>CM066731.1:50550500-51853500 GCA_033961575.1 Aselliscus stoliczkanus
ACACATATGCTCATATATACACAAAGATGGCTAGATCGCTAAGAAACTAGTAATAGGGACTGCCTCTGAGAGGGCAGCTGGGTGGGGGAGGAGAGAAGGGACTTGAGAGACATCCCTTTTCATTGTATGACTATTTGGTCCTTTTGCATTTTGAGCTATATCCATGTATTAACTATGTTTATATTAAATATTTTTTTAAATTAGTACTCAGTCTCAGGCAGATACGTATTGTTTGCTTCATAGAGGGTTTAAAATTTTTTAATTCAGGGCCGGCCGAGTGGTGCATTTGTTAAGAGCTGGTTTGGGACACCAGCAGTCCCGGTTCGGGTCCCACATATGAGGGCCAGTGACACTGCCCTCTACAGCTAAGATGGTGAACAACAGCTCCACCTGGAGCTGGGCTGTGTGAGCCCCAGGACGACATAGCTGCAGCCCCTGCTGCAGTGGGCTGCCATAGGCTACAGTGAGTGGCCAGCATCCAGTGAGAGCGGCTGGCAGCCAGCATGAGCTACCAATAGCCGCAGTGAGCAACCATCCGGAGGCCAGTGACTGATCTGCCTCATTCAGGAAGTGCACAATGACAATACCAACATGGGCAAGTGAAGCAATGTCCTCCGCAACTAGACTGAAGAACAAAAAGACAGCAACTTGTCTGTTCCCTTTCCCTGATTCCCAAATGCTGTTCTCCTCCCCGAATTCCCCAATAAAATCTTTTAAAAATTTTTTTTAATTCAATATTCAATAATCAATAGCTGTACATAAAAAGTGCACTTTTTTCCTGCTTCTTTTTAAAAAGTCAGAAAATCTAGCAGTACTGGACACCAACATTCCCCTAGAGCATCATGAGCAGGTGTTGGTGGGAGCCACTGGTGTGGCTCCTGTTGGTCCCAGGAACATTCTAAGCTACAGGCTCTCGAGGAAGGAATTTTATGGTGTTTATTTTTTAACCCCCTAGGATGTGTGTAGCACATTGTAAGTGCTCAATAATTTTTGTTTTAAAATGAAACCAAAATTTCTATATTAATTATAAACTTTAGTTTATTGGTATGAACGTGATAAGGGGCTCCTTCAATGAAATAATTCTGATTTTATCCTGAAATGACTGCTGTTAACATGCAATGTATGTATATTGTACTTAGAGAAACGCCCATTATGCTCCATGACTTTGCAGGAGCTAACACATACCAAAAAATATAAACATAATTGAAGAGTAGAAATTAATATTACCAAATCAACTTTGCTGGAAAAATGGATTCTCTTTTAGAAAGACTGCTTTTTTCAAATTTACTGATGCATTCCAGAGAAATTAATTTGTAATCTGCTCAGGATGTGCTTATGAGCTAATACATTCACATTTCTCACCAAAAAAATAAAAATGCCTGTCATCTAGTATGCAATTCAGGGAATGAAAACTGGCACAGAAACTAATTACAGCTCACAAAGAAAAAAAATCTGGTATTTTGATGAATGCGTGTTTTCTTAGCATTTCTGTTATTTCCATTGGTAATTGCAGAAAATAGTTTTAGTGAGAACAATTGTTATGGTTCTCTATGTATTTCTTTTCTAAGTTATGAATAAGGCAGTGTTCCTGGCACACATTTTGGGATCCATTTGGAAAGAGAAAATGATGAAAACTCCAGAAGATAAGCTTTTGTTGTTTTAATGTCTCTCCTGTTTTAAACAGTTAAATTAAAAATATATATGATGGGCAATATGAGATGCAGAAACTTCCACTTATACTTTCAGTTTTCAATAAACAAAAATCTATAGAGTACCTAAATATTTGTTTCAAGGAAAGGAACACAAAAAAGCAAGACAATTGTCGACCTAGTGTGTTGGACACAGGTTAAGATCAATTCAGAAAGTCCAGCCCAACAACCAGCTGTTTCTTTCTGGAGGACATTAGGAACATTCTTTGGCAAACTGCATTTTCAAATTTAAAAAAAATATTCTATTCCATGGTATCATGTAGTCCCAGGGCCTCCAGTTGTCTCAGCTGTTAAGATGAGATTCTTGGGGATCCAAAGAATGTGAAATTGGAATTAATATATAAAAGAGAAATGTGTTTTAAAACAGCATAAAAGTGCTAGTAGTCTTTTGGTTTATAACCATGAATTTTCAAATGAATTTCAGAATTTATTCTATAATGAGTTAAAAATCCTGCTTGTGACTGGAATGCATTTCAAATTTAAAGCATAGTTTTCTGTTCAACTAATGTAATAAATGAAGGCTGGGACCTCAGGGGAGCCCTAAAACCCTTGACAAGTCATAGAGTTGCCAAAATATTGTATATTTTAAATGAAACAAAAAAATAGGACAAAACAGAAAAAATTAAATTCGTATTTGAAATTGATTAATATTTATCTTAAAGACTGGTTCTTGAGGTAGAAAGAAATTAATCAGAAATAGTAAAAGAGATTAGTAAGAAAATTAGGAAGATCTATTTAGTCAATTTCAGAAACTTTCAAGTTTATTCCCTCCCAAATTTTATATGAGATTTCTTGTCCTGGATATAGGTGGATAATTATTGATATCTTTATGTTTATCAGATATAGTTTAGGTTGTAGGAAAGAGGGGCTTTCCTCAGGTAACTATTAATAGAAAATAGGGGGAGAATTAAAAGGTATGTATATAAGCATGTAAGAGAGGTAAAACCTTCAGTGAAATAACTTGAGTTGATGACAAATAGAACCCAAAATGGGAGCATGAATCCCTCTGGAGAGTAAGGTGTTGTCTGGGGTCTGCCTGTTGGTGAAGGGACACGGAGCGAAGACAGGGATTTGATGGTGCTTCATGACCCAGCTGGTGGTTTTCAAACTATATCACCAGGGCTTACGATGGAGCCTGCATATAGTAGGGTTCATAAGTATTTGTGGAATAAGTGAGTGAACAAATGAATGGGTAAATTAATCCTGACCCCTGGGGTAGTTTTGATGTCTTCACATATGAGGCCTGAAAATTAAGTTTGCAAACTTGCTACCGTGTGCTTACATTGGCAGCACTGTACAAACAGCTCGGTAGGGTTTTATAATCTTGGTATATCAGTGTCTCCCAGCTGTATTCGTGTTGACATGTGGCAATGTCTTGCTGAGTGATGTTCATTATTGTTGTGCCTTCTCGAGAATGTCTGAGCTTGAATTAGAGCAACGAACAAACATTAAATTTCTTGTTAAACTTGGAAAGAGTAGAAATGAAACCAGGGACATGTTAGTCCAAGTTTATGGGGATAATGGCATGAAGAAAATGGCAGTATGCAAATGAATTATATGTTTTTTTTGAGGGAAGGGAACGCGTCACTGACGAAGAGGTCAGGACAGCCAGTAACGAGCAGAACTGATAAAAACCTTACAAAAATTCATCGAATTGTGCATCAAAATCGTTGGCTGACTGTGAGAAACATAGCAGACCAAGTAAACATCGATAGAGAAAGAGTTAGGAAAATCTTAACTGAAAATCTTGACATGAGAAAGGTGTGTGCAAAAGTGGTCCCGACGGACCTCACCAATGAACAAAAGCAAAGGAGAGTTGAAGTTTGCCAAGACCTTTTGGAGAGGCAAGATGATGTTTTCACCGGTAATGAAACATGAGTGTACCAATATGACCCTGAAACAAAGCGTCAAAGTGCACAATGGAAGTCAGCCAATTCTCCACCACCAAAAAAGTTCCATCAGTCCAAATCAAGTGTCAAAACAATGTTGCTAATTGTTTTTGATATCAAAGGTATTATTCATTATGAATTTGTACCAACTGGACAAACAGTTAACCAAGTTTACTATTTGCAAGTGCTGAAAAGGCTGCATGAAAAAGTTAGATGAAAACGACCTGAGCTTTTCTCCAGCAATTCATGGCTCTTGCATCATGACAATGGACCAGCTCACACAGCACTGTCTGTGAGGGAGTTTTTAGCCAGTAAACAAATAACTGTATTGGGACACCATCCCTACTCACCTGATCTGGCCCCCAATGACTTATTTCTTTATCTGAAGATAAAGGAAATATTGAAAGGAAGACATTTTGATTACATTCAGGACATCAAGGGTAATACAATGACAGCTCTGATGGCCATTCCAGGAAAAAAGTTCCCAAATTGCTTTGCAAGGTGGACTAGGCACTGGCGTCAGTGCATAGCTTCCCAAGGGGATTACTTCACAGATGATCCTAGTGATATTCAGCAATGAGGTATGTAGCACTTTTTCTGGGATGAGTTCATGAACTTAATTGTCACACTTTGTACAGGTATGTCTCCCCTCTCCCAGAGAATGACAGAGGTTGGGTGACAGGGCAAGGCAGGCAGAGGTCCTCCCACTCTGGACATGCTGGGTCTTCTTCATTAATCCTTGGGAATATGGCTCAGGTTGAGCTGTGCGTCCTTCTTCAGTCTTACTTCTCTGCCCTTCCTGTCTGTAGGACACTTTCCAAGGTATATCCTTGCACTTGAAGGTGAGCTAGAGAGACACAGAAGGGTCAAGGCAACTTTTCCAAGAGGACTCAGCAAGAACTGATCCCTGAAACATTTGGGATTGCAAGCAGATGATTGAGTCAATCAGGCTTAATATTTTAAAGTGTATTCTTATCATGTAATTTTCCTTTTTAATTTTTACACAGTCTTGATGAGAGGCAATTATTTTATTTGCTAAGAAGGGTTTTACTGTAACTGTTTTCCTGAGGAGAAGCTTGAAACTAGGGTGGTTAACTGAGCTGCTTATGGTTAGTGAGTGACAGAGCTAGGACTGGGAGCCAAAGAATCAGATCATCAGGTCAGCACTCTTGCTGCCAGTTGATAATTAGCATGACAACACCTCTCTAAGTATGTTTTTCATTATAGGCAGAGCATCTAGCTGAGCTTGATCTCAGCTTCCACATTCCTTATTCACCCACAGCTGGGTCTCCTTAAACTCTACACTAACTTGGCTTTGAATCATCATTGCAGTTGCCATCAGCCCAATGCTGGCCCCTGCCTGGTTCTCAAGTCCCAATTATTTCCAGGTTAGGGCCACCTGGCCATGCTTTGGGTGGCTCCCTCCCAAAGACCCCAATGGCTTGCTCTTGCCTCCACACACCCCTGGCCCGGGACTCACTACCTGAAGCTACTCTGACCTTCCACAGTCCTCCTCACTGGTTGCTGCCCAATATTTCTTTGCACCCAGAAGTAATGTCATTTATTCAGCATGGATCGAGCACCGTGTAGGTGCAGGCCCATGTTAGTTGTGAGTATTCAGCAACTAGCAAATCAGAGTGCTGCTTTCATGAGGCTTATAGTCTGTCTGGTCAGACTGACATTGGACAGTGATGACAAACTTGACAACTGCCATAAAATGAGGCCCACAGGGAACTGAGAGAGCTGATCTAGACTGGGAGCACAGGTCAGTTAAAACCTCCTGACAAACTTCTGGATGACACTGTCATTTACACACCACATTGGCATTTGCACACCTGTAGCTGGATAAGCTTTTTCAAGTTCCATCCTTCTTTGTAGTCTCATGTGACATTCTGGCCTGTTCCTTCCCACTTCATGTAGTTAAAAATCACAGACTACTGTCATATCAGGATATGACAAAAACAATATGTCTTATAAGTACTACCTTTGTGTAGTGTATTATTTATTTAAATTGAAAAAAAAATGTTTTCAGGTATTTTTTTCCGTTAATCTACACCTTTCCAACAATATATACCCTTTATAAGTGAAGATCTACTAGAGATGGGCATTGTATAAACAAGTCTTCCTGGCTGAAAATTGGCTCACTAGGCTTACCTGAGCATAAAAAAATATATTCAGGAATATATTACTGATTGACTCTCTTAATTCAATTTTTGAAATTTAGTTCACCTGTCTGAACTGTGTTTCAGCCTGAGTCCATTTATGGACTCTCAAGAGGCATTTAAGAATCCCACCGAGTTCTCTAGGAACTGGGCTGAGTGAGAAGACTAAATTTCTGGAGTACCCCAGCCTGAGTGACTTGGAACCATCTGTAGACTTGTGCTGGTCATGCAGAGGCATGGTGAGGGGGACAACCCTGCGAATCCCAGCATGTTCCTGCCAGGGAACAGGGAGTCACTGGGGTCAAGCTTGGCTAGTGGGAGGAGGCCTAGAACGGTGTGGGGGACTTGGGAGGGCACAGAGATTACAAAGAGAATCTAGTATGACAGTGTAAAACTATAGTTTTGGCTTTTGGCCCAAGACAAGAAGAGCTTAATTATATTGCATATTTTAGAATTCTCTTTCTATTCCATTGAAAATATAGAGGCAAAATCTTCTCTGTGTCATAAGAAATCAATTTCTTAACTGCCATTTCTGCTTAGCACAATGTTTTTCTGCTATATCCTTTAAAATGCCATTGGTTAGTGTGATTACAGAATGAATTCCAATCCATGTTTAACTCTTTAAAAATCATCTTTCGCTTTTAAAGGGTATAAAAAGCATATGGATGAGCTTATTAATCACAGCTACTATTTCCAAGGCCTGAGTGAAAAGACATATTTATGTTAATGGTGTATGTGGCTATGCATACCAGTCTAGAGATATTTTCAATTACCAAAATTATCTCTTCTGCTGCAACAAGAATGTAACTGAAAGAATAAATTACCATAACAGCACACCCCATCCAGGTTACCTTTCTGAGATTAAATTGTTGCTCTTTGAATTGAGGTGACAGAATATTATTGCCAGTCACAACACTTAGGCCATGATTGAATCAACCAAAATATTTAGCCATATTCTGGCTCTATCTCTGAATCAATTTGTAAAGTCCTAAATGCATCCATATGGGCTCCCTGGAGAATCAAACCTTATAAAATGATTTCTCATTCACTTATAATAAAATCTCTTGCAGTCAGTTCCTTAGATGAAAATTGGCACCATGCCATGCATCACATACACGGGCCACCAAAGCACTGGATACAGAATACCGTGGGGACATAAATATAAGAAATGATGTCAGGATTGGGCAGGGAGAGCTATTGCACATCTCCAGTGGCCTGCATCCTTGAGGAGTGTTTTAGAGCCAAAAGAGGAGAAATCTTGCGAATGATAAACCAGTGTCAGTGTCATGTATCAAACTCACATAAAACAGGATGAGACAAAGTGCCTCAAATTTCTTGCCTGCTATTTTTTCCTTCCTTGAGGTACGACAAACTCTTTCTAAACAAAAGGGGTACTCAGATCAGTATACCATTTTCAGAGATGAAGAAAGATTCCATTATTGTGAACTCCATACTACAACAGTGAAGACAAGTGGGGGTTTTTTAGCCAATTTCAAAAACGCTGTGAACAACTAACATATTTTTCCTACTGGTGAAAAAACTAGAGAAACAGCAATATCTAAGCAATACCTAGGACATCAGGAGCCTAAGAGTGCATCAGGACCTGGATATCAGTTTTGGCTGCTTCTGCTAAATTTCAGTCCAAGGAACAAAGAATAGAAAAAGCTCCCCAGATTAAAAGAGTGACCTGTAGCATATAAAGCTGAGATATTGCCACATTACTCTATATTTCTTCAATTTATCAGAATAAAATGTTGGTAAGCACAGAAACCCAAACGCAACATTCCAAATTGCTAACTGGGGCTCTTGCTGGCACTGTATTTATTGGTGAACTATAAAGAAAGAAGATGAATTAAAAGTTTTAGAAATCCCACCTATCAGGGAGGTTACCACACAGCTCATCTGTGTCCCTGAATGATGATAACGAGAACAATACTCATTACTTCTCCACCAGAAAACAAAACCAAGATGTTACTTAGCATTAATACCTTGACAGGCAGGAACTCTGACACTTCACCAATCGGTGTCGCCCTCATGTCAGCCAGCATTTATTGAGCACCTACTACATGCTTTACCCATATTAATTTATTTAAACCCCACCACAACTCTGTTTGAGGCCTTCAGGAAGCAGATATCAACATCGGATTCTATTTGCCAGAGATTTATGAGGAAAATCAATTTGAGAGGAAATAGGGAAGGAGCTGGGAGAAGTCACAATGCATCTAACTGCTGTGGAAAAGATTGGGAGGGAAGGGAGATTGGGTGGGAAAAATCTTAGGCCACAGTGCAGTCTCTCTATGGAGAGTCCCTGAGCCAAGGTTGCCCATCAAAGGAGCCCACAGCAACCAAGAACAAGCATGCCTTCTTGTCCCCGCCATGCTGTGTCATTAGCTGGAGAGAACACTGCTTGGTGTTAGAAAGCACAGCATTTTGGCCCTCTGTCAATGACTCCTCCTACAGTCAAAGACCTGAGAGGGACGGTTTCATGTTCCATCAGTCTGGGTCCAATTAGGAGCGGGAAACCACACAGTGAGTTAAACAGGAGAGGTTTACTATAAAGAATAACTGAACTCTGATAAAACAGTGACTATAAGATACAAAGACACACAAAGGACTTAGAGAGAGAACCAAAGGAAATACAGACTCAAAAGGACCCTCTCCCCAAGGTTGGGCTTTAGGCCATGCTGCAGAAAGTGTAGCCAGCCTCCCAGACAGGAGAGACATTTGCTGGAGCTCATTTGCCATCACTGGGAAAGCAGAAAGCAGTCCTCTGGCATACACACAGGGAGCAGGTGACTAGTAACCAGTGACACTGGTATGCAGAAAAAGCAGTGGCTCAGAGGGAGTCACACATGGGCCAGCAGAGGGAGGCAGGAGGACTTCAGGATGCTGGTCTCCATGTTGAGAGAGCCGTGGGAAGGTGATCACCAGGCCAGGCAAGATTCTGGGCACAGGTCAGGGGGCAGGGCTCTGCAAGATTCCTCACCCTCACCCCAAAGACCCAGTGGGCAGCAGGGGGCCCATTCTCCTCTGGTGTCCCTCCAGTGCGCCATCCTGAGGAAGGTCACCATCAGGCTTGCTGTGAAGGAGAGAGGCAGAGTATATTTGGAAGGTCAGCTTGGAGCTGAGAGCCAATGCAGTGAAAACTGGAACACGTGGCCACTTCGGGAAGCCTGGAGGTTAGTACGTGCATTGTCCCTTTGTAGAGAAGAGAAAACTAAGGCTTGGGGAACTTAATTTGCTAAAGGCCACATATATAGCAAGAGGAGGAGTAGGACTTCCATCCTAAGTCTGTATGATTACAAAACTCAAGTTCTTTTTTTTTTAAAGATTTTTTATTGGGGAACTGGGGAAGGGGAACAGACAAGTTGCTGTCCTTTTGTTCCTTAGTCCAGTTGTGGAGGACATTGCTTCACTGGCCCATGTTGGTATCATCATTGCGCTCTTCCCAGGTGACGCAGATCGGTCGCCGGCCTCTGGATGGCTTCAAGGCGGCTCTTGGCAGCTCACACCAGATGGAGACACTCACGCTGGCTGCTGGCCACTCACTGTAGCCTATGGCAGCTCACTGCAGCAGGAGCTGCAGCCTACACCATCGCCAGGACTCACACAGTCCAGCTCTAGGTCAAGCTGTTGTTTACCATCTTAGCTGTAGAGGGCAGTGTCACTGGCCCCTATGGGATCCAAACTGGGGCCGCTGGCATCCCAAACTGGCTCTTAACCTACCTGCCACTCGGCCATCCCCAAAACTCATGTTCTTAACCACCATGCTGTAATATTATGATCCATCACAAAAGATACTAGAATCCTTTTTTTCCTTTTTTTTCTTTTTTTTCTTTAGGGCAGTGTCACTGGCCCTCATATGTGGGACCCGAACCTGGGCTGCTGGCTTCCCAAGACCAGCACTTAACCACCGCGCCACTCGGCCGACCCCTAGAATCCTATTTAAAGCCCCGTTTATGACAGGAAACTCTTTTCTAATAAGCTCTTGGATTTGTTAGTATACCATTAAAATAAGTTTTGGGGTTTTTTGGGGTTTTTTTGTGGGGTTTTCTGCAGCCTTGAGAAGACATATTTTCCTTCTGTTCTGCAGTAGTTTGACTATGCCAAGAGTACAGAGACAAATGTTTAACCAGATGTGAAGAAAATAAACCCACCTCATATAAAATAATCAAAGACGACAGAGCAATGGGGACTGGTGTCCATGAGGAACTATTCAAGTTGCCATGGTCATTCCAACTCAGGGAAAAGTGGGAAAAGAGTGATGACTCAATGTGGGAAGGTATTCTCAACTGAGAGACTCAAAGAGCTTTTCTCCCTTTCCCCTAAGGTCTGAATAGGAGGAAACGAGCTAACATTAAAACCAGACAGATTTCTGTCGAATGTAAGGAAGAACTTCTTAACCATTACTATGATGAAACACTAGAATAAAGTTCCTGTGAAGTATTAAAGTCTCCATTCTCAGAGATATTAAAAAAGAAAATCAAATCTATAACAAAAGATTTAGACATTCCTCTAGATGAAGGCAACAGTTTCTCAAGGTCCTTCTAAGTCCCAGATTTCCTACATGACTTAGTCATCTTTAATTCATCCTCACCACCAGAAATAAATGCCTTCTGAGGGGAATTATTAATGATTTCACAATTACTGAGCACTAACATTCACCAAATGCATTATGTCTCTCATCTTTGCAATACTACAAGGTAAGCATCACTATTCCCAGTTTATAGATTCTGAGGCTCAGAGAAGTCAAGTAACTTATCACAGGTCACACAGCAAATAAACAATAGTCAGAGTTCTAGCCCAGGGCTATCAAGGTACAGTCTGTGTGATCTCATGGATAAACCATGCCTTTTTACTCTTTCAACAGGCTGCTGTTTAACAGTAATCCTCAAAGGCTTACCCTCCACTCCTGAAAATTCTTCAGGACACCCTCAAAATCTGCCAAGTCAAATACATACAACCAATGAAATATTGCATGCCTGGAAAATTAGTGGATAAGTACACCACAAGTGAATGGTAGCTGATAAAGATGCATAAAGAAAATAGAAGTGAAATTTAAAGAACATGCACTATATTGTATCTCTATTATCCAGGTTCTTGTGAAATAACAAAGAACTGACTTGGTTCCCAAAACTAAACTGAAAGGAGAAATAAATGATACAGCCCTAGTCAATACAGGAAAGCTGTCCCTTATTATTTATGCAATGGGAAAGTGTGAAAACTGAACAAATGTAGTGGTGTGTTGTCTTATTCCACGTGTGTGCCAAAATGGAGCCATTGGACATACACATCCCATTTGTTTCTCTGAAGGGTTGGGTTACTGTGTTTTGGTAACTGAAGATTCTTTCATATTCCCTTGTCATTAATCATTTGCATTTGTGGTCACAGGAGGAGGGGAGCAAATCCCTTTAGCAGGAGTGTCTCACAGGGATAACCCCACCTGTTGCATGCATTAACCAAGTGTGGTGACTGGTACCTTTCCCAAGAAACAGGGATCACCAAGACCCCCCCAGTCTCACCAGCTGGCTGACTCATAACCCCTTCTTATTCTCTCTCTCCAGATGGCTTCAAGCTGGAAGTCCAATACTGGGGCATACTCTTCAGGTTTGAGGGGAGCCTTCTCTTTTAGTCAGCTCAGGCTGCTATACAAAATGACTGCATGGCTTAAACAGCAGACATTTGTTCTCTCACAGTTCTGGAGGCTGGGCGTCTGAGATCAGGGTGCCAGTAGAATTAGTTTCTGGTGAGAGCCCTCTTCCTGGCTCTCTGAGGACCACCTTCTCATTGTGTCCTCAAGAAGAAGGGAAAGAGAGAGAGAGAGAGCTCTCTGGTGTCTCTTAAAAGGACATTAATCCTATAGGAGCAGAGCCCAACACACACACACAACTTATGACCTCATTATTTCCTAAAGGCCCTGTCTCCAAACACAGTCACATTGGGAGCTAGGGCTTTGTATATGAATTGAGGTAGGGGTTCACAACTCGAGTCATATCACCTTCAGAATGAAAGGAACTGGTCAGATGAAAGGTAGACAGGGCAGGAAGAGCACCCAAGGCAAATATACAAGGTTCACAAGCTTAGGCAGAAACAGCACATTAAAGGAATGGGAATCAGGCCAACATGGCTGACACAGTGGAGGATATGGTGAGAGATGGGCTGGTGGGAAAGTCTTGAATGCTTTCTAAGCAGTATGTACTTTATCATGTGGGAAGTAAGGATTTTTTGCAGGACTGTTAATAAAGGAATTAAACAGATTTGCATTTTAGGGGAAAAAAAATGGTCTACATTTGAAGAAGAATGGTAGGAAAAAGGGAATTGGAATTTGGGACCCAAGCCATGGACACAGCAATAATTCCAGGAAAGATAGTAGGGACTTTGCCAAGATAGAAGCAATGGACATGAAGATGAGGACACAGATTTGAGAGTTATTTAGGAGGCAAAATAGTAAAAATGATAAGCTATGGACAGTGGGGAAGGGAAAAACTAAAAGAGAGTCCTAGTTCTCTGGAATGGGTGCCTGAGTGAGATTTTTGTTTCTATATTATCACCATAGTCAAGTTAGAACTACACACTTTGCTTTTTCTGTTTTCACTGCTGTTCTACTCAGCCCTTCCCATAAATCACACTTAACACAGTGGTGGGTCTAGCATGTGGATCAAAAATTTAAACAAACTACAATCAGTATAAAAACTTGAGTTTAATACTTAATCACAGGAAATGCGATGGAATAAACAACAGTACCACAGTTTGAAGCTCAATATGCTGATATTTTGAACATTACACTAAATTAATGATAATCACAGGAGTTTATACTCAGCACAATTACCAAAAATATTATCATTTCACATGTAACTAAAATAAAAATTGTTAAGGAAACATTTTACATTTTTGTTATACTTTTTCATTGAAATACAGTTCATATTTTGGGCTTAGAACACAACTCAATCTGGACAAGTTACATTTCAAGTGCTTAATAGCCAATCATTTCATTTGTGGGTTCCATATTGAACACTGCAGGTCTGGTCTAGACCAAGGAAAGTTCTTGATGTAAGCATTAAGTATCAGAAATGATTTTTTTCCATTTTTTTTATTAGTTTCAGGTGTACAAAACAGTACAACAGTTATACTTTTTACACCTCAAAAAGTGACAACCCCTCTTCCCCATCCACTGCCCCACCCCCATCATACCTATCTATTACAATTCTATTGACTCCACTCCTCACATTATACTCCACATCCCATGACCAACTATAAAATTATAGTTGACATACAATATTATTCAATGTCAGCTTCAGGTGTACAATGCAGTGGTCAAATCTCTACACTGTCCATGAAGTAGTCTCCCTAACAAGACATATGACCATCTGACACCCTACAAAATATTTACAACATTATTAATTATAATAAATAGCACTGTGATAAACATAAGGGTGCATATATTTTTTCAAATTAGCATCTTGGGTTTCTCTGGATAGATACCTAATGGTGGAATTGCTGGGTCATAAGGTAGATCCATTTCCAGTTTTTTGAGATACCTCCATACTGATTTCCATAATGGCTGCACCAATCTGCACTCCCACCAACAGTGCACTAGGGTTCCCTTTTGTTGTTTGTTGATTTATTGATGATAGCCATTCTGACTGGAGTTAAGTGGTATCTCATTGTGGAAAACAGTAAATTAAATTATCACTATTTGTAAATAATATGGTTGCATAACTGGAAAATACTTGAGAATATCTTTAAAATGACTACAAATAAAAAAGTAAGGCGTCAGAGTATAAAATTAGTACATGGAAATCAACGGCTACCATATATAAAAACAAGTAGAGGAACTAACAGAAGAAGGCATCTAATTTATAATAACATCATCAACAACCACAAACTCTAGGAATACGCTTAACCAGAATTGTATAGGTTCTATAGAAAATTATTGTAGAACACAACTAAAAGACAAAAAAGAAGACTTGAACAAATGGAAAGGCAACCATGATTTTGGATAGGAGAAACTCAACTAGACATAAATTTGTCTAAGGTCATATGAAAATTTAATGTGGTATCAACAAATTACAAATGAATTTCTTTTAAATACTAAACTCATTCAAAAGTTCACATGGAAATATAAATGAGCAAAAATATAAACAGCCAGGAAAATTATAAAGAAGAAAAGTACTGAAGGGAAATTAATTAGCCTTACTAAATATTAAAACATATTGCACATGAATAGACAGATTGAGGTAAGAGAATAGCATGTCCAGTAATACAACCAAATGTAGAAATTTAGTATATGACATAGGTTATATTTCACATTTATGGTAAAAAGATAAATTAGTCTGTAAAGCATAATGATATAATTAGCTAAGCACCTAAATCCATAACTCACACTTTGTAGCCCCCAAAAATCCAGATAAAAAACATTGCATGGGTTTCAAGTGTATATTTCTGTAGTGCATTATCTATGTGTTGCATTGTGTGCTCACCACCCAGAGTCAAATATGTGGTGATGGAGTGAAAAAAGTAAGTCTTAATAAGTTTACGGAGATTGAAATCGTATCAAGTGTTTAAAAAAAAAATTGAATTGTTAAAAAATTTAAAATACTAGAAAAATATCATGAAAGATTTTTGGTTTTGTTTGCTTGTTTGTGTGTCTGTTTTCTTTTTGATGACTTTGGAATTGGGAAAGCCTGACACAAAAGCCAAAAAATTAAGACAACTCCATAAAAATAAAAAGATATCTTCAAAGGAAAAGTACACAAATTTTAAAGATAAACTGAGGAAAACATTATATGTAATATAACAATTCAATTTCATGTCAAGAAAAAGAAGCCTAAAAACCCCCCAAAAAATAAAATTAGACTAAGTGACGTTTTTCCTTAACAGACAAGCAATAATCAAAATATTTACTCACCTAGCACATTGATAATAGTGTGGGGAACAAGCATTCTCACACTCTGCTAGTGTGAATAGAAATTGGTACAACTGATGCACATAGAAATTTAATAATAGCTACTGATTTTAAAATGTCAATGACCTTTGACCCAGAATTTTTACTTCTGGAAATTTGTCCCTCAAATATGTACAAGTAGGACATACATATTATAATAAGTTTGTTAAATGAAAAATTATTTGTGATAGTAAAACATTGAAAATAACTTAAATATCCAATAATAAGGGATTATTGAAAAAACCTTGTGTACCTATAAAATACACTATTTTAACTGCTTGAAAGAATGAATAGCTCTATATATTTTATAATGGAACAATCCCCAAGATATATTAAGTGAAAAAGCAACTGCAGATTATTTGTGTACTGTAAAAAGAATACATTTGTAAATGCCCATATAAGTATTGAATATTCCTGAATAAAATGAAAGAAGTTGATAACCCGTGATGTATCTAGAGAAAGATCCTGTTTGCTGGGGATATAAGGGAGACTTTCTTTCTACCTTGTAAATTTTTGATACACTGTTACCATAGGCAGAAAAATAGGGCTGCGACGCAGAGAGGGGGAGGAAGGGAAGGAGGAAGTGAGGGAAAACAAAGGAAGGAGATGAGATCATCCTTAAGAAAAACTGCAGCTACCATACTGGCGAGAACTAGATTTTGGTGCCCGAGAACAGATCCAGGACATCATCTTGCCCCTAAAGGTGAACTATAGCTACTGATAATAGATCATAATATTATTATGGGCAGGGCAACTCTCCACCCCGTGTGCCACCATGACAATTCCAACTAGAGCCAAATAAGGACAAAAATCCCTCATCCTGATGAGAAGTGGTCAGTGAGGACCTGCTTAGGAACACCTATACCACCCCTAAAACTTGAACATTCATGGACTCATTTTAACCCTGTTTTATTTTTTTTTTTTTGGAGGGCAATGTCACTGGCCCTCATATGTGGGACCGAACCGGGGCCGCTGGCTTCCCAGGCCAGCGCTTAACCACCGCGCCACTCGGCCGGCCCCATGGACTCATTTTAAAAGTAATGAATTCCCCAGCCTCCGTTCTTTGGTGCAGTTGCTCTTCTCCTGGCCTGACGACTTCCACCATTTCTGGAATGTACTACCCTCTTTCTTTTAATAAATCCACTGCTTACTTGGCTTTTTTGGTGTGTCCTTGAGTTCTTTCCTGTGACAATACTAAGAACCTGTGTCCTGACAACAACACCACGAACATGTTGAGAAGTGTGTTGGGGTAAGAAAGAACTACATATCTCAGCAGTAATAACCATAGTTGTTACAGGAACTACTCTTGGTTCATCCAACAGGAAAACACCTGAAAAAAGAATCACTTAAACTGTGGGAAATAAAATTAAACCTTCCATGGGACTAATTCGTATGCAAATTTATACTAATTTTTGCTTTTTTAATATAATTTTTGGATTATCTCACCAAATGTACAAAACAAAAATATATTAAGAAAATAAAAATCTCTGTAATTAAAAATTATTATTAATGTGATGGTGTTACCAAACATTTAGTTTAATAAAAAATATATTTTTTAAAGTACTTCAATATGAAATAAAATTAAGTATAGCTATTAGGTATAATTAAGTATAGCCTAAGAGCCTTTGTTTACCAGTTATACAGAAATATGGCACCTCTCTCAAAAGTAAGAAAATGAATCATGAAGAGAGTGGTGAATGTTTCAGACAGTCCACACAACCAAAGATTTTGGGCCTTGATATATTCAAGTGAATATTCTCAGGTGTCTTATTGGTCAGTTTTGAATGAATAATTTGTCTCTGTGATCAAGTAAAACTAGTGAGATTGTATCATTACAACATATAGGCTTTCACCAAGTGAGACAGAAAGGAAAAAAAAAAGCTAATCTTTTTGTTTTATAAGCAAGAACTGGATCCCAAATAACATTCAGTTACAAAACTCAACCTTGGGCAACCACTTCTTCCTGCTAACTCCTTCCTCAGCGGCTGTCTACACCACTCAGTCAGACCTTGGTGTTCTTCCTTTGAACATAAACAATTTCACAAAACATTGATATCAGGCAAGGTCACTTTGTGACCCTGATAAAATAGTCAAAACACATGATCACTTCCTAATTCTGTCTAAGGACAGACAAAAAACAAGGTCACTGTGCAAACCACAAAACTATCAAACACCCCCCTCTCCTGACTAATGTGAGTGACTGTTGCTTCTTTACTAATTACATCTTCAACCTCACTCTAATCTTGCTGTCCTGTCCAACTAGATTTAAGAGCCAATCACAGAATCATCCCTCCTTCCAGGTAGCTTCCAAACCAAAAGATCCAGTTCCCTGAAGTTACTGAGCATCTTGCTGAGATGCCCACTGTTCCCCAGACTGTGTGGTCTCCCTCATTGTAATGAGCAATAAATGCAGCGTGTTCAACTATAGTGTGTTCTTGGTGGTCTCTGACTGGAGAGCCAAAAGATTGTCTACACCCAAAGACTTATATTCTTCTCCTTCAATTCTCATGCCAGTCAGACTTTCCGCCATAGTAGGCCACTGAAACTGCTCTTGTCAACATCACTAGTGACTTTTACATGACTAAATCCAATGGTAAATTCCCAGTCCTCATGTTACCTAACCGATCAGTATCATTTTATGCTGATCACACGCCACCTACTGTTCATAGTTCTTCATTCCACTTCCTCAACACTCGATTTTGCTCCTCCCTTACCAGTCACTCCTCATTAGTATCCTTTCCTGAATTGTGCCTCATTAACTTCTAAACATGGTATACTGAAGGGCTTAGGTCTCTGACTTAAATCTATACTTATTCTCTTTGTGATCTCTAATCTCATGCTTGTAAACATCATTTAGGATGATGATGATGATGTTGATGATGATGATGTGTGTGTGCATTTATTCTATCCTGGAATATGTGTATATGTATATCCTGAAATATAAAAGTGTGACTGAACTGGAGTTAATATATATTCATTGCATAGTCACTCCTTCAACTGGAATATATATATTGGGGTGCCAAAAAAAAAATGTATACAACTGGACACTTTGGTCAACGTTTCTCAAGCAGCAATTAGAAGTGTCTCGACTCTGTTGGTAACCACTTTGATCACCTCTTGTGATTGTAGAAGTCAAACCTGACTTGTATTCATCTTTTGTTATCAGTATATATTGAATATTACAATTTTAATATAGTTTTCCTTTCTTAAAATGTGTATACATTTTTTGGACACCCTCTGTATCTACTTGTTATAGTTCAATCAGATTTCAATCCTGAAATTTGAACTCATATATCCAATTACTTTTTCAATATCTCACTGTTTTGATGTCAAATAGGCCTCTCAAATTTGACATTTCTAAAACACAGGCTCTGATATTTCCCCTCCTTTGAAATTGAAGGACACTAGTAAACCTAGTCATCAGTAAATGGCAGCCCTGTGTCTGAAGTTGCTCAGGCTCAAAGCCTTGAATTCTTCGCAGCTCTCTGCACTTACAAGCTACATCACTCCACACAAACTCCAGCCGTAAACCCTATTGAAGCTACCTTTTAAATATATCCAGAATGCATCAGCTTTTATCATCTCCGTAGTATCATCTTGATCCAAGCTGTTATCTTTTACCTGGCTTATTGCTGATTGCAATAACATACTTCCTTTCTTACCTTCTTCTGACCTTGACTCCATTTATTCTGGTCTCCATACAATGGTTATATTTAGCAATTTAAAACATAAGTCAGAGGCTGTCCCTAGCTAAGGAAAGCCTCTACTCTGCCTGTGGAGTGGATTACCTCACAATACACTTTTGTACTTTTGTCTGGCTCACACTTGAATTCTTTACCCGGAAGCCAAGAACCCTCTTTCCTACAACATCTTCTCTGGCAAACATTCCCGAGCCGTGCAGATTCAAGTGGCCCCTCAGTAAGGGCTGATGATGTTCTAGGTGATCTGGTGGAGGCGAGGCTCTAAAAGAGCAGAAGCCCACCCAGTTCAACGGTTCCATTCTCTCCCTCTCTTAATTACTTTCTTTTTCTTGCATTCCTTCCTTTTTTCCCTTCGAAACTTTCAATCACTTTCCGACTTCGTTCAGTCAGACCTGAGGGAACCTACGGAAGCGTTTCTCTGACCTAAAAAGAAAACCAAAAGGGCCACGAGGCAAAAAGATTCTGCCAAAATAATTTGACACATTTGACGGTCCCCACAGGAGACGAAGGAAGATTATCATATACCTCAAAACCAAGAGAGGACCTAAAACTACTGAGATAAGTACTCTCCATTCTCCGTATTGCCACAACACAAGTGGGCCCCTGTACTAAGCCTCACTTGATAATTGGCATAATTATCGTTCTTACCTTAGCTTTCTTTTGTAACCCTGCTCCTGTCACTTCCTGCTTCCGTAATGGCTAGTCTGCTCTATCTCACAGTCACCATCATTATAATAGGATTGACCTCCCTTTATAAAGTAAAACTCTCCCCAGATCAGCATAAATCAGTGATCTATCCCAACGAAACCATACCATCCCTGACCCAAATCTCACTGATTTTCCCTTAACCTAAAGAGTAATAGCTAACACCACTGCAAGCTACTCTGGGTTTGACTACAACCTTTATATCCAGACACAACCTGATGACATAGAGGGAGGACATCAGCCAATAAACCAAGCCTGGAAAAAAAGGGAAGATGGCGCTCAATTTGCTGAGGTAAGTGGTAAGGTACACTTTCTAGCCTATAAAGCAGCCCTCTTATCAAAAACTCTAATGGGACTTCTTTTCGCGCTAATTCACTGGGAGTCTAAACACACCAGGCGTCCATAGATAGGCCTCTTCCAAAACGCCAACAGGGGCACGAAAAACCAATAACGCACCCACTCCCACAAACTTTGGCCCCCACCAAGTCAGTCTTAAACTGACTCCTGAATGGAGCAATAGGGGCAGACTAGGAAGATATCCTTACCTGCAGGGGGTTGAGAATTTCCACCCAGTAAAGGCTGCAGAGTGAGACTACATACTCCGCCCCCACCTTTAGGCAAGGCTTGGCAGGCAGGGCAGGTTCACCTGCTGAGGCACTAATTAACAGATTCTTAGCAGCAGGCTTTTGGTAGTGAGGAATTCTTTAATTCTCCACGGCTGTCAACCGAAAGGGTGCCCAGAGACACTCATTGAGCCTTTGGGGGTGCAGCCTGCCTTGGGACAGGCAAAAGCAAAAAGGCAGTGACTTTCTAAAAACCACCAATCACATGTCACAACCACACTCAAGTACAGCAAACCTGCAGTGCCAGGATCACGCTAGGCATCAGGTGGCCTACTGTTCCCACAAGACGCACAGGAATGTTTGTACAGCAGACAAACTGAAGAGAGCTTGGTGGACTTTAGCCTAGACCGGCACGGGTATTTTTGGTTTCTTTGGTTTTATTCTGTTTTGTTTTCCCTTTATTGGCTGCTGATCTTGGTTGTTTTTGGTTTTTATTTCTATTTCATTCTAATCATATTGTAGTTTTTAATATAGGCATATATATAGGTGTATATAGGTGAATATATGTCCATATATATGGGTGTGTAGACAAATACATATTTTTTTTTTCCTTTTTTCTTTTTCTTTTTCTTTCTTTTCTTTTTCTTTTTTCCCCACCCTCACTTTCTCTCTTATTTTATTCATTCTTCTCACTGCTATACTTTTCCTCTTTTCCTTTTTTCTGCAAATTTTATTTTTTTTAATTTTTCTTACTTTTTTTATTATTATTTTACTTTATTTTTATTTTTTATTTTTTAGGTATAGCTAATCGGTTTCTCATGTTTATTCTATTTTTTATTTTAGGATATTGTATTTTATTTTGTTTCCTCTTCGGTTATTATTGAGTGTGTGGTTTTTGTTTTGTTTCTGTTTGTTTTCTTCATTAGTATGATTGATATTTCTGTACAAATTGACTGTAGTTTGATGGTTGGTTTTTTTTACTTGTGCGAGCATTTGGTTTCCTTTGGTGGCTGCGGAGGTTGTTCTTGTTGATCTGTTATGCTCTAAAATCACTCTGCAGCAGTGGGTCCAAACAAACAGACACAAGAATCATCATACCCGGAGGCCAACTTTAGATAAAACCAGAGCATTTCTGGGTTTGACATACAAGAGTCACACCCAAAAGGAAGTTGCTACAGGTACTAGGACCCATAGGGTCCAAGTTTCATCAGAGGGGTCAATCCTCTCACAGCAGCTCATAAACTGCAGACGCTGCTGATTCTCACAGCTAATCAATCTGGGAGTCAATCCCACCTACTGACAAACCAAAAGTAATCAAAACTAAAACTTCAACAAGTGAGGACGCACGACACAAGGCACACCTCAGATACAAGCACAGGAGAATAGGGAGACTGAGTAATTCAAATATAAAGGATACACACCATATAAGTTTACCCAGAAAAGACTGAGAAATCTGGGGGATCTATCTGTTATATTGAAGCAAACACAAAGAGTAAGCCAGAATGGGAAGACAAAGAAACACAACACAAATAAAAGAACAGAAGAAACTTCCTGAATCAGTGGAAATAGAGGAAATAGAGGTAACCAACCTATCGGAGACAGAGTTCAGAACACTGATTATTAGAATGTTCAAGGAAATTAATGAAAATATAAAGAAGGATAGAGAAATCATGAAAAGCAACCAGCTAGAACTTAAGAATACAATTACTGAATTAAATAACAAACTTGATGGAATCACTAGCAGATTGGATGAAGCAGAAAATCGAATCAGTGACTTAGAAGGCAAAATAGCAGAGATCACCCATGCGGAACAACAAAAAGAAAAAAGAATGAAAAACATGGAAAATAGTTTAAGAGAGCTGGGGGACAACATCAAACGCAATAACCTAGGGGTCATTGGAGTACCAGAAGGAGAAGAGAGGGAGCAAGGGATTGAGAATATATTTGAAGTAATAATGTCTGAAAACTTCCCTAACCTGGCAAAGGACATCAAAATACAAGCTCAGGAAGTGCAGAGAGTTCCAACCAGGATGACTCCAAACAGGCCCACTCCAAGCACATTATAGTGAAAATGGCAAGGGTTAAGGACAAAGACAGAATCCTTAAAGCAGCAAGGGAAAGGCAGCAAATTACTTACAAGGGTACTCCCATAAGATTATCAGCTGACTTTTCTACAGAAACTTTGCAAGCCAGAAGGGAGTGGCAGGAGGTTTTCAAAGTGATGAAAAATAAAGGCCTACAACCAAGATTGCTGTATGCAGCAAGGTTATCATTTAAAATCGAAGGCGAGATAAGGAGCTTTGCAGAAAAAAATAAGTTAAGGGAATTCATTACCACCAAGCCAGCTTTGCAGGAAATGCTAAAAGGACTTCTTTAAGTAGAAGAGAAAAACAACCTATGAAAGACTACGAACACAAATAACAAAATGGCAATAACTACACACCTATCAATAATCACATTAAATGTAAATGGATTAAATGCTCCAATAAAAAGACATAGGGTGGCTGAATGGATAAGAAAGCAAGACCCCAGTATATGCTGTATACAAGAGACTCACCTTAGATCCAAAGACTCATACAGGCTGAAAGTAAAGGGATGGAGTAAAATATTTCATGCAAATGGTACTGAGAAAAAAGCTGGAGTAGCAATACTTATATCAGATAAAATGGACTTTAAATTGAAGAATATAACAAAGGACAAAGAAGGACACTTCATAGTAATGAAGGGATCGATCCAACAAGAGGACATAACTCTAGTAAACATCTATGCACCTAACATAGGAGCCCCTAAATATATAAAACAGATATTGTCAGACATAAAGACAGAGATCAACAGTAACACTATCATAGTAGGGGACTTCAACACCCCGCTGTCACTAATGGACAGATCCTCCAGACAGAAAATCAATGTGGAAACAACGACCTTAAATGACACATTAGACCAGCTGGATTTAACAGACATTTTCAGAGCATTTCATCCCAAAGCTACAGAATATACGTTCTTTTCAAGTGCACATGGAACATTTTCTAAGATAGACCACATGTTAGGCCACAAAACAAGTCTCAATAAATTTAAGAAGATTGAAATCATTTCAACTGTATTCTCTGACCACAATGCTATGAAACTAGAAATCAATTATAAGAAGAAATCCGGGAAGCTGACAAATAAATGGAGGCTAAACAATATGCTATTAAATAGTGAGTGGGTCACAAATGAGATCAAGGAGGAAATCAAAAGATACCTCGAGACAAACGATAATGAAAACACCACGACCCAAAATCTCTGGGATGCTGCGAAAGCAGTCCTAAGAGGGAAGTTTATAGCAGTGCAAGCCTACCTAAAGAAGGAAGAAAAATCTCAAATCAACAGGTTATCCTTACACCTAAGGGAACTGGAAAAAGAACAGCAAAAGAGGCCCAAGGGGAGTACAAGAAAGGAGATAATAAAGACCAGAGCAGAAATAAACAATATAGAGAACAGAAAAACAATTCAAAAGATCAATGAAACCAAGAGCTGGTTTCTTGAGACGATAAACAAAATTGACAAACCTCTAGCCAGGCTCATCAAAAAAAAAAGAGAGAGGACTCAAATTAGCAAAATCAGGAATGAAAGAGGGGAAGTGACTACAAACATCACAGAAATACAAAAAATTCTAAGAAATTACTATGAGCAACTATATGCCAACAAATTTGACAATCGGGAAGAAATGGATAATTTTCTAGAAGCATACAACCTTCCAAAGCTAACGCAAGAAGAAACAGAAAATCTAAATACCCTGATTACTACCAAGGAAATTGAATCAGTAATTGACAAGCTCCCAAAAAAACAAAAGCCCTGGACCAGACGGCTTCACAAGTGAATTTTATCAAACATTCAAAAAAGAACTATCACCTATTCTTCTCAAACTATTCCAAAAAATCCAGAAGGGGGGAAGGCTCCCAAACTCTTTATGAAGCCACTATCACCCTGATTCCAAAACCAGATAAAGACATCACAAAAAAGGAAAACTACAGGCCAATCTCCCTGATGAATATAGATGCAAAAATTCTCAATAAAATATTAGCAAACAGAATTCAGCAATATATTAAGAAGATCATACATCATGATCAAGTGGGATTCATCCCTAGTGCGCAAGGCTGGTTCAACATCCATAAATCAATTAATGTGATACACCACATCAACAAAATGAAGGATAAAGATCACATGGTCATTTCAATAGATGCAGAAAAAGCATTTGACAAAATCCAACAGCCATTTATGTTAAAAACCCTTAGCAAAGTGGGAATACAGGGATCATATCTCAACATAATAAAAGCCATATATGATAAACCTATAGCTAACATCATACTCAATGGGGAAAAGCTAAAACCATTCCCCTTAAGATCAGGAAGAAGACAAGGCTGTCCACTTTCTCCTCTTTTATTCAACATAGTGCTGGAAGTTCTAGCCACAGCAATCAGACAACAAAAAGAAATAAAAGGCATCCAAATTGGCAAGGAAGAAGTAAAATTGTCATTATATGCAGATGACATGATACTATATATAGAGAACCCCAAAGACTCCATCAAAAAACTATTGGAACTGATAGACGAATTCAGTAAAGTAGCAGGATATAAAATCAATGTTCAGAAATCAGTGGCATTTGCATATACCAATAATAAACTAATGGAAAGAGAGATTAAGAAAATTGTCCCATTTACAATTGCGTCAAGAACTATAAAATACCTAGGAATAAATTTAACCAAAGAAGTGAAAGATCTGTACTCAGAAAATTATAAGACACTGAAGAAAGAAATCATAGAAGATACAAATAAATGGAAACACCTACCATGCTCATGGATAGGAAGAATTAATATAGTTAAAATGTCCATACTGCCTAAAGCAATATATAGATTCAATGCAATTCCTATCAAACTACCAAGGGCATTTTTCACAGAAATAGAAAATATAATCCTAAAATTTATATGGAATCATAAAAGACCCAGAATAGCCTCGGCAATTCTGAGAAATAAAAACAAAGTCGGGGGGATCATGCTACCAGACATCAAAACCTACTACAAGGCCACAGTAATCAAGACAGTTTGGTATTGGCATAAAAACAGGCACATCGATCAGTGGAACAGAACAGAGAGCCCAGAAATAAATCCAAGCATTTACGGACAGTTAATCTATGACAAGGGAAGCAAGAATTTACACTGGAGTAAAGATAGTCTATTCAATAAATGGTGCTGGGAAAATTGGAATGACACATGCAAAAAAATGAAACTGGATCATCTCCTTACGCCTTATACAAGAACAAATTCAAAATGGATTAAAGACTTAAATGTAAGACCTGAAACCATAAAAATCCTAAAAGAAAATATAGGGAGTACATTTGCAGACATTACCCGGAGCAATATTTTTACTGATACATCCCTACGGGCAAGGGAAGTAAAAGAAAAAATGAACATATGGGATTATATCAGACTTAAAAGTTTTTTCACAACAAAGGAAACCATTAATAAAACAAAAAGGAAGCTTACTGAATGGGAGAATATATTTGCCAACGATATATCTGATAAGGGGTTAATATCCAAAATTTATAAAACACTCATGAAACTCAACACCAAAAAAACAAACAACCCAATTAAAAAATGGGCAGAAGATATGAAGAGACATTTCTCTAAAGAGGACATACAGATGGCCAACAGGCATATGAAAAAAAGTTCAACCTCACTGGTCATTAGGGAAATGCAAATAAAAACCACCATGAGATACCACCTCACCCCAGTCATAATGGCTATCATCAACAAATCAACAAACAACAAGTGCTGGTGGGGCTGTGAGGAAAAGGGGACCCTGCTGCACTGTTGGTAGGACTGCAGATTGGTGCAGCCACTATGGAAGTCAGTATGGAGGTATCTCAAAGAACTGGAAATAGAGCTACCGTTTGACCCAGCAATTCCACTCCTAGGTATTTATCCTGAAAAAAACAAGACAGTTATTCAAAAAAAGTTATGCACCCCTATGTTCATAGCAGCACAATTTACAATAGCTAAGACTTGGAAACAACCAAAATGCCCATCAGTAGATGACTGGATTAAGAAACTGTGGTATATTTATACAATGGAGTATTACTCCGCTATAAAGAAGAATGAAATCGTGCCATTTGCAATGATATGGATGGACCTAGAGACTATAATGTTGAGTGAAATAAGTCAGTCAGAGAAGGACAAATACCATATGATCTCACTCATATGTGGAATATGAAAAACTGTATGAATGAGCAAAGTAAACAGAAACTGTCTCATAGATATAGAGGAAAAATCAGGGTTGCTAATTGGGAGGGGGATGGGGATGAGGGAGAAGGGGAAGGGATTAGACAGCAAAAATAGGCAACTACAATATTGCTACTGGGATAGGAAAAACAGTTTGGGGAATATAATTAATAATGTTGTAAATATTCTGTGGAATGTCAGATGATCATAGGTCTTGTTAGGGAGACCATTTCATGGATGGAGTAGAGGTTTGATCACTGCACTGTATTACTAAAGCGGAGGTGGTATACCTACTGTAATTGAACATATATAGATAGTCACGGGATGTGGATTATACTGTGGAAGAGAGTCAGAGGAAGAGTAATAGATATATATGATATGGGGGGGAGTGGGGTGGTGAATTGGGGGTGGGGGGTTGTCACTTTGAGGGGTAAAATGTATAACTATTGCACTGTGTTGTACACCTGAAACTAATTAAATAAATAAATAAATAAATAAATAAATAAATAAATAAATAAAAACTCTAATGGCCTAGGCGACTTCCTGTGAGAAATCCCCTTAAACCTATGCAACAGCAGCTTTGAGCTAAAATTTCCAACCATGAAATTATCCCAGTCAAAACCAGACCCTGTACTCAGTCCTCACCATGAACATTTCACTTACTTGGGGAACAAAAAACAAATCAACATGGTACACTAGAAAGAAGATATTTTTCCCTTAAAAGATGAGCACAGCAAAGAGGCCCTAGGAATCGGACAAATGTCATGAATTCTCTGGGAAATAGGCCCGGATGGACCTCTTACCCAAAACTACACCCAGCCTAGGCTTCTGCTCCCCATTCTTCAGTACCAAAATCTCCTATGCCAACATAACCATAGCGACCACCCTAACCATTCCTTCCCATGTAGGCACCCTTTATACATAGATGATTACTTTTTAGGGGTTTGAGGCAATTATGACCCCTGTGGGACCATGGGACCCTGCCATTGACCTGGTTGACTTAGAAATCAACACCACCCACAAATATATGTGGATTCAGAGACCCACCACTGCTGTCTCTCTTAAGGACAAAACACTTCTTTCTCTGTGGAACCAGTTTCATGATGATTTTGCCCAGGTGAGGGAAGGGAACATGCACTATAGTCAATATCATTCCCAATGTTAAAATACTTAACAAGGTAGAACTTGCCTCTGGACAAGTCCCCAACTTTGAATCATTCATGTTAATAGCCCTGCATCCCCGCAAAAGGAGAGAAACTCAGTTACAACCATCCTATTACCCAAAGGCTCTCATCTTCAGAATCCTGGCCACCGATAACTATTATCTGTCGTGGGATACTAGGCCATGCCATATTCCATGGCCTCTTTTGGTTTGTGGGTGTCTCTCTGCAAAAATGATCCATTCGAAATATATCCAGCATTATCCTACAATCATGGAAGGCCACAGTAAATGTCTTTGATGCACAACAAAAATCTCTTAACTCCCTTCTTGAAATAATAACATTACAAAACAGGAGGACCCTTGACATCCTCACTGCAGAAGAAGGTGGGATCTGTGCTTTGCTTGGGGAGAAATAGATTTTTATGTCAATACCTCTGGGATAGTAGAAGAAAAAACATCTAGATCTTAAAAACAAAACAAACAAACAAAAAAAACATAGAACTTTTGGGAAGACCCAGGCAGATGGACTGAACATCATTCTTAGGAGAGATCTTTAGTACCTTTACTAGTTGGTTCAGACATCTCCTGACCCATGGTTCATTGTAGTGACAGTCATAATCTTTATTCTAGTATATGGTCCCTTGCATATTTAACCGTTTAGTAAATTTGTGTCTTCCAGACTAGAGCAATTCCACACAAAGATAATGCTCATGTGAGCTTTCCACCCCATCCCAGCTGAAGACACTGCCCAAGAGATCCTGCCTTTGGCTCCCCTAAGTCAGGTATCCAGAGATTTTTTTTTACTACCATGGCAGGCGTGATCAACATTCATAGCCTGCTATGAAGCAGCAATAGAAGATGGGTCATCATCCCTCAGCTTCCCATTAAAGAATATGGGAGTAAAATATCTGAGGGGAGAACAAGATAGGGTGGGGGCAGGGCCTCTAAGGAACCCATTAACCACCAGTTGAGCAGGGCCTCCAAGAAAACCATTAATCATCAGTTGAAGACATAGGGCCAATATATCAAGATGAGACAAGGAAACCAGCCAGAACCTGCCAAGACCAAGATGGCATAAGAACCACCCCCAAGTAACTTCCAGCCACATCATATGGTCATTATAGTATATCTCCATGCTAAATGATCCTCCTACCAGTGCCGTGAAAACTTCGGAGAGGACTATGTAAAGGCAAAGGGGTATATCCCAAATCTGTGGAAGAGCCCCTTTCTTCTCGGAACTAATAAGAATATTCCTCCCCTTTTTTCCCATGTTAAAAGGCCTGACTAATAAAAACCACAGCTGTAGGAGGATCAGGACTGTATCTTGACTAAGGGCAGTCTCTTCTCTGCCTGTGGAGTGGGCAACCTCACAATAAACTTCTTCTGTTCTTTAAAAAAAAATAATAGTAATAAAAATAAAACGTAGGTCAGATATGTTACTTCTCTGCTCAAACCCTTGCAGTGGCTTTCCATCTCACTCAGAGTAAAAGCCAAAGTCTATATAAGGATCTGTATGATCTGTTCCCCTCACGCACATATACAAACTTACCGCTACAGCACCGCTCAAGTTCCCCAAAGTTCGTACTTTGAAAAAGAATCCAATTATTCAAGTGCACTCAGAAAATTAGAACTCAAAGACAAAGTTTTAGGACAAAAAATAATTTTAAAAATGTAAATCAATAAGCATGACAGGGGACTGATTTATCTACATGCTCCTATGTTTGATGAATGATGCCAGATATACTGATAAACCTAGGGCTTGTTAGGATCCTTAGGATTATGGGTCCTTCCCACCCTGGATGTTTGATGTCCTTCAGGACCCTGAGAGCTGAGCTTCTCTCGGGGTCATCCCATTCACCCTGCCTCTCCCACAGCTTCCCAGAAACAGATCAGCAAATCCTCACCAGGTTAACTTCCAAGGTTGCATATCTAATAGCTGCTATGCCCCAAGAATTAACCTAGCAACTATGTTAGTTAAAACAAGAAGAAGAATGAAGAATCACAAAATACTAGAGCTATGTGAGCTCTCAGGTATTATCCAATGCAGAGTTTTTCTGTAAAGGGCCATAGAAAACATTTTAGGCTTTGGGCCATGCAGTCTCTGTTTAGTGACTTAGCACTGCCAGTGTGGATTGAAAGCAGCCACAGAAAACATGTGAACAAATGGGTGCTGTGGCTGTGTTCCAATAAAACGTTATTGACAAAAACATGCATCAGGCTGAATATGGCCTGTGGGCTATAGTTTGCAGACCTCTGATCTAATCCAACTCAATCATTTCATAAATGTAGACAAAGTAATTTGACACAAGAATAAATAGGTATATATGGACCAGGACAGTCTCAGTACTGGCTGGTTATCTCAGTATAATTATTAGGTTGGTGCAACAGTTATTGCGGTTTTTGCTATTACAAATAATATTAACATGCACCCTTTCATTCTCAAAATCGTCTTGGTTTGGACAATAAATTATATGGTCACCCTTCATAATTCCATGTCCTTTAACTTATATAAATCCCCATATTTCTGGTGTATTAGCAGTCCTCCACAAATAATTCAAAATTGAGTAAACATATAGCACAGAAAATACTATTAATTGAGGAGGACTATTATGTTGCTCAATTTTTTTATAGTCCAACAGTAATCTATTTTCTAAAATTCAGTAATTAGTACTGAGTAATGGAACAAAAGATTCAATATATTGCTATATGTTATAGAAGTATAATGTAATTATAAATATTGAAGAAAAACTTCATTACTCTTGTATATGTTAGCAATCTTTCAAAGCACTAGTAGCATGAAACATTTAGAAAGCTGTAGGCCTAATATTTGCCCAGTTATCTTAAGTTATAACTTTAAAGTGTATCCTTTGACATACTCCAAGAATCAAAAGCTTTTTTTTTTTTTTTTGAGGGCACTGTCAATGGCCCTCATATGTGGGACCGAACCAGGGCTGCTGGCTTCCCAGGCCAGCGCTTAACCACCGCGCCACTCAGCCGGCCCTTCCAAGAATCAAAAGTGTCCATGGTACACTTTTCCTTGATGACCTAACAGTGCCTCGAAGTCAGGCATGACTGTAGATGGAAGTATTTTCTAGCCTTCAATGCTACAGCACATCAGTCAGCTCTGAGCATTTAAGGAAATTGGTTTCATGGGATGGCATTTCTTCCCTGTGCTCCTGACTCTTCCTCCAACCTGAGTCATGCCTTTAGATTGGCTCCAGAGTCTCAAACACACACTGCTCGAGTTGCCCACACTCAATATAAGATGTGGTTAACCTACAATTAGATACTGAATTTTTGTGAACCCTTATATGTTGAATCTCTAACCCTCAATGTCATAGTATTTGGAGATGGCATTTTCGGGAGTAATTAGGGTAGGATACTAATGATGGGATTAGTGCTTTTATAAAGAGATACTAGAAATTGTTTCTCTTTCTGTCTCTCTCTCCCTTTCTCCCTCTCACCTTCTTTCCCTCTCTCTCTTTTTCTCTTTCTCTCTTTCTCCACCATATGTGGATATAGCAAAAAAAAGAAGTTATCTGCAAGCCAGGAAGAGAGTCCTCACCAAGAACCAAATATGCTGGCACCTTGATCTTGGATTTCCCAGCTTCTGAAAATTTAAAAAATAAATGTCTGCCATTTAAGTCCAACAGTCTATAGTATTCTGTTATAGCAGCCTGCGCTGACTAAGATATTCAGCATTCCACCAACAGCATCTGCAAATGAGTTTGCCACAACCTGTTCTCCGGCAGAAATTGGATGGATTTGGTCCTTACTGATGAAATATGAGGTTTTAGTTGGGACTTTCCGTGATAACATGCTTGTGGGCATTTTTTAGTGTTTGAGAGGATTTACAGTTTTAAATAGCTTTGAAAAGTTGTGCTGAGTATTAGATTTATGTTTTTGGAAGAAATTACATTTTGGAAGTAATTTTGCACCTAGATAAAATATTTTATTTTCATAACGGAGATATTTGAAATAAGCTTGGGGGACCTTTCTAAATGAAATGATAAAAGTTTATTTCACAGTTAAAAATATTGTCAACATTTTTAGCCTATCTTATGAAACTTAAGCCTGAGGCTTGTAAATCATTCAGTTGTCATGTCATCTGCCCAAAATAAAATCTTAGCTTTTGAGATATCTGTGTAAGTGGCTGAAATACTGAAGGACACACAATTATTCATTGTTATTATTCCCAGTTTGCACAGGAAAGTAGGAACAAACTCGGCTTATTTAAGATCATCAAGTAGGATCAGATTATGGAATGTGTAATTTATAAAACAGGCTCTTTTTTTACATTTCCTTGTGTGACATGTTTTAACTTAGATTCTAAGCTACTTGAGAGCAAGGATCAGACTTTTGTTTCAGAGTTTTACAGCAATCCCTTAGTTATGCCAAGAATCCTAGCTAGAATTGACAACCCACCACAGCTCTTGAAAACTTCTTAATTACCAAAGGTTTCACCTAAATTATCTATCATTGCATATGATGGAATGCGTTAGTAAATCAATGCACACTTCTAAGTTACTCCAACAATTTTCATAACAAATATGCACAGATTAGCCGTGAGGGGACTGACTCAAGGCACTGAACATTTTTAGACCACATACTTGTGGGTTAAGCATAGAAAAACAAAAAAAGACAGGCCTGTCAAATACAACCTTTTACCTCCTAACTCTGGAAGGTAGAACAGGGCCACAACCCAGCAACAGCATCCTCAGGTTTATTTCATCTCCAACCTGAAAGCAGTGTGGAAGCTATCTAAAATTCTGAGGGAGAAAAAGCAATCCTTTACTTCTTCTCCCTACATCCCCACCCTTGAGAGGCCGTATTTACTGAAGAGTAAATCAATACTGTGGGAGGAAGGATTAGTGTGGTGGAGACAGCTGGGTGTCCAACAAAACTCATCTCGCTTTGAGCACATGACCAGGCTATATTATTCAGTCTTCCTCTCAGTTATCTGTGTCCATGTGACTAAGATCTCAACAATTCAACTTGAGAAAGTGAGATCTGCTATTTCTATGGAACTTGAATCTTAAGGCAGTGCCATGTCTTCCTGAATCTTAAGACAGTGTCTGTCTTTTTTTCCCCCTTGAAAACCTGAAACCTTCCGGAAGGATTAATGGGAGTAGAAAAGGAAATCAACACCCATTTCAGCCCAGAGACTTGGGACTTCTTCCTGAAGCATTAGAAAGGAAGGAAGCACCTACTTGCACCTACTCTCTCTCTACCTCTCATAAATTCTTCTAAATGGAAGGGGAATGATTAATCTGTTTGGTGAAATTTGGCAAAAGATTCATTCTTATCTGGTCTGGTCTGGTGGCTCTTTCTGGGTACTGTCCTCTCTTCAAGATGTACATCTTTTTAGTCATTCCTGCTCCAGCTAATAAATATACCTGGGTCAGGGGTCAGGGGTCAGGGTCAGCCTTCCTTGGGCAGATCTGAAAGCCATCTTTTTTGGCTTCTGCTTTCCTGGACCTGATAGGTTACCATTTTCAGGGCAGCCATCTGGGTAAGTGCCCTTATAAAACCCGCTCTTGGGCCGGCCGAGTGGCGCGGTGGTTAAGCGCTGGCTTGGGAAGACAGCGGCCCTGGTTCAGTCCCACATATGAGGGCCAGTGACACTGCCCTCAAAAAAGAAAAAAAAAAAAACCCCACTCTTTAAACACAAGCTTTTACAGTAGTAGGCCTCCAGTCTATACTGGAAAGTGAGGAAACAGTCTATCTTTTGACTTTTGTCTTTTGAAAACTATCTTTTGACATTAGGACCAACATCATCTCTGTTCAACTCAGTGGATTTACTACATTATGATCCCCACCTGACTTCTGGGTGTACCTGTTAATTTGGTTCAGGACCTTCAGAAGAAGAAGAATATAATTGTTTGGCACACTTATATCTAAATGAGAGGGCTACACTTCAAAGAAATATCACAAGATCCAATAAATACATATTTCATTATATCACCTCTGCTTTGAGAAATATGAATTTGAACTCATTAGGTACATTGATATAGTCATTCTGGAGGATTATTTAGCATGATGTATCAACAGTATCAAAAATGTGCTGTAGGTGAGACAGCTACAGTTCCTCCAACGATTCATGCTTGGGTGGAGTACCAAGCTAGCTAGGGTCATTTACTAGCTCCCCTAATATCTAAGTTAGGCCATCTGACTCATTTTCAACAGTGGGATGTGAGTGGCTGGTAGGAGCACCATTTCTGTGGCATGGAGCTTAAGGAATGCCTTTCTTCATCCTTTGTTTCTCCTTCCACTGGCCTGAAGCAGACTGATGTGATAACACTCAAGGCCACGTCTCGAATTTGGTGAAACTCAATACTGCTAGAGAAGAAGGGATCAGCAATGCCCACTTTGAAACTGAGAAAGAAATAAACTTTTGCTGTATTTGAGCCATTATAGTTTTTTAGTCTGTTACAGCAGATAGTCCACTCTAATAATCCAAATGTGTAGTACTATAGCCATAACTCTATGTGCAGGCATTAAGGAAATAACTACAGATATGCAAAAAAATTCATGTCCGAGGATGTTATTCCAGCATTATTTGTGACAGTAGAGCAGCCTGGAAACAACTAAAGGTCAAACAAAAAGTAGTTAGATAAGTAAATATATTTATGATAGAATATTTTTAAGCATTTAAAATAAATTTTAATTTTAAGTCAAATGATCTAATGATAATTTTAAAAACACTTAATTAACACTTGTGAAGCAATTGCCATATTCCAGGCATTGTTCTAACCACTTTAATCTTCACAACAACACCATTATCTGCATTTTATGGATAAGAAAACTGAGGCACAGGGGTTAAATAACTTGTGTAAGGTAACACAGCCAATAAATGGCAGAGCTAAGAAATGCGCATATAATGATATGTAAAAATGTCTATTTGATATAAAGGTTACAAAGCACAAAGAAAAATAGATATGCGTTCTTATCTCTATTATTTTGTGTGAGTGGGTTGGGTCAATTGGGGGTCATTCATGTATTCATTCACTCATTCATCCATCCATTCAAAATATTTATTGAGGACATGGCAGGAACTGCTCTTGAGCAGTAAACAAGACTGACCTCCCAGGCCTTCCATTCAAGTAAGAGAAACATAAACCCCAAATAAATATGAAATAAAATGTTGGCTTGAGGAATGCTATGAAGTAAAGCCTGGTAAGAGGATAGAAACTGATGGAGGGGCATGCACTTCTGAACAATTATCAGAGAAGTCCTCTCTAAAGGGGTGATGTTTGAACAGAGACAGGAAGGGAATCGTGCCAAGTTCTGGGGAAGGATTGTGTTCCAGGCAGAGGGAAGTGCCAAAGCCACAAGGTACAAACAAACATGGAGTGTTTGAGGAACAGCAGGAAAACCAAGGTGGCTGTAATGGGATGCAAGGAGAGGAGAGAAAGAGGGAGGAAGTTGGAGACAGGCAAGCCCACTCGGAACACTGCCTTACCAGGAAGGAGTGAGATAGGAAGTGTGGCAGGTTGAGTTCCCTGGAACCGACTCCAAGGTGGAAATGTGTGGGCAGGAAGTTTCTGGGAAGGGGTCCCAGGCACCTATATCTACAGAATAGTGAAAGAAGCAGAATTTGGAAGAGGGAGACGTAGTCCATGCCACTGGGAGCTCAGAAGCCAGAACAGGCCATACGGTACAGGGTTTGTATGCCTGCATCAGCCATTAGTGAATGTAGGCTGCCATGAGGACAACCTTCATTGAGGCAACTCTCTTCAACAGAATTCATAAAGAAAGACACAACTCTCTTCAACAGAATTCATAAAGAAAGACACAGCTGAGGGCTGTCAACCAACCCAGCATCTGGGAAATTAGTGCTTCAGTCCTGAGCAGCATACCAGAGCATCTGTTCCAGGAAGCCAGTGGAGGGTTTTGAGCAAAGAAGTAAAATGATTGGAATCATGTTTTTAAGGATCACGCTTGTTGCTGTGTTGAGAAATTATTGTGGGAGCAAGAGCAGAGGCAGAGAGACCAGTTAGAAGGTGAATGGCCACTTTGGCTTCTGGCCTTTCACTGCCTAGAAAATAATCCAGGAGGCAGTGTGGAATCTGGCAGATACAGAGCAGTGTCTTGGTTAGTCATATCAGAGAATCAGAACATTCATCGCAAATTCCATTTATGTCTTTAACATGAGCAAGAGTGTCTGCAGAAGGTTACACAAATCCCAGAAGGCGTCATCAGTCCTAGTTCAGAGAGAGGCAATGCCATGATCACAGTCTACAATTATAAAAATAAGTTAATTGAGGGCCAGCCGAGTGGCGTGGTGGTTAAGCGCTGGCTTGGGAGGCCAGCAGCACCGGTTCAGTTCCCACATGTGAGGGCCAGTGACACTGCCCTCAAAAAAAAAAAAAAAAAAAAAGGAAGCTAAAAATAAGTTGATTGAGAAAACTGATGATCTTAAAAAGAAGTATGTGAACCATAGAGGTGATTCAGCCATCTTCCATTAAGAAAGTTGGGAAAGCTCCACCTGGAGCTGGGCTGTGCGAGCCCCAGTGATGGTGTGGACTGCAGCCCCTGCTGCAATGGGCTGCCAGAGGCTACAGTGAGTGGCCCGCAGCCAGCGTGAGTGGCTGGCAGCCAAGTGTGAGCTGCCAATAGCCGCGGTGAGCGACATCCAGGGGCCAGCGACCGATCTGCCTCATCCGGGAAGAGCGCAATGACGATACCAACAGTGAAGCAACATCCTCCGCAACTAAACTGAAGAACAAAAAGACAGCAACTTGTCTGTTCCCCTTCCCCGATTCCCCAACACTGTTCCCCCCCGCCAATTCCCCAATAAAATCTTTAAAAAAAAAAAAAAAGTTGGGAAACTGTGGGAAACCATTAATTGAAATGGACAACATAGATAAAACAAGAAATGTTAATTTTCCCACTCTGTGAAGGAGCCATCTTTGGTTCAGACTACAGAAAGCTTTACTGCAATAAGCACAGCAAAAGTATATAGGCGAAATTCTAGACCAAAATTTTAACACTAAATCATCTGGTATATGAACATAGATTAATAAGTAAATATTTTTCTAATTCAGATTTTAAAATACCTCCCTTTAAGAAATGGTTCTGGGGCCAGCCAAGTGGCTCAGTTGGTTAAGAGCGCGAGCTCTGCGCAACGGGGTTGCCAGTTCGAGTCCCAAATGGACCGGTGAGCTGCTCCCGAGCTGAGCTGCCACTGAGCTGCCAACAGGTGGCAGGATGGCTCAGCTGATTAGAGTATGTGTTCCTAACAACAAGGTTGCTGGTTTGACTCCCACATGGGATGGTGGGCTATGGTCTACCAGCAACTAAGATTGAACAGGGCACCTTGAGTTGAGCGGCTATGAGCTGCCGACAGATGGCTAGATGGCAACTGAACTTGGAGCTGAGTTAGCTGCGCCCTCCACAACTAAGACTGAAGGACAACAAGTTGGCTGTTCCTCTTCCCCAGTTCCCCAACACTGTTCTCCTTCTTCAACTCCCCAATAAAATCTTTAAAAAATAAGAGGTGGTTCTGAAACTTTTCTGTCCATGGGAACCACGTGAATACTTGTTTAAAATGCAAATTCTAGGGCCGGCCCAGTGGTGCGGTGGTTGGTCGCTGGCTTGGGAAGCCAGCGACCCAGGTTCGGGTCCCACACGTGAGGGCCAGTGACACTTTCCAAAAAAAAAAAAAAAAAAAAAAAAAAAAAAAAGTTCTCCACCCTCGTGGGATTAAAAAAAAAAAATGCAAATTCTAGGCCTCAACCCCAAAGACTTGATACAGATCTGGGTGCAGCTCAAACACCCAGAATGATCTGAAGGAAGTGATTGATAAACAATCTTTCAGAAACACCATTTAAGGGAACATTCACCAAAAGCAAAAGGCACCTTGCACCTTGATGTGGTCAACTGCTTATCTTGGTAACTAGAACAATGATAGGTGATTGTGAATAGATCTTATGTTTTGTTCCTTACCATAAGTAGCCTCTGCCCCAAACAATTGTATCTCACCCTTCAACATAGCTGAGTTTCTAATATTCCTGTCACAAAGGACTGCAGACCCAAGTTTATAATGTCAGTGCCAGAAAATAACTCAGCTGAAAGTGATTAACTGAAGGAAGTGCCACAGACAAAATCACAGGAGAACAGGTAACCACTGGAACTTATCACCACATCTGCTACATTGCATAAGAAAGTTTTGGTTTCACACCCAAAGTGAAAGAATAACTCAAAATCCCATAAATAATACATTAAAGAGAGACAAGCTGTTCTAATGCAGTATCTGGAGAGGCCCTGCTAAGATAAAAGGCTCTGTTCAGTGTTTATGTTGCTGGCAGAGAATAAGGCAGGCAGTGAGGCAGAGTTGTAATTGACCAAAAAGCATGTATGAGAAATGAACTAAAGAGCGTGGATTGAAAAGCCTCAAAACCGAACAAGTGCAGTAAGGTAAAAGTCCAGCAAATCTGAAAATCAAGTGACATGAAAACACGCTAGATTCGAAATATTCTGATGCACTGAATTTGTCTGAAATTCAACCTTTCGTCCTAGTGTATGTGGCAAGGTACAAAAATAAACTTGAGATTAGGGCTTGAACATCCTGTCTCTCTTAGACACACAAAAGCATTACAATTAACCAGAACAGCTGGTTATAAGCTTTATTGGAACCTCTAGGAAACCAATACATTCTACTACTATGCCTAGAAGCTGAAATCTACTATAAATATTGAATTTGTAACCCAAATTCTTCTTCTTTTTTTTTTTTTTAAATTGGGGAATTGGAAGAGGGGACCAGCGTTGGGGAATCGGGGAAGGGGAACAGACAAGTTGCTGTCTTTTTGTTCTTCAGTCTAGTTGCGCAGGACGTTGCTTCACTGGCCCATGTTGGTATCGTCATTGCACTCTTACTGGATGAGGCAGATTGGTCTCCGGCCTCTGGGTGGTCACTCACCGCGGCTGTTTGCAGCTCACGCTGGCTGCCAGCCGCTCACGCTGGCTGCCGGCCACTCACTATAGCCTATGGCAGCCCACTGCAGCAGGGGCTGCAGCCTACACCATTGCCGGGACTCTCACAGCCCAGCTCCAGGTGGAGCTGTTGTTCACCATCTTAGCTGTAGAGGGCAGTGTCACTGGCCCTCATATGTGGGATCCGAACCGGGGCTGCTGGCATCCCCAAACCAGCTCTTAACCAATGCGCCACTCAGCGGGCCCCTGTAATCCAAAATTCTTATTAATTTTGATCAAGATAAAGTCTAGTCTTCAGTCTTCTTAAAGGACCATAAATTAGTGTTAGAGTATCCATTTGATGATTCTTATGTGAGCAGACATTTAAAACTGCCTTCTGACCAAAATTCTATTATCACACATCAAAAGAAGAAAGAAATAGTCATTTGATAAAAAGCCTGATATAAAACATTATATTTAGTATAAAGCAGTCAATTCTTAATTATCTATAAGAGTCATGAAATAAAACAGAGCAAAATAATTAATATTTGACTTTTTTGATATTTATAATATTTGTCTTATAGATTTGTTTTATCAACTGGTTTTTTATTTGTTTGTTTTTTGGAAAAATACTTCATTTAAGATATTTTTTATTCTTTTACTCCAAGCACATTTTCACAATGAATAGAAATTGGCCCAGAGAAGAAGTTGTCAGGATAAATCATTTTGAGATTTAAAGCTTACCCTTGATAATCTGGAATCAGAATATGGGAGTTAAATATAGAACTTCCACTTCAATCCTTGATAGGGTAACTAGGAGACTTGCTCTCCCACTGAAAACAACTATAAAACTAGACAAAGTATGTAAGGCAATTGCTTCCAGACAATGAAAAATAGGCAGACAGAACTATGATCCTTGAGAGAAGAAAACACAAAATCAGTTCCACAATAACCCAAATTTTCTGTCTAGGGGCACACCCTCCTGTGGCAGGGAAGTGAAACCCAAGTAAAGAGCAGTCTCAATGAGCTGAAAAGAACATAGCTCAGTTCTAGACTGCAGAGGCAGTGAGAATTTGCAGGGCAGGCTACTGGAGAAGTGGAGTTAGAGAAGCACATAAGATCACCCCATAAATCTGCATAAACCTTGAGTCCTTGGCCAGCGTCTGTGCTAAGCATTCACAGGGTACACCTGCAAGGCAAGACTTTAAACCACCTACAAGGTCAAGGACCATAGGGCTGCTCTCACCTGTATGGCGAGAGCAGAGGTCACAGTGTTGGTTCTGGTCCAGCCAGAGTAGTTGCTCACTAAGCAACCACACTCCTGAATTAGAACCAAGTCCTAGGACTAAAACAAAATAGGTTTTCCTAATAAAGAATATGAACAAGACTACCAGGACAAAAAAGAATTCCTCATTAATTTAACTGGCTAACAAAACAAAACACAATACCCTTCAAACTCACTGTATGGGTTCAACAGCAGATTGTAAACAGCAAAAATAAGCTCTTAAATTTAACAATAGATCAATAGAACTTTTACAATATGAAGATCAGAGATTTTAAAAAATTAGGAAGTGTAAATATAGACTCTGTCATCTGTGGAGGAACATCAAACAGCCTAAACATAATTAGAGTTCCAGAAAGAGAGAGACAGAGGGTAAATGGTGCAGAAATATATTTGAAAAACTAAGAGTGACACATATTTGGTGAAAAACATAAACTTACAGATTTAGGAAGCTAGGGAACTCTTAGCAGGATAAAGATAAAGAACACACCTAGGCACGTTGTAGTAAAAGTACTGAACACAAAGACAAAGAAAAAAATCGTAAAACTTTTCAGAGGAAAAAAAGACAGTTTTCATATGGAAAATAAAAATAAGAGGTACACAGATTTGTCATTAGAAATTATGAAAGTCATAACTTTATGTCTTTATAGTGCTTAGAAAAAAGAAGCTAATCTGAAAATCAATGTTCAGTGAAAATACCCCTCAAAAATGAACACAGGGCCGGCCGAGTGGCGCATTGGTTAAGCGCTGGTTTTAGGATGCCAGTGGCCCCGGTTCGGATCCCACATGAGGGCCAGTGACACTGCCCTCTACAGCTAACAACAGCTCCACCTGGAGTTGGGCTGTGCGAGCCCCGCTGATGGTGTGGGCTGCAGCCCCTGCTGCAGTGGGCTGCCAGAGGCTACAGTGAGTGGCCTGCAGCCAGCGTGAGCGGCTGGCAGCCAAGCGTGAGCTGCCAATAGCCGCGGTGAGCGACCATCCAGAGACCAGCGACCCATCTGCCTCATCCGGGAAGAGCGCAATGACGATACCAACAGTGAAGCAACATCCTCCGCAACTAAACTGAAGAACAAAAAGACAGCAACTTGTCTGTTTCCCCTTCCCCGATTCCCCAATGCTGTTCCCCTCCGCCAATTCCCCAATAAAATCTTTTAAAAAAAAAAATGAACACAAATTAAAAACATTTCTGAAAGAAAATAGCTAAAAGTGTTAATCACCAGCACACCTGCTCTGCAAGAATGAAATTGCTACCAAAAGGAAATTATTATCTTCACAAAGAATAAAGAACAATTGAAATAGTAGCTATGTGGCTAAATATTAGTGTAAACAAATTTTCTTTCAACTTCTCTAAAAGATGATTGACTGATTAAAAATAGTAATAACACCATGGGATATATAATGTGTAGAAGTATAACGTATGACAAAAATAGCAAAAATAATACAATAGGTGAAATGAAAGCATAATGTAGTGTAATGCACTCACATTAAATGTGACATGATATGATATACAAAGTTAGATGATTATGTTGATGATGCTTATTGTAAGCCTTAGAGCAACCACTTAAAAAAAAGCAACAAGGAGGGCCAGCAGAATGGCTCAGTTGGTTAAGAGCGTGAGCTCTGAGCAACAGGGTCATCAGTTCGATTCCCACATGGGCCAGTTAGCAGCGCCCAAGCTGAGCTGCTGCTGAGCTGGTGAGAGTGCGTGCTCTTAGCAGCAAGGTTGCTGGTTCGACACCTGTATGGGTTGGTGGGCTGATCCCACCCCCGAAACTAAGATTGAACACTGGCATATTGAGCTGAGCAGCTGGGAGCTGCCGATGGGCTACCCGATGGCTCAGTGTGCAACAAGGTTGCGGATTCAACTCCTGCATGGGATGGTGGACTACGACCCCCCCACCCACAACTAGACTGAAAGTGGCGATTGGACTTAGAGTTGAGCTTGTGTCCTCCACAACTAAGATTGAAGGACAATGACTAGACTTGGAGCCAGTTCTTAAAGTGGCCACACCAATGTTTAAATGCCTACAGGCAGCACATTAATCGAGACCCCAAATTTGAGGTCTAGCATCATGTAAGGCATGTCTTGATCTATAAAGTTTAGTAGAATGCCTTCTCAATGCTGAACTATATCAAAACACATTCCTGTATCACTTTTCTTACAGTTTTAAAGTTTGGTAAATGAGATAATTTAGCTTGAATAAACTAGATCCTTGTGGATTCAAAATATGAAAAAAAAGTATACTAATAATAGTAACATTTATTGAGCGTTTATTATATACTAGCCCTTATGCTAAGCACTCTACATATAATATCTTATTTGTACTAAAATGAAATAAAGCAAGATGAGCCTTAGAGAGACTGACTTGCCCATGATCATGTGAGGCGGTCACTGGGGGTGGGCCTGCGCAGTTTTGAATGCAGAATATCTGACATCAGAGCCTGTGCCTTTTATAGCTTTATCTTCATTCTTTTCATCGTAGGCCGCTTCCCTCTTTGGAAAGGGTTTCTATGAATATGCAGATTTTGAAACTAACCTGTTAGGTTTTAACAAAAAGGGAAAAGACTGTCATTGAAATTAGGCTAAAAATTCGACTATGGAAGTATCATGCGTTATCCTAATGATGCCTCTTCTGCCAAACTTAGCCACAGGTGACTAACCAAAATACCTTGGGAAGAAATGATTCAAGGATGCAGAACATAATTTGCTACTCTACAGAGTATCAGTTTTGGCAACTCGAGCTCTGTGTATTGAAGAAGTGAATTCACTGTGTCAGAAGTGTTTTCTGTCGCTTGTGTTCTAGCCAAGAGTCCACCAACCCTGCTTGCCAAACAAAATGCCTCTCATAAGGTCATGAACTAAGTCACCCATCAGTGATTGGGCACAAATGATCATTACATAAGCCTGGCTGTGCAAATGCTGAAGGCTGGTGTACATTAAATCTTCGAGACTGTTTCATGCTTACAAATAGAATATACTACCATATTTGTTCTGATGCACAATCGTTTTATTGCCGACAGAATACAGTTTATCACCAGCAGAATACAGAATATGCTTGGAGGAGACAAGAATTGCATTATAATGTCTTGCTGCTGACTAGCCTTCAATTATTCTGTCTTAGGGACTCAAACTAATGATCATACAACTGTGCTCTGAATTAATACAGGTAGGATATAATCTCATTTCCTTCAGAGTTTACATGAGCACTGCGCGGGCAAGTGAAGCATGGACACGTGATATAAATAATTTGTAAACAATTATGATTCAAGCATAAGAATATTATTTGTTAGTCATAAGAGAGTTTGAGGTCTCCAAGCAAAAATAATCCCTTGCATTATATCACAACACATATCACAAATTGGAGAGGATCAATGACATAGCGATTCCTCAGTATTTCAGCAGAGTTGACTGTGAGCTACTTTTAGGAAATGCTTGGCTGTATAAGATATGCCAGTTTTGAAAGTTCATTTTAGGGAAGAAAAATGTTTTTTTGGTATCTGGCTCCATTCTTCCAACTCACTAGCTTATATTACTCAAAAGAATTCAGTGTCTGCTTATTCTTGGAGAGATATAAGAAGAGTCTAGAACAAAAATAACTTGGGTTTTTTTTCTCCCTATTATTCTCCAAGTCTGGCTTTCCTAAAAGCAGGGTGAAATATTGGTGATTACTCAGGAAACTGGCGCTGTGAGAAAATATTTGGAAAAAAAGAATTAGTATGGTATTTCATGCACAATTTATTATTTCAACAGCTTCATTGGGGAATCATTTACATACATACATACCACAAAATTCACCCATTGTAAGTGTATAATTCAATGATTTTTCATAAATTTGGAGAGTTGTGAAACGATCACCAAAATACAGTTTTAGAACATTTCTATCGCACCAAAAAAAGTCCCTTTCTTGTCTGTAGTTAATCCACACTCCCATCCCCAGGCCTATGAAACCACCGATCTGCTTTCTCTATGTACAGATTTTTCTTCTCCGAGAAATTCATAAAATTGGAATCCACAATATGTATTCTTTTGTGTCTAGATACTTTCACATGGTATAATGTTTTTGAGGTCCTTCCGTGTTGCAGCTTGTATAAGTAGTTTTTCCTTTTTGTTGGTAAATAGCATTCTTCTGTATGACTGTATCATATTTTCTTTTTTTTTTTTTTTTTAAGCTGAGCCATCCTGCCACCTGTTGGCAGCTCAACGGCAACTCAGTTCGGGCTGGCCTCGAACTGCTGTTGCTCAGAGCTCAGTTTGTACTCTTGAGTGAGCTCTTAACCAACTGAGCCATTCGGCCAGCCATATTTTCTTTATCTAATATCCAGTTGATAGACATTTGGTTAATCCCCAGTTTGAGGCTATTATAAACATCAGTACAAGCCATTCTGTGGACATTAGTTTTCAGTTCTGTTAGGAAGACAGCTAGAAGTGGAATTGCTGTGTTGTATGGTAAACTTACGTTTAATTTTTGAGAAATGTGCCCGACTGTTTTCCAATGTGGTTGTACAATTTTCCATGCCAATCAGCAATATATGAAGGTTCTATCGTTCCACATCTTCAACAACTGCTGGTATTGTTAGTCTTTTATTATTATTGCCATTTGTGTGAGTATATGGTGACATTATGTTGTTGTTTCAAAGTGCAATTCTGAATGATGGCGAGCATCTTGTCGTATGCTTTGCCACCACTTATATATCTTCTATTGCGAAGTACCTGTTTATATCTTTTGTCCTTTTTACAAAACTTGGACTCCATTATTGAAATGGTGACAGTGAAAATACTTGTCTTTACATATTCTGGATACATATCTTTTATCTGATATATGATATACAATGTTTTTCTCTCAGTCTGTGGCTTGTCTTTTTATTTTCTTCATGGAACCTTTTAAAGAACAAAAGTTTTTTCTATGACAAAGGCCAGCATATCCATTTTCTTGTTTGTGGACTGGGCTTTTGATATAATAGCTAAGGTATCTTTGCTTAATCCAAATATTTTCTCTTATATTTTCTCCTGGAAGTTTTAGTTTTAAGTCTTCCATTTAAGTCTAGGATCGATTTTCAGTTAAATTTTGTGTATGATGTGAGAAATGGGTCTAACTCCATTTTTTCAAATATGTATATCCAATTGTCACAGACTCATTTATTGAAAATACTATCTTTTCCTCATGAAATGCCTTTACACACTTCACAAAAATCAATTGGCTAGCACTAAAATAGCTAAAACAATCTTGAAAAAAAATTGAGAGGAATGAAGCTATACATTATTAAGGCTTAGTATATAGTTGTAGAAATTAAGACAGTGTGTCTACATATAGCCAGTAGGAAAATGCAAATTAAAACTGCAGTAAAAAATGGTGGTGGGCTGGGTGAGTGGTGCAGTGGTTAGGAGATGGCTTGGGACACCAGCGGCCCTGGTTTGGATCCCACATATGAGGGCCAGTGACACTACCCTCCAAAAAAAAATAAAAATAAAATGCGGTAGTTTAAAAAAAAAAATGGTGGTAACACTGATATTGGCAAGGACGCAGAGAAATGGGATCACTCATGCACTGCCACTAGGATTATAAAATAGTACAGCCAATCTGGAAAATAGTTTGCTGGTTTCTTAGAAAACTAAAATGCAACTGCCATAAACCCAGCAATTTCACTCTTGGCCATTTCTCCCAGAGAAATGAAAACTTATGTTCACTCAAAAACCTGCACACAGCTGTTCTTAGCAAACTTTTTGTAATGGCCAAAAAATGGAAACAACCAAAATGTTTTTCAAGAGATGATTGATGTTTATAAACAAGTTGATTCATTCATTTCATTGAATACTATTCAGCAATAAAAAGGAAAAGCTATTGATACACCCAACAACTTGGGTGAATCTCCAGAGAATGAGAGTAAGTGAAAAAATCAAATTCCAAAATGACATGTATATATGATTTCAATTATTCAGTACTCTTGAAATGACAAAATTATAGAAATGGGGAATAGATTAATCATTGCCAGAGGTCAAAAATGATGGGGAGGGAAGAGAAGTGGGCATGACTACAAAAGACAACAAGGGGGATCTTTGTGGTGATGGGAATGTTCTATATCTTGACTGTATCAATGTCAATATCCTGGCCACGCTATTGTACTATAGAATGTTCCAGACATGGCAAGATGTTGCCATCGGGGAAAACTGAATGAAAAATGCACAGGGCCTCTCTTGCAACAACATATGAATCTACAATTATCTCAAAGTGAAAGTTTAATTATAAAAGAAATCAATTAACCTTTTGTGTAATGGTTTATTTTTGTACTCTGAATTCAGTGCCATGTATTTGCATATTTATCTTTATGCAAATTCCACACTCTTGATTACTGTGGCTTCATTATAAGTTTTGAAATTTGACAGTGTAAATGCTCCGATTTTGTCCTTATTTTTCAAAATAGCTTTGGAATTTCTAGTTCCTTTGCATTTCCATGTAAATTTTAGGATGATCTTATCAATTTCTACAAAAAAGTCTGCTGGAATTTTGATAGGGATTGTGTTAACTCTATCAATTTAAAGAGAATTTACATCTTAACTATTTCTTCCAATCTGTAAACATGGGATATTGCTTTACTTATTTATATCTTTTAAAATTTTTCTTTGTAATATTTTGGAGTTTTTGGAGTACAAATCTTATTCCTTTTATTCAATTGATCCCTAAATATTTTTTTTTGATGCTATTGTGAATAAATTGTTTTCTTCATTTCATTTTTTGATTGTTTGCTGCTAGTATTTTAAAATTGGTTTTGGTATTTTTATCTTGTATCTCTTCACCTCGCTAAACTCATTTATTAGTTTTAGTAATTTGTATTGATTCCTTACATTCTCTACATACAAGATAAGTTGCCTGAAAAAAAAAGTAATAAAAGTTTTCCTCTTCCTTTCAAATCTAGATGCCCTTCCTTTCAACCTCCCTCCCTTCCTTCCTTCCTTCCTTCCTTCCTTCCTTCCTTCCTTCCTTCCTTCTTTCTTCCTTTATTCTTTTTCATTATTACATGTCCTACAACCTCCAATATATTGTCAAATAGAATGGTAATAGTGAGCATCTATGCCTTGTTCCTGATCTTAACCTTTTCACTGAGTTAATTGATTTTCAAGTTTGTTCGCCAAAATTTGTCAAAAATCCACAGAAAATAAGTACAGTATTTATATTTTAAGTAAATACAGTTAAGGTGCTACATTTATTAAAATAAATTATTATTTTAAAGTATAAAAATTTCCTATTGTTACTCATTCTTGAAAAATACAAAAGTATAGAAAAATATACACCTGCTTTCCTAAACTTCCTTTTTGGAACACTGAGCTTGTGGGGTAAAATGAAATTCCGCAGTCAATGGCATGGAAATATCATTCAACTATAGACAAAAGTTGCAGCAAAAATGTTAAGAGAAAATCATTCTGTCTTTCATGATGAAATATGTTAACTATAGGTTTTTCATAGATGCTTTTTATCAGGTTAAGGAAGTTTATTTCTATTCTTACTGTTTGTTGAATTCTTGGGTATTTGCGATCAAATTTGGGATGTTTTGGTCATTATTTCCTCAAATATTTTTTTCTGCCTCTTTTTCCTGTCTTTCTAGGACTCCCATTATTAATATGTTGGTAAACTTGATGTTCTCCTATAGATCTGTTAATATTTCTTATGTCTTTTCTCTCCCTGTTCCTTAAATTGGATAAATTTGATTGATGTATCTACAAGATCAGTGATTCTTTCTCTTGCCATCTTAATTTTGCTGTTGAATCTATCTAGTGTATTTTTTATTTCAATTGATACCTTTCTGCTCTACAATTTCCACTTGATTCTTTTTTAGTTTCTAATTTTTACTGACATTTTCTATTTGTTCAGCCATTGTCATATTTTTTTAAATTCCCTGGACCTGGTTTCCTTTAGTTCTTTGAATATATGTATAATAGCTGTTTTGACATCTTGGCCTGCTAAATACAACATCTGGGTCTACTCAAAAATAATTTATGTGGCTTTCTTCCTTGGGTGTAGGTTACACTTTCCTGTTTCTCTATGTGACTGCATACAATTTTCTTGAATACTGAACATTTTAGATATTATATTATAGTAGGTCTAAATATTGATTTGTGTGTGTAACAGAGAGTTGTTGTTGCCAGATTTTTTTTGTTTTTCTGGTTTGGTTGGTTTGGTTTGTTCTTAGTAATTTTCTCTGAACTATATCTGCTTATGTGCATCCCCAATGATGTGCAGTTGCTGATGTCTCTGATTTTTGTTTATATTCTTATTTTTACTTTCTAGTCTTTGCATGGCTTAGCAGTCAGCCAATGATTGGTTAAAGGCCATCTTCAAACATCTTATGCCAATTGCTTTTCGACTCTGTGGAAATAGATCCATATGTGGTTTGGAAATGCATTAGAAGTTCAGGCATTTTCACGTCTGTTGGCTTCTATAATACTTTTTGTTGAGCCTCTGACATCTTCCCAGAGCATGTTCGTAGCCTTCCAATGAGCTAGGTGTGTTTGCAGAGTTTGCATTCTTTGGGGTCACTCTTCATATGAATACAGCCTCATAGTCAACCAAGTGGTAAGGAAAGCTCATCTACCACCTTTATGGCTCCTTGAGTTTTAAGATCTCCCTGTTAAATTTCTAGAAAACCTACAAGTCTTGGTAGTGGTTCCCCTACCAAGACTGCAATCTCAAGTCTGCCCTGTTCATTTCCTACCAAGTTTGATACTTTTACTGGCAATGCCACTGAGTGTGGATTTTCCCCCTCCATTCAAAATCAAATCAGCCCCCACCAGTGGAGTTGCTGGTGTTCACTGTCAGCCCCATCCTGATAGAACTGCCATACCTTCCAAGGTAGGGAGTGAGGGGAGAAGGCAGCCTCACTATATTAGAATGCCACAGACTTCTACTGTTCATACATGAAATTCAGAAAGTTTTTTGTTTTTTTTGTTTTTAATTAATAAATGTATTTCAGTATGTTGTTTGCTTTTGGTCAATTTCCAAAACCAGAAATGGTCTTGGCAGTTTTGTCCAGTTTTACAATTATTTTTATGGAAAGGATTTGCTAACCACTTCAGTCACACTTCTGCTACACAATTTATTTTAATTCTGTATTATCTCCTCATTAGGCCTGTCCTTATCATACCTTCTATTTCTAAGCTTTTGTTTTCTTAATGTTTTCTAGACTCTTCATTTTTATTTTCAGTTTTTCATTGTATTTCTTCGGGAAGGCTGAAATGAAAGGAAAAGAGTCATTCATGGGTATTATACTAATGACAGAAAGTGCATATTAAGATACAGAATGCACAAAAATGTTAATAATAATCATATTAGGGTGTGATATTGTGGGTGACTTCTTCCTAATGTTATTAATGTTATTATATTACTATATTTGATAAATGGTGGCTTTAGGGATACCTCCACCAAGAACTTGGAGATAAAGAGAATCAGGCCACTGCTCAGGAACTGAATTTACAATCAATGTGTAGTGGGTCAAAGAACACATATGTAAATGTTACATAAATGAGAGGTCGGCTCTTAGGCCACCTAGTTTTATGGTAACTGAATGGATGCGCTGATGTCTCTAAGGGGCAGCTCATGAGGGGTGAGCCATGGAGGCATAGAAAAATGGGGATCACAGAGGTACTGTTAGCAATATCCATTTAAGCATGCCCAAGCGAGAGTGTGCCCTGGTGCAAGGACATGATCTGTAGTCTGAGCAGTACACTTATCTTCATGTGGAGGCAGGTGTATCCAGGTAACTTCATACCATTAAAGAGCCCAATTCTATGGTTAACTCCCAGGTCTGATGCCATATACACCAATCATCCTTCTGATTACAATATGGCTTCTGTTGGGAAAATTTCCCAAAAGGGACTGGCACCCACCTCCAAAGAATGATGGGACTGGGAGACTGAGGAAAGAGACTGACAACTCCGGAATAAACCAAGAGTTTTTAAGGAAATTACAAACAGAAGCAAAGTCTTGGGCAGCAAGACAGTGGATCTCTTGGATCTCCACACCCAAAAGGGGTTGGGGGCTTGATATATACAGCCTCTGGAAACACAGGTATAGTCAAGTGGCATGTGCATGTTAAGAGCTGTATATTCCAGGGATGACTGGGTTGCTCAGTTGGTTAAGAGCTTTCTCAAGAGTGCGAGCTCTGAGCAACAGGGTTGCCAGTTCGATTCCCACATGGACCAGTGAGCTGCGCCTAAGCTAAGCTGCCACTGAGCTGACAACAGGTGGCAGGATGGCTCAGCTGGTGAGAGCATGTGTTCCTAACAACAAGATTGCCTTTTCGAGGTGGTGGGCTATACCAACCCGCAACTAAAGACTGAACTTGGCACCTTGAGCTGAGCTGCCACCTGGGGGGCTCAGGGATACAGCTCACACTCTTAACAAGAAGGCTTGCAGTTCGACTCCTGCATGGGATGGTGGCTACGCCCATTGGCAACTAAGACTGAACTCAGCACCTTGAGCCGAGCTCCACCTGGATGGCTCAGTGGATAGAGAGTGCGCTTTTAACAACAAGGCTGCTGGGTTTAACTCCTACATGGGATGGTGGCTATGCCCACCCGTAACTAATTGAACACAGCACCTTGAGCTTAGTGGAGCGACTGGACTTGGAGCTGAGCTTGCTGCACCCTCCACAACTAAGATTGAAGGAAAACAACTTGGCTGTTCCCCTTCCCCAATTCCCCAACACTGTAACACTGTTCTCCTCCCCCAAATCCCCAATAAAATCTTTAAAAAAAGAGTTGTATATTCCAAAGCAGTAAACAACTTAATGGGCCCACTTGTCTATGTAAGAACATTCCTTTCAGGTGATACAACCCATCCCTCTTGGGGGTGAGCTGGCAGTCACTGAGAGCAACTTGCTTCTAAAGATGGCATTGGTCACATCAAGCTCTACAAGCTATTTTGCCTAACAGCTTGCCATGTAGCTTGTCTTCAAGAAGCATATTAGTTGGCCACAGTATGTGAGTGTCCCCTTGATAGATAGCTTCCTCCTTTTAAATTAGAATGTGGGCATTCTTGTAAAAATGGAGCAATAGGATTGTGTGAGAAAAATCTGAGACCCTTGAGAGTCTGAAATCAAAGAAATGATGCAGACAACTATGGCAGCAGTTATGATATGAAGTAAAAAGGACCTTGATGGTGGCAATGGCAGTAAAGTAAAGAAAAAGAAAGATATACCAGAGACATTATGCAGAGAGAATTATTAGGACAGTGTCTGGTTGACCATGAGATGGAAAACAGAAAGGAATAAAGGGTGACACTGAGATTTTATGCCCAGATGAGTGAGAAAATGGTAGTTATATAGAAACCAGAGAGCCAAGAAGGGAAGTCAATCTGGGGATGAGGTAATTAATGAGTTCAGTTGGACATGCTGAATACAAGTGATTGTGAAACATGCGAGGAAAATCCACTCGGCAAATGAAAAAGTAAAAATGAAGTCTGGGTGGGCCGCCAAGTGGCTCAGTTGATTAAGAGCTCACTCAAGAGTGTGAGCTGAGCTCTGAGCAACAGCAGTTTGATGCCCAGCCCGAGCTGAGCTGCCACTGAGCTGACAACAGGTAGCAGGATGGCTCAGCTAAAAAAAGAAAGAAAAAAAAAGTCTGGGAAATAAGAATAAAGATTCCGGTTCTGGATATGGACCAGAGATTGGATCATGAAGCAGGGGTGGTATCTCTGGATGGTTTCTTTGGAAGAGAGAGGGAAAGGAAAGAAGAGCAAGGGCTAGGAGAGTGTAGTGCAGGGAGTGTCCACATTAGGTAAAAGAGACAGATGAGGAAATAGGGTTTCAAGCCATGAAGCCCAGTGTTATCTAACTTGCCTGCCATTAGGAGTCACCTAGGTGGCTTATTAAAATTATAGCCCCATCTTGTGGCCCCAACCCAGACATATTGTACCAGAAAATTCCAAAAATGAACTCAGGAACTGACATTGTAACAAGTTCCTTTTTTGGTTCCTTTTCTGGCACATTTCATCAAAAAATATGTAACACTGGATCAGGCAAATTTCTGAAAACCAGTGAAGGAGAAACGAGTGAGCAAATAGTAAGTAAAAGAGGAGGGATTGGCGGATAGCTACCTGGTGCATCAGGAATAAGCAAAAATAATAATAATAATAAATTATATTTTATGTAGGAAAATATCTAAGGCAAAAGAGAAGGGGTTAAGAAGGAAGAAGAGGGGGCCAGCCGAGTGGCGCATTGGTTAAGAGCTGGCTTGGGACTCCAGTGGCCCCAGTTCAGGTCCCACATATGAGGGCCAGTGACACTGCCCTCCACAGCTAACAACAGCTCTACCTGGAGCTGGGCTGCGTGAGCCCCGGCGATGGTGTAGGCCGCAGCCCCTGCTGCAGTGGGCTGCCATAGGCTACAGTGAGTGGCCAGCAGCCAGCGTGAGTGGCTGGCAGCCAGCGTGAGCTGCCAATAGCTGCGGTGAGTGACCATCCAGAGGCCGGTGACCGATCTGCCTCATCCAGGAAGAGCGCAATGACGATACCAACATGGGCCAGTGAAGCAACGTCCTCCGCAACTAGACTGAAGAACAAAAAGACAGCAACTTGTCTGTTCCCCTCCCCCAAATCCCCAATAAAATCTTTTTTTTAAAAAAAGAAGTAGAGGGCAGACCTAGTGGCTCAGTAGATTAAGAGAGCAGGCTCTGAGCAACAGGGTCGCCAGTTCGATTCCCACATGGGCCAGTGAGCTGCTCCGGAGCTGAGCTGCCACTAAGCTGCCAATATGTGGCAAGATGGCTCAGCTGGTAAGACTATGTGCTCCTAACAACAAGGTTGCCAGATTGGACTCTGGCCTGGAATGCTGGGCTACGCCCACCAGTAACTAAGATTGAACATGGCACCTTGAGCTGAGCTGCCGTGAGCTGCAGACAGGTGACTAGATGATGATTAGACGTGGAGCTGAGCTAGCTGTGCCCTCCACAACTAAGAGTGAAGGACGACAACTTGGCTGTTCCCCTTCCCCAAGTCCCCAATGAAAATCTTAAAAAAAAAAAAAAAAAGGAAGTAGAAGTGGAGATGCTGAGGGTGAGGCGTGAATGATGCCTACCAAGATCAGAAGCTACATGAGGGTAGGCACCGCCCTGGCTTGTGCACTTTTGTCCTCTGCTCTCTAGCAAATGTCTAACACTTCACAGGCTCTTTATCAATAGTTGATGCATAAATGATTCAGGCATGGCACCCAGTTAACAGTTACAGGGCTAACCTTAAGAAGAAAGATGGCAGTTTCTTATTCTCATGCTACAGGAAAGGATGAACGGATGCATGTAAAGAGTATAAGGGACAGGAACAAAATGAAATTGGTATTTAATAAACAAAATGCTTTCAGTTAACTAAAAAAAGAAAGTAATGCATTGAGAGAGCCACATAAGGAAAACGTGATACATAATACAACCACAGAGAAAAATATACATTTGTATTCCCGTTAAGTGTTCTTGGTTACTCTTTCTTATGCACTGTTTATATTTTTTTAAATGGTCTAAGTGGTGACTCTTTTACAAACAAAAACTTCATTCATTCAGTAAAGGATTTCAATGGTACAAATCAAAGATTGAGATATCAAAATGATTTCCCTTTAAAAAGGGAAGGAGCAATAAATAGTAACTTGGCTGAAAGCAATAATCAGCTGAATCCTGTGGAGACAGAAGTAAATTCTGGCAATAATTAGGAGAAAAATATTATGGAGTTAGATCAAATTCTCTACATTTCCTTTCCTGACTTAAAAAAATAACCTAAGGGAAGTTCCCCTGGGTCTTTGCCAGTGGTAGGGCAGACAGAAGGCAGGACCGATAAGGCTGCTACCTAATGGTTGGCTGGAGCTGGTACTTAATTGAAGATGCTATGCCCACAGGGAACAGACAGGAGCGTTGCAGCATTTCACAAGCGATTGAGCACACCGAGGACAGCAGTACAGAGCAGTCCAGGCTTCCAGGATGCCGAGTTAAAACAACTGGAGGATACCTACTGTCAAAGCTGCAAATGGAGCTGTGGCAGCTGTGGCACCTCCATGCACACCCAAAAGTGACCAGCAGCTCAAACCTTGGGGCACTCCCCCAGATGGAATACATCACAAGGGTGTTTCAGCCTGGGAGGAGACAGACGGGAAAAATCATAACACATCGGGAAGTACATCAGAAATTGGGCCTTAGACATGATAGGCTGTTATTTGAGACCTTGCTTTCTGCACCTAGATTACATATATTTGTTCAGTTCAAATGGGTTATCAATAGGTCATGCATCTTACGTTACCTTATGTCGTTATATTTTCCCATGAGATCATTTTCTTTGCTAATGATTGCATCAGCACCCCATTCCTGAAAGGAGAAGCAAGTCACCATTGATAAGTCTCCTGAGGAAACAAAAACTGCAGGAATTCCTAAAAAATGAAGCAACTCAAATGAAAAATTGTAAGGCATCTTCTAAATGCGTCACTCCTAAGTACTTTCAGATATTGTTACATTTTAGTTATTTGGTAATTAAGGTTATTTTGGTGAACTAGACACCATCAAACAATGGTCGCCCATCCTGTAAGAGTACAGCTCAGGGAATATAGTTAATAATATTGTAATAATTGCACAGTGACATATGGTTACTAGATTTATCGTAGTGATGATATCATAAGGGATATAAATGTCAAATCATTATGTTGTATACTTAAAACTAATATACTGTATGCCAACTATACATTAATAATTCTTTTAAAAAGTATAATAAATGTAGTAAAGTTAGGCAAAGAAAAAAAAAGTGCATTGAGCAATACAAATTTCCCCACCACTAACTGCCATTTTGATTTTACATCATCTTTTTATCCCAAAAGACAGTTTATTCTAATTAATTAGCCCCAAACTCTAAACTACTGGATATAATCCTCCACTTCATCCCAGAATTTTCCATTTTAGATGAGAAAGGAAATAATTTATCCATTCTACAATAAAAAAAAATAGCCAAACATTCTACCTAATGTAATATAGATTTAACCATGCTATTATGCAAAGTAGATATCATTCACCTCTCAACCTAAATAATAATAATAATAAATTTATGAAGGTGTAATAATAGAAATGTACTATTTTACACAGTGTTTTCCTGAAAACGTTAATATAAATTAAATTCTTGTTAATCAATTATGCTTAAAATACCTGAGGAAAATTCTATGTTGAACTGTTTCATAAGTGAAAAACTTTTGAAAAAGGATCATTGTTTCCTAGTCTGTCTTTTTTATAAATTTGAAAGTTATATAGATAGTGCATTTAAATTGGGGAAATATACATTTTTACCTCTGTTACCAGTTTTATTCCCTGGAGCCTCATTCAGCAGGGACATTAGTGACCCAAAGCCTCTTCCAGTGGAGGCTGGTTTCGCTTGGCAGTCAGAAAGCACTGAAATATAAGGGTAGATTGAAATACAGCTAGATGGGAGGGAGGGGCCTCAAGCATCAGGGCTAATGAAAAAGTACAGGCTACAATGGGGAGAAAAGGCAAAGGCTAGGATGGAAGGAGCCCTGAAATGTTTGGGAATAGAAGCAGAGGCAGGTCCAGCAAACATTTCCACATGTGGAGTCTAACCTACGTGAGGGGTGTGTGTGTGTGTGTGTGTGTGTGTGTGTGTGTGTGTGTTTGTGTGTGTGTGTACACCTTGCGTATGATGTCCATAGTAAAAGTAGTGTACATTTAAGTTATATACCAACACTAGATCACAAGGGGCTGAGTAGCTTATAAAGCTCAGGGCTGGAGAAGAGGTTGAACATTCTGACATATTCCTGGGAACTGAAAATGGTTATTAGAGATGGGTTTGATAAGTATCTCCTATCAAATGCCATGTCAGTGCCACCCAACAGAACCTGGGATGCAAACACGAAAGCCAGAAGTCTGGTGCAGCAGCAAAATGTTTGACCCAAACACTACAATTGTGTCCAGACTATAGTTAGGATGACTTTATCATTAATAAAAATTATGACGATATAAAATTCTTGGAACACAAGGGAAATAAAAGCTAACTGTTTAACCAGATACAGCATGTTCAAAATGAAAACAAGGGCTGGGGAATCACAAGGCAATTCTAAACAACAACAAGAAAAGGATCTAAGTGAGAAGCAAGCTATGGGGTACAGGCCCTGGGGCCTTACTGGTCACAGCATCACCTTAGGAGATCAAGGCCCGGAAGCTGCACCAGAGTTCCTCCCAAGATGAAAGAAGCTTTGAACAGCCTCATCCTCTCCCAGGAAGGCTCGTGCTCTACACTGGTGTTATGCTTCAGGACCAACAAACCAATCAGAGCAAAAGAGAATAACCTCTTGTTTGGGAAAAACCTTTGGATTTTTGGGAAACATATTTGGATTCTGAAGTCTGTCCTGACTAACCAAGCTCAAGTTGTCCCCACTCCATTCACTATCTTGTTCCTCTTCCTAATTATCTTTAGAGCCTGTATTACAATCTGAAAATAAGGATTTGTCTTGTAGGGTTCATATTCTGATCCCTGAGGTGATATTTATTTGTTTTGAAATGTCTTAACTATTTATGCATTCATCACTTTCACATAGCCTTACTTCAGGCTCTGTTTCTGGGGAGCTCTCCATGCCCACAAGGGTAGGCATGAGGACTTGTTCACCACTGGGACCACCAGCCCACATTTACTTGGTACTCAACAAATATCTGACAAATGAATAAATTCTATCAATGTTGGGGTGGGTTTCTCATAATAGAATTCTGTTTTCTATGCTTTCTTTCCAAAGTTCAAAAGACTTTTTGTTTGTTCTGTTATTTTTTTCAAATAAAAGAAAAAGAGCAAATAGAACAAGAATAAAGGCACTCTATTTTAGCAGTTACTGGATGACATCATAGGAAATGATCAGTAGTCATTAATTTTATTATGACATATTATACTGTTGACTTTACATTGGAACAAAAGATCCAGAAGTGGGCAGAGAAACCCAGGGTAGGATGGGATGTTTGAAGTGAACTCAGAGAACAAAAGTTCAAAGTTTTCTTGCATCTTGAGAGAAACTGGGCCAAATTTTGAAATTGTATCCCATCAGTAAAACATCCAAACTTCTTAAACCATTCCATACTTTCTAAAGTAGAACAGAAAGTGCTGGACGAGGCGAATGGACACACAATTCAATCACTTTGCAGAGCTCACTGTTCTTGGTACAGAGCTCCTAAAAACCATTGGAATTTCCTAAGTGTTGGGAGGGATAAGGTGACTTTTGTTGTGTTAATAAGGTGACTTTCAGAATACCTTTAGGTCACTTAAGGGTAGTACAGGTCACCAGAGGAACCAACCATGTGCTTAGATGCCTGGAACTTTCAGTCCAAGCACCCTGACTTCTGGGGAGGGGAGAGGTTTAGATACTAAGTTCAATAACCAATGGTCAATGATTTGTTCAATCACGCCTATATAATGAAGTCTCCATAAAAATCTGAAAGGGTGGGGTTTGGAGAGCTTCCAGGTTGATGATCTCATAAAAATGCAGGGAGATCAAAGGCATGGAAGGTCCGAGCACTATCCCCATATCTTGCCCTGTCTATCTCTTCACCTGGCTGTTGATTCATATCCTTTAACATCCTTTGTAAAAACTGGTAATCTAGTGAATAAACAGATTTTCTGAGTTCTGTGAGTTGCTCTAGCAAATTAATCAATTTGGGGACCATAGGAACCTCCAGTTGGTAGCTGATCAGAAGCAGATAACCTGTGAGTGGCATCTGCAATGGAGGGCAGCCTGTGGGACTGAGCCTTTACCCTGTGTGATTTGCTGCTCTCTCTGGTTAGATAGTGTCAGAATACAGTTGAATTGTATGACACCTAGACAGTGTCTGAGAATTTTTGGTGGTGTGGAAAATACCTCCCCACATTGGAATTGAGTAAAAATTATATATATATATATATATATATATATATATATATATATATATAATTAGAATTTCCTTCTTTTATTATTTTTTTTTTAATTTATTTATTTATTTTTATTAGTTTTCAGTGTACAACACAATGCAATAGTTATACTCTTTACCCCCCAAAGTGAAAACCCCCCTCCCCCAGTTCGCCACCCCACTCCCCCCCCATATCATACATATCCATCACAACTCCCCTGACTCGCCTCCACAGCATACTCCACATCCCGTGACCACCCACATATTCAGTTGCAGTTGGCATACAATACTATACAACATCAGCTTCAGGTGTACAGTGCAGTGATCAAGCCTCTATTTCATCCATGAAGTGGTCTCCCTAACAAGACATGTGACTATCTGACACGCCACAAAATTTTTACAACATTATTATATTCCCCGAACTGTGTTTCATATCCCTGTGGCAATATTGTAGTTGTCTATTTGTGCTGTCTAATCCCTTCCCTTTCCCCCCCACAACTAGCAACCCTCAGTTTTTCCTCTACATCTATGAGTCTGTTTACTTTGATCGTTCACTCAGTTCTTCAGACTCCACACACAAGTGAGATCACATGGTACCTGTCCTTCTCCGACTGACTTATTTCTCACAACATAATAGTCTCTTCACAACAATATCAATTACATTCCCAGAACTGCCCCCATAGCCCTGTGGCAACATTGTAGTCCCACATATACTGTCCAAAACCTTCCCCCTCTCCCTCTTCCTCACTCCCTCCCAACCAGCAACCATCAGTTTTTCCTTTATATCTGCTTGATATGACATCAATCTTCTTAAATTGTCTCTCTGGGTTAGCTTGCTTACCCCTTTCTTTTGTTTAAAAAAGTCCTTTTAACATTTCTTGCAGTGCTGGCTTGGTGGTAATGAATTCCTTAAGCTTATTCTTTTCTGAGAAGCTCTTTATTTGTCCTTCAATTTTAAGTGATAGCCGTGCTGGATAGAGCAATCTTGGTTGTAGGCCTTTATTTTGTGTCACTTTGAGTATCTCCTGCCACTCCCTTCTGGCCTGCAGAGTTTCTGTAGACAAGTCAGCTGTTAGTCTAACAGGAGTTCCTTTGTATGTAACCTGCTGTCTTTCTCTTGCAGCCTCTAGGATTCTGTCTCTGTCTTTAACCTTTGCCATTTTCACTATGATGTGTCTTGGTGTGGACCTGTTTGGGTTCAGCTTGTTTGGAACCCTCTGCACTTCCTGGGCATGTATGTTGATTTCCTTCACCAGGGTAGGGAAGTTTTCAGTCATTATTTTTTCAAATACCTTTTCAACCCCTTGCTTCTTCTCTTCTCCTTCTGGTATCCCTATGATTCGAAGGTGGTTGCGCTTCATCTTGTCCCATAGGGCTCTTAAACTATTTTCATTGTTTTTTATTTTTTGGTCTTTTTGCTGTGCCAACTGGGTGAGTTCTGCTATTTTATCTTCCAAATCGCTGATCCGCTCCTCTGCTTCATCTACTCTACTGGTGATTCCTTCGAGTGTGTTCTTCATTTCAGTTATTGTATTCTTTAGTTCTAACAGGTTGTTTTTTATGGTTTCCCTATCTTTCTTTATGTCCTCGCTAAGTTCCTTAAACATTCTTATCATCAGTGATCTAAACTGTGTCTCTGAAAGGTTGGATCCCTCTGTTTCATTTGGTTCCATTTCTGGAGGTTTCTTCTGATCTTTTACTTGTGACATGTTTCTTTGTTTCCCCATTCTGGCTGTCACTCTGGGATTGCTTTGATGTATTAGATAGATCACCAGGAGAGCCCTGGCTGGATCACGCAGGCACACAGCTCACGGCCCAACACTCCCAGGAGAACTCCCAGTCTCAGCCTGTCCCAATCAGCCGCTCGCAGATCAGGCCGAGCAGCCCGACAACCAATCACCAGCCTGGCAACTCGGCAAGCGCAGTGTGGAAAGCAGAGACCCAAGGCGGCTTGCGTGCTCCCGCGTCTCAGTGAGCAGCCTGTTGGAGTCGGATCACTCCCACTAGGCGTTTTCCTGTCAACACAGCACAAGCCGAGTGGAGGGTGGGGATCTGAGGTGGCTCACGCTCCCGGGTCTCAGTGAGCCGCAGTAGGAGCCGGAGGGCACCGCCCTATGTTTCCCTGGCAACGCAGTATAAGCCGGGCGGAGGGTGGGGATCCAAGGCTGCAGGCACGCGCGTGCGCGCGCACGCACGCACGCACGCACGCACTTCGCCAATTCCACCAGACCAATTAGGTCTCGGACCTGATCCTTCGTGGGAGGGCCCAAGCCCGACAAAATGGCGCCCTCCTTACACCACTCGCGTGCAAGCTCCGCACCACGGGAACAACAATCCAAAAACCTCCAGCCTTTGCACCAAAGGTGCTCAGCTCAGTCTGTCCCCGCAGGCTCCCGGCTCACACAGCCACTCCCTCCACCAGGAACCAGGTAAGTGCTCACTGGTGAGCAAGCCCAGGCGCCGGCCCCACTGATTCTCCAGCCGCTCTTAGCCTCACCGAGCTGAGCAAAGAGAGTCCTCACTAATTTACTGCCGGCTGTCTTAGAACTCCTCTTCCCGGCAAAGGAGCTCTGGGCTGGTGAGCTTGGGGTGCGGCCGGAGGGTCTCTCCCCCAACCAGACAAGCTTCCCACGACTGGGGCTTCCCTCACGGGGCTCGCCCTCTCTCGTCTCCGCCCCTCCTACCAGACCCGTCGTGGCCTCCTCTTTAAGTTCTTCGTTTAGTGGTTCTGTTCCTCCAGTGTTCCGGGGACCTCCAGGGTTGAATGCTGTATAATTTGCTTGTAATTTTGGTGTGATCCTGGGAGGCAGTTAGCACAGCGTCTGTCTATTGCGCCATTTTACCGGAAGTCTCCTTCTTTTATTATTTATTATTCAAGAGAAGCTGAATAATAGTCCATTGTATGTAAATACCACATTTTGTTTGTCCACTCATCCGTGATGGACACGGGTTGTTTCCAACTACTTTTATCATATCAGGTCATTTATTCCACCCCCAAAAAGTACATCGAGATCCGGACCCCAGAACCCTAAACATGTGGTATATACCTGCGGCTCCTATTCACCAAGGGTGTGCACACAACCCTTCTTCTAGTGACTGTGCTGCTTCTAGAGGACCCTAGGCTCTCAGCACTTTTACATTCCCTCCTCGCCTTGAATTTTGACCATGGCCTTGGATATGGGAAAGTATTTCTCACATTTAAAGACGCTGTTCAAATATTGACTTCTCTCTGAAATTCTCTCTCTCTTCCCAAGGCTCCGCTGATGTTCACAAAGCCCATGTACACCGCCATAACCCCAGTCGTGATCAATTACAAGAATTTTAATTATGTGTATTTCCTTCCCTCTATCATAGGCTCCCCTAAATATATCTTTATACTCCCCAGGGCTTAGTTCCGTAAATGGCACATACTTGGCATTCAGTAAATGTCCTTTGAATGAATGAATAAAAACATGGATTCTCGTTGCTTTTCAAAGTTGAAAATAGTACATTGCGTGAGTAATTTTAATCCTCCATCCTCTAAAATTTCCTAGTATTGGGTTTTTTCTTTTTGTTTTGTTTTTTCCTGCATTACAACATGAAGCTGTCAGTTGACATGATACACTAATCCCGAGTAAGGATTAGATTATTTAACAAAAGAAAGATTTGAAAGAGACGTAAAAGAAGAAAGAACAATGGCAGACTGGCAGCCACATTGTCTTCTCATAATGCTGTCTGCTTTCTTTTGTCATGTGAAGGGGCACCTGGATATGAAGCTTCAACTCAGAGAATTGCAATGATTAGATATTTATGTACAGCTGGTCTACCCTGAGAGTGTGTGGACTTACTTTGCTGACTTCCAACTCCCCATGGCTTCAAACACAAACAGCATCTCTCCAGAAAGATGAAGCTGACATGATAACACATAGGAGCAGCAGATACAGAAAACGGCTTCTGTCAAAGCAGCAAGTGAATGCTGCACTTTCAACTGTGTAAAAATGGTGCAATTTATTTTGTGGAGAAGGCCTGGTAGCAACATATAATGAAGATTAAATAAAACTTCCAGCTTGTTGGTTACCATAGATACTCCTTCAGAGCTTCAATTACTATTAGAAAATAGTGTTAACGTGCATACAATTTGCCATAACTAGCAAGAATACAGCATTAGAAAATAAGTGTTTAAATTATAAATGAGATGTGCTGACGTAAATGTATGGAGAAAACACAATGTCACATTCACTGTGTTTAGTTTTTAGTCAGTAATTTTCTTGTTTCATTTTCCTAAGTGACCAAATTTACCTAGACATTGAAAAAAGTTATCTTTATCCATCAACTCTAACCTGCAAATGTGTTTTTAAGAATACACTTTTGCAACAACATAGATGGACCTTGAAAGTTATTAATTATGCTAAGTGAAACACGTGTAAGTCAGACAGAGAAAGATGATCTCACTTATATGTGAAATCTAAAACAAAAAACAAAAAACAAAAAAACCCACGAAACTCAAAAAAGGTATCAGATTTGTGGTTACCAGAGGTAAGGGGAAGAGGGAGAGGGAATTGGAAGAAGGTGATCAAAAAATACAAACTTCCAGCTATAAGATAAATAAGTACTAGGGATAATGCATAACAAGATAGCTATAGTTTCCACTGCTGTATGATATACAGGAGAGTTGTTAAGAGAGTAGATTCTAAGAGTTCTCATAACAAGGAGAAATTTGTTTTCTTTTCCATTTATTATATCTATATGAGAAGATGGATGTTAACTAAATTTATTGTGGTAATTATTTCACAATACATGTAAATCAAACCATCGTGCTGTGCACCTTAAGCTTTAGTGGTGATGCACAGTGAGTCCTCATTTAACATCATCTATAGGTTTTGTGACTTTAAGCTAAACACCATATAACAAAACCAATTTTACCATAGCTAACTGACATAAAGAAGAGTTAAGTTCCCAGTGCATCTCATCAGCATTATAAGAAAATGACATTGAACAAAATGATGTTATGAAAGGACTCGCTTTTTGACAATTATTCCCCAATAAAACTGAGGGGGAGGGAGAAAGAATGTGCATTAGTCTACTACTATTCAAAGAAAAAAACACACCTATCCAGACCTTTTACCTCATTCTGCAGAGCTCTGGGGTTATATGGAAGTGTCTTGCTGCCACTACTTAGGACAGAAAAAGGGATGAAGTTTCCAACTCCTCAAACCTCTCCCAATACAGCAAGTCTGGTTTTTGCTGTTTTACATGTTTGTCATCTACAAAAGAGATTCAGTGACTTCAAAAAGTTTGAATATCACTATGCTAAGAAAATAAATAGAAAACCAAAGGTAGCAAAATCTTATGGAAAGGATCCAGGGCTCAGATTTAGGGCTTCAATTTCCTTGTCTGAAAACTGATGCAATGGATAAGAATCAACCATCCATCTCAGCTCAAAGATTCTGAAAGGAAAATTAAATTTTTTGAATGACATTAATAATCACTTGTAGATATGTAAATACAATCTCTGTTTCAGATGTTTTTAAAATAATTTTATATAATAAATGTAACATGTGGGAGTCATCTATCTTTAGACTGCATCTCTCATAGTTATACTTAATATCAATCCTTTCCTTGAAATTCTGTCCCTGTTGTTTCTGGTTGCCTGATGGGAAACTGCAAAAGTCTGAACCAGACCTCCTATTCAATTTGCACAACTTATTAATTATTTAAATTATGTAGTTCAATTAAACTGAAATGAAGACCCTTAGCACCCCAAGGTGATTAAGAGATTATGAGCTCCATAATTCAAAAATTATAAAGATATGATTAGATGAAAGATGCCTGCCCAGGAGCTCAAGGTTGTTCCATATGTCACAGCAAGTATTTCCCTATGTCACTAATAAAATCTTGAATATACTGCTAAGTAATAGTATAGTGGACCTCCCTGGAAATATCATTCACGGTTGGACAATTAAGACCGCGAACTTGCTGCAACAATGTTGCTAACCTTTTTTGATATCAAAGGGATTATTCATTATAAATTTGTACCAACTGGACAAACAGTTAACCAAGTTTACTATTTGGAAGTGCTGAAAAGGCTGTGTGGAAAAGTTAGACAACTTGAACTTTTCTCCAACAATTCATGGCTCATGCATCATGACAATGCATCAGCTCACACGGCACTGTCTGTGAGGAAGATTTTAGCCAGTAAACAAATAACTGTATTGGAACACCCTCTCTACTCACCTGTTCTGGCCCCCAAAGCCTTCTTTATTGAACTAAAGATAAAGGAAATATTGAAAGGAAAACATTTTGATGAAATTCAGGATATTAAGGGTAATATGATGACGGCTCTAATGGCCATTCCAGAAAAAAGAGTTGCAAAATTGCATTGAAGGGGAAACTAGGTGTTGGTGTCAGTGCATAGTTTCCCAAAGGAAGGGTACTTTAAAGGTGACCATAGTGATATTTAGCAATGAGATATGTAGCACTTTTTCTAGGATGAGTTTGTGAACTTAATTGTCAGACCTCGGACATAAGTCAGAAAAGCAAACATTAAAAACCAATATGTGGGCCGGCTGAGTGGCGCGGTGGTTAAGCGCTGGCTTGGGAAGCCAGCGGCCCCGGTTCGGATCCCACATAAGGGTCAGTGACACTGCCCTAAAAAAAAAAAAAAAAAAAAAAAAAAAAAAACAAACAATATGTACAGGATTTTCAGGCATATTATCTCATTTAATTTTTACAGTAACCCCATGAACTGTGTGAGTGTGAGTGTGTGTGTGTGTGTGTGTAAAGGAAATTATCAAAAAGATTAATTATACTGCCCAAGGTCACATCTTGTAAGGACCAAAGATCTGGAATTAAACACAGGTTTTGAAATCCCATTCATTGTTCCAGCCACTATGTTGTTTATTTTATCAATAGAATTTTCTATCCAGGGTAGTGGCAACTGTCAAACATCTATTAAGTGTACTGCAAGTACACCATGGAAGAAGGAAGGTTTTTGCCTGTGGAGCTCTCACTGTGTGGTTGACGGACAAAACAAAGGAGGCATCACACTGCCATATTTGGGGGTCCTGTATTTCCTCTAGCAGTCCTACCCAAATAACAGGGTAATTTCAATTCACACTACCCAAGGAGGAAATTTCAAATGATTGTAGGCTTCTGAGAGTTTCATTTCTTTATTTTTTATGCCACACCAGTCATATTTCACCTCTCTCAGGGCTGAATAACTGAGTACATTGGGGATTTTTGGGTTTTTTTAATCTTCTCAGGGTGTTGTATTTGATTATGTCATGATGACTTCCCAGCTTTTCCAGGGAGAAAAGGATCCACTCAGACCAGCATCCTCTTCCTGAGGGTTCTTGATAGTAGTTACAGTTTCCCAGATATTGGCATAAAGCGAATCCCTGTTGACACCATTTCTCAGACTAGGTCAAGAAGACTTCCTACCCTAAAAGAAGTCTACATGGCCTTTTCTTTTGACATGAGAGTTTAGCTAGAATGATAGGGGCCTAATCTTGGGGAAACCTGGTCTTTGTTTCTGGCTCTGGCAATGACTCTCAGTATAGGTATCAGACAAGTCATTTCAAGAATTTTGTGGCCCACCCTCACCCCCTGCACTCCACCATTTGAGGGCTGTTAACAATCCAGCACCTCCTAACTGGAAAGAATATTCTAAGACTAAGATGAAAACTCTTCGATAAAAATGAAATCTTGTGGGAAAATGTCACATCACTTGTTTAAAAAATGCTTACTTCTCAAAAGGACTCAGGATGGCTTAGAATATGTATAAATATGAACTCTTTTTAAATACAGTGATGTCTCATTTCCCTTGCATTTTCAGAGAGCATTCCACATTAAGCCAAGACTTTAGAAAAATATTTCTTAATCTTGCATCTCTGAGCACACTGAAGAAAAATTTGCATTTTCTTGATGAGCCTAACGCAACTTTGAAACCCTTGGTTATTGTGCTGTCTGTCTGACACAAAACAAGTAAACAAGAAACAAACCCATAAAAACATTTTATACTTTTGAGAGTTTCCAGAGTCATTGCGATGCAGAGGATAATTTACCCTTTGTTAAATGGCTGTGGCTGCTGGCTTTTACAGTGCTCTGTCTCTCAGGCTGCTGTCATTTCTCATCAATGTCACAGGCCAGCATTTCTCCTTGGTCCTGTTTCCCATCTTCTGCTCACTTTCCATACAATTTTATTGAGAAAGGCACACATCCTATGACAAAGCATGTGGAATTTGCCACTCAGAGGCATTTTTACTTACTTCTGCATGGCTGCCTATTTTCCAAGTGGCTGAGATTGGCAGTTTCTGGAAGGCTCTGATAGATATAAATAGCTTCATGTCAACCACAGGTCCTGTGTACATACAATCACTGAGATTTATTTCAAATGTTAAATGGTTAATATACCTCCAGATACATTAATAATCTGTGTTATTTTTAAAAATCATATATCTATTATCAAAAATAATGAAATGTTAGGCCTGGCACCTGCTAAGTCAGCTAAGTTACCATATTCCTTCATTTTGAGCATAGCTTAATGTTTCTGAAGTTGAGATAAGTCTTACAATTGATATGTACTTTTAATGTGATAATGTTCCTTTGGTTCCAGAAAAACTGCTATTAAGAATGATGCTTCAACTTATAGAAGAAATAGGAACTTATTAAAGAAATAGGAACCTTTTTTTGGTTTTTCCACAGTTCAAAGAGGCTAAGAGTAGATGCTGTGAGAACAGAAGTAATATTACAGATATTACTAATACTGCCTTTACTTATCATCACACCTTTTCTCCCATGTCATTACCCACTCCCATACTCCACAGGCAAGTATATAGACTTCTATTTCATATATGTAGATAGAGAATTTAAAATGTCTGTTATTATATTTTATGTGTTTTTATGTTGTAGAATGATATGATAATATTGTCATGTAATTCATATCACTCCACGTTATGTTTTGAGAACTATCCCAATATGGGTAGATACAGTTCTATATATAGAAATAGTTTATTGCTTTTGATTATATATTAAAACTATATTACACATAGTTAAAAGCAATGAACTTTTGTAATATATGTAGAAATATATGTGTGTAGTAATATATGTAAAAATAGTGCATTGCTTTTAATTGCAATATACTCTTATCACAACTCCTCACAGTTTTTATGTATTCATCCCTCACTGATGGGTGTTTAATTTGCTTTCAATTTTTTCTGCTACCAACAATCTTCAGTAAACACGCATGCTCATGTCTCTTGTGCTGTGCGCCAGAATGTCTTGCAGCTGCTCACTGGACGGGGCTCCCATGACTCATGAGAGCCATTGGTGCACATCTTTCCTACCCCGCTTTCCATGACATTATGAGTATGACCACAGTGGGAGCATTTACACCATGGAAAATGGCAAACCTGTAAATCAAGCTCCCTGTCCCCCAACCGGAAAGCCATTCATTAAACATTTACCAGCACACCACTGACATTTACCAGCATAGCACTGGATGTCTATTTCCTTAAGTGGTATTGCTAAATATTAGGTTATGCTTGTTTTCATATTTACTGGATGCAACCAAAGTTGCTGTGCCATCATCTACCCTCACTCAACAGTATATGAAAGTACAGCCTCTAAAATAACTTTACAAATGCTTGATATTGCCAAATACGTTCATTTATGCTGATAGATAAAAACTGGCATCTCTCTCCTGGTTTCATTTGCATTTCCTCCTAGCCAGTGAAGTTGAGCATGTTTTCATATGCATAGCGGACATTTGGATTTCATTGCATTTAAATCGCTTTGCCTGGGGCCGGCTGAGTGGCGCATTGGTTAAGCACTGGTTTTGGGATGCCAGCGGCCCCGGTTCGGATCCCACATGAGGGCCAGTGACACTGCCCTCTACAGCTAACAACAGCTCCACCTGGAGCTGGGCTGTGCGAGCCCCGGTGATGGTGTAGGCTGCAGCCCCTGCTGCAGTGGGCTGCCATAGGTTACAGTGAGTGGCCCGCAGCCAGCGTGAGCGGCTGGCAGCCAAGCGTGAGCTGCCAATAGCCGCGGTGAGCGACATCCAGAGGCCAGCGACCGATCTGCCTCATCCAGGAAGAGCGCAATGACGATACCAACAGTGAAGCAACATCCTCCGCAACTAAACTGAAGAACAAAAAGACAGCAATTTGTCTGTTCCCCTTCCCCGATTCCCCAACGCTGTTCCCCTCCGCCAATTCCCCAATAAAATCTTTAAATAAATAAATAAATAAATAAATAAATAAATAAATAAATTGCTTTGCCTGTTTTCAAATTGGCCAGTCTTTCTCTTACAGAATTATCAGAGTCCCTTATATAGTCTGGAAAATTAATCTTTGTTACACAATCTACAAATATCTTTTGTCAATCTGTTGCTTGTCTTTTAACCTTGCTTATGGTGTTTGCCATGTACTAGGTATGTGACCTTGAGAAAGATACTTAACATCTATGTATCTCATATTTCTCATCTGTAAGACCTTGTTGAGTGGGTTAATACATGTATATCAGTGCCTAGTAATTACTGTTATTGCTGTTGTTGTTATTATTGTTATTATTATTATTATATTGCTTTATTGAAGTTCCTCGTTTTGACATAGTCTTTTTTTTTTTTTTCCTTTCTGATTATCTGTTGAATAAGTCCTTCACAAACCCAAGAAGTTGGAAGACAGGCTATTTTCTTCTTGTAGTTTTAGGAATTTTTATGTTTAGGTAACTTATATATTTAACTCTGCTCTTTTCTTCCCTTTATTCTGAGCACTTAGCCAGAATTCCTGGAGCCAGTAGATGCTCAATACATGTTTACAGAAAGAAGAAAGACTCATTCCCCATCAGCCTCTACATGGAGAGCCACAGAAATAGCTCACCAAACCCTCAAATCCAGTATATCTATACCAGGTAGTACCTATAGACTGAAGAGCTAATGATACCACCACTAGCAACTGGGGAGTCCTAATAATCAAAAGTTTGAGAAACACCAAACTACATAATAAGCAATAAGAAAGATGGACTTCCAAACTCACCTAGAGTCAAAAATTTCACACTCATGCCAAGCTGGAAAGCTACGAAGGTCATTGTCAGATGATTTTTAATTTATTGGCACCTTCTATTTGTGCACCTGTTTTTATTCAATCATCAACCAATTAAGTTATTCAAATGTTAAATTCCTTGATATTAGGGATTTTAATATTTGTCATAACTTTCCCTATCCCTGTGAGTTATGCAATGCACATTTTTAATATGCAGCTTACCACATTGCACAAAAATAAAATGATTTGTTTTACAGGAGGCCCTTGACTTCAAATTATTAGTCTTTCTTACAGTCAGAATTTTTGTGATCAATCATTATTGTGCGTGAAGCACTTTTTTGCACCACTTTGGGTTTTTATATATCAACTCCCAAAAGGACAGTTCAAGCCAAAGTGCAGTGTATAGTCTTTCAGACAACATTTTCACTTTTGCACAATTACCACCCTCATGAGTCAGCATTCTAGGATGCAATCACTAGAATATTGCTTTGGAGTTTATAAAAATAAGTAGAAGTGGAGAAAATAAAAATGACGGTACTAAAGAAAAGGTAATTGTGACAAGAGTGAAATTACTATCATGCTGAAATTTAAATATATAAAACCTCAAATGGATGTTCATTTGTCTTAAAGCAGCCATTTACTCATTCAGTTTTGAATGGAAAAACAAATATAGATATAGAGAGAATGGTAGAAAAAAATATAGGGAAATGTTTCTAAAAGGTGATATGTAACTATGGATTTGAAGAAAATATGTATATACAATTGGAAGATGGTGATTTGACTACATTTGTCACTGGCTCCTTATGAGAGGAACTCTGTTTAATTGATCTTTATACTCCAGCACAAAGCACAATCTATCTCCTTTTTAAAATTAAATGTATTGGGGGTAACATTAGTTAATAACATTACATAAATTTCAGGTGTACAACTTTATAATACAACATCTGTATACTCCGTTGTGTGTTTATCACCTAAAGTCTGGTCTCTTCCCATCACCATATATTTGACCTTCTTCATGCTGTTGTCCTCCCCTCAACCTCCTTCCCCATTGGTCCATTGCAGCATTATTCACGGTGGCTGAGATATAGAAATATCTTGTGTCCTTCGAAAGAAGAATGGATAAAGATGAATGGATAAAGGAGATGAATGGATAAAGATCCATTCATCTTTTGATGGCTGGAATCCTACTCAGTCATAAAAAGATGCAATATTGCCATTTGCAACAACATGGATGGATCTTGAGAGTATCATCTAAGTGAAATAAGTCAGATGGAAAAGCACAAGAACTGTATACAACTTCACTCATATGTGGACTCTAAACCAAAGAGGAACAAACAAACGTATTCACACAGACAACACTATGGTGGTTATGTCCTAATAGCTCTCAAGAGACCATTGTGCTGAACCAACACATTCAACTGTGTACAAGCTTCTATTTCTATTTACTCCAGATACCCAAGACCACTCTCATTACATAAAAATTTAGAGTATTTAGTGGTTAGAGTTTTCCATTCTTTCTGTTCACCCACAAGAAAGCATTCCCCTCTAAACCCTTACCAAGATTAAGCCACTTATATGGTCTACACAGATAAAGACTCCTATGTAAGTGCCAAAATTCAGCTTTATGCTATTCCTTCTTTTTTTTTTTTTTAAAGCTGAGCCATCCTGCCACCTATTGGCAACTCATCAGCAGCTCAGCTCGGGCCGGGAATCGAACCAGCAACCCTGTAGCTCAGGGTTCACACTCTTGAGCAAGCTCTTAACCAACTGAGCCACTCGGCCGGTCCCTATTCCTTCTTCTTATCTCTCCACTATTTCATTCACCAGCCACCTTAGTGATAAAATAAAAGGATGCAATTTTTACATATGACTCCATTTAAATGAATTCCAGTCCTTCTGCCCCTTTTGTGCAAGCTTTTCACAACTGCCAGTGAGAGCTTGGCTAGCGAAAGCCTGAAGGAATTGATCCGTTATTGGAGAAAGGAGTCGAAGGAGTGTTTTATGAAAGTGGGATCATTATAATGCTTCCTATTAGAACATTTTTAGTGTTCACATTTCAAGCTTAGCACAGTCTATGAATAAGCTGGCAATATCCCAGACCTAAAAGCCAATAAGCTCCTCAGTGCTTCCTGAAGCTTCTCTAGCAATGAAGCAGGCAGCTCTCTCTTCTCATCACCATCAAAAGAATAAATTACTAAACAATAGACAATCCTGCTTCATTTAAAACATATGAAACACTTCGCAATAGTGTTGCCATCTTTTCCCATCAAATGGAACAGCTGTTTTAAAGGCATAGCATTAGACTTTAAAGATTATGAATGTAACTTAGAATCATTTCATCCATTAAAATACACACTTCACTCTAAATGCAGGCTGTTGATTTCAATGAAGTTATAAAATTGCCTTACAAAATGGTCTTAGAAAAATCTGTTTCTTTGAGACATTGTGATAAGAACTTTCTCTCAGAATGTTAAATACCTCGCTTAATAATTAGATCTTTTTAAAAGCCAACAGATCATTTTTTAAATAACAATGAATAGACACTCCTTATAAACATATCCCTACTCAGAATGCTTATGGGGCTGTGGTCTGGCCCTGTAAAGTTTTTCTCTGCTGTGAAGTGATGCACTCAATCATAACCTTGGTTTATTATCTTTACTACCTGTGTATTATTGCTGATATTCTTACTGAATAGAACAATATCTGTCAGTCAGTGCCACACGAGCCAAATTTATCTTTTGTTTCTGAAGTTTCATTTATTCTGCAACCTCAAAAAACCAAATGACAGATTTAGTTTTACCCTTGTTACTAAGATAGTGGTTAGCAATTTCTAGCAACTTAAAAAGAGGTTGGAACCAATGGTTTCAAATTCAGATTAATATATGGTTATTTAAGCCACAAAGGAAATAACGACATCTAATCAGGATATTCTTGAAGTCAGTAGAGCTGCCTGCTCCCAATCAGTAATCCTATATGCCGAGACGTTTTCTGAGAAGTACATTTATAGATGTATTTTTGAACTTCCTGTGTGTCTTGCTGTGAGAAGAAAAAGATCCCTAAAAGTACAATCCTGCAAAACAGAAAAGGCACGAGAGCTGTGAAGCTGACACATGCTGGTCACGACCCTCTGAGACTTCCTTTTAGGTGCCAATTACCAATATTGTGTCACAGATGATCTGGCAAAACAGGGAGTCACAAAATCTAATGTGTCAGCAAAGATATCTGACAAGAAAACAAGAAAGATGTGTGTGTGCATGTATATATGTCTGTGTGTATGTAGGTATGTATGTCTGAGAACATAACAAGAAAAACTACAGTTTATTGGTAAATTTTTATATAGGAGTTCTATGATCAAAAGTTATTGACTAAGTTTCGATCAATTAATATTTTTTGAACATCTACTTTATGTGAAGAATTGATCTAGATACCATAAAACATACAAGAGAAGGACTTTATTAGGGACACACCATAAGGAGTTTATCATTTAGTTGGGCCAAAAAGACCAACATATAGAAAGATGACAACTCTCCGAGGCAGAATGTAAATGACCAATAAGTGGCAGAGACAGTAAATGCTGTGCCTAAAAACATTACTTTGAGCCAGGAAGCTCAGGAAATATCCCTAAGAAGAGGGAGATATCAGTGACCCTGAGGCTTGTCAGTCAGAAGTCAATCCTTTACATTCTAGTGTTCATCCTTGGGTGAATTCCTTGATCATGAATATGATTCTTTAAAAATCATTTAATAAGGCCGGTCGAGTGGCTCAGTTGATTAAGAACACAAGCTCTGAGCAACAAGCTCACCGGTTCAATTCCCACATGGGCCAGTGAGCTGCGCTCGAGTTGAGCTGCTGCTGAGCTGCAAACAGGGTGGCTCAGGTGATGAGAGCACATGCTCTTAACAACAAGGTTGCCAGTTCGACTCCCGAATGAGATGGTGGGCTACACGCACCCACAACTAAAATTGAACACGGCACCTTGAACTGAGCTGCCCTGAGCTGCCGATGAGTGGCCAAATGGTTCAATGGTTAGAGTGTGCACGCTTAGCAACAAGGTTTCCGGTTTCACTCACATAAGGGATGGTGGGCTATGCCCACCAGCAACTAAGATTGAGCTGAGCAGTGCGAGCTGCTGACAGGCGGCCAGATGGTGACTGGACTTGGGAACTGAGCTAGCTGCATCCTCCACAACTAAGATTAAAGGATGACAACTTAGCTGTTCCCCTTCCCCAATTCCCTAATAAAATCTTTTAAAAAAAAATCAGTTAGTACTCGTAGCTACTCCAGTCACATGACTTCAGTGTCTTCCTCCTACTTTACAAGGGCCAAGTCAAGACCTCATTTAATGAAATACAGTATTGTTAGTTCTGAACAGATATTGAATTAATATTCAGAGTGCTTATTCTGAACTAAATCCAACAACAAATATATTAAAAGCAACAAAATTTGAATGTATGAAAAACAATGACTATTTTTAAAAAAACAAACCAAGATTACATTAAAATGTTTGCCTCCCCATGGTAAAGGGCAAAAGATCAGGAAATAAGTGAAGATACTCTCATTAACAGTAGAATAGAGCTTAATATTTACTGTACTAGCACAGTCAAGTCAACTTACAGCTAAATGAAACAAGCACATGATGGCAATACGAGTGTGTGTGTGTGTGTGTGTGTGTGTGTGTGTGTGTGTGTGTGAGAGAGAGAGAGAGAGAGGGAGACTGAGACTACGGCTATGGAAATAGGGCAATTCAACCACCAAATAATAGAGATATTAGAGGAAACAGAGCCAGCAGTACTAAAATAATATTCAAGAAAGTAAAGTTCAGCTGGATACGAAGAGAATCCCAGTGTAGACATTATAGTGGAACCACCAACTTCTATGAGAATAATGCAGGCCTTGAGAAAACAAATGACACAAACAATTAGCCACACATGGTTCTAAAATCTAACAAATATAGCAAGGCCAATTGTGGAAAAAATTGACTGGCAACGAAATGTCTAGAATATTGGATATTGGCATAAAGAAGAAATAAATTAGATGCAAATGTCACATCATACAGCATGATAAGTGAAAGTGTAAAACACACACTAAAAACTTTATCTAAGTCATAAAAAAATAGAAAAACACATTTGTAAAATGACATGGAGAAATGTTTCAAAAAGAAAGCAATGAAATTCCAAACTGACAACATAATTAATAAAGTGTATAAAGAACAGATACAAATAATGCCAATGCTCACATTTCACTGAAATTAGAAAAGAAATATAAATCAAAATTTAGTTCCCACTGCACAGCTGTGGAACCCACCATAATAAATACGGCTAATTTGAGTCAAATGTTAAAGACAAGAATTCTGCGGGGAGGGCAAGGTATTCACAGTAGACTACTTGACTTAATGTCAAACAATATTTACAAAGCCATAATAACACAGTGTCGACTGACATAACCATAGTAGAGTGGGGGGGTGGGCATGAGAGAGCTACAAAAGCTAAGTGAATGCAGTAGTTCATTTGTAAAACTTGTAACTAAAGAAATAGCAATTTAGGGCCGGCCGAGTGGCGCAGTTGTGGTTAAGCGCTGGCCTTAGAAGCCAGCGGCCCGGTTCGGGTCCCACATATGAGGGCCAGTGACACTGCCCTCAAAAAAAAAAAAAAAATAGCAATTTAAGCATTTTTAAGAAAATAGTATGGGCCTAATTACCTGAAGAAATAGATAAAAAGAGTTGAAGTTCATAGCTCTGGAGGCCAGACTTGCATAGGAGAAATGTGGAACAGAAGGCTTCTGTTTTTCATAAGCCTTTTAATATGACAGTCAACTTTGTGATACTGGCTGCTTTGAAAATCGAATTTTCCCCAGCACAATTAATAAATTTGAAGACAATTTCAGCATACCACAGATTTCCCATTTCTTTATCCACGATTTTGTCTGCAAGAAACTTTAAGAATACAGCATCCACCTGAACTGGGTAGGAATACACAAAACACAAACACACACCCTCAAATATCTACTAGCTCCCACCATGCATCATGAGTATGAGCCACACCCATCCACATTCCTTACTTTGCATACATGTCACTCATAAGGATGAGCACCAATAAATCAGTACAACTGTTTCTTCTTTGTCACACCAACAACGACAATTTTAGGTTTTTAAATTTTGCCCTTATAGTGTTTTAAAAGTATGATTTCTTTTGGGCAGGCCGAGTGGCACCGTGGTTAAGAGCTGGCTTGGGATGCCAGCGGCCCCAGTTTGGGTCCCACATATGAGGGCCAATGACACCACCCTCAAAAAGAAAAAAGTATGATTTCTTTTTCAATCATGTGTCAAATCAAAGTGTGTCACTAGTGAAGGATTTGAGTGTCATGTCCCTAACCCCATCTGTTTCCCTGTGGTGTTCATTTGTTTGTTATTTGGTTGGTTGGTTGGTTGGTTGGTTGGTTGGTTGGTTGGTTGGTTGGTTTAATAGACTTTATTTTTTTCAGAGGAGTTTTAGAAAAATTATGTGGAAAGCACAGAGAGTTCCCAAGTAGTCTCCTTTGTTATTAACATCTTGCATAAATGTGGTACATTTGTTACGCTTGAAGAGCCAATGCATTATTATTAACTGAAGTCCATAGTGCACTCTTTGTGTTCTACATTCTATGGGTTCTGATAAATGTATAATGATATGTATGCACATGTATATCATACAAAATAGTTTCACTGCCCTAAAAATCCTCTGTGTTCCACCTATTCATCCCTTCCTCCCTCCTGACACCTGGCAACCACTAATCATTTTACTGTCTCCATAGTTTTGCCTTTTACAAAATATCATATTGTTGGAATTGTACAGTATGTAGCTTTTTCAGATTGACTCATTTCTCTTAGCAATGTACATTTAAGATTCCACCAGGTATTTTTGTGACTCAATAGCTCATTTTATTGTATTGCTATGTAATATTCCGCTGTATGGATGTGCCACAATTTGTCCATTCATCCACTTGAATTGATAAATTTTGGCAATTATGAAGAAAGAGGTGATCATTTTGTAAGTTATATAAATGTCTAATAATTATGCTGTATACCTGAAGCTAATAAAATATTGTTTGTCAACTGTAATGGAAAATTTAAAAATTATTTTTAAAATGCATAAAGCTGCTATAAACAATTGTGTGTAGGTTTTTATGTGGACATAAGTTCTCAGCTCATTTGAGTGCAATTAAGTTTTCAACTCAAGGAGCATGATTGCTGGATCATATGGTACGAATATGTTTAGTTTTGTAAGAAACTGCCAAACTAAAACGCTGTAACATTTTGCATTCCCACGAGCAGTGAATGAGAGGTCCTGTCGCTCCACATTCTTGCCAGCATTGGGTGTTGTCAGTGTGTTGGATTTAGACATTCTAATAGATGGGTAGTGCCATCTCATTGTTTTAATTGCAATTTCTAATGACATACGCATATGATGTTAAGCATCTTTTCATATGTTTATTTGCTCTCTGTATATCTTTTTTGGTGAGGTGCTTGTTCACACCTCTTGCCCATTTTTTAACTTGGGTCGTTTCTTTTCTTATTGTTGCATTATAAGAAGTCTTTGTATATTCTGGAAACCAGTTCTTTACCAAATATGCAAAGATTTTTCTCAAAATCTGGCTTGTCTTATCATTCTCTAAAAGCTGTCTTTCACAGGGCAGAAGTTTTTTATTTCAGTAAAGTCCAACTTACCATTTTTTTCTTTTGTGGGTCATGCATAATTTTGCACAACTCAATGCTTTCTAGGAATTGATAGAATGTGTAGTAGCCACTCACCAAATTTTTTCTTTCAACCTTTCATTCATTTGACCAGATAATTCCATTTTGAATAAATTCCCTAAAATAATTGGTATAGAGGTACTGAGTAGCATAACTTATGGTGAAAAATTGAGAACCTAATGCCAAACAGTTGAGAACGGATAAGTAAGACAAGAAAATATTAACAATAGGATATACTAATATTGTGTTAAAGATCGCTAACATATCAACATTTTTTACATGCAAAAATAACTTAATAGAAATGTTAAGCAAAAATTAGCATATAAAATACCATTCATACATTAAATTCAACTAAGAAAAAAAAGTAATTTGAAAAATAGAAGTAAAAATCCAGTAACATGTATTCATTAGAATAAGTAGCACTAGATGCTGTAAAACCAATTCTATAATCTCATAGTAAAAGTTTATTCTTCATTCATGCAAAGTTGAATACAACTGCTTCAGGTAAGCAATAGTTAAGGGCCCAAGTTTTCCCATCTGTGGTTCTACCATCCCCCAGACCATGGAGTCCTTGGCCAATTCCTTCTTCTGTATTTGGCTGGGAGATGGACAAGAGTGTGAGGGATTGCACGGGAAGGTTTTATGGGCCACGTTTAAGAAGTTGAACTCACTTGCACCCAAGTGGCCACACCTACCTTTAAGGCAGGCTGGAAGAACTGGTCTGTGTGCACAGGAGACAGAGGAATGCTTCTGTGCACCCATGGCACTTATTGCATTTGATAAAATGAGACTGATTTTCTTAACCCTTTTGCTGCAATGGTCGGGTATATCCAAATGAATATTTCCATCTACTGACTACAGATGGAAACATCCAGAAAGGAAATTTAGGAGAGCAGATGTATATTTTTCTAGATTTTTGTGTTTTTTGAGAATGAATGACACTAGGAAATTTTTATACATTAAAAATAATGTCCATACAAAGCAATTCAAATTGTTATTAAATGCATAAAATGGGCAAACTATCAACTTTTTGTTTTTTTGCGGATTTCTGAACATTTTGGGGAAAAAAACTTGAAATCAATTAATGCAGCAAAAGAGCTCCTTTCTCCTTCTTATTTTGCTTAATCTGCAATAATATATAAGTATCTCTTATTATCTTAATCTATTTTGTTGTTGATTCCAGATTATAAAAGCTTAGATAACACTTATCTAAACCTATTAGGTTCTTATGTTCAGATAGGAAGAGTTTGATGGCTAGGATTTATTCATTCTTTCTTTAAAAAAAAAAAAATTTAAACTTGTAGCCTCTCTGAGCTCATTCCCATCCTTCATTTCAGACAACGCCTCCTAAATCAACACTGAGTATTGTCTGTCCTATTTAAAACTTTTGCAGCAAGATTACACATTTTGCAAAGGAAACAATGTATAACAATCCTTTCTGTAAGTGGTGCCTCATTCCTAACCTAAATCTTTTTGTTCTTTTAAGAGAAAGCAAAATGTCAAACATTGTTTTCTAAGTAGCACAAAATAATTCTACTTAAATCTTCTAGCCTGCTTATTAAGAACTAGTTTCGTTATGCATAGGTAGCATTCATCAATGTCAATTCTACTGGAACTGTTTTTATGTTAACATAGATATTTTATATAAGGATCTGTAAACATGCTATATTTGGGGAGTGAAATACCTTTATCATAATAATCTATTCTAAAATGTTTTGTTTTGTTTTTTTCTATCTCCATGATCACCTTAACATTGTTCCCCAGTCACCATTTAATTTTTTTTTTTTTTTTTGAACGCAGTGTCACTGACCCTCACATGTGGGACGGAACCGGGGCCGCTGGCTTCCCAAACCAGCGCTTAACCACCACGCCACTCAGCCGGCCCAACCATTTAATTTTTATAGAAAAGTTTTAGGGCCAGCCGAGTGGCTCAGTTGGTTAAGAGCTCGCTCAAGAGTGCTACCTGAGCTCTGAGCAACGGCGGTTCGATGCCAGCCCGAGCTGAGTTGCCGTTGAGCTGCCAACAGGTGGCAGGATGGCTCAGCTAAAAACAAACAAACAAACAAACAAACAAAAAAACTGTTTCTTGGGCTGGCAGAGTGGCGCGGTGGTTAAGCGCTGGCTTGGGAAGCCAGTGGCCCACGTTCGGGTCCCACATATGAGGACCAGTGACACAGCCCTCAAAAAAAAAAAAAAAAAACACAGAAAAGTTTTATAAAGTGTTTGGAAACTTTTAGAGTAAGTCAGTTATTATCATCCTTAAAAAAATGCTTTATGTTTTTGCTTTCTGGTTTTTCCAGACATTTACTACTGTCAACTTGTATAAAATGTTCCATACAGGTTCCTGATGTATATTTACATTTAATCTACGTTTAAAATAAATAGTATTTTTATGTTCACTATATTTAATCTCTGTAATTATGAGTGTCTTTATTTATTTTTTCCTACTGAGGTTTTATTATATTCTGTTAATACATATTTTATGTTCCAAGAAAAATGATTATTAATTTATGGCAGGCTTTTGTTGCTTAGTTATTACATTTATTTTTTATTTTCTAACTACATGTCATTAATGTAACTATGCAATTGGTTTTATGAAGATTACATTAAAGTCTTGCAACTTTGTGAACTTCCAATTTTTTGGTTGATATCTTTGACTCTCTGTATAATTATATTACTAATAAAAGTTAACTTTCTAACAAACTATCCAGAGACCTTATTTGAGGCTCTCCTTCAACTGTATTTTCTTAAACAATATTTTTAAAGTTTCAATAGGATAAGTTTAATCTGTATCTACTCTTAACTTCAAATTAAATACATTGATTAATTAAAACAAAAGCTATTTAGAAAATCAATCGAATTAAAGGAGGTGACAGATTGGAAATCATGTCATCTGAAAGAAATTGGATTTAGAATTTGATTTCTATAGAAATTAAAAGAACAAATGAACAATAATTGATATCCTAAGTGAATAGATTAAATGTAACAAAATAAATTTTATACATGCACTCTGTATAATATTAACATTTTACTATAATGGCAAAGAAAATTTCTAAAATGAAACCTGAGGAATTGCTGTCAGTTACTAGATCATTAACTATTTTGAATGTTATAACATCACCACCTACTGGAGGATTAAAACCAGAAGGTTTCTATTTTGGAAATCCTCATAAATAACAATATTTATTGAATTCAGACATTCCTAGATTCATAGCATTTTTTTAAAGATATTGAGACCCTAACTCCTTTCTTTACAAACATAATAAAATAGACATCGAAGGACTACACAGTTCAATGATTTGTCCCAAAACACACTACTAATTATATATAAAACAATTATATAAGACCAATTATATTGTATTTCAGCTTATACTTCAGATCTACTAATTCTCAACCCCATGATCTGAGTTCTATAATTTGCCCTTCCAGGGTGACAGACACCATGTTAATTGTCAGTGTTCATTATAATAATGGCTGAAACATTTGGAAAGTGAAAGCAAAGTTGGTTTTCCTAACAAAAATATTTATCGTAATTTCCCATTTTTCTTTTACTACCTCATAGAATAATCAAGAGCTAAATTTCTAAGTTTTGTGTTTTCTTCTACAGATGACCATTCATCAAAGTATTTAGTATGAGCAATCTAGTTTCTCATATCTCCCTTTTATATTCTCAACCGTAATTAAAAAAAGAAAATGTCACTTTCGGACTCTGATTGACAATTTAAGACTATTGGAAATTGTGTGGGAAAATAGGCTCCCTCTTAAACTGTAAGTGAGAGAGTAATTTGGTATTACAGTTTGCTAGTAATTTCACAGTATCTATCAAAAATTTAAATCACATAGCATTTGACACCACAATTCCACTTTTAGAAATTTATTCTACAAATATTTTTACACAAATATTCATTGTAGTATTATTGGTGATAGCAAAAACAAAAAAATGCTGAAAACAATCTAAATGTTATTAACAGGAAACTGATAAATTATAGGACATTGACACAACCATACTATATGTGCAGCTATTTTTTTAAATGACATAGTTCTATGCATACTTATAAGAAAAGAAGACTACACTTTATATTTCAAGAAAAAGAGCCAATTTTTGCATTATACGAGGTATGACAATTAAGTTCACGAACTTGTTGCAACAACGTTGCTAACCTTTTTTGATATCAAAGGGATATCAGATTGTACCAACTGTACAAACAGTCAACTAAGTTTACTATTTGGAAGTGCTGACAAGGCTGTGTGAAAAAGTTAGACGACCTGAACTTTTCGCCAACAACTCATGGCTCTTGCATCACAACAATGCACCAGCTCACACAGCAAAGTCTGTGAGGGAGTTTTTAGCCAGTAAATAAATAACTGTATTGGAACACCCTCCCTCCTCACCTGATCTGCCCCCCAATGACTTCTTTCTTTACCAGAAGATAAAGGAAGGCATTTTTATGACATTCAAGACATCAAGGGTAATACGATGACAGCTCTGATGGCCATTCTATAAAAAGTTCCAAAATTGCTTTGAAGTGTGAATTGGGCACTGGTATTGGTGCATAGCTTCCCAAGGGGAGTACTTTAAAGGTGACCATAGTGATATTCAGCAAGGAGGTATGTAGCACTTTTTTTTAGGATGAGTTCGTGAACTTATTTGTCGGATCTCGTATGTGTATTATTATTCCACTCTTTCAAACTTTATAATTCATAAACATTTACAATAAATATGTATTAATATATAATTTTACATAAAATATATTTTATTAAAAATTATAAATATATACAAAAATACATAAATGCATTTGTTTATGCATTGAGAGGTCTCTAGGACATGTAACATCTTTTTCAATTTATTACTCATAGCAAAAAAATTTCCTACACTCAGGGATAAACTGGAGGAGATTTAGGATCATCTATGTTGAGCTTGGTACAAAAAAGAATCATGATGTTTTCTCTATATTTCAAAATTATTATAAAATTCATACAGTATTTGGAAACATATTAAATACTAAATTTAAACTTCAAAAGTTGTTTTCAAATATTTAATGTATTTCTAAGTTTTCCATAGCTAATACAATTTTTAATACATATATGATTTTATGCTTGAAATGGCTATGTATAATTCCTAATCAAGATGCTTTAAAAATGATTTAATGTAACTCTTGGTGGCCATCATTGATGAAAAACTTTTTTGCAGTGGTATACAATAAAAAAATTTTACAACCATGCTAAAATTGTCACATTGCTGAGGCTCTAATTTTTAATTAAATATCTTTTCCTTTTCCTTCATTGATAAATGTAATGTTAAAATTTCTTTGGTGATATGAATGGATTTCCAAGTAAATCAAACATTACCATAGCAAGTATTTCACAATCTAAATGTTCTCTGATTTTCAAAAGGCATGTGTCTTGTTAGAGTCATCATCCTCAAAGTGGTTTGGATGCCTGTTAAAGGTCAGGTAAGCCCCAAGTAGACAGAATTATATAATATATGTGGTGTTCTAAGTTGAATAGTGTCCCATAAAACTCATGTCCACCCAAAACTTGAGAATGTGATTTTATTTGAAATAAGCATCTTTGCAGATGTAATTAAGGTAAGGTTGAAGATAAGATCATCCTGGATTAGGATAGGCCCAAAATCCAATCAGAGTGCCTTAAAAGAGAAAAAGGAGAAGACACAGGGACACACAGAAGAAGGCCATGTGAATACAGAGGCAGGGATTGGAATGATGCATCTACAAGCCAATGAATGTCAGGGATAGCTACTACTGGAGGCTGGGAGAAAGGCAAGGAATGGATTCTCCCTCAGATCCATTGGAAGGAACCAATGTTATAGACATCTTTTTTTTGTTTGTTTTTAAAGATTTTATTGGGGAATTGGGGAAAGGGAGCAGTGTTGGGGAATTGGGGAGGGGAACAGCCAAGTTGTTGTCCTTCGATCTTAGTTATGGAAGGCACAGCTAGCTCAGCTCCAAGTCCAGTCACTGTCCGGTAGCCTGTCTGCAGCTCATTGCCCCTCAGCTCAAGGTGCAGTGTTCAATCTTAGCTGCAGGTGGGCATAGTCTCACCAGCTGAGCCATCCTGCCACCTATTGGCAGCTCAGCAGCAGCTCAGCTTGGGAGCAGCTCACTGGCCCACGTGGGAATCAAACCAGCAACGCTGTTGCTCAAAGCCCATGCTCTTAACCAACTGAGCCACTTGGCTGTCCCCTTATAGACTTCTTGATTTCAAAATTCTGGGCTCCAGAACTGTGAGAGAATAAATGTCTATTTTAAATAGCCCAGTTTGCAACAATTTGTCATAGCAGCTCTGGGACACTAAGGTACATGGATGCCACTCACAGACAGGGCCCAGACCATGGAATGGGCCCTATCAGGATTGGGCTGCTTTCTGCACTCTGGTGATGGTGGAGAGGAGTGGATGTGTGAGAGGTGGACTTTCCCTGTGTCATCTCTGGCTGTGGAGTGGAGAACTCGTTTTTCTCAGGGTAAACCAAGATTTAATTTTCAACATGGAAAGTCAATCAGACTAAGCTGCAATTTTACCTAGCATTCTACAGGCCTGTTTTAGTCCATCATCTCCCCATACAAATAGTTCAAGAAAACAACCTATGAGTGCAACACTTAGAGGACGATTAAGGAAAACAAGATCTTCATTCAATCCCTGTTACAGTGTGTTAAAATGTTTTAAAATAGAGAATGAAGAAAACAATCAGAATGTTTCAGAGAAACCAGCATCTTCAATAGAAGAAAACTGAAATTTCAAGAAAAATTTAAAAACATAGACAGTGAATTTGAAAATAAATTTTTTAAAAAATACCTTCCTGAGATTATCATGCTAAGCAAAATAAATGAGACAGAAAAAGTCAAGAACCATATGACTTCACTCATATGTGAGATATAAAACTGAAAGCAACAAAGAAACAAGACAAACAAAGGAAGAAACAAAAACTCATAGACACAGATAATAGTTTAGTGGTAACCAGAGATAAGTGGGGAGAGGAAGGTAGATGAGGGTAAAAGCGATCAAATATATGGTAATGAAAGGAGAACTGACTCTGGGTGGTGAAAACACAATGAGATATATAGATGATATATTATAGAATTGTACACTCTAAACCTATGTAATTTTACTAACCATTGTCACCCTAATAAATTTAATAAATAAAAGGATAATAATAATAATAAATTGAAAAGAAAGAAAAAATACCATCAAGGATATCAATGCAGGGCCTGACGAGTGGCGCAGTGGTTAAGCGCTGGCTTGGGAAGCCAGAGGCCCCAGTTCAGGTCCCACATATGAGGGCCAGTGACACTGCCATCAAAAAAAAAAAGAAAGAAAGAAATAAAAAAAAAACAAATATCAATGCATGTGCATCTCATTACTTGACACTGGGGTTCCAAAATGATTCTATGAATGACAAGCTTCTCAAAAGAGGCTTAAAACAAGGAAAAGCAAAATTGGTGGACCAGGTTCAGGAGAAAGACCTTCTTCCAAGGCAACAACTAGTCAAAATTTGGAGCTCAAAGAATGACTTGTGTTGGTTACAAGTTAATGAAGTAGAGAAGCTGTAGCCAGCTGTTGCTTTGAGAGTTGCAGTCAGCCATGTCTGAGGAGAACAAGACTCAGTTGATAGACTGTGTGGGTTAGATGATAAATTGCCACACTATGACAGAAACGAAAAAGAATTTATAAGTGTTTCATTCATAACTTTTCTCCCAAATATCTTTGAAAATGACAAGTTAATTAAAAGATACATTTTGAAAGGAAGATATAACCCTTAGGGAAAGGTATCCATGTGAACATCAATTTAGGGCACTCTGCTGTATAAATTTAAACTAAGTTCTGAAATTAAAATATGGTATTTTGGGTAAACTTACCGTAGAAATGTCACAGTTAAAGAAATGTGTAGGGCCGGCTGAGTGGCGCGGCGGTTAAGCAAGCCAGCGGGCTCCGGTTCGGGTCCCACAAATGAGGGCCAGTGACACTGCCCTCAAAAAAAAAAAAAAAAGAAAAAAGAAATGTGGAAAAAAATTAAATCATGTTAAAAAAAATAATTTGAATAATTCTGGGAGTGAATTTTATTTTATTTTATTTTATTTTATTTTATTTTTTAACATTTTTTAACTTTTTTATTTTTTTTATTTTTTTTTATTAGTTTCAGGTGTACAACACAATGCAATAGTTATACTCTTTACCCCCCAAAGTGAAAACCCCCCTCCCCCAGTTCGCCACCCCACTTCCCCCCCATATCATACATATCCATCACAACTCCCCTGACTCCCCTCCACAGTAATACTTCACATCCCGTGACCATCCACATATTCAGTTACAGTTGGCATACAATACTATACAACATCAGCTTCAGGTGTACAGTGCAATGATCAAGCCTCTACTCCATCCATGAAATGGTCTCCCTAACAAGACATGTGACTATCTGACACGCCACAAAATTTTTACAACATTATTATATTCCCGGAACTGTGTTTCATATCCCTGTGGCAATATTGTAGTTGTCTATTTATGCTGTCTAATCCCTTCCCCTTCCCCCCCATTCCAACCCCCCTCCCAACTAGCAACCCTCAGTTTTTCCTCTACATCTACGAGTCTGTTTACTTTGATCATTCACTCAGCTCTTCAGACTCCACACACAAGTGAGATCACATGGTACCTGTCCTTCTCTGACTGACTGACTTCTCGCAACATAATAGTCTCTTCACAACATTATCGATTACATTCCCAGAACTGTCCCCATATCTCTGTGGCAACATTGTAGTCCCATATACACTGTCCAATACCTTCCCCCTCTCCCTCTTCCCCACTCCCTCCCAGCCAGCAACCATCAGTTTTTCCCTTATATCTGCTTGATATGACTTCAATCTTCTTAAATTGTTTCTCTGGGTCAGCTTGTTTACCCCTTTCTTTTGTTTAAAAAAGCCCTTTTAACATTTCTTGCAATGCTGGCTTGGTGGTAATGAATTCCTTAAGCTTATTCTTTTCTGAGAAGCTCTTTATTTCTCCTTCAATTTTAAGTGAAAGCCGTGCTGGGTAGAGCAATCTTGGTTGTAGGCCATTATTTTGTGTCACTTTGAATATCTCCTGCCACTCCCTTCTGGCCTGCAGAGTTTCTGTAGACAAGTCAGCTGTTAGTCTAACAGGAGTTCCTTTGTATGTAACCTGCTGTCTTTCTCTTGCAGCCTCTAGGATTATTCTGTCTCTGTCTTTAACCTTTGCCATTTTAACTATGATGTGTCTTGGTGTGGACCTGTTTGGGTTCAGCTTGTTTGGAACCCTCTGCACTTCCTGGGCATGTATGTTGATTTCCTTCACCAGGGTAGGGAAGTTTTCAGTCATTATTTTTTCAAATACATTTTCAACCCCTTGCTTCTTCTCTTCTCCTTCTGGTATCCCTATGATTCGAAGGTGGTTGCGCTTCACCTTGTCCCATAGTGCTCTTAAACTGTTTTCATTGTTTTTTATTCTTTGGTCTTTTTGCTGTGCCAACTGGGTGACTTCTGCTATTTTATCTTCCAAATCGCTGATCCGCTTCTCTGCTTCATCTACTCTACTGGTGATTCCTTTGAGTGTGTTCTTCATTTCAGTTATTGTATTCTTTAGTTCTAACAGGTTGTTTTTTATGGTTTCCCTATCCTTCTTTATGTCCTCACTAAGTTCCTTAAACATTCTTATCACCAGTGTCCTAAACTGTGTCTCTAAAAGGTTGGATCCCTCTGTTTTATTTGGTTCCATTTCTGGAGGTTTCTTCTGATCTTTTACTTGTGACATGTTTCTTTGTTTCCCCATTCTGGCTGTTGCTCTGGGATTGCTTTGATGTATTACATAGATCACCAGGAGAGCCCTGGCTGGATGACGCAGGCACACAGCTCACGGCCCAACACTCCCAGAAAAACTCCCAGTCTCAGCCTGTCCCAATCAGCCGCTGGCAGATCAGGCCGAGCAGCCCGACAACCAATCACCAGCCTGGTAACTCTGCAAGCGCAGTGCGGAGAGCCGGGACCCGAGGCGGCTTGCGCACTCCCGCCTTTCAGTGAGCAGCCTGTTGGAGCCGGATCACTCCCACTAGGTGTTTCCCTGGCAACACAGCACAAGCCGAGCGGAGGGTGGGGACCCGAGGTGGCTCGCTCACTCCCGGGTCTCAGTGAGCAGCCTGTTTGAGCCAGAGGGCACCCGCCCAGCATTTCCCTGGCAACGCAGTATAAGCCGGGCAGAGGGTGGAGATCCAAGGCCGCAGGCTCGCATGCATGCAAGCACACACGCACACACGCACGCACGCACGTACTTCTGGGCCAATTCTGCCAGACCAATGAGGTCTCGGACCTGATCCTTCGTGGGAGGGCCCAAGCCCGACAAAATGGCATCTTCCCCACACCACTCGCGTGCAGGCTCCGCACCACGGGAACAACAGTTCAAAAACCTCCAGCCTTTGCACCAAAGGTGCTCAGTTCAGTCCGTCCCCGCAGGCTCCCGGCTCACACAGCCACTCGCTCCACCAGGAACCAGGTAAGTGCTCACCGGCGAGGAAGCCCGGGCACCGGCCCCACTGATTCTCCAACCGCTCTTAGCCTCACCGAGCTGAGCAAAGAGAGTCCTTACTAATTTACTGCCAGCTGTCTTAGAACTCCTCTTCCCGGCAAAGGAGCTCTGGGCTGGTGAGGTTGGTGTGCGGCCAGAGGGTCTCTCCCCCAGCCAGACAAGCTTCCCTCGGCTGGGGCTTCCCTCACAGGGCTCGCCCTCTCTCGTCTCCACCTGTCCTACCAGACCCGATGCGGCTTCCTCTTTAAGTTCTTCGGTTAGTGGTTCTGTTCCTCCAGTGTTCTGGGGACCTCCAGGGTTGAATGCTGTATAATTTGCTTATAATTTTGGTGTGATCATGGGAGGCAGTTAGCACAGCATCTGTCTATTGCGCCATTTTACCGGAAGTCTGGGAGTGAATTTTAATACAATGTTTTGCTCGTTGTGGTAAAAAGTTTTATGTTAAATGTTTCAAATGTCCAGTCTGGTGATTGTCTAAACCTAAACTGGTCTGAAAGTGCATGGCTCTCTTCTAAGTTTATGACCCTTGTTTCCATCCATTTACCACACATTTGCATCTGGATGGTCTAGCAGGTAATTAAACTCATATGTCCAAAAATGTTTAAATAATAATAACAATATACATGCAGATAAAAAATAGGGGTCACTGCGAAAGCCAAAAGCCTTTGCCCACTTCGCATTCCCAAGCTGCTCCATGTATCCTGCACCAGGCCCTTTGGGCATCTAGAATGGGATCACCACCCAAACTCTCTCACCTGCAGAAGCAGATGTCCAGACAGCGACCCCAGCCATTCCTGCTCCTTCCCCGTCCTAGCACTCTGGCTTTGTGCCCCATCCCTCAGCCTGTGCCAGGCCCCATGCTGCTCAGGCACCCTCAGAAAAGTGACAGTTTGGGAGTCCTAGGTGTTCCTTGGGCTGAGGGAGCAGTCAGGGAGCAGCTGAGGGAGGGGGCTGTGGAACTACTGGACTCTTTCGGGAAGTTCAGCAGTTATCTCAGGGATGTGCACCTGGGGTGGAGTGCCCGCAGGGGGAAGGAGAGTTTTCATGTTTGCTTTATACACCCCTATGCTGATTGAATGATTGTAACCATCACTATGTATTTTATAGTTCTTTTCAGTCCTTTATTCGTATATATAATGCAAACAAAAAAGTCATAAATACATCAAATGGGAGAATATTTTTATGGGAGAAAAAAATCTCCCATTCCTCTCTATTCCCATGCCCCCAATCCCTGGACTTCCTGGATCTCCCAAGACCCTCCCCTGCACCCTCACTGTGTCCTGCTTCCTCCTCCCCTGGTATCCGCTCAGGACCCTGGCTCTGCTGCAGGAGAGCAAGCTAATGTCCAGGAAGTGAAGACGAGTTGTATTAATTAATAGAGGAAAACAAGCCCAGGTTTCAGCTGCCAGTGACCTTTGCTCAAACTTGTCTCTTCCACATAACCAGCTGGCCACATGTTTCACCTGCTCTGAACATGTTTCCTAGTGTGAGTGTGTATATGTGGGGATAATAATGTCCACCTCTCCAACCTGGGGGAATTTGATGGCCTGATGAATGCAGAGTGCCTGACACAGAGGGGGAGGGTTATTATAGGGTTATGGGGAAAGGCAGTGACAGATGTCAAACACCCAGGAGGGGCTCCCACATCACCTCTCTGGAGGTCAGCTTCCTTCTTTTATTCTCTCTGCCCAGCAGTTCTTTGTGATTCTTGCCTCCATAGCAGAAAATGGCTGCCCATGGTTTTAATTTCAGCCCCTGGCACAGTCTAGCCAAGTCTGAATCCCAACTCCATGTTCCAGGTGAGAGAACTAGATTAGCCAAGCTTGGGTAACAACTTCCAACCCATTTATCTGTGTTCAAGGATCAGAGTCATATTTGTGGCTGCCAGACCCCATCTCTGTGGATAAGGTGCCATCATGAACTAGGGGACACCCTACACCTTAGCTCTGCGGCTACTTGTGCGGCCTGGGTCTTCTCATAACCTGTCTCTTTCCTGAACTATGATTTCTATGAACTGAACTATGATTTATAAAGTTCTTTTGAGTTCTAAATTCTATGGTCCAATGATTCAAATAGAAGGAATTTTAGGAAGTGCAGCTGTTAAGCAGAGGCTGGGAGTTGGGAGAGCTGAGATGGTCAAGACCCAGCCTTGTTTGAATGATAATCTAGCCACTCTGTTCTATCTGTGGATGAAGTCAGCTTCCCTCTAAGACAAACAAACTGAACCACATTTGGTTCAAGATCCAAAATGTCTTAGGATGGAGGCAGATACATAAGAGCAGGTCCTTCAATGACATCATCTCATTAAATGTTGTTTGGTTATAACATTAATGAGATGCTGTAGGGACTTAACTCTATCAATTAGCCTATGGCAAAATTGGTTTTCATTATACATCATTTCGATTAAAGTCACAGAATCTATCCCCTCTATTAAGTGGATCTGTATTCTGAAGGTCTTCGGTGCTTTGGCGGCTGGGGTCCAGTGTCAATCAACCTAATGTCCCATGATGTACTCGTGTGGGCTTAGAACTAGGCTAGATATAGTGGTTCAAAAGGAATATAATATTTATAATATAAAAATATGTATACAATATCACTTCTTTAACAGTATCTATAGTCCTAAAAACATGCAAAATCAAGGTTTATAAATGTAATTATATATCAATATTCTCTAGAATGTTTTTATTTATAAGACCCACAGAAAATATCTTTTTGGAAAGGGAAACAACCTCCTGAAATATAAATAACCATTTCCTTATTTGTCTCTTTTCTTTACATAGACTTTGGTACTTTATTATCCTTAAAGTGAAGAACCCTTCGAATTCGTTTTCTGGAATAAATTTTTGTCTGTTTTTAGAGCTTGGGGAATTGACAAATAAAATTGTAAGATATTTAAAGTGTATGTGATGATTAGATACATACATATATTGTGAAAAAATTCCTACAGTCAAATTAACACATCCATCGCCTTACATATTTACTTTTTTTCTTGATGAGAACACTGAAAATCTACTCTCTTAGCAAATTTCAATTACACGATACAGTATTATCAACTATAGTCACCATGATATTTATTATATCCTCAGACCTTACTCATGTTACCACTGAAAATTTGTACCCTTTCACCAGTCTCTCCCCATCCCCCACACCCCCAGCACCTGATAACCACTACTCTCTATTTCTGTGAGTTTGGCTTTTTTTTTTTTTAATTCCATGTATAAGTGATACCATGCAGTATTTGTCTCTTGTCATTCTCCAGCTTATTTCACTTAGCATAATAGCCTGAATTAATTATTAACTCCTGAGCTGCCTAGGTGGTATCTCTTCCTAGCCAGTGACATCTTTGAAAACCTCTGACTTGTGACTGGGCAACAGCACTGGGAAATACTGCTGCTTTGCGTAGCCCAAAATTCATCAATTACCTCTGGCCATATTTACTTATTTAACAGTCATATTCCCTTAACCCTTCTCTCTAAGGCTGCTACTCCAGGGTTAGACACTGTTTATATGGTTCTGCTTAGTATAAGGGCACCAGGGCTGAAGAAGGACAACAGGAGCCTGAAACAAACTCTTTTGGTCATATTAGTTCTCATTACCTGGGATAAAGCGGAAGACAAATAAAATCTTAAAAGCAGCAAGAGCTTCTCCCTATTTTTCCCAACTGTAAAGACCAAAGAAGCATAGACAGGGGCCATATCTAGGTTGTGTCACCTTGGATCTCATCTTTTCTTGGCTAGAGAAGAGTCAAGTAGCAACAGGCCCAAACCAGTCTTACCCAGTTTCCAAAGCCAGACATTTCTTTTCATGCAAGAATACAATTTTTGTTTTAGTCTTACACCTCATGACTCAGATTATTATTATTTTATTTATTTATTTATTTATTTATTTATTTTGCAGATTTATGCTGCACTTTGACAATGAAGGATAACCTATTGGTTTTATGAAATGTAAACTCAACTGTTCGGCTCACTTCTCTCAGCAGGGAGGATCCTGGTGTCACAGAAGGAATTTAGGGTGAAATTTTATAGTGCTTTCTTGTTATTCTTATTTACTGCCCTAATTCTTGTCCTCACACTGAGAGTGGTGAGTGGGAGTGTTCATCTTGGGGCTAAGGAGAGGTAAAGAGTAGGAGTTGGGAAGAGCCTGGGAAATGGAGAAGGAAAGCATCGAATATTTATTAAATCTCCAGAGAGAGTGCTTTGACAGAGATAAAGTTTTAAAGAATAGCTTGGTTAAAATTTGCAAACAAATCAACTAATAAAATTTGATTACACTAGTGTTTTATTTAAATAACTTTTAAAACTCCCTTTCCCAGGCTATTATAAAATGAATGGAAACAACCGGGCTGAGAATTTCACATCATAATTCATCTCTCTCTCTCTCTCTCTCTCTCCCCCTCTCTCCCTCTCTCCCTCTCTCTCCCTCTCTCTTCCTCTCTCTCCCTCTCTCTCCCCCCCACCCAAATTCAACTTTATATTTCAACATAATAACAATTACAGTAATATATTTAATCCTCTCTTATGTATATTTTATGTCACACTGTATTCATGAGAATTTCACATTCTCACGTTCAATAAAGATGGAGAAGAATGTGAAGATGGAGCTGGATTCTCCTTACAGCAGGTCTGGTGGCTGGTTCTCCCTCTGGTGGACTTTTCATGCATTGCACATGCTTTTTCGAGTTCTTTGTTTTGTTTTGTTTTGTTTTGTTGGTTTTTTAGTGCAGGAACACTTCATTCATAGACCAACAAACATCACATAAAGCCAAGAACTATCAGGAAATCAACTCAAAAGATCCCTGCATGATCAAAATTGCACGAATCTGATAAGATTGAGCTGATTGTAGTCACCAGAATTCTTCTAAGGGTAATAGTTAAAAAGTAATGGCATGATAATAGCTCCAAGTGGCAGATAAAACTGGAAGGGAGTGTTCAGTATTAACTGTTTTAAAAGGTTTGCTCTGATTGATAAAGGATGGGGAATTTGGATTTGAGAATTGGAGAAGGAGAAATTTCACCCTCACCTCGGGACAGTATTGCATAGTAGAGTAGGAGCCACAGAAAATATGTGCTAACTAGTGTTTGAGTGAACTGCTTGGAGTAACCTGAGATGCCAAACCCTTCCCCAAACCCTTCAAATCTAGAGCAGGGCAGACAGAAAAATAGAGGCCTTTGCAATAAGCCTAAGGAAATATAACAGACATAAACCTCGAGTTTACATATGAAACTTTCTGATATTTTTGAGGAGTGAGGAGGGTAAGGTGTGTAAGTCAAAAATGATGATAGCATCTGCTTTAGCATAGTCATGAATCATGGAGTTTAGAGAAAGCCTTTTTGTGTTTCTATAGAATTGGGGCTTTCTGAATACATTTTGCTTAAAAAGGTTGGATCCTGGGCTCAGAACAAGCCTGTGGAAATTAATTTATAACTTTGGAGATAGATATCCTGAGAAAGAACTCCAGAAGTTCTCATGTTTATGCAGCAAGGGAAAATGAAGCCCAGGACTGTGGGGACATCTCAAGGTTATAAAAGAGACACCAGGACCCACTTGGCCTTGAAGAGGTATATTTACATTCCAAAAGATTAGAGTGAGAACCTAAAACCCTTGCCATCCCATCGCCAGGAATCAAAGGTTTGTCTCCCTCCTTTCAGGTATTTGCCCCTCTCTCCTGTGTATAAACAGGAAAAATTCATTTTTTTCTCCTTCCCTCACCTATTGCGAATAGCCACTTGTCAAATGAGGCGAAAGCACTGGGGGAAAAAAAAAAACAGGTTTTGGTTTGAGACATCTAGATGAACATAACAGTTGGAAAGACAATTGGAAATGCAGGTCCAAAGTCATGGTAAGAAGTTTGGGAAAATAGATCTGGAACTTTTAAATGTAGTTAATCCTCTATTCGGAGACTCCATATTTGCAAATTCACCTACTCAGTAAAATCTGTTTGTAACCTCAAATCTATACTGATGGGGCTTTTGTGGTCATTCAAGGACATGCATAGAGAAGCAAACAATTGAGTTGCCCAGTGAGCATGTTGTCCCAGCTGAGGACAAACAAGGAAATGGTCTATGTTCTTGTTTCAGCTCTTCTACTACAAATGAATTCATGGTCTATTTATGTCATAGTGATTTTGCTCTGGAAAATGGCCCCAAGCGTAATGCAGAACTGCTGTTCCTAAGTCCAAGTTCCTCAGTCCAAGAAGGCTGTGATGTGCCTTATGGAGAAAACATGTGTATTAGATACGTTCCCCTCAGGCAGGAGTTATGGTGCTGTTGGCTGTGAGCTCATGTTAATGAATCAGCAATATATATTAAATAAGGTTCTTTCAACAAAAACAGGGCCAGCCAAGTGGCGCGGTGGTTAAGCGCTGGCTTTGGGAAGCCAGCGGCCCCGGTTCGGTCCCACATATGAGGGCCAGTGACACTGCCCTCAAAAAACAAAAACAAGCGTAAAACAAGGGTATATATCAATCTGTTGACAAGAATGTGCCCAGGACCTTGCAGAAACCTAACCCTGTATTTCCTCTAGGTGGAATGAAGACAAAACCTAACTAGAAGGTTGTTGTAGATTACATAAAATAACATATGCAACCCATAAAAATAAGCAACTATATTCTGCAAATATTAAAAAGCCAAGATTAAAAGGTTTTAAAGGATGAAATAAAGCCATTGCATCTTACAGTGGCCTGCGATCTTGGCTTCAGTGACGTTCCTGCATAAGTAAAAATTATACAAGTGTGAGTTTCATTTAGGTTGGGCAGTTGAAATTGGATATTTATTAGTCTGTGATGGGTAGGCCTGCATTTTATTCTCTTTCCTATCCATATGTGATAAAGATTTCTCTGATATACCTTGTTATTTCTTGACTTTCCATGAATGGAAAGTCAAGAAATAGTCAAACCTGGTTCAGTTATGGATCCCTACTTCCTTCCTTCCTTTATTCACTCAATCACTCATTAAAAGTACATATTATGTTCCAGGTTCTATGTTAAGGCACTAGAGATAAAGACATGACCAGTGGCCTCCATGATCTTACAGTCTAATGGAATGAAAAAAAATAAGCATCACAAGTATTAAAATTAAGTTTCCAGTTTAAGCAGCCCCAGAAACAATACATACAGAGGGTGCCAAAAAATGTATACACACTTGAAGAAAGGAACAAACTATTAATTGTAATACTCAATATATACTGATAACAAAAGATGAATACAAGTCATGTTTGACTTCTGTAATTACAAGAGGTGCTCAAAGTGGTTACCATCAGCATCCAGACACTTCTGATTACAGCGAGCGTTATTTGGTGGACTTCCGTAGCAAGCATGTAAACTGTTTCAACACCACAGCAGAAGCAGCAGGACATGTTGCTGTGCGAGGCCTCCAGGATCTTCCCTTGTGCACATCACACACAGCACCATGCGTCTCAAACTTATCATGGATGCGTGCAATTGTTGGTGTGTTGGAGGCTCTGTTGCATACTCACCTCCATTGTCGTTGGACTTCCACAACGTTCTTGAATTTCAAATACCACTTCAAAATGGTCTTGCACTCCTCAAACGACAACTGCTTCTGCCATTTTCTTAGACTGTCCTGCCGGATGTCCCATGGTGATGCTAGCATTCATTTGATGAATACCATCTTTAGAGCAAACATCATACTACACATGGCTACCATGATTCAATTCAACTTCAAAAAGTAATACACAAATCATGTCTCTTAAAATGTGTACACATTTTTTTTGGCCCCCTGGTATTTTATGTTGAAGCAAGTATAAGACAGACACTCCTGGGAGATATTTTATATAGAATAACTTCCACAATTCTTAAAACCCCAGGACTACTTTGAGAACATAAAATAATTAGACGATAAGGGGGAGTGAGGTACTTGTGATCCTATTTCTTTGGAGAAGAAGGAGAAGGGGCACTATAGATTGCATCACAAGCTACGGGAGGGGACTTCGAAGGGACCACATGAATATTGGTTGATGTTTTTATTCACATTAACAAGGTATGAGTAAAACAACACAAATATCTGTGATAAATGGAAGACACAACATGAGCAACTTCTTTCTTGAGTTGGCTAATAATTTTCAACTGCTGGAAGAATATGTCCTTTTATCCCCCTTTTTGCTATTCACAATGTAACAGCTACAGATACAGCCTGCCTTTAAGTTTTAGCTGTACTGCAGACATTTTCTCCAACACATTTTTAAATCTAGAATAGACAATCAACAAAACAATAGGTCAAACTCTTATTTGTGATGTTTTCCAATTTCTGAAGTGTAAATACTACCATCATGGTAAATTTCAAAATACCAACATGTTGTCACTGAATGCCGAGTTAGAAAGAGGTGTGCAATAGCATGGCATTATATGGTATCTCCACCATTCAGATACATTAGATGTAAATAACCGCAAGAGCATAAGTAATAATAAAAGGAATTGAAATAATTAGTAAATGATTTTTGAGCATTTGTTACATTGTTTCTATGAGTATGATTTCATTGTAAGTTTATATAATTTAATTTTTAATAATAGTGTTTACCAACTGCCTATAAAATTCCTGAAAATTTAACAACAGGCTCTCATGAGCCAGTATAAGTTACCTCCTCTACACCATTGACTTGAAGTACATTGAAAACATAACCTTTACTGTCCCAGCTGTCACTCTCAAATTACTAAAATATGGATTTTCCTTTCTATGAAATTAGCAGTGACCTTTGGAGCAGCAAATTCCTCTTCCCTTAATCCAGTGGTTAGTTTCCAGTCTTAATCTTACTTGATTATCTATAGGAAATGACACTATTGGTCTCTTCCTGGAAACTAATTTATCATTAGTTCCAGTCCCTTCATCTTACCTCTGACCAATCCTTAAGTTTACTCTGAATGGTCTCCTTTCTCTATTGAGTCCTTCAGTGTTGGTGTTTTTAAATATTCCTGGTCCTTTCCACTGCCTCTGAAAACCTCATCTACTCTGCTGTCACTTGTATGTAATCAACACCAAATCTATATCTCCAAACCAAAATTCTCTTCTAGCCTCCTAATATCTAGACCCACATTGGCAATTGCTTCATGATGTATTTTTACCCTAATGTGCCATATAAATTTCAAATTCAGAATGGCCATAACAGGTGTTTCTTTCTTTTGAAGTTTACTTTGCCCTTTCAACTCAATAATTTACAGGATGCATCATTAACCAAATTATCTAACCAAAACCCTGGATGTTCATTCTTCTTTCCTCCTTCCTTCATATATTCCCCATATATTCCTGCACCTGTTGAGTCTGACCTTAATATCTCTACCAACTATTGCTTCTCTCTATACTCACTGTCACTGATAAAACTTGAGTTCTAATCACCCTTCATTGTTGTAACAACCCTCTAATTTCCTAACTCTGGGTCATCCTACACAGTGATGCCTCTGTGATCTTTCTAAATCACAAATCCTTTAATGGCTCCCAATTGCCTTAGATCAGTGGTTCTCACCCATTATTGTGCAACAGACTCATTTGGGGAGGTTTTTTCAACCAACTTTATAAATGTGTAATTTACATATAATAAAGTGCACCCATTTTAAGTATATAGCTGCTCAGGGTGTTTTGACAAATGTATATACCTGTGTAACTACCACCACAATCAAGATATAAAGCATTTCCATCACATCAAAAAGTTCCCGTATGTTCTTTTGTAGTCAAACTCCCCAAGTTTATCCTTCCCCAAAAAGATAACCCCAAGCAACCACCAGCTTTCTGTCAGTAAAGATTAGTTTTGCCTGTTCTAGAAATTCATGTCAATTAAATCAGACAATATTTACTCTTTTGCATGTGGCTTCTTTTACTCGAGGTAACGTCTTTGAGGTTCATCCATGGTATGTGAAGTGGTAATTTCTTCCCTTTTACTATTGAGTAGTATTCCATTGTATGAATTTATCAAAATGTTATCCATTCATTTGCTGGTGGACTGTTTTCAGTTTGGTGCTATTATGATTAAAGCTTCTATGAACATTTAGGTACAACTATTTTTGTAAACACATGTTTTCATACCCCTTGGGTCAGTACTTAGAAGTGAAGCGCAGGGTCTTATGATAACTGAATATTTAACTCTAGAAGAAACTTTCTATTTTCCAAGGTGGCTGTACCATTCTACATTCCCACCAGCATAGTATCAAAGTTCCAGGCATAGAGCCACGGTAAACACAGCTCATCTTGCTTGTTTCCCCTCTCTGCGTTATCACAGACCTGCACTGCCTGTTACTCAATGTCTGAAAACAGTTGTTTCATACTTTTTCATATAATATTGAGCGGGACTACTTTTTTTACCTTTGCATCTAGGGAGTATAAAAGTTCCAGGATATGGGCCGGCCTAGTGGCGCGGTGGTTAAGCGCTGGCTTGGGAAGCCAGCAGCCCCGGTTCGGGTCCCATATATGAGGACCAGTGACACTGCCCTCAAAAAAAAAAAAAAGTGCCTGGATAAGACAGGAGTGCAAATACATCTCGGATGAATGAGAAGGGTTCTGTAGTCTGTAGTTTTGATTGCAAAGAACATTTACAGTATTCTTCATTCTCAACACCAATTCACGCTTTGTGGGCGACGTAGCACCCAGTCCTTGGTAGGGAAGACGAGGGAATTTGACCAAGACTAGAAAAGTACGTTTCTATTTGTTCAGATAAACATCCACAGGACGTTTCCATTGTTGAGTGAAGAGCATTTGCAAGTCTATGCTGCCCCCTAGCGCGGCGGACAGCACCTTCAGGCGTTCGGCAGAAGGAACACAAGGCTCTGGCCGAGGCTTCTCGGAGAAAAAACTCTCTGAGCCAATTGCCTCTAAGGAAACAAGGTGGCTATAAGACAAGTGGGCTGGTACCGGAAGAGCGGGCGCGCAGCAGGGCCCCGGGGTAGCAGGGGCGCTAAGGGACTCCGCCCCCCCCGCGGTTGCCTGGCAACGGGCCCCGGAAGTCGCGCGAGGCGCGTGGCCCGCAGGCGCCGGCCAGCGGGTGAAAGATGGCGGAAGGCGGTGACGCTGAGCCTGCGGAGCAGGACCGGAGGTCGTCTAGGCCGCGGCCCCCGAGCGCACGGGAGTTGCAGGTGGGGCGAGCGGCCGAGGGCGGGGGCGTGGCGGGGGATGAAGGCGCGGGCGGGGGCGTGGCGGAGGCGGCGGCCTGTGGCCTCGACGGCGCCTTCCCCGGACCCGGTCTGGGGACAGGCGTGTGATTTCCCGCGGCACAGGTCTCCCCAGGGCGGCGCAGCGTGCAGGGGTGTTCGTGGAAACATCTGCGCCTTTCCCCGCCACCCCATTCACAACTCAAGCAACGGTCCGTTGAGAAGGGCATTTTGTGGGGTCGGTTGAGTGGTTCACCGGTTGATGCTTCCTTCCTTCAGGAGACTTGCCGCGGAAGAAAGCTTGACTATGGCCCTGGGGAAACCAGCGGGCACTTGAAAGTAATAACAGGTGCGCTGGTTTGATTTGCTCTTCGGTGCTGTTTCTGTCTTGATTACATGTATATATGGTTCCTTTTTTTTTTTTATCAGGTTTCTTTTTCCTTTTAAAGGTTGAACTAAAGTATTCCAACCTAGGGGCCGGCCGAGTGGCGCGGGGGTTAAGCGCTGGCTTGGGAAGCCAGCGGCCCCGGTTCGGGTCCCACATATGAGGGCCAGTGACACTGCCCTCAAAAAATAAAAAAATAAAGGACACTGAAAACGCAGCCTTGGTAGAAAAGTTCTATTACTTTTAGAGTCACACCTTTATTCTACTTCTCTGAACATACATGTTGACCACCCGCCATGTAATGTAAGCCCTGGGGAATGCCGAGATAGAGAGGACACCACAGCCACAGTTGACACTGGTGCTGGACACTGTTGAAAGGGGTAGAAGTGTAAAAGATATTTCTGCCTATTTTTTGAAAAAATAAGATATGAATATATATATATATATATATATATATATATATATATATATATATATATATATATATAAAACGTAACATTTTAAGTTGGAGTATGAATGAGTGCCCAAATAAGCAGTGGATAAAATGAGGAATTTGGAGAATGGGGAGATCACTGTCAGTTTATGCGATGCACTAAATATAGAATAGTTCCAGTGCCCCTACATCAATTCAGTAGTAGTAGAGAGAATCGAGGACTGAGAAACTATCATCTACTTCATCTTTTCTGTTGTTGACCACCATTGCTAAGAGGCAATATGCGATGGTGGGGGTGGGGGTGGGGGTGAAATTTCTGGTTGGACCAACTTTGGTTTGCATCTTGGTCCTGCCACGTACAATAGTAGTGGCGTGAATATAGAAGAAATGACTTAACCTTTCTCATTGTTAGTCTTTATTTGTAAACTAGGAGTGATGTTAGTGATGTCAAGGATGAAATAAAGTAACGTCTATAAAGTACCTATGCATGACTCCCATATTATCCTGGCCTTAGTACTTGGTTGGTAAACATTTGTTTTCTTTTCCCTTAAAGGAACTCACTAGTTAGTTCATTCTAATGCCATTAAGTTAAAACTGTGTAACTTAATATCTTGCTCTAATTTATTTTTTTTAATTGGGGAATTGGGAGAGGGGGGAGCAGTGTTGGGGATTTAATTAGGGAAGGGGACCAGCCAAGTTGTTGTTCTTCAGTCTTTGTTGTGGAGGGCACCAGTCGCCATCTGGTTACCCATCGGCAGCTCATGGCCTCTAAGCTCAAGGTGCCGAGTTCAGTCTTAGTTGTGGGTGGGCGTAGCCACCATCCCATGTGGGAGTTGAACCCAGCAACCTTATTAAGAGCACACACTCTATCCACTAAGCCATCCGGCTGGCAGCTCATCTCAGGGTGCCGAGTTCAGTCTTAGTTGCAGGCGGGCATAGCCCACCATCAAACAGGCAGTCTTGTTGTTAGGACCATGTGCTCTCACCAGCTGGGCCATCCTGCCATGGCATCTCAGCAGCAGCTCAGCTCGGGCGCAGCATCACTGGCCCATGTGGGAACCGAACCGGCGGCCCTGTTGCTCAGAGCTTGCGCTCTTAGGCTAACTCGTAAACAACTAACTGAGCCACTCAGCCAGCCTCTCTTTCTCTAATTTAAATCCATTTCTTTTTATGTGGACAATGAGGACAGTTCGGTTAATGATCACCTGATACTTGGCAAATGTACAGACAATCCAGTGGTTTAATATATGATTAATGATTAGAGATACTCTGGTAGATGACGCTAATTGTGAGAGTGCCTTTGTTTCCATTGTTACTTAAAAGATAGGGATTTTTTTTTCATCTGTCTTCTTTCTAGTAGGTAGGTTAGCAACTGACTTTTTATGAATGTGAATTGGTATATCACATACACTCAGTATTGATAATCTTTCCTTTAGAATTTAATAAGAATGTGAAGAACTTGCAAAGAAACCTGAAAACAACAAGTGATGACATATGAAGAAATAGAGTATGTATGAAAGGTTTAAAAGAATTGGTTAATGTTTTTCTCCCTGACTGTTTCTTCAATATTGATTATTTTTGGATTATCTTGTTATTGTTTTAATCTAGTCATGCTTATTTTAAGAGCTTCCAGTAGTGCAGTTTTCAGTAGATATTTATTGTTTTTCTTTTTTTGGGGAGGAGGGGGGTTATTGTTTTATTTGGGAAAAGTGCTTCTTACAAAAGGGCAGCTGCGAAATACAGAGACCTCTGTAACAATTACTTGCTTTCTCTTAAAAAGTGAGAGACTGGGTGGGATCCAAGGAATCAAAGCAGTAGATCGACAACTCAGGAGTATCTCCAAGTTATTTTCAGGAAACAGCAACAAAACGCAAAGCTAAAAATTTCCGATCAAGGAATCCTTCTAACAACTTGTCTTGTGGACTACCACCCCTCCCTGCTTTAGTGGAAAAGCGTGACTTCTTACTGCAAACCAAAGACCCCACTACAAGAGACACCTTAGAACATAGTTTTTGAATTATATCTGTCTACCTGCAAAGCTCAGGGAAGAAATGAGGCAAACACCCACAAAAACGAACACAAAACCCCAACAGCAAAACCCCTCAGGGGAGGATGAGAAGGTTTGTCAGAAAGTGCCTGGATGGGACAGCTAGGAGGTCATTATACAACTGTGTGTCCAAGACCTAGTTTGTGTTAATATATGGGATAACCAGACCGTTTTCACCTCTATGGCTAAGCCCATTTCTCTATTTACACAGACAGTGCAAGCACTGCTCTAGTAACAGCTACCAACATACTGCTTTGTCCTGGAAGATCTATTTGCCACACTAGGCTGAAGCAACTAAACCAAGGTTTTCCACTAGGGCTACGAACGCAGCACCTATGCAGAAATGAGCTTATCACACTCTCACACTCACACGTCCATCAGCCCTGCGTGTCAACGTCCAGCTCAGCATGTCTTTTATGCCCCTCTTTTATGTGTGTTCTTTCACAATATTCCTATTACACTAAATATAGCAAAAATCTCAGCACATTCGCATCTGGTTACCCAGTAGTTTACTCATGTGCAATTAAACAAGAGACCAAAACCACAGAACAAGAGCATGGGGTGGGAGTTACAGGGTGGGGAACAGAGATAAAAGACAGATGTGCAAATTTTAGCGGAAACCTCGTTTCAGTTGCAGGAGGCTGCTTGCCAGTTCAGATCCTTTGCCATCACACCTCTCCTTGGACCTCAAAGCAGGGCCAGCGCTGTTACTCTTTGAGTCTGGGATCCTCAAAACGAGTGTGCCAAGTCCATAAACACTACCCTAGAACTGTGCATCTTGCTGGAAACAGATGATGATGCAATGAACCTACACTAATTATCTGATAGTTAAGCTCCTGTTACAAAAAAAAACACCTAACTTTAACATTTATTTTTGTAACTTTTTTTTAAACTGAAAACAGCTCACTCTGTGGGGAAAGGTGAAGGATTATTGAGAAGACAGGCCCTGGGTAAAAGTTATTCCGACAGCACCTGGATTTGACAGGCCTGCCTAGGAGAGAAACACGGGCACTGCCAGCCCACCACAGGGCACAGCTCCTGTCTGTGGCTCAGCAGACCAGTTCCCACACCATGCCAGGCTGCTATAGATCCAAGTCATAAAAATCTTCCAGCTCATCATGAAACAAGTCCCACTCGTCTTCAGAGTCTGTCAGGTCGTCGTCCCCACCTGCAGGCAGAAGCATAAGCAACATCTCTCCCAGCTCAAAGGTGACCACCTCTTCTTCATCATTGGCAAAGGGGTTGCTGTTCTCTCTTTCCTCAATGAGCTCCCCGACATGGTTCCTTCATTGGGCCCGGTATCTGCTTGATGTTCCCACTTTCTCTCTCTGTGGCTCCTCTCTATGGCCATCGGGGTAGACATGCTTGTAAAAACAATTCCCTCCAAATGGGCAGCTCCCATGTCCTTCATCAAAATACCTGCACGCCTTGTTGCTCATAGCCTCCTTGTATTTCTGAATGAGTTTCTGCTTCTCTTTCTCTTCCACCCAGTACTCACTTGGAATGACAAAGTTAGATGTGATCCGGCATTCAGGGCAGGACTTTATGATCTTGCTCTCAAATTGCTTAGCACTCCTCCACTTGCGAATACACTTGAGACAGTAGGTGTGGCTGCAGTTGGACAGGATCCCAAAGCGGCGCTCGTTGGGGTTGGCTTTCTCGTAGACCACCTCCATGCAGATGCCACACACCATGTCCTTGCTGCGCTGGACAGTGAACGACAGCTCCATGTCCTCATGGGCCTCAATGCAAGATTTTATATGCTGTGACTTCTGGGCGGCGTCCACCGGGTGCAGGACCTGCAGCCCACACATGTCACAGGAGTCTCCATGGAGATACACACAGTTCTCCCCATATCGGCACTCGTCCACCGCGGCGTACGGGCACAGCCGCTGCTTCGTTTCTGTGGCGCTTTGCTCCTCGGGCTCTTCCTTGGTCACTGAGCCCTGCAGAGGTGCTTCAGTGCAGGAAGGGCCGTCCGGCCGCAGTAGGGCTGCCCAGGAACAAACTCAGTGGCATTCACCCAGTCTTCTGAGCCGGCTCCTACAGTTGCAAAGTTTTAATTTCTTGACTCGGCCTCGCCCGTGTCAATCGGTCCAACTGTTGAGGAGAGACTTGAAGCAGCCTGGCGTGCCTTTGCAGTTAGATCTGTAGCAGTCGCTTCTTCCTGTTTCAGTGGCTTGCTGTGTTCATATCTGCAGCGGTCTCCGTAGATACAGTACCCTTGCTGAAAATACTTGCACACTACGCCATAGGGACTGTCAGAGAGGTCATGCGAGTAGCGGCAGTTCTCGCCTTCCTTACAAACCCCATGCGTGAAATACCTGCAGGTGACCTGTTTCGTCCAGCCGCCGCCGCTGCCACCTCCCCCGCCCCCGGGAACGGCGAGGTGACTGTGGGAATAGGGATGGGGGAGGTCGCTGCACTCCTGATCCTGATGGTCTGGCTGTTGTTCCGGGAGCTGCAGCCTCTGCCATTACTGTTTATCCCACACAGCCTACTTATTATTTTTCTGACAGCTTGCTCTGAGTCAATCTGTCAAGGTATTATAGAAGAAAAAGGGTAATGTATTACTAATTGGAACAGCAAAAGTACCACTAAGTATGTATATCTTAGCGGCCACAGAGTGTAGGGTTTTTTCAGCATCTAAATCAGGAGAGATTTCTCCATTTCTCAAAAAGGGAAAGAGCGATAGTTGTCTCCCAGAAAACCTCCCAGCACTATGAACCTCTGATTTTCAAACAGCAGAAATCTGTGAATATCAAAGCAAGAGTAGACCTTAGCTCACTTCATTCCCCTGATTGGGAAACACTCTGTGGGAAAGTTTGGGACAGGTTTGTTAGTGACATACTAATCCTAACAACCTCAGTATTCATTATATTTGTGAACATTTTCAGAGACCTTTGTATCTTCTCATGCCCCTCAGTCCATCCACATACACATGGTTTAACAGTAGATTAAAGTAAATTACCTTGTGCATGCATCTGCCCCATTTCCTCAAGGATAAGATGAAAAGAAAAATATTTCTGTTCTTAATTCTGTGTTTCCTTATAGGTTGGAGTTTGGGTGGAGGGAATTAAGATTAACCTCAGTACTTATTAGGGTTAGATTGGGCTTTGAGTGGGACAAAGAGGGAGTTCCGAAAGTGAGAAAATAAGATTATCTGATACTATGTTACAGTTGTCACAAGTATGCTCATCCTGTTGGATATCATTGGTTCTTAACTTTAGTGGGCATTACAGTCAGCAGAAAGCCTTGTTAAAGTGCAGGTTACTGGAGTTTCTATTGCATTAGGTCTAGGGTGAGGCTTGAGCATCTGCATTTTTCAAGAGTCCCCAGGTGAGGCTGATCTTATTGTTCTGTATAAAAAATCAGTATTATACCTTCTGACTGTTGTCACTGTAAGACTGACAATTCCAGTACTTTTAATCTTCTGTTGTATACTTGATTTCCTCATTCTCAATTGCTTTTCACATTTCAGATTCTAAAGAAAAAATTATCAGTGCTTAAATACATATTTTGTTCTCTCTGTGTAACTAAAATATCTTCATAATCTAATTGTTTCACTTGTGGAACACTCCTGAAATGCACAGTGCATCATTACTTCATAATGCTCATGTTTTGATCTCTTTATTTGACTGAGAATTTGTTGTTTCTATTCAGTTGGTTTTGACCAGTACTTCAATTTATTTTGATCCATTTAAATAATTATTTCCTCTGCTGATGTGACATTTGCTATTTCAAATAATATAAATTCAATTTCTTTGTAATATTTCCCAATGAACTTATGCTTCGTGATGCTATAGGGAGATCACGACTCCTGGCATTAATTCCCTGTAAATATCATTCATTCATTGTCTTCTAAGTTAATGATGACCATTAATGATGAGAACCTTTCAGGTAGGTTGACTCCCTGCTCTAATACAATTTTCTCCATATTCCTGTTTTGTTAATATATTATCCCACATCCCGTGGGTTCAAAAGGCATTATTTGCTTTATTCATTTAATTCACAGAATAAAATTATTTGATTGACCGGGTTAATGCAAACCTTCTTAAAGCAAAAAGTTTAACATGGTGCAAAACTGTATAGCAAATGTAATCTCAATTTAAAAATCTATAACTTTATTAATCTATCTGTATCTCTTTATGATTTATGTTGTGTTGTAATCTACATAATTCAACATGAATTTGTTGTATGCCTATTAAGTACTAGATTAGAAACAATTTGAGATACCTAAAATATAGCAGGGGATAAAATAGTAAGGAAAGTACACAAGTGATGACAATATAATATTTAATATAAACATCAATAATAGGATAGCATGTGCTATGGGAATTTAGAAAAGAAATATCATTTAGTTAAGAAAATTAGGAAAGGCTTCATGAAGGTTGCTGAAATGGGTCTTTGGAATACAGATAACATTTCCATTGATGGGAAAAGGAATAGCATAAAAGTAATTCATAGAGCCAGAATAATATAGTCAGCTCAGGAGGAAACCCATAAAAGAATACTGTTTTGAAGAGATTTCAGGGAGGTAAAATTTCTGAAAACTTTAGGCACAAGTTGTCAGTTGGAGTGAATTTCTCTCTTTCTCTTTGAAGGTATAGGGTATGGGAGGCCATAGGACATATATAGATAACACTGCAGGAAGAAAAGAAATTGGGGGTAAATGAAACCCTGATATAATCATTATTAAACCTTTTTTTGATAATATATATCTTCAAGTGATGTAGCACTTGTCTTATGCTTCACATCCATTATGTATTACATAAAACAGCCCTCTAAGGTAGTTTTTTAATAGAGGTGAGGGAACTAAGCCTCAGGGAAGTTAAAAATTTTGCCCAACATCACACAGTGAGAGCCTAAGTTAGGGTTTAATTCATTTCTTATAGATTATAAAGCATTTTATAACTAGAATGTCTAGCAAAATTGCTGTTAGAAATATGAAAGTTAAAAAAAAAAGAAATATGAAAGTTGATTTGTATGGGGATGGGGGAAAGGTAAAAGATGTAGGGAGGAAAAATAAAGCCTTTTATTTTTCTATTCTTGTGTGTATATTTTAAAAGCTGATTAGTAGTATCTTCAAGGAATTAACTTGGCCCCAATTTCCTGTACTGTTCGTGCTGAGGAAAGAGGCCCCGGAGATAGTTTTCATGTCTCTTATGTTTTTCGAAGGAGCACTTCATCTGTTTTTTGGGGGGTTTTGTTGTTTGTTTGTTTTTTCCAAAATATTTACCAAAGATTATGGCATGCTGATTTTAATTGAATAGGAAGGTTTTTGAGTTGTCCAAAGATATCAAAAGTGGAAAAAAAATAACTTAAACAATACTGAAATATTTGGATAGCTTTTTTTTAATTCCAGTTTCAAGAGCTATGTTTTGTTTATTTTATTTTGAGATTCCCAGCCATATATCTATAATACATAATTTGGTAGTATTGCTTTCTATAAGTTGTACAGACCATATATATATACATAATTCATTATCTTTTTTTTTTCAGAGGCTCATTTTCCTAAACTATGAAATTTATATGTGTGGTACATTTTTAAATGGAATAATTTCGAAATTTTTAAAATGTGTATGAATTCTGAAAACTTAAACAGCTAAATAAAATAATTTTTGAGATCTGACAGGAGCAAGTTGACATTGGTGTGAAACATCTTCAAGTATTTTTAAAAGGGTTGTAGAATTGTGGGTTCAACTTTGGAAATGATACCAAATTACATACAATAATTATTGTTGAATAATTATTGGAAAATAATTAAATAATTACTGTAATTTATTCTAATATATATGACATGTGGTTAGTTTTATAAAATGAGTGATGTGGTGGTTTTATTTTAGTAGGGAGTCATCATCTGAAGCAGAAGCCTTCGTTTTCCTTAGAACGTGTTACTATGCAATTACAAGTTAATATTCTGCTGATCATTTCTAGTTGTGTGGAAGAGTTTATTTTTAGTGTTATACTTTATAACAAATCTGTTGTTTTACAGTTGGCCCTGGCAGAATTGTATGAAGATGAAGTGAAATGCAAATCTTCCAAACCTGATGGGCCTAAAGCTGCAGTCTTTAAAAGCTCACGAACACCACCTCAGAGGTAAGTTTTGTTTTTGTCTCGTTTTTAAAAATTGTGTCCCTTTTTAGTTCGCTAATTCCAAATTATTTTAAATGGCCTCGGAATTTTTTTTAAATCTATAATTTCTTAAAATAAATATTATTTAGGCACTATTCCTAAAACTAAAGGAAAGTTAGAAGAAACTTATGGAAACATTATCTTAAATGCCTAATATTTTGGTAGACATCATAGAATTATATACTGAATAGTATTTTTCTTGGGCACAATGGTTCTTTGCTGTCATAAGACTCATTGAGGATCTGATGAAAGTTACAACCCCTCTCCCTGCAAAACAGCATTTATACACAATTTTGTCAATTGTTTTTAAGGGTTTGTGTGTTTCTTAAAGCCCATCCATGGAGCCTCTGTGTGTCTTTTGCCCATTTAAGATTCTGTAACTTCAGGAATCTGTCTTTGTTTCCATTAGATGTCCCATCTAATAAGTTATCTCCTAGATAGTATTTACTATTGTTAAAATCCTTGAACTATTAAAAAAAAAACAGCCGGGAAGATTTAAGAGATGAAAGCCAGGTATATTTTATTGCTGCAAGTTTTCTTGTATCCAGGAATATTTTCATTAACATCTTTTTAGTACTGCAAATATCATTTCTGGGGAAAAACTTGAATTTTCCCATTATAGTTCATTCTCATAAAGTTTGTTTTACCAAAAGCGGAAAAATTCACTGAAAATTGTTTTTCCTTTTTTGTTTGTCACTGCTCAGCTCAACATTCTTTCTTTCTGTAGGGGAGATAAAAATGACATCTTTCTGGACCTGAAAGAGAAGAAAGAATAATATTTACAAATTAAAAATAAAATTAAAATTAAAAATAAATTTTTAATTTAAGAATTTTCAAACCCATAGATAAAGTAATAATACAGTGACAATATACTTCACCTATATTCACCCGTTGTTAACATGTTAAAGCATTACATTCATGCAAGCGCCCTTTTATTCAACTGTTTGAAAGTATATTGCAGCCATCATTGCACTTCACCCCTACATACTTCAGCATGCATCCCCTAATAAGAAGCACACATTCCTTTATTGCCTTGATAACATATCACACCTTAGAAAAAGAATGGTAATTTCATGAAATCATTTAATGTATAGTCCTTAGATATCTGTTAGAGCCTTTTTTGCATTTAGGATCCAGCCGAGGGCAGTGCATTCCATTTAATTATGCCTGTTTTGAATCTGATTCCAGAGCATTTCCCCCTTTTGTTGTTTGCTTTTAGCTCATCTATATAATCTAAAGTTTAGTACATTGACTTTTTTGAAGTGTCTAGGCCATATGTATTGTAAAATGTCCCACATTCAAGGTCGTTGTTTCCTCATGATTAGACTCTTGTTAAACCTATTTGTGAACAATACTAGTAAGTGATATTGTCTGCTGTTTATTATATCACATCAGGAGCCATATAATTTCAGGTTTTCCCACTATTGGTGACATGTTCACTTGGTTAAGGTGCTGACCACCACATCACTCCATTGTAAGGTACAGTTTCCCTTATACTCTGCAGGTTGGTATCTTGGCGCTATTTGAATATCCTGTCCTTTCATTTAATTCTTATTTGACATATATGTGTAGACATACATACATACATATATGTATAATATATGATATACTACTGCTTCTTTAATTTATACATTCTCCAAAGTTTTAAAAGTACTTAAAATATTTATGTACCAAAGTTTTATTCATTAACTATTTAGCCATTGTTTGCCCAATTTGAACATATTTTGAATAACTTACATTTGTTCCTGATAAAACAAATCAAGATATTTGACTAATTTGAGTTTTTATAGTAAGACTAGTGTATTAATATTTTTCTCACTATTCAAATATAATCAAGGTATTTTATTGAATTGTTTTTTTCTCTTTTATACTGTCTGAAACAATATTGCCATTAGTTAAGGTCATTGTGCCTCAGATTTGATCTCTAGAATTATTGGGTTGTCAGAAAAGTCATGACGTATTTTTTTCTGTTTTTCGTTGCAAAAATGCGTTATGAGTTTTCTGACAACCCGATATTTACATATCCAAAAGGAAGTGCTGCCATGAATGATATTGATTGAGGCTTAAGCTGCTTAATCTGCTTAAAATGAAATGTGCGGGCCAGCCGAGTGACGCAGTGGTTGAGCGCAGGCTTGGGAAGCCAGCGGCCCCGGTTCGGGTCCCACATATGAGGCCCAGCGACACTATCCTCAAAAAAAAAAAAAAAAAGGAATGTGAAACAAATTTTGGCAATCTTTTTTTGCTAAGTATGATATTTTCTGATACTAAGTATACAGTTCTTTTGATTTCATAATCAGTATTGACATTTGCCCAGTTTCATTACATGTCTACTGCTTTGCTTGGCACAGAAAACAGTGCTTATTTTCATGGTCCACCTTCTTAGACAGTATTAGGTATCAGTACATTTATCTGCTCATTGTCATTAAGCTAATATATTTCCACTGTCTGAAGCTCCAGACATAATGTGGTATATGTTTTTATTTACAAGAGGAAGAACTGAACCTACAGAAAAACTCTCAGAATATAGCCTAACACCTGTTATAACATATTCATCCACAAAAGGTTATATGTCACAAATAGAACTTTAAAAAAATTTTGAGCAAGTATCCTTGTTTAAAAATGTGAGAACTTAAAAAATCTCTACAAGTCATTATATAGTTGTATTGCCTTAAGAATTAAATGAAATAAAGTGTGTAAGACTACTAGCACTTGGGCCGGCTGAGTGGCACAGTGGTTAAGAGCTGGCTTGGAACACCAGTGGCCCCGGTTCGGATCCCACGTGTGGGGACCAGTGACATTGCCCTCAAAAAAAAAAAAAAAAAGACTACTAGCACAATGTTGGTACTTAGTTGGGCCTTAAAAGGTTATTAGGATATAGATAAGCAAGCACAAAAGACAAATAAAATTCCAGGAACAAATGGCTCAGAGGAAAAAATTATACAGATGATAAGAGGGATCAGAAAAGGAACCAGCAGAACTTAAGTAGACTGTGTAAAATAAGGTTACACAGGGGGGTGCTGCCAGGAGGGGCTTCACAGACATGTGACCTGTGCCGTCACCCAGAGCCCAGGCTTAGGGCCTCGTGCTGGGTTTCATGCTTTGCTATTACTCTCTTGAAATTCTTAATAAAGTTTGAATCCGGAGACGCATTTTTCTTTGGCACTGGACCCACAGATGATGTAGCCAGTCCTGGACAAAGGCACTTTATGGACAGCCTTAAAGCCAAGAAAAGTTGCCCTTGTGTAGAAGGCAGTAGAAAGTCAGTATAGGTTTGTTAATGTAAATTTTGTGATTAAAAAAGCTATACTTGATGATAAAAGCATTGATTTTAGAGATAGGTAACCCTCAGTTATATTTTTTATTCTGTGTTCTAATAAGGGTTTGCCAAGAGACAAGTTTTTGAAATTCCCTAAGTTTCAGTTTTCTTATCTCTAAAATGAGAATAATACCATTGTTATGAGGATTAAATGAGTACATTGTTACCCCTTGATAAATGTTAGCTATTATTATATGCATTTAGGAAAATAGGACTGGCAATACAGTATAAAAATAATCCTAATGGGGAGAACAGGATGAGGAAACAAAGAAATCAAGAAGAAAACAACTGTGGTAATCTAAGGATTACCACAAATTTGGGATTAGGTGGCATCAATGAAATGGAGAAAGGGTGAAGTCAATGTGGGATACTTTCAAAAAATTGATTGTAGAAACCAGATAACATGGGATATAAGGAGTCAGAAATGGGAAAGAGAAAAGTCTTAAAGGTTCTTATTCTGAGATACAGGGAAAAAAATGTGATTGTTAATGGAACGATAAGTTTAGTTTTGGAGAGATGAACTTGATTCAAGTAGGGGCTTTTAAATTCAGCAATGAACCATACAAGAGTAAGAGGATGCTAAAAACATGTATTTGAGAAGCATCTGTATAGAGGAGTTTGTTATTCCTGAGCGTGGACAAATATTTTGATGATCAGATGAATTTAAATAGAGAATGAGAGTCAAAGGTATAATCATACTTAATTATGAAAAAGGAGAAATGGATGGATTGTGGATCTAAATATAAAAGGAAAACAATAAAACTAGAAGAAAATAGAGAATCTTTATGACCTTGAAGTAGACAAAGATTTTTTAAACAGGTAATAAAAAAACTTTAACCATAAAGACGCTAGTAAACCTTTTCCTATGTCTGGTTTTCCATGAGGTCTTTCTCACCACAGCCGAGATAACAAGGAACTTGTAGTTGTATTTTGCCCGATTAGAGACATGAGACAGGGACAGAAGATCCACAACAGGAGATAGCTACAATTTTTTTCTACTCTCTTCCTTTTCTTTCATTTCCTTTCCCCTTCTTTCCTTTCTCATTTCCTTTCCCTTTCTCTTCTTCCTTTCTTATGGTTACCTAGAATTATCTGCTATCAAGCTCCTTCTAACACTACTCATTGTCTTAAGAGCCAGCTAAGGCAGCCTTCGGCCTGCTTGCTGCCCCGGGCTCTCCGAGTATAAGCTTGGCAGGAAGGCTTCCATTGGCCTCCACTCTGGGTAGACTTGGGCCTCAGTGGACTTCCCCAGAGCACTGGCAGGGTGGAGGCCGCCCCACATCCACTGCCAACCCTGCCTCTGTGGTTGTGAGCCAGCCTCACGTTAGTGGGTTCTGCTTCCTGCTGTCCACTTGTTCCGCAGGTGGGTTTTTTCTTCACTTACATTGAGCTGAGTGAGAGCTGGTCTGCCCTCCCCTCTTTCTGTTCAGTTTGCACACACTTATTTTCAAGACAATGTTGAAGCTGGCCTCCATTCTTAGTCTTCAAAGTTGATACAATTTACCCCCTTTGTTTTGTTTGGTGAGTCAGTTCACTGCAAATTTGACACTGGATTGAAAGGTATGGGTAATTAAGCACATGAGCTCTGATTGTCACCTTATACTGGAAGGCTTCATGTTGATACTTCATTGGTTGTATTTTCTGTTATTCTTGATTGAAAAAAAAATCTTAAAAGATAAAATGGGGTACTAATCTTGTGTAAAGTAAATTTTTATGTTCCCAAGGACCATTATGAAGTTGGAATCAGAGTAGAAATCAGTTATTACATAGTTAATTCACTGAAAATTTTATGGTCTAAATTATTTACCTTTAACAAAGGGGATTGTGATTTTTCAGTCCAAATATCTCTGAGGCGTAAACCCTCTATGTGTAGCCCTGTGGTCTAGATTTAAATGTGTACGATCTAAATCTAGAAGTCTCTTTACTGACTAGGTCCCTACTGAGTGTGGATTCCTCAGGAGAAGAGATTTAGGTTAGCTTCTGGTTGTCTAAACTGCTCCACCCCACGCACAGCAAAAGTGCTTAAGTTGTGAAAGAGATGCTTTTAATAAGCAATTGCAAAGGGCGAGGGAGGAAGAAACAAGCCAGTTTTCATACCAGATGCTGAACTTACTACAAGAATCTCCATCAACACCCTGAGAAACTATATGCACTGTTCACTATTTAATTCCTTAATCCTATTTTTAAAATTAAATATTCCCACAGAAGGCATGCAAATATTTTTTAATTAAATTTATTGAGGTGACAATGGTTAGTAAAATTACACAGATTTCAAGTGTACAATTCTGTAATACATCATCTATGTATCACATTGTGTGTTCTCCACCCAGAGTCAATTCTCCTTCCATCACCATATATTTCATCCCCTTTGCCCTCTTCTACTATCTCCCTTCCCCCCTTCCCTCTGGTATTTTTTAAAATAAAAGTTACTGTCTAAGAGTAGCTTTTTACTTTATAGTAGTTTATATCTGTATTCTAAGTTTTTATTCACGAACTGATGTTCAAAGGTTTTATTCAAGTGAACATGAATACAGTGGATTACATATAGTTCGACCCTCAACTGGGAAAATTGTGAATGAACTTTTCAAAGAGGCAAGGGAACATGGGGCTGTCCCTCTGAATGAAGCCACAAGAGCTTCAGGTGATGACAAATCTAAGGTAAATGCTCAATTTTAGAAATAATTATTTAAAACTAAAAATACTATTTATATATTTGATCTTCTTTATAGTTTTTATATTATAACATTCTTTTTCTAACTGTATATTTCTGTTTTAAAGATTTGATTAATTTGTATAAGATTATAGTCTTTCTCCTGATTATTGATTGAAAGTTGAGGCAGTTTCTTACATTTCAGTGTAACTCCTCTATTGACCTTTTTCATTTGAAATAATTAAAGATTCACAGGAACTTGCAAAAAGTACCTTGAGAGGGCCTGTGGACCTTTCACCCAGTTTCCCCCATTTCCCTAATGGCTAATGAATGACGTTAGTTGCATTTTCCTAATAGCCTGTGCTGTTGAGCATTTTTTCATGTGCTTATTTGCATGATCTTTGTTATCCTCTTCCGTAAAATGTCTCTTTCTGATTTTGCCCATTCTCAAATTGGATTATTTCTTTTGTTACAAATAAAATTGTTTGAGAGTTCTTTATATATTTTCTTGATATATTTTATATATCTTTGTCAGATATATGGTTTGTAAATATTTCCTTATAGACTGTAGCTTGAATTTTCATTCTCTTACCAGGGTTTTTCATAGAGCAAAAGTTTTAAATTTTTATAAAGTCCAATTTATCCTTTTTGTTTTGTTTTTCTTGAGGGCAGTGTCACTGGCTTCCCAAGCCAGCGCTTAACCACCGCGCCACTCGGCCGGCCCTGTTTTTTTTGTTGTTGTTTTTTTAAATGGATTATGCTTTTAGTGTCCTAAGAACTCTTCACCTAACCTTAGGTCCCAAAGATCTCTGTAATCTAGAAAAGTTTTACAATTTTACATTTAAACCTATGACCCATTTTGAGTTGATACTACATCAAGTTGTATGTGAAGGTTCATATTTGTACTTATAGAGGCCCAGTTGCTCCACGATCATTTGTTGAGAAGGCTCTCCTTTCTTCCTTAGATTATTTTTGTACCTTCTTCAGTTTATACAAAACTTTGATATGGTTTTCATAACTATATCAACTGATACAGAATTGGTATATTAAAGAAAACTTCAAGTGTATTTTTATGTATAATTGTCATATATTCTCATAATTAATATTCCTCAGCCTGAATTCCCTTATCAAATCATTTGTGGAGATTTTCTAAACTACCACATGGCCTCAGGTTATTGCAGTTCAGTAGGGTTCAAGTATGCCTAGGCATGTGTCTTTCGAAAAAGCATTTGTGGGCCGGCTGAGTGGCGCGGTGGTTAAGCGCTGGTTTGGGAAGCCAGCAACCCAGTTCGGGTCCCACATATGAGGGCCAGTGACACTGCCCTCAAAAAAAAAAAGCATTTGTGGGCCGGCTGAGTGGCTCAGTTGGTTAAGAGCTCACTCAATGGTGCAAGCTGAGCTCTGAGCAACAGCAGTTCGATGCCAGTCCGAGCTGAGCTGCCACTAAGGTGCCAACAGGTGGCAGGATGGCTCAGCTAAAAAATAAATAATACAAAAAAAAAAAGAAAAGAAAAAGATAAAGCGTCTGTGGTCATTGTGACCGACATCCACTGTTGAGAATGATTATTTGAATGAGACACAAATTTTAGTTTCCATTATTTACCAACAGCTCGAAATTCTTTTTTAGTCAAATCTAAGGTAATTTTGGTTCTTGCAAGCTCTCCAATTCTCTAAGAATAGTGTGGAATTGATATAGTCTATAGAAAAGAAAGCAATGTGATAATTAAAACTCATTTATGATGTAAATGGGATTAAAAGGAATGGGGTTTTTAACCTTTTATGCTATCCTACCTGGGAAATAGAAGACCTTGTGATTCAATATAGCAAAATACAAAGCACAATTGTTGTTGATTTCTTATAGTTAAATTTTTTTTAAAAGCTTATAAAATAGGTATACTGCTTTTCTTCAAAGTAAGTTATACCCTTTTATAAAATTTTTCCTTTAGTCTATGAATCTCTTATTTAGTTTGCAAAATATGATTTAAGCTTTATAATTTTACTATTAATATAAGACTTGATATAAAATAGTTGTGACTTTTTAAAATCTCTTTATGCTTAGAAATATATTTTAGTATATAAATGTACTTCTTTGTTTAAAATGGCTAAATTATTTCAGCTCCTGAGTCACTAATGTTTTTATGGGAAGAACTATAATTTCTTACTTGAATATACTTCTCTATAACATAACACTTCCATTTTAATATAAAATTTTCTTGGAAAATACAAACCAATTTGGCTAATCACAGTTGATCTAGTTTTAAAATACATATCACACATTATTGTAACATTTTGCTTCAGAAGCCACAGTAGATTTTAGCTCACTTGTTTATGTATTTTAGTCATTTACAGGTGGAGGCTACAGATTGGGTAACTCCTTTTGTAAGCGGTCTGAATACATCTGTGGGGAACATCAGCTGCAAGATGTAGGTACAGTGATTAAAATCAAAAAGTATAGATATTTGCCTCTAGTTACTACTGTGTGTTTCAAAATTTAAAAATTCATAATATAAATATAATCTCTTTGTTTCATTACTTTGTGAAACATGAATTAAAGGGACTAATATTAATGTGTAAGTTTCAGTCTCAAATTTTGTATTTTGTATCCCATTTGTGCCTTGCACTTAGAGGCACCTAACTATTTGTTGAAAGAATGTATGATTCACTGTAAAAATTAGCTTACTTTTATAGTATAATGATTATTATAAATGGTATACCATCATTCATAACATAGAATGAGCTGAACCAGTTGTAAACATAGAAATACCTAAAGTCATTCTGTATTTCTGTTGCCTTTTGACACTTTGGAGTAATAACCATTTTAAACATGTGTAGTTTAGCCTTGGAAGGTTGCTGGAAATTCTGTCTTGCCCCTTGGAATGAATATTTAAGCTCTGTAGCAGGAAAGAATACAGATACAGGTGAAGGACAAGGGTGGGTGTGAAGTGGCAGCTGGAGGCTCTCATTGCTTTCGTTTTCTCAGTGACCTAGAAATAATTGTACTTTTTTTTTTTTTTTTTTTTAAGCAGAAAGTCAGTTTATTGATGACAATGAAGGCTATCATTGTAAAGAGGACTAGAATACTTATGTCTGCTAGTCGGAACATATATTCTCTCCTATGAAAAAGTCTGGATAAGAAGTTAAAATGCTATTATAAGTTTGCTTGGTTATTACGGAGTTAGACTAGGAGATGTGAGTCTTATGCATGTTTTTTTTTTTTACATTCAGTCAGGGAGTTGTTGTTTTTTTGTCTCTTTAAAATATATATAAATTTTTTTTATTAGTTTCATGTGTACAACACAATGCAATAGTTATACTCTTTACCCCCCAAAGTGACAACCCACCTCCCCCTCATATCATACATATCTATTACAATTCCTTTGACTCCCTTCCACAGTATACTCCACATCCCGTGAATATCTGTATATTCAGTTACAGTTGGCATACAGTATTATACAACATCAGCTTCAGGTGTACAGTGCAGTGATCAAGCCTCTACTCCATCCATGAAGTGGTCTCCCTAACAAGACATGTGACTATCTGACATGCCACAAAATTTTTACATTATTATATTCCCCGAACTGTGTTTCATATCCCTTTGTCAATATTGTAGTTGTCTATTTATGCTGTCTAATCCCTTCCCCTTCTCCCCATCCCCACCCCACTCCCAACTAGCAACCCTCAGTTTTTCCTCTATATCCATGAGTCTGTTTACTTTGATCGTTCATTCAGTTTTTCAGATTCCACTTATAAGTGAGATCATATGGTACTTGTCTTTCTCCAACTGACTTATTTCACTTAACATAATAGTCTCTTCACAACATTATCAATTACATTCCCAGAACTGCCCCCATATCCCTGTGGCCACATTGTAGTCCCATATACACTGTCCAAAACCTTCCCCCTCTCCCTCATACCCACTCCCTCCCAACCAGCAATCATCAGTTTTTCCTTTATATCTGCTTGATATGACTTCAATCTTCTTAAATTTACTGAGACTTGTTTTGTGGCCTAACGTGATCTATCTTGAAAAATGTCCCATGTGTACTTGAGAAGAATGTATATTCTGTTTTTTCAGGGTAAAATGCTCTAAAAATATCAACGAAGTCCAGCTGGTCTAAAGTTAGAAACAATTGTAGTTTGAGGACAGGGTCCAGCAGGGACCTGGGAGACCTTTGGTATTTCAGCTCTTGTCCATTTGTTAAGCAAAATACAAGTCTGCTTAGCAAACACACATGGTTTTATTTGTGTCTTTATTTTAAGGATGAATAAAGAATAGTACGAATTACTCCATATTTTAAATGAAGTAAATGCTTTAATATGTTGTGAAATATCACATTTGAAACTGAAAATTGTGTGATACAGATGGATTTTTTGTATTTTTTTATTTTTTATTTTTTTCTATGCTCAAAAGGTTCAGATTTTGCTTAAATTGTGGAGCAATGGTTTCAGTTTAGATGATGGAGAGTTGAGACCTTACAATGACCCAACAAATGCTCAATTCCTGGAGTCTGTTAAGAGAGGGTAAGATGTATTCTTTGTATTCTCTTTGTTACTTAGGGTGAGACTTTTTTTTATTTTTTAACGGAATACCATTCAGTAGTGTACACTGTTGGGTTTTAATAGTTACATTATGTAAGTGGCTCTTGGGAAGAAGTATATAAAAAGTATATACTTTTTAAGTATGTAAAGGATATATTGCTATCTGCAAGTCACTGGTTCTCAACTATGGGAGTAGGGGACCAGAAGACATTGGTCCCTTTTTAAATCTGATGAAGCTGTGGTCCCAACTCTGAGAAGAAGCATCTTAATGTAATGAATCAGTGAATTGATTGGCATGAAGCTGCCCACCAACTAAGCCGCTGTCCTGCTTACTGTTGACAGAGTAACTCATTGCATGTATGCCTGAAATTCAGAAGTTTATATTAGAAATCTTTTAAAGTGCCCTTACTGCTGGCAGAAGATTGCAAAAAGTTAGTTTGAAGTTATAATTTGTGAAAGTACGCTAGATACACAATACTCTGACCCCTGTAAACGTCATACCTCACCAGCTAGCTCTTCTTGCTAAAGGATGAGATACTTTGATGAGATATTGGTGATGAACTGGGAGAATTTAAGCAGCAGTGAAAGGACTGGAGTTGGAGGCTATACTCCATCCAGAATTGAAGGTGGGGCTTTTCCTAGTGATGAAATAGGTCCAAGAAGAGTGGCTTAAGAGGAGTGGAGATGAAACTCATTGGAGTTGAGGTAGTGAAGAAACTCTGAAGAGAGGTATTTTAGGACACGAATTAACATCAATTTTGAATTTGAATTCTACAAAGATAATGTCAGGATACCAAAAAAAAAAAGGCCAGAAGCGCTGTAAATGGTAAGCCGAAGTCATTGAGAAAAATGGGAGGCTGTCCTGGGAGGCAGCATATGGTAAGTGGTAATACAAGGATATAATAGTTTAAATCAGTGCAGTGGACTTGGAAACCTGCAGAGTCACTAGGAAGGAGCTGGGAGTGACTGAGTAGGGAAGTGTTCATCTGCTAAATGAGAGCAACATTACTGTTGAAATTGATGCTTATTTCAAGATGGTGGAAGAAGAAAGGAACATATTGATGGTGAATGTACTTATAATATAGACTGAAACTTATTTGTTAAATGAAAATAATCCATAAACTCTGTAGGCTACTGTTCACACATTGGTATGTTAAATATTGTTTTGTTTTGTTTTTAAATTTGAGACATAGTATATCCTCAAGTACAAATTATGATCAAGAGCAGTTTTAGAAAAGACTCAGAAAAAAATGTCAGATAGTGGTTGTCAACTGTATATAATCATTGCCCCGATTTTATAACAAATATTTTGTAACACCACTTCACTATCTTCAAAGAAGAACTCAGAGGTAATATAATCTATATAAGCATATTGTTTCCAAAAAGTGATGTAAATGTTATCTTTAAAATATTGAAGGAATAAAAGAAAGTAATTTAGGGCCGGCCGAGTGGCGCATTGGTTAAGCGCTGGTTTTGGGATGCCAGCGGCCCCGGTTCGGATCCCACATGAGGGCCAGTGACACTGCCCTCTACAGCTAACAACAGCTCCACCTGGAGCTGGGCTGTGCGAGCCCCGGTGATGGTGTGGGCTGCAGCCCCTGATGCAGTGGGCTGCCATAGGCTGCAGTGAGTGGCCCGCAGCCAGCGTGAGCGGCTGGCAGCCAAGCGTGAGCTGCCAATAGCCGCGATGAGCGACATCCAGAGGCCAGCGACCGATCTGCCTCATCCGGGAAGAGCGCAATGACGATACCAACAGTGAAGCAACATCCTCCGCAACTAAAACTGAAGAACAAGAAGACAGCAACTTGTCTGTTCCCCTTCCCCGATTCCCCAATGCTGTTCCCCTCCACCAATTCCCCAATAAAATCTTTAAAAAAAAAAAAAAAAAAGAAAGTAATTTATCATAAAATTATACATATTCCATGTATAAATACCTGGGTATGACCACACCAAGAAGACATAATGAAATAGATAGTTTGCGTCTACGTGCAATCTAGCACTTCTCATCTAAATGTGACAGATGTACACACAGAATAATGAGGTATGTGAAGTTGCCGACTTCATTACAATAAGTGGCATTGCAATCAGGGACTTGCCAAATTTTCAAACAAAACAAGGTGCCGTCTTCCATCGGTTTATATGGAAAATGGAAATTTCAAAGCATAATACAGTACCCAAAAAAAACAGTTTTTGAGTTTTTGCTTATATGTAAGACAGAGCCTAAGCCTAAGGTTTTAGGCTCAGATATTATGAGCGCTGTTGTCATCATGTGACTCTCTGGCAGGGCTGTCAGTGGCTCTGTGGAACCCAGGAAGTCTTCATTCATGAATTCCGCATGGCAGAGCAAGCATCTCTCACCCCCGCACTGACCGAGCTGCAGTACCCGCAAATGATGCTGCAATTCAAAACACCCCTCTCAATTTTGAAAACTTCCTCCAGGGAGTTTAGAAATAAATATCTTTATCAACTATTGTGTCCTCATAGGAAGTTTCTAGTGCTAATGTAAGCATGAATTGCTGTCTTACAATTTGGCTTTCTGAATGTCAGAAGCACTCCAAGATCACTATGACAACAAAAAGTCCTGTGCTGAGAATCACTAAGGAATAATGTGATGCAACTTTAAGAAAGAAATATCTACAGCGACTAATCAATCATCAATAGAAATTTTTCTATTACAATTTAAGCAAAAATTGCTGGTTTCCGGTGTAGCTCACAGCTTAGTTATAGTAATCTCAACAGTACAGATTCGTTTTTTCAAAAAGGTAATGGAAACTCTTTTCCTCCTTTTAAAAGAGAGATTCCTCCGGAGCTTCAGAGACTGGTTCACAGCGGCCAAGTGAATTTGGATATGGAGGATCACCAGGGTCAAGAATACATAAAACCCAGACTGAGATTCAAGGCTTTTAGTGGAGAAGGACAAAAACTTGGAAGGTAAAACCCTAAAATGAGATATATACTTGTCTTTGTTCAACATGAATTTTCTTTGAGAATAAAATAGTGAAGTAACCTAGAAAGTAAAACCTCAGATATAAACTATGAAGACTTGCTGATGGAATTAGATATGGAAATCTAGTGCTAATATTAGTAGCTAATATAATACTTAGGTAGCAGTATTACCACATTCCTGGCCCTCTAAGCACTTTACGTATATTAACTCACTCAGTCTTCACAACAGCTCTTCCATTAGGGTCCCGTTATGCCTCCATTCTCAGATGTAGTATTTTGCCCAAATTGATTGAGCTGAGAACTGGTTAGTATGTGGGATTCAAACCAGGCACTCTGGCTCTAGAGTCTGTGGTCTTACCACTATACCATCCTGCCTCTTTCTGATTACATGTGTTCGAAAGGGAAATTGTAAAGGGGTATTGGTTAGCTAAAACAATAGATATCTTAGATCATAGCTTTAAGCATGCCTGTCTGCCATAAGTAATTGTTAAGCTTTTGCTCCAGCAATGTGTGTAAGTTGGTTGTTTTCAATATATTTTTAAGCAGCCAAATTCTTTCTTCAAGTTATGGAAGCCCAATATAAAACCTGAGCTCCTCTGGTTGCAGAGGGAAGGAATTGTCTCTGAAAAATTTCCAAAGAACCCCTAGGACTTTGCCAAGCACAACTTAGAAACCAGTGTGCATGGTATAATATATGAGTAGACTGCTTTCTTGAAGGTTTTTTTTTTGGTTTTTTTTGAGGGCAGTGTCACTGGCCCTCATATGTGGGACCTGAACTGGGGCCACTGGCATCCCAAGCCAGCTTTTAACCACTGCGCCACTCAGCCGGCCCTAGACTGCTTTATAATAGTCATGGCTTATAAGACTCTTCAGAAACCTTGTAAATTATTTTGGTAAAAGTTACCCCTGGGGCGGCCGGTTAGCTCAGGTGGTTAGAGCGCAGGCTCATAACACCAAGGTTACTGGTTCGATTCCCACATGGGCCACGGAACTGTGCCCTCCATAACTAGACTGAAACAACCTCTCAACTTGGAGTTGGAGCGGCCGGTTAGCTCAGGTGGTTAGAACGCAGGCTCATAACACCAGTGTTGCCAGTTCAATTCCACATGGGCCAAGGAGCTGCACCCTCTACAGCTAGTTTGAAGACAACTACCTGACTGGGAGTTGATGGATCCTGGAAAAAAAACACTGTTCCCCAATAACATTTCTTAAAAAAAGAAAAAAAAAGTTATCCCCTCTTTGTCCACATACCACTACAGGTAACTTGTGGAATTGCAACATTGGCCACATTTGCAACATACTCCTTTGTACATGCTTTGTTCCTTTTCATATGAGTCCTTCCATTTCAAGTTTTTTTTTGATTGCCTTGTGTACACACTGGTTCTCTATTCCCCTCTCATTTCTCAGAATAGGAAAGAATTCAACATCGGTTCTTTATATTTGTCTTTCACATCTCAAGTCTCCATTTCTGCCTTAGAGACTGATTTGTGAGACATGTAGGAAATACAGGAACGTCTGTTGACCTGGCTTTGTTTAGGACCCAAATCCTTCAGTGCCCAGTCACAGGTGTGCTTGGAAATGTTCTTCCTCATCTCTCTTTACTACCAATACAGGCAAGACTTCTCCTGAATTGTTCTGTTTCTTCCCTCCTTTTGTTTTCATAGCTATGACCCCCAGGTTTATTTTTTTAAATATTTTGTAGTATTTTTTTTAATATTTATTGAAATTATGATTCTAAAATAGAACACAGGTGAAATGCCCAGTCATCTCTTCGCTTTATACATATTCTTTTTCTATTATTGAAATTTATGATGAAGAATTAATATTGGAATGCACATCTTTGTTGGTAGAAGTATAATAAATCTAGAATTGAAGTTGAAGAAAATAGAATAAAGGAAAGATAGTTGAGAAGATCCAATGATTATAGTTGGTAATTTCAACTCATGAAAATAAGGATATTATCTGGTTATATAATAATATCTTATGAAGGCCTTTTTTCTTATAAGACAGGTAGCTAGAGAAAATGACCAAAAATAAAAAATAAAAACAGAGGAGAATGACAAAGATTAGTGGTGATAATCTATGTTAATTGTTATTCATATTGGTCAGGGTTTTTGGATTTTATAAAACAGAATCTTAGGCCAGCCAAGTGGCTCTCAGTTGGTTAGAGCACAAGCTCTGAGCAACAGGGTCTCTGGTTTGATTCCCACATGGGCCAGTGAGCTGCTCCTGAGCTGAGCTTGTGAGAGCACGTGCTCTTAACAACAGGGTTGCTGGTTCGACTCCCGAATGGGATGGTGGGCTGCACCCAACCCTTCTCACCCCGCTACAACTAAGATTGAACATGGCACCCTGAGCTGAGCAGCTGCCAGCTGCCATCGGGCTTCTGCAAGGCTCGATGTGCAACAAGGTTGCCGGTTCGACACCAGCATGGTATGGTGGACTACGCCCCACCACACACACACACACACACGCACACAGACACACACACACTAGATTGAAAACAGCAGCTGGACTTGGAACTGAGCTTTCACCCACCACAACTAAGATTGAAGGACAACAACTTGGCTTGGAGCTGATGGGTCCTGGAAAAACACAATGTTCCCCTTCCCCAATTCCCAACACTGTTCCCCTCCCCAGTTCCCCAATAAAATCTATCTTAAAAAAAAAAAAAAAACTCAGAATCTACTTGCTACTTTTAAATAGTAAAGGGTTTCTTAAGAGCATTGAATAGTTTATAAAATTTCTGGAAGAGATAGCAAACCAAGCATTCCTTAGAGAAACAAATACAACTAAGAACTTCCTAGAGAAAACACCTCCTGTGCCGCCATCACTTCGCTCAGTGCAAAGAACCAGACACTAGAATGTTAGTTACATCATGACTACTCTAAAAAACCCAAATGCCTTCAACACTGTGGTAACCAGAAGAGCTACATAGCTTCCACTTCCAGTGCTTAATTTCACCATACATGCATTTGTTTGCTCAATAGAAGGGTGGAATCATATAAAATCCTAGCTGCAAGGGAGTCTGAGAAGCGTAGTCTTTAGAACTTTCAGCTTCTAATGGACATGTAGGAAATTTACTCGAAGATTAGCGTGGTGTTGTAAGCCTGTATGATGCACATGAATCCAAATATTGAATAATTGAATACATATATTTTAAGAAAGTGAAGAATTTCATAGAACATTTTAGTAGACTTTACATTAAGAAATATATTGAAATATAAAAGTTCTGGGCCGGCCGAGTGGCGCATTGGTTAAGCGCTGGTTTTGGGATGCCAGCGGCCCCGGTTCAGATCCCACATGAGGGCCAGTGACACTGCCCTCTACAGCTAACAACAGCTCCACCTGGAGCTGGGCTGTGCGAGCCCCGGTGATGGTGTGGGCTGCAGCCCCTGCTGCAGTGGGCTGCCGTAGGCTACAGTGAGTGGCCCGCAGCCAGCGTGAGCGGCTGGCAGCCAAGCGTGAGCTGCCAATAGCCGCAGTGAGCGACATCCAGAGGCCGTCGACCGATCTGCCTCATCCAGGAAGAGCGCAATGACGATACCAACAGTGAAGCAACATCCTCCGCAACTAGACTGAAGAACAAAAAGACAGCAACTTGTCTGTTCCCCTTCCCCGATTCCCCAACGCTGTTCCCCTCCGCCAATTCCCCAATAAAATCTTTAAAAAAAAAAAAAGTTCTAATAGTTAACCTTTATTCAAACAATAACTTTCTAAAATGGCTCATTTCCCAAGAGTTCCAGCAACTATTTACTGAACAGAATAATTAAAAAAGCAAACAAAGCAGAAATGGAAATGACTCCATTGTCTTTCAAAGCTGGCAGTCTAGATTGAAACTAACTTAATTTTTATAGTGACATACAAATAATTACGAGGTAAACCTAAACGTGATAAAAATGTTAACCAGTACCCTCAATTAATATACTAGGAGCAAGTATATCATAGATGTAAAGCGGCAAAGTTACAATGGTAGAACGAATGATACTATTTTATAAAAATTAGCTTAGTGAGCTGGAGCAGAGCAGGACAAGCAAAAGACCTAGAAATTCACTGAATCATTTTTGATAGGCAGGGCTAACAAGCAGATATTCACTGTATGTAGGTTTTTGAGCCAGTGTGTATGAAGATAAAAATCATGATGTAGGCCGGCCGAGTGGCACATTGGTTAAGCGCTGGTTTTGGGATGCCAGCGGCCCCGGTTCGGATCCCACATGAGGGCCAGTGACACTGCCCTCTACAGCTAACAACAGCTCCACCTGGAGCTGGGCTGTGCGAGCCCCGGTGATGGTGTGGGCTGCAGCCCCTGATGCAGTGGGCTGCCATAGGCTACAGTGAGTGGCCCGCAGCCAGCGTGAGTGGCTGGCAGCCAAGAGTGAGCTGCCAATAGCCGCGGTGAGCGACATCCAGAGGCCAGCGACTGATCTGCCTCATCCGGGAAGAGCGCAATGACGATACCAACAGTGAAGCAACATCCTCCGCAACTAAACTGAAGAACAAAAAGACAGCAACTTGTCTGTTCCCTTTCCCCGATTCCCCAACGCTGTTCCCCTCCGCCAATTCCCCAATAAAATCTTTAAAAAAAAATCATGATGTAAGGCCAGTCTCTTTCTATTTAGGAACAGTCACTGCCTGTTTGTTATAATGTTCAGTCCAAAAGATTCTCTTTGCTACTTGCGCTCATCTTGCCACTGTACATGAGGTTTGACTTCATTGTGGTCACTGGACCCTTTAGGGCTGTTTTTCCTAAAGTCTGACAGCCCCTTCTTTCCTTCCTTCTCTTCATTCTGTTACCGCAGCAATTCTGCAGCCCCACTGCCTTAGTGTACAGCCACTGGATTGGTCTGACCCTTTGCAGTTCAGTGCTGCTGGGACTTTTGCACACTGCTGGACAGGCAGGCGGCTCCTCCTATTCTCAGAGGACATTCCCTGCCTTCCCTAAGCTTCCATATCAGCAGAGTGCTTTGCTTCCAGCTTCACTGACAAAATAGAGCCTGATAAGAATTCACTTTCTTGATATAGTCCACTTAACCTCTGAGTTTTTAAAATTCATCCTTACCTTCCTCTGTTAAGTCTGAAGAAGATGTTTCTCCCCATTTGAGGGAATTGCTCTGCTTTCAACCTACATCATTTCCTCCAGTTTGCCTAGAAAACTTGTTTTACCAATATCTTTTCCTTATTTAAAAAAAAAAAATTAATGTGTATTGTTATTTTTTTATTTTTATTAGATAACAGTGTTTTTTCCAGGGCCCATCAGCTCCAAGTCAAGCCGTTGTCATTCAATCTGTTGGGTTGTCAGAAAAGTCATGATGCATTTTTGCAATGAAAAACATAGAAAAAATACATCATGATTTTTCCTACAACCCAGTAGTTGTGGAGGGCACCAAGCTCAACTCCACAAGTCTAGTCGTCGATGAACCGGCAACCCTGTTGTTAAGAGCACACATTTTAACCAACTGAGCCATCCGGCCGGGAACTCAGCAGCAGCTCAACTCAACTCAAGTCATTGTCTTCAATCTATATAGTTGCGGAGGGCGCAGCTCCTTAGCCCATGTGGGAATCGAACTGGCAACCTTGTTGTTCGGAGCACACATTCTAACCAACTGAGCCACCCGGCCACCCCTAAAATTTTCTTTTTAATGTAATACTTGAAACATACAAACACTTTATTAAAAATGTCACTGGTTTGATCAGTTGAACGATAAGAAGAAAGTTTTAAGCAGCAAAGAGGTGTGACAAAGGCTAAATACTGACGTTAACATAACTTTAAAATATTTAATATGAGTAATTTAGTGCTAAGATGTGCAAAAATAACTGGAACCTGATGAAACACTGTTCTAGGACTTACTGGTTCAGGCGGACCTTGTTTTATTGCACTTTACTTCATTGCGCTTCACATATGTTGCGTTTTTTTACAAATTGAAGGCAGTACCCTCTGCTAGCGAAAGATTATGATCTAGGAGTGGCCAGTTAGCTCAGTTGGTTGGAGCGTGGTGCTAATAACACCAAGGTTGCGGGTTCGATCCCCACGTAGGCCACTGTGAGCTGCACCCTCCTTTAAAAAACAGATTACAACTTGTTTTATTGCAGTATTTTCTTTATTGTGTTGATCTGGAACCAAACCTGCAATGTCCCTTGAGATATACTGTATAACATATCTTTATAACATAGTATTATTTCCCCCATGTTATAAATGATAGAACTGAGATTCAGAGATTAATTCCCTTAAGGTTACACAATTAACATAACGGGGATATTAAGCCATGTCTGTCTGTGCTCTTAGTCATTTTTTCACGTTAACCCAGTCATTTTTTCACTTTAATTGGAGTCACTCAGATTTCTGACGAAAGACTGTTGTGCTAAACAGTCTCCTGAAATTTCAGAGGGATAAAGGAGGGAAGAATACAAATTTAGGCCCTTGAAAGAGATTGGATAAACTAAATCAGAATCATGGGAGCCAAAATAATTATAACGAAACAGGGTGGAAGAAGTAGAGGAGACTCAAAGGAAGCCAGGTGTTTGCTAATCCAGACATTAGGGGGCTAACTCAGGAATCTAGTATGAGTGGTTATTCACTGCCATCAGTTTGTCATATGTCTTATGTATTCGAATTTGTGTTCTAATTCTTTAATTCTTCTTCCTTAGTCTTACACCTGAAATCGTCAGTACACCTTCCTCCCCAGAAGAGGAGGATAAGTCAATACTTAATGCAGTTGTTGTTATTGACGATTCAGTGCCAACTACAAAACTTCAGATCAGGTTGGCAGATGGCAGTCGTTTGATACAAAGATTCAATAGTACACACAGGTAAGTTAGCTTGAACTTACACATGTGGTTATTCACCTATGTTAAACTTCATGTGACCTGAATAATGAAGAAAATGCAGTTCTTTAGATTTGCAGTATGTTTTTGACAGAAGAAAAAACTTTAAAAGGATAATAGGATAATACTAATGGAAATGCAGATATCACTCAACAAAATAAATTGTTAAAAGCTGGTTTTATACTGTTGTTAAAGCCAGGTAAAGAGGAATCAGATTTAATTTAATATATTTGAACTTTACTCATGTAAAATTTATGATAATTCTGGTTGGGATTAACTTTCCACATAGAAAATCTTCATGTAAATTTGTAGTTTAAGTTTCATTGTGCTGTTGTCAAGTACTTCAAATAGACTGTTTTAAATGTCATTTTAACATTCATTTGTACATGGACATTTGTTGTACTAATAAGATATTACTTTAGTTTGTTTATCCCTGTACGAGATACATTTATGATCTTAGTTGAATTACTATGTGTATGTGAAATTAATTTTTAACAGTTATTCCTATGACTTATACTTTTCATAGTTTCAGACTCACTTTGACATAGGCCAATCTGAGGTACCTTTTTCTGGGTCGTGTGCTGCTAAAATATTTTATAGTCTGAAAAGAGTAGGACCTGCACTTTCATTATAACATGATTGACATTTATTTTGTGCATAACTCATCTGAGAAATGTCTCTGTTTCATAGTAACATTTTATCTTAAAATGCAGGTAAATCCATTCATTGAAATAGTTTAAAGAAAGTTACAACACATTTAAATTAGGTTTAGAATTGTGTAATTTTTATTATCTCATTTTAGCTAAAAGTTTACGTGGCAATAAAGCTTCTGTATCACAAATTATTTTTATCTTATGTCTCAGGATCCTGGATGTTCGGGACTTTATTGTACAGTCTCGCCCTGAATTTGCAACTCTTGACTTTATTCTTGTGACTTCATTTCCAAACAAGGAGCTAACAGATGAAAGCCTGACACTACAAGAAGCAGATATTCTTAACACTGTGATACTCCAGCAACTAAAATAATATTGTTCCTACATGCAATAACATGTAGTGACAGATAATGTGCCATATGAATAAGGAAAACATAGCATAAAAAAACAAATTATTTTTATTATTTATACAGATACCTTTTGGGTTTATTCTTATTCTATCCTCCAGGCTTAGTTTAGATAAATTTGGATTAGAAATTAATATTGAGCTAAATATGCTTGAGTTTTTAGCTGTAGGGCTGGCTTAACATTGATAGGTTTTAAATATCTGAGCATACCAATTTGTTACACACTCAGTGTTAATGTAACAACATTTTTGGCAGAGAAAATGAACAAAACCATTTTGATAAATGCATTTTGTAAAATTTGCACTAAAATTTCTTGATGTTGCATTGGTCAAGAGCCGCTAAATCTTATGATCAAATATTTTGAAATTTTTTTCTGTGATATATACTGAAACATATCTGTATTCTGATTTCAAAATGCTTCGATCATGCAATTATTTCTCCTCTTAAAATGTTAGGCATCCTTTTTACTTATGGATTTAACACTATTACTATATCAGAAAATACAGTTTGGCTTTGTATTTTGCAGAACTGTGACCATCATAAACTAAAATCAGACATAAATGTCAGTAGTTCTTGAGAAGATGTGTTAAACAGCACTTTAAGATAGAGGAATTACAATGCGTCCCAGAGCCTGCCTTGATCATATTCATTTATTCATTCAACACATTTTTCTAGGGGACACACACACACACACACACACACACACACACACACACACCACTGTTCTAAATGTTCAACCCAGAATGTATTCTACTCCAGGACAAAATGAGTGTAGAAATACAAGAATATAAATTCAGTCAGGCAAACTGGATCTAAAGAATGACCTGCAGAAAAGCTAAGGGTTTCCTGAATGAGGCTGTCCACTTCAGGAATGCTAGGAAAGCTTTCTCTTCTTCCCAGACACCACTTCATCCTTGGTCACCACTCCTGGTTGGTTTTCCATTGCTGCTAATACTAAGTGCTACAAACTTGGTGGCTTATAATAACACAAATTTACTATCTTCTAATTCTATAGGTTAACATTCAACATGAGTCTCACTGGACTAAAGTAAGGTGTCAACAGAGCTGCATTCCTTTTGGGAGACTGCAGGAGAAGCACTTCCTTGCCTTTGCAGCTTCTAGAGCCCACCTGCATTCCTTGGCCTGTGGCCTCCTGCGTCCACCTTCAAAGCCAGCAACACTACATCTCTCTGACCCTTCTCTGTTAGCACATCTCTTTGGCAACAGCCAGGAAAGGTTCTCTTCTTTCAAGGACTCATGTGATTAGATTGGGTCCACCAGATAACCCAGGATTATCCCCCACATCATAAGGTCTCTAGTAACCTTCCACACATCTTTAAAGCCCCTTTTGCCATGTAAAGTAACGTAACAGGTTCCTTCTGGAGGCCCCAGGGCTGGCTCTGTCGTTTGCCTCTTCTGACTTGCAGAGGCTAGAGGCTGCTGGCATCCTGTTACTTATGGCTGTCTCCGTCCAATCTCTGCTTCTGCCCTGAATCTTTTACTACCAATTTTAATTCTCCTGCTTCTCTCTTATAAGGACCCTTGTGGCTACATTTAGTTTACTTGGATAATCCAGGATAATCTCCTTTCAAAATGCTTAATTTAATCATATCTGCAGTATTCACATGTTTTGGGGTTAGAATATGAACATTTTGGGGGGGCCACAGTTCACTCCTGCCTCAAAAGATCACATCCATTCAAAATGAAGTCACCCCATCCAAAGGTGCTCAAAAGCCTCAACCCATTATAGCATCAACTTAAAATGTAAAACCTTATCTAAATCTCACCAGCCCCAAAGTGCCAAATCTCATATAAATCATCTAAATCAGGTATGATAGTGGATCCAGTTATGATTTCTAGGACACAATGCCTCTCCGTCTGTGCACTGGTGAACCTAAAAAACCATCCCAAATGTGATGGTAGCACAGGCAGAGAATAATAGTTACAGACATACCTGTTCAAAGAAATAGAAAATGGAATGAAAAAAGGAGTCACCGATGCCATGCAATTTAGAAATTCAGCCAGGCGCACTCTGTTAGGTTTCAAACCTAGGAACAGTCCCCTGTGGCTCACAGCACTGTCCTCTGCACTTGTGACTCCTCAGTCCTGGAAGGTAACACATGTTTGCAGCTGAATGGTTTTGTCAGCGTGTTTCTTGCCTATGGAATTGTTGGAAGATTCAATCATCTTTCATTTCACACTATCTTCATCCCTTTTAGCTTGAGATGGCAATGTCTACTGGTGTAACATTCTCAGAAACCTTGTGGATCTTTGTATGTTACAGGAATTCACTCCATTAGACCAGAGGCTCCTCCATGAGTTTTCCTAGATAATCCCATCTATTTTTGGATTTTTCTGAGATGGCTGAGAGGATCTGTAAGTCACATCCTTAATCTCTTCAAAGAGCTTTTTTTTTTTTTTAAAGATTTTACTGGGAAATTGGGGGAGGGAAACAGCGTTGGGGAATCGGGGAAGAGGAACAGACAAGTTGCTGTCTTTTTGTTCTTCAGTCTAGTTGCGGAGGACGTTGCTTCACTGGCCCATGTTGGTATCATCATTTCGCTCTTACTGGATGAGGCAGATTGGTCACTGGGCTCTGGATGGTTGGTCGCTCACTGAGGCTATTGGCAGCTCCTGCTGGCTGCCAGCCGCTCACGCTGGCTGCTGGCCACTCATTGTAGCCTATGGCAGCCCACTGCAGCAGGGGCTGCAGCCCACACCATCACCGGGGCTTGCACAGCCCAGCTCCAGGTGGAGCTGTTGTTAGCTGTAGAGGGCAGTATCACTGGCCCTCATATGTGGGATCCGAACCGGGGCCGCTGGCATCCCAAAACCAGCTCTTAACCAATGCGCCACTTGGCCAGCCCTCTTTAAAGAGCTTTTTGTATGATGAAAATCTCAAGCCTTTTTGATCTTTCTCAGGGTTAGCAAAAGATTGTACAAGGCCCTCATCTCTGCCTAGAGTAGGCTTTCCTAACGCTGAATCTCATAATATCTTTTTCATTTGGATAGGCCAAGAATTTCTAAGTCATCAGGTCCCTTTTTCGTTATACTTAACAGTTCTTCCCTCAATTTATCTGTCTCCCTTCACATTTTACTGTAATCCGCAGGTAGAAAGCAGGCTGCACCTTCCACACTTTGCTTAGAAAGCTCTTTAGCTAAATATCTTAAGTTTATCACTTACAGCTGCTTTCCATGTGACTTCAGGACACAGTTCAGCTAAGCTGTTTGCCATTGTACAACTATAATCACTTTTCCTTCAGTTTCCAACAGCATGTTCCTCGTTTCCTTCTGAGCCCTCACTTGCAGCATCTTGAATGTCCTTATTTCTACTAACAGTCTATTCAGACAATTTAGATATTCTCTATGGCAACATAAGCATTCTCTACCATGCTCCCTACTTCCATGCAGCCCTCAGTAGCATTGATACGCATATATCTACTGTGTTCAAAGCAGTCACGGCTTTTTCCATCATGCTCCTAAAATTTCTTCCAGCTTCTACCCACTGCTCGATTCCAAAGCCACTTTTGCATTTTTAGGTATGTGTTATTATAGCACCTCAAATCCAGGTATCTAGAAAAGTCTTCTGTGCCAACTCACTGCCAACTGTCTTGAATGTGCCAATAGGAGAGGCTCTGGTTATTTCAAGGCAGTGAATTTGTATTAGGGGTATTAATGCTGGGAGGGCTAGCAGAACTGCCACAGATAGAAGTGTCGGTCCCATTACCGCAGAGAAAACTTGTGCTTGGTGACATAATACAGAGTAAGAAAATTTTCCTAAGTCTTCCCCCTCAAATAGGAAGCCCTGTTCCTTTCCACTAATTGAAAACCACTTGGAGAATATATAAATAATACCTCAAAAAGTCAGAATCAATTCAAAAAAATTACCAGGGGTATATTGCATTTTCACAGGAGCAAAATCATCTTCCTAAGAAAATAATCTATTGAAACATCAACATTTTAAATAACAGGGCATTGCCTGGTTTTGGATTAACAAAACGGGGGAAAATTAAGCAAACCCTGTAAAATTATTTGACATTTTATTCTTGCAATTTCTTTTTATCAATTAGGTGAAGTGCCTCTAGATGCACATACAAAACAACTGCCCTTTTTTTATATAATAGTTTTCCAAACTACAGAGATTTACAGTAGGGGAGAGAAACATCCAGAAGGGATGAACAAGACCTTCACATGAACTACATAGTGTTTTTCTTCATTTAGAGTCATTTTCCTGATTTCATTTTACTACTGCTGTCACTATAATCATGTCAAAAAAGATAATGTCACAATGAGCAGTTAGACAACCATGTGTGAGTTCAGTTGTTTGGCATGACGTATGTAATCAAAACGTTTTAAGTGTCTACTTACCAATAAAGAATGTTTTCACTGAAAATCATTGAAAATCCTTTTCAAAATTTCCTTGATTGACAGTTTTATTTGAGTGCCTTGTGCCTTGATAGAGTATTTTAAGCATGAGTTGTATTTCCTGTGGTTTGATTTCCTGTGGTGCATCTTTTTAATGGGCAGAGAAGAAACTGACTTGTAACAATCTTACCTCAAGTTCCCAATACTGTTTCTGTTTTTATTCCATCCACCAAAATAAATGTGCAAATTTCTCTTAACTTTTTACTAACAGTGGATTTCTGAAAACCTGGTCACAACTTATATTGTTGATAAAGTGCATAATGTTTTCCCCTTAGTTTTTGTCCTGATCAGTGATGCAAAAAATTCAACAGAGTAAATCTGAAAATCTGATTGGCTTTATTAAGCAATTCATGAATCAGACAGCATCTCATATAGCAAGTAGGGATGAACTCCAAAAGACCACAAAAGGGGAAAGGTTTAATTTTTTTTATTTTATTTTTATTTTTTATTTTTTTTAGGGCAGTGTCACTGGCCCTCATATGTGGGACCCAAACTGCAGCCGCTGGCGTCCCAAAGCAACTCTTAACCAATGCGCCACTCGGCTGGCGCAAAATATACATTTGTATATTTTAATTGGTTTTGAAACGAAGAGAAAGAAAAGTGTTTTAGAAGTGGCAGCCTTGGTTCATTTCCAGAAGCAGTAGCACTTGTACTTGTTAGTGAATATTCTGGCAGTCCCCCATAGTAGAATATGGGTGAAAAGGGCTAAGGAGTGTCCTCCTGAGAAGCTAACAGTATGTGAAATACTTGGGATTGTCTGAATCCTAATAGTTGGTAGGTGTTGTGATTCTACTAGTACACAGATAAGGAAGACCACTGTTCTATGAAGATGCAGTGGAAACCTCTCAACCTGTTAAGTTCTATTTGATTCCTCAGAAAAGAGGCTGGTCACTTGTAAATGGAATCTGATTGCTTATAACAAGAACTTTCTTATAGATTTTATCTTTATAGCAGAGTTAAAGTACTGCTAGCCTTATAGCTATTATTTAATTTATTAATTGCACATGATTTAAAATTTTTAGCCATTGAAGTTTTGTTTTAGAGTTTCATTCATTCCTCATCATCATTTATTTGTTACTTGAATACTGATAATCCCCAAAAAACAGAAAGTTGATTTAATGAAATTTAATCACAGTAAATTGGGAGTGTGCTAAAATATATGTAAACACTTGTAAACTGAAAAGCTACAGAAAGATGATACTAGAAGCTCTAATCACATATCACTCATGACTTTGAAATCAAACTAGTTTGAGGAACTGTTGACTTTGGCTACAATCTCAGTTTGGCTGAACTTATAAAGAAAATTCTCACTAGCCAGTAGATATTTTTCTTGTTCTCTAAATTAACTTCATTACCCAATCTTCCACGCAAGCAAGGAAGGCAGAAATGACCTGGAGTTACCGATTTCCAAATACCTTTTAAACAGACAACTGCAAACATGTTTCAATGTTCTTGAAGTAATTTTTCAGAAAGATAATGATATAAAATTATCCTAATTTTGATATTCTGTAGTAGCAACCTTTTATGTATGTTAAAATACTCAACTAGTATTTATTTAATTTGTGTAGCTTTAAAAAAAATTGTAAGTATAAATCTTAAGTATATGTGACATTAAAGATGGCGCTAAAACTTATCATTGTAAATCATCAGGGGTTCTCTCTGTGCAGTCCTTGAAATAAAAAATCTCTTTTAACACAGAATTATATCCACAGGCATTGTAATCCTTTTTTTTTTTTCCTATAATGAAAAAACAAAAAGGCTAGATTTAATTCCAAGTCATGCCATGCCTGAGTGAGTGTGTCGCATATATTCATTTGATCTAATCTCTCAGATGCAGGGAACCACTGAATGATTTGCACTCTCCTTATTCCTTATTTGTCAAATTTATTTTTAAAAATAAGAGAATCGACCTTAAATCTATTAGTGAAAATAAAATTATAAAAGGTGTTTGCATTTCTAGAGGTCTTTACATTTTATAACTTAAATTTTTCTTTTCATACCTGCAAATAGGTCCCCTAAGTCCACTTCTATGGATGGTTCTCCATTCAAGGTTAAAATTTTACTTAAAATAATTCACTTAAGTGTATAAAAGCCCATTTGGTTATCTCATTATTCTTCCTATTATAAATAATATTCAGTGCTTACTTTTACTCATAGGATATATGCCAAAATGCCTAAAAATCTTCATACTATATGTATGTGGGGGTTGGGGGTACTGATGGCGTTGGTTTGTTTTCTAACCAACACATACTAAATCTTCAATCAACACATAAACTTTCACTTTGATTCTTACTTCTCCTGCCTTTCTCTTCTCAGGTTGTATTTTCTCTTTGTTCCCTGTATACTTCTAAAGATTACTTCCTGAACTTTCTGACTTTGTGGGTACTTTGCCGCGGGGGGCCAGCCCCCGCAAGTCCAGGGGTTCCCTCAGGTGGGGACGGCGTCAGCGAGAGAAGAAAGGAGAGTGGAGACACCGGAAAGAGTTTCACAGGAGTGTCACATTTTATTGTTACAGCATGTCCCCTTTTATAGGGACTTTTAACCATTACCTCAATCACAAATTATGTTTCACATGACTTTGATGTTTTTTTCTTTCTCAGCACTTTTACAGTCTTTGAGTCCTTGTAACTGTTTTCTCCAGGGTGTACTGTGGCCTATTCTATGTCAAGGTTTTACTTACTGCCTAAAGAGTGGTTACCATGACTACCTTACAGGGCGCATATTTGAGCTATTGCCAAGAGACTGGCAGTGGCTGAGTTTAGGGCAAAAACCATCTAAAGTCTATTTCTATGTGATTATAATACTTAGTAGCAAAAGGAGTCCCAAACTTTTCTTATCCTACGAAGGGCTACATATTATTGCAATAGAGGGTAATATCTATTTCTCAGTCAAAGCTTCAGTATCTGTTGTTTCAGCAATGTACAAGGCAAAGTGTTAAAACAAGGCTGTTAAATAACGTATCTCATGGTCAGCAAGCTGTCTCTTATCAGAACTCTCATGGCAGGGAGACCTTGGTCTCCAAGGAAACAGCAATAACCATAAGCAAGTGAGCTCAAGGACTGACATTATCATCAGTTTCTCACAGACAGGCTGTCAGTTTCTCACAGACAGTCTTTTGGGCTACGTGACCAGAGGCCTGAGCCTCTGTTTCCAAGGGGCTTGAGTCCCCTATTTCTCAATCTTGGGGTCCCAAAGGGAGCTGTAGCCTGGCTTGGGTTGTCTCCTTCTCTTAGGAGATTGTGCCCGTCATTGACTTACACAGCCATCTCTCATTGGGGTATCATAGGAACTTGCCATAAATGCAGTGAAAGTACTGTCTCCTATAGGATCTGATGTGGAGAAAAGGCACACGGGTTCATAGAGGCAGGAGATATTACATGACCAACCATAAGGCAGTACCCCAGACTTCTAGCGCTGAGCGTGGATCTTTACTTCAATGTGGCCTTGTCAGACACTGAGGTGCTGTCAGCTCCCAACACTTTCCTTGGAACAGTAAGTTCTCCCTTCTAAAATGTGTAGGGAGAAGAGCCAAGTGTGGACAAGATGAGGTGGGTAAAAGCTTTCATGATAAACAAACATTCTGGATAAAGATATTCTGGATAAACAGAATAAATGTTACCCCCATTATTTTCATGGAGAAAAAAGTTAAATAACTTGGGAAGAATCACATTGTGAGTAGAGGAAGTCAGTGTCTCCTTCCTCTTGGTTTGCTTCCATTTCTATCATGCAGTGCTGGGTAACAAACATCTCATTTCTTATTATTCATCTACATTGTACACACAGGGATATCTGGATACAGATTACTGATAAAAGGTTAAGTCATTTTCTAAAGGATATTCAGCAAATATGGTGAGTACTCAGCATTTTAAGTAATTTCAGCAAATTAAATAGCATTCTAAAAGATATTCAGCAAATATGGTAACTCTTAGCTTCAACACCAAAAACTTTCTCAAGTGAAAAGTAAATATGTGATGATTTGGTAATTTTGGTTCTCTGTCACTTATGTATTCTAAATGTAGTTCAATTTGTTACTACATTTTCCCTCAGTGTTTGCTGCCTTCATAGCAATTTTATTACATCAAGAATTATGTAACAGAAAAAGATTATTTAAAAGGGTCTAGCATTATTTCTATAAAAATGTATCTTTTAAAAAACGAGATATGAATATCAAATTCTTCCATTAATCTAGTGCAAGAATATGGTATTATTTAACTGTAAGTCACAAAGTTAATAAACCTAGAAATCTGAAAAATTCTTAATACAACCTTTAAAAATCTTACATATAAAAACATTGGGGGGGGCGGCCGAGTGGCGCATTGGTTAAGCGCTGGTTTTGGGATGCCAGCGGCCCCGGTTCAGATCCCACATGAGGGCCAGTGACACTGCCCTCTACAGCTAACAACAGCTCCACCTGGAGCTGGGCTGTGCGAGCCCCGGTGATGGTGTGTGCTGCAACCCCTGCTGCAGTGGGCTGCCATAGGCTACAGTGAGTGGCCCACAGCCAGCGTGAGCGGCTGGCAGCCAAGAGTGAGCTGCCAATAGCCGCGGTGAGCGACATCCAGAGGCCGGAGACCGATCTGCCTCATCCGGGAAGAGCACAATGACGATACCAACAGTGAAGCAACATCCTCCGCAACTAGACTGAAGAACAAAAAGACAGCAACTTGTCTGTTCCCCTTCCCCGATTCCCCAACGCTGTTCCCCTCCGCCAATTCCCCAATAAAATCTTTAAAAAAAAAAACAAAAAAAAACATTGGGGGGCCGGCCGAGTGGCGCGGCTTGGGATTCTAGTGGCCCTGGTTCGGATCCCATATATGAGGGCCAGTGACACTGCCCTCTACAGCTAAGATGGTGAACAACAGCTCCACCTGGAGCTGGGCTGCTGTGAGTCCCCAGGATGACATAGCTGCAGCCCCTGCTGCAGTGGGTTGCCATAGGCTACAATGAGTGGCCTGCAGCCAGCGTGAGCAGCTGGCAGCTGGTGTGAGCTGCCAAGAGCTGCTGTGAGGGGCCGTCCAGAGTCTGGTGACCGATCTGCCTTACCCGAAAAGAGCGCAATGATGATAACCAACATGGGCCAGTGAAGCAATGTCCTCCACAACTAGACTGAAGAACAAAAGGACAGCAATTTGTCTGTTCCCCTTCCCCAACTCTGTTGTCTTCCCCCTATTCCCCAATAAATTCTTTAAAAAAAAAAAAAAACGGGTGGGAGGAGAACATTATCTTCAATATAAGAAAAGAAGAGATTACTATAGCTGTTATCACTGCTTGGCAGCAATTAACAATATCAAAATGCTATTGTTGATTGCAATTTAACTTTTTTCACAAAATTACTCCAATTTTCTAAAACAGCCCAGAATGTAAGATGAGAAAAACTGCGTTTTCACAGAACAATATGTATGTGTGGATGGGGAGTCATATAGGTAACAGTGAATGAAGACTTTTTTTTTTTTTAATATGTCGTCATCTGGCAATGAAAATAAACCTAAGGCCACGGGCCCTATTAATCTTTACAAAGACCAAGAAGCCTCTGATACTAAAACAAAATTGCATAGTTCCCTTTGACAAACATTAGGATACCAGTGAGTGGGAATTTGGTTACTTATCATCTCCACCAGAGGGTGTGTGGGCCCTGGGAAAGAATTTATTTCATTCAGTATCCCTTAGCTGGCTTAATAAAATGAAGAGAGAGGATAAAAGTTACTTGTTCAAATAAGAGTAAGGAGTTGCCCAGATATCCAAATCACTTAGCACTGCTTTTTCTGGCCTCCTGCAGATAAGGAATACTTGGCTAAAAATAGAATTAGCATTTTCAGAAATGTAATAATGTTAGATTGTAAAAATATTTATAGTGTCAGGCCTTGGGGCTTTTTCACTGGGATATTGCCGATTAAACATTGCTCAGATGTTCATCACTTGGGTGTATTTGTCCATTGATGACCATACTCCCTGGAAAGGATTTAAAATGCCCCCGCTAATTGTCTCAACTCCCTTCATTATGCATTCTCCATTTTAATGCACTGCCACAAAATTTAGTCCTTAATTAATTTTTTTTTTTAGGCTAAATTTTGATGACTCAGATTTCAATTCTTGGTTCTTTTCTATCTTGTCAGTCACCACTTCCCACTCTAATGAATTCTATTTTGACCTTGACCTTTCCCTCTTCCAAAATTGGTGCATGCAACTTTACAATCACCAGCTACACTAATAGAGACATGAATGGCATATTTGTAAAATGAAAGTTGAGACAACTGCCGTAGAGTTGGATGCCCTAAATTCATCGTGCCTCCACCGCCAACTCTGCAAGTGCCAATTTTCTAATCCCCAGAATGAGAAAATTAGAATATGTTTCTTTAGCTCTTAATTCTGATTCTTTTTCACAAAATTAAGCACTGGCCAATATAACGTACCTGAAGATGTTATGATGGAGTTAAAGATGGACAAATGATACAACTCAATGGAAACCAATACGTAAATCCAAAGAAAATTATAACTTGTGCAATTTATTCTCTTCCTTTTGGGTTGGTTTTCTTGGTCTATCTACTGGTCAGAGAATTTGAGAATTCTTATTACAAATATTTTCAATCTAGTAATATCTGTGCGATAGCTGATAAAGGATGGCATTAACAAATAGGTTAGTCAATTAAAATCTTGCAGGCCAATACAGTTTTCTTCGGCCTAATATTTAATAGCTTTTTAAAAAAAATTATGCTAGAGTCTAACTTCACAGACCTATTGAACAAAAATTATGGTGATATAACACTATTCAATTATTTTAGAAATGTTTAGTAGAATATTTTATGATGTGTAAAAATTCATAACAGGAATAAAGTCAAGTTAGAAAAGATTCACTATAGAATTCCAGTTTAGTTAGAAAAATAAAACCAAACCTGCTTACCATTTCTGGTGCAAATATTGGTCTTTTATAATTCCTCACTAAAAGTGGTCAGGGCTCCTTGAATAAAGGAGCTGATTCCAGATATGGGAGAGATACAAGATGACCCCAAGTTATCTTGTGGCTGACAATAAAGTTGATTTCAAAGACCAATGGGGTCATGGCAAAATGGCACAAAAACCAGATTGAAGTGGTTCCCATTGGCCTGATTTGGCACCATTTCAGCATCAAGATGATAGCTAACTGAAGTCAGGCCTATGGAAATCCGTAGGACCTTCATGATTCTCAAAGGAAGCATGGACACCTCTTTGTCATCATTTGAGGTAGCCATTAAACCAACTCCTTACTTTGAAAACTGGTAAGTAGAGGAAAGTGTGCATTTATTCTGTCTTTCCAGTAAGACCTAAATTTCTGAGTAACCGGTATCCCTAGTTAGTAAGTAAAAGCTTTACAAAAAAGTACTTTACAAAAAAAAAAAAAAAGCCAGTTAATAAATACAGGTGTTGATAGAAATACATCACCATTTTGCAGTCCCTAATGAAATAACTGACAGACAAGAATTATTAGTTGGTGTTATAATTATTAAATGATTGATTGATTGATGGGGAAATGAATTTTGTATGTGGTTTGTCCAAGTAACATCAAAAAAAATTATACTCTCCTCACAAACGGAAAGTCATAATGGAGGAGCAATGAGGCAGTGTACATTGTCATCACAATTCAACAATTCCTGCCACTCTATCATTTTGTGACTCTTCATTTAGAACAATATGGTTTTTATTACTGACTCCTTATAATCTTCAACTGTTTGTTTTCTAATTCATTGACCAATCTTAGCACCCCTAATGGTGGAACAACCAGGTATTATCCATCTTCTAGAGAGGATTGCCTGTGGTGTGCACCTGTCACCTATGATATATAATACTGTCAACTAAAACATTTAACTTGAATCTATCATGCCTTTGGATGTCACTTTCACTTTACAGGAATTATGTAGTTTAAGTTAAAAAGTGTCACAAAGAAGTAATCAGGAAAATCCCAGAAGAAAAACATTTTACAGGACAGGTTATGAAAAGAAGTGTCATTGAAAGAAGACACTTCTAGATTAATCTTCTAGATTAAAGGAGAGGTGAGGAATACAGCTAGACTAGTGTGACTTGGACTAGATCCTGATTTGGAGAGACCAACATAAATGATTTTGAGGGAGACTTGTAAAATACAGACAGTATATGGAAAATCATGATTAATTTTGTGAAGTGTGATAATATTTTTAGCTATATAGAAAAATATTCTTTTTTAATGCATACTAAAGTTAAGTCTTCAAAAAATGTTGGTACTCCTTAATACAAAGTGTTAATGGCGGTGGAGTATAGTCTTTAGAGACACGCCTGGGTTTGACTCTGACTTCACCATTTACTAGCTAGTGAAGGCATTTAACTCTATGCCTTAGTTACCTCATTTTACTAACCTACTTTTGATAGGTAATGGGAATTATATGAGATAATGCATAGTGTAACAGCTCTTTTCCCATTAACTTCCTGATGGTTGACCTACTTTTCTAAATGTTATTAACTCTCTTCTTTGTTCCTTGGTGTTTCAAGTGTGTTTTATTTTCTTATTTCCCCTCTTAGTTTTTTTGTTCTTTCTCTGTGTGTATACTATGAGGACTCAGTGTGAAATTTCCTTTATTATTGCTGTGCCATTGAGTACTCTCATTATATAATTATTCTCTTCTCATAGGTCTTTTTGTCACTAAAAAATTGAACAATTCCTGCCACTCTGTCACTTTGTGACTCTTCATTTATGACAGTGTTTTTTCTTACTGACTGTTTATAATCTCCTTCAGCTGTTTATTTTCTAAAATAATCCTGCCTGCTTTATTTTCATTAATTCACTCATTCTGCCCCTCCGTCTCTCCCTTTCTCCCTCTCTCCCTGTCTTTCTCTATTATTAAAGAGATATAGGGGAAATAGTTTTTCTCCTTGAATGTTCTTACACTTCTGATATTTTCATATTTCCTTTATCTTGCTCCTTAGTGGAGTCTGAGGCAAAGTTTGCCTCTGAAGTGCTTTGTGAAAACACCTCAATTGCCTCAGCTGTCCACTCTTCAATTCTCTCCTCAATTTGAGCTCTGAATCTGTCACCCTCAATTGTCAGAAACAATTATAATGAGGTCTTCTTTAACCTCTTCTTTCTTAACTATATCCAAAATCCTCATTGTGATCTTTAATCTTCAAATTTTTCAGTTGCTTTTGAGTGTGATTAACATCCGATCTCATCTATATTAATTTACATATAACTGGATTTGTTACTTTTCCAGTAACATTTGAACTCTCATTTGATTGCAGTCTACTTGTCATTCTCTCCCACTTGTCCCTCATTTCCACATAATGAATTATTTCCAATATTTTCATCATACTTATTTTCCAGTTCCTGCAATTTATGTAAAAGGAACACAAATATTCTATTTCCTGGAGCACATTCACCCAAGAAAACTGACTCTAATGAACTACTAATGTTGAAAGATAAAATGATGATGTAGCAAAAGGCATTCATTCCTTTTAAATTTCCTACTTATTACTTTAGGGATCAGAATATATAAATCAATATACAGTTAGAGTTACTAATATATGGCAAACTGAGCTTTTTAGCTGATAAGTCACAAAAGTTCTCGTTACCCCCAGTGTAAGCAAATAATCTTTTCAGCAGTTTCAAGGAGGTCCATGTCACTTCCATGTAGCCTGGTGGAATAAACATCACCCCAGAGTCAGATCTCAGTTTAATCCCTAGCTCTGCAACTTGCTCCTGAATAGCCTGGAAAAGTCACTCCTAGCTCTGTCTTCATTTATAAAGTTAAATAGAAGCTAATACAGGTATACTTCTAAGGTTTTGTATGTTCAGTTCCAGACCATCGCAATAAAGCAAGCCATAATCTTTTTGCTGGTGAAGGTCTTGCCTTCGATTTCTAAAAAACGCAACATCTATGATGCACAATAAAGCAAAGTGCAATAAAACAAGGTATGCCTATATATGTATCTCCCAACAGGGAAAAATTAAAAGTTATGTAATGATACTTACATATTTGTTAACTATCTCCCTCCCAAAGAGAAGGAGAGAAAGGGAGGAGAGAGAGCGAGAAAGAAAACAGAGAATACCTCTACCAGTAGTAGCTATGAGTTTCTCTTCCTTCTCATTTCTAGATGAGATTGGTTCTTACTTCCATCCCATGTCCCATGGAAACCATCATTCCTCCACATTCATTTTGTCTTCATGAGCTTCCCTGCCCCAAGCTTCTTACTTCTATTTAATTAGTTCTATTTGTGAACAGTCACCCACTGTCCCTCATATGTGGCTCCTATTCTATACTACACCGACACATATATCAAACTTAGAAATTCTGTGTGGCTTCCTCACCCATCCTACCCTCCCCAAAAAGCAAAGCTCTGCAAAAACAAAATTTGGCACATCGTGTCTTTTTCTGTTGGGCCAATAGTATTGACAACCAGCTTTAATAAAAGGAGATTGTGGGCCGGCCGAGTGGCGCGTTGGTTGGGAGCTGGCTTGGGATGCCAGCAGCCCTGGTTCGGATCCCACATGTGAGGGCCAGTAACACTGCCCTCAAAAAAAAAAAATTAGATTGCAGGAGGAGAAAGAAATAGTTTAGCAATACAAACAACTTTAACAGAACACTCAGCATTTCTATTTTTAAAAGTCCTCCTATCATCCATCCCTGGAGAGTTTCCTTTGGCCACCTTGTTCCAATGCTGCACCACCAGGTTTATGCCATGACACCAACTCCATGCTCCCTGTTTGGAGGCTCGTGCTTTCTAGGACTTCAAATTCTATTCAGTCAGCCAATTATGTCTTTTCTGTCACGAATCATAAATTTAGGTCCTTAGCCAAACCAATTGAGGTCCTCAGTAGAAAAAGATGAGTTCATTCAATAGGATTTGCCTTCCTTAAAAGTTGTAGATAGTGTTTTCCCAATCCATTACATAATAGTTTGGGGGTTTTAGTGAAAGTGTGGCTATAGTATTAGCAGTTTGTTTTGTTTTGTTTTGTTTTTAGAGGGCAGTGTCACTGGGCCTCATATGTAGGATCCAAACCGGGGCCGCTGGTGTCCCAAGCCAGCTCCTAACCACTGTGCCACTCAGCCGGCCCAGCAGTTTGTTTTTTAATGCCATTTATCTAGTGTATAGATGTAAGACTAGAGAACTACCTCAGCATAAACATAAGAAGTAGAACACATGAAAGATCAAGGCTACGCACAAGTGCAGTTTAGTTTCAATGTTTCCAAATAGCTGTAGTGCTTTTAAAAAAGAAAAAAGAAAAGGTCCTTGATAAATACTGTTCAAGGTCTGCCCTTATCAGTAAATGGCCTTGATCTTGGCTATTTGGTCCAGAGTATATCACCTGCTGGCTTATGTTGACTTTGGAGGCTCCACAGCTCATCAGTGACAAAATGCTTGCCATTTCTAAGCTTTCTAATATGCACACAAATGCGCACCTCACTTCTACTGATATTTTTGTCCTAATAGATATAGTTATGAGTTTGACTACCTTTAGGTGTAAACCTATCATTTATAAGCTTTGAAAAGTATGTCATTTTAAGGTGAACAGAACAAAGAGGGGGAAACAAAATCAATTCAATTAACACATCTCAGTAGAACCACCTTTAGATTTACCTGCTTTATTTGAGATATATTTTTTAAACACTTATAGAACCAAATGTGTGGCCAATATAAGGTGAACCCAAGGTAAGTTGCAAGCTGGAGTGTGGAGAGAGTTCTTGCTATCAGTCTTTGAACTTCATTCAAGCAACCAACAAATACAGCGTGCCCCATGACTTCAGATGCTTGAACCAGTTTTTCAATTAAGTCTTAGTAGATTAACATCATGGCAATGAGCTAATGGGGTTACATGTTTGAAACAGTTTATTTCTCAAATGTCTGTATCTCATACGGGTCTCTATATGAATAATGTATATACAATAGATGCAGCATAGCTTAGGGGAAAGAAAATTACTATAACCTGCAACGAGGTCTTTATTTCTCCAGTTACCATTACTGTAAAATGTTATATGACACAATAAAAGGTTATGCATCTATCTATTGATGTAAGGCCTTCTTGTTTGGGCTCACTATTATCTATGAAATATGAATCATTCCTTGTATTTGTCCTAAAATTTGTTTATATCTTAAGCAGTCTAGTACTTTTTAAATAATTTGAAATTTGATGAAAACTAAAGTTACTCTGTTGGTAACTGTCATGCATGATCTTAGAATCATCTCCCAAAACTCCTCTCAACACTTCATCACAATAATAACATTAGAAGCCTACTTATTTCTCCCCAAAATGGGAAATCAATAATTCCTTAGGAGGATTATTTCAACTTTGGGATGCTTTGAGGATTACTTGAGAATGGTGGCCAGAATGGCAAGAGATAAAACAAATATAGATGTGACATATTAGTCAATTATGTCCTAAGTTAAGTATTATTTGAATTTTTCTGTGGATGAATTATCTCTTATTTAACTTAGGTTAACTCCATCCCGGCTTTTCTCCCCATTTTCTTAGCTTTGTGAGAAATATCAAATTTTTTTTTCTGTTTTTGTTTTGAACTCAAGACAAAATTTTTAGTCTTCAGAAGTTAGTACTGTTTGGGTATATCCAAGCTCATAGATGTATTTAATCCATTCTACTCAGAAAGCAGAATTCTTATAAAGTCAAGGCTTTGCTAACCTAGCCTTTAATACACAGATTCAAGGGAGGGGAAATCAACTGCACCTCTCAAAGAAAGGAGTATCTATCACCTTTAGTCTGCCACAATTTCACATCACTCTCAAATATTTTTATCTAAAATGACATTTCAAAAAGCCAAGATGGAGTCTTAAAGTGACATAGGCCGCATTTGATCTAAGATACAGAAATATTTTTTTTTATTCTGGAATTAAATATACCCAAATACAATAAAATGTGTAATGACCTAGTACAATATTAATGCCCTATTTTGAGGATCCATTTTCCTTATTATATGGCTTCAGAAAATACCCACTCCAGGTTATGATAAGTTATGTCATTAGAAGTCAGAGATGGTTGAGTAGGGAAAAAATTAATGCTTCCAAGAGCAATTAATATTTATATTTGTATCCAAAAATAATACTAAATGCTACAAATAATCTCTCAAGGTCTGGTAGTTGTGCTTTATCTATTTTAATAAGCAACTAATTCTTATTTTCAACCTAGTCTCTCTCAACTAACATCTGAGGACCAGCTAATAGCAGTTCACATTGCTGTGCTGTTTAGATTTTGTAGATAAAATCGGTAGGCTACAAAACAACAACAACCTGAGTAAAACTGCTCCATCTTTTTAGAGCTACAGGTTGCACAAACTTGCTTTGTCAGCCTTGACTGATGTCACTATCATGTGAACAGAAGCTGTAGATGGGAGCTTCCCAGGAGTTCAATAATAGTTAACACTTAGCAAGGTGGTTGGGTGCTAGAACCACTATAGGCCATGGTCCAGTGACCTCCAGCTTCAGGCAGGCCCTTCCAGTTACCAGCATGTGCCTAAAACAGAATTATTTTCTATGTGTACCATGATAGGGAAAAATTAAGAACCACTCACCTGGATAATAGTTATCAAATTTCTAAATATCCATGTAGGAAGGTCATCTAATATCTAAACTAATTTATCAATGAATATATGTCGTTTTCTAACAACAGCAAGGTTCCAGAACATTAATCTCACCCGTTGATATTTTTTACATTATAGTAAATATACACATAGCATTAAATTTACCATCTTAAACATTTTAAGATGCACGGCCCAGTAGTGTTAAGTACGCTCTCATTGTGCAGCCAATCTCCAGAACTCTTCTCATGTTACAAAACAGAAATCTTGTGCCCCTTGACTAACAACTTCCCATAAACCTGGCAACCACCATTCTACTTTCTGTCTCTCTAAATTCGACTAAGTACCTTCTACAAGTGGAATCATTCAGTATTTGTCTTTTAGCGGCTGGCTTATTTCACTTAGCATAATGTGTTCAAGGTTCATATGTATTGTAGTATGTGTCAAAATTTCCTGTGTTTTAAAGACTGAATAATATTCTGTATGTATCTACCACATTTTGTTTAACCCATTGGTGTTCTGTGGATGTTTTATTACTGATACAAACTTACTTGAGGGCCGACCTAGTGGTTATGTTGGTTAAGAGCTTGCTCAAGAATGTGAGCTCTGAACTCAACAGGGTCGCCGATTCGATTCCCACATGGGCCAGTGACCTTCGCCTGAACTGAGCTGCCACTGAGCTGCCAATGGGTGACAGGAGGGCTCAGCTGGTGAGGGCATGTGCTCCTAACAACAAGGTTGCCTGTTCGAAATGGTGGGCTACTCCCACCTGCAACTAAAGACTGAACTCAACACCTTGAGCTGAGCTGCCCCTGGGGGCTCAGGGGACAGAGTGCGCACTCTTAACAACAAGTCTGCTGGTTCGACTCCCACATGGGATGGTGGCTACACCCACCCGCAAATAATTGAACACACCTCCTTGAGCTGAGCGGTGCAACTGGAATTGGAGCTGAGCTTGCTGTGCCCTCCACAACTAAGTTATTGTCCTTCAGACACAATATTTTATTTTTCTTCTTTAGTAATGTGTAATGAATGTCATATAATAAAAATGGTGCAAAATTATTAGAACACTAGTCAAGGCCAAATCACTTGAGTGCATGTGACATTGAATGAAATACCTTTGATGGTTGAATTTATTACAATATTGTATTAGTTGTATTAGTAAGAACTAAGTCGCCAAGGATTCAATGGGTATCTCACAGAATCTAAAGCAAATCTAAGCAATAGAAAGGGAGAATATTTGAGCTACAAGAATAGCTGGCCCAGGAACCCAAATGGCATCAGGACCTTTTCTTATGTCTACTTCTCTCTTGTCTGTCAGCCTCATCCTTCTCTCTTTCTACATATTGGCCTTCTCCATATGGCAGAAAATATGACAACTTCAGGAGCAGCCTTAAAGGAGCACAGACTCCTCAGAGCCCACTGCTGACCATAAGGATAAATGAACACCTTGCCAGAGGGTGACCAGGGGCCTCAGAGAACACAGACAAGGGATTCCTCACAGAGAACCTGATCAAAGTCTACTTAAGGGACTACACACACACTAACAGAGCAGAGAACCCTTATAATATCTGCCCTGTGAGATTTTATTTTTGCTATGGAACAGTGACTGCTGTGCTTCTTCTTTTTTTGAATGGGGGTTTTTACTGGGGTCATCCAAGCTTTGTTTCACCATGTTCTCAGCCTGAACATAATGCAAGCAGAGTCTCTTTGTGGTCTCATGCTCTTATTCTCTAATGATATAGCTCTGTAGACAGATGCACATTATACAATGGAATTGCATTCTGATAAATCTATCATAAGTTAGAAGTATTGTAACCTGAAAATGCATTTAATACACCTAACCTACCAAACACCACAACTTAGCCTAGCCTTCCTTAAACGTGTTCAGAACACACATTAGCCTACAATTGGGAAAAATTATCCAACATAATGAGTATGCTGTAGAGTGTCACTTGTTTACTGTGTTATATCATGGCTGACTGGGAGCTACAGGTGCTGCCACTGCCCATCATTACCAGTGAGTATCTCACCTCATATGGCTTGCTCAGGGAAAGATACATGTAGGGTTTGCATAAAATATGTATCACTTTTGCACCATCATAAAGTCAAAAAATCATAAAGCAAACCATTGTTAAGTCAGGGACTGTCTGCATTTGATTCCAATCTCTATAACCTGTCCTTCTTCCCAAGTTCTGTTCATGCAGGGCTCAGGACAGGAAAAAAGTCAGTGATCCTCCCTTTCTTCTCTTTACTAGTTTTGTCAAACCCAGCTGGTGTATACTTTGAATCTTTCATCCCACAAAAAGAATTTTTTCACCATCTTACCAGTGGCTAGTGACTTGAGATACAGCTTTCGGTTTCCTAACATCTTTAGCATGTTAGTGCTGATGGTTAAGGATCTGGCCCTATTGGGACTCCAGACATTCTAAAATTAATAGTAAGTCCTCAGCATAGGCCCTCACTCTAAGAGAAAAGCACTCCCATCCCACAATCAACTGTTACTAAACAGATTCTGCCTTTCCCTTCATGCCAACAACAACAGAAAGTCTTTAGGGCTCAACCTTCGGGCCCACAGGTTCAAATCATTAGTTGGCCATGAGTTATTTAATTTTTCTAAGTCTCAGTTTCTTCATCTGTAAAAATATGTAATAATAGTACATACTTTATAGGGTAGTTATGAGGGTTAAATGAGACAATCCATGAACGCCCTCAGCACACGTAATAAGCATGTAATAAGTTTACTATTATTGTTAGCCTCAGTTCAAAATATTGGATAAAATTAGATAGCTGAAGTTTCAATCTGATTTAATAAATCAAGAGGTCTAATTAATTCCTATGTCACTTCCCATCACTAAACTTCATTAATTACAATAACTTCTAGGTGATATATATGAATATATCCATTCTCCAGAAAACATGGGCTGGTGGATGGAGAAGCGTCGTAAAATCTTTAAAATTCTCATATTGCTATGATTTGAAGAAGACATGTTTTGGGAGGTGTACCTCTGTGCCTTATGTCATGATCCTTTTTAAGAAGTTGTAGATTGGCCTCTGACTTCTCCTGTTCCCACACTTTCCAACCTGACACATAAATCATGAGAGTGCTCTCCATGTTTTCTTTGCTGGCAATTGCATGGTTTTCTGGCCTGGTCGGGAGGCATAGCTGTACCCAAAAGTCAATAATGACTTGCAAAGATATGTTTACTTTGGCTTTAGTGCTATTGGAATTCTGTAACCTTGGACTAAAATGGACAGTTCTCAAATATATTTTTTCTGAAGGGCAAAGTCAAGAGGTTCCCCATCCCCTATTTTTTCCTTAGGAACAGAGATAGGGGACCATCAGAAACAGAGCAAAACTGCTGCTCTTCAGATTCTGAGAGTTTCGACTTTTAAGACTTCGCACAATGAGACTTTGGGTTCATCCAGTACAGCATGCCCTTTCATCTGGGGCCCTCTGCCATGAGGGCAACTCTGGCTGTGTTTTACTTGGGCAGCCATTTAGAGTTCTGCCATTCTTGATGTCAAACCATTTTCTTTTCCTTCAGTACCACCTCGGTGGATAATGCACTTAACAAATACAGAAGGAACCCAAAATATGTATACACATTTTAAGAAAGGAAAATACTGTATTAAAACTGTAATACAATGAATAACGCTAGCATTCATTTGATTAATACTATCTTTTGAGTGAACGTCATACTACACATTGCTACCATAATTCAATTCCACTTTGAAAAGTAATACATAGACAACATCTCTTAAAATGTGAACATTTTTTTGGCACCCCCAGTATATTGCCTACTATCTAAACTAGTACAGGTCATTCTCATTTTTATCCCCATAATATGCTGAAACCTAGAGCATTAACCAAACCCCTGTAATAATAACTAGAACTTCTATAAGGCTTACTTAGTGCTATGCAGTGTTTTAAGCACTCACTTACTCCTAACAGCTCTATGATATTGTAGCTTTAATATTCCCTTTTTAAAGATAGGAAATTGCTGCACAGAGAGACCAAAAAGATGAGGCTAGTCAGTGGAGAAGCAGAGAAGTGAATGCAGGCATCTTGGTTCCAGAATCCGGGCTGCCAGCCACTGCATTAGGCAGCCTGTAAGATGACCTGCCTTCTGGTACTTATGGCCTTGTGTAGAAGCTGACAGTTTTTACTGCTTCTAACAAATAGAATCCAGCAGAAGTAATGGGATATTACTTCTGAGGTTAGGTCATAAAATGACTCTGGGTCCATGTAGGCACTTCCTCTTGCTGTGTCTTAGATGACTCACCCTGGGGGTAGCCAGCTGCCATGGGGTGAAGCAGCCCTGTGGAGAAGCACACATCAGTGAACCTAGGTACAGATTTCTAAGGCCTGCCATCAACTACATGAGCAAGCATGGAAGCAGATTCCTTAGTCCAACCCAGCCTTGAGACAGCTGCAGCCTCAGGAAAGACCTTGAGCCACAGCCACCTAGCTAAGCAGGCCTGGATTCCTGGTCCACAGAAACTGCAAGTTAAAGTTCATTTCTGTAAGCCACTAAGTTTGGGGGTAATTTGTTATATAGCAACAATACAACCACTAAACTATATTGCTAGGTTTTTTAATTTATTTTTTAAAAGCAATACAAGATATTACAATGAGAAATTGGATTTCTTAATAAGGTCTATAGTTAGTAAGGACACTTAACTATTTGTGGAACCTGTATTGATTGCTTACTCCAAACAAGATCTTTATTCATATCCAAGCAGAATTATTTCTATAACAATTTCATGATGATTAATTTTTCTGAAATGTATTAAAAACTTTCTGAAATTCTAAATTTATTTGCTGCTTCCCATTATCTATTTCCTCTATTAAAGAAATCCATTTGTCATGCATACCTTACTGGAATTATGTGGACAATGTTTGTTTAATGAGGAGTGATCATGCCCTGTAATATGGGCTCCATGAGCATGGGCAGTATGGAAGTATGATCCATAATTTCCCCAGCCTACTTTCTCTCACTGGTCCTTTCAATGTCTTTCTTTCACTCTTTTACTTTTGTTTCTTTCTTCTTCATCTGCATGTGAGTGTGAGTGTGTGAATATGTCTGTGTGTGTCTTTATATGAAAAATATATGAAAAGTCTTCTCATATGGCACCAATGAACATATTCTGACCAGAAAATTTTTCCTGGATTCCTACAAAAACATCAAATTATTATAATCTGGTTTCAGTTGTTTTTTAAAAAATATTTATCAATTTAGCTTTGAATTACTAAGAAATTATCATATGATCCTATCTATCCAACTTGTACATTTTATAAATAAATTTGAGCATAAGAACCTCTTTAACACACTCCTCAATAAAAATAGAGGCCAGGGATGTATTATTCTGTGTGTCATTACCCTTTCCATCTTAAGTCTTTGCCTTATAATCATGAGAGGGACCCATAGAATCCTCCTTTAAGGATTTGCCATCACAACTTTGGACATTCAGAAAGGTCTCCCACCATCCATAGCATTTAGTACTTTGTGCATTTGCCAGCTTGATATTTGCGTACAGGAATGAGGCAATTACCTAGCGAGTTGACCCCTAGCCACCAGCCCAACATCAACATTTTAACTTAATTCTTTGTGGCAAGCATATCTTACGGAGGAATTAATGTTACAGTGGTATTTATAACTTTAGGTGGTCTTAAAAATACATCTCTAAGTGCCAAGGGACTACTTAATCTTTTTGTTGTTGTTATTCTCGTTTCTTTTTTTCAAAGTCATTTGGCTTGCATCATTTTTAATTTGCCATCTAGTCTGGAGATTTCTTGTTATTTGAAAATACTTTTTCTTGCTCTTATTTTACATGAATGCAAAGCATCACTTAGATATTATGTGTGTGTGTGCACACATGCGCGTGTGTGTGTGTTTTAAATGTGCCATATTTGGCAAGACTTCAGTTTTCTACATTCTTACTGATTAGCCTCCCCAATGCCCTTAAGTGACTTTAGTTTCAAAGGCTATCTGACTTCCAGAGATACCTCAGTGGGTACATCATTTCACCAGAAGTAACCAAGGTGACAACTTCGCAAACAGCTATTGACTCTAGATCTCCTGCCAAAATTTCAAACACCATGAGACAGCATTGGAAGACATCCAGGGAGAGTTTTCAGTTTGGAGCACTGAGCTCCAGGGTTGTTTTGCAGGATTCATATGGCACATAGGGTTGATAAGGGCACAGGAGTTTTGATAAATAAAGCAAACAGCTTCAAAAAAAACAACCATTGGTGTTTTGTAAGTGAGCAGTCGGAAGAGGTAACCATCGTGTCCCTGAAGCAGATACAGCCTTCAAAAAGCATTTATCCCCAGGACACAAGGAAGACATCCTCAGCCTGTGAGATTGTCACCATCTGTCACTTGAGATCCTCTAATATAAGATGGAGTCTGTTTGTTCTGCCATTAGAGGTTACACTTTAAATATGCACCGCAAAAGGTATCATGTTATTTTAAATCCACCCTTAGGTTTGTATGGTGTTAGCATTAGACATGTCTGGGCTTCTAAAATGGTTGAACTAGACTGAACTCCTTGAGGGCAGAGACTGGGTCTTGTCATCTATACAAGTCACCATTCCCAGCACCATGGCTGGTGAAGCCTGAGCACTCAGCAGCCTTTGACTCTTTTATGAATGAAATATGGACACTGTGCCATGAGGAAGGGACCACTCACTTCATAACTTTACCTCATGTCTTGTTCAAGTGTCAGACTAAAATAATGTTGGGTTAGTCCAGCAGTTCAATGGAAGTCATTCTGGATGCATAAATTTTATAGGCTCTGGGAAGTTAAAATATTTATCTGTTAGCTTCTAAAGGACCCACTGCCTGCTTGCAAATACAAGGTACCAAGTGAGGCTGAGAGTTGCTCTGTGGTCCCTATTGTCCGACCATCACCTGCTTACCCAGTGGAAAACAGGAGCAGTGAGGGGCCTAGATATGGATAGATATTTATGCTATTTTTCTTACTCCTGGGTTGGAGAGAATAAATGGGTAAGTTAACAGCAAAGCAGCAAAAGTTAGGATCAGGCAAATCAAGTTATTGCTTATGTTCTCATAAGAGAGCTCAGCACTGAGTGGAAGAAAGGGCTGAGAAAGCACTGTTGGTGGGTGTTTCTTAACATCAACTTTCTAATTCAAGCAGATCAGCCTGGTCTGAGGGTTGCACATGTCTTTCTTCAGAAAGCAGCTGAGCAGACACCAGCTATTACTAGAATACAGCCCTGAGGGTCTCACTCTTACCTCCACCACAAACAGCTGATGAAAGAATTCCTGAGATAAATTTTGGTAAACACGCTCTTCTTCACTTTGTTGCACTTCAGTGTTTTCTGTTGCTCCTCACGGATTGCCTACCAGTTTGACTTTGACTTTGATTTAGATGTAGCTGGAGTTCAACATGGAGAAGCAGGCTGAGATCTGAAAAGCAAAAAACTCAGATCAGCTGTTTGTGAACTTGTTCCAAACTTGTTCCAAACTAGAAGAACAAGCTGTGTGGTAGACTATTAGAAGGGAGTTAGCGCATGGGATTGGTTGGAATTTAAAAGGAAAAATCTGGGTCCACCGAGTGGCGCGATGGTTAAGAGCTGGCTTGGGATGCCAGTGGCCCTGGTTCAGATCCAGCTTCTTGTTCAAAACTATTAAAATGGGATAAAAGTGCCCTTCACAGAGCCTGTGTGTGATGGCATTGGTATTTAGGGCTCCTCAGGAAAAAGTGAAGTTCCTGGGGATGAGAACTGAACCTCCTCAGTCCCTCCCACCCCTACACACATAGAAAGTCATGTCAGGCTGACTCAGAAGCCCTGAACCCCACTCCACTTACCACCTGCAAAAGCTCCCAACTCTCTTCTCTACCACTGCTCTGTGCACCCTGCCTTGCTCACTCGGCTCATTGTCAGCACTACAGCTTCTTTAATTTTCTTCTTGTTTTTTCTCACTGTTATGGACTGAATTGTGTCCCTGCCCCCAAATTCGTATGTGGGAGCTCTAACCCCCAGTTCCTCAGCATGTGATTATATTTGGAGATAAAGGCTTCAAAGAGGTGAGTAAGGTTAAATGAAGTCATGTAGATGGGCCATATTCCTGTATGACTGATTCCTTATAAGAAGAATAAGAGATGCCAAGATGTGCATGCACAGAGGAAAGACCATGTGAGGATATAGTGAGAAGCTGACCATCTCCGCCAAGGAGAGCGGCCTCAGGAAAAACCAGGCCTGCCAGCACCTTGATCTTGGATTTCTAGCTTCCAGACTGTTTAAGCCCTGCTGTCTGTGGTATTTTGTTATGGCGCCCCAGAGAAGTAATACAAAGATCTGTCCATTTTCTCAAGTTCTTCTTTATGTTCTATTAGCCTTCTCCCCTCCACCTTTTCACCTTTACTGACCCAGCTACGTGAAAAGTAAATAAAATGAATAAGTTTTGAGGTAAAATTAGAGATAACCTTCTGCCTCTTGTTTTCCTCAGCTACAAGATAAGTAAGGATCCATAACTTGGAGACTATGATTCTAAACCACCTTCTTTGAAAGTATCTAGATGACCTCTTCAAAATCTTCATGTTCCATCTCCCATCCTCTTTTAAGATGTTTGTTTTCAAGGTAAATTAAAAACTGTTTGGGCTAGCCGAGTGGTGCGGTGGTTAAGCGCTGGTTTGGGAAGCCAGAGGCCCCGGTTCGGGTCCCACAGATGAGGGCCAGGGACACTGCCCTCAAAAACAGCCAAACAAACAAAAAACTATTTCTGCTGATTTAAAATATTCATGTTTCAAGAGCATTTTCGCTCTCTTTTCTTTTGCATTGCAAAATTTTCAAAACAGAACGACCATGATATTATGGATTAAATTAGCATTTGTTTCTTTGGGAACTTAAGTCCCATTTACGATGTAGTTTCTTCAGTAAAATATGTTCTGAGTCCCAAATATTCTATTCACAAGTGAATCTTTGACACTAATAAATTGAGACTGTCTAAACATGGTAGATTGAAAGAAGTCATAAACCTTGATTCTACGAGATGCTCATATTTCTTTAGCAATCAGCTTTATCTATTATGAGATAAGTAGCTTGACCTAATTATATTAGGAGCAGAAATCTAAGAGGTGACTGACGTTGCAGCTTTGTCCTCCAGCCTTAGAAAACTGTACAATGAAATGGTGACTTCATCATGCCACAAGCAAAGGCCTGATTATAGCCAAAAAGAGGCCTAGATGCTCAGCAGACTGAACATTTCTGAAATTTCACTTAGTAACAAATAGAATATCAATATAAAGTATGCAGTAAATTAATGACTGAACAGAAGGACAAAGACTTCTGTCCAATTCTTGCTTAGTCTCAGCTCCACTTTTTGTATCTGACACTGCCAACTGGGCCCCCCTCTCTGTGTCTCTAAGATCTGTCAGCAACCTACTCAGCTGTGCACAGACCTGAGGCCCTCTCCACCTCCAGCTTCTTTTAGCAAATAGTAAACCTGCCTTATCACGCAATGTGGGCCTGAGCTCAGGCCAGCTGTGTTCTCAGTTCTGTGTGTAACTCTTTCCCAATATTTTAATAGAGTGGAAAATCAATAGAGAGAAGCAAAAAGGTCTGCTAGCAAAGCAGCCAAATAAAGCATTGGCAACTTGTTGGAGCCTACACTAAGAAAAACAGAGACCCCAGAGTGCAAAACACCTTCACACAAATCATTCATTGACTTCACCACTATCTTCAAATGTTTGACCTCCTACTATGTGTAAGACACCGATTAGGAGCTTTGGTGAGCTATAGTGTTGACTAAAATACAATTACTCTCCTCATGGAGCTGGCGTTCCCTGGAATCACTCCAAAAAACTGGTGAAGTAAAGGCACTTTCAGCCAAATTTCTGAGAAACTGACTGCTGACTCTGCTTGATTGTCATGTTTCCATGACCAAAGCATACCAGGGACACCTGCCCTCACGCCTCAGGCAACTCAGTACCTCACTCCTCAGGGACAGCCAGCCAGCCCTTGACAGACACATCATGTTATTTGGAGTGCTGTGTACTTCAGGGCACTTTATCACCTGGACCTTCTCCCTAACCACATTCTCACCAGCACACCTTAAGAAAAGCTCCAAAGAAAAACAATTTCCTGTATATATTTCCCTACAGGTAGATATTTTTATGTTTTAAAAGAATGATTTCTGTTTCAAGGCAGTTTGAGTGAATTTCACTTTTTTCCTGCCAGAAAAGTTAAAAAAAAAAACAAAAAAACATTTAGATGTAGCTTTGGTGATATTGGAGAAAATAATCAATATGCTCTGTCAGCATCTTTCTGGTTCCCTCATCCCTTTCTCCTCTCCAAATGTTCAGAGGAAGCAGATAAAATTCCAAATTAGGAACTTAAGAGGAACATAAATTAGAAATGAAAACCCTAACTAAAGTCGCTTTTCAAACCATCTTTCTTCTTAAAAGCAAATGTGGTAAATTGGTGAATCTAGATGAAAGTGGGGATCTTCCCTGTACTCTTTTTCCTTTTCTCAGCGTCTGAAATTTTGCAAAATGGTAAGTAAGGAAGAACATCATCCTTTCCTTTGTAAATCCGCCCTTGTCTCATAAGCTCTGTCACAAATTCTTATAGGTCTTACAACTGCCCTTCTTTAATCCATGATAAATTTCTCTGGTGTTACATCTATCCTCTAATTAACTTTGCAACAGGCTGCTGGATAACTCTCACTGGGAAATTGTGCTTTAGAAAATGGAGTTGAGGATAGTTGACATTTTTTGTGTACGCTTTTTTTCTCTAAAGGTGAGAGTTTATAAAAATATAATAATGTTAAAGCTTATAAAAATTTTCTATTTTCCTAAGTTTTTTCATGTATAACTTTATAAATAAATAAATAGACTTTGTGGAGTCTTTGTGAACCTCTGGTTTGGAGGGTGAAGTCCCCAATGTTAAATATATAACAGTGAATTTAGTAGCTATAGTACTTGCTGTGCAAACAGGAAATTTCTAGAGCCAGGCCTGTCCTGTAACTTGCTGTGCAACCTTTTTAACAATATCATTTTGTTCACTACAGTCAGTTTCTAACTCAAATGAAGGCTTAGACTAGATGACATTGACTGGTCTATGCTTGCTCTCTGAAGCATCAGTGTGGCTGGAATACTTGATGTCACTTCCTAGGTCCAAGTGTCTGGATTGGTATTAGTCATGGTGCTATGGAGAAGCTGGCAAGTATGGTATTGGCATCCCATTGTCTATTAATAAGACCAATCCCAATGTGCCTTAATCACAACTGCCTCAAAAATGTCAAGCACTGGGGCCAGCCAAATGGCTCAGTTGGTTAAGAGCATGAGCTCTGAGCAACAGGGTCTCCGGTTTGATTCCCACATGAGCCAGTAGCCTGCACTGGAGCTGAGCTGCCCCTGAGCTGCTGACAGGTGGCAGGATGGCTCAGCTGGTGAGAGCACGTGCTCCTAACAACAAGGTTGCTGGTTTGACTCCCACAAGGGATGGTGGGCTATGCCCACCCACAACTAAGATTGAACATGGCACCTTGAGCTGAGTGGCTATGAGCTGCCAACGGGCAGCCGGATGGCGACTGGACTTGGAGCTGAGGTAGCTGCGCCCTCCACAACTGAGTTTGAAGAACAACAACTTGGCTGTTCCCTTTCCCCAATTCCCCAACACTGTACCCCTTCCCCAATTCCCCAATAAAATCTTTAAAAAAAAAATGTTGAGCACTGATCCTAGAGGAATAACTCTTGTTAATTCCACAGATAACAAGTCCAAGCTATCGGTAAACTAGAGGAACGCTTTCCTCTGTGATGGGGAGTGTAATGTGACATTTCAATATTGTATTTGATTATACAGTCGCTTCTCACAGTCTTACAGAGTCATTCTAAGGTGGGTGTCCTCAGCTTCCTGGCAAGCCTAAACCAGCTGAGCATGGCAGCTGCAGTGTCCTCGGCCTCTGGCCAAATCATGCTACCAAACAGTGCAGATGTCAGGACAGAAATGACATCATGGATTTTGTTTACCGTGGCTTATCTTCAATGACCCGAGTCAAGACAGTCTGTCACTTAGATTTGCCAGTGTAAATAATGCTGGCTCTAGAGTCAGAACAACCTGGATTCCAATACTCCCAGCTCTGCCACTTGCCAGAGCTGTAACCTTAGGTCAGTGACTGACTTAACCTTTCTGGAGTTCCCTCTTTCTCTGTAATACAAGGGTGACAGTAACAGGCACCTCAGAGGACTCGTATGAGGATCAAATAGATGACCCATGTGAAGCATTTAAGCCTGGATCTGGACCGTAGTAACCCCAAGTAAATTTAACAATTAATAGACCTCATTTAGACTTATTTGGTCTTAAATCAGATTACTATAATTTTTTTTTTAAGCCACGGTTTCAAATAAAGATCTCTTACCTCTAATAGAATAGCTTAGCCTTCAATAAAGTTCTAAGTTAAGCTTGTTTACAAGAAAATTGTATCTGTTGTTTTTGAATGTATTCCCCTCAGATGCTTTTCCTTTTAAGTGAAAAAAAAAAGATATCATATACCAGTACATTTTTTTTAAGTTAATAAGATTATAGTACAAAATAGGCTTTGGGGTTGCTATACAACAGGGGCTAGCAAGCATTTCTGGTAAAGGACCAGATAGTAAATATTTTAGGCTTTGCAACCACGTGGTCTCTGTTACAACTACATAGCTCTGCAATTGCATTGCAAGAACAGCCCTAGACAAGAGCACATATAAATGGGCAGGCTTGTGTCCCTGTAAAACTTTACTGATGGACACGGAAATCTGAATTTCATTTAATTTTCATTATGTCATGAAGTAATATTCTTCCTTTGATTTTTCCCCCCAGCTATTTAAACATATAAAAAGTATTCTTAGCCTTCAAACTATACAAAAACAGGTAGAGAGGCACCTTTAGCCCATAGTTCTATTAATTGCCAATCCCTACTATACAAAAATAATGAAAGATATGGAAATAGGTATGGGTGCCTACAGCAAATTACAAAGTATATTGGGAAACCACATTAGGAGTTTAGCTTAAAACAGTTTTCTATAAAGCAGAATTTTGTTAACCTTAAACCACATTTAATTTTGCTGCTGTGAAAACCTATGTAAGTGATAATTCCATGGTAATATGAAATAGTAAAATTAAAAATCTTTAGTGAATTTTATGAAGTGTAATGGAGATTTTTGAGTTGAATGATTATTTTTCTTTTTCTAAGAGATGAATAATGAACAAAATTGTTGCAGCCTATTGGTAGGTGAATGTGTTAAATATCCTGAATATTTAAAACTTTGAGAGCTGTGCCAGTCCTTCCCTGGGGGTGGGAGGATGGGGTGGGGGTGTCCCTATTCCAGGGTCAAGCCCTACAGCATGGGTATCTGTTTCTTCACCTCAGCCTGCAGAGCCCAAACCTCTTGTTTTCTCAGGAGTGGGGGTGAGGGCTCAGGTGTGGACTGAGCTTTGGATACAAGACAGCGGCGACCAGGACCTACCCAGCTTTGCCGCTTTCACATGACTTCAGCCAGTGGGTCCCCCACCTTCAGAAACAGTGACCCCCCCCTTCTGGAGCTTGGTGTCCTATGCCCTCCCTCAAGTACCCCACCCCAGGGAAAGATGATCAGGACAGATCTGGTGTGGGGTAATACTGTAAGCTCAAGTCCTTACAGTATTTCCCGATGAACACTGAGAATCCCACAGAGGGAAAAGGGACACCACTGGTCACCATGAGTGACTGTAATCAACAGAGATGTATAGAAGAACAGGGACTGAGAGCCCTAAAGAAAGAGGCGTCCTCCCCTCCTGTACCACCACCCCGACCTACCTAGAGTAGCATGGTGGAGGCAGTGGGAAGGGGAAAGTGCACTTAATGGGCCAAAGAAACCTGTAGCTGGGATCCTAGTCATCACCACCATCCTGGCAAAGCCTGAGGGATCCCTTTGCATCCCAACAACCATCATCCCTAGGCTTGGAGAAGGGGCTCTGGACTTGAGTTTCTCACTTGACCTGTTTCTTTCTTTCACTGGAGGCTGGGGTCTTTGTGTCCCTTTTGCCTCCTAAGACTTTGTCCTTCCTTTCCCAGCTCTCATCACATTAAAAGAAGAGTCCCTCAGCTTCTCCCGCTTTCAGAGGGGACTATTTTCAGCTCCTGGTCCTTGAATGACAGGATGTCTGTGGGAGTCAGAAATGGGCCCCAATTGGCACTAACTCCCTGACTCCTCCTTGCCTTCCCTGGCTGGCTTCTTCCACCGCAATGTCACCTCCCAGAGGGGAAGAGTGATGGGAGGTGCAGGCATTAGGGAGCCATGCAGAAGGGGTTGGAGGTGCCAATGAGGAGGATGGGGCCAGAGCCTAATGAGGAATGGAAGACCCTCACTTCCCAGATTTCAGCTTGGCTCCAAAGGCTAGGCTGGGGACTGACCTGGGCTAGCTGCCTCTCCTCCGCCCCCTCACATCCCACCCAGTGGCCCCGGCTGTTCTCCCCAGTGATTACTCTGGAGACAGGTTGGTGGTGGTGTTGGAACTGACAGCCCCCAATGAAAGACAGGAGTTCAATGGGGAGGGAGGAGATGGGAGAGAAATAAGAAAGGGAACTCTAGCAGGGGTGGAGCTGAGCAAAAAGCACCAGCTGAGTCTGGAAACCTGGGGTTTGCTCACAGATTTACCACCAAGGAGCTGGAGAGCCACTGGACTTTTCTGAGCAAGTTTTCTAAACACTATGACAAGGGGATTGCAATAGCAATTTAGCCTACCTCACAGGACACATGTGAGATAATAGGTGGAAAAGTCCTGAGAAAAGACAAGAGTGGTGTTAGAAAAGATGCAAATGCCATCATTAGGGGAACTGGATGAGAGGCAGGTATGGATGCGAACAAGAACTACACTAGGGCACCCTAATGGCAGGCATGGATGCAGGGGATTCAAGGGCTGTGGGAGGGAAGGAGAGGGGGCAACTGACGGAGGGCCAGAAAGCACCTTTGGAACCCCCAGCAGTGAGGAGGGAGAAGGAATGTCTCTTTCAGCCTTGCCCCCTTTCTCCAGCGTCTCCAAAGCCTTGGTCACTGTGTACAGGTTCTTCCCATGCCCCTGAAGCTTCTTCAGTTTCCTGTGGTGGGTAACGTGGGGCCCTCTTCCTGTCTGCATTTGGCTCCCTCAGTTGCACCCCTGTGTCCACCCTTGTCTCTTCCTATCCGTCTTTAACCCATTGATTTGGAAGGGGAGTGTGTGTGTGTGTGTGTGTGTGTGTGTGTGTGTGTGTGTGTGTGTGTCTCAGAGAGAAGGGACCCTGTTGATTCTAGTCCTGGTTCTTCCCTGACTTCCTGTGTGACCTTGGGCAACTCACCATCACTCTCTAGGCCTTTTTGTAAAACAAAGATCCCCATAGCTCTGTTAGCCTGGGAGGCATGCCTCTAGATGCCAAATCCTCTCATGTGACCTGGAATTCTCAATCTGCCTCCCCACCCCACTCTGCAGCTCATCTCTTCTTAGGGTTTCTAGATCATTCCAAGGCTGAGGTTTTTAATGCCCAGGGAGTTTTGACATTTGCTGCTGGCTATGACAGATATAACCCGGAGGAGCCCTATGCAGTCTTAGTTATCTTAGAGTCCTTTCTTGGTTCTACAGGAAGCCTGTCCTTGCAAGAATCCTTTCCTGAGTGACCACATGATAAACTGACCTGATCCTGAAAGTGAATGAGAACTAAGGGCTGACCTCAAATATTAGTTTTAGTATGGGGAGTTGGGGGGTTTTCTTTAGCGTTCTAAAAGAGGAAGACTGTAATTGTCATAAGTGCAGAAATGAATATTGTGACTTGGAGAAGATAACATGGATTCCAGGGACGTGGCAGGCACATGGGTGTGATGATCATAGGACATTAAACAGAGACAGAGAGACAAGAATGGAGAAGAATTTGGGCCAAGTGGCTCATTGGTTAAGAGGTGGCTTGGGAGGTCAAGCTCTGAGCAGCAGGGCCGCCATTTCAGATCCCACATGGGCCAGTGATGCTGCCCTCTACAGCTAAAATGGTGAACAATAGCTTGACCTGGAGCTGGGCCGCTGTGAGTCACGGTGAGCGGCAATCCAATGGCTGGTGACCAATCTGTCTCAGTCAGGAAGAACACAATGATCACAATACCAACATGGGCCAGTGAAGCAATGTCCTCCACAACTAAACTGAAGAACAAAGGGACAGCAACTTGTCTGTTCCCCTTCCCCGATTCCCCAATGCTGTTCCCTCCCCCAATTCCCCAATAAAATCTTAAAACAAAAAAAAAAAAAAAAATAGAGAAGAACCATGATGTACTACTGGCTCCAGGAGCTGGGGACTCCAGAGCCATCCTCACCCATGCAAAGGGCCATCATGCCCAAAACAGATGGGGCTTTCTTTGCGCGGCCCCTGGGACAGATCTTGGCCCCATGAGAGGAAGGGATAATAAGGTTAGCCAAGCAGAATGGGCAGTTTCCAATGGTTGTTCTGCATTATTTATTTCTGCCCTGATAGGAGGGGAAACCTTTTCAAATGCATCACCTGTTTCCTGTCCCTCAGAGTGGATACTCCAAGATTTGACTTTTTTTCAGGGAGCTCGAAGTCAAAGTGGCTAATATGCATTTTGCCAATGCCAAAAGGCCACTGTGAGGTATGGAGAATTATGTGTCCACACTGGGCCATTTAGAAGACATTAAGATGTCCTACTGCAATGCTTTATGAGTTCTTATAAATACTTTTAATAACATCCCTCCCAACTGCCAGACTGTTGTTTCTCATTGTTATAATTCTGTCTGTTATTTTTTTGCTACTTCAAAAAATGTTTAAAACATGCACATTCACACTTTTCTTTCTGAAAGGTGAATCATTTCAAAATTATCAAATGTTGCAATGTTTTCTTAATATTTGTAGTATAAGTAAAAAGGTAAATATAATTTACATATAAATACATACAGGATATCAATAAAAATATTACAGGTGACAACTCCAATACTTAAAATATTTTACCAGGTTAAGAGCTCACTCAAGAGTGTGAGCTGAGCTCTGAGCAATAGCAGTTCAATGCCCAGCCCGAGCTCAGCTGCCGCTAAGCTGCCAACACCTAATATATATATATATATATATTTTAACCAGGGCCAGTCGAATGGCACATCAGTTAGGAGCTGGCTTGGGACACCAGCTCTGAGCAGCAGGGCCCCGATTCGGATCCCACATATGAGGGCCAGTGATGCTGCACCCTCTACAGCTAAGATGCTGAACAACAGCTCCACTTGGAGCTGTGCTGCCATAACTCGCCAGCATTGGCGTAGGCTGCAGTGCCTGCTGCAGTGGGCTGCCATAAGCTACAGTGGGTGGCTGACAGCAAGCATGAGCAGCTGGCAGCCGGCGTGAGCTGCCAAGAGCAGCCGTGAATGGCCAGCTGTCCAGAGGCTGGCAACCGATCTGCCTCACCCGGGAAGAGCGCAGTGATAATACCAACATGGGCCAGTGAAGCAATGTCCTCCACAACTAGACTGAAGAACAAAAGGACAGCAACTTGTCTGTTCCCCTTCCCCAGTTCCCTAATGCTGCTCCCCTGCCCCAATTCCCCAATAAAATCTTTAAAAAGAAAAATTTTTTTTTACCAAAACACTGCTGTACACAGTCGTTAAACACTATAATATAGTCTTAAATTATTTTTCCAACTATGAGTCATTTAAAGATAAAAAGTATTTTATTTAAATAGAATACAATGTCAAGTCACAGTTAATGAACTCTTTGCATGTTTCATATCCAAAGTCATTTTCATATCCAAATGACCATTGGTCATTTTCATCCGTTTTAATTTTAAAACGTATCACACGATAGCTTCATTCTTTTCATTGATGCATGGTTAATAATACCAGAAAACCTGCCATCTCTGAAAAAGAAAATCTCCTCATTAATATGGAATCTAATGAAAGTATAAATAAGATAGTTGAAACCTGACACAGACATTAGAGTTTCCAGAAAGAATATATTAACATAAAGGGAAAATGTTAAAACCATTTCATGTTTTCAGATCAACAGATCATTATTTTCAAATTCCTGAATACTGGATATAGGGAAAGCTGAAAAAAGATTTTCTCTTTATTAAAAGGCATAATATAATCTTTTGAAATATCCTTTATCATATAAATCTATATCTGAAGAATATAGATATATATTCCCACATCTATATCCCACATCTAATCAAAAAATCATGCAGTTTCACTAAAACGTGAATTTGTACCGACAATTTTTGGGTAGTTTTTATAAAAATAAAGTTGTTTCCTTAGGAAAAATATTCTGCCAATTGGAATATCTTCACTCTTGGGGATGGGGGAAAAAGGCTTTTTCCTCTGAAGATAATGATGTTTAGTCCCTGGCTACCTGGCATGAACATTTACTGACTTATTCAAATGAAAACACATTATTGTGCTTCTAGAAACTAGTTTCTTTCACTAGTACAGCCTGAGATAGCTTCTGAGAACTGTCACCAAAATGTTAACATTCACAAGCAAATATTGGTGAACAGAATTGGAACTAGTGAATCAGCTCCACTACCATTAAACACATCTGTCCAAAGGGACAAATAAGTGATGGTATCCACCATCCTGTTACATCCTCTATGATCTTCTTTTTCCAATCATATATTCACAACTGTTTCAGTTTATATTTAAATTCGATATCATATAATGGTGGTAAAACGCCCAAGCCTGCCCGGGACTGGTCCAAAGGAGGACATTTAACGTGGCTCTCCACAAGCTCTAGTTCAAAATAGGAAAGCATCAGAACCAAAAATTGCTTGATTTCCTGAACAGCAAATAATCTTCCAGGACATATTGTAGCTCCTGACCCAAAGGGCATGTAGTAATACTTTAACTTGAGTCCATTGCTATAGAAGGTGGTCTTTGTCTTCCCATTTTCATCCAGATAGCGATCATATTTAAAAGTCTGCAATAAACATACAAAGAAAAAAAACCTATAAGCTACCTTTAAATAAATGTATCTCTTTGTTGACCTGGAAGCTCTAAAGAGTAATTTTCTTTTTAAATTCAGTTTATTAGCAATTTTGCAAATACCCCACTGTAAATCAGAAAGCAACAAGGAACAGAAGCTTAATGAAAGCTGATGGGAACAAGAAAGCTTTATAATACCTCCTATCCTGCCTGGATGACTAGTTCCTCAGTTAGGCAGAACTAGAAAGAAGGGTTCAGATCAGAAGCTAGGAGGGTCAGTATATCATCAACTTCTAAGCCTTTAATTTTTAAGTAAAAGGGTAAGTAGCAGCTTTATTATCATTACTGCAAATATAGTCTAGCAGAGATTATATGATGACAATTATGAGGGGAAACATGAAAAATTCAGGCCATCACTCAGGTTTTCCAAAGTACATGAATGTTTGACATAATAATCCTTATGGTTAAGCGCTGGCTTGGGAAGCCAGCGGCCCCGGTTCGGTCCCGCATATGAGGGCCAGTAACACTGCCCTCAAAAAAAAAAAAAAAAATTCAAAAAAAAATCCTTGTGGCTTCAGCGATCACATTAATTCTGCAGTAGTGGATTTCCTCTTTATTTCCATCAGGATAGACATCAGCTGGATATGGAACTTTGATGAACAGGCACTTACCAAAGGGTCTGGGTAGATTTCTGGATCTAAATGCATTAACTGTGGATAAAGAGCTATGATGTCATCTTTCCGGATATTATAGGAACCATCCTGGAGGTGCAAAGTGAAATCCTCTTTAGCAGTCCGGATATTCAGGGAAGCGCTGGAAAGCCTCAGAGACTCCTTGATGATACTATCTAAGTATTTTAAAAGGAAGAAAAAAGGAAAGGGAAAGAAGAAGGAAGAACAAATACAGTATTTAAAGGCTATATAGTATACAGTCTGAAATGCTCCTAACAGCCTATAACACAAAACTAAACAGACTATAGGAAGCTGGCCAGATATAAATTTCCCAAAGTTTTCTCCGTTACCACTATGCTCTGATCAGTGATTCAGTTGTGTCTGAATATATTTTTTAATCTGGTTATATGAGTCCAGAATAATCTTTTGATACACATAATTTTCTGGGTCATCAATGGAAACTAGACTTTCATAATTTTATGGCATAATCATCTTATTTCTACATGACACTAGACAATACAATTGGGAAACTCAGTAAATCACTTTTATGTGAATTATTCAGTTTGTCACTTTTGAGATATAATATACTAATAATGCTTTTATTTAGAAACATTTTTCCAGAGGTCTGATGCAGCTTCAATTCAGTGTTTACAAGAACCCTTCTTTATCAGTACACTATCTGATGTTGTATGACAAAGCTCTGCTGCCTAGTAAAGAAGTAAAGAGACACAAAGAACCCACCACCCTGAGCATAGCTTAAATACACAGATCTAATGAGAAGATCCAGCCTGACCTTCCAGCCTCTATCCTTTTGTCATGTTTTGGGTGCTCATCACATGATTGTGTGTAAAATCATAGCAAGTTAGCACTTTATTTTACAAATGAGAAAAGGAAGGCCCCCAGAAGCAAAGTGACATGTTCAAGATCTCCTGTGGCAGAGCAGAGCCCACAACAGACACTACGTTTCTTGCCTCCTTCCACAAAGACACACTGCCCCTAAAAGCATACACTCGTTTCTTTCCTCTAGACAAAAACAACAAAAACAAAAAGAAGACTTTTTCTTCCTATAAAACTATAGTACCATTTTGTATTTCTATTAAAGATAAAGAAGCAAAACTAAGAAAAATAAAATAGCCTTCAATCCCATCACCTAATTCATGCAGCTAATTATAGTTTCTTTCTTTTTTTTTCAGGGCAGTGTCACTGGCCCTCATATGTGGGACCCAAACCGGGGCCGCTGGCTTCCCAAGCCAGTGCTTAACCACCACGCCACTCGGCCAGCCCTAATTATAGTTTCTTGATGGTACTTTTTACCTCCTTGATTTTGTGAACATAAATAATATGCTCTCATTAACCATAAAATTAGCAGTAAGAGTAGAACAAAGGAGACGGAGTGGCATAGAAGTGGCTGAGAGTATGGGATCAAGAGTCCCACATTGGGCCGGCCGAGTGGTGCGGTGGTTAAGCGCTGGCTTGGGAAGCCAGAGGCCCCGGTTTGGTCCCACATAAGAGGGCCAGTGACACCACCCTCAAAAACAAAGAGTCCCACATTAATGCTGTAATTGGTTCCACCATTCAATCCCAGGCAGTAACTTAACCTCTGTCAGTTTCCTCACTTATTATGTAGAAATATAACAGTCCCTAGTCATAGAATTTCTGTGAGGATCAAAAGAGAAAACGCATACAAAATACTTAGCATAATGCCTTGCTAGAAGAAGTATGTGCATAATATATACTGACAATTACTGTAAGTAGGACAGAGTACATGAAATGTACCATAGTAAGCATACCTAGCACTGGCATGTCGTTCAGTTGCATTGGAGTCAAATGAATAGGTTTGCCTTCAAAGCTGATTTTTTGACCAGCATTTTCTAGTGTTTTATTCACTTCTTCAGTAGCTACTTTCATTGCTTCAGGGTTCCTATTAAAAGTGGGGTGGGGAAATGTACAGAATATAACTTTTTTCTACACCAAAAGATATGCAAACAGATTTATAGCATGAGAAAGTGCCATGAGTCTTTTTTTTTTCAACAGTTGAATCTCTGCCTTCTACTAAAAGATAAAAATAACTGGATAAGTTGCTAGTTACCTAAGTATTTGAAATAAGCTCCAGAAAGTGGCTGGAATGGTGTTTGCTTGCGATGCCCACAGGACAGCAAGTTGCGTCTTGGCCTTCTCCACGTCATCTAAGGTGAAGAGCATGTCGTTCAGAAACCTGACCAGTTCGGACATATGGTCTCTCTTTCCCAGGTTCTCGTTCCTCAAGCCCTCTGCCAGTTTTTCTCGGGCGTGGTGTGCAGTCTTGAACACATGAATGGGGACGCCTGCTACCAGGGCTGGAAAGATTTTGTCAAATTGCTTGAAGTTGTCAAGGCTATTTAGAATAAGTGCTTTTTCTGCGTCTTGCCCTGTGAGATCTCTGCCAAAGAGTGTTAAATACCCAGCTTCAAACATCACTCGATAGCAAAAGGAATACATCCCTTCTGTCACCCAGGCAGACATCTTTGATTCAGGTAGGACGGGAGGTCTCATGATAAGTTGGAGGTTTTCCATCATGGCTTCTGTGAGGGAATTCAAGGCATCGCCCTGCAGAGTTTTCACAAAAGCTTTGCTTATGTTTTCAGTGGTATTTCCATCACTCGGATCGATACTTCTGTGTCCAAATGCCTGACAATAAGTGAAGCATGTGGGGAAAAAAAATTAAACCTGGCCCAGTGATAATAAATGACTGAGAAACAAACTAGATACTTTCATAATTGGGAATGTTTCATTTTTAAAAAAAAGTTTACCTGTTAAAAGGTGGGGAGGGGCAGGAGAATTGACCTTCCTACATACAATTTCATAGTACTTTATTAATAAATGGCCATGTCATACCCTTCCTTTATGGCCAAGTCAAATCCCAGACCTTCAGTGAAACTTCCCTCAGCCACTCTACGTGTCTCCTTCTTATTTTTCTTATGCTAGAGCACATTAATTTGGTACTAATGGTTTTTAACCAATAGTTTTCTTATATTCTTTGTAGGCTTTAACTACTTAGAGTCAGACACCATGTCTAATATTTCTTTACAGAGACTCAGTAAATATTGGTTAATTGTATTCTCTATAAGTATGGACTTTTTTTTTTTGAGGGCAGTGTCACTGGCCCTCATATGTGTGACCCGAACCAGGGCTGCTGGCTTCCTAAGCCAGCGCTTAACCACCACGTCACTCAGCCAGCCCAATTGTATTTTCTATAAAATAGCCTCTTAGATTACATCTAAGTGATGCCAAAATATCTGGTCAATTCCTTCACCAAATTAAACAATGGACTGGCATTAGTATGATAAAACAATTGTTCAATGTTAAATTCTCACCACACGTACTCAGGTTGTTGTGTAGTGAGTTTGTGCCTCTCTTACTCATACAGTGCCATCTGGCTCAGTAAAATATTTAATCTTTATTTCATCCTTATTAGCTGGTTAAGAAATGATAAATCTATACTTATTTTGAATTTTAAAATGATTAGTACCAAGAGGTTATGTTTAATTTGATTATATTTCTAAGAATCTCTATGTAAGGGTAACTCTTCAACATCTCTAACTTGGGAGTACCTCAAAAGGACTAAGTAGACTGACATATTAAAAGGTGTAAAACAAACAGAATGTCATATAAATGCAAAACTGATCACCTTTGCAGAAGTAGTGAAATGGAATTTTTTCCAATCAAAGTATTTTCCATGGCACAGCACTTTATGGTATGACAAGGGATTTGTGATGAAGTGGACATAGTTTCCCATTAGTTTGCAGGTAAAAACATGACCATATTTCTTTTGATTCGCTCTGAGGAACTCAAGAGGATTGGCACCAAATTGCAGAGCACATCCCAGGTATGGAATCGACCCATTCTCCAGAGGTGGTTCACCCATTTTTCTGTAAGACACAAATATGTGATAGATAAGGAAAATTACACAGTTTTTTGTTTATACTGTGTTTTCAGTTTTTTACTACTGACTTCAAAGTTCAAAACTCTACTATTTAAATATTTTTTTGTGTATTGATAGAACCCTGCTCTTTTATTAAAATAATCGATATTATTATATTAACCGAGTAAGATGATATGTTGGTGAAAATGATTACTAATTCCATCCATCCGTGCCTACATTCTGTAAGCACTTACTGAATGTTCACCATATGCTAGTCACTTTTCCTGATAAGGAGGATAAAAAGATGAACAAGGACAACATTTTTGCCCTCAATACAGAGATAAAACTACATTCTAGCATTTATATTTTTTCTAAGCGTCATTTGCCTAAGTATTTGAAAATTTTCTTTAAAGATATAGAATACTGAATGACAGAGAGAACTGCAAAACTGCAGTTTTTAGAATCTTTATTGTTTAAAGATATTATTATTCTGATGATAGTTAAAGACAAGGAGAATCGCATTTGAGAAATTAGCGTATTATAAAATGAAATTAAGTATTGACATGACCATCAATTGTAATTCAGAGCTCTTTCATGCCATTTTAAATGTTTTCATTAAAGAATATAAACATTTTTTTGACATAAACTACTGTTTCTCATGATAAAGTAAAATATAGCACAAAATAATTATTTTCATTCTCTTACTTCAAAGGTAAGTAGTTTAATTAAAACTAGAAATTATCAGGCCTGAATTAAAACATTTTAAGGGACAAAAAAATGTAAAAGGTATACAATACATAGAAATCTACATAGCTGAATATGAGCTCTGGATAATTCTATCTTTTGGAAATTGACATAACAGACAATATTTCCATACCTTGTCCCCAAATACTCTTTGAGCCAATCAGAAGTTAAATAAACTATGGCTATGTATCTGACTCTATTTTTATTTCTTGTATTCTTGAACCAGTTATTAATAAATGACACATACAAATAAAAGTGATGTCACATACACAGGCTTCCCAATTCACCATGATTGAATATCATTAATAAGAAAAAAAAAGTAATAGAATGATCAATGCAGGCTCTGTGCTCTGTTCTAAACTTAGACTGAGCCTATACAATGCATAAGAACTACCTGAAAAGAGAACATTTATTTAGTCAGGGCATCTATTTAATCTACATAATGGAAAAAAAATTTTTCATTGCAGATCCCACTTACCACTTGTATCCTTACTAACCCAGACTTCCTCTTTCTATACCTACATAAACATACACAGAGATCTCACAAAATTTCTGTCAGTTATGTTTAATAGGTTTGTACATTTTTACATTACCATTAGTGTGTCAATACAAAAAAGAAAACACTGTCATTATACCTTTTGTTAAATATAATTAAGAGATACACCACTTTGAAATCTGAATTTTAAATATTTTAATTTGAGAAAAAAATTACAGAAGAAAATGCCAGTGTATCTAAGTATAGAAACCCAAAAGAACATTAACTGAATGAATTTAGATGTAACTTAAAGATAAAACTCTACTTACCTTCTCCTCATTCCAAGAATAAGCCATAAACAACAGCACACTGATATGACAATCCCCCAGGTCAAAGATATGGTCATCATTTTGCAAATCTAATGCAGAACTTTTGAAAAGGAGAACCTGATTACAAAGGAAAAGATGTCACTGAACAGAAACTGCAGCTAGACTTTTTATATATGCTAAGATCTTGCACTTGAGTGATCAAAGCAAACAATTAACTATTTGTTCATCCTATTAGAGAAAGAAAACTGGCCTTGAACTAAGTCCACAGGTATCAGAAGAGGTTCCAAAACAATCAGAGGCCTGCAATACTTGAAAAGTTGAAGGTCTGTCAAACTTATGTTGATTTAACATTCAGACTTGGGAATGACAGCTGGTATTACAAGTTTAGTATAGTTATAAAAGGAACAAATAAACCTGTTCAGGATAAACATATTAAATAGAGATGTAAAATATAATAATTTAAAGAAAAATAAGCATAAGATATCATCAAGCTTATGATTTGATCTTATTACCTTTTTAAGAAGAAATCAACTTAAATGGTTTATGAGAGAGACAATGGTCAAGTTCAAAGGAAAGAGAACCGGGAGAAATGTTTCTGAGGCTTCATGTTTCAGTGCTTTTATAAAATCATAGATATTTTACTATATATAGTAAAATGTTACTTACCTAACATCCTCAAGAAAGTATCCCACATAGATTCATCTTACAATTAAACAGTCTTATTCAAGCATCAAAATTTTATCAACTATTTTTTCTAATTGAAAATATGTTTATTAATTTTTCTAATTGTTGAAGTAATACAATTTCATTTCAAATAACTTACAACTAACTAAAATATATCTCAGTAGACAGTGAAAGCCATTCATAATTTACCTTCCCTTCTACTCCCCACTCAAAGGTAACCACTGTTAATTGTTTGGTATACGTATATCCTTCCATACTTTATTTACATGTACACACATATATTAATTGAGCACCTATTCTGTGCTAAGAACTCTTCAAAGGTATTCTGGTTGCAGGCATTAATAAGATGGACAGATTCTCTACTCTATCAGTGCTCTATTTCAGTAGAGAGACAGATAATAAAATATGTGTTATTAAAAAATAAAATAATGTGTAGAGAGCTATTGAGATAAAAAAATTATAGGTAGTCAGGGAAATGGCCATGGTAGAGGGAATCAGGGTGAAAACCATAACAAAAGCCAGGAGAAATAATTTTCATAGCTGACTGACAGGTTTAAGTCACAGGACCCCACCAGAAGGACAAACTTGGGAGGGGGAGGAGGAAATAATTTTTTAGAGCCTATAACAAAAACATCAAAAGTTAAGTTTCACCTCCAAAGTGGGAATTAAGACAGGTTAGTTAACATTAACATAAAACAGTCAGGAACTCCCTAATAGAATCAGCAACAGATAATGATATCTTCAAAGCCCCAGCCTTGAGATAGCATAATCCTATCAAAAGAGACAGCAATTCTGAGACTAGGAGATGGTTTCGAGAAAACGCCTCCTCCAGGCTAGACAACAATGTTAATCTGATAATAGTGCCAAGAGGCCCCCTTCCCCAGACATACAAAAGGTATAAAAACCAAGACTTTTGCCCTAACTAGGGGACAACCTAGTCGGGGACACCCCCCCCCCCCATTTTGAGAGCTGTTACTTTCTTCTCGAATAAACTATCCTCTGCTACAAACTCTGGTCTGTGTCTCCATTCTTCGGCTTCACGAGACTACTACGATCCTGGCACAAGAGAAATATTCTACATTACTATTGGGGGATGAGAGCAACTATAGGTACCGTGATCAGAAAAGGGCTCTCTGAGGCCCGGCCCAGTGGCACGGTGGTTAAGCGCTGGCTTCGGAAGCCAGTGGCCCGGGTTCGGGTCCCACATATGCGGGCGAGTGATACTGCCCAAGAAAAGAACAGAACAGAAAAGAAAAGGGCTCTCTGAGGAGGTGATGGTTGAGATCTGAATGACAAAAAGAGATAGCCCAAGTGAAAATCAGAAAGAAAATTTGAGGACAAAGGAGCAGCAAATGCAAAGGTCCTGAGTCAAGGATGAACTTGGTATATCTAAGAACCAGAAAGAAGTTAGGATAGATTAGAGCAGAATGAATGAGGGGAAACTTGGTTAAGATATAAAGACAGAGGCCGGCCGAGTGGCGTGGTGGTTAAGCGCTGGCTTGAGAAGCCAGCGGCCCGATTCGGGTCCCACATATGAGGGCCAGTGACACTGCCCTCAAAAAAATAAATAAATAAATAAAGACAAAAGGTAGTCAAGAGCTAATTCCTATATAGGCATACAGTAGAATAGGGAGAGACAGATTTTGGAGGCCAACAGATCAAAATCCTATTTTTGGACATTTGAAATATGAGAGACCTATTAGATATCCAAGGATCAATGTCAAATTGACCATTGAGCATAAGAGTCTGAGGCTAGGGAGAAAAGCTAGGGTTGGAAATAGAAACTTCATGTCATCAGTGTTTGGATGGTGTTTAAAGCCAAAAGACCTTATAAGATCACTTAGGGAAACAATAAAGACTGGGGAAAAAGTAGAGTCCACAACCAGGCCATACAACATTCTGATGTAGGGTATTTCTTGGCCTGGGATTGTAGTCTCATGAAGCCGAAGAATGGAGACACGGAACTGAGAGGTAAAGTTTACAGCAGAGGACAGTTTATTCGAGAAGAAAGTAACAGCTCTCAAAACGAGAGGGGGTCCCCGACTAGGTTGCCTCCTAGTTAGGGCAAAAGCCTTGGTTTTAATACCTTTTGTATGTCTGGGGAGGGCACTATTATCAGATTTACATTGTTGTCTAGCCCGGAGGAGGCCTTTTCTCAAAATTCTCTAATTTCCTTAGAGCTTAATAAGCTTAATCGATGTTGAAGAAAGGTCTCCTGACAGTCTTATTTTATGTTAACTAAACTGTCTGAATCCCTCTCTTGGAGGTGAAACTTAACTTCTGATTTTTTTGTTATAGGCTTTGAAAAATTAGTTCCTCCTCCCCCTCCCAAGTTTGTCATTCTGGCAGGGTTCTGTGACTTAAACCCATCAGTCAAATATTAGGATTATTTTTCCTGGCTCTGTTATGATTTCCACCCTGATTCCCTCTACCGTGGCAATTTCCCTGACTGCCTATAATTTTTCTATCTCAATTCCATTTATTGAGGTCAGGCAGAGAGTAGGAGAAGAAGAAATGGATAAGAAAGAACCAGGAAGGGCGAGTCGACCCGCGGTGGTTAAGCGCTGGCTTGGGATGCCAGCAGCCCCGGTTCGGGTCCCACATATGAGGGCCAGTGACACTGCCCTCAAAAAAAAAAAGAAAGAAAAGAAAAAAGAAGGCAGTACAAAATTACAATGTCTGTTTTCATTTTTTTTTTCTATATGACTTGTTAATAGCTAAACATTTGCATGGCCTCTCACAGTTAGAGAAATGACCAATCCAATATCCAAACAATTGAACCCTTTAGAGACACCTCTCAAACAAAAAAATGAAAACAGGGCCAGCCGAGTGGTTCAGTTGGTTAAGAGCTCGCTCAAGAGTGTGAGCTGAGCTCTGAGCAATAGGAGTTTGATGTTCAGCCGGAGCTGAGCAGCCGCAGAGCTGCCAACAGGTAGCAGGACGGCTCAGCTAAAAAAAAAAAAAAAAAAATTAAAACAAACCAACATATAAAGGAAAAGGGTACATGGGAACGCTAAGCACTATCTCTGCAACTCCTGTGAATCTATAATTACGTCAAAATTAAAAGTATTTCAAAATGGTAAAGGGGAAATACATTTACAACCCCAGGAAAACTTCCTGATGCCTTGTCTATCTGACCATCTTTCAGAACATCACAGACTCTTTAAAAATATAGCCTGGTTAGTATTTATCTCAATTTTCCTACTTCAGTCTATTCTTTTCATTCCTTGCCTTGCTTTCCTTCTTCTACACAACAAAACCCCAGGAAATACACACACCGTTTTCTTTAGTGGGCTGAGGAAAAACAGTGGCTTGAATTATCATGCTCTTTTTTTCTTGTTACATATGGTTTATGACTTCCTTCTGAGGATGTCACTTCTTGCTACTGTTATATGTCCACAAATGGCATCTATCACACCCTTAATGTGCCGCTTCTAATCTGGTGAGTAGGAATTCAGACACTTGTTATGCTTGTCAAAATTATTAACAGGCTGCACGGAAATACCTAAAAGGTTTCCTAAGTCAAATGCTTAAAGCATCATGCATGGATTTTATGACATCTCAGTGTGTTTAGTGTAGTGCTTGGAGTATCAGGTATTAAGTAAATGCTAGCAGGCTTGAAAAGCCCTTTACTTGATTTTTTATCCTCCTCTGTTTCATATTGTAAAGTTTTATTTTCTTCCTCCCACTTTCTCTCTCTCTCTCTCTCTCTCTCTCTCTCTCTCTCTCTCTCTCTCTGTCTCCACACACACACACTCACTCACTCACTCACACATACACTCACTCACTCATACACACACACATGCTTTCACACATACTCATACACACACTCACTCACTCCTACACACACATTGAGCACTTACTATATGTGTCAGGCACTGCAGGAAGACTAGAGAAACAGCTGTTATCAAGGAAGTCATGAGCCCTGACCCTGGGGGAGTTTCAGTCCCCAATTAAAGGCCCTGATGCAGAAAGGAGTGTGTTTTAGTTGCCAGAAGGCCTTCCTACCTAAGCTTAAATTCTCTAACCCCTCCATAGCTTGTCAGTTCCCTCTTTATTGTAGTGAGTAGTATAGAACTAACTGACATGTAAAGGAAGAACTTGTTCTGGGCTCTAGAGAATGTAGGGCCTGAGTACAATACCATTCACCATGAACAGACATATACAAAACATGGAAACTCAAATTACAGGAATAAAATTGAAAGAACAACTAAATCTATTAGGTTATGTGAACTGATGGCCCATTTAGGTGGTTTCTAATAAGAAATGCAATAAACATAGTGTGGACTGAAAAGGGGCCACGTATTAACCTGACAAGCTTAGGAAACTGAAAATAACCACACAAGATGGCATGAGCATAAAAAAGTTTCATAGCTAAGTGGGCCATGGTGGGAAGTCTCATCTTTAGCTTCCTTCATAATTTAATCTGTGACTTTTCAGTGGGCCCGTCTGTTGTCTTTTTGCACCTAACATAACATCTTTGGAATGTCAGTAATCCTTTTTCTGGACCAGAGCTGGAAACTGCAAAATTCCTCATTATTAGGCTCGTCTCCTGATTACCATCTCTATGTGCTGTAAACAGCAACCTGTTAATTATCCTGCACCCATCTATGTAAAAGAAGTACCTGTCTCTCCAATTTATTTTCATCCAATCCCAGAGATTTTCCTGCTTTGCTTTCTCCCACCCCCTTAATCTATCACCAATGGATTTCATGTAACCTTTTTCCTTTGATTTTATGTGTAAAATAAGCTGCAAACTGCCATTTTGTGGAGCATTTTCTCAATCCATTGAGATTTTGCTTCCTGACAATTGTCGTCAGTCTGGCTCAAATAAACTCTTGTAAGTTTTCTGTTAGGCTGGATGTTTTTCATCGACAATAGTTTACATAGAACTCACATATCAATATATTTGCTTCAAATAAAATGAACTGTGAACACAGTCAAACAGCTGAGTCAAACCAATTGTTTTCCTGAATTTGCAAGTCAAACCCAATCTCTATGGTAGAACTACAGATTGCCTCAATTAATGCAATGCTCACCATTTTCCAAGAGCATCCCAGAGTTCCGTGGGTCAAGGCTGCATATCAGGGTCCTAATTCAGGGCAAGTTAATGGGAGACCATAGTGGAACAAGCCGGTGAGGTCTTGTTATGATTAATTTGGACCTTCCATAATAAGCTCTTAGGAGATATGCATATTCACATTTGAGCTATATCTTCAACATTTTTTTAGGAAAAAAAACAGTTACATTATGGCAGATACAAAATATTTGATTCTCAAACATAGTTTTGAATCTTAAATACGTGGTGTTGAGCTTGTAAATGCCTAGTATGTAAATGTTTAGCCTAGGGCTTGTCACAATCTATGCTTAAAAAATGTTTGTTGTAGTTATTAAGTGACAAATCCAGGAAATGATCCCATATTCTTCTGAATTAAAGCCCAGCATTCCTCCTGTACAGCTCAGAACCTCATAAGCAGTTCAATGGAACCAAAGAGCATCTGGTTAGTAAAGGGCAACATCGGATTTAGGAAAAGGTAAGCATGCCACCTACATGTTCAAATATAAACTTGGTTCATCAAACATGTTCTGAACACCAAGTACATGGAAGGTGCTGTTAGGTAATGAGGGAGAGATGAATAGATCATTCAGCAAATATTTTTCATGCATTTCATTCATTCCTTCATTCATATTTACTTAACACCTACTTTGTGCAAGGCACCTTTTAGGTGCTGGAGATACAGAAATAGACAGACAAAATTTCTGGCCTCAGGCTTAGACAGCCAATCAACAGGAGAATAAATCCACTGTTTGATTTCTGATAAATTGTCATTTCTATTAACAGAAAACATGAGGCAACGCATCAGTATTTTGTGCCAAGATCTTCACATACTTGCCTCATTTACTCCACATGGTAACACAATGAGATGGACACTCTTGCCTCCATTTGTAGGTGACTTAATGCTGAGATGATCTGGCTGTAAGCCCCAGTTTAGTCCCTGCTATGCTGCACTGTATCACAGGGGGAACTCCTTTAGCCCAAGTTAAAGGCAGGCCTGAGAACCTATAATTAAAGAAGGCTAAGTGATTGCCTCGCTTTTTATGAAAACTCTGACCTTAATCTGAACTTTCTGAATGTTAGGCCATGAAGCTCAACTGGACAGCACAGAGAAGCTAGAGCAATGGGACTCATTGGGCCCAACCAACCTCACCAGAAGGTTAAGAGAGCTCAGGAAGAGAAAGAAAGGAGAGAAGAGCCAGAGGAGACAAAGAGAGCTGACCCTTTTTCCATTTTTTACTTATCATGAACAGTGCTGTTATGAACATTCATATTCAAGATTTAATGTGAACATATGTTTTAAATTTTCTGAATATATAGCTGAGAATGGATTTCCTGGGTCATATGGTAACTATATTTAACTTTTTGTTCAGCAACTTTTTTTTTTTTTTTTTTTTTTTTTTTGAGGGCAGTGTCACTAGCCCTCATATGTGGGACCGAACCGGGGCCGCTGGCTTCCAAGGCCAGCGCTTAACCACCGCGCCACTCGGCCGGCCCTATATTTAACTTTTTGAAGAACTGCCAAACTGGTTTCCAAAGTGGCTGCACCATTTCACAGTCTCATCAAGAACATTTGAGGGTTCCAATTTCTCCATGTCTTTGTCAACACTTACTATTGTCAGTCTTTTTGTTTGTAGCCATTCTAATGGGTATGTCTTATTATGGTTTTGATTTGCATTTCCCTAATGCCTAATGATGTTGAACATCTTTTTATGTGATTACTTGGCATTTGTAAATCTTTGGAGAATGTCTATTCAAATACTTTGCTCATTTTTAATTTTAAGATTTTATTGGGGAATTGGGGAAGGTGAACAGCGTTGGGGAACCAGGGAAGGGGAAAAGACAAGTTGCTGTCCTTTTGTTCTTCAGTCTAGTTGTGGAGGAGATTGCTTCACTGGCCCATGTTGGTATCATCATTGAGCGCTTCTCGGGTGAGGCAGATTGTTTGCCGGCTTCTGGACAGCCACTCAGAACAGCTCTTGGCAGCTCACACCGGCTGCCAGCTGCTCATGCTGGCTGCCAGGCACTCACCGTAGCCTATAGCCCACTGCAAAAGGAGCTGCAGCTATGCCATCCCAGGGACTCACAGCAGCCCAGCTCCAGGTGGAGCTGTTGTTCACCATCTTAGCTCTAAAGGGCAGTGTCACTGGCCCTCATATGTGGGATCTGAACCAGGGCACCTGGCGTCCCAACCCAGCACTTAACCAAAGCGCCCCTCGGCCCGCCCTTGCTCATTTTTTAATGGGGTTATTTTTTTATTTTTTATTGTTCAGTTGAAGAGTTCTTTCCGTATTATGGATACTATACCCTTATCAGATATGACTTCCAAATATTTCCTCACATTCTGTGGGTTATTTTTTCACTTGCTTGATAATGTCTTTTGATACACAAAGTTTTTTCATTTTTATGGAAGTCCAATTTATTTACTTTTGTTTATTGGTTACTTATACTTTTGGTGATATATCTAAGAAACATTGCCCAATCTCAGGTCATGAAGACTTAACACCTATGTTTTCTCCTACCGGTCTTATAGTTTTAGCTGTTATATTTAAGTCTTTGATCCATTTTGTGTTACGTTTTGTATATGGTGTGAAGTAGGGGGGTCCGATTTCATTCTTTCGTATGTGTATATCTGGTTGTCCTTGCACCATTTGTGGAAAAGAATGCTCATTTCCATTGAAATATCTTGGTACCCTTGTTGAAAACCAACTGGTCATACATGTAAAGGTTTATTTTTGAACTCTGAATTCTATTTTCCATTGATTTATATGTCTATTTTTATGGCAGCACCACAAAGTCTTGATTACTGTAGGCTTGCAGTAAGTTTTGAAATCAGGAAGTGTCAGTCCTCCCACTTTGTTTTCTCAAGATTATTTTGGACATTCTGGATCTCTTACATTTCCATGTGAATTTTAGAATCAGGCTTCATTTTCTCTTATTAATGTGTATTTTTAGAAAATATTAAATATGTTCCAATCATCACACTGACCAAAAGGTAATATGAAAACAAGTTAAATTTTGGGTGTTTTAGAGTTCATTCATTACTTTTTCACCTGATGTACTCATATATTTGTGCTAGAATCTGGTTCCTAGTTCATGTTTAAAGAAATTAAGGCTCATATCACCCTCTAGTGGACAACCTCATACACTGACACTTCCTCTGTCGGTAAGGAAATTGGAGGAAGCAATCAACTCTCACTGGTGGAACTGTAAACCAAAATTAATTTTAGACTGTAATAAAGAATAAAAAAAGCACTTATTTGAGCAAAGGGAGCTGCAGCTTGGAGACACAGATTCAGGCGGCAACCTAAAATGTGTTCTACTGAGACAAAAGGGAGGCCATCTTTTGTAGAGAAAATTCCCACCCAAGTTCCCAATTTTATGGAAATGAGGTTTACAAATTATGCAGTCCAACTCATGTAGTTTTGATTGCTCAGTATAGATACAAACAATGATACAATTTTCGTGGTTCTAATTGGACAGGTCTCGTAGAAAAACAAAACCAGGGTCTTCCGGCACTAGTTGACTCAGACAGTGTAAACAAGCAGGGGTATAGTATGGGAACATCAATTTGGGGTTCTTCCCAGTATACAGAGTACATGAGGAGCCCCTGTCAGCAAATAGCCACTAAACTCCTGTGGACGGAAAAGGGGCCACATGGTAAACTTTACAAGCTCAGAAGACTGAAAATAACCACAGAGAAAGTCATGAACATAAAAATTCTTAACTAAGGTGGGCCATGGCTGGAAGTCACATCCTTGGCCTGTGGTTTCCTTGACAAAAGTCAATCTTTACCTTAAGCCTGTCTATCAGTCTTTGCTGCATCTAAGATAACATACACTAGTAGTAATCAGAGTAATCTCTTTTTTCGGACACCCCCCCCCCAGGGGGCACAACCCACCACGTCAGAGCAGGAAACTACAAAATCCCTCATTGTTATCTTGTTCCCCAAATACTATCTCTATGTGCTATCAAATACTATAGACTATATATATTTATAAATATAAATATATATATTTATAGACTATAGCTATAAAATGCTGTACCCACCAATGTAAAAGAAGTGTGTGTCTCTCCATTTAACTTTTTATCCAATCCCAGAGATTTCCCCACTTTGCTTTCTCCCACTCCCTTAATCTACAACCAATGGATTTCATGCAACCCTCCTCTTTTGATTCTAATGTATAAAATAAATTGCAGCAGGCATTTTCTCAATCCATTGAGACTTTGCTTCCTGGCAATTATTGTCGGTTTGGCTCAAATAAATTCATATGAACTGTCTCTTATGCAGGATATTTTTTGTCGACATTACGTGGTGTAGTAGGCTTCCATATAAGCCCACCCAGGAACACCCTGCAGACCAGGATTCTGTACTAGGTACCAATAGGGGCCCATCGTGCCCCACCGGCTGCCTGCTTTGCATCGGGTGAACTTGAGTGAGTTTTTCTTGGAATTCCAGACCTCCCTGTTTTAAGGTAGGAGGCCCTGACTTTATTTGAGCTGTTTTTAAACCTTTGAGGTGGCAGGTTTAAGATAACCCAGGTTAAGGACAAGAGTTAAGGTAACTCTTGGACAGGAAAAAAAAAAATGGTGGCTAGTTTTAGTTTTGGCTTTTCAATTGGAATTGCGTACTACGAGTCTGAACAAAACATTTTGCTGGATAAATGAGAGTCTGAACTTGTTCAACTCCGAAAATAAGGGACATTTACTCCCTCCAGCTAGAATTTTGGGTATTCTTAGTTGACTAAGAATCTTTGTGGAGGTGTCTGAAGGCACTCCTCAAAACATGCAGTGGCCCCATAGAGAATTCCAACACAACTGTAATTAAATGTTTGACTCGTCCGGGGACACGCACATAAAGGCTGGTTACCTAGCACTCCGAGTCCTTGTGGATGTACTAGACAGCCAGGGAGAGAAACCGAGGCACGTAAGAGGGTTGAAGTGACTCAGGAGGTGACAGCTCCTTGGACCTGAACCCATAAACAGCACACTTCAACCCACTATATCATTTCACTAGATATTTGTTCAGACTATGCAGATCTCAAAAGAAAACTAAAAATTAACATGGAAAATTGTGTCTCAAAGGCCCACAAGCTCCCAGATTCCAGAGCACCATAATTCTCATGCAGATAGTTGTAAACTTCCTAGGAGTCATACAAGCACTTACAGACATGATTTATCTAGAAGTGATACCAACTTAAAATGGCCAAAACGGAGCTCTTTTGACATCTAAATTTTTGTGTGCAGAATTAGAAAAAGCTGGCTTAAAGGTCAAACCAAATGGAATGGGAGGCTTACCTCAATTGGCAAATAGAAGCCTCTGACATGGTACAGAGAGATATTCTTCTCTCCAGAAAGTTAGTAAGAAAATGTTTGAGACTGTCTCTGAACTAAAGGTTTCTGAATCTGCTAAATGCCCGACACCCCACTTTTCTCTCTTCAACTGTCCTTATATGTGCTTTACTTGTCTGGACTTGCTCTCCTTTTCCTTGTCGCCCCCTTCCACCACCTCTGTTGCAGCTCCCTTTGGAAGGGAGCTGGTCTTGGGTGGAGGGGAATTCGCAGTTGTATGCAGGCAAAACTAAGGAATCTACTAAACAGTCCCCCAACACTCTCTAAGACCCTGATGACTTCGCAAAGGAATTTAAATTAAGTGTTAGAATGAACTTATGATGCTGGCTTTTGTTTTATCCCAATTAACACTGGTTTCTGAAAGCAAAGCAACAGAATTACTGAATAAGTTTTTCTAGGGAAACTCATGTATATAAATCTGCATTTATTGTAAAAAGTCAAGTCACCTTAAGGATTGTAGAAAACCGAAAGGGGATTTAGAAAAAGAAAAAAAAAATAGAAGCAAGCATAGGGCTGCTCCAAGGACTATAAGGGCATTTCCCCTTTCTTACTAACACTGGGGCTACTTTATCTGTGAACACTGCCTTAGTTGCCCTCTACCTTGGAGTCAAGCTTCTGTACAATTGTAGGGACATCTAATCAACTGACATCTGTTTTTAAATCAGAACCTGTTCCCTTCCAACTAGGAAATGTTAATGGGCAACATATATTTTTACTAGTCAAATGTGCCCCAACTCACCTGATAGTGTGAGACTTTCTAATCAATGATGCTTACATATCTTTCTCCCAGAAGGGTGAAATATACTTAATTAAAACTAAATAAATTAAGGTTGGCCGAGTGGCTCAGTTGGTTAAGAGCTCGCTCAAGAGTGGGAGCTGAGCTCTGAGCAATGGCGGTTCGATGCCAGCCCAAGCTGAGTGGCCGTTGAGCTGCCAACAGGTGGCAGAATGGCTCAGCTTAAAAAAAAAAAAAAAAAAAAAACCTAAATAAATTAGATTGGAGAAATGATGTTAAAAGAAAGTGCATGAGAGAAAACTAGTTGTGAGATTGACTGAATGTTTGTTACAGGATATTCCAATACAACTTTAGGCTTTTTTCCAGTACAGATATTGATTGGAAAGATTAAGTCAGCCACTCCTATTAAAATAACTATTGATAATACTTTGCCTATACCTATTATTTGCCAATATTCTTGGAGGCCTGATACACCATCTGAAATTAGCTCATTATACAAGATTACCTTTAAAAGTTGGGGGTGGGCGGTAGACTTATAATTGCTTTTCCAGGCTGGCCGAGTGGCACGTTGGTTAAGTGCTGGCTTCTGACACCAGTGGCCGTGGTTCAGATCCCACCTATGAAGGCCAGTGACACTGCCCTCTACAGCTAAGATGGTGAACAACAGCTCCACCTGGAGCTGGGCTGCTGTAAGTCCCCGGGATGGCATAGCTGCAGCCCCTACTGCAGTGGGCTGCCATAGGCTACAGTGAGTGGCCAGCAGCCAGCGTGAATGGCTGGCAGCCAGTGTGAGCTGCCTGCCAAGAGCCACTGTGATCAGCCATCCAGAGGCTGGCGACCCATCTGTCTCACCCGAGAAGAGTGCAATGATGATACCAACATGGGCCAGTGAAGCAATGTCCTCCACAACCAGACTGAAGAACAAAAGGACAGCAACTTGTGTGTTCCTCTTCCCCTGTTCCCCAATGCTGTTCCCCTCCCCCAATTCCCCAATGAAATCTTTAAAAAAATAATTGCTTTTCCACCTGGAAAGATCAGAGTTTACTTGGATAGTAATGCCCCTGGGGCATACCAGAGAGTTCCACTTATTTCTCTCAGATACTAAAAGCTGATTTAAATAATGTTAAATTTCCCAGAAATTGTACTCTAATCCAATATGTGGATGATTTACTCTTATGCTCTATGATATATTAGATTCCTAAGAGGACACGACTTACCTATTACAATAGCTAGCCATAAAAGACACAGGGATTCAAAGGACAAGCTTTGATTCTGTTTACACTAAGTAAAATACCTTGGTTATCTAATATCTAAAGGTAGACTACTAATTAACCCTGAAATACTTGGAGGAATAATACCTTTTTCTCTTCCAAGAACAAAAACAAATAGCTTAGAGGATTTCTGGCTGTGATTGGATGCTGTCTCAATTAGGTTCCAAATTTCTCATTAAAAGTTCAGCCTCTATATATGTTATTCAGATCAGATCAATCTGATCCAACTCAATAGAACCCTGAAGGAAATCAAGCTAAAGAAGCTCTAGACAGTTAAACTCAGTAGTTAAAGGGCTCTCTCCCTATATGACAGCCATCTCTACTACAGTCATATTATGCAAACAGAAGGGATAGTTATAGATGCTCCTTTATTTATGTTACTCATTCTGTCGAATCCTTGCTAACCTCTCATCATGCTCAAAACTTCTGTCAGTTAACTGGCTTCTCATCAAGTGCTCTTGTTTTCTGCACCAAACATTACTTTAAGTCAATGTAACAGTCTAATCCAGCAACTTTATTACCCTCTTCACAAGATGAAGACATCCACAACTGTGTTTTGCTTACTGACCACCTTCTTGTTCCTAGGAATGGTTTATAGGAAACCCTTATTGATAATGCTGACTCTTATCTGAAAGATGAACAAGGATATGACCAAGCTGGATATACAGTAACTTCCATGGTAAACATAAATTTAAGTTTCTTATTTACTTGAATAAGATCAGTCCAACAAGCTGAATTAATAGATATAACAGGAGCTTGTCAATGAGCCAAAGATCAAATAGCCAATATTTACACTGATAGTTGCTATACCATTCTTGTGGCTCACAACTTGTAGAAGCAGTGAGGCTTCTTAACTTCCTCAGGGCAGCCCATAAGAATAAAAAACATGCTGCAGAATTTAAATTAAATGTCATACCAACTGAATCAATTGGTAATTATCAAAATTCCAGGACACTCTAAGGCTGCCATCATAGATGGAAAAGAAAATAATTCAGCTGATACTACAACTAGACTGGCAGTAATAAACAGCCAAATTATCCAAACTTGAGAATGTTTCTTTTCCCTATTAAATCAATAAAAGACTCTTTTACAGGGCCGGCCGAGTGGCGCATTGGTTAAGCGCTGGTTTTGGGATGCCAGCGGCCCCGGTTCGGATCCCACATGAGGGCCAGTGACACTGCCCTCCCTCTACAGCTAACAACAGCTCCACCTGGAGCTGGGCTGTGCGAGCCCCGGTGATGGTGTGGGCTGCCATAGGCTACAGTGAGTGGCCCGCAGCCAGCGTGAGCGGCTGGCAGCCAAGAGTGAGCTGCCAATAGCCGCGGTGAGCGACATCCAGAGGCCAGCGACCGATCTGCCTCATCCGGGAAGAGTGCAATGACGATACCAACAGTGAAGCAACATCCTCCGCAACTAAACTGAAGAACAAAAAGACAGCAACTTGTCTGTTCCCCTTCCCCGATTTCCCAACGCTGTTCCCCTCCGCCAATTCCCCAATAAAAAATCTAAAAAAAAAAAAAAAAAAAAAAAAAAAAAAAAAAGACTCTTTTACAGTTCCAATGGACAGCTACAGAAGAAGAAAATAAAATATGGCAACAAAAGGTGGAAACTTTGACTCACACAGATATAGCTTAGCATGTATATGAACTAACATGTTGGGTGTCTTGAAAAGATGGTTTCATAGAATAAAGAATATTATTAAAAACCTCCTACTGTAACTCATAAAGTGTATAACAGTTGTTCTATCTGTGTAAAATATAACCTTGGAAAATCATTCCATGGGTCCCAAGGACATTTCTCATTCCCTTTAGGTCCATTTGAGATATGGTAATGGGACTTTATCCAATGCCACCATCTCAAGGATACAAATATGTATCAGTCATGATTTGTATGATGTCTCACTGGGTTGAAATATTCCCTTACAGGGGAGCAACAGCCTTAATGATAGGTAAGTTATTTATAGGTAAGTTATATATATCATCAGCCCCAATTGGAGAATTCCCTGTGAGTTACTTAGTAACTGAGAAACTCATTTCACACGGCAATAATATAATCTATTTGTAATATTTGGCTTATTTTACAGTATTTTCATTGTGCCTATCACCCCAGTCCTCTGGATTGGTAGAATGTACAAATGGTAAATTAAAACTCAACTAGGTAAAATTTTAGAAGCTTTTATTTTAATATCCCCTGGTCAAAAGCTCTCCTTAGAATGCTTCTCAATGTGAGATATTCCTTTTGGTAAATACAGGCTTTTTCCTCATTAGTCATTGTTCATTCTATATAAAGAGAAATATAAACCAATCTTTCTAAAAGGAGACATCCTACGTTATTATCAAGGATTTATCAATTATCTTAAAGAAATTAATAAATTAGTAACTGATTCACTCCAGTGTGCTCCCAGGAGACGACTTCAAAGACCACGACTCACAACCAGGAAATTTTGTCCATTGGACAAGACATCAACTAAAGACTCTCCAACCTTGTCAGAAGGGACCTATCAGTGGATATGAAAGACGCCTCAAGGATGAGAAGCCACCGACATCAGGGTTAGACAGCTATCCCAAGACGTCAAGAAGGCCTGTATACCTACATAATTGATATTAACTTAAAATAACCATTTGTAAGGGCCGGCCGAGTGGCTCAGTTGGTTAAGAGCTCACTCAAGTGTGCGAGCTGAGGTCTGAGCAACGGCAGCTTGATGCCAGCCCGAGCTGAGTTGCCGTAGAGCTGCCAACAGGTGGCAGGATGGCTCAGCTAAAAAAGAAAAAAAAAAAAAAAAAGATACAAAATAAAATAACCATTTGTTCTTCAGGCTTTTCTCAAACTCTGTACTTATATAGTCCAATTGTTAATAATTGCTAAAGGCATATAAGATAGCTTCTTTATTTTCAATAATTGTTTTATGGCTTTAAAATTTACAAGTAATGTTATTGTTTTGAGAGAGGTTAAAAGAAAGTAATTTGTCCTTGTAAGTTCATTATTTCTTTTCTTTTTTTAATTTTATTGGGGAATTGCGGGAGGGAACCAGCCAAGTTGTGGTTCTTCAGTCTTCATTGTGGAAGGCTCCAGTCACCATCTGGCTTCCCATTGGCAGCTCGTGGCCTCTAAGCTCAAGGTGCTAGGTTCAATCTTATTTGCAGGTGGGCGTAGCCACCATCCCATGAGGGCGTCAAACCAGCAGCCTTGTTGTTAAGAGTGCACGCTCTATCCACTGAGCCATCCGGGCGGCAGCTCAACTCCAGGTGCTGAGGTCAGTCTTAGTTGTGGGTGAGCATAGCCACCATCCCATGCGGGAGTTGAACCTGGCAGCCTTGTTGTTAAAAGCGCGAGCCCTATCCACTGAGCCATCTGGGGGCAGCTCAGCTGAAAGTGCCGGGTTCAATCTTTAGTTGTGGGTGGGCGTAGCCATTGAACAGGCAATCTTGTTATTACACCAGCTGAGCCATCCTGCCACCTGTTGGCAGTTTAGCGACAGCTCAGCTAGGGCACAGAGTTCACTGGCCCATGTGGGAATCGAACTGGTGGCCCTGTTGCTCAGAGCACGCACTCTAAGCCAACTCTTAACCAACTGAGCCACTCAGCTGGCCCACAGTTCATTATTTCTAAATGAGAAAAAGGAGACAAACTGAGGACGAGTGACGTTGTAGAAGGTTAGTGGAAAAAAATATTGAGAACGAAATTTTATATATAAATACTAGAACCCAATAATACTTACCCCTAACTCAACAAAGACTACTAACTACATTAATTCAAACAGAAGCTGAACTGGATGAATATATATTTAAAAGTAGCCCTCAATGACTGCTGAGACACCGAATATTTATGAAATTTTTACTGTCCTGGCCTCTAGAAATTTTTATGTAGTAATTGTAATTTACACCACTATATTCTTACAGCCTTGGCCCGTATTAAACCTTAAAGTTACAGTTCCCAGTTATACAACTTACAAAAATCAGATTAATAAATGACACCTGAGTGCTTCTAATGTAAACTAGATAGGCCATACTAAATTAAAAAAGGTAAACGGTTATGTCCCCAATCTATATGGAATTCTAAATTCACCAAATCCTGGCCTACCGTATGCACCTCAACAAACAATATATGGTATATGGGAAGAGGACTTTTTATTGAGAAAGGTTAGAAAATTCTTCTGTTATACTCATTTCTATTGTAATGATACCAGGTTTACAGTAAATTTTATGGGAATATGGTGTGATACTAAAATCATAGGCAAATTAACTTTGCCTGAGGTTAATAAAACCCATGATAAACTGATACTGAAAATCCAATGTATTAGGAAATTGAACTTAATCCTCCCCATGAATCATTTCTATGTAAATTAATTGGCCAAAATAAAAATTAGAACTTCTAGATCATAAAATAATAGAAAGTCTTCATTCATCTGGCCAAACTTATAAGGTACAAATAACAGTAGGTGAGGGGAAAAAAACATATTATTAGCTTAAGAAAAATTATGATAATACATACAAAGTTTCTTTAGATGGCTAGGATGTTTATTCTCTTCAGACTCATACTTGTCTAATAGACATTTTCTGCTTCTAATTGGTGTTACTGGTTTAATACTACTGCTCTTGCTTCCAGTTTGTACACATTATACTGGATACAAGAAAAAAAAACAAGAAAGAGAGAAAAAAACTTGGATCATGATAGCTCAAAGATTAAAAATGATCCAAAATTTATCTAATGAAGACGTATAGGATATGACTCCCTCTCATTTGCTCACATTTTCTTTTAAATATAATAAATATTTCAGCCTTGACTGCCATGCCATCTAAGGTTATAGTCTTGCCCCACTCTCAATGGTCCAACATTCAACAAGATAAATGTTGACACTAAGACTTCCTAAGAATGAGCCTTCCTAGCACCATAGGACCACACTATCCAACCAAAAGGCTGGTCATCAATAGATCCTTCACATTTATATATGATCAAAAGTGGAAAGGTGGACAGAAAAGGAGCCACATGGCAAACCTGACAAGTTCAGAAGACTGAAAATAACCACAGAGGATGGCATGAACATAAAAATTCCTAACTAAGGTAGGCCATGGCTGGAAGTCACATCCTTGGCCTGTAGCTTCCTTGAACAAAGTCAAACTTTACCTTAAGCCTATCTTTCTTTTTTGCATCTAAGATAACATACCCTTGTAATATCAGAGTAATCTCTTTTTCTGGAACCCCCCTCCCCTTCTCCCCCACCACCACACCAGAGCAGGAAACTACAAAATCCCTCATTGTTATCTTGTTCCTCAAATACTATCTCTATGTGTTATAAAATACTATAAACTATGCTTTACCCACCAATGTAAAAGAAGTGTGTGTCTCTCCATTTTATTTTTTATCCAATCCCAGAGATTTTCCCACTTTGCTTTCTCCCACCCCCTTAATCTACAACCAATGGATTTCATGTAACCCTCCTCTTTTGATTCTAAGGTATAAAATAAATTACAAAACAGCCATTTTCCGGAGCATCTTCTCAATCCATTGAGGCTTTGCTTCCCGGCAATTGTTGTCAGTTTGGCTAAAATACACTCATAAGCTTTCTCTTAGGCTGGATATTTTTCAATACTCCTGTTATTCATAAAATTTGGGATCTCAGTGGATCATGGGGAGTCCATCTCAGCAGACAAATTCACTCTTGGGGTTCACATCAAATGAATCTTTCCTCTCAGGGTCCACAGAACCATGAACTAGAATCCTAGAAAGCACTATATAAACCAAACTTGAAGAAACAAGAGCTCCTTCTCCCACCCCACATTTTGGAGCCAGCAAAACCTGGGCTCAGGGAAGCCTCCATTTTGTTGTTGTAAGCTAAGGTGCTAAGATGTGAAGACTGTTAAGGGGCCAAGCCCTGCAGAAGATCCAAAACTGGAGGTATCAGGATAAGTCCACATGACTTTTAGGCCGGCCGAGTGGCGCGGTGGTTAAGCGCTGGCTTGGGAAGCCAGCGGCCCCGGTTTGGTCCCACATATGAGGGCCAGTGACACTGCTCTCAAAAAAAAAAAAAAAAAAAAGTCCACGTGAGTTTTTCTGTTTCCGTGGAATGTGGACAAAAATGAGAAACCTAGCAGTGGGTCAGATTGCCAGTCACAGTTGCTGCTTGGCTTATATTGACCGTATTGGCTTCTCTGCCAGGTTGCTGTGCTGAATCTATACGTAATGACTTTCCCCTCTGATTGCCTTCAAGGTTTTTCCTTTAAATTCGGTTCTCAGCAGTTTGACAATAGTGTTCGTAGGGCTTCCCCCACCCTCTTGAGTCTCTGGCTTGTATTCTTTCATTAATTTTGGAAAATTCTTAGCCATTGTTTTGTCTACTCGCTTGCGGGCTATGATAGAATTCATGAAGTCAGGTAGAAATACAGAAACAGAAGATTTATTAAAGAGAAAGATCAGCTGGGCAGAGTCTGCAGGAAACTACTGCAAACTGCTGCCTCGAGACTTTGGTCTCAAGTTTTGTATTTTCTAACCATGATGTAAATTGCTTTGTTCTGTAGTTGGGGGGTGGGGGAAGGTGCAGTAAAGCTGGTATTGCAACCTTTGCATATGTTATGTAGATTTAAGTTGGAGCCATGAGAGTGGATCCCCTACCAGATGCAAAACCTCTCCCAAGTCAGAGCTAGCACTGAGACTAAGTTAATTGAAACTGGTATGCATAGCAATGTATAAGAAGCAGAATCAGGGCCGGCAGAGTGGCGTGGTGGTTAAGCGCTGGCTTTGGGAAGCCAGCGGCCCCGGTTCTGTCCCACATATGAGGGTCAGTGACACTGCCCTCAAAAAAAAAAAAAAAAAAGAACAAGCAGAATCATTAAGAGGCAAAGAAAGAAAAAAAAGCTTTCAAAAATTCCCAAGCTAAATTGTACTTATTAATTTGAGCTATACCACAGGTCCAAATCTCAAAAATAGAAGATTTAGTGCCACCATTACAACGTTGTCTTAACAGCCATCATCTCTTCAAATAGTCTTCTACCCTTTTCTAGGACTCTAATTACATATATGTTAGTTTGTTATTACCCCACAGTTGTTGTTTTTTTCTCTTTGTGTTTCAGTTTGTATGATTCCTATTAATTTATTTTCAAGTCCACTGATTCTTTCCTCTGGAGTTTCCAGGCTGCTAGTAAGCTTATTGAAAATATTTTTTATCTCCAGTCTCATGTTTTTTATTTCTAGCATTTCCACTGGATTGTTTTATACGTTCCATCTTTCTAATGAAATCCCCCTTTTGTAATACTCATTGTCCATTTCTTCCACTAGATCTTTTTTTTTTTTTTTTTTTTGAGGGCAGTGTCCCTGGCCCTCATATGTGGGATCCGAACCGGGGCTGCTGGGGTCCCAAGCCAGCTCTTAACCACTGCACCACTCAGCCAGCCCTCTTCCACTAGATCTTTTAACACTTTAATCATGATTATATTAAATTCCCTGTCTGTGGATTCCAACGTCTTGATCATCTCTGAATCTGGATTTGTTAAATGCTTTGTTTCTTGAAGGTGTGCTGATTTTTCTTAATTTTTGTAGAGCCCTATAAATCTATGATGGAATTGAAATTCATCCAAGTTAACTAGCAGTAAATAAAAACTCACCAAGAGAGAAGTGAGAATCTGTACCCGGGACTCTGGCTCAAATATATAACTGAGGCAGAAAGTGCCTCTGAAACTGATATGGGCCAAACGAAAGGGCTTCTCAATATAGAAACTCTAAGTTTTCTTTTCCCTAGTGCTTTGGCTCCATAACTCCCAGTTATAATCATTTTTCAAATCAGTTTCTTAATCATAAATAATAAATTGTTTTAACCTGAATCAGAAATCTCCTACCCCCTGTTTTAGGTAATTACTCAAAAGCTTCTGATTAATGTCTGTTGATATGGTCATTGTGACCCAGCATTCTTTCCAGGCCTAGCTCCAGGGTGAACAATAACTGAATAACCGGTTAAAGCAGAAGGCCATAAGCAAAATGAAGCTGAACAATTTTTCATCACACAATCACCCTCTGTCAACGGCTTTGAGTCCTGCTTCCTGGGCCAACACGTTTAACTCTGTTAACTAAAATCTGTCTCTCCTCATCTAGGGATCGTTGGAATACAAGTGATGCCCCACAAAGACTTCCAGTCTATCCCAGCCACAGAAGTCAACATGGTCTTCCAGGCAGATCTCAAGACCCCTTTCCCTCATCTAAGATCAGATAGGGTGAGAGTCCCGTTAATCCCCAGTAGGTAGGGACAATGGCCACATTCAGCAAGAAGATAAAGAAGAAGAGATCTCCTGTCCCTCAATTCCCCATAAAGATTTATGGGGATCACGTCTCTCAAGGGGGACGTAAGGCAGGCAGTTAGAGACAGGAATTGGGTCTCCAAGACACCTGGATACGTCAGGTAACATTCCTACATGTCCAACATAGTCTATGGGAAATAACTGCCCAAAAGACCTCCCCTCTCTGCCCAAACTTGCCCTTGTTTACCATAACCATTAGCCATTATCAATCACAGGTATCAATCAAGCAGCCCCACAATTGGAGAGGAGTAGCCCATTCTAGAAGAGAAGGAAATAAAAACTCAAGTCCTCACCTGTCAGTGCCTTTTGAGCTCGGGGTGCTCCAAACCCTTTGGAATGTACTTTTTCTTCTAATAATGAGCCCTTGAGCAACTCCCTTCTCCTGGACCCGCCCCTTCTTCTTTGACGTGTACTTTCGCTTCTAATAAACTGCTCTTTCACACTGTATTTCTCTGTCTCACTCTACTCTTTGCTTGAGATGCCAAGAAGGGCCTGCTCTCCGTTAACAAAACCATGGCCCCCAAATAAGACAGTCAGACTTTGGAAAAATAACTGTGTGAATACAAAGCCACAAAATACAATATCAAGTGTAAGACATCCGGCAGCCTGCAAAGGGATTCAGGCAATTAGCAACATCAAACAAGGATACATCTGGCTGTATAAAACCAGTTTTTGTTTGTTTGTTTTTAAAATAATACACATCATTTTTTAGGATAGGTTTAGGTTTATCAAAATATTGAGCAGTGGGGTCGACCGAATGGCTCAGTTGGTTAAGAGCTCGCTCAAGAGTGAGAGCTGAGCTCTGAGCAGCAGCAGTTCGATGCTCAGCCCGAGCTGAGCTGCCAACAGGTGGCAGGATGGCTCAGCTTAAAAAAAAAAAATTTTTTTTTGAGCAAAAAGTGGGAAATTCACATATATCCCTTGCCCCAAAGTTTTCCTGTTATTAACATCTTGCATTGATGTGATATGTTTGTTATAATTGATGAAACTATTGATACACACTTGTAAATAATATAAACAAAGCTGAAACCCAAGGCAAACAAGTCCAGGGCTCATGCTGCCTGCACTGCTCAGTCAATAGATCCACACAGGAGTTGGGTCATAGAAAAAGCGTTTACTATCAGAGCACCGATGGTCTGAGAAGTCAACTGGTTAACACCTCCAGAAACTGCTTTAACATTCTCAGACCGGCTTGGGGTATTTAAGGGAAAATCTGGGAGTTCCTTCAGAGGCTATGGGAAGGTTTCAGGGGTCTCTGCATGGAGCCTGCATGTGGCCATGTGCTTCTATGATGAAGTCAGCAACCCAGGAACAATAATGGGATTAGCCTGATAGGCCATTGAGATTGTGATTAATAAACCTAAGGGTATTAATCATAAATTTCAGGGTAATTTTCTAAAAACAGGAAACTGGGTGCAACAGAGGACATTCCAAGCTTAGCCCCAGGGAATGATCTATTGTTAAGCTATAGGTAGGTCAAGAAAAGGTAAGGCCAAGGACACAGGGAGGCCTCTACTATGGGGGTACCAACTGGGCCCTGTTTCAAAGCCACTTTAAAATGGAGTTGGAGTTGCCATCCTGTGAGGGTGACACTGCATTTTAACAATCTAGTTTAGTCCAATTTAACAATGTAATTTAGCTTAAGACTTTTTAAAAGATTTTTTCTTTTCTTGTTTTTGCCTTCTTCCCCTCCTGCTGGTTTTAATGACTGTTTATACAAGGCCAATACCTTTCTGGTTAATTTAAAGGACAACTGGCTTTAATAATTCTGTTTTCTCAAGACTGCAGCCATGCCTTTTTTATCTGCTTGAATGGCCTTGTTTACACAAGGTGGAATACATACCTAGCTAATTGCAGAATAAATGGCCTTAATGGCCCTGCTTTCTCAAGACTGCAGGCATAATTCCAAATCTGCCTAATCTCAGACACTGATTTAGAAGAGCTCACAGCCTTCAGCCATCTGCTTTGTTAACTGGAGAGTTCCCTCCCTCAACAGAGACTGAGATAATTTTATCTCTGAGACAAACCAGGCTCTTACCTCTTTTCAGATCTTGGTACCCAAAAGTTGCCTGATCACCTCCCCCTCCCCTTTGTTCTGCTGCTCCTTATGTTCCTATAAAACCGTTTGGCCATGGGGAGATGGGGAAGACAGCTTTTGTGATAGGAGTCCACTGCCTTTTCCCAAATGCTGGCATTTGGAATAAGCCTGCTTTTCTTTCCACCGACCTTGTCTCTCATTCTTTGGCTAACGAGATGGCAAGCAGCCGGAGCTTAAGCCAGTAAAAATCCCAGAGGAACTGCCTTGCATGTCTTACTCTTTAAACCCCTGGAATATTAAAACTGGACAATGTAATCTTTGGACTGGGCTTAAAGCAGCATTGTATTCCAAACATCCATTTGCAACGCTAACAGGACAGCAGATATGACTACTGGACTGAAAATTTAAAAACATTCTTTAGAACTAGCATCACTGCATTAGCTTACCTGCACCTATAAGAAATTCCTCCCTTAGCTTACTAACATCCATAGAAATTCCTTCCTTTTATTCATGTAATTACTCCCCTTCCCTTTCTCATAAATGCCCCTTGCCTTCACCTCTTAAGCTGAGCACTGTTTGGGTTTCTGCTTCAATGAATCAGTGCTTTCCAAATTCTTTTGAATCTCAAATGAACCCTTGTTGCCTCTCACTTTGTCCTTTTATTTTTAGGCTAACATTATTAATGGAAGTCCATGGTTTACATTGGGATTTTTCTATGAGTTTTGATGAATGCATGATGTCATGTATCCACCATTACAGAATCATATGGAATAGTTGCACTGCCCTAAAAATCCCCCACGCTCCTGCTCCACCTACTCATTACTACTGTTACAGTGCAAATGGTCTGGCTGCTCACTGCACGAAAGCCAAAACTCGAGAGGTGAGGTTGGTGGAAAGAAAAGCAAGTTTTATTCCAAAATGCCAGCATTAAAGGAAAACAGTGGACTCCCTGTCACAAAGACTGCCTTCCTTCTCTTAATATCGCCAAAAGGTTGTATAGACACACTAGGAAGGACAGAACAAAGGAAGGAGAAGTTGGCCAGGCAGCTCCAGGAAAAGGCTGGTCTGCCCCAGGGTCAGGAGTGAACTCCATACAGATACAAAACAAACCTTCTCAAGTTACCAGCCTAGGTGTGCACACTGGTCTGCAGTAAACAGAACCATTGGAACTGGTATGCATGGTAAATTGCACAGTAAACAGAGTTATCAAGGTTTGGCGGGGAGGAGAGCAAAGCAAAGAAAGGAATAAAAAACATTTTCAAAATGTCCCAAGCCAAACAACTGTCAAATCACATTACGTCAGAGTTTTAAATTACAAAACTAGAAGATACAGGGTCACCTTTATGCTACCTCTCTGACAAACTCCTTGCAACCACTGATCTTTTTAATACTTCTGTAGACAAAAAACATCCAACCTAAGAGAAAACTTATAAGAGTTTATTTGAACCAAACTGATGACAATTGCCAGGAAGCAAAATCTCAATGGATTGAGAAAATGCTCCACAAAATGGTGGTTTGCAGCTTATTTTATACATAAAATCAAAGGAGGAAGGTTACATGAAATCTATTGGTGATAGATTAAGTGGGTGGGAGAAAGCAGAGCTGGGAAACCTCTGGGATTGGATGAAAGTAAATTGGAGAGACAGGTACTTCTTTTACATAAGTGGGTGCTGGATAGTTAACAGGTTGCTGTTTACAGCACATAGAGATGGTAATCAGGAGACAAGCATAATAATGAGGAATTTTGCAGTTTCCAGCTCTGGTCCAGAGAAAGGATTACTGACATTCCAAAGATGTTATGTTAGGTGCAATAAGGCAACAGACCGGCCCACTGAAAAGGCACAGATTAATTTATGAAGGAAGCTAAAGATGTGACTTTCCACCATGGCCCACTTAGTTATGAAATTTTTTTATGCTCACACCATCTTATGTGGTTATTTTCAGTCTCTTGAGCTTGTCAGGTTAATATGTGGCCCCTTTTCAGTCCACACCTCTTTAATTTTTCCTTTTTCAGAATGTCATATATGTAGCCTTTTAAGATTGGATTCCTTCACTTACAATATGCATTTGTGGTTCCTCCATATCTTTGCATGGCTTACTAGCTCATTTCTCTCTATTGCTGAGTGATAGTCCATTGTATGGACATTGTGATGGTTAATTTTATGCATCAACTTGGCTGGGCCACAGGGTGCCAGGTACTTGGTTAAACATAGTTCTGGGTGTGTCTGTGAGGATATTTCTGGATGAAATTTACAGTTGAATCAATAGACAGAGTAAAGTAGGTAACTTTCCCCATTGTGTGGCAAGCCTCAGCCAATCCATTAAACACCAGAATAAAATAAAAGGCTGAGCAAAAGAGAATTCACTCTTTTTGCCAGAGTCTTCAATCGCTAGAACATTAGTCTTCCCTGCTATTAGGACTCAGATTAGAACTTACACCATGAGCTCCTCTGGTTCTCAGACCTCTGGGCTGCAGATCTTAGGACTTCTCAACCTCGGTAATTGAACAAGTCAATTCCTTATAACAAATATGCACGCGGGTGTGTGTGTGTGTGTGTGTGTGTGTGTGTGTGTGTGTGTGGAGAGCACTGTGGAAGCTGTTAGAATGAGTTGGGTTTTTGTTGTTGTTGTTGCTTTTTAGCCGAGCCATCCTGCTACCTGTTGGCAGCTCAGCAACTGCTCAGCTCGGGCTGGGCATCGAACTGCTGTTGCTCACAGCTCAGCTCGCACTCTTGAGCGAGCTCTTAACCAACTGAGCCATTCGGCCGGCCCTAAATATTTAATCTTTTTGTTTGTTTGTTTGTTTGTTTGAGGGCATTGTCACTGGCTCTCACATGTTGGACCTGAACCCGGACCGCTGGCTTCCTAACCCAGCGCTTAACCACTGTGCCACTCTGCTGGCCCTAGAATGAGTTTTGTGTGAGTTAAGACTGACTTCATATTGAATGACCAAGAGTAACTCCATTTTGGACATGCACAAAGAACTTAGCAGACAACGCCCAGGGAGCTGCCCGGTTGCCCTGGCAATTGAGTGTAACCAGCTACATTCTGAAGGTCTGCTACTGAAGATAACAGGGTTGCTGGCTGGCTGCCCTGATAAGGTGACATCAGAGAGTCACTCAGAAATGCATAAGAACTGAGGACTTTTGCAGCTCAGAGAGCCGGTCTTGACTGAGAGGTGACCACGCTGCCACTCTGCTCTGAGAACCCTCCACTCTGCTCTGCTCCACTCATACAGAACCTCTGCCAGACCAACCTCCCAGACTGGCCACCTTTCCTTGCCCCATCAGGACTCTGATCGACTTTGGGACTGGTTCATTAGTCTATTTTACCCAATTATTGTATTACTCGGTGTGCTTTACTCTTTGGTGTGCTGATTATTGATGTTTGAGTAAAAGGCATAGTGAAAGGCATTTAAGATTTTGTGTGCTTTGTTCTCGGCTAGTGCCACAGCTACCTCAGGGGACTCAGTCAGTGCCAGGGAGAGATTCTGAGGGTCTGAGAGTCTCTCGGGGGTTAGTCCCCCTGACTTGCAGGAAGAGATTGCAGCACAGACTGTGAGCCTAGCAGTCGCTTGTGTCCACTTGTGTCCAAAGTGTCCACTTGTGGTCAATGTTGCTCAAACAGTAGTTTGCCATAATCAGAAGTGTCTAGATGTTGATGGTAACCACTTTGAGCACCTCTTGTATTGGTCTTTTTTTTTTTTTTGAGGGCAGTGTCACACTGGCCCTCATATGTGGGACCCAAACCAGGGCCGCTGGCCCCCCAAGCCAGCGCCTAACCACCGTGCCGCTCGGCCAGCCCTTGAGCACCTCTTGTAATTGCAGAAGTCAAACATTACTTATATTCATCTTTTGTTATTGGTATGTATTGATTATTACAATTTTAATACAGCTTTCCTTTCTTAGAATGTGTATACATTTTTTTTTTGTTTATATATATATTCCTATTGGTTGTGTTTCCTATGTTTCTCTGGAGAACCCTGACTAATACAGATGGACCACAATTTGTTTATTCATTTACTTATTGAAAGACATCTTGGTTATTTTCAATTTTTGGTAATTATGAATAATGCTGCTATAAACATTTGTGTACAGCTTTTTGTATGAACATAAGTTTCAATTCATCGGGGTAAATACATAGGAGCATGGTATGGTAGACTATGGTTAGCATTGTAATAAATTGCCAAATGGTTTTCCAAAATGGCTGTACCGTTTTGCATTCCCACCAACAATGAATGAGAGTTCCTTTTGTTCCAGATTTGTCAGTCTTTGGTGTTACCAGTTGGAACCAGTTTGGTTTTTTTTTTAAAAGATTTTTATTGGGGAATTGGGGAAGGGGAATAGTGTTGGGGAATTGGGGAAGGGGAACAGCCAAGTTGTTGTCCTTCAATCTTAGTTGTGGAGAGCACAGCTAGGGCACAGCTAGCTCAGCTCCCAAGTCCATTTGCCATCCAGCCATCCATCAGCAGCCTACAGCTGCTCAGTTCAATCTTAGTTGCGTGTGGGCACAGCCCACCATCCCATGCGGGAGTGAACTGGAAACCTTGTTGTTAGGACCATGTGCTCTCAACCAGCTGGGCCATCCTGCCACCTGTTGGCAGCTCAGTAGCAGCTCAGCTCGGGCGCAGCTCACTGGCCCATGTGGGAATCGAACTGGTAATCCTGTTGCTCAGAGCTCACACTGTTAACCAATTGAGCCACTCAGCCGGCTCTTGGAACCAGTTTTTAATAGCGCCATAATATACAGCTACAATGATTTAAAACTCGAATCCACTAGTGAACAAATGGAATTTTGTACTTGTCTCTCTGTATCATGTTTGGGAGCCAGACTGACCACTTTGGATTAAGTGGTCTTTTGGATTCTTATATCTTGTTAATGAGAAGAACTTACAACAGAGGACTGGGTTTCCTTCTAATTTAGATAGGTGGGTACTTAAGCAGCTAATTGGAGATATAAAAGCAATATTAGCATAACCGTACCTTAGTGAAAGGGGTAATGTGTCATAAAATATTGACACTTACTTGGAAAGATATTTTACGCAAACTACTTTAAATTCTCTCTTTTAAGAACCTAACTAAAATCTGAAGGTTTAGTTAGCTGACTGTGGGTAAAATCATGATTAGCTTTCATTGCCTTCTGGCCCTCCACCTCCCACCCTTCCTTTACCACTATGAGACAGGAAGGAGGAAGAATAAATGTCTTATAATAACTTCAATTCTTAGCTGTTTATGACTATTTATAAATACTGACTCATCATAGACTGGCTTTTTAGCTTAAAGTTTTAAGATGATTTTAAACTGGGATTCAAAGCTCTCCATTTTCCCATTTATACAAAAACAAGGGCCGGCCGAGTGGCGCGGTGGTTAAGCACTGGCTTGGGAAGCCAGCGGCGCCCAGTTCGGTCCCACATATGAGGGCCAGTGACACTGCCCTCAAAAAAACAAAAACAAAAATAAAAAAACATGAGGAGAAAAATAACTTAGCAATGTTCATTACTTTCAGGTAGGTTAATGTAAATAACATTTCCAAAAAAGTAAGGAAATTAATGATGATATTCAAATTTCAAGCTAAGAATAGTTTATTTGGGGTAGTAGGATGATGGGTATACAGTATTTCTTCGTTTTTTTTTCTACATATAATCTGTTTCTCCAGGCCACATTTGCCTGGTAATTCAGTAGACAAACAGTAACAATAATAAAACAGTGTTTCCCTGGTTCATATTCTACCCTGTGAATTATGTTTTCCTTTACCATTCTCCAACACTACCCCTCAGCTCCACACACCTCAGTTTCCTTCTAACTCTATCAACTCTGTGTTCTGGGCACTAAGTTGGACCATTAGAAGAAACACCAATTAAGTATCTGGACATGAAAAGTTATCTTGTCATTTGCCATTAGTTCTTTCCCAGCTGCTGTCTTAAGACTATTTGGTTCCCAAGCTGCCCCATATGAAGGAGTGTAGGTTAGTCTGGCTCTCTGTCTAGGCTGCTTTGTCCTTCTTAGCTGTAGCTTCTTGTCAGTCTTTTATCTGGGATGCAAGTTTGGTTAACCTCCACCCACATTTTTACCAAATATTATTCACAAGATCAAACGGTGTCCCACTTTGTGCTTTTAATATCTAATAGACAATCTTCCTATCTGGCTAAATAGTGGGCTCTCCCCTTCTAAGAATTTGGTATAAGATCCTCAAAGATGGGGTCAAATAACTGTTTGGTTGTTGTTTTTGTGAGCCCCTTCTCTCCCATATCAGCATTTCCCAAGAGGTTTGTCAGTCCTACATTAAAATTGATCTCTGTCTATCTATCCTAACACTACTGACATGGCCCTACACATAATATACGTTTTCTATTGTACTTTCTTCTGATCATAGAATTCAACTTTTTTTTCCCTTGGGAGTTATCCCTTTCCATTCAACCTGTGTAGTTCAGGTGGGCTGACTCCATCAGATGCAATATGCAGAGGAACCAGAATCCAGCTAGAAGCCAATACCAAGATCCTAGACATATGGTCCTAGTCAAAAGGTCCCTATCGCTCCAGCCATTTGGGTCTTCCAGATTGGGCCTCAGACACTGTGAAGGAAAGATGAGCCATGCTTTCCATGCCCTGTCTATATTCTTCTTTTTTTTTTTTTTTTTTTTTTGAGGGCAGTGTCACTGGTCCTCATATGTGGGACCCGAACCGGGGCTGCTGGTGTCCCAAGCCAGCTCTTAACCACCGCGCCACTCGGCCAGCCCCCTGTCTATATTCTTACCCACAAAATCATGAATATAATGAAGTTTGACACCATTCAACTTTAGGGTAGTTTGTTACACAGATAACTGAACTGCTCCAGAGGTAGCTCTTTAATTCAAATGCAGACTATCAGAACAGTAAACAATGGACTTTGGTTTGGGACTGAGCACATAACGCAGGTCTGGCCAATCATTATTTCCATCCCTTCAGCCATAGTTTTTGGTTAGGAGATAAGTGTGTGATCCAAGGTGGTTCAATGGTGTTGCATCGTGCGCAGCTGGGTCTGGCTTCCTCGAGAGGACCGTCGGGGACTCAGAAACAGAAATAAAGAGCAAGAGACAAAGTGTAGTTTGAAAGCAAAGTGAGCCATGGGACTCAGTGTCTGATGGACAAAGAGCCCAGAATCTGGTCAGACTGCAGCTTTTATTGAGTACACACAGGGAAGGAGCATTGTTCTTTCTGCAATCTGTAATTCACATATGTCATCCAAAGAATTTAGCCAAATCTGTGTCCCACAGACCACCTCAGCCTAAAGACCCTTGACCAAAACATCAATGCCTCCTAGGAGAACAGTTAATGATTCACTATGACACTTAAAGGCAAGAATGCAAGGAGGACTGATGTTATCTCTTGGGAAGATTTCTCTTCTCTGGCAGGCTGTTAGCTCTGCAGGTAAGGGGTTACAGGCCCTTAGGCCCCTTATGCTTCACCTCCTTGATCCTCCCAGGGTACCCCACGGAGGACAATGCCTGGCTTGGGACGCCCTAATGCACATATTTTATTTAGGATTTTGCGCATATTTAGGGTCTTGCCTGTAGTTAGCTGACCTGCCCTCTCTCTTGGGATCCCATGGGGATTTGCCATAAACATAGTGAAAATCCTACCCCAGTGAGGCTCTGCTGTTATGGACAAATGCAGGGAGGCAGACAGCAAGGCTGCTGTGAGGCCACATTTCCCCCTTCTCTGTTTAGAAGCATGAGAAACACAGATCTCACAGATTCCTGTTTGATTACACGTTGGAGGGCTGTTTGTCTGGTTCTCAGGACTAAATAAAATAAATACAGTAAAATAAGCATAATGGCAATTGCGCCAGCAAACCCACCACCTAAGATTTTCACCCAATTCAAAGGATCTAAATGTGACAGTCCATCTGCAGCCACGGAGAGCATGTCTTCTCCTGGCAGCAGCTGAAGATTGGCGTAGGACATTTCATCCACCTCTTTCTGAAGTTGTAAAATATCCACAGTAAGATTAGGAACATGTCCCAAAAGATGAGCTCGTACCTCCGTCCAGGGAGTACGAGTCTGATTCTAAGAATAAGGAGTAACACAATAAGTAGATACATTCCAATCACATTTTAAGGTAATCATAGTACATAAATTTTCCATTCGATCACCAAGAAAAACAACAGTAGTTTCTAAATCAGTTAATCTAACATTAATTTCTTGATCTTTTTTACTTGTTGATTCCATGATTTACTTGCATTCTTATGTCATTGTTGTACAAATTCAGTGGTCTGTACCGTCTGGTGTAGAGCCACTCCTGACACAGCAGCAACAGTAGTGAGGGCTATAATTCCCATAATTGCAGCAATCAATAATCCTACAAATCATCTTATTCTATATGAAATCTTAAGTAATAATTGAAGAACTATATGTAAAGTAGGAGAGCCTTCCCACACCCTAGAAGCTTGGACAAGGATCCATAATCCATGTTGTCTCTTGAGAATCATTATTTAATTATGTTCACTATAAAGAGAAGAATTGAGGGCCGGCCGAGTGGCGCATTGGTTAAGAGCTGGTTTTGGGATGCCAGTGGCCCCGGTTCGGATCCCACATATGAGGGCCAGTGACATTGCCCTCTACAGCTAGCAACAGCTCCACCTGGAGCTGGGCTGTGTGAGCCCCGGAGATGGTGTAGGCTGCACCCCTGCCGCAGTGGGCTGCCACAGGCTACAGTGAGTGGCCGGCAGCCAGCATGAGTGGCTGGCAGCCAGTGTGAGCTGCCAATAGCCACAGTAAGCGACCATCCAGAGGCCGGCGACCGATGTGCCTCATCCGGGAAGAGCACAATGACGATACTAACATGGGCCAGTGAAGCAACGTCCGCTGCAACTAGACTGAAGAGCAGAAAGATAGTAACTTGTCCGTTCCACTTCCCCGATTCCCCAACGCTGTTCCCCTCCCCCAATTCCCCAATAAAATCTATAAAAAAAAAAAGAATTTATACAAGTATATAATCTACATTGATCACATTCTATTAATTTTGTAATTAATTTTACTGTCATTGTTCCAACTAGAAAAACAAAAGGAAGTTTAAGACATGTCTGTAAATAAACTTTTTGTTTCCTTAAATAGAAAAGTATATTCTATTTTTATTTATTTGTTTATTTTTTGTTAATAGGATAGAGTATCAATAATCTGAGAAGAATTATAAGTGTTGTACCCACCATCTGAGAAGTTGGTAATTGGAGCAATTAAATTGAGGGCAGTTAAGGACTGTATCCCCTTGGGGGCCCCAGTCTATTACTATTCCATAGGAATCATTAAATAACACCCAATTCATACTCCCTCAACACTCTTCCCAATGAATATGGGACTGTCCATCAATCCAATTACTTTGATTGGTACATGGAGGAATAGGGGGAGGGAAGCTATGAGTGCTTGCCTCCTGTACTTCAAATTTCTTTCCAAAAATCATAAACATATCTTTAAAGGTATAATTTTCCTTGCCTTGAGGCACAATCCAAGCATATTTTTTTATAGCTAGGCATGGAGCATCAATTCCAATACAAATTGGGGTATAAGTAAAACCTAATGAGATATAACCTGAAAGTTTAAAAATGCGACCTTCTTCATGAGGGAATTCAGGTCCCCTTAAATCTTCTGGCCCTGGAAGCCAGGAGCTATCATTAATGTAAATTAAAGGAGGGTTATCAGGCCATGAACATATGAGCATCTATTCTTGGAAATCTCGCTAAGACCAAGGTTTTTTCTGCCATTTGAGACAGCTTTTGTATTTGTGCCCAAGTAGAAAGAGGCACATCCAAATCAACACCCGTATTAATAGGAATAAAAAACATCCCTGTCCGTTGTATAGACAATATACAGCTTTTAACTGGTGAAGCATCAGCGGGCACTAGCAAAGAATTAGAGACCTCCGGGAAAGGCAGCTTTTCAGTCGCAAGGCGTTTCTTCCCCTGCCTGGATGTCTCCTGCATTATCTTCAGAGGGGGGATGTGAGGAAGGCCGGTTTTCAGCTGAATGTCACTCATGATAAGGCTTGACACAGCGACCTGGTATCCACAAAGGGCGTTCCTGTGGACCTGGAGAAATACAAGCAAAACCTCTTTCCCATTTAATAAAGATTTTAAATGTCATTGATTGATTTGGATATCCTTCCACCAGATAGGGACATTTTCCAATAGTTTAGAACTGCTGGTTATTAAAATGTTTTTCTGTAGCAGTATGCCCAATGTTAACTTCATTACTTGAACCAGATGAATTTAAAATTTTTAAAGTAAACATGATTTTAGCCAGTTGTGTCTTTGGGGATTCTGTTTTGTCTTCCCCCTTTTTCAATTTTTTTTGTTTTTTTAAACAAAATTGGAAAAGACTGATTAGAATTATTGGAAAGCGGAGTTTGATTTAATATTTGTAGGGTTTGAAAATATCTCTAAAGCAGTTAAAACAGCCATTAGTTTAGCTTTTTGAGTTGAGATGTAATTAATCTATATTACTCTATGGTCTTTTTTTTTTTTTTTTTTTGAGGGCAGTGTCACTGGCCCTCATATGTGGGACCCGAACCGGGGCTGCTGGCTTCCCAAGCCAGCGCCTAACCACCATGCCCCTCGGCCGGCCCTCTATGGCCTTTTTTAGAGTCTAAGTTTTGGAAGACTTTTATGTACATGTCTGGGTCGTCTGAAAACTTTCCTTAACAGTCCTGTATTTGTCTAAGAATCCTGTAATGAAAAGGGAGATCTGAACCTTAGCACATCTACATTTTTCCAGCATATGTAGGATAATTAACATTTTTACTGGCAAATCTAGGAAGATATTTTGTAACCTTTAAAAAGTATAGGCTTGTGATAAAACATAAGATATATTTATGTTTATTAACAAATGTTAATCTATCTTTGAACATTTCTGTGACAAGAAGCTAAAAATAGGTGAACTCAGCAAAACTAAAATCTTAAGTTGTTAATAGATGTTGAGAAATTACATCTAAGCATTTTTAATATATGATCATTACTGAAAAGATTTACTTAACTTTGTGGCCATTTTTGAGAACTAATTATTGAAACATTAGAAACATCAATTAATTATAGAAATAAATCTTTGGTGTTGTATTTTAATCTGGTAAACAGGACGAATTCCTGAAATCACTTCTGTTAGAAAAATACCTGTTTGACCGATGCTTTTAAATTTTTTAGTTCCTAGTAGCAATGAACTAGGCGGGCCCAAGGCCTCTTGGCGCTGTGTTTCTCCCGGTTTTCGAAAGGCAGGAGGGATTCCGCTCCCGCGCCTTGAACAAAGCAGGCTGTGGCAGAGACAGACCGCATGGAGCTGTTTGTTTGTAATTGGAAAGCGGGAGCGTAATCCACCCACATTAGTATGAGTTAAAGAATGAAAATTCGTTGCTTCAGCAATGTGAGCACTCCCCACCAAAGTATCGGCAATAGCATTGCCACGGGTCATAGGACTATTTAAATGTATTATTTGTTGGTTTTTTAACGGAACTACAATTTTATTAGGCTCTTGACCTATTAAGATGTAAAACTCTGGTTCGAGCTCATGACACAAATTCTGAGATTAACTCTACATAACTCGGGAGTGACTTCACAAAGTTGTTAGGCAAAAAAGCTACTCTACTAAATCATTTTGTTGAACTATCACCGCAGTAGGCAAATATGGAGTTGGAAAAATTAAAATTTGTAACGTGTCGGATCTATGCGTTGAATTTGAGCTTTCTGTATTTTTTGTTCTACTAATTCCAACTCTTGATTAGCCTGAGGGGTTAAACTGCGAGGACTATCCAATTGAGGAGGTCCTGGTAAGAGACTAAATAAATTAGAGAGCATACGTAGGAATGCCCAAAGTGGGGGCGTAGCCAATTAATATCTCCTAACAATTCTTGTAAGTCATTTAAGGTGGAAATCTGATCTCTTCTTATCTGAACTTTTTGAGGTCTAATAGTCTGTCTATCTACAATTGCACCTAAGTATTGAACTGGTGTAGTAGTTTGAATTTTATCTGGAGCTATACAGAGTCCTGCAGAGTCAAGTTCTTTTAACAATTTAAAGCATTCTGCTAATTCTTCTGTAGAAAAAGCAGCGCAAAGGATGTCATCCATATAATGAATTATGTAGCAAGTTGAAAAACTGTTTCTAACTGGCTGAATAGCTCTGGCTACAAAATGTTGACAAATGTTAAAAAGGGACTATTTAACATTCCCTGAGGAAGGACCTTCCACTGACTTCTTTTATTTATTTATTTTTTATTTTATTTTTTTTAAAGATTTTATTGGGGAATTGGCGGAGGGGAACAGCGTTGGGGAATCGGGGAAGGGGAACAGACAAGTTGCTGTCTTTTTGTTCTTCAGTTTTTAGTTGCGGAGGATGTTGCTTCACTGTTGGTATCGTCATTGCGCTCTTCCCGGATGAGGCAGATCGGTCGCTGGCCTCTGGATGTCGCTCACCGCGGCTATTGGCAGCTCACGCGTGGCTGCCAGCCGCTCACGCTGGCTGCGGGCCACTCACTGTAGCCTATGGCAGCCCACTGCAGCAGGGGCTGCAGCCCACACCATCACCGGGGCTCGCACAGCCCAGCTCCAGGTGGAGCTGTTGTTAGCTGTAGAGGGCAGTGTCACTGGCCCTCATGTGGGATCCGAACCGGGGCCGCTGGCATCCCAAAACCAGTGCTTAACCAATGCGCCACTCGGCCGGCCCCCACTGACTTCTTTTAATTGGTTCCTTATTATTAGTAGATGGAATAGAAAATGCAAATCTAGGGCAATCCTGAGGATGTAAAGAAATGTTATAAAAACAATCCTGTAAGTCAATTACTATTAAAAGCCAATTTTTAGGAATCATAGACAATTGTGGAAGTCCAGGCTGAAGTGTTCCCATAGGTTCAATTATAGCATTAACAGCTTGCAAATCAGTTAGCATTCGCCATTTCCCTAATTGTTTCTTAATTACAAATACAGGGGAATTCCAAGGACTACTAGAAGGTTCTATGTGATTTTGTTCTAATTGAATCTGAACTAGATTTATTAAAGCCTCCAATTTTTCTTGAGAAAAGGGGCCATTGTTCAATGGTGTTTCATTAGGAATTAACAGAATATCCTGTGTGGAGCCAAGATCTACAGGTGTACTGTCTTCTGTAGCAGGAGTTGATTGCTGTACTGAAAGCTTGGGGTGGGGATACAGCCTGATAATTCTGTTGAACTGTTTGAGCCATAGAGGCCCTGGTTATTGTCTGGGCCTGGGGCTGGCCCTGCCATCCATTTCCCTGCAATGGAGTGCCATTTTTATGAAATTTGATTTACATTTTTTGACCCAATGTTTACCTCTTTCACACCTACGGCAGATTCCAGGTTTTCTTTCAGATGTTACAGTGAGAATAGATTGGGGTTTAGAATTAAAGTTAATAGTTGGCTGTCTACAATCTTTTTTTAACATGTCTGGGCTTTTCACACTTAAAGCAAGTGCCAGGAAATCTTTTTTTGTCCAATATTTACTCCTAATTGCAGTTGCTAACATAGTGGATCAGTATTGTTCCGAACCAACCTCTTGGCATAATCTTATGCAGCCATTAAGATCTGTTTTTCCTTTTTGATTTCCAATTGCTTTTTGACAATCTCTGTTAGCATTATCATAGGCTAAAAATAACTGAATAACTTCAGCAGCTTGTTCATTTGACATTTGCATTTAATCGTATCCTGAAGATGAGTTACAAACTCAATATATGATTCCCTAGGTCCTTTTAAGATTTTACTAAAGGAACCTGTTAATTTTCCTTCAGATTTAAGTTGTTCCCATGCATTTAAGCAGATCCTTCTTAACTGTTCTATAGCCTGATTAATCATTCCAATCTGTTGTTCAGTTCCTTCCCAAACTCCTCTGCCTAATAATTGATCCTGACTAATATTAATATTTGCATGGTGATTACCATGGCCTTGAGCTTCAGATCCTTCAATCCACCAAGATTTAAAATGTAAAAACTGAGCCAGAGAAAGGCAAGTCTGAGCCATAGATTGCCAATCAAGTGGAACCAAGCAGTGGCCCTCAGCCAGATTTTTAACCATGCCTCTAGTGTAAGGGGAATTAGGCCCATACTGGGTAACAGCTGTTTTTAGTTCCTTAAGAATTGTGAAAGGTATAGACTCATATTGTTGTGCAAACACTCCCTGCAGATTTTGAGGATCAGTCCCTGGGGCGATTTGTTGATGAATAACCACAGGAAACGATAAAGCTTCCATATCTCTTGCAAGGAAGGCTTGTTTAATGATACGTTCCACCATGCCAAAGAGCTGGCTGTGCATTGTCAGTAACCGAGCTTTGCTCACTAAGAAAAGGATTAGTGGATTTACACTGCGTTTTATGTATAAGGAAAGGGGGCAAAGGTGAGCGGTGTTTTAACTTGCCTAAAGGTGGATATAATGAGTCTGAAGTCTGACTTACAGGTTCGGGGGTTCAATCTCAGGGGATTCCTTAGAGTGTTGTTTCTCATCCTGTTTTCCTATTAAATTTAATTCTTCCTCTTCACTATTATCTTCTGAATCTGTTTGTAAAGGTTCTAAGATTGACTTAACAAGCCTCCAAGTATCCCAGATTGTAACGGGAATAGAGACTCCATTCTTATGTAAAACCTGGAGATCAGAACCCACACTCTTCCAGGTCTTTAAATTCAAGGTTCCTATATTAGGGAACCAAGCGCAATGTGTCTCAATGACTGTTAAAAGTTCAAATAACTTTTTCTCCAGGATTCATGCCCCTCCTGCCTTCAACGATTGTTGCAGCAAGCTAATATACAGCTGATATTCACTCTGACTATTGGTGTTTCCCATGTTAGTTTTTTATGAAAGGGATAGCAAGATATGCATTCACGCTTCGTCACTCTGATGCTTGTCTGGCCACACCCCTCGAGGGAACGTTAAGGTCAGCCTTGACAGAAGGTCCACCTGTATAAATCCCAGGCCAGGTGAAACACCTGGCAGTGCCCAGTTACCACATGCCTTTACAGCCTTTGACCAACGGAACCGCAGATTAGAGCCCACTCAAGTTCCGTAGCCGAAGCTATGGAACTATAAAGCATTCACTCACACAATCACGCACTGTCACACGAAAAATGTTAGTATTACCCTGGTAATAATGTTACTTCTCGAGGCCTTTCCTACGCCCCCGGAGTAGATGTGGCTACAGCGCCTTGAGGATCCCTATCACCGGCAGTACTCACCATTCATAGCTGATAGCTGGTGTATCCTCCTGAGCCCCAAGTCTGGGCGCCACCTGTTGCATCTCTGCATGACTGGGTCTAGCTTCCTCAGGAGGACCAGCAGGGACTCAGAAACAGAAATAAAGATCAAGAGACAAAGTGTAGTTTAAAAGCAAAGTGAGCCATGGGACTCAGTATCTGATGGACAAAGAGCCCAGAATCTGTTCAGACTGTAGCTTTTATTGAGTACACACAGGGAAGGAGCATTGTTCTTTCCGCAGTCTGTAATTCACATATGTCACCCAAAGAATTTAGCCAAGTCTCCCTGTGTCCCACAGACCACCTCAGCCTAAAGACCCTTGACCAATACAACAATGCCTCCTAGGAGAACAGTTAATGATTCACTATGACACTTAAAGGCAAGAATGCAAGGAGGACTGATGTTATCTCGTGGGAAGATTTCTCTTCTCTGGCAGGCTGTTAGCTCTGCAGATAAGGAGTTACAGGCCCTTAGACTCCTTATGCTTCACCTCCTTGATTCCTCCCAGGGTATCTCATGGACAACACCTGGGTTGGGCCACCTTAATACACATATTTTATTTAGGATTTTGCGCATATTTAGGGTCTTGCCCAGTTGGCTGATTCACCCTCTCTCTTGGGGTCCCATGGGGTTTTCCCATAAACATAGTGAAAATCCTGCCCCAGTGAGGCTCTGCTGTTATGGACAAATGCAGGGAGGCAGACAGCAAGGCTGCTGTGAGGCCACATAATGGCACGCAGTATTTTGAATTTTATACAGTGGGACAAGAATCTCTTTTTTTGTAATGTTTCTGAAAGCGTAAAATGTACGAACAGAAAAACAGAAAGCCATTGTACCTCCACCGGTTTAACTATGAATAAAGCAGGAGAGAACTTATTCAGAATCTGACAACCCTAATTTACATATGTGCACAAGGAGACACATAATAACATTGAAAGAGCAAAAAATAAAAGTGTAAACAGTAAACAATATATCTGATAAGGGGTTAATATCCAAAATTTATTAAATACCCATTCAACTCAATACCAAAAGCAAACAAACAACCCAATTAAAAAATGGGCAGAGGCATTTCTCTGAAGAGACATACAGATGGCCAACAGACATATGAAAAAACGTTCAACTTTATTAATCATTAGAGAAATGCAAATAAAATCCACAATGAGATACCACCTCATTGGTCAGAATGGCTATCATCAATAAATCAACAAACAACAAGTGCTGGCGAGGTTGTGGAGAAAAGGGAACCCTGGTGCACTGTTGGTGGGATTGCAGATTGGTGCAGCCACTATGGAAATCAACATGGAGGTATCTCAAAAAACTGGAAATGGAACTACCTTATGACCCAGCAATTCCACTCTTAGGTATCTATCCAGAGAAAACCAAAATGCTAGTTCGAAAAAATATATGCACCCCTATGTTCATTGCAGTGCTATTTACAATAGCCAAGACTTGGAAACAACTGAAATGCCCATCAGTAGATGACTGGATTAAGAAACTGTGGTACATTTATACAATGAAGTATTACTCAGCCATAAAGAAGAATGAAATCGTACCATTTGCAATGATATGGATGGACCTAGAGAAGATTATGCTGCGTGAAATAAGTCAGTTGGAGAAAGACAAATACCATATGATCTCACTTATATGTGGAATCTAAAGAACTGAATAAACAAGCAATATAAACAGAAATAGTCTTAGAGACACAAATTAAAAACTGATGAGGGCTAGATGGGACAGGGGTGGGCATGAGGGAAAAGCAGAAGGGACTAGGCAACATAGACTGGTAACTACAATATTGTCACAGAGATATGAGACAGTTTGGGGACTATAATCAATAATGGTTTAAATATTTTGTAGGGTGTCAGATGAGTACATGTCTTCTTAGGGAAACCACTTCATGGACAGTGTAGATGCTTGACCACTGCACTGTACACCTGAAGCTGAATAATATTGTATGTCAACTATAATTTAACACATATATAGTCATGGGATGTGGAACATAGTGTGGGGATGGAGTCAATGGAATTGTAATAGATACAGATGATGTCAGAAGGGCAATAAATTGGGGGAGGGGTTATCACTTTGTGAGAGGTGAAATGTCTATTACATTGTTTTGTACACCTGAAACTAATAAAAAAAAGTGTAAACAGTGTAGATGAGCATTCTCAGGAGGATGAATAAATTTAGTGTGTTTATTTAGTAGAACACTAAGTTATTGTTATAATGAACTAAAATTATGCCTAAAACAGAATTCAGAGATAGAGTATGACTAAGTCAGATAACATTATTAAAGCCAGACCTACCTTGGACTTTTCAGGTAAAAAAAGCGAACGCACACCCTATTTTGCTTAATCTAATTTGTTTTTTTTGTTTTGTTTTTTTTTTAGCTGAGCCATCCTGCCACCTGTTGGCAGCTCAACGGCAACTCAGCTCGGGCTGGCCTCAAACCGCTGTTGCTCAGAGCTCAGCTTGCACTCTTGAGCGAGCTCTTAACCAACTGAGCCATTCGGCCGGCCCTTGCTTAATCTAATTTGAATTTTTGTTTTATTTTATTAAATAAATCAAAAGTGTACTAACTCCTGAATTCTTTGGGTGTATACTGGTTCAACTGGAAATCCTAGCAAGGGCCACACTTGCTTTTTATTTCCAAATTTTCTTTAATAAATGTCTAACTTTAATCATGATGTTTTAAAATTCTATTTTTTAATTTTGAAAGTGAAAACTCATGGAATTACAAAATACGTAACAAATAATCTGATGGTGGAGCTTTATTATCACCATAACTTCCTATAAAACGAAAATGTTGATGATGAAAAAAATTGACTAATCCAATAAGTGCTAATGGCAGAATTTGAACTCACATCTGGTTCTAAATTCCATATTTTATTCATTATAATCTTAGGAACAGTTTCTTAGGAGCTCTAGAAATTTGATAAGATGCTAGACATTGAAACACAAAATCAAATGTATGTATTTGTACCTATACAGATACCACACATTGACTTTGATTTGTTAAATTCTGGAGACAGTCACAATTGTACACGAAAACTCAATGCATCTGATTGTCCTTCCTCCTGTATACTCTTTATAAAGTTAAAGTTTGGATCTTCTTTTTGTGACCAATTTTTTTCCAGATGTCATGATCAAGTGGACGATGATTCAGAAACTAACAGTCAGGTTAAAAAAAAAAAAATTGTTGATATTGTTCCCATCTCTCATGTCCCCTACCTCTTCCCAAAGCTCCACTGGACACCGTTGGCTGTATTGATCTGCTTGCTTCTTATTCGATAATGTAGCTCTTTTTAAAATTTTAATTTTATTCGGTTCGGTCCCACATAAAAGGGCCAGTGGCACTGCCCTCAAAAAAAAACAAAAACGACAACAACAAAAAATTTTAGTTTTATTTAATTTTAAAATAATCTAAAATTTACAGAAAACTAGGAAGTACAGTATAAAGAACTTCTCTTTCCTGTACCATTCAAGAGTAAGTTGGGCCGGCCGAGTGGTGCATTGGTTAAGAGCTGGTTTTGGGAAGCCAGTGGCCCCAGTTCGGATCCCACATATGAGGACCAGTAATACTGCCCTCTACAGCTAACAACAGCTCCACCTGGAGCTGGGCTGTGCGAGCCCCAGTGATGGTGTAGGCTGTAGCCCCTGCTGCAGTGGGCTGCCATAGGCTACAGTGAGTGGCCGGCAGCCAGTGTGAGAGGCTGGCAGCCAGCGTGAGCTGCCAATAGCCGCGGTCAGCGACAATCCAGAGGCCGGTGACCAATCTGCCTCATCCAGGAAGAGCGCAATGACGATACCAACATGGGCCAGTGAAGCAACATCCTCCGCAACTAGACTGAAGAACAAGAAGACAGCAACTTGTCTGTTCCCCTTCCCCAATTCCCCAACGCTGTTCCCCTCCCCCAATTCCCCAATAAAAGTCTTAAAAACAAATAATAATTCGACTCCTTGTCTGGTTATCCACATAGAGGCCACTGTATAAGGGGTGGGGAGGCCAGTACACATTCAGTCTTTCCTAAATATAAGGGTTTATCGGATAGTTATAAGGCAGGAGTCTCTTATCCTAAATACTATGAATATACATGGAACCCCAGCCTTGAAAAATAGTTGCTATCACCAGTATTTTTTATATCCCCCATATGTATCCCTCTTTTTTAGTCATTGTTGAATGTGATGATAAGCCTTCAGCTTGCTTTCCTTTGAGTGCTTTTCAGTTTGTCCTGAAATCAGTCACCTGAAGCAATTTCTGGCTTATCCTACACCAGTTCCACACTCACTTTTACCTGTGAGGTGACTATGACTGCCCTCTGTCCAAAGGGAGGAAGAAGAGTAAGTGGACCTGCCCTGTATCCAGGTCCCCATGAATAATTCTGCCAGATATCCAAATGCCAGACTCTCTCTAGCAGTCTCTAGCATATTAAAAATGCTCAATACATAGTAAATATTTTGAAATAATATTGTGGCAAAGAATGCTGATTGCTTCACTGTATCCATTCCCCCTTCTTTAATAACAGAACCCTGGGAAATGTGCTTGGCCACAAGACAATATTTCTTATACCCTTCTGCTACTAGATGTGGCTAATGAGATATAATTTATGTGTGTTCTCTGAAGCTTCTTAGAAAGCCTTAGAAAAGGAGGTGGGCTTGTGCTGTGTGGCCCATCTGCTCTTCCTCCTCCTTCCTGCTGTCTGGAATGTGGATGTGATGGCTGGAGCCGAGCAGGAATTTTACATCATGAGATGATCTTCCTTCTGGATTTATTTTATGTGAGAAAAATTAAGGTCTATCATGTTTAAGCCACTTGATTTTAGGTTTCTGTGTGCAGCTGAACATAATCTTAACTAAATCAGGCATTTTTTTTTTCTTGCTTGTGGAGAAAAAAATAAAAGAAACATGTAGAGAAGTTTGAGGAGAGGTTGGGGTGGGGAGAGAAACAAACCAAAACAGTGGTAGGATTCTAGGGGTGGTGCATTCCTTAACATTTTTCAAAGAACAAAACGTATGGTCTGTTTTGCTATGACATGTGTTTCGGCAACGTGAATTAGCTCACACACAACTGGTAAATGGGAGATGATATCAGAGTAATAATGCTTAAGTTGCTTTGCATCATACACAGTTTTTCCCAGCATGTGATTTCCAAGAAATCCAGAGCAAACATTCTCTACAATTAAAGAACAAGACTTTGCAATATATGAACGTGTTAAGAAAGAAATTCTTCCGTAAAAGTAAGGGCTGGGGTAGAGGTTTCATTTCCTGGTGCATTTCCTTGACATTAGCCATCTGGTGAAGCTGTGAAGACAGATAAGGAAGTTGCAAAAATATTCCCCTCTGTGCTTAAAAAAAATGTGATGAAAGCTCCTAAATCAGATGTTTTATTTTGATAAATCCATTCTCTTGGAAGCAAATGCCCTGGTATCTCAAAGAAGAAAGTGCAAGCTCCAAGGTAAAAGACTGCTAGTGGAGAGTAACTGAACCACATTTTTTTTTTTTTTTAAATAGATGATTATTGTTTTTGTTGGTGCTCTCGTTATGAGCTTGGGCGGTGCAGTGTATCCCTAATCTTATTTATTCCATATACCCTGTTATTTTTAGTGTATGCTTTTGTAGAATGCAAAGCTTTAAATGAATGCATATGTGGTTTTATGAAGAACTGGATGTACTAAGAAAACAATAACAGCTTCAGAGCTAACTATAAACAATAAAATATTTCCCTTTCACATCTTAACACCAATTTTTCAGTCCAAATTGGTTTTCCAACCTCCTTCCTTCTATAATTTTCTTCCTTTTATTGTCTCGAATAAAAATCTTGAAAAATGTGAAGCCTTAGACATATTCTCTCTCATGCTCCTTTTCTCAAAAGCTACGAGAGGATGTCCTTTTCCAAAATGAAAGTGTGAATAAGAGGATGCAGGAGTCAGGGACTCAGCATAGGAGAGGGTGGGGTGAGTGAGGTCGAGGATGATGATGACACAAAGTCCCAGAAAACAGCTGGGCAGCAGCCAGAAGAGCAACTTACTCAGATGGGGTTCTGGAAGGGAATTTCTGGGGAAATGGAACTGAGGGGAGCTTGAAATGAAATGGAACTTGAGAGTATGGAAAAGTAACATACAGAGGTATTTTACAGATCTTTCGGGGACACCAGGAGGAATTAGGTATAACCATAGAGAGCCAACTCTAACTGGATTTGAGAAACAAAAGATATGACAGGACCTGCACTTCGCACTTTGTAGAGTGGATCAGACATTCTACATTGGCTCTTAGGATTTAAGACTAAAAAAATTGATGTCGTCCTATTTCTTTTCAAGAGTTCCAGTAATAACCCTGTACTTTTAATAGGATAGTCACTTATACTAAGCACATGGAATCCTTTCTGCTTTTGTGCTGGTGGCATAGTTCAGAGGGCTGTTCTGCCTCCCAAAATCTTGGTCAGAATGTCCCATCTCTGCACCTTTCCCACATAAAATTCTGGTCATCCATGTTGTTTTTCCTGAATATCCGTATTCAGTCCTTAGGTTTCAAATAACAATGATACAACTGCTTCTCCCAATTTTGTGTGTAGGGCCCAGGTCTTGCACCTGAAAGATCCTTCTGCTCATTTTGTACATGTCTCTAGCAGAGGTTTGGTTTATTGTGATGTAGGCCTCCTTTGCAAAGGGTGGGGAGTCATAAAGTCAGTCATTGGAGAAGAGGCTAATCCTCAGAGAGGAAACTAGACCTCCCCAAATATGTGTAGGGAGAAATAAGGAAATCCCATCTCTTTCTGGCTTTGTTTTGTTGTTTTTAATTATACTGGCAATCTGCTTCTTACCTAGTGGTTTTGAGTTACTTCACTGTGTAATCCTTTTGAAGACATTTTCAGTGACAACAAGGAACCCAAATTTAAGAATGTAACAGTTAAAGTGCTATGAATGCAAACAATGCAAACTGTTTGTACTAAGTGGCAATCTGTTTAAAAGGTACCTTTTGAGCATGATTACAGAGAACAGGTGAGCAGACAAAAGAAAACTGTCTCAAATTATTCTTTGGCCTAGTAGTTGAAATACTCTATTGACATTGATTATTACAGAAACCTTAAGTTCTGAGTTGTTAAAATGCAGAAAATGTGAATCTTTGAAACAGGAAAATAAGATATATCTAGAATTCTATAACTCTTTTCTGTTCCTCAGGCATTGTGCCAGGCATCAAAGACCATTTAAAGCATAGTCCCAACCATCAGGAGGTTTGTATAAGATGAAGTAATGATTAATCCAGAAGAAAAAACTGGGAAGAAAAGCAAAGAACAGACCACTTCTGCTTACATGTAAAATTACACAGTAAGGATGATAACAAGAGCTGAAGGGATCCAAAGGCCAAATTAATATAATCGTCCCATTATCCACACACAAGAAATGAATGAAAGTAACTATAACAATTTTCCATATGAATACAGTTCAGAAATTATGCATTTTCCTGGCTGTGTAAATACAACTGATATGGTTGATTCTGAACATCTGGAACATTTTTGGCCACTTGTAACTTGGAACAGAGCATCTGGCATCCTTTTTAAGGGTGTGTGTATTCATAACTCAGGGAGGAATCCCAAACAGAATTTCACAGTTAAAAAGCAAAAACAGTTGAACCATACTGAAGGAGTACTGTCCTGTGTGGTAGGGAAACACCAGCCAATACATGATGGAACCCAGGGCAACCCAAATGTCAATGGCACATCTCTGTGGAATGTGGGTGTATTAAAAAACTTCAAAAATTTTACTTTCTTAATAAAACCCAGATGCTTTTAAATATTCCAGATATTATTAAAAATTAAATGAAATGGCCACAAACTACTGTAGTTAGCAGATTCTAACTCTAACAATTGTTTTGAACACTGATGTAGAAAGAGCTGTGTCTGTCCTTTTACAAACATGGCTAGTTCAATTCTACTATAGTAAATTCTTGTATATTACCTGTCACATCTTTATATTTCCTGTTAGAGGAATTCTGCATCAAGTAGGCTAACATTTAAATGTCTCTCCTTGTATTATTCACCAATGTAATGCAAGAATGCAGATAATAGAGCCTGGAAACAATAAAAATGACCCATTGGCAATTGAAACTCTTTATTTTTTAAAAGATTTTATTGGGAAATTGGGGGAGGGGAACAGCATTGGGGAACCAGGGAAGGGGAACAGACAAGTTGTTGTCCATTTGTTCTTCAGTCTAGTTGTAGAGGACATCGCTTCACTGGCCCATGTCGCTCTTCTTGGGTGAGGCAGATCGGTTGCCGGCCTCTGGACGACTGCTCACTGCAGCAATTGGCAGCTCACGCCTGGCTGGCTGTCAGCCGCTCACGCTGGCTGCCGGCCACTCACTGTAGCCTATGGCAGCCCACTGCAGCAGGGGCTGCAGCTATGGGGTCCTGGGGACTCACAGCAGCCCAGCTCCAGGTGGAGCTGTTGTTCACCATTTTAGCTGTAGAGGGCAGTGTCACTGGCCCTCATTTGGCATCCGAACCAGGCCGCAGGCGTCTCAAGCCAGCTCTTAACCAACGCACCACTCGGCCAGCCCATTATTTTTTTTTTTTTTTAAGTCACTAGTCACTCCACCTTGCTTTAAAATTTTTCTGCAAGTCCACAAAATATTTCTATTTTGTGGAAGGAAGGAATTTCTAAATATGGTAAAATTCATTTAATTTTTTTTAGGAAAACATAATCCAACACACACCTTTGAAAGGGGAGTCAAACGCCATACTATAAATTAATTTAATTTATATTTACAAGCTATGTTTAACTGATTGGTATGTCAACCAACCATATTTTTACCACCTGTCAGAGGTGTGGCTCATGATTGTGATGGAATTATTAGCAGAGATGACTACTTCACTGTGGCAAAATCATCTATGATGGGAAAACTTTAAAAGAAGCTTTGTACACATTGTAAATACCTGGGAAAATGGTAATTTAGCAACAGAGGCTATTATTATTTACACAAGAATGTTCTGTTATAAAATAACCAGCTATACGTATCCAAACTGAAAAAGTGATATTAAGGAATAATTATTCATCTTTCACTAATGTCTAGGCTTTACAAAGTGATTTATTTCAATGTTCTTTTTAAATAGGGAGCACCCTTTATGTATTTAGAAAGTTACTGAACTGACAAAACTTAATATGCAGTATATATATATATATATATATTTTTTTTTTTTCAGAAACATATTCTCCTTTAAGTGAGATTCCCTAGAATGTATGTAAACAAATTTGTTCCAGGAAAGTCAGGTGTGGAATATTTTAAGTAATAGTTTCATTGTTCAACAAAACATTGTTCATAATCTTGCTGATATAAAACCCTGAGGAGAAAAATGTGTCCCGGAATACAGGCTAACATTGTAAGAAGTTTAGGGAAGCCTGGTTTGTTATGTGGCTGAGATTTTTAAAATAAAGAGGAAATTACATAATTCAATAGACCAAGTGACCTGCAAGTGACGGACTATTTTTTTGTCTTTGTGGTAAAATTAAATATTCAGAAATAACAACAGGCCCCGGTTCGGGTCCCACATATGAGGGCCAGTGACACTGCCAACAAACAAACAAACAAACAAACAAACAAACAAACAAAAAACAACAAAGAAATAACAACAATGCTAATGATGATAGTATCATTCACTGGTAATATTTCAGAAACCTTAAAAAGACAAAATTCTCATTTCTGAAAAATGGAATAAAAATGTAATTATTCTCATCTTTACTCCTACCTATAAACAACATTATAAACTAGGAGGCTATCCAAGGAGGGATCCTATTAAATAAAATTACTGTACTTTAGGCATACATTGGAATATTAAAGAGATTTTAATATTTAATTCTCTAATAAAAAGAAAATTAATTTTTTGGTTAGTCGTACCCTACGATGGCAATTGTTAGAGTGTATTCGTATGTATGGATCTATTTTTGTATCACAGGCTTTTTCAGTGGCTGAGCCTTACAGGCATCCAGCAGGGTGCAGCAGACCTTGGGGTGCCCCGTGTCTTTTGCTGAGCAGCCCCAGGCCTGGTACTGATGGCAGCTGGCCTCGGTTTGCAGCGTGGCCTCTCCCACAAACCTCCCAGTCCAGCACAAGCAGCTACCAACTGTGGATCACTTTGTAGCTCCTACCAGTAGTCCTGGCCTGGTCACAGCAGTGTTGGACTTTGCCCTGCATGGAAACCCCTCCCAAGAGGCCCCAGAATCAACACATCCGGTGGTTAGCTTCAGACCACAGCACCACCCAACTAGCTCCACAAGCAGCATGCCTGAAGGGTGGTCTAGGCAGGCACTGGAGCCTGCTGGGGCGAATCCCACTCTATAGGGTCAGCTGTTTCACACAGCAGCTCGTGTGCTGTGGACATGGCCAGTCCTCATGGCCAGCCTGTCAGCTTGAGGGTCATCCCCACCCACTGACGTGCCAACAGCAATCAAGGCCCAACTACAACAGGAGGGCATACACAACCCAAACAAGGGACACACTTGGAGCACCCGGCTAAGGTGATCAAGGAGACTGTGCCACTGGGTTCCATAGGTCGCCTACTATATAAGGCCACCTTACCAAGACTGGGAGATGTAGCAGGTCTATTTAATACATAGAAGCATACACAGAGAGGCAGCCAAAATGAGGAGACAAAGAAACATGTTCCAAATGACAGGACAGGAGAAAGCTCCAGAAAAAGAACTAAATGCTAAGCAAAATAAGTCAGACAGAGAAAAATAAATACCATATGATTTCACTTATATGTGGAACGTAAAAGAACAAAATAAATGAACAAACAAAACAAAAGCAGATTCTTAGATATAGAGAACAAACTGATGGTTGCCAGATGGGAGGGGAGTTGAGGAGCTGGATGAAAAAGGTGAAGAGATTAGAAAGTACAAATTGGTAGTTACAAAATAGTCATGGGGATGTAAAGTACAGCATTGGAAATATAGTCGATAATATTGTAATAACTATGCATGGTGCCAGGTGGGTATTAGACTCATTAAGGGGGATCACTTCATAAATATATAAATGTCTAACAACTGTGCTGTATACCTGAAACTAATGTAAAATAATATTGAATGTCAACTGTAATTGAAAAACAAAAAATAACAACAACAACAACAAAAAACCCAAAAGATGGGCATGTTACTAAGGGGGCTTTATTATAGGGTGATTAGGTCAAATGTCAGAATCTTCAGATCTTTTCTCTTGAGTTTCTCTAGAGAGTTATCTTCCAATCTACTGCCTGTTCAGGGGCAGAAGATCACACAAGTCTGACTGTGAGCATCCTTGAAATCAATGGACAGATAGAGAAAAGGGATCAGGGATATTCAGTGTATAGATTTCCACTCACACTCTCTTCATTCACTAGGATGTGGGTTTACAGCTGCAGCCATAGGTGATTCTGCAGATCAAGATGTTGACACAGGGCTGGCTCTTTTTGAGTCTCCAGGGGAGAATCTCTTTCTCATCTTTTCCAACGTCTAGAGGCTACAGGCATCCTTTGGCTGATGGCCACATAATGTCAATCTCTGCTTTCTTCCTTACATTTTCTGCTACTAACTTTGATCTTCCAACTTCCCCCCACCCTCCCCACCCTCCATTGTCTCTTGTGGACCCTTGTGCTTACATTATGCCCAACTGTATAATTCAGAGCAATCATCCCATCTCAAAATCCTTAACCTAATCACATTTAGAAAGTCCATTTTATCATGTAAGGTGACATATTTACAGGTTTTGGAGATTAGGACATGGGCATCTTTGCAGGGCCATTATTCAGCCTACTACATCTGGTAACTCACATGACACTTCAATTTAACAAATCTAAAACCAATCTTCTAATCTTCCCATCTCTTACATCTGCATATCTAGTGTACCCCACCTTAACAAGTGTGCCAACATCCACCTATCTCTTCATGCCAGACACCTGGTACTTACCTTAGGTACTTACTTCCTTGTATCTAATCCACATCACACCAACCACTAAGCCTTCTTGATTCTTTATCCTAATGTTGTTTGGATTGTTCTGATTTTCTCCCTTTTCACTGTAGTGGTCTCCTAGTGTGTTTCTGCACATCCTAGGGTTATCCACACATTCAATCCATCCTTCAAGCAGTAACCAGGGTAAACATTTTATTTATTTATTTATTTATTTATTTATTCATTTATTTGTTTGTTTGTTTGTTTATTTTTTTGAGGGCAGTGTCACTGGCCCTCATATGTGGGACCGAACCAGCTTGGGAAGCCAGCGCTTAACCACCATGCCACTCGGGGGGGCCCCAACATTTTAAATGTAAATCTAATCGCGTTACTCTTTTCAGTGACTTCTGTAGAGCCCTGCCTGCCTCTCTAGCTTTGTCTGAAGCTATTCTCTCTCTTACTATTGTGTTCTGGGCAAAATGGCCTTTCAGCTCCTGAAATGCATTAAGTTTCCACTCAATCTCAGTGCTTTTGTGTTTGCTATTCTCTTTGTCTGAAATTTTGCTCCCTTTGTCACTTGGCTAATTCTTAACAACCACTTTTTCTTTTTCTTTTCTTTTTTTTAGCTGAGCCATCCTGCCATCTGTTGGCAGCTCAACAGCAACTCAGCTCGGGCTGGCCTCGAACAGCTGTTGCTCAGAGCTCAGCTCGCACTCTTGAGTGAGCTCTTAACCAACTGAACCACTCGGCCGGCCCACTTGGCTAATTCTTATTCTTCAGCTTAAAAACCTATCTTCAGGGCCGGCCGAGTGGCGCATCGGTTAAGTGCTGGTTTTGGGATGCCAGCGGCCCCGGTTCGGATCCCACATGAGGGCCAGTGACACTGCCCTCTACAGCTAACAACAGCTCCACTTGGAGCTGGGCTGTGCGAGCCCTGGTGATGGTGTGGGCTGCAGCCCCTGCTGCAGTGGGCTGCCATAGGCTACAGTGAGTGGCCCACAGCCAGCGTGAGCGGCTGGCAGCCAAGCGTGAGCTGCCAATAGCCGCGGTGAGCGACATCCAGAGGCCAGCGACCGATCTGCCTCATCTGGGAAGAGCGCAATGACGATACCAACAGTGAAGCAACATCCTCCGCAACTGGGCTGAGGAACAGAAGGACAGCAACTTGTCTGTTCCCCTTCCCCAATTCCCCAGTGCTGTTTCCCTCCCCCAATTCCCCAATAAAATCTTTAAAAACAAACAAACAAACAAAAAAAACCTGTCTTCAAGGATGCCTTCCTTGAATCCTGGACTAATTTTGGTTCCCTTGTGAAATCTTTCCATAGTCCCCTGAACTTTCTCTTCAAATACCCATCACAACTCTATTTGTGTGTAATTATTATATTTAATTGACTTTATTTTTTAAGAACAGTTTTAGGTTTATGGAAAAATCGAGAAAATAGTACAGTGAGTTCTCTTGTACTTGTACTTCCACCTCCCCAAACACAGTTTACCCTTTTTTTTTGAGGGCAGTGTCACTGGCCCTCATATATGGGACCCGAACCAGGGCTGCTGGCTTCCCAAGGCAGCGCTTAACCACCACGCCACTCTGCCGGCCCAAGTTTACCCTATTCTTAACATCTTGAATTAATGTACATTTGTTGCAATCGATGAACCAAAATTGATACATTGTTATTAACGTGGTTAATTGGTTGATTAATATTAACTAATATTAATACATTATTATGTAAACCATAGTTTACATCAGGGTTCACTCTTGGTGTTGTACAGTGTGTTCAATCCCATCAACAATTCTTTGTCACCACTGGGTGTTCTACAATTGAATTCAATTCTGGTACTAACAACCCAGAGTTAGCATCAGATCCACAAGTTATAGACAGGATGTCTAACAACACAGCTTCAATTTTAGGCAGGATCCTCAAATGGGGTCCTCATATATCTGCACTTCTGTTCAACTTGGTTACAAATTTAGTTATTTCCACAGATTTTTTGTTTTTTGTTTTTGTAGAAGCCCAGGTGTTCTAGCATCATCTGTTGAAAAGACTATCCTTTGTCTATCTTTGCACCTTTGTCAAAGATCCATTGGGTGTATTTGTGTGAGTCTATTTCTTGGCTCTATATTCGGTTTCATTCATCTATTTGTCCAGTCTTTTGCCAATACCACACTGTTTTGATTACCATAGCTTAATGATGTCGGGCACTATTCGGCCTGTGACTTGGTTCTCTTCTTTGCTATTGTGTTGGCTCTTCTGGGACTTACGTTGATAAAAATAAATAATTTACTAGGATTTTGATTGAGGCTGTGTCAAATCTATCAGGCTGAGAAGAACTGACATCTTGCCAATATTGAATCTTCCTATCCATAAACATGTAATGTATTTCCATTTACATTAACCACTAGTATATAAAAAGGAATAATAGGTTTACGTATATTAAACTTGTACCGGCCGGCCGAGTGGCACATTGGTTAAGAGCTGGCTTGGGATGTCAGTGGCCCCGGTTCGGATCCCACATATGAGGGCCAGTGACACTGCCCTCTACAGCTAACAACAGCTCCACCTGGAGCTGGGCTGTGAGCCCTGGCTACGGAGTAGGCTGCAGCCCCTGCTGCAGTGGGCTGCCATAGGCTACAGTGAGTGGCCGGCAGCCAACGTGAGCAGCTAGCAGCCAGCATGAGTTGCCAATAGCCATGGTGAGCAACTATCCAGAGGCTGGCGACCCATCTGCCTCACCCGGGAAGGGCGCAATGACGATACCAACATGGGCCAGTGAAGCAACGTTCTCTGCAGCTAGACTGAAGAACAAAAAAAAGACAGCAACTGGTCTGTTCCCCTTCCCCAGTTCCCCAATGCTGTTCCCCTCCCCCAATTCCCCAATAAAATCTTAAAAAAAAAAAACTTGTACCATGCAAACTTGCTATACTTGTATATTAGTTTTATGGGTTTTTTTTGTTGTTTTTTTTTTGGCGCAGGGGTGATCTATTCTTTGGGATTGTGTACATAATCATGCCCCCTGTGAACAAAAACAATTGTATTTCTTACTTCCCAATCTAGAGTGTAGTTATTTTTATTTATTTATTTTTTTTTATTTTTTTTATTTTTTTAAAGATTTTATTGGGGAATTGGCGGCGGGGGGAACAGCGTTGGGGAATCGGGGAAGGGGAACAGACAAGTTGCTGTCTTTTTGTTCTTCAGTTTAGTTGCGGAGGATGTTGCTTCACTGTTGGTATCGTCATTGCGCTCTTCCCGGATGAGGCAGATCGGTCGCAGGCCTCTGGATGTCGCTCATCGCGGCTATTGGCAGCTCACGCTTGGCTGCCAGCCGCTCACGCTGGCTGCGGGCCACTCACTGTAGCCTATGGCAGCCCACTGCAGCAGGGGCTGCAGCCCACACCATCACCGGGGCTCGCACAGCCCAGCTCCAGGTGGAGCGGTTGTTAGCTGTAGAGGGCAGTGTCACTGGCCCTGATGTGGGATCCGAACCGGGGCTGCTGGCATCCCAAAACCAGCGCTTAACCAATGCGCCACTCGGCCGGCCCTAGAGTGTAGTTATTTTTAAATGTCTATTTTATCAGCTACACCATAAACTCTCAGAGGGCAAACTTTTCATCTTATTTATTTGTCATCTCTTTTCTGCTAAGATTTTTATTAGTTTTACCACAGTTTAAATTATTGTGGCACTAAATAATAGCTAAAAATAAAGTGCTTCCAAGTTAATGCCATTTTTTTTTAAAGATATTTATTGGGGAATTGGGGGAGGCGAACAGTGTTGGGGAATTTGGGAAGGGGAACAGACAAGTTGTTCTTTAATCTTAGTTGTGGGAGGCTCCAGTCACCATCTGGCTTCCCGTTGGCAGCTTGTGGCCTCTAAGCTCAAGGTGCTTGTGTTCAATCTTAGTTGCAGGTGGGCATAGCCACCATCCCATGCGGGAGTTGAACCAGCAGCCTTGTTTTTAGGAGCACATGTCCTGCCTACTGAGCCATCCGGGCAGCAGCGCAGCACAAGGTGCCGAAGTCAGTGTTAATTGCAGGTGGGCATAGCCCACCATCAAACAGGCAATCTTGTTGTTACACCAGCTGAGCCATCCGGCAGCTCAGCGACAGCTCAGCTCGGGTGCAGTGTTCACTGGCCCATGTGGGAATTGAACCTGTGGCTCTGTTGCTCAGAACTCAGGCTCTAAGCCAACTCCTAACCAACTGAGCCACTCGGCCTGCACTATTTTTGTCTTCTGTGTTACTCCATGGTAACTATGGAAAACTTAAGTAACTTAGGTAAACTGTGCCTCAGTACTTTTTTTTTGTATGCTAATGCAGATGTTATCTATTGTAGAGATTGATGTAAGGACCAAATAAGACTATATACTTCAAGTTCTTAGGACAGTGCCTGGAACATAGCCCTCAAGAAATAGTTTTTTTAGTTTTTGTATTACGATAAAGAAATTTTGTGCAGGACTACACCTAACCTTCAACAGCCAATGAACTTTTAAGTTCAAATGGACCAACAAGTAGTAAAAGTCAAAGAAATAAGTTGTAACACACAGAGGGGAGGAGCTGAGAAAGGCTAGTGGGACGATCTTTCTGAGCCTATGTATGGAGAAGTCAGTGACCACAATGATGGAAGTCCAACGCTAGAGGAGGAAATCTCCAAAACGTGGGTCCCCTGGACTCTCTTGGTATTGGAGGGGATGGGGACCACGTGACCGGGCGCCACGCAAACAGCAGGGAGCCGGGGATACCGGCCCCCTTGGGCAGGAAGTACCGGGAGGGCGGAGAAGGTGGTGAGCAGAACCGGTGGTAGCGTGGGCGGCTCCACCATCCTCAATGCCTCACCCGGCCCCGGCCCCAGCTACCGCACCGCTGCCCTGTTACCATGGGGACGGGTCACCTGACCGGATGTCGCGCGCCTGCGCGGGAGGAAGGCGGGGGCGGCGCCATGACGCGAGTCGAGGGCGGTCTTCGGGTGCGCGCCGCTTTTCCCCTTTCGGGTCTCGGAAGTCCGTAGCGGTGACCGGAGGCGGCGGGGTTAGCGAGCTGGTTTCTGCGGCCTAGGTAAGCCACCCCGGAGAGAAAGAGGGACGCTCGGACTGCGTCCCGGGCGCGGGGACACGGCGCGGAGGCGTGGAGCCCGCTGGTCCCGAAGCGGAGAGCGTCTCGGTTTCAACGGTTTTCGGGAGGCGGTGGCGACGCCCTCTGCGCCGCGGGTTCCGCGCTCCTCTGGGCGCCCGGCCCCGGGGAGGGGGGGGAGGAGTTTGCGGAGCGGCGCGCTCACCTGCTCGCGACCCTGCGGGTTCCGCGGTAGGGGGTGGGGGACGGGGTTGGGGGCCGAGCCCTGAGGCCGGGCCCGGGGCGCCGCCGTCGCTCCGTCTCGGCGCTGGGGCTCCAGCTCGTTCCCGTCTTGGTCGGCCCTTTTTGTTCCTCTTGGATGAGATCCTCCGAGAGCCGTGAAAAGAAGCAGCCCGCTGGCCGCGGTGCGCCGCTCCGCATGCCTTGGGGCTCTGCTTGCTTCATCCCACCCTCCTCGGTGGCACCAGCGCAACGTCCCGGATTTGGAAGGAGGAGGGGGGTGTTTGTTGAGTGGGCTAAGCCTGGACTTTCTGGGGGGGCGGGGCGCGGGCGGCTCTCCGCGCCTGTGTTTGGAGAAGTTGGAGGGAAGGGAAAATCGTTTCCAGTAGGGTGTGTTCAGAAGGAAACAGCCCTGGAGATCTCGTGACTCAGGGCTTTTATTTCAGGATTTCCTGGTAATAATGGGAAAGTGAAGGCGTATGGACGTAAAAAGTTGTCCTTTGCACTAAATTGGAATTATTTAAATCGTGGAGTTTTCTAATGTGCCAGAAACGGATTTCTAGGTTTCTCTCGTCCGTATATATTATTATCTGCATGCACATTGACTGTTTGTCTTTTCCGTTCATTACTCAGGAAGTCCCATTTGGTTCACCAAACTCTTAACATGAACTTGCTTCAAAGAAAAAAAACATTGGATTAAAAAGGAAAATCACAGTGAAAAAGAGCTGTAGGCTGTTAGCTTTATATATATATATATATATATATATATATATATATATATATAAATAAATAAATTTAAACTCAAATTTGTCCAGTCTTTAGTTTTTCTATTTGAGGTTGAGGACAAACAGTAAAAACGTGTTTTTTTGAACTTTCTGTTACCAACTTACTTCTACAAACTTGTGTGCTTTAAATAGTACATTGCTACAAATGATAGATCAAAGGATTTGTGCCACAGAATAAAAATAAAGAGGCGAAACATCTTTTAAAAGGTTCAGGAAGTAGTCACTATGTTCATCTAAATATCACTTTGGCAACATTAATTTTTAGTTATGTTTGTGCATTTTAAGAAAGGATATAAAAATCATGACCAAAAGAGGAAGAATTTACTAATAGTTGGATTTCCAATGTACTATCAATAAAAAAACACATCCTTAAATTGAGCATGGCGCAACATTTTTTTCCTGTTTTGCCAGATTTAAGTCCCTTTTTTTAGGTAGTAAATGCCAAGAGTTTTTAAAATGGAAGATCCCTCAAACAACTTAAAAAAATAATTCCAATGTCTAGTAATAGTTATATTAGCACTTACTAATTTCTTTCTAAGTGCTGCACACATTTTCGTTGTACACTTTTTAGTTTTTGAGGAAGTAACCAGTAACATGACTTAAAATTTAAGCAGTGAAGAAAGGTTTATAGTATAGTCTCCTTCCTTTTAGGTTCTCCAGCCAACCAACCGTATTCCTTTCTTGTACAAGCCAGCTGTTTTACGTTACTCAGGTATCCATCCTGGGATATTTTATACCTTTACAAACAAACATATATATAAATATATTTCCACCTTTTCCTTTTTTTCCACTTTGTTTTATTGAGGTAAAATACACATAACATAAAGTTTACCATTTAACCATTTTAAGTGTACTTGTTCAGTAGTATTAAGTACGTAGACATTGTGCAACCATCACCACTACCATCCATCCCCCAAACTCTTTTCATCTTGTAAAATTGAAATCTATACCCATTAAACAGTAGCTCCCAGTTCTCACCTCCCCCTAGTTCCACGCAACCACCATTCTACTTGGTGTCTTTATGATGTTGACTAAGTACCTCATATAAGAGAAATCTCATAGTATTTGTCTTTTTGTGATTGGCTTCTTTCACTCACTATCATGTCCACAACACGTTCATCCATGTTGTAGCATGTTGCAGAATCTTCTACATAGAGTTACTATATGACCCAGCAGGTATACTCTTAGCTGAATACCAAGAGAATTAGACGTGTGTTTACACAAAACTTGGATGTAAATGTTTCTTTCTATTATTAGCCGCATTATTCATAATAGACAAAAAGTGAAAACCAACTCAAAATATGCATTGATTGATGAATGGATGCCCAAAATGAGGCACGTCTGTACAAAGGAATTTTACTCAGCCATAAAAAGGAATAGAGCACTGGTACATGCTGCAATATGGATGAGCCTGAAAACATTAGAGTAAGTGAAGGGAACCAGACATGAAAGACAACATACGAGGTGTGATCAAATAATCAGGTGACTATTTATATAAACAACACGATGAATGTTTAAATAAAAAAGTTACAGTAAAAGACACATTGCCATTAATCCCCCTCAAAACACTCCCCCTCACTTTGAACATACTTATCCCATCGTTCTTGCCACTGTCTGAAGCAGTTCTGGAAGTCCTCTTTCATGAGTGACTTTAGTTGCGCTGTCGTGACTGCCTTGATGTCCTGAATCATTTGACTTTGGGGAAGAGCCAGAAGTCGCACGATGCCAGATCCAGTGAATAAGGTGGATGAGGACAAACCGTAATGATTTTATTTGACGGAAATTGCCATACCCAAAGCGATGTGTGACATGGAGCCTTTCCATTGTGATCACAAAATATGGTGAATGCTGCTGCCGAGTGCCATCCAACAGAAAGGCAGTGGTCTTCAATATGGAAAACAGTGCACTGAACCTTAGTAACAGTGTGACAAGTTTCAGTTTGTTGGGTGCAGTCAGTCAGGTATGAGCCATGGTTGAGAGAAGGTGTGTTTTAAAGTGTGCCCTAAATTGTCCTCCATCATGACTGCTCTGTCACACATCGCTTCTGGTATATGACAATTTCTGTCAAATAAAAACATTATGAGGGCCGGCCGAGTGGCTCAGTTGGTTAAGAGCTCACTCAAGAGTGAGAGCTGATCTCTGAGCAGTGGCGGTTCAATGCCAGCCCAGGCTGAGTTGCCGTTTAGCTGCCAACAGGTGGCAGGATGGGTCAGCTGAAACAAACAAAAAAACCATTATGGTGTGTCAGAAAGTGGCAAGAACCATGGGATAAGTGTGTTTGAAGCAAGGGGGAGTATTTTGAGGGGATTAATGGCAATGTGTCTGTAACTTTTTTTTTGTTTGTTTTAAAGATTTTTATTGGGGAATTGGCGGAGGGGAACACCGTTAGGGAATCGGGGAAGGGGAACAGACAAGTTGCTGTCTTTTTTTTTGTTCTTCAGTTTAGTTGCGGAGGATGTTGCTTCACTGTTGGTATCGTCATTGCGCTTTTCCCGGATGAGGCAGATGGGTCGCTGGCCTCTGGATGTCGCTCACTGCGGCTATTGGCAGCTCACGCTTGGCTGCCAGCCGCTCACGCTGGCTGTGGGCCACTCACTGTAGCCTATGGCAGCCCACTGCAGCAGGGGCTGCAGCCCACACCATCACAGGGGCTCGCACAGCCCAGCTCCAGGTGGAGCTGTTGTTAGCTGTAGAGGGCAGTGTCACTGGCCCTCATGTGGGATCCGAACCGGGGCCGCTGGCATCCCAAAACCAGCGCTTAACCAATGCGCCACTCGGCCGGCCCTACTGTAACTTTTTTATTTAAACACTCATCGTATTGTTTAATCATACCTCGTACTGTGTGATTCTAAATTAAATGTCCAGAATAGACAAATCGAAAGGCAGAAAGTAGATTTGTAGCTGCTTGGAGCTGGAGGAAGGCGAGAATGGGTGGACAAGGGGGTTTCTTTTGGGGGTGATGACATGGTCCAATATTAGATGGTAGGGATGGTTGCATAACTGAATATATTTATTCAATTGTATACTAGTGGATTTTGTGATATGTGAAGTATATCAATTAAACAAACTTACTGTTCAGCATTCAGCCAAGAGACAGAAACCATGTGGTAATTCGAACAGTGAAAGTTGAATGTAGGGCCGGCCAAGTGGCTCAGTTGGTTAAGAGCTCGCTTAAGAGTGCTAGCTGAGCTCTGAGCAACAGCAGTTCAATGCCCATCTCGAGCCGCTGACGTTGAATGTGCAGAATTACTAACTATACCCAGATTAAAGAATCAGGGATTGGCTAGTAAGAAATAAGGAGGACTTTAATGAATACAGGAAGAGCAAGTTTGATAAATATCTGCTAACCCCAGGGCTAAGATAAGTGCCACAGGAAGATCCAGGCCTTGTTGGAGAGAGTGCAGCTGTTGCTCCTTGGATGGTAAAGTTGCTGAGACACCAGACTACCTGGAAATCCTCCCTTTGTGGTGTCAGGGAAGGCCATTCACAGGGAAGTGCTGCACCTTGGAACTGGCTGCAAGCCCCAAGAGGGTAGTTAAGAAGAGCTACTTGGGGAGATTCCTTGCTTGGGGAGATTCCTTGCTGGTGGCGGCAGTGTACTAGGAAGCTGCTCAGCTGAGCTCTGGGGTCAGCTTGTGCTGCTGTGCACTGCAGGGGCCTGGTCCTTAAGAAGCTGCAGTAGCCAGAAGCTAATGCTAGAGAAGCAGGTACTTCACAAGTCTGTCTGGAGGAAAAAAACTCCTCCAGGGCACCTCGGTCTCCCTTTACTGAGAAAACTTAACATCATGCCCTCTGACAAAAGAGCAATATTTAAAGGGCCCTTCATTTTTACAGAGAAGTCAATAATGGTAGATTTGGAGATGGGGGATAATATATTGATAACTGGCTCAAGAACCTACGTCAATTCCTCTACCAATTTAGGATATATTCTTTCATGTTGGGTTTAAAGAAAGTAGCAGGTGTTCATCTAAAAGTAGCTAGACAAAATTTCAAAGTACTTTTGGAGTACTTTTAGAAACTTTTGTTTTAAATCACTACAAAAAGTAATCATGGTCACTAAACAACATTGAACGATATTGAAATACTTAAAATGTAAAAATTTCCTTCTTATCCCTCAGCCCCTTACTATCTATTTCGTTCATGTCTCCTGAAGATAAAACTATTAACAGTTGGTGTACAGTATGTTGTTTTTTTCTGTATACAGTTGACCCTTGAACAGCAAGGTGGTTAGAAGACTAGACCACCCTCAAAGTTGAAAATCCAAGTGTAACTTAAGTTTGCCCTCTGCGTACATTCCCAACTGCAGATGGAAATTGCGGGGGGCCAGCCTCTGCAAGTCCAGGGGTTCCCTCAGGTGTGGATGGAGTTGGCGAGGGAAGAAAGAAGGAAGTGGAGACACTGGGGAGTCTACGAATGTCACACTTTATTGTTACAGCATGTCCCCTTTTATAGGGGCTTCTGACCATTACCTCAATCACAAGTTATGTTTTACATGATCATGATGTTTTTTCTTTCTCAGAACTTCTACAGTCTTTGAGTCTTTGTAATTATTTTCTCCACGGTTCACTGTGACCTATTCTGTGTTCAAGGATTTTACTTATGATCTCAAGAGTGGTTACCATGACTACCTCACAGGGCTCATGCTTGAGCTATTGCCAAGAGACCAACAGTGGCTGAGTTTAGGGCAAAAACCATCTAAAGTCTATTTCTATGTGATTATAATACTTAGTACCAAAAGGAGTCTCAAACTTTTTTATCCTAGGAAGGGCTACATATTATTGCAATAGAAGGTAACATCTGTTTCTCAGTGAAAGCTTCAGTATCTGTTGCTACAGCAATGTACAAGGCAAAGAGTTAAAACAAGGCTGTTAACATACCTCATGGTCAGCAAGCTGCCTCTTATCGGAACTTTCATGGCCGGTAGACCTTGGTCTCCTCTCACAGCTATAACCAACGGCAAGTGAGCTCAAGGACGGATGATATCACCAGTTTTTAACAGACAGCCTGTCAGTTTCTCACAGACAGGCTTTTGGCCTACATGACCAGAAGCCTGCGCCTCTGTTTCCAAGGGGCTTGAGTCCCCTTTTTCTCAGTCCTGGGGTCCCAAAGGGGGCTGCAGCCTGCCTTGGGTTGTCTCCTCTCTTAGGAGATATTACCCGTCCCTGGTTTACACAGCCATCTCTCATTGGGGTACCACAGGAACTTACCATAAATGCAGTGAAAGTACTGTCTCCTATAGGATCTGATGTGGAGGAAAGGCACATGGGATCATAGAGACAGAAGATAATACAGGACCAACCAACCATAAGGCAGCATCCTAAACATCCAGTGCTGAGCGTGGATCTTTATTTCAATCAGTGTGGCCTTGTCAGACACTGGGGTGCTGTCAGCCCCCAGCAGGAAATATAAGTGACAGGGGTCAACTGCACATATATATGTATATATGTTTGTGCGCATATATATTTTTTTCTTTGTGATAGAGGTTTTGTAGATAGATATCGCATATGAGTTGTTTTTAGTTTTTTGATAGGATATAATCCTCACTCAGTTGCCAAGCATTTGTGTACACTAGGTAGATCATATAACAGTTCTCTGCTTTTCTAAACTTTTGAAATGAAGGGAAGTTTAAAATCTCTATTGAATATACTTTGATAGTAGTGGTAAAGGTGGTAGTCATTAATCAGTTAACGATTTTTAGTATAGCCTAAATGTTCATATTTTTCCATGTGTTTTGCAATTTAAATGTTTCTTACGGTGTTACACAGTTACACGTTTATGTCTATGTTGCTGGCTATGATACTGTTTAAATTTCAATTTAATTTGAATCAGAAATTTTTTTTTTTTCTTTAGAAATATCCTGCAAAAATGTCTCTGTACCCATCTCTTGAAGACCTGAAGGTAGACAAAGTAATTCAGGTATGTTTTGTTTAAGTGCTTCTTTCCCCTCATGTACTATGGCGTACATTTTAGTGTCAAAGTGAAGCACAAAACTTAAATAGATGTACTTGTTCACTTTTACACTTCATATACTTTTTTCCCCCAATTTATTAATTCCAGACTAAGAAGTTACGGAAAAGCTAGCAATTCTTTTTCATTTGACTGTGAGTTAATGGGCATGGGATATTATTTCTTTAAAACCAGACTTAGAGTGTAAATTTTAAGTTCAATACAACTTAACGAGTTGGTGAAATACACTCCAACTTTTTACATGTTCTAGTTTTGTTTAAAGTTAGTACATTATTCTTTTGGAGCTTCAGGTATGACCAATCTTTAAAATAACTCTGCCTTGTCTTTGAAATTAAAAACTATAGAAATGGTGAAGTGTACATGTAGCTTACAAGAGAATAATTGTGGGAAAGCCCACTGAAAGCATAGTGATTTATTTCCTTTTATATAAGCAGCACATGTTTCTTGGGTCCATGCTTTAAATAACTGTTAGAGATTACAGTATTTCCAATTTTATTAAGTCAAAACTCTTTGTATTCCTTTCATGTAAGTATTAGCTTTGGAGATATGCTTCTGCTTAAGAAGCTTTGAGATTGGGATCAATTCTTGCTATTTTGTAATTTTTTTATTTTTTTAACTGGAGATAATTTGTAATGTTTAATTAACCTATCTTGTTTCCAGTTTACTTTCACCTTGAGCTCTTATAAACTCAGAATTTTTTAAGCGGTTGTTTATTCTTTTAATTTGACAAGATAAATCAAACTTGTACTTTTTTAGTCCTAAAATCTTTTTAATAAGTGCGATGAAATTTTTTTTAGTTTTTTTTTTTTACTTCAAAGCTTCTTAACCTAAAGATCATTTTACTTGAGACCTTGACCTCAGCTTACTCTTAAGATTTACTTCTTAATAATTATGAAATGAGCATAAAATGTTTATTTGAAACTTGTGAGAAGTCTTAAGCAACCTCAAGAATGTTGTGTTTTTTAAGCAAACTGTTGACCTTTTTAAGGTGAAAAAAACCTCCAGCAGTAATAGTAACAGATGTATGGCTGGAATGATTAACTTTGTAGTAAAATAGTAACATATGTGGTTAGAATGATTAACTTTTGTAGCAATGATTGGGTGAATATGGGGGTGGACCAGTAAACACATATTTTCCATCATAGATCCACTATGTATATTAAAATGTGGTTTGTAAAATCTCTGAAATCTCCTGTTCAGCTGCCACGGCTTTGATGCCTTACAATTTTAAATGGCCTGTTCAGTCATCTTAAATGCTCTATCGCTTCCTTCAGTATTTTGTCAGTATTTTTCACATGTGGTTATTTCCACAAAGTTCATCAAATAAACAAGTACATTTTCTTTTTTATAAAATGAAATATTTAGCCTTCAAGAATAACAATTAACTATTAATATGACATCAGAGCACTAACTGATAAGGATTTGCAGACGGATGGAAGGAATCACTAATCTCTTTCATCTTTTTTGTTCACTTTTATGGATTCGAACTCTAAACCACAGATCACTTCAAGCAGAGGTTTTTGATTTTTAAAATAGCAGAAAAAGAAGAAAAGAGTTGATATTGACAACTCTTGGATTGGAAAATAAAGAGGGCTACAGCCTACATCAGGCTGACCTCGTTAAGTAGAAGCAAATTATGTGGGTGTTTCCATTGGAGGACCTTTTATGTTCTGAGCAGAAGTCTAGTGGCTTAGAGATATAACAATGAGTATGGAGGGGGAAAGATTTTGTTTCTGTTTTGTTTCTTTTTATTCTCACTGGATAAAAATATTCCTAACCTAGTTACCAAAGTCTTGGACTATTATAGATTTCATTGGGGGAATTGGGGAAGGGAACAGTGTTTTTTTCCAGGACCCATCAGCTCCAAGTCAAGTTGTTTGTCCTTTAATTTTAGTTATGGAGGGCGCAGCTCAGCTCCCAAGTTCAGTTGCCACTTTTCATCTAGTTGCAGGGTGTGCTGCCCCATCATCCCATGCGAGAGTCCACCAGCAACCTTGTTGTTAAGACCATGTGCTTTCACCAACTGAGCCCCCCGGCTGCCTATTGGCAGCGCAGTCTCGGGCGCAACTCACTGGCCCATTGTGGGAATCAAACTGGTGACCCTGTTGCTCAGAGCTCGTGCTGTAACCAACTGAGCAACTCCGCCAGCCCTAGACCACTTTTTGTTTGTTTGTTCATTTTCCACAGTACTTGATACTTAGGTTTATTTTTGTTCTTGAGATGCCCCTGCAAAGGTGGTATTCATTTTCTCATCTTCTGGCCTTTTATACTAAACTAAATTGCCGCAATGAACTGGCAGTTCATATTTTGTAAATGTTTTATGATAGCCATTAGGCTGTGGCTTTCAACATCCCGTGATCTCTGAACCTCTCTACTACGAATCCATAACAGGGGTCTATGATTGCTGTACTTGTACAAAATACGTACGTTTTTAGAAACAGTGATGTAGAGATCCCATACTCATCCGTTCCTAACGCAGTGAGCAGAGGTTGGCAATGTTGGCTACACGAGCGAGGTCCCGCCACATGCCTTCTATAATGGCAGAGACGGCATGCCCTGGCAGTAACTAACCGTGATCCATGGGGGACCCCCCCACTTTAAAATACTTTGAAAGTTCAAGTAAGTATGAAACAATTTGTTACATTTATTGACTCATAGTCCTTAAACCCTTGTTATACCATCTATTGCTCCAGATTACATAATAATTAAATATATAACTGTTTGCAAAGAGCTTTCTGTATATTTTCTTCCGTATTCCTTGGATAAGAGCAATTGAAAGAATAGAAATTAATAACCAATCTAAAATGGACCAATTTTTCAAAAATTAATAAATTCTAGCTTTTAGAACAGTTTTCAGTTCACAGCAAAATTGAATGGAAAGTACAAAAGAGTTTCCATTTTACCTCTGCTCCCTCCAGAATGCACACCATCCCCCACTATCAACATCCTCACCAGAGTGTTGCCTCTGTTACAGTTGCTTACTGACACTGGCACATTGTTACCACCCAGAGTCCATAGTATATATCAGGCTTCACTTGGTGGTGTACACTTTTGGTTTTGACAAATGTATAATGACATGCAGCCACCAATTGTATAGTATATCAAATACTTTCACTGCCCTACAACTCCTCTGTGCTGCCTTTTCCTCTCCTTCCCCTCACTAATCCCTGACAACTGCTGATCTTTTTACTGCCTCCGTAATTTTACCTTTTCCAGAATGTCATATAGTTGGACTCATACAGTAGTCAGCCTTTTCAGACTGGTTTCTTTCACTTAGTAACATGAATAAGTTTCCTTCATGTGTTTTGTGTTTTCATAATTTGATAGCTCATTTCTTTTTAGTGCTGAGCAGTATTTTTGTTTGTTTTGTTTTGTTTTGGCGATTATCCAAGAAGTAATCCACTGGCCCCTAGTTTTCGTTTAGCTAATACCTGGTCAAAGAACTTCAAAAAATTCAACACATTTTGAGTTTGTGAATTGTTACTTAAAATTATAAGTATTTCCATGCTACTTTTTATTTCAATTTAGAATGTGACAAGTTATAAAAAATAATGACTCAATAACAAGCATATCAGAACATTTACAATCTATATGAGTGAAATACATTCAGTGCTTTTATAGGCTGTACTTACTTAAATTAAGCTTTGATCTTGCCCAGGATCTTTGGGACTACTCTTGGCATTAACTTTAGGGCTAGGTTGAGATAAAAGTATAAAATTACTTAATCGACGTATTTCTGATTTTATAAAAAGGGATATTAGAGATGGGCATACAACTTATTACCAACCTGGTCTCTAACTGACAAGGGCTATTTCTGAAAGTCAGATCTATCTGTAAAGGAGAAAGGATTTCTGTCAGTGGAATACTTAATATGACATTGGCAAGACAGGCAGCCAGAGAGGAGTTCCTGGCATACTTGGGCATATATTTGCGCTGTCAAAGTTATTTTGGCTTGGTTTTTTTTTTTTTTTTTTTTTTTTAGAGGGCAGTGTCACTGGCCCTCATATGTGGGATCCGAACCAGGGCCGCTGGTGTCCCAAGCCAGCTCTTAACCAATGCGCCACTCGGCTGGCCTTGGCTAGTTTTTTTTTAACAGTTATAAATTACATTTTTGTTACCATCATTCTTTTTTTTAATTTTTTTTTTTTTTAAATTGGGGAATTGGGGGAGGGGAACAGACAAGTTGCAGTCCTTTTTTTTGTTCTTCAGTCTAGTTGTGGAGGACGTTGCTTCACTGGCCCATGTTGGTATTATCATTGCGCTCTTCCCGGGTGAGGCAGATCGATCACCAGCCTCTGGACGGCCACTCACAGTGGCTCTTGGCAGCTAAAGCCTCACTGCCAGCCGCTCATGCTGGCTGCCGGCCACTCACTGTAGCAGGGGCTGCAGCCCACACCATCTCCGGCCATCTTAGCTATAGAGGCAACCAGGTGGAGCTGTTGTTCACCATCTTAGCTATAGAGGCCAGTGTCACTAGCCTCATATGTGGGATCTGAACCTGGGGCCTCACTGCTCAGAGCTGACGTCCCAAGCCAGTTCCTAACCAAAGTGCCACTTGGCTGGCCCTAATCATCATTCTTTTATTCAGTGATAAAGTATGCATTTTTCATACTTTGTAATGTTTTTGAATTAATATAGTGTAACCTCTTCGTATACTTGCTAAAATGAAGATAAAGTTTATTTCAGTAGGATATGCTAAAATTGGCAAAATAAATATTAGCAACTTAATAGGTATTTAAATTTATAGGTGTTTTCTGATATATGACTTTATGTGATAATGGTTGAGGTTTTTTTCTTATAGAAGTAAAATGTTTTTACTTAATGGAAAATGGGTAGCTGTACAGTTTGTAATATATTTTGAAAATATTAATTTATTAATCTGCAGCACCACTTTTTTTTTTTTTTTTTTTGAGGGCAGTGTCACTGGCCCTCATATGTGGGACCCGAACCGGGGCCGCTGGCTTCCCAAGCCAGTGCTTAACCACTGCGCCACTCGGCCGGCCCTGCAGCACCACTATTAAATATTGGTTATAAGATATGTAGTATAGTGCTTAGTCAAGTGTTTTGTGGATGGTGTTAAAATATTTACAATATGAAATATATTTTTGATTTGCAGATTTTCTTTGAAAAATACTGAGAGTGCCAAAAAAATGTATACACAGGGCCGGCCGAGTGGCTCAGTTGGTTAAGAGCTCACTCAAGAATGCGAGCTGTGGGCCGGCCGAGTGGCTCGGTGGTTAAGCGCTGGCCTAGGAAGCCAGCGGCCCCGGTTCGGTCCCACATATGAGGGCCAGTGATACTGCCCTCAAAAAAACAAAACAAAACAAAACAAAAAGAATGCGAGCTGAGCTCTGAGCAGCGGCGGTTCAGTGCCAGCCCGAGCTGAGTTGCCATTGAACTGCCAACAGGTGTCAGGATGGCTCAGCTAAAAAAAAAATGAGGCCAGCCAAGTGGCACAGTGGTTAAGAGCTGGCTTGGGACGCCAGCGGCCCTGGTTTGGGTCCCACATATGAAGGCCAGTGACACTGCCCTCTTTAAAAAAAAAAAATTAAAAAAAAATGTATACATGTTTTAAGAAAGGAGAAAACTATTAAGTTTAAGCTGATGGTAACCGCTTTGATCATCTCTGTAACTGCAGAAGTCAAACGTGACTTGTATTCATCTTTTGTTATCAGCATATATTGAATATTATAATTTTAATACAGTTTTTTCCTTAAAATGTATGTACATTTTTGTGGCATCCTCTGTATACTGTGGAAGCATTTGAAATTAAACTTTCTTGAATACAATTACAGTGTTTTTGTTTTTGGAAGCACTGAATTTAGCTTATAAATTATATAAGAATTTTAAATATGTATATATAATATTGTTGTTAGAATTTTCATCTTTTCTTTTTCAGGCTCAAGTTGCCTTTTCTGCAAACGCTGCCAACCCAGCAATTTTGTCTGAAGCTTCTGCTCCCATCGCTCAAGATGGAAGTAGGTTTACATTTTGGGTTCATTCTCCTTGAACAGAAATGTCTGTCTTTTGCTGAAATAGGGAATCCAAAATTAAAATTAAAAAAAATTATGCAACATAAAATTGGTGGTTAAAGCTCTAGTAGTAAGGAAAAAAATGTTCATTTCAAAAAATAAACCTTTAATCAAGAAAGTGAACTATGAAGATGTGTTTTATGACTTAGTGAAAATTAAATTAATTAAATGAAATTTTAGCCCTCTTAAGTTCCTGACTTACAACTGATTAGTTTATGTGAACTGTGCCCATAATACTGTTCTTTAACTTCCTGAACTGTCTTCTATTTTGGGGTAGGGGGAATTTCCAACCACTTTTTGGGGGACACGTTCCCAAATCACGGAATCTCTACCCAGTCTCCATGTCCTCTTCAGTCTCTTTTCCTTCTAAGTTCATATGGATTCAGAAGAAAGCCCTTAAATAATATGACTTAAGATACAAAAAGAGTGTTAAGTAGGTTTTTGTGGCCTCTCATCTTATAACTATAACATTGTTTCTTTTAGAAAATCCATTTTAAGTCTTTTTTTTTTTTTTTTTTTTTAATAAAAATCATGTAAAAGAGAGCTTTTGGAAATAGTACCTGTCTCTACTACTAAGTTAAATACTGTTAATTTTTTTTTTTTTAAGAGGGCAGTGTCCCTGGTCCTCATATGTGGGATCCGAATCGGGGCCACTGGCGTCCCAAGCCAGCTCTTAACCACCTGATGCCACTCAGCCGGCCCAATACTGTTAATATTTAAATATACTGTTTACAATATTTAAATATACTATTTACAAGCTTTCTTTGGAATGTGGTTAACATTCTTAAAATGATATGACTAAATAAATTTACAAGTTTTGACTTATTAAAAAATTGTAGTTAACGCAGAAGAATCATTTCATAGCTGTGTTTACTGAATGAATTATGAAGTAGCTGCCTTGACAGACATTTTTGTCAGTTCTGTGTTGGAGAATCAGTGGTATGTTTACAAAATTGCTAATCAAATTGGTTTAAGAAAAAGGAAAGACAAGATAATTTACTTGGAAAAATTATTTCTGCCTTCCTGAGTATTTAGCAGTCTAAGGTTATTTCAGTTCAGATGTCTTCATATTTTATGACTTTCACATTAAACTTTTTCTTCAATTTTTGATTTTCATTACAGAGACAGGAAGGTGCTTTTCCAATTTGCTCATTTAAATTCATCCTGGAATTAGAAATTAATGTAACTTTTTAAACAAAAGTAGAAGCCCATTATAAAACGTTTTTGTTTTTAATACTATTAAATATTTCATTTGAATATTTATTTCTTTATTCATTGATTTATTTATATTAGATCTCTATCCTAAATTGTATCCGGAGCTCTCTCAGTACATGGGCTTGAGTTTAAATGAAGAGGAAATACATGCCAATATGGCCATGGTCCCTGGATCACCAACTCAGGGGGTATGTATAGTGTAATTAATTTTGAATCACATAAAATCATACTTTATACGTAGATACAAACTCTCCTCTTTGTGGCTGACTAACAGATGTATAACTTTAGCATTGATTTCTTGTCAGAAATTTTAGACTGCCTTCTGAATATTACTTCTAAGTTGTCTACTTCCTTTTGTGCTTTTACCATTTTTCTAATTTATTAGTAATTAATTCTTATTATGCCTTTGACTAGTCCATTATCCTTTGTCTTCTGCATATAGTCAGTTACTAAGACATAATGATTCTGTCTCCACCATGTTTCTTGTATTCATTTTATCCATTCCAGTCCTACTGTAACCCTCCTCAGGGTTTCAATACTTCTAACCTTGATTGTTACAGTGGTCTCTTACACCTCCTCTTTTAACTTCTTACAACAAACAGTACTTAGCTGCTGCCAGATTAATCATTCTGAAGTACAGGCCTATCACATCTTTATTTTGCTCATAATGTCTAAAATTCTTTATAATTAGACCCTAAGTCCTAGGCTTAAATATACTTTATCTTGTAGCCTTTTATTAAGGTCATTGCTATGAGACCATAGTACTTCATAGCACTTAAAATTACAGTTACATACTTACTTCATGAAGACAAGGTCCATGTCTGTCTTGTTGCGTAACCCCAGTGCTTAATACAGGGTATGGTGTTTATTTACTAAATATTTGTGTGTTTTTTTTTTTGTTTGTTTGTTTGTTTTTAGAGGGTAGTGTCACTGGCCCTTATATGTGGGATCCGAACTGGGGCCGCTGGCATCCCAAGCCAGCTCTTAACCACCACGCCATTCGGCCGGCCCTACGAAATGTTTTTAAAAATTTGCATCAGTTAGGGATCAGTTGGGAACACAGAAATCACAGTAGTTATTTAACAGAGATAATTTAAGAAATTTGAGGTTTAAGAATTGAACAAAGCAATAATGGAGTACATCTGTGATTATAAAAAGTAGCTGCTCCTCTTAGGATTGGAGTAAAGCAGGGAAGAGAGCGGAGTTATCAGAACCTAGAAGCGTCGGGGACTAGCTCCGTGGAGTTGGGCCTCAGACCTTAGAGGAGGGCACACCGTTGGCAGTGCTGGTACCTCAGAGGGGTTGCAGTGAGGCTGGTTCTGGGAATGTCAGTAAGAGCTGGAGAATGGAATTAACAGCTGCCACCAGGGTTAAGGGCTAGGCCCAGGCGGCGCTGACAGGAACAGGAAGGAACAAGACACTGTCCCTTCTCCAGACTTCCGGTCTTGTAGTGCCTCATGTGGTGGATGCTAACCAGAAACCCGCTGACAAAGGAAAATGCGATTTGCACATCACTATGTAGCGTCTAGAAGGGTAGGTTTGGAGCTGATTTAGCTTGTCACCTAGCACTGCCCACTCCTTTGACTGCTCAGTATGTCCACACACTTCTTGAAATACTCTTGACTTCACATGACAGCAATTATAACTTTATACTTTCCCCTTGAAAGATGCAATTCTTCTTAAAATTGAGGTTGAGCAAACATTTTCTATTAAGGGACCCATAGTATTTTAGGTTTTGCTGGCCACACATGGTCTCAGTCACATAGTCTTTTTGTTTTCTGTTTGTATCTTTACAAATTTTCAGAAATACAAAAATCATTCTTAACTCAGGGTGTGTAAAATCAAGGCAGTTCCCTCTGATATATCGAAGTTTCTCTTCCCCTTTCCCCCAAATAGCACCTTACCAGTTATTGTGGCCATTTCTGGGCAGTGGTCCATGGTATTGATTACTGTGTAATATTCATAACCCCTCTAAGTATTCACATTCCCAGATGAATATTTTTAACCTAAAGATAAAAGTATAAAGTTAACCACTACCAACAATTTATGTATTAAAGTAAAAGGAAGTAGGGAAAAACAAAAAATTAATTGATATATGTACAAAAAATTTATAGATTACAGCAGAGAAAAAGATGGTCACAGCTGTTGTGACTCTTATTGTGGTAACTAGTCAGGAGGCCCCAGTCGGTATAGGGATGTCCTTTGTCTACTGCATATTCTTCTGTCTGGTCTTTTGTTTTTTAATACCTAGTGAGGTGACCTAAACCCTCATCTTTTTTTTTTTTTTTTTAAGCTGAGCCATCCTGCCACCTGTTGGCAGCTCAGTGGCTGCTCAGCTTGGGCCAGGAGTCCAACCGGCAACCCTGTTGCTCAGAGAACGCACTCTTGAGTGAGCTCTTAACCAATTGCGCCACTCAGCCGGCCCTAAACCTTCATCTTTGAAGTGTGTGAATCACCAGGGCTCTGTAGTGCTCTACCTTTTTTTTTTTCTTTTTTAATTTATTGCTGGAGATTTCTATTAACTCTACCCATCTAGAGAATTTTTCATTTCACATATTGTGTTTTTCTTCTCTAGATGTTCCAGCTGATTTTTATGTCTTCTATTTCTTTCCTTATTCATTGTTTCCTTTAAATCTTTGAGCATACTGAGTATATTTTTATATACTGTTTCAAAATTTGCATGCTAATTTCATGAGTTGTAATTTCCAGATCTATTAACGTTTCTCCTAATTATGGGTTACATTTTCCTGCTTGTTCACAAGCCACCTATTTTTTTAATTGGATTTGGACATTGTGAACTTTTTTTTTGTTAGGTGCTGGATTATGTTGTATTTCTTTTAAGAGTGTCGGCACTTTGTCAGTGGGTTTTTGGCAGGCAATTAAGTTACCTGTGCATCAGCTTGATCTTTCTATGGCTTGTTTGTACACTTTCCTGGGGTAGGTCTGAAGCAGCCTTTACTGTAGGGCTAGTGGAGCCCCCCCTTACTAAAGAAGTGTGTCCCCTCCAGCTTCTCCACTGAATGCGTTGGGGAAGTAGTGAGCACACTCCGCTCTGGCTGGTGGGATCGTGAATGTCTCCCACCTGGTTGTGAGCTCCAGGAAATGTTCAGCTGCAGCTCCCTGCATGTCCGTTGCCTGGCTGTGGAGTTTCACCTCACACATACTTAGACTCGGGGTGTCTGGAGCTCAGCCCTGAATATTCTAGCTGCTTTATAAGCTACTTCTGCCTCCTCACCTTGGGTCTTTGTCTCTTGAACTCATCAAGAGCACGGTCTGCTGCTTGGGGTTTGTACCTCTGTGCTCCAGGCAGAAAGCCGGTGACTCTAGGGCTCCCCTCATGTGCTTCCCTTCTCTCAGGGACCACTGTCCTGTGTATGCCTAACCTCCACTGTCCAAAAATTGTTGCCTCCTGTGTTTCCAATTTTCTGGTTGTTTATGGCAGGAGGTAAGTCTGGCCCCATCATGGCTGCAAACAGAAGTCTGTTTTTCTATTAATTTTACTGTTGGACATAGAAGATGTAAAGGCAATCCCCTGGGTTCCAAATATATTCTGGAACTCATTACCTAGCGGCAACCCAGTTTCCTTGTGGTAACTAGAATTAATCACCTGAGCCTGGTCAGTAACGTCTTCTTGCCTTTGTTTCAGTGGCATGTGAAGCTGAAAGCAGTTAGGTGGCCATCTTCTTATACAGGGGAAACAATGTTGGGTCCCCTCCTGGAGGCATTCCTCCCTTGTAAATCAGACCTTCAAACTGCAAAACTCAAAGCTGTGGGGATGGGATGCAAAAGGTTTGTGTGTGGGTGTTTAGATGTAACAGTGAGAGGAAACATTCCCATGGCCACACCTTGGTTTCCAGACCTTATATTTGGGCCTTGAAAGTGAGTACATTAAGTATTTGGTTGCTCATTCAAAGCTTATATTGTATCCTGTAAGGTTGAAGAAGCCCAGCTTCTCAGCATGTTCTTCCCCAGGCACCTTAACTGAGTGGAGATGAGCGCCAATAGCTTAAGAACGTGCCCTCTCCAGGCACTGTGCTAGGTGTGGTAGAATAGTTAGAATAGCGACCCACAGTGCCCTCACCATCCCTACGCTAGTGAAACTCAATATTCTAAACAAATAAACCAGTACTTACGACGTGTTGAAGAAGACTAAGTGAATAGTCTGCCAGGGCTGTATTTCATTGTGGTGAGATGTGTATTTCGAAAGGTTAACATTTGAGCAGAGAGCCGAACGAAATGAGGGAGTGAGGCACATAAATATCTGGTGGGAGAACATTCCGTACAGTATAGACAGAACTCAAAGGCCTTCAGGCAGAGATGAACTTGGTAGACCTGAGACAAGGCCAGTGTGATGGGCAGAGGAAACAAGGCAGAACGTGAGAGCAGGTGGCATTGGAGGGGTGTGGTCAGGGTTAGGTGGTCTGTGGTCTCATAGACCCCGGGAAGGGGTTGGGATCGGAGTTGTGGGAGAGGCATAATCTGGTTTTTTTTTAAAAAAAAAAGATTTCTGGGCCAGCTGAATGGCACGGTGGTTAAGCGCTGGCTTGGGAAGCCGGCGGCCCCAGTTTGGGTCCCACAAATGAGGGCCAGTGACACTGCCCTCAAAAAAAAAGAAAACAAAAGATTTCTGTGCTCGCTGTGTGGAGATTGGATAGTAGACGGACAAGAGGCTAAGCAGAGAGACTGTCTAGAAGGTGATTGTAGTGGCCCTTCCAGAAATGGTTGCCTGCTTAGGATGGGGGAGGAGGAAATGTGGTGTAAGAACTCACATAGGTACTTAAAAATACTTGTTGGAAAAAATAATGATTTCCTTTACAAAAATTAAATCTACTGTAAAGGCCCCCCTTTTGTCCTGTGCTCCAGCTAAACTAAATAATTCATTTGTATCTGAAGTTTTTCTTTCTCTATGCTGTTGGATTGTCGGAAAAGTCATGACGCATTTTTGCAATGAAAAACAAAAAATACGTCATGACTTTTCTGACAACCCAATATCACCTGATTTTCCTTTGTCTCATAGTATTTCTTTTGAATCTTTGTAATCCTTCATAAGTAATTCTTTCTGACATTGTGTTCTGATTTCTAGTATAGTTGTATGTGGTGTGTGTGTGTTACTCCTGGTAGACTGTCAGGTTTAGAATATGATGTCATATTTACCTCATATTTACCATGAGTTCTGAACAAAATAATCTGCAATCCATGGTGTATATGTAGTTAAGGTTCCTCTTCCCCTGTCATTGCCACTGTGAGGAGGAATGGAGATCATCAGAGCTTTTTATGACAGATTCCAATTAAGAGGTCTTGACGAGCTCTTCCATCACTGTCCTTTTGGTTTAGAAAATAAGAAACCAGTTTTAGTCAAGAAAACTGGAAAAATTTGAGAAACTTGAAATATATATGGTAGCTGACATGAGTCCCTAAAATAGCTATTCTGGTTTGTGCCTACAATTGGGTAATTCACAGGTATTTATTAAAGGGGATGAGAAATAATATTTATCCTGTGTGCCAGCACTCACATAACATGCACTTTTCTTTTAACCCTCACAGTGGCACTGAGAGGTGAGAAGGTTACTCTTTTATAAAAACTCTGGAAGGGTAACTAGATTGCTAAAAACCAGACCATATCAAAGAGCCCTCTGGCCCTTTTGTTGTGTGTTTCAAAAATATGATATGGCCTTTAAGTTCAAGGATAATATGTTTGAGTTGAAGACAAGCCAAAGTACACATGAAATAAATGGCAGTGAATTCAGAAGGCAGCAGACAGAGTAAGTCACCGAATCTACTGGAGGTGGTAAGTGGGAATATGTTACCTGGGGAATTAATAAATAAAAACCAGCATCACATTTTTGCATAAGTCAAACCTTATTTAAAGGAAATAATTTCCATATTACTTTTTGGAAACCACAACTGAGTATGTTCAAGTTATTTATCATTTTAGATTATTTCCACAGAGAATGTTTGTAAATATTGACACATCGTATGCTTTGTCAGCAGTTGGTAGCAGGACCTTCCAGTATGAACTATATGGTGGCTCCTGTAACTGGTAATGATGTTGGAATTCGTAGAGCAGAAATTAAGCAAGGGATTCGTGAAGTCATTCTGTGTAAGGATCAAGATGGAAAAATTGGGCTCAGGCTGAAAGCTGTAGATAATGTAAGTATTTTTAATATCTTTTGAATTTGTCTAAATAGCTTATAGGATATTAAGTGGTCAATATTAGAATAAAATGAAATGCTTTAGTTAGCTATAATGGTGTATCTATAATTGAGAATATTTTAAATCTGCTAACTTAGATTTTTCCACTTGGAGATGCCCTATTCTGTCTGAAAAGGCAGAGTTGGGACCTCCCGCATTACCTTGATTGCATGCATGTATTTTTCTCTTTTTTGAGCCATCTTCCTGGAATAAAGTTCACTGGTCTGCATATGTGACAACATAGTTTATATGAATAGAATTCTAGCATTAAAATAGGGCAGCACATGTGGAAGTTAAGAAAAGATTGACCAGTGATAATTTGATGAGTATTTTTATATCAAATGATGATCATTTAACTTGGGAAGAGGTTTTACAGTTTTGTTATTTCTACCCTTCAATTTGAAAAAATTTTTTTTTTTTTCAAGATTTTATTGCGGGGGCCGCCAGAGTGGCGCGGTGGTTGGGCGCTGGCATGAGAGGCCAGCGGCCCTGGTTCGGATCCCGCATGTGAGGGCCAGTGACACTGCCCTCAAAAAAAAAAACAAACCCACAAGATTTTATTGGGGAATCGGGGGAGGGGAACAGACAAGTTGCTGTCTTTTTGTTCTTCAGTCTAGTTGTGGAGGACATCACTTCACCGGCCCATGTTGGTGTCATCATTGCGCTCTTCTTGGGTGAGATAGATGGGTCACCGGCCTCTGGACGGCCATTCACAGCGGCTCTTCGCAGCTCACGCTGGCTGCCGGCCACTCACTGTAGCCTATGGCAGCCCACTGCAGCAGGGGCTGCAGCTATGGCGTCCTGGGGACTCACAACAGCCCAGCTCCAGGTGGAACTGTCGTTAGCTGTAGAGGACAGTGTCACTGGCTTCATATGTGAGATCCGAACTGGGGCCGCTGGCATCCAAAGCCAGCTCTTAACCAATGCGCCACTCAGCCAGCCCCCATTTGAATTTAATAGGTCATTTCTGAGCAAAGGTGGCTTTCTAATTAGGGCACCTATTACTTTATAATGACACTACCTCTCCCCTTCCATACTGGAGAAATCAAATGGTTACTCTGAGGAAGCATTTAGGATTGATGACATGCCCAGTCTTTACCCCAGTATGGCTGGAGGCATTATCTTTTTGGCTTCCTTTTTAGTCTTGAAGTCTCAGCTCATTGTGTCCAATCTTTTCACACAGAAAATGAGCGTGGCACATTGTGGTAAATGGCTGAGGCTGATCTTGGCAGGAAGCCCCAACCTAGCCATCCTACCCAGAGGGCTGAGGGCGTCGATGTCTTCGCTCATGCGTAGTTTACTCAGGACACATCAGCCTGCATCTGTGACTCTGCTGCTCTCCCTCCCTCTTCAGTGAATAGAGTATTTGCTGCCGCTTCTGCCAGGGTTTCTTCTCTGCGCCTTCCTCTGTCTGTCTTACAGAAATAAAATACTCTTCATAGGCCTCTGCCCCCCATTGCAGTTATCCTTGCAGTGGATTGTCCACGTGGCCAAAGCTCATTGGTCAGACCACTATACAGGATGCCGCCTAGTTTCCATGTGCCACCCTAAACTGAAGCAGAGGGCACAGACAGAAGTCATGTCTGACCCAACTTATGATGGTCGATAGGGTCTCGCCATGTAGATGCGTTCACATTTTACGAGGTTCGCTCTTTATACTTGTTTGTTTGTATTTTGTTCAACATCTAAGATTGAGAATTTATATAAGTGAAAATATCCATGTGGGTTTACTTTTAGTTAAACATGCTTGAGTGACTTCATAGTGGATTCTTTATAAGAACTGGAGTGGTATTGAATTTGCCCACCTTTTTAGGCCACTGAATCATAAAATCTTATTTGATTATGCATAATTTAGCAAATAGGTAAAGGAGTCCTTCAGCTTGAAAGGTAGTTAGTTATGAACTTAAACTATCATTTTTTTAAACTGGGGAAGAAATCACGAAACTTCTAACACTTGACTCACTTTCCCCTAAGTAATGATCATGTGGCTAATACCTATTTGGTGTTCTGTCAGATTCATAGAAGCTCACATTTATTCCAGTAACCCTACTTTATTTTCCTTAGGCTTTTTATTCCAAGTTAGTTTAGCCAGATGGGTATGGGTCATGATTTGAGGCAGAAATCATGACCCACTTGAGGTCTCTTTTTTGCTTTATTTCTTGGGGTTATTGCCTGGATAAAATTTGGTTTCTTTTTTGGGGGTAATGAGGCATACATCTTTTTTTTTTTTTTTTTTTTTAATTACTAGGGTAGATTCCTAACCAAAACAGTTGGTTCCTAATTTTCCAGCATTTTAAAACTATACCATAACAGTGATAAATGACCAAAATTATTGTCTTCTTCTGCAGGGCATATTTGTTCAGCTAGTCCAGGCAAATTCTCCAGCCTCGTTGGTTGGTCTGAGATTCGGGGACCAAGTACTCCAGATCAATGGGGAGAATTGCGCAGGCTGGAGCTCTGATAAAGCACACAAGGTGCTCAAACAGGCTTTTGGAGAGAAGATTACTATGACTATTCGTGACAGGTAAGCTGACTAAACAGTTCAAATAGAAATTCAAGACTAGTTTTCTGCCAGCCGAGTGGCGTGGTGGTTAAGCGCTGGCTTGGGACGCCAGCGGCTGCGGTTCGGGTCCCACATACGAGGGCCAGTGACACTGCCCTCAAAAAAAAAAAAAAAAAGACTAGTTTTCCGCCTTCTTGAACTTTTAAGATTCTGTGATTATAGTTTTTTTTTTTTGTTTTGTTTTTTTTTTTTTTTTTTGAGGGCAGTGTCATTGGCCCTCACATGTGGGACCGAACCGGGGCCGCTGGCTTCCCAAGCCAGCGCTTAACCAACTGCACCACTCGGCCGGCCCTGATTATATAGTATTTTGTTGCAGAAAATAATCTAATGTTTTTGATGAGCCTCAGAATCTTAACATTGTGATCCAGATTTTTCTAAGTTTGAATTTTTAAAAAAATAGCATTCTGGGGCTGGCCGAATGGCTCAGTTGGTTAAGAGCTCGCCCAAGAGTGCGAGCTGAGCTCTGAGCAACAGCAGTTAGATGCCGGCCCGAGCTGAGTTGCCGTTGAGCTGCCAACAGGTGGCAGGATGGCTCTGGTTTAAAAAAAAAAAAAAAAAAATTAGCGTTTCAGGACTTGTAGAAATTCTTCTCTAACAAGTTTCTTGTCCTAATCTGTTTCTCTAAAAAAAATAGAAAACGTCCATTGGAAAAGTAACTAAGCAGCATGGCGTCTGGCCTCACTTTGCAATATACTGCTTACACATCCAGCCTGGGGTTTAAGTGCCAGGATCCCTGCAGAACTCGCAAGTGGTCTGAGTTCTGAAAACCATAGCTGGCCTGTTGGGTGGTTATGAAGCTCTAGTTGTCCAGTTGGGGGATGGAACATTTTATTTAGCAGTTAGTTCATTTATAACATTTACCACATGAAGCATGGGCATCCATTTATTTCTTGCCCCAGCCCTCACAAGTGTTAAAAGGTGGACCTATATATCCTATATCCCATTTTTACAGTTAGCTTTTGGGTTTTTATTATTCTCATTTAAACTTCTATCTGCTTTTGTGTTTCCAGTTTCTCAACACATGGTAGGTATTTAGTTGTAGATGAATGCCATTTTTGCTTTCTCTCTAAGGAAAAGAGTAACTTGGACTAACAGGAAGATAAAACTGTTCTGAATGTTATGAAAGCACAGGTTTATCATAAAGCTCATATAATAACATGATGGCCGAGTTGTAGAGAGGTGAGCAATCATAACCTGCACGATAGCTTGTGAGAGTAGATAGCCCAGCTGCATGCCTGCCTGTCTCTAAGGAAGTTTCTAAAATCCAGTTGTCTTTGATACTTAATAAAAGGACATCTTGATTAGTATATTAGGCAAACCATCACGGAGAAATTCGTTTTAAATTACAGTTGATCCTTGAACAACCTGGGGTTTTGAACTGCGCAGGTCTGTGTTTACATGGATTTAATTAATAAGTGGACCTGTGCAGTTCAAACCCATGTTGTTCAAGGGTCAAGTTCTTTGATCTGCTGTTGGGAATCTGCAGATGTGGCGGGCCAACTATAGTTCAGTTTCTGCAGTCAGAAGTTCTGTGCAAATGTTCAACTGCGCAAGGGTCGGTGCTTCTATCTCCACTCCCCACAATGTTGAAGGGTCAGCTGTAATCTTTGGCGCTAAGGTGTTTGTGAATGTGCAATATCAGAGCTATACTTAGTTGCTTTTATTAGGAACAGAGTTTATTATAACAAAGCATCCAGTATGGCACAATAGAAGAAATCCATTAAAATGTTTACCATGGAATTACATTTTTAATTGAACCCATTATGTTTCCAGGCCCTTTGAACGTACAATTACTATGCATAAGGATAGTACTGGACATGTTGGTTTTATCTTTAAAAATGGAAAAATAACATCCATAGTGAAAGACAGTTCTGCAGCCAGAAACGGTCTTCTCACAGAACATAACATCTGTGAAATTAACGGACAGAATGTCATTGGGTTGAAGGTAAGGAACAGCACTTATGTCTTGTTTTGCTGGCTTTATCTTAGCAAATGTCTTTTTCACTTGTCTGTTTAGTTGGTGCTGTTTTCATTTTGACCTCCAAAATGTAGACACTCAGTGGAGAAGTGGGTGATGTGGGACCTGGGGCTCTGGCTAGACTGTGTGCCAGCTGTGCTCTCAGGCCAGTCTAAGAAATTACCTGAGCTATTAGCTGGAATTGCTCCTGTAACAAAGGGGCTGGACTAGATGATCTCCGAAGCCCCTTGAACTAGAATTCTGTAGCGACATGGGTATTGAAGATTAGATGGCATTCTGAGTGAATGATTGCCCAACTTTTTTCAGTCTAGATTGTAGGAAATTAGTAGTTTCTGTTCATATTAGTAGTTTGTTTTTATAGCTTTTTTCGTTCCATAAATTCCTGAATAGGGCTATTTTAACATCTGAAGGTTTTCATTAAGACCTGCATATTTCATAAACAGTGGCTAAGAATACACAGTTAACTGAGGGGATGTGATAATATTGTATAATATGGGGAAATTATATAATCTTAATAAAAAGTTTTTTTGGCTAATATATGCAACTCAGTTTAGTTAGCCATTTTGCTACTACCTATAATATTGTGATTCTATAGAACTAAACTTGGTAAGAAAAAATTGTAAATACCAAGGGTTAGGATTTTAGAGAGATTAACAAAACATAAGAGGACCTACATGTTTATCAAGAATTATAGTTACAATAAAGAAAAAAAAGAGCAACATAGTTTTATGTTAAATAAAGCATCTGGAATTTTCATTGTTTTTAACAGGACTCTCAAATTGCAGACATATTGTCAACATCTGGGACTGTAGTTACTATTACAATCATGCCTGCTTTTATCTTTGAACATGTTATTAAGCGGTAAGTAGACAGTTCTTTAACTTGTTGAAGTTAAGGTCATGAGACAGTATAAGCACTGTGCTTTCTTTTAATTCCCAAACCTTTGATTCTTTACTTAAAAACCATTGGTATTTATCTAAAAGTATGAAATAAATTGTTTAAATCAGAGGAATTGGTTGGTAAAGATGACTCCTCACAACTTCCCAAGTGTGGAATAAAATTTGCCATACACTTCCTAAATTTTGACATTTCCTAGTAGGAAAAGGGCACTTGAGCAGACGTGGGCAGGCTTTCATTTCAGTTTCCAATTTTCAGTAAAATGGGCTGTGGTTGCATGCTGTAGGAATCTACTCATGGTGGTTCATGATGGTGAATTCTGCCTGTCAGGTGTTAGAAGTCCCAGTTGTCATTCTCTTCAGCATCTCCGGAAGCTCATAGACATGTGTGGGGATGTGGTGTGTGGAGGTGAGGGCTGCAAAGCTCAGTAGGGAGAACTGCAAAAGAGGAAGCAAGGGCTATCATCCCTAGAGGTATAAAAATCCTATTTTTGCCAAGCCAACTTAGAATCCTTCTTTCAGAATCTATCTTGTATGTAGAAATAAGGTTTAAAAATTCAAAAATAAAACACCTGTAAAGAAAGTTTTGTTCGTTTCAGCTTCCAGGTAGAAGGTAGCTAGCTACTTTGGGGGTAAAAAAAAAAAAAAGTTATTGCTTCACTGATCATTCTAGAGTGTTCTCAAACCAATGAGAGTTGCACCATCCCCACCCCATTTCCCTCCCAATTCATAACAGCATTGTCATTTTCTTTCTTTTTTAAATCATCAGCCTTAATATACAAGGATTTCCTTGTACAGGTATCTTGTCTTACTTTTCTAGCCAGGTCCAGGTAGCCGTTCACACAGTATATTTGCAAACAACAACTAGATTACATGAGACCCTTAGATGAGAACTCATTAGAAAGACCTGCCCCTCCCCAGCATCCCACTTGATGCTATCTGGTGCTAAGTTTGAATTGGGTTGTTCTTGGCCCAACATAGCATTTTTGAAAAAAAAGAAACCCAAGTTCAGTATTTACTAAAAGTGTGATTCTCTTGTAGGATGGCACCAAGCATTATGAAAAGCCTGATGGATCACACCATTCCTGAAGTTTAAAAGTCATGGCACAATGGAAACTTCGCTGAACTTCTCCAGTTTACTTCTTTGGCAACTTAACTTTATATTATGCACATGGAGCTTTCTAGGAGCCAGAGAGCGTATGCTGCATGAGGTCCTTCTAGCTCACATCATGGCTGGGAATCTTTCTGTTTGATCTGATATCTTGTTCAGACTTCCAGATAGTTGTAGCCTTATCCTGGTTTTACAGATGTGAAACTTTGAAAAGATTTACTGACTTTCATTTAATAGTTTCTCTACTGGAAACCTGATGCTTTTATAAGCCATTATCATTAGAATGACTGATGCAGGCTTAGCTTTGTGTTACAGCCTTTATCCTAGGTATCAAGTAGTGCTGTTCATATTACTTTAGTTCTATGGTACATTTGCATTTTTATTGTTACCATAGTATATTTAGAATGATTGCTTTTGATAGTATTTTTAGAGTGTGTGTGTGTGTGTGTGTGTGTGTGTGTGTAGTGCATGTTTGTAAAACCAATTAAAAAACACTGGTTTCATTCCATGTAAGCATTACACAGTGTATGTAGGTTGCAACACATAGTGTTATTAAAATTTAACTACCTTCAGTTAATATGCTTGAACTGTCGCCTTAACTGTTAAGCATCTAGAATAAAAGCCAAAATGTAACTATTGCTGCCTTCTGAAACCCAAAATGCAGTTCTATAGTAAACTGAAATGTACACTAGTCCAGAATTATTTAATGGTACATACTGAGCTATAGCATCGCTGCTTAGTTGCATTTGAGATTTTCTAGTCATTGTATAATGGAAACTTCTTCTAAAAGTTACTGGTATCATTTTCTGAAAATGAACTACTATATTTAATGTAAAAATTCTTATACTAAGGATAAACTTTTGACTCCCTTTTTTCATTTGTAGATTAAGTGGAATAATACCTAATTTTGACATGTTACTCTTACCTTTATGTAACCTAACTGCTTTGGGATGGTCTTAGAATGTTTTCCTGGTAATCTGTTGCATTTCCTGACTCCTCCCTGTAAACAAAATGGCATTGACACTTTATCCTGATTTTTTTTTTTTTGTGGTTTATGCCTATTCTAATTAAATATGTATAAATAAAGTTAAATTTTAGTCTGTCTGTTATTGCTTCATGTGGAAACTGTCCATGGCTTTCACCAAACTTGAGTATGACCTAGAAAATAGGCATGGGAAATTCACCTTGGGCCTGTGGGAGAGTTATCTCCCACTGCAGGTGACATCCAGGGGCCCTGAGAAAAGCCCTCTGTGCTAAGAGAGTAGGAGAGTCAGGAAAAGTGCTTCTGGCTGTGAACCCCAGATTGATAGGTCTGCACCCCTCAGGTCTGAGCAGCAGGACCTCACGTTGTAGACTCAATACGAGAGACCAAGTGATGTTTAAAGACACTTAAAATGGACTGAAAATTCTATCACCCTGATCTGATTCAAGATTTTCCCCCATGTCATATACTGTCTACAAGATACAACAATATTTTTAAAGAGTAGAAAAAAATCACATAATTACTGTGGTTCAAAAAAGAAACGCCGTGCTACTGCCTTACAGCTACTTTGCTATCTGGACATGGGTCTGAAGATAGTTCCAAAAGCATAAGAACAATATTCACCTCACTGTGGTTTTCTGGAAGGATTGTTACTTGAAGTTCTTAAAATGTACTCGTTTTTGTAATAAGTCATTTAAATAAGAAAATGAAAACTGCTTTCATTACAGAAAAATATTTTTAATGTAGAAAAGATGAGCATTTAATAGCTATGATGAAATAAATGGCTCCTATACACAGTAAACAAGAACTGCTAATCCTTCCCCAGGTTCTTAGAATCAGGACAGTAGGTTATAGAAAGTAACCACTCCATGAAAACACATACCCAAAAACCCAACGGCCATCAATTGTGTAGATCAGTAAGCCAAAATAGAGGGACTCGGAGAAAATGCACATTTTCTTGGAAAATTCTAAATTGTTCAATGCTTTCTGGAAGTTTCCCCAGCCCAGTTTAGTATCTTAGCTACTTAGCCACTCAACCCTGTTATCTGTCCAACCACCTGCCTTGTAAATGTAATGTTTTCTCTCCCTAACACTCATATATTTATCTGCCTTAAAGGGTGGCAACTAATGGCTTTCATTCAATGAAGTCACCACCATGATTTAGAAAGTTTAAAACCACACATTTTTCATGTGGTAAACTTCTAATATCATTGCACATTCACCAGTTCATTTAAAAGTTTGGTTTAAAAATAACATTATTAAATAGAGTTCAATTTAATAGGAGAGGAAAAGGCACTTAATACTGTAATTTCCAGAATATAATTTGTCTGTCTTCCCCTCCTGTGATGATACTGCTGCATTGTTCATTCATCCATATACATGTCACAGCACCTAAGAAAAAGATTGTGGTTAGGGCGTAAGTTAACCAGGAGGCTCCCAAAGATAAACACTAGTAAGTACTATATTGTCTCCTATAATAAAGTCTTTGTAGAAACGAAAAACTGCTTGGTACAAGGAACTTCTGAGGAATAAATCATTTAAATGTAAAGCTAAAACAACTGGGAATTATGGGTACAGAACAGAACAAATACATGTTCCTCTAACGAAAGTCAGCAGATGGGGAGAAGGTGGGGAATTGGAGCTAAGTGTACTGATTTACTTCCATTTCTATTGGAAGGAGTCAAATATTTAAAGCTAGTAAGTTGGCGGGAAAAAAGTATAGGCATATCACGTTAAGAAGTGATACCCAGGGCCGGCTGAGTGGCGCGGGGGTTAAGCGCTGGCTTGGGAAGCCAGTGGCCCCGGTTGGGTCCAACATATGAGGGCCAGTGACACTGCCCTCAAAAAAAAAAAAAAAAAAAAAAAGTGGAAGTGATACCCATACAAAACTGAGTGTCAGGGAAGAGAATGAAAGTTAGACGTTACTGCTCATTGTGGGAAGTCAACAGATATGTATAACCATAAATCCTAGAAGAATTAAAGGCCATAAATCCTTCAAATGAACAGGAGGAAACATGCAATGTAGTAGAGGGAATCTCCAAGAGACACTATTCAGTGAAAAGAACTACAGACAGAACAATTCCACACATGCAAAAAACACCTGCTCAATAATAAGGGGACACACATCAATGACTCAAACTGGGAAACGTGCTCCAAGGAGACCTGGAGGAAGGAGTCACTGGTGGGAAGAATACTTGGTTTCACTGTGATTCATTACTTTTGTATTTTTTTTTTTTAAATAAGAAAAGTATTTTATTTATTAAAGATTTTATTGGAAACTGGGGAAGGGGATTAGTGTTGGGGAATTGGGGAAGGAGAATAGCCAAGTTGCTGTCCTTCAGTCTTAGTTGTGGGGGCCACAGCTAGTGCAGCTCCAAGTCCAGTCACCATCCAGCTGCTCGTGGTGCAGAACAGCTCAGCTCAAGGTGCTATGTTCAATCTTAGTTGCAGGTGGGCGTAGCCCGCCATCCCATGTGGAAGTGGAACTGGCAACCTTGTTAGGACCACATGCTCTCACCAGCTGAGCCATCCTGCCACCTGTTGGCAGCTCAGCAGCAGCTCAGCTTGGGTGCAGCTCACTGGCCCATGTGGGAATTGAACTGGCAACTCTGTTGCTCAGAGCTCGTGCTTTTAACCAACTGAGCCACTCGGCTGGCCCTGTTTTGTTTTGTTAATCTCTTTAAAAATAAATTTAGAGCTCTTACTATGGTTTTTAATTTTTCATATGAAAGTTAATGTAAAAACTTCCTTGGGCTGGTTGAGTAGTGCGTTGGTTAAGACTTGGCTTGGGGGCAGGCCGAATGGTGCATTGGTTAAGAGCTGGCTTGGGATGCCAGCGGCCCCGGTTCGGATCCCACATATGAGGGCCAGTGACACTGCCCTCTAAAAAAAAAAAAAAAAGTTGGCTTGGGACACCAGCTCTGAGCAGCAGGGCCCTGGTTCAGATCCCACATTAGGGCAGTGATGCTGCGCCCTCTACAGCTAAGATGGTGAACAACAGCTCCACCTGGAGCTGGGCTGCTGTGAGTTGCCTGGGACGGCATAGGCTGCAGAGGGCTGCCTAAGCTACCGTCAGAGGCCCACAGCTGGCATGAGCTGCTAAAAGCTGCTGTGAGCGGACCTCCTGTGGCTATCGACCCATCTACCTCACCTGGGACGAGTGCAATGATAGTGCCAACATGGGCCAGTGAAGTGACGTCCTCCACGACTAGACTGAAGAACAAAAACACAGCAACTTGTGTGTTCCCCTTCCCCGATTCCCCAACTTGCTCTCCTCCCCCAATTCCCCAATAAAATCTTAAAAACAAAACGAAACAAAAAGAACTTCCTTTTGGGAGTCAAATGTCTGTGAACATAAATCTAAATTCTGAAGGACCCAAGAGATGCAGGTCACTTAGCCATCCAGGATGCTGGAGGAGGATGTTTCCAACACGGAGTCGCACATGGGACGCTGTCTGCCCGAGAGCAGCAGGTTCCCCTACAGGAAAGCAGGTCTGAATATTGATTTTGTATCCTACTACTTTACTGAATTCATTTATCAGGTCTAATAGCTTTTTTGTGGAATCTTTAGGGTTCTCTATATGTAGTATCATGTTATCTACAAATGAGTTTTTCTGCTTCCTTCCCAATTTGGATGCCTTTTATTCCCTTTTCTTGTCTGAATGCTGTGGCTAGGACTTCGAAGAAAGCAAGTGTGAGTTCAATATTTTAGGAAAAAAGGTCAAGTGAACTGTATAACTCTTTACCTGCATGGCCCTGTATTCTCTCTGTGATTTTTCCTCTGAGGAGGTCCCAAACAAGCAGTTCACCAGACTGACTGCCGGATAAAACAGTGTTTCCATCCCAGATAAAGCATCTGCAAGAATGATTTAGAAATAATCATTTCATTGTTCATCGTGAAGGAAGGGCTATATGACACTGGCCAAAGCAGCAAGCCCAAACGACATGATCATGAACTTGTGTGTACGTAAATGTCTTCACCACAAGTTCCCCAAGAAAACATACCTCTGGGGCTCATCTGAAATCATAGAGGAGATAAGCATTCCTGTCTGCACATCGATGACATTCAGACAGCCATCTTCTCCTGTGCTGAGGACATGGCGACTGTCTGTAACGTGAGGTAAAACAGCTACAAGTTACAGCTTCAGAGTGGGTTTTATGTAGAATATTCTAAGTTTTTATTTCTGAATCCAGTGGCCTAATGTTCACTTTCATTTCCCTTGAGCTACTTGTTTTATTTAACCAATGACTCTCCTGTCCTTGAAATGTGTGTTTCTAAGACAGAGCTGATAACACTTTGGTGTGAGTTCATTTATATCTTATAAACTAATTTCTCTAGTGAGATGAAGGAATTAAGAATATCCAGGGCCAGCCGAGTGGCGCGGTGGTTAAGCGCTGGCTTGGGAAGCCAGCAGCCCCGGTTCGGATCCCACATATGAGGGCTAGTGACAGTGCCCTCAAAAAAAAAAAAAAAAAAAAGAATAATATCCAATATAGCTTTAATACTAGGCACAAATGCCACAAGTATTCTGTATTCTGCCACGAGGCAGCCTCAGCTATAGGCAAAATGTCTTTTATCAGCAAAGTGTTTTTCTTTTTACAGTCTTATTTCAAAATAATAATTCCAATTCCCCCGGTTTCATCTGTATTAAGAAAGATAATGCTACCTGGGCTAAAAGCAGTATCACATACAGTTCGTGAATGGCATGGAACCTGGTGCAATACGGTGGCCGTAGTGAGGTCCCAAATATTCACGGTGCCTTCTTTGGTGCCTGAAACTAAGAGTGTGCTTGCAGCATTTAGACTGATTGTATCCACCTAAGGAAGAAAATACATAAGTACTTCATTTAGAATTATCATCATAAGCTATGTTTCCCTAGGCCAATTCAAATATGCAGACATAATGATATAAATTAAACTCTATGATATAGTGTACTGGTGTAACTAATGCAGATATATTTCAACATCACCTATTGAATGATAATTTATTTAAAAATGAAACTCTTCATATGCTAGTGAATAAAATGAAGTATTGTTGGGGGAAATGTAATACTGTTTTAAAATAGCCTAAAACTGACAGTCTAACTCCATGAATAGTAAGTTGGAACAAGGTGCCAAACTTCCTGAAGCACAGCCGATGGGTGATTATTTGAGGGATTTGGGAGAACAGGCGGATGTCTCAAGGTTTTCCTTGCATACTCATCTTGAGTTACATATTGAATAAGTATTTCTCAACCTCAATTGATCTGTCAACTATGCAAATTAGGCATTGATGCCCTACCTCAGAGAAAAGGCAGTACTGTAAGCTACAGCCTAAGATGCAGCAGTGTGACCCAGTGGAAACATAACAAGTGAAAAGAGCAAAGTGCCAGCTGTGGTTTTGCCCCGGGCTGAGTGCACTGGGCCATCCAGATACTAGGTCGGTGTCCTCAGCTGCTGGATGTGCAGCACCCTAGACAGACGGTCCCTTCCACTTGTCATTTCAGAAAACATGAAAGATGGTCACAGCTTGTTGCTGCAAATAGTTTTGAGGGTGTGCAAGTAATGTCATACCGAGAGACTGGTATTTTGGAAATCTAGTTGGATGGTAACAAATTCTCAGGGAAATAGTAAACTGGATTTAGAAACCCAAAGAGTCAACTCAAAGAAAAGAACTGAAAGTAAGTCTATGATCTTCAATAAGCAAAACAAAGAAAAGATCATAACACATAAGTAAAACCAAGAATCTTACCCCTCCCCCACCCCCCTCCAAACTCCTGGACTTTGAAGTTCAGCTTTCGTACACTTTTGTGGCCAGTACTCACACCGACATCATGTTCCAGCTCAGCCAGCATGTCAAACTGGTGTCTTTTGGTACCTGTCATTTCTGCAGGGACACTAGACCACACCTAGAATGAAACAGTGTAGAAGGTATTTACAAATAGTAATAGAAAAGCATCACTAATACATTCAGGAAGCAGTCTCATGACTGACCAACTTCCATTGAACATACTTGCCAACAACACGAAGCTGCGTAATGCTCTGGTTCCTGGCTCACAAGCCCCACCTGTATCCCACCACCATGTGCTGACCAAAAGTCAACTCCTGTCTCCATCCTTGCAGTTGCTGTTGTAATGATGTGATTTAAGTATTGTGTGAACTAAGGAAATATGAGTACAGAAGTGTTGTAGTGTCTATTAATACTTTGAGAAGACTCAACAAGGCAAGTCACCAAGAAAATTACTAAAATTAGGTGCAGGTAAGAAAACTTATCTACAAGAATGGTGGAAGAAATTCCTAAAAATCTTCTGAAGGAATTCTAATGGTTTTAGGTTCTTGATTTCTTTTTATATAAATGCAGATTAGAAAAGGGAGACAACGAATACTGGTGTGGTTTATGGATGGTTCTACAGCAATAGAATCGTGAATGAATGTGCATTTGTATGCTCTAACTTTCAGCAAAATGCATTATCTTTTAATGATTCCCCACTTTCACTTGACATTTTCTGATTAACTGAGCAACCGCTAGTTCCAACTGTATTAGATAAGGGGCTGTGATGGCACATTTCTCTATAACTCTGCTGTTTAAGGAATACTAGATCATTCAACCCCCAGCTGACCACACAGTACAAAAATCATGATGACTTCCTATTACATTAAGACATGAACACATAAAAAAAACAGGCAATAATATTCAAAATCCTTATATATCACTTACATACTTTGTAAAAAATAGTGAAGTGATCGAACACATTAACTGGTAATTGAGTTCTTTATAATATTTGTATCATCCAAACATTTTAAGTTAGAAATTATATATAAACCTTCACTGTAGAGTCCCATGATGCAGAATATAGCCTGTTGTCATGCCAACAGATCTTACTAACAGCATCATCATGTCCCATTAATGTGTCCTGGCGTCTTCCAAATGCTATGGAATAAAAATAGCTAACATAAAAGATAATGAGAACTATTAAAATAACATTCAGCTTAATTGTAAGACTCTTAAACACATATCCAAGAAACATTATGTTTAATTCTGCACTTACTAAGGCCCAACAGAATAACAAATTACTTGTTTTCATGTTATCAAACCAAAATACTGAAAATTTTAATTTAAAACTAGAAATTTCTAGGTCTGGCTCATCTGTTTTTACCTTAATTTAAAACTTAGAAAAAAACAGAGTCCAATTGGAGGAATTATTAGATTCAAATAACCATATTAAAATCCAACAGTATTATCCTCATCTAATATTTGTTTTTTGTGTTTTTAAAACAACTGTCCTGCCAGCGGAAGATTCTGTGCTTTCCTGCTTCACGAAGTCCACAAAGGTAGCTACATGCATGTGGAATTACCAAGGAGTAAGCAGATACATACACGTTATTATCCCATGAAGAACTTATGACAGTGGCATCTCCTGGTAAAACTAAACACGATGATAAAGCCTGAAATACAAATGATTCAACATGAATAACTTACAATAATTATAAAATCCCTAACATGATAAAATTTTTATACGAGTCTCCCCTACTTCTTATTTAATGTTCAAATTCTGTTTATGTTGCCCTCCTCATATTTACAAAGTTTTTTTCAACTGGCTAATTCAAGATGCCTTGTTTCCTCCCAAATGTAGGAAAGGAAGTCAAAGTGTGTCAAGTGAAGGAGGCCCCCTGCCTGACCATGTTCAGGGGTGTGGAAGGCCCTCCCTCCCTCACTGCCCAGGGCTGGAGGAGCTCCTGCAGACAGCAGGGTGAGTCACAGGGGCGCAGGGGCGAGTTTGGAATAATCCTCAAGAATGCAAATACCCTCTCAGAATTACAGATTCATGGGAGTAAGGAAAACGTCCAAAGTTCTCTGGGGAATTTCAAAATCATTCGGATGATTTACATTAACAATAAAATGTATTTTTTAGGAGAATTGGTTTTCTAGTGTTAGGTATCCCACCAGCTCAGAAATGAATAAGTTATTTAAGTAGTACATACACATTTAGTCTAGCAATTCCAAAAAAGGAAAAATTTATTAAGGAGAATTCTACTGGGTAGCAGTTCAAGTTTTTAGGCTACAAATGAAATTACTTTATTATGAGACAGGCAACTTGAAAAAAAAATTAAATTTAACGAAGACGTAATCTAACTAAGGCATTGTAGATACCACACAGAAATAAACGCAATTGTTCTGGGAGAAATGAAATGTCATTATCTGTGTGTATACAAAACAAAATGCTACATGAATTTCTATGATAACAGTGATTTAAAATTAAAATGAACTCACCATATTTGAAAATGATATACTTCTTTGCAACATTTTGGATTGCTTAGAAAACATCTTCAAGGTGGAATCTAATTTAATAATGAGAAAGTAAACACGTAAGAACGATTTCCTTACTCTTACAGATGACAAAGAATGCCACCCTTTTTGTTCCTGAGGCCCCCAGCAGAACATTCCTGGTATATGCTGGGTGGCAAATGGGGTTAGAAGATCTAAGACTTCGTTCAACATTAAGATTCTGTGATCTGCAACTCCATGACAAGGAAATCAATTTAAAACCCAGCACAGATACAGCACACTGTTGACATTTCAGCATGACTGAATGTAGAGTTAAGTATAAAAACAGATACAAGCTAAAGAGTAGTAAAATAGCAATTTTAATATTAAAGAAAACAAAAAGGTTTTGGTAATATAAGTTGTTTTTCTTAACAAATTAGCCCAATTATGGTATAATACCTTGTACTGAATTAGCATTTATGAAAGAGAATCAATAACTTTCTAAAGAATTATAAAGTAGGGATTAAATTGTCAAAGCTTTTAATTTCCCCTGCTAACAGGAGTTTTAGAAGTGTATCTTAAAAACCAAGACTTGGAAATTACAATGTGCTCCTATCAGCCCATATCTGAAATATGCAATATTTCCACATTTGGAAACATACTTGTGTTACTGTGCAAAAGGTCCGGCTGCTCGCCACACGAAAACCAAAACTCGAGAGACGAGGTTGGTGAAAAATAAAGCAAGTTTTATTCCAAAATGCCAGAAATAAGGGAAGACAGTGGACTCCCTGTTACAAAGACTGCCTTCCTGGGCCGGCCGGGTGGCTCAGCTGGTTAGAGCACAAGCTCTGAGCAACAGGGTCATCAGTTCGATCTCCACATGGGCCAGTGAGCTGCACTCGAGTTGAGCTGCCAGTGGGTGGCCAGATGGCTCAGCTGGTGAGAGCACGTGCTCCTAACAACAAGGTTGCCGCTTGATTCCTGCATGGGATGGTGGGCTGCGTCCCCCCACAACTAGACTGAAGACGGCGACTGGACTTGGAGCTGAGCTGCGCCCTCCACAACTAAGATTGAAGGACAACAACTTGACTTAGAGTTGATGGGTCCTGGAAAAATACAATGTTCTCCTTCCCCAATTCCCAACATTGTTCCCTTCCCCAATTCCCCAATAAAATCTTCAAAAAAACAAAACAAAAGACTGCCTTCCTTCTCTTAGTATCACCAAAAGGTTTTATAGACTCGCAAGGAGAGGCAGAACAAAGGAAGAAGAGGTCAGCCAGGTAGCTTCAGGGGTGAAAATGGGTTTCCTAGAGGCTACTCTGTCCCAAGGTCAGAGTGAACCCATAAAGATGCAAAAAACCCCTCCCAAGTTACCCAGCCAGTAAGTAAACTGAACCACTGGAACTGGTATGCATAGAAAATGTACAGTAAACAGAGTCATCAGGAGAGGGAAGCAAACAAAGGAAAAAAAGAAAACTTTCAAAAAGTCTCAATTACATCAGAGGTTTAAATTTCAAAAATAGAAGAGATAGGGTCACCATTACATTTGTACAACATGATAAATAAAGTCAGAATGTGCTTTAAGTAATTTATTCTGTATAGTAAAATTTAATATTTCAGCCTAGTTTTTGCAATACCAACACAGAGAAAACCTGAGACTTTATAAACATGAGACTAAGTAAAACATCCTCCAGCATTAGCTTGAAAACAAAAACAGAAGAATACACACAATATCACTGAACTTTTCCCGGAGGTACCCCTGATATTCTATCCTCCCCAGCATTGCTTTTTATTCTAAACAATGACCTTTCCACAGGCAATTCTGAGTATTCACCACAAGGTCGACTTGAGCGTCTTCATTTGGGGGCATCTTACAGAAAACCAGAAACCAGCCTGGCATGTAAAAACGCTTCCCTTGAAATCAAAGGTTCCCTGTGTTACCGAGGTAATCCTGTCACAGGTGGCTGGAAGAGCTGGTCTCAGAGGTGATGGGTGGGTCCCTGTCATGTCATGTATCTAAACATACATTGGGTATCTGAGGAAGAAATGTAACTTTGGAGTGACAGTCAGGATACAGCTCTAAATCAGTAATAGGAATTATTAAGAGTGAGAAGAAACCAACAGAAAAAATAGAAGCTTTTGATTTAAAAAACAAAAAAAACACCTCACAAAGAAGCACTGTAATGCTCAATAAGCCTCCACGGTTTAAAGCCTTGATGCTCCTAAAACTCATGGTTTACAAGGGCATACAACAAGGTCAAACTGAAGGATTCAACAAATCATGTCAGACAAAGCCAGGTAAGAACACGAGCTTTGCTTAAGCTAAAGCATTTTGTTTTGTGTTACAGTGTTGGCAAACTCAGCAGATAGAAATCTGGCCAAACACCCGCTGTCTCCTTCTATCAGACCATCATCTCAGTGACCCCACATGGCGCAGGGTGTACCTGGCACGTTAATTTCCTTTGGTCTACAGGAGGGGAATCATTTTCTGTGCTTTGTGGAAAATACTGTTTTATAAAATCTCAGATTGTATTTGAAAGAGAAAGGAATGACACACTACAATAAGTAAAGCATGATTACAGAATCTGAGAGCAGTAACTGATTTACCTGGAAGTGTTTGGTTGGATAGCACCATTTCTTAACTTAATGGATGAGAAATATAATTTCCTATGAAAAGACTAAAGAGCAAGTAGACTAAAAACAGTCCACTACTCACTTTGGGGTACAACCAGTTATCGTCAAAGCTAAGCAGGCTAACTAACATATTTCCCCTTTCATCTTCACACCTTCCAGAGTGCCTGTCACCGTACACCGGACATAAGAGGGACAAAGCATGCTTTACTTAGTCACATACAGAGTAGGCTGCCAGGAAAAGCAGTGGCTTGTATAGCAAGAGATGCTTAGTCCTTCTTGAAGATCAAAAGAGTAAAATTCTGATGTGTCATTAAAATATAGTTACAAGTCACATCGACCAGCCACTCAGAGTTTTTATACGTCGATAATGTATAAGCACATTAACAATGTACGAATTAGATTTCAAAGCTAAATCCTGCAGTAAACACCCTGAATTACTTCTGAGTGACAAAAATGACTAAGCTGACAGCAAATCTGCATTTCCGCATGCTGAAACACACCACGCCTTGTCAGGCCCTAGGTCTGAGCCAGCAGTTGCAGCCCTCCTTCCGGTTCTCGCTCAGGCCCACGGGAGGGGGGGAGAAGCAAACACGCCCTGCAAAGGCTGGGGGAAGGGCTCCTCCAAGCAAGCAAACAGGAAGCAAGCTCTTTCTGCCCTACACCATAAATTCTAGGAAACTTCCTCAAAAACAGAAAGGCGTTTTTCATGACTGTTTTTGGCAAACTACAATTAAATTTTATGCAATATACTACAAATTAATTGCTCAAAATCTATTTTATGTGCAGGCAGCACATACAACTACAGTCCTGGACTGAGAGTTAAGAAACTTGGACACTTCAGGATTCTAGGTAAGCCACTTTTCAGGTAGGAAGACATACCTTGTGAGGTTGTAAAGACTGAAGACCCATTGCAAGAGACCGCTATTCCAGTAATCGCCCTGTTTAAAAACAAAGTTTTAAAAATTACCATCAACCATGTACTAGGTCACTAGTCTCTTACCAGTCCTTGATTTAATTTTACCAAGATTCTGTAATTATTTTTTCTTCACAGCTCATCTGCTGGATCTATCCACATGAAGCCTACCATTAGCAAAAACATTGCTTGGCAACTTCTAATTCTATTTTGGCAATACCTGTGGCTGGAAAACATTCCCACTCTTCGCTTCCCTAGTTGGCTGTATTTGCAGTTTAACACATTACTGACAAGTGGGAACTACTAATGCTTCTCCTTCAATTCCACCTTATTTGACCATCACTCAAATTACTGAAACTCTTCTTTACAATCACTTCACTTGCTTCATTCCTGAATTGAATTTATGTAGCATCTGTGCAGTGATGATAGCACTGTCTGGTTCTAGCATGTCCTGGCAAAGGCTCATTCATATCTTCACTGCCTGGATGACAAGGCCCTTTCTACATGCCATTTAGAGAAGTTGAGAGAAGAAACGCCATTGTTATCACGAATAAGGAGGAACTATGTACTCTTTTCAGGAGGTTGTGCTCTGATTTTAAACCACTGATCTAAGCTAGGTTGGCATGTGCCATTTCACGCATCAGTGGTGTATGTGATATCAAACTGTCAGACAGGATGTCTATGGCCCTGGAGTAGGATGAGCCTTGTCTCAGGGCCTGGGTTTTCTTATCTGCACAGGATGGATGAGGCGATGTCAGTGCTGCTCAAGCCTTTCTATCCAAGTACATAAATATCCTTCTCAGCAGGAGACAAGGAACACTCAGCCCTCTGGGTCCAACAGCAAGCACAATTTCTTGGTAGTATAGGGATTCTTTTTAAAATCTCTGTTAAATGCTCAATGTTTTCTCTCTCTCTCTTTCCAAATACACACACACACACACACACACACACACACACACACAGAGGGTGCCAAAAAAATGTATACACATTTTAAGAAAGGAAAAAAAATCTATTAAAATTGTAATACTCAATATATACCAATAACAAAAGATGAATACAAATCACGTTTGACTTCTGCAATTACAAGAGGTGCTCAGAGTGGTTACCATCAGTGTCCAGACACTTCTGATTACGGCAAACTACAGCTTGAGCAACGTTGACCAAAGTGTCCACTTGTATACATTTTTTTGCACCCCCAGTACACACACACACACACACACACACACACACACACACACACACACACACACTTTCCTCATCATTTTTTAAAAATGTATTTTTTTCCCTTACAACATCAGCAAATTAAATACTCAGGTAAGATATATGTACCATGTTTATCCCATAGCTTCACACCATCAGACTTGGGGAGCTGTGTGTCCCAGTTCAAGAGACACAAAGCCACCTGCTGTCTACAGATCCCATTTCATGCTCTAGAATGACTGACTATAGAAATGACAGACAGCATGGTGGGCCAACACAAATCCATTTTGTGCCCAACTATCCCTTGTTACATAGACTTGATGTGGGTGATCACTACAGACATTTTGGGGGGGAAAAAAACCAAGATGACACTGACAGAGAATTAACATCCCCCTTGACTCAGCTTAAAATGGTTTCACCCCAGGCCAAGGCTCCCAACTTCTGCAAGGACGGCAGAGACGTTCTTACTCTTTGTGAATTTTATGTTGCTCGTGTAATTGCAGTTTGGTGATGTTATTCCAGGCCAGTGTTTTGCTTTCTTCAGTCAGGTCTTCAAAGGACTCTTCGCCTGGAGAGACTACATTGAATTACTGCTAAGTGAGTCAACTACTGTGTTGTGGGAAAAGTCATGACGCATTTTTTCTATGTTTTTTGTTGCAAAAGTGTGTGATGACTTTTCCAACAACCCAATAAATTACTAACAAGCATCACAGGCAACAAGCATCAGAGTCACAATATTTTCTATTAAAATCGAACCACCGAGAATATAAAATATCCCACCAAACTATAATAGCTTTGAATTGTACTTGATAGATGTTAGTCATCGAAAAATAATAAGGTATACAATCTAAATAAAATAAAGTCATTTGGAGAAGGATTAAAAAGTATCTTTGAATATTAATACTAGAGTCCTTTTACACTTCCATCCATGTTTACAAAGTTTTCACTTGGAGTGTAACTTGGGAACTTCAGAAAATACAAGACGGAATAACCATTTCCTTGTCAGTAATCTTTGCAAACATCTGACAGTTCGCTAAGAAAGCTGCAGTTTTGTTTTGGTTTCGAGGGGGAGAAAGCAGACATAAAAGCAATTACTCCAAGTGCTCCTAGACAGGACTAGCTAAATAATCCCTTCACTTCTGTTCTAGGAGGGCTGGATAAAGTAATCACAAGACATGGTATGAACCTGGTGACTAAGTAGGGCACGGATTTAAGAGGTATCACAAGATAATCTTATGGTCTTTATGACTTAACCATGTGGGGTTATGTCTTCCAGAAGCACTCCCAGTCAGGCCTGGGTCACGTGACTCCAGCCAGCTATTCCTCCATGCTTGAGAGTATGCTCAGTTGTACGTGCCTAAGCAGACTGAATGTGCCTGGCACAGATAGTAGAACTGGAAATAATAAAAAATCAAGTGATTTTGCTCCCAAAGTTCCATATAGTGTCAAACTCCTGAGAGCCTGTAGGTTTGAGGCTGTCTTATGTGAAACATAAAACATGGGTAACTGGATGAAAGTGAGGGTTCTTTCTTTCTCCAAATTTTAGCACCTAGCCTATGCCTGGCACAGAATACTCTGTCAACATCTGTCAAATGACTGAATATGAAAATATAATCAAATAAAGACAACACAGCACCTTGAAATCAAGACATGTATGTGGGGATGGGAGAGGAGAATTAGAGAAAGAGGAAGTTATTTCTGGGAAAGAGTGGGAAAGAATAGGTTGGATGGTGACTCTTAAAGCTACCATGGACAGGACGTGTCAATGTGAAAAAGGGAATAGCTAAGAAGCAAACACCAGCTTGGAAAAGCACAAAAAAGAAACAGAACCATAACAGGAACAACAAAAATACTGCCAAGTCTCACATTAAAATAAAAGTAATTTGATTTCCTTTAAAGTCAGTAGTTCAAAAACAAACAAAGCAACAAAAACAGGTTTGTTATTGCAGCAGCACCACAATGAGATGGTAAAACAATCATCTCTAAGCAGCAGCACAGTTCATGTTTTATCTCCTCTATAGAATTGTCAGAAACAATCACAAAAGAGAAACAAAAGGTGCTCATACTTAATCTCTTTGCAAAATTTACCTGGAGAATCTGCTACGGAAGCATTATGATTGGAGGTTTGGGAGAAACTTTTAAACTTGGGGGTGATCCTTCGGGGATGTGGTGTCACAAAGAGCTGTTTTGGGGTCTGCCCAAATTCCAAGATTTGGGTTAGCATGGCTACTTTCTCATCAGGATCCTCGATGCTTTAGAACAGAACACAAAGAATGTATGCAGTGAACCTTGCAAGGAAGCTCAGTTCCTTGCAAGCACACATTTCAAACATGCAGATCAACAGGAGAGAAGTTAACCTTCAAATACTATTATATTATAACAGCAACTATGTGCCAGGATGGCCTAAACCTCATCTCGGACTTTTTGATAATTTTCTGAGGGTCAGTAACTCACATAATGGTGAAAGTAAGATATAATTCATTGTAAAATTTCTATACTTTCATATTATTAAATAACTGCCTTTATTTAAAGAGGTATTTTTTAACTCAAGTAGAAACTCCTTATAGACATAAAATTACCTGTTCAAGTCTACGCCTCCTTCATAGGTCAGGGGGTGAAATACTGGAAAGAGAGATGTAAAACACTATTGAAAGATGTACTGTTCAGTTATAATATGCTCTGCTCAGAATTTTAAAACCCAATAACAACTTCACACTTTTATTCAAAGAAACTGATTTTCACTTTGCAAAACAGACTAATAATATCCAACTTCAGTAACTACCAGTTTGAATTATCTTTTTCTAAGCAGAAATCTAATTGGTAGGTTATCTTAGTGTCTTTCCCTGTCAGCATTATTTCCCCAGAGGGGAAGCCCAAGTTACTTTGCCCTCCGCCCTCCACCCTCCGCACGGGCCCATGAGGAATCAGCCCCAACTGCCAGCTCCATATCCTTGTCATCAACACTGAGGAACCTGGCAGCAGGTAAGAACTGAAAGTGATGATGAGGTTAGTGCTGGTTTCTTTCTGCTCAGTTACAAAAAAAAACCCTGGGGTCCTTCATAGCAGCAGAGGTTGCTGTTCTATCATGTTCTGATTTAGTTTTAATTGGAATTATCGAATGGGATAGAGCATACGCTAAAATTAGGATCATGGTGAAACAGATGTTCTTTAGGCAAAAGTCCTTCCTCCTCTGTTGCTCAGTATCTAAGCCAGGGTCACTGAGCCAGTAGGCATCGTTTGCTGATCTAAGATGCTTCTGTTGAAGAAGTAAGCTTGGCTTGCCTTCATTTTGAGGGGGTGGGAGACTGCAGTTGTTTTGTTTTCATCAAATGCTAAATGAACCTTCACTGACTATTACATACCATTATGGGCCTCAATGGCCTCACTTCCTTTTTGCTTGTAGCCAAATATTAGATCAATCCACTCGTGAAGGTGCTCTGACACGTAATTGCTTTCCAGTGCATCTTTGCTCTTCTGCAGAAAGTCCTCGGGACCTATTGGATTAGACTTGATCAAAACATCACAGCCTCCATTTTATTTTCTCTCATTTCTTTTGTCTATCCACATGTAGATAAAGCTTCTAGAATAGGCAAGAGGTACATATCTCTTAACGAGTTTCCCCCATCATATAAAATATAAATTTTGTGGGGGAGAAAGTGGCAAAAATCATTTTCACAGGATTCAGTTTCTCAAATATACATATATCAATGTTTTTACATCACAGACTCATAGAATATTTCTGATTTGGAAAAGGACTGATATTGTCTCATGTAGATAGAGAATTATGCTGTTATTTTAAACATGTAGGCAACTAAATAATACTACTGAAATTGTACTACTAGGTAAAGAACTTCTAGAACGCAGTACTTCCAAGATGGTACTCACTCCGTGCCCAAGGAGGAAGTTCAACATCATCAACCATCTGACCCCCTTGTCTCTTTCCCAAATCCAGCTTCAGACTATTGACTAAAAAGCTGACATCATCACCATAGAATTCTGGAATCAACTGAAAGTTTCAGGGGAAAAAAAACGCAGCAATCAACATTTTTAAAGTAGAAACCACAAGTCCAGTGAATCATTAGCTTTTTATTTATTCATTTATTTTTATATAAGTATAATTGGTGTACAATCTTATACTGGTTATATTAGTTTCAGGTGTACATTTTTATACATTAGTTTTTTAAAACTACTTACCTCTTTAAAATCTGTTGCACCATCCAAACAGTTTTTCCAAGTTTCTGCAATACTAAAAATGAAAAAAAATCAACTGATTTACACTCTAGGGTATGGAAACAGCAACTGTAGCACTTCCTCTGCAGCGAGGTGGTATTCTACACTTTACCTATATTGACTCTTTCTCTCACTAATTCAGAATTCTCAACATCCATCTGCGTATCCTCCTTTAACAAAAGAGACAAATTCTCTGGGCTCACAAAGGAGTGAGTGAGAGTTAGAATACAGTCCCAGGTGGGGCGTCTCCAAGTCCATGCCATGAGCCCCTGCACGCACACTGCCTCACTGAAAGGCCAGTGGAGGCAGGCGTTTAAACACTGGAGAAGTCATACAACTATCTTAATAGCTCATTTCAAAAAGGAATTATAAACATGTATAGAGCTTAGAAAAAAGATTGGAAAGACAGAGACCAAAAGGTTAACAATAAATATTATATCAGCTGGAGGGATGCCAAGTGAACATTATTTTTCTTTTTATAATTTCTGATGTTTGGGCAGAGGGGAATAAGGAAATACTTTTACAATTTAAAAAAAGTAATTTACGCACTCACTGGGAATTGTATTCAATTCATAGCATGATTATTTAGAATAATGAAATGCTGGAAACAGTCTAACTGTTCAACAATAAAGAAATAGTTAAAATATATTATGGTATGTGTTAGGATGTGATACAATAATTTTTTAAATGACAGTGTCTAATAATATGGAGAAAACTTCAAGATTTAATACGAGGCTACAAAAGGTAGGAGGTAAAAAAAAAAAACTGTACTTAAAGTATGTACACACACACACACAAACTAGAAAAAAGCCTGAAAGGAATAGATATAACAATTTGTGATTTTTTTACAGTGTCTTTACATATATCTAGTTTTTTGAAACATACTGTATATAAAGTTTAAAAAATGGTAGGTGAGGGCCGGTCAAATGGCACGATGGTTAAGAGTTGGCTTGGGAAGCCAGCTCTGAGGAGCAGGGCCCTGGTTCGGATCCCATATATGAGGGCCAGTGATGCTGCCCTCTACAGCTGAGATGGTGAACAACAGCTCCACCTGGAGCTGGGCTGCCGTGAGTCATCAGTGATGGCATAGGCTGCCATAAGCTACAGTGAGTGGCGCGCAGACAGCGTGAGTGGCCGGCAGCTGGTGTGAGCTGCCAAGAGCAGCTGTGAGCGGCCGTCCAGTGGCCGGCAACCAATCTGCTTCACCCGGGAAGAGCGCAATGATAATACCAACATGGGCCAGTGAAGCAATGTCCTCCACTACTAGACCAAAGAACAAAAAGGACAGCAACTTGTCTGTTCCCCTTTCCCGATTCCCCAATACTGTTCCCTTTCCCCAATTCCTTAATAAAATCTTTAAAAAAAAAAAAAAAGGTTCATGAGGCATTTATGGCAAACCTGTTGAACATTCTATCCGCATTATCAAATCTTCCATTCTGCAGGCACAGCATATACTCTGGTGCTAGATGGGGAGAAAAATTAGAGTTAAGTGAAATCACAGAAATATTGAAGAATCCATGTGAAATACCATTGAATTGGATGTGATGATAAAGAACCTTACCAATCCTAACAAGATAAAATAGCACGTAACCTGGGGAAGAGTAGTGACTTCCATACATGAACTTTGGTTCTGGCATCTCCTGGTAGCGTGTCTAAAATATATGGGAAAAAAGTACCGCTAAGTGTTGGCTAAGAAAATAATAACTCAAAGAGTAAAAGCCATGGCATGGATATATTATATTCCTTAATTCCTTAATTTCTCTCTTAACAGGAAAATGAAAGATAAAATGACGAGGGAAAACCTGTGCATAAACACAGCACTCCTATAACAAGAATTTTGCTTTTCTTGGCTCAGTGGTAACAATGTTGGGGCTGGGTTGAACAGAATGGATTTCATGTGTCTCTTGTGCAATTTACCAGAGAGCACCTTCATGAAAATAAGTCTATAAACTTGTAATCAGGTCAGCTTCACATTTCCTCAATTGTAGGCAAAAAATGCAAGTAATGAACAGCGAAATTCATGAGGAAAGGCAGCAAGCAGAGAGAGGAGTAAGAAAAAGTACGCTCACCCTGAATATATCTCCCCTAAATTGTGGAGAAATGAATTTCAATCACTATAAAAACATAGGCCACGGCTCATTAAGTTTCTTATTAACCAAGAATCCCAAAGTCCACGTACGTACCAGTAATCTCTCCAGACGTTCCTTATTTAGGGCCCCTAATGGCTTACTAAGATCCCGGAAGGTTCCTGGATTTGACAAATCTATATAATTAAATATATTTTAAATAATTAATTAATTACAATAAACAAAGCAAGCAAACTTATGCTTAATAATATTATTTCCCTGAACTGATTCAAATGTACATATTTATTTTCACAAAATTGTTTTTTAAAAATCGGCACATCCGGGGCCGGCCGAGTGGCACAGTGGTTAAGCGCTGGCCTGGGAAGCCAGCGGCCCCGGTTCGGTCCCACATATGAGGGCCAGTGACACTGCCCTGGAAAAAAAAAAAAAAATTGGCACATCCATTAATGACAGTATTTCTGATACTTATTTATATAGCTGTAAAAGGGAGAACTTTTGAGTTTTCAGTTAGCAACAGCCACTCAAGAGTAATATCTCTAATTTTAAAATGCCCTGAATAATGATTTTTTAAAAAAAGACCTACTCCATATTCCAAACAACGAAGACAAATTTTAAAAGTCATTATTCCAATACTAAGATTTACCTTATAAGTTCGAATTACAGCTAATATTATTATTCTGTGATAACAGCATAATTTGAGAACTAGGGACCTAAATATTATCAGAGGAATAAATTATCATATTCCTAGAAAATTTGTTATTTCTTTCAAGTACAAGTGTTCAATAAGTGAACTGTCAAAAGGGATTTATTGTTCATAATATAATTTTAAATACAAAATCAAATATAATACAATCACAATTTTTGTTAAAATAAGTTGAGAGAGGAAGTACATATACCACAAAATTAAAAAGACTACCTTTTTCAACTATAATTGAGAAATTAAAAAAAATTATTTTTTAAAGGCTACCTCTCAGTAATATTATGATTGATGATTTTTACTTCCTTTTTGAATATTTAAGTACTTACTAAATGTTCTATAATGAATAGTTATTACTTTGGTAATCACATTTTTAAATGTAAATTTAAAAATAATATGATAATCTAAGATAATTTTCAAAGTGAAAAACTAAAGTATTTCAAAACTTGGTACTTATGGGTAATAATGATAACACTGGCTTAAAGTCATGTACATATTTTCTAGGCATGTCCTTCAAGAAGTATGTGAATACTTTTTTTCGGATTCAAAAAATTAAGAGACAGTGGAGAAAACATATAAAACACATATAATTTATATAACACTTATCCAGGATCTTCAAATGAAAACTGGCAATCTTATTTTTTTTTTCAAATTATATATATATATATATATATATATATATATATATATATATATATATATATATGTTTTTTGAGGGCAGTGTCACTGGCCCTCATATATGGGACCCGAACCAGAGCCGGTGGCGTTCCAAGCCAGCTCGCCTCGCCACTCGGCCGGCCCCCTGGCAATCTTTAGTAATAAAATCAAAATGGGTTCAAATCTGTTCCAATATCACATTATGACTCTGAAACACAATTTACTCTCCTTTAAAAACTTCACTCTGTGGCATTTACCCAGTTCCGAACTACAATAGTCGCTGATGATCCATGGAAACACGGGGTACTGGGAGAGGTCATTGCAGCTGCGGTCGGCCAGGTTATTGAGGTGCAGGAGGTACTGGTAGTTGGAAAGGTGTCCCCGCTGCCACTGCAGTGTGTAGCTCTCCGCCGTGCGCTCTGCGACATGGTGCTCTGAGGAGGAAGGGCCCTCAAGGTCACCACTGAATGTGGCTAAGTTTTACTTAGCATGTAAAAACTAGATGCTTTAAATGTGGGCCCTTCGATGCATTTTTGAAAAATACATTTAAGGAAAACAACAGTAGGCTACAGTTTGTTTTCACTAAATACTCGTTCCATTAAGTGTGAATATCTTGAGGATCTAGGAAGGAAAACCACTCCATATATGCTAGAACACATATCATATATATTAAATATATAGCATAGGACAAATATAAAAGTATGGAATAAACATAAATATTACATGGAAACATAATATTTACAATATTATATATAATCAATAATATGTTAACTAACAAAGAATTCTTCCAAATATGCTTGAGTTTTAATGCCTTTTATAAGCCATGGCCATTTGAAAAAGCTTATTTCCTCCATTTGTTATGAAATCAAAACAAAATAATCTTTTAGTTTTCTTTCAGGTCTGGAAGAGGTGCACTACTGCTAATTTGTCAATGATTGTATTATTTGTGCATGTGAGGAACAAGGAAACTGTTAAAGGAGAAAAAATATATTTGGCAGGAGGACATGATTTCTCAAACGGGAACCAGAAAGGCGACCCCCAGAAATACCTCAGGAAAAACAGAATCACAGATTACATGGCACCAAGGATAACTTTCCTTTCAGAGACTATAAAATGAGTCAACTCTTTATTTTGTTCAAAAAATTCTGCTTTCAACTTTTTATTGGCAGCATCAAGCAACTTATCCAACTCATTTGTTGATTCAATATTTATTCCATTGTATTTACTTATACTAAGTTTTTTGTCTAATCAGATACTAGGAAAGGGTTTTAAAAATCACAACACTTATCCACCTCATTGTCCATTCTCAGAACACCTCGGAAGAAGTCTAAACAATCTAGAAATAAGCTCAGAAGGAATGGACAGCTTTATAAAAGACAGGCTTTTTAAGTCATGGCAAGTTCCTTGACTTGAGATTTTAGGACTCCCATGAAAGTTGAGTTTTTTGTTGTAATCTTGTTATAGTTAGAAAAATAAAATGAAAAAAGTTAAATCAGGAGCAGGAGATAACGGTAACCTTGTACCAAAGATATACTCATGCATTAAGTTAAACTGAATAGCTTAATGTGAGAAGAAAAAATATGTAACTCTAAACCTTCTGTAAAGTAAAATATGTTCCTTATTGAAAACAAGCTATTCCTCCTCGAGAGAAAATATCATTACTAAGGGAGCACTTCACTATATATCTCATAAATGGTTTCATTGTACACCAAAACAGCAAACAATATTAAGATGGTATTAATAAAATCCCAACATCTATTTTAAAAAATCATCCCATTCTAGTCATCTGGCAACTGGATAAATAAGAATAATTTGATTCAGCCATACAACTTAATGTTTATGCTTGAAAAGAAAAATATAGGTGTTTTTTCTGATAAAGGTGGGAGCATTCAAGTTTCCATGGAAGACTAGGAAATATTAACTCAAAGCAAACTGAGTCCCACGGTACCATACTAAGCCCAGAGGGTTCATGTGTTCCTTTGTATTGTTTTCCAGCTTCGTAATTAAGACCACAGTTAATGATCACAAACATATAACTGGATAACTCACTATCTCACATTGAGAAACTGAGTTTTGGTTTTCATAAACTAGTATAAGACATGACTGGACATAAAAATAATTAGGGGAATTCTTTATAATCAATTGAACTTAGGTGTTGTTAAAAAACAAAATAAAACATTTAAATATATTTGTCAAGAATTTTAAAAACATAATTGGAGAGAAATAGGGCCGGCCAAGTGGCACGGTGGTTGGGAGCTGGCTTGGGATGCCAGCGGCCCCAGTTCGGATCCCACATGTGAGGGCCAGTGACACATACACATACACACACACACACACACACACACACACACACACACACAAAAAAGAAATTGGAGAGAAATAAGTAGACCACAGGGAGGTGATGCTAATCGTCTGGCAACTTCGTAAATAAGAATAATTTAATTCAGTCATTCAAATTCATAATTGAATAACCCATTCAACTAACTAGAATAACACAGATAAAGCATTTTTCTTCTCTTATTTCTTATCCCAATTACTTAGGAGTTGAACTACCTTAAAATGAATATGTATAATTAAGTGTGAGCACCAAACCTAGATATGTGGCAATATAAAAATAGAGGTCATCTCTATCTTGAGGGTCATAGAACTTTAGGTAGATGTCAGAACACAGATCATCTTCTGTGCAAAATACTTCCAAGCCCTATAAATTCAGAAAGAAAAAAATAAAACAAACAGCATTTTATTCATTTTGTAGTTGCAATAAGCTACACAAAAGCCTTTCAATTAAACATCTATATTTGTCTTATATTTATATTCTTCAGCTATAAATTTGATTCATATATATATATATATATATATATATATATATATATATATATTCTTCCTGAGAACAAGACATGAATCTCTAAACTTCGCAAAATCCCTTTTGGTTTTGAATATTTTTATTGATAATAGCTTTTGTAAATTTAGTATTCTGAAATTCAAAGTTGGCTGATCCATGTTTTCACATACCTTCTTCAAACACAAATGTTTAGCTTTCTTTTTATAAATTAAATGATTATGTCAACCTAATAAATTGATAATTGAATAACCCATTCAACTAATAACTTGCAGTTATTCTTAAAAAAAAGAACTATGAAGCTTTGTGAATGTTGCTGGTAAGGAAGAGATAGGACAGGAATAGACAAATGATGAAGCAGAGTTGTCCTTGGTTCAAATAAAGGCTTTCACCATTTACTAGTTAAGGAAGAGAGGAAATTAACTCTTGGAATCTCAATTTCTTTATAAAATAGGATACCATCTATCTCACAGGGATTGTCATGATAGTTAAAATATTATATATGTTTCCCAGTGCACAGAAGACACATAATCAATGTCAGTTTCTTCTCTTTGTCTGACTGTATTTCTACACCCAAAGGAAGAGATTTTCAACAGTATCTGTTTCTATAATCTACTATTAGCACTCAAAATGGGGAGTAGCTTTTTAAGTAAAACAGGCAGGCAAACAGGTAAATTTCACAAATATAAAATTAAAATGACACGCTTAAAATTCCACAATGCTTTTGTAATGCCACCAGGTTATTGGTTAATCTTCAAAGGAGAAAAAAATAAATTTATATTGATGTCAAATTAAAACACCTTGGAATCACACCTTAGGTGAGGATTGGTTTCTAAGGTAAGCATGTAAGACTAAGATAAATATAAACATGCTTATTGAGAGGAATGGTTGGAAGAACTGCCCATATAATTTAACTGGTTATTTTATTCATTTCTCTCTTACCAAACCCAAAGGTTGAATTAATATAAGTTAACTGTGAAGATACTACAGTTCCACTGAAGAATTAATTTTGTACTAGCTTCCAGGTTTTACTTTCAGACCCAGCTGCTGTGAACAGGGAGTGGCAAGTAGCACTGGATTACCCCTGTATAAACCCAGAAAGTCTGAGAATGCAGGAATGAGAATCTCCAGCCAAAAACATTTCACAACAGCCCTCTTATGTAGAGAAAGGAGTTATTCCTTTATAAATTTCTAGCTCATCCAAAAGAAAGAGCAGCAAAGGCACAGAGTCCATTTGCTTACAATACAATATACTTGCACTTTTCAGACATGACCTAGGTGTTTATAAGTGAATAAAACATTAGCTAAACTGAAGGTATGACAATCATTCACCTAGAACAGACATTCCACTTGAACTTACCAAAGGCATGAGGCCGTGCCTCCTTTTGTAAATGCGGCGGACATCTTGGAGTGTTATCTGGACCACAGGTTTCTTTAAAAGTAAAAAGACAATCTCAAAAGTCAACATTCTGACATAATCAGAGTTGTCCTTTAGTATCAGAAAGGGGGAAAAAATGACCTAATCTTGCCTTCCTGATGTGTGTGTTACAAGCAAACAATTGAAAAGGGAGATCTCAGCACAAGGCATAGCTGGTTTTACATTCTTGTCTGCCCTTTTTCACTTGCTTTATGACCTTGAACAGGTCCTCTTACGGCCATTTGGTACCAAAAACTATGGTAATGCACTCATCTATCCTTCAGGCTATTGCTAGGTTGAGTGATATGGAATATTAAAGGATTGGTATAGATAACCTCTCAGGAATTTTGCTATCTTTTTATAGAACAAGAGTTTGCATAGTACTGATTCATCTTTTTTTAGAATCCTATCTTTAATGTCCTTAAAAACTATAGTGTATTAAGGCTCTCAAACAACTATGTATATAGCAGGGCCTCTAACTTTTTCTTTCTTTATGAGGAGGACAATTTTCTTGCTTCTCTAGAGCCTTAAAACAAGGTTAGAAACGTTACTGAGATTGGCCAAAAGGCAACAAGTTCACCTTCCTCCTCTGAGTGGGAGGGATCAATGGATGCTGAGACTATGGCACATACTCAGATATTTTTCCAAAAGTTTTTGACCCCAAAGCCACAGTAACAGTAATGGCCACACCAATTCCTTACACCACTGGAGAATGCCATCAACAATGGGTATTGTGTCTAGTGGACGCTTGGTCAATGTGCCCTGCCACCTGTTGGGCAGAATTATTATAACATCATCTTTCATTAGAAAAGTATCAGATGTTTTAGTGACCCACAATGACTGACTGGCCTGGAGGACTTCCAGGATATAGCCTTCTACAGCAGAAAGCACTACTGTTCTTTAAACCGCCCTGCCAAATGGCCCAACAGCACTATCAGAGTGTATTAGGAGTCCTGTGCTTTTAATGAATCACTCCAAAAAAGAGCCAGATCTAGATAAAGCACAAATCTTTACAAGTTTTAGTGTAGCTATCCGGGTTCATCTTTACTTTCTGGTCTGGCTAATCTGAAGTCACTGTGAAAGAGAAGACTGTGTCCACCATCACAGTAGGAGCACTACAGCTGCCCAGTCTCTGCCTGCATCGCTCAGCCAGCTGGGAGGGCACCACTTCATACTGCTTTCTTGGGAAAGATTCGGATCTACTGATTTTGGTTGTAATTAAGGAAAAACAAGAAATACCAACATATGTGTATATAGAGGGTGCCAAAAAAGTATACACATTTTAAGAAAGGAAAACTGTATTAAAATTATAATAGTATATACCAATAACAAAAGATGAATGCAAGTCACATTTGACTTTTGCAGTTACAAGAGGTGCTCCAAGTGGTTACCATCAGTGTCCAGACACTTCTGATTACGGCGAACTACTGCTTGAGCAACACTGACTAAAGTGTCCACTTGTATACATATTTTTGGCACCCTGGTATAAACAGATATACAGAAAACATCTATATCTTCTTAATCTTTGTATATATTATGGGTCTCTTCCAGAAGTGCCTCCAAGCAGAAGGGTATAAACTCCAATAACCCTTTACTAAAATCGGGAGGGGCAGCAGAGATTCTTTTCACCACACGGAGAGTAAGTAATCCCAAAATGACGGAAAATAGATCAGAAGAGCTCAAATTCAGGTTACATGGATTACATAGGGAGCTTGTTAAATACACAGATGCTGGAGGTGGTTGGGGAGGTAATTTTGATCCTCACCCAAATGTGAGAACACTGATGGTGAAGTCTAATTCACAGGAAGGAGAAAATAAGGTGAATGCTCCAATGCTAAAGGAGCTCTCCATCTGACCCTGCAGTCTTCACTTACCGGGTACCCATTGAGAGGCTGAAAATACAGGTTGGTGTCAGTGATGCACACGTGTCCAGGATTTGTCACCAGGGGTGTCACCATTTCTGCTTTGCATTCCATGTGCAGTTTTTCAGAAACACTTTGGAATCTGAGTATATGAATTTTCAGCACAAACAAAAAAAATCAGAAATTGGTCTACTTTCTAGGTTTAACTTTAAAGGAGCAAAATGTGATTTTGCATAAAATTTTTCTAAACACTGGTTTAATATAAGTGGTAATATAAATTGGTTGCTTAAATAAAACTGATATTCTTTTAAATGGTATAATGAAAATTTGATTTTTAAAAAATACATGAGGTTTTATGTATTGCAGAGGGAAGACAGACAAGTAAATGATACCAAATAACCTTTTAGCTGAATTCTTTTTATTTTTTATTTTTTAGCTGAACCATCCTGCCAACTGTTGGCAGCTTAGCGGCAGGCAGCTCAGCTCGGGCTGGGCATCGAACTGCTGTTGCTCAGAGCTCTGCTGGCACTCCTGAGCGAGCTCTTAACCAGCTGAGCTACTCGGCTGGCCCTCCTTTAGCTGAATTCTTATTCCTCCCAAAATAAATTGACCTTGAAACTATTCTTACATGAACATAATTTTCTATTTTTGTGTCATTAAAACCTATTTTTATAGTCATATAAACCATTTTGGCATAGGTAGCATTTGTTTCACACTACACTTTATAAGGTTATGAGTACATAGTTACTTCAATGTCAGTTCCAAAGTACAGTTGACCCTTGAACAACAAGGGTTTGAACTCTGAGGGTCCACTTACATGCAGATTTTTTTCAATAAATATGTACAGTACAGTAAATGTATTTTCTCCTCCTTTTGATTTTCTTAATATTTCCTTTTCTCCAGCTTATTTTATAGTAAGACATATAACATAAAATATGTGTTAACTGACTATGTTGCTGGTAAGGCTTGTAGTCAATAGTAGGCTATTAGTAGTTAAGTTTTTGGGGAGTCAAAAGTTATACGTGGATATTTGACTGCGTGGGGGGTTAGTGCCCCTAACCCCCCACATTGTTCAAGGGTCAACTGCATATTCTTTTGTGGATTTACTGCAGTAAAACCAATCAAGGATGATTTCTCCACTACTCCCTCCTAAATTATTTAAATAGTTAAAAAAAAAAGCCAATTGTCTTTTTCCTTTACTAATTAAAAAACATTTAGAAGAGATGGGCTGGCCGAGTGGCTCAGACGGTTAAGAGCTTGCTCAAGAGTGCGAGCTCTGAGCAACAGGGTCACCAATTCGATTCTCACATGGGCCAGTGAGCTGTGGCCAAGCTGAGCTGCACCTGAGCTGAGCTGCCAACAGGTGGCAGGATGGCTCAACTGGTGAGAGCACATGCTCCTAACAAGACTGCCTGTTCCAGATGGTGAGCTATGCCAAACCACAACTAAAGACTGAACTCAGCACTTTGTGCTGAGCTGCCACCTGAATGGCTCAGTGGGTAGAGTGTGAGCTCTTAACAACAAGACTGCCTGTTGGACTCCCACATGGGATGGTGGCTATGCCCACCTCGCAACTATTGGGTTGTAATTGAACACAGCACCTTGAGCTGAGCGGTGTGAATGGGCTTAGAGCTGAACTTGCTAAGCCCTCCACAACTAAGATTGTAGGACAACAACTTGGCTGTTCCCCTCCCCCAATTCCCCAATAAAATCTTTTTTTTTTTTTTTTTGTTTTGTTTTTTTTGTTTGTTTGTTTTTTCTTAGCTGAGCCATCCTGCCACCTATTGGCAGCTCAACGGCAACTCAGCTCAGGCTGGCCTCAAACAGCTGTTGCTCAGAGCTCAGCTCACACTCTTGAGCGAGCTCTTAACCAACTGAGCCACTCGGCCGGCCCCCCAATAAAATCTTAATAAAATAAAATAAAATAAAAAACATTTAGAGGAGAAACCACCAAATAATTAACATTTTAAGGCAATTACTTAAATAACTGGATTAAAAAGACTCCCCTACAAGTAATAAGACAAAAGTATATGGGGGCCGACTTCCACTTCCAGTTGGATGTAAGGTGGCCTCATCGCTCTCATCCTAACAACAAAAACCAGCTAGATATGCTGCAAAATCTTCATTATTATTATTATTATTATTATTATTAAGATTTTTATTGGGGAATTGGGAGAGGGAACAGAGTGGGGGAATCAGGGAAGAGGAACAGACAAGTTGATATCCTTTTGTTCTTCAGCCTAGTTGTGGAGGATGTTGCTTCACTGGCCCATTTTGGTATTGTGATCATTTCCCTCTTCCCAGCTGAGGCAGATCGGTCACAGGCCATTGGATGGTCACTCACGGTGGTTCATGGCAGCACACACCAGCTGCTGGCCACTCACAGTAGCTTACAGCAGCCCACTGCAACCCTACAGCTGCCTACGCCATCTTTGGCAACTCACAGGAGCCCAGGTCCAGGTTGAGTGTTGTTCACCATCTTAGCTGTAGAGGGCACAGCAACACTGGCCCTGTGGGATCCGAACCAGCGGCCCTGCTGGTCAGAGCTCGCACTCCCAAGTCAACTCTTAATCAGTGAGTCACTCGGCCGGCCCCAAATCCTCATTATTTTTTAAAAAACCATCAGAAAGCTGAAGATGCAAAGAAATCTAAATGAAGGGACTGGCAGCAGGGAGAGCAACCTATCATAGAAGGGATAAGGGCTGCAGGATGAAGAGAGGTCTTCAGAAAAGCAGAAAGCCAGATCAGGACTGGAGAGCAGAGATGCAAAAATGCTGTAAATTGGAATGGAAAGCAGAGAGAAATCTCCCACGGTTCAGAAAGCTGCATGCTCATCTGTAAAGCTCAAAGACATCTCCAGAATCTTTCAAGTGCTCAGATCCAAGCCCTGTTAAACAGAGTCTTGATCACTCCCTCAAAAGAGTTGTAAGCAGTGGTGACTGAACTTACCTACAACTGAAACAAAGCCTAAATTACATTGACAGAGACCCTCAGTACAAGCAACCTGACAGAATAAGGCATGCGTATGACCGCTTCTGGAAGTAAATATTATTTAGTTCAGTCTCTACAGTTCTTTTTAAAACAAACTACCCAGCATACAATAAAAATTATAAGAAACACAAAGAAGCAAGAAAATATTAGCCATGCTCATGAGAGAAAAGATTCAAGAGAAGATGACCCAAATGTCAGCTACATCATGGAGACTTTAAGATAACTACAATAAGGATAGTAAAAGATCGAGAAGAAAAGATGAATAACATATGTGAAGATAAGGGGTTCATCAGAGAAATAGAAGCTGTGGCAGAAAGCCAAAAGGAAATCCTAGGAATGAAAATCAGGATAACAGAAATGAAGAATTAAACAAGCTTAACAACAAGACTGGGAACAGTAAAGGAAAAGTCCAGGAAAGTTTAAAACAGGTCAATAAGAAGTGTCCTAACTGAAATAAAACAAAAGGAAAAAAAAAAAGAATGACAAAAAATATATAGAAAAGAGTATCTGTGATCTGAGAGAATATATAAAACATACTACCATAACTACAGCAACTCAAGTTACAGGATAAGAAACAGAAAATGGGGCAAAAGAAATATAGAAGGAGAGAATGGTTAAAAACTAATGAAAAACATCAAATTATAGGCTCATGTCATCTTGAAACTCTGAAATCTTCAACCAGGAGAAAAGCACAAAGAAAACTATACCTTACATATAGGTAACAACAATACAAATGATATGACTTTTCACAAGAAACAATGGACACCCATATAATGAAACAAAAATCTTTTAAAGCAGTGAAAGAAAAACCTGTCAACTTAGAATCCTACAGCCAAAAAAAAAATACCCTTCAAAAATGAAGGTGAAATAAAGATACTTTCAGACAGACAAAGCTAAGAGAATTTATCTTCAACAGAACTGCAGTATAAGAAATGCTAGAGAGGCCTGGTCGAGTGGCACATTGGTTAAGAGTTGGCTTGGGACGCCAGTTCTGAGCAGCAGGACCCTGGTTCGGATCCCACGTAAGGGCAGTGACACTGCCCTCTACAGCTAAGATGGTGAACAACAGCTCCACCTGGAGCTGGGCTGCCTTGAGTCACTGGTGATGGTGTAGGCTGCAGTGTGTCTGTCTGACAACTAGCGTGCGCTTTTGTGAGCTGCTGTGAGCGGCTGTCCAACGGCCGGCGAGCGACTGCCTCACCCAGGAAGAGCACAATGATGATACCAACATGGGCCAGTGAGGCAACATCCTCCACAACAAGACTGAAGAACAAAAGGACAGCAACTTGTCTGTTACCTTTCCCCAATTCCTCATTGCTGTTCCCCTCCCCCAGTACCCCAATAAAATCTTAAAAAAAAAAAAAAGAAATGCTATAGAAACTTCTTCAAGGTGAAGAGAAATGATACCAGAAGAAACACTCGGTCTGCAGAAAGGAAAGAAGTCACCAGAAAGCATAAATATTTAAATATATGAGTAAATAGAAAATAATTGTTTTTTAGTATCTTTTTTTAAAATTTTTTTAAAAGATTTTATTGGGGAGTTGGGGAAGTGGAACAGTGTTGGGGAATTGGGGAAGGGAACAGCCAAGTTGTTGTCTGTCCTTCAATCTTAGTTGTGGAGCGTGCAGCTAGCTCAGCTCCAAGTCCAGTCACCATCCAGCTGCCCATCAGCAGCTTGTGGCCGCTCAGCTCAAGATGTTGTAGTCAATCTTAGTTGCAGGTGGGCCTAGCCCACCATCCCATGTGGGAGTCAAGCCGGCAACCTTGTTGTTAGGAGCACGTGCTCTCACTAGCTGAGCCATCCTGCCACCTGTTGGCAGTTCAGAGACAGCTCAGCTTGGGCGCAGCTCAGTGGCCCATGTGGGAATCGAACCGGTGACCCTGTTGCTCAGAGCTCGCGCCCTTAACCAACTGAGCCCCTCGCTGGCCCCTAGTATTTTTAATTTACATATATACATACGTATGTATCTAAATTCTTTAAAAGGCTAGTAACATTTTGAAGCAAAAATAAAAACACTTTATATATGGGTTTTATGGTATATGTATAAATTTAATATAAGACCACAAGATCACAAAGAGCAGGAAAAGCTAAATGGAAATAAACTGGTGTAAGGTTCTCATATTGTTGTAAAGTAGCACAATATAATATTATTTGAAGGTACACTATGGTATACAGTGCATACTGTAATCTCTAGCGTGACCATTAAATATGACACAAAGTGGTTCGGCTACAAAGTCAACAGAGTAGATAAAATAGAATACTTAAGAATACTACATTTACCCAAAATAAGGCAAGAAAACAGGATCAGAGAAACGAAGAACAAATGAGATTCTAACAACAAATACTAAGATAGTGGGTTTAAAACTATGTCAATAGTTATGTAATTATAAATTAATTAAACATTCCTATTAAAAATCAGAAGTTGTCAGACTATATAAAAAGCAAGATTCAACTATATAAAATGTGTGTTTTTTTTGAAACAGAATAAAGACACTGATAGGTAAAAGGGAAGAAAAAGATATACCACACAATCACAACATATAAGAAAACTGTTGTGACTTTATTAAGAGAAGACAAAGTAGACTTCAAGACAAAGAATATTATGGATAAGGATAATGATGAAGGGATCAATTCATTAAGAAAACATTATGCATTTAAATGTGTATATATCTTGTAACAGCTATGCAATACATGAGGCATAACTTGACAGAAATAGAGAAAAAATAATTGCACAATCATCATTCGCAATTTTAACACCCTTCTATTAGTAACTGATAGAACAAGTCAACAAAAAAATCAATGAAGTACAGATTATCTGAACAATCTTCGACTGGATTTGCTTTGCTAATGTTTGTGAAGGATTTTTACATCTATGTTCATGAGAGATATTGCTCTGCAAATCTTTATGTGTTTTATACATTGATAGAACATTATATTCAACAACTGTAGAGCACACATTCCTTTCAAAGGTATATGAAACGTTCACCAAGACAGACCATACTCTAGGCCATAAAACAAATCTTAAAAAATACTAAAGACTAAAATCATATAGAATATATTCTCTGAACCAAGGTAATAAATTAGAAATCAATATAATAAAATTCCTCAAATCAGTGGAAGTTAAAAACATATTTCTAAATAACTCATGGGTCAAAGAAGAAATGACAAAGGAAATCACAAAATATTTTTACATGAATGATAATGAAAACAACACCAAAATTTGTGGGATGCAGCTGAAGCCATGCAGAGATGTAAAATTTATGTTTACCACTCATACTACCAAAGGTCTAAAACAGGGGATCTAAATTTTGTTTGTAGGCAGCTAGAAAAAAAAGAGTTAAACTCAAACTAAGTTGAAGGAAGGAAATCATAAGAGTGGAAACCAATTTTATAGAAACTGGAAAAATAGGGAAATATTAATAAAGGCAAAAGTTGGTTCTTTGAAAAGGTTAATAAAATTGGCAAACCTCTGGCAACAGCACACTTGACATAAAGATGTACAGGGCAATATCTCTCATGAACATAGATGTAAAAATACTTCACAAAGCATTAGCAAAACAAATCTAGTAATACATAAAAAGGATAATACATCCTGAGAACAGGTTATCATTAAAGTATAATTATTTGAAGAAAATGCAGTATATACTTAGAAAGGCAAGAAAATCAATGAAAAAAAAAAACAAAAAACCAAGAGATCAGTAAGAATCTAGTCTCTTAGTCCACACAGGACATCAGGAAGGTACCTATGGCAGCTTGAAGGGTAAGGAAAGACTTTCCCCAACAACTGACAGGTCAGCTGAAATCGGAATAAGGAAGACAGTCAGGTGCAGAAGCGGAAGGAGGCTGAGCATCCTGAACAGAGGGCACATGTAAAGTCTCAGAGATGAGAGACGGCAGGGCACCCTCGGGAACTGTACAGAACACAGAGCTGGAGCACAGAATTCAAGAGCAGTGGGCGACCAGCAGTCGTGAACAAGGGCCAGAACGGGTGCGGTCTGTGTGCCACCTAAGACTTGATCCTGAAGGCAATGGGAAGTTTTGGAGCATTTAAACAGACAAGTGATACAATTAAATAAATTCTTTAGAAAGAACATATTTTATTTATTTATTTGCTTGTTAGTTTGTTTGTTTTCCTTTTTAGAGGGCAGTGTCACTGGCCCTCACATGTGGGATCTGAACCAGGGCCGCTGGCATCCCAAGCCAGCTCTTACCACCGCGCCACTTGGCCGGCCCAAGAAAGAACATATTTTAAAAGTACAATAGATGCAGTGGGGAAAAGAGACCGGAGGAGGGATGATTGGCATCAGGTAGAGAGGGAAATCTGTCAGTGTTCTGAGTGAGAGGTGATGATGGCCCGAGCTGCGGCAATGAGAGTGAAAGGACAGAAGCTGACAGGCCGGATCTTAGGGAACATTAGTCAGCAGCCCTTTCTGGCTGACAGAGGTTAGGATGCAGAGGAGTCGAGGGAGCCCCTGAGGTTGCTCCTGCACTGCGGTGGGGCCATTCCCCAAGACAAGCAAGTTTGGGGTGGGCAGGAGGATAGCATCAGTTGTGGACATGCTGAACGAGGCAAACAGATGGTGTCCACTGCTCTTACAATCAGGAAACCAAAGAACAAAATCATTAAAAACTTACCTGTTTTTGTCAAATGATGTTCTAGCCAAACGGGACTGCAAAATAGCTGTTATCTATTAAAACAGAGCCATTTAAAAAGTATGGATATAAGTATTTATAATAAAATATCAATACGACTTAATTCACAATAAAGACAGATTTTTAGAAACTCTTACCATAGCAGTTTGGTCCCCTAGTTTGTCAAGGCAGGATGCTCTGTAAAGCTACAATATTATAAATATACATGAATTTATTTTTCTCTCAGATCATATGAAGTATTTCCTTAGAAGCAATGAAAAACAGCAATCATGCTGTTACTTAGTAACAGTTAAGATCACTTCTGATATATCTACAGCTTCTTCCTAATATATAGTTTTCAAATTCAACATAATCAAGTACATCTCTTTCATATTTATACGATATTATGGTTTCAGTAAGATGTATAAGTATGAAAATAAAAAAAGTTTCTGCCTAAGTTTGCTTTGGATTCTCTGCCCAGTAAATGCCTGAGTGAGACCCTGGCTTACCTGAAGCAATGTCTCCACAACATCTTCCACTTTCCCTGAAACATCCAACTCAAAGACATATTCCATTTTGCCCTGAGAGAGAGAGAGAGAGAGAGAGAGAGAGAGAGAGAGAGAGAGAGAGAGAGAGGAAGGGAGGGAGGTGGAGGGAGGAGAGGGAGAGAGAAGCATGTTAAAACCCATTATTTGCCAAGCTTCTGCAAATCCCCATTCGGCATATGTCATGCCTCTGCCTGGTGTGTCCTCCCTCACCCTATGCTGGAATGAGAGCCCCAGGGGAGCAGAGTCTATGGGATTTAAGCCAGATTTATTATGCTCCACGTTCTGCTAACTTTGGGGTTAGTTTGCTGTTCTTTTTCTAGTTACTGGAGGTATATAGTTAGGTTTTAAAATTTGAGATCTTTCTTCTCTCTCTCTCTTTTTTTTTTTTTTTAAGAGGGCAGTGTCACTGGCCCTCATATGTGGGATCCGAACGCCGGGCTGCTGGCCTCCCAAGCCAGCTTCCAACCACCATGCCACTCGGCCAGCCCTTTCTTCTTTTTTAATGTAGGCATTTATCACTTCCCTCTTAGTACTACTTTTGCCGCATCCTGTAAGTTTTGGTATGTTTTTTTTTTTTCTTTCTTAAAGTGGTGAAAGAGCAGTTTATTAGAAGAGATAGTACACTTCAAAGAAATAGAAGTGGGCCCGAGCAGAGAATGGCTCAAGGGCCATTATTTGAAGAGAAACTACACTCCAAAGAGTTTGGAGCAGGCTGAGCAAAAAAACAGGAGCTCAAAAGGCCAAGTTTTGGTATGTTGTTTTTTGTTCTTCTTGAGGTATTTTTAAATTTCCTTTTAGATTTCTTTTTTGGCCCATTGGTTGTTCAAGAGTGCTGTTTAATTTCCACATACCTGTGAATCTGTCTTCTGCTATCTGTGAAGCCTTGTTTTGTGACCTAACATATGATATACCCTGGAGAATTGTCGCGTCTAGCACGACAGAGCAGTGAGAGTGGAGAAGGGATGGGGAAAGGTTAAGAAAGAGAGAGACAAATAAGAGAAAAATGCAGTTGGTGCCAGGGGACTCCAGCCTCATGGACTGAGCCCCAAATTGGGCCTGACTGCTCCTTTTATTGTCTCACACATAAGAAGAGATTAATGTATCTTCTGTGGTCTGTGAGCCTCATACCAGAGAATATAGTTCAGGGCCAAATCATGCATGCCTGCAAGCTGCCATTATGGAAAGTCCCATGATGTGATTGTCATGCACCTCTTAAGAGACAGAAACTTCCTCTGCCAGAACTTAGTGATAAGAATGCACAGAGGACAGATATTATCACATCAATAAGTCATTTCACATGCAGGCTGTCAGAACCTGAAACAAGGGGTCTACGCCCTTTTTTGTCAACTCCGTGATTTCTCCCATGGCTCCCATGTGACTGTGCCTGTCTTAGGTTGTTCCTCCCTTGAGGAATCTTACCTGTCTTTGACTAACCAGCCATCTTTTGGTGCCAAGTAGGGATACATAGAGTAGGCATAATATTGAAGTAATGATCTGTCTTTATGGAAAGGTGCATGGAGGCAGGCAGGCTATCATGTGATGACAGAGAATATTCCATGCGTACTTAAGAAAAACGTGTATTTGAACATGTATTCTGCTGCTTTGGGTACAATGTTCTCTATGTGACTGGTAGGCTCATTTGATCTGTAGTGTTATCTAAGTACTTTGTTTCCTAATTAATCTGCTGTCTGGATGTTCTATCCATTCTTGAAAGTGAGACATGGGGGATAATGATAGTACCATCAAAAAAGAATGGAAGGAAGGAAGGGAGAAAGGGAAGGAGGGAAGGAGAAAGGGGAGGGGAAGGGAAGGAGGGAGAAAGGAAGAGGGGCATGAAGGCTACTTTATTGTGTTGTTGTCAGTTTCTCCCTCCACATCTGTCGATGTTTGCTTCACATACTAAGGTGCTCTGAGGCTGGGTGCAGACATATATTGCGATGGTTAATTTGATGGGTCACGTATTCTATTCCTCTCTACTGAGGTGTATCAGCTTCTGTCTGCTGTAGCGTAGGCCCTCACAGCACAGTGTGATGCCCAGCTCTTTCTTGTTTTCAGTGGTCCCCAGACATCTAGATTATGCCGGGACCTGTCAGTACTTCAAGATAGGCAAGATAGAAGCCAGTGCCTCAGGAAGCCACCCCCAGAAGTCAGAACACTGGACATATGGTCCAGTCTTGTCTTTCCATGCCCAGGCAGAAGCTGAAAGCTGGGAGTGTCCTCCCAGTCACATGGCACTGTACTGAGAAGGAATTGTGGTAAAAGGATGCTATGAATTTTCCTGCTAGCTTCAATGAGGCTGATTTTATGGTAACCAGGGGTGCACAGGCTCTTAACTGGTTTCTGAATTTCTCACAAAAGGCATTGGTCCTTGCATTGTTGAATTAGAGAGTCTCCGTGAGAGGAATGAGGGTCTGGGCCTTCCTAATCTGCCATCTTTTACTGCTGTCAATGATGCCACTATTCCCTCTTTTTCTAAAATCTGAAAGTACTTTGGTTTTCTGATCCACATTGGAATGAAAGAGTTTTTATTTGCTTCAGACCATCTCACTCAATTCAGGTGGTTAGCAGGAGAGTCTTTAGAGGGAGGGCATCCAGGCAGTGGTTGTCAACTTGGCGCATGTGTTGGGGGTGTCCCATTAAACCCATGGGACTTCTGTCAATGTGTGGAGGTGGTACACAACAACGGGACATTTAGTGGGTGGGAGCAGGCTCTAATATAAGGGAAAGCGGCACACAATGAACTACCCTTCCCCAAATGCCAACAGCACTGCCCAAGAGTCATAAAACGTCAGTATTTATAGTTTCTGACTAACGGGCATATTCAAGTGTTTCTTGTACACAAAACCCAAAGGCCCCTGCATGCACTTTGTGCATCCCAAAGCTGCTGCCTGAGAAACTGCAGCCTGGCCTGTGGTAGCGACTGAGGTTCGGCTTATGGGACTGTGTTTGCCCACAGAGGGTGACTTTTCCTACTCACAGAGGTGTCATTATAAGGAGCACCGGCACTGTCTCTGGGTCCTGTAAAAACTCTCTTTTGGTAGGAGTTATCCCTTCACTATGCATTCAACTGAAGCATAAGGAATTAAATAAAACACAGAATGGTTAAATGTGATGTCTATGCTTACTTGACAAGTCCTGGATAGATTTGAATAACAAATCTATTCACAGCTTCTACCCAATTAAAAGAATTTACAATTATTAAATCTATTCAAATCTATTCATAGCTTTGAATTCAAATCTATTCACAGCTTCTACCCAATTAAAAGAATTTATAGATTATGATTAAGCTCTTAAGGTTATTTTATAACCTATAAATATTTCTTAAACATTTTTAAAAGTAAATTCTCAATAATATTCAGTAATCTATAAATGATGCATATTCTGATTTAAAGTTTTAGTCTAGTAATTTAGGCCTTATTTCCCTACTAAACACATTTTTTTTTTTAAGTCAAAAAATTAATTGAAATCTCTCAGACTTAAAGTCTGTGGCTCCCTTGGTAATTTTGTTGTAACTGCTAGGTAACAAGCTTTTAAATACCCATTATTATTATAGTTGATTAAAGATATTAATAGAGTCACAAAATCCTACTCTGAAAATCACTATATTGATTGCTGAGAATAAATGAAAAGCTTTACTTACCCTTTCTATTTTATACGGTGCAACAATGTTGTGTTCTTTAATGAAATATACCTGAGAAAGACAAATCAATACTTGCAATATAATTTAAAACTTTCATAGTAATAAGTAACTATAAATTAGGAAATTATGAATTGAATTTAAATCATTGTTATGTAATCTCTATTTCCAAAAGGACTTGCATTATTATTAATTAGTATGACTTTAAGGTTCTGATGTTAAAATACCAAATATTATATTAAAAAGAGACTTATCAAGGCAACAAGGTAGCAACCATTACTGGATAAACAAAATATGATGTTTTATGAATGTCATCATTTCTACCAAGTAATGAAGTAGACAGGTGAAGGAAGCTAATCTAAATGCCAGTTTTCTAATATATGGGTAAAACATATCACTAGGGCATGAAATACATTCACTAACATAGAGAAATTTCTCTTTATGTGCACCAGGCCACCTGTCCCTGTGTTGTGTATTAATAACTATGCCAAACAAGCGACACCATCGGCCAGAGCCAGCAGGTTCCTCACGCCTGTACCTTTATCCCTGCCTTCTCTCCTGTTACGATGGAGGGTATGCTCGGGCTCTCAAAAAGCAGTCACTGTATTAGGGCACAGAATTGGGACCTTCCCCCATGTGTCAGCTACTCAAAAACTGCTCCAATGAGTATATGCTGCACTCTTATCCATTTGAAATAAACCACAGAGAAAAACTCTCCATAGTCTCACATCCTCCTTTTGCCATTTCTCTGTTTCTTTTTGTGGCAAAACTCTTTGCAAGAGCTGATTTGACTTTCTCTTGGGCCCAGGACAAGTTCTCATCCGTACTACATTATTGAAACCACTCCTGAGAAGGTCATAAAAGATGCACGAGACCTCCATGCCACCAAATCCAGGAGTCCATTCTCAGGACTTCCCTGACTGTTTCTTAGAGCATGTGACAGAGCTGACGGCTCTTCCTGAAGCAGTTTTCCACTTGGCTCACCAGCCACTTGCTCCTGGACCTCCCCAACCTCACCAGCTGCTCCTCTATCTTCCTTCGGCCCCTGCTCTCTTCCCAGCCCCTAGCATTACAGAGAACTGCAGGCCCTTAGTCCTTAGCCTCTCTGTGCACAGTCAGTTTCTGAAAAATCCATCCAGCCCCAGGGCTTAAAAAAATATCTAGAAACTGCGGACTCCAGTTTATCTTTCTAGCCTCAGCCTCTTCTCTGCAGCCCAGATGAATACTTCTCAGTGCTTGCCTGGCCTCTCCTCTCAGAGGTCACATTTTAAACAACGCCTGCTTTTTCACTGCAGTAAAGGGCGCTACTATCCACCTAGCTGGAGTCATTCTTGACTGTTTTCCTTAATACCTTACAACTAATCCATCAACACATCTGTTAGGTTTTCTTCAGAATAAATCCAGACACTGACCACCTCTCACCCTTCTATTGCTGTCATCCTGGTCCAAAATGCCAGGGTTCTGAACACCCCTAAAGGGTCTCCTTGCTTCCACTCTTGCCTCTTTATAGCATATTCTCTACGCAGACTGCAACGAGGTTTACAAACACGTACAAATCAGATAGTGCCCCTTCTCTTTCAGCTCTCCAGTGGTTGTTTTCTTCTGTGTTTCATTCTCACTCCTTAGAGGCCCACAGGCCCTCCATGACATGCTTTCTGCCACTGCCTTCACCTCCGTTCCCAGCACTCGCCTTAATCCCAGGCCCCAGGCACACTCACCCTCACTGTGCCTTCCACCGCTGAGGGCATCCATGTCTCTGCGCCTCTGCCCTGCCTCTCTGCCCCTGGAACACCACTGCTATGGTAACTGCATGGCTCCCTTCCTCACGCCTTCTAAATGTACGCTTCCAAGTGGCATCTTCTCAGCGAGTTATCCCCGACCATTCTATCTAAAGTAGCACATACATACTCTGGTTTCTCTTCAGATAGCATAAATCTTTCACCTTTTTTTTTTTTTAACAGTAGCACATACATTCCAAGTTTTCATTTTGTCCTGTTTTCATTTTCTTCATGACATTTATCAATGCCTGACATTAGAGAAGGTATTTCCTTAGTGTCTGTGGCCTCCATTGAAAAGTAAGGTCCATGGGGAGAGGACCTTCAGATATTTTGTTCTTTCCTATATCTCTCAAACCTCAAATGTAATAAATATTGAATGCTTGAATTAAAACTATTATTACACACACACACACACACACACACACACACACACACACACACGTTCATTCACATTAAGAAAATATATTTACTATGTACTTCTTACCTGACTGAAAATGAGTAAAATCCCCCCGGATTTTGCACTAAAATGCAGAGAAAAGTCATTAAATATATATAATTTTTTGGCAGAAGTAAAATTAAACAATTAGTGAAAAATGACATACTTTGCTAAGTGTCTATTGGCTCCATTTTCTCCATGTTTTCCTATTTTTATACAATCTCTCAAAGGAATCTGGATAAAATTGAGAGAAAAATATCATAAAAATATGTAAAGGTAAAATATACACAAAAATTAGGAGTGCCTCTACTTTTAAAATGCATTTACCTTAATGATGGGTTGGGATATTGCATCTGGTTCAAAAATAACTGATTTTGAACATATTTTTAAGGATCCTCTGATTTTCCTACGAATCAAAGTACAAAGGATTATTATTAATGAACATAAAAGTCACAAAAGAATCATAATACATTTTAACTAGAAAGTAGATGACTAAAGCATCAATGAATATAAGATCAACAACGAAATTAAAAAGGGTATGAAAGGTTAGAAAATATAGCAAAATAATTTTCCTCATCTCCTAGAGGTTAACAAAATCTGCATATATTGTGATATGTTTCATTTGTTGAGCACTGTCCCACGCATTTTATTTGTATTACCTTCTTTTGGTCTTCACGACTCTCTGAGAGGGAAACTAAAGAGAGGAAAGCTGATCCTTAAGAAACACTGATTCCATCTATCCTGTCTGCAGTAAATCTTTCTGACTTCTAATTCCCTGTATCTGAACAAACTATTCAGAAGATAATACTAAATATCTAAAATTGACTATGCAAGGCATTTTTTTTAAATTTATAGTAATGGAAGAATAACAGAGTTTGGAATCAGCACCTAAAATGCTTTTAAGATGATTTTGGGGTATATGGGAATTCAGGAAAAAAAATCTGTTCCACAAAAAGCATTTTTAAAGACTTTCAATTCAAATGTCAGATTCAGGGTTTTTAATTTCACTTCTTGGATTTACACCTACCTCTCTATACAGTTTAAATCATCTACTGTTTGGAAACTTACAGTATCTAAAAATGTCACACTGAGAAATACAGTCTTACAGTCTAAGATCATCCCACCTTCCACCCATTCTTTTGTGGATGGGAAATATTTACTTTAGCCTTCTACTTTCAGTGCTCAATATATATGTTCTGAATGGATGAGGAGGCTCATCACGTGAAGGTCATGATTTAGTTTGCAATTCTTCTTCCTCAAAGGACTTTTTAAATTGTTGATTTTTCTCCATGTTGTTGACTGCATTTACTTTGCTAACACCCCAAATTCCCTAATAACAATGTAAGAAAAGTACTTTTACGGAATTTTCTAAACATACCAATAGAATAGAAAACTGTCAATTATCAATTACCTAGCTTCTGCAACTATTAACATGTGGTCATTCTTGTTGTCGTATAACCATCCCCCAGAATCCTGCTGGATTATAAAGAAAATTCTACACATCATACATTTCATCCATAAATTCTTTAGTATGAATCTCTAGAGAAAAACTCATTTAATAAATGACCAATCATTATCACATCTAAAAAAATTAATAATTCCTTAATGTCATCAAGTATATAGTTAGTATTCAACTTTTTCTAGTCCATAAATGTTTTTATAGTTGGTTTGCTCAAACCAAAACCCAAAGTCCATATTACATTTAGTTGATATGTCTCTTATCTCTTAAACAATTTTTATTTTCCCACATTATAAATGTTGCTGAATGATCCTGTGTGGCTTTCCTCTATCCCATTCCTTTAAATAATTGGTAAGATTAAAAGCCTTGACCAGGTTCTAGTTTGATTTTCGGACAAGAATGCTTTAGCGGAGGCACACATGTACTTCCTTCCTACCAGTGAGTTCAAGTAATGTCAATCCTGATACATCGATTACAAAATTGCTCAGCAGCTTTTCACCGGCTGGTTTTAGCAGCCATTGAAGATTCTGTCTACATCAGGGGTTGGCAAACTTTATCTATGAAGAGCAGACAGTAAATATTTCCACTTTGCAAGCCATGTGTCCTCTGTCACAACTATTCAACTCCGCTGTTGTAACTCTGCCATTGTAGCAGGAAAGCAACCACACACAATATACACACAAATGTGTGTGGCTCTGTCCCAATAAAACTTTATTTACAAAACAAGTGGTAGGCCAAATGGGACCCATGGGCTATAGTTCGCATCTACACAATGGATGTAGCTCTATTATTCATTAGGGATTGAAATTTCTATCATTCCTTCTGTGTTTGTTATCTAGAATTCCTTAACCAAGAATAACTACTTATCTATGATTTCTTTACTCTTAAGTACAATCAGTGCAAGGAAAGTTGCTAAATTCTTCACCTTTATTTATCAAGTTTCAAAAAATGAGCTGGTCTAGTAGCTTTCCAAGGTAACTGATGTGTGTGTATGTGTGTTTGTGTGTATCTCATTAAAAACTCATGGATTTTACCAGTTCTGATACTTTAAATCCATGGCAGTCATTATTCTTTTTGATGCTCGATATGTCCCATTTTTTTGCCCAATTCCTCAAGTTGGTCCTTGTGTCCCTTACATTCAATGTGTAGTTTTTGATATCTTCCTCACTTGCCATTATGACAAGATAGTCCAGGCTCATCTCACACTTTTCCTGCCCCAGAGAGACAGCCACTTCTCCAAAGAGCCCTCATTCCTTTTAGTGGGAAGTGGTATTCAGGGACCATAATCTCCAAGCTCAGTGCTACAGAATTGTTTATAGACTTTTTCAGAGGGTAGAGCTAGAAAACACTGCCTTTTAAAAGAAAAGTATATGAATCTATATAGCATTTCCAATTCAAATGTAAGATTACAAAGCTTTTACTTAATTCCTTTAACAATAGATTCACATCTCTTTTGTATTGAAAATCTTGGCTCTTGGCACTAACATATACTTATTTGCTTTACTTAATATATAAATCTATGTGCATGTATGCATAAAAGTTTCAAAATAATACTAAAATGATTAATTTTTTTATATTTTTACTAAAATAGTATACAATATTTTTGCAATTCATTTTCAACTTAGGATATTTTACCAGAGACACAAATTATGTTGTGAAGTTGATTAAAATAATTCTTCTGTGGTTTAACCCTCCAAATTTATATATAGTTAAGTTCATTTGTTTCATTTTCTTTTTGATTCTTAGGATTTACTATTTCTCTTGAAATTTAATTATATATTAAAATATATAAAAAATATTTCTTTGGTTCCCAAAACCAAAGTTATAAAATAAGGTACATTTGGAGAAGTCTAATTGTCATATTTATATTATCCCCGTGATCCCTCCTCTTCTGTGTAGAAAACCATTTCCATTAGCTTTTAGTTTATGCTTTTTGAAATAGATAATTAAAAATGTTTTTTTTGTTTTTTTTTGAGGACAGTGTCACTGGCCCTCATATGTGGGACCAAACCGGGGCCGCTGGCTTCCAAGGCCAGAAAAATATTTTTTTAATTTTTAAAAATATAACCAAAAGGGGCAACCAGTTAGCTCAGTTGGTTAGAACACAGTGCTTATATTAATTACCAAGGTTCCCGGTTCGATCCCCATGTGGGCCACTGAGATGCACCCTCCATAACTAGATTGAAACAACTACTTGACTTGGAGTTGATGGGTCCTGAAAAAACACACTGTGCTCCAATTAAAAAAAAAAAATCTTTCAATATATATAGATATATCTATATATATATATATGCACCAAAAAATGACTCCCCCTTTTTTATATGAAATATAACATACAATACACAGTACTCTGCCTCTTGCTTTTCACACTTAATATATGCTGAAGATCACCCCTCAGCAATATATAGGGCCACCTTATTCCTTTGTTCCAGCTGCATTGTACTCCATTGTGTGAACATTCCATTCACTCAGTCTCCTATTGGATTGTTTCCAGTATTTTGCTATTACAAATAGTGCTATAATAAATAACCTGGAACATATGTCCATTTGTGTTTTCCAGTGTATATTTGAGATTGCTTCCTAGAAGTAGCATTGCTAAATGAAAACGTTAATGTACGTGTAATCATGCTAGATATTACCAAATTCACTCCCATGGGGTTGTACCATTTCACCCTAATAACAACTTCAAATTACAAAAATAGGTTTCAGCAGTTTGTTAGTTTATATTTGTTTTTTTTTTTTTGAGGGCAGTGTCACTGGCCCTCATATGTGGGACCCGAACCGGGGCTGCTGGCTTCCCAAGCCAGCGCTTAACCACCGCACCACTCGGCGGGCCCTATATTGTGTTTTAATACTAAATACATGGATTTCATTTTAAGCAAGACATTATTATGACATAGCACACAGGGATGTTGGGAGAAAAAAAATATGGAGTTAGAGAAAAGCATGTGAGCAAAATTCTAGAGGGAAGAAAGTGAGGCACTACTTTCAAGGAATAACTTTGTCTAATTTGATTGACTGCTAAAGAAACAGATTCATCCTAAGCTACCAAACAAAAAATTAAATATTTTTATTTTGGCTTGTATTTAAACAAATACTACATGATTCTGATCCTCTCAGGATAAATCCTGAGGAACACTAAAAATTTAAGTGTTTATCTAATACCAAAGCATGTTCTAATTGTGGGCTGTGCTTGTTGAGTAATATCCCCAAAGGAAAGCATTAGCAGAAACATTTTTGCTAGAACAACTTTCATCTTAGTTAATTCCAAGTCAGCATTTTAAACAAAAACTCATTATATATTTTTGTACACAGCTTTCAAAAGGTATGACCAACGAAACAGAACCTGTTTTTTATAGCAATAAGTAGTTTTTAAAATAAAGAGAAAACTAATTTTGCTTCAGTTCAAATAGAATTACTCACTTTGAAGTGCTGATGTTTATACCACTCTGGTGTTTTATGATTATTACTTTATAACACTTTAATCCAAATAACTAAGAGTGCAAGTACAAAAAGGATGTAAGAAAACTGTGATGGAATGAATGAAAGCCCCAGCCAGCTGATTTAAGATACTAGCTACCTTAGAGGAATTAGGACACGATGCTTCTTAACTTTGGAAAATATCTGAAGTTATGATAGCAACTTATAAATCCCCTCCTTTTCATTACTTTCCCAATGTGAAAAGGAGGGGGAAAATCCTATATGATCATACATTTAATTTTCAAAATATCAGACAAAAGGTTCGCTAGTCCACGATGACGCAAAGATCTTCCTTACCTTTCCTTCTGACTGCCGTTGCACTGAATGTGGTGAGCTGTGTGCTGTTCAAAGTAATACTCCTCCAAGTTAAGCAGGAGCAAGGAGAATCTAAACACAGAGAAAAACAGAAACAGTAAAACCTCATGTTTATTTTTTTAAGTACAAGAAAACAGAATATTTAAAGTATCTGTTCCCAAAGGGCTTTTCCATTAATTAAATCAACAAATACTTATTAAGTGTATATTATATGCCAGGCATTTCTCTTTATCCGGGGGGGTGGGGGGGAGGAGACAACAGACAGACCAGCTGGCTATGCCAAAAATAAAATAAATAACATTGTTTCCCAGGCAGATTTATGATTTCTTTACAGAAACCCCAAATTTCATTAAATAAAACTTATTCTTGCCAAAATAAGCTTGGAGCATTCACTCCTGCGGAATTTTTTGTTTGTCTCCCCGCGCCCAGCCCCACGTCCCCCGCATTCCAAGCCCTTGTTCTCGGTCTAGTTGTGGAGGATGCTGCTTCACTCGCCCATGTTGGTATTATGATCATTGTATTCTTCCCAGCTGAGGCAGTGGTTGCCAGCCACGGGCTGGCTGCACACGGCAGCTCTCAGCAGCTGCCGGCCACTGGCCACTCACCCTTGCTACCGGCTGCTCACTGCTGCTCACAGCAGCCCATTGCAGCCCACGGCAGCTTCACAGCAGATCACGCCTTCCGCAGGCCACTCACAGCAGCCCAGCTCTAGGTCGAGCTGTTGTTCACAATCTTAGCCTTAGAGGGTGCAGCTTACCGGCTCAGCTTACTGGCCCATGTGGGAATCGAACGCACAGCACTGTTGTTCTGAGCTCACGCTCTTAGCAACTATCTGGCAACCCATACCTGCGGAGTTTTGATCCTTTGTTTCCCGACTGACACGCTAGTCTCTGCCCTCTCCCAAGCCCTGCCTTCCTCACCACACACAACCCTTCCAGTGTCAAGTCTCAGGATTAGCTGAGTTTATCTTTCTACTCCCACAATATCCCCTGTAATAATCAATCTACTGCTTTGTACACAATGGGTTTGTAAAAAATAAGAAATTCAACTGAATGGAAGTGAAATATAGTTTTTTAGAGTTTTAGATGCTTTTATACTTTTAAAAACAAAATAAGAAAATAAGAAAACACATTAATTTAGTTGTATGGTCACAGAAACAAATACTATATGACAAGGAACTGTAAACAAGTGTTTTGTTTATTTTGTGGCAAGGACCAGGAAACAAAGGTGTTTAAACTTTTGGGAAAAAGCTTTCATGAAAAGTGTGGGACTTAAGATGTGTCTTGAAGTTCTGGTGTGCTGGAAGAAGATATTTGAGTTAAATATGGCAGATTAAACATATGTGTTTATTTCTGCTCCCTTTGGAAACACCACTAAAATCTGAACAAAAATAGATTTTAAATGGTAAAACCCAGACACAAAGGATATTGGAGAGACATAAAAGCACGAGCGATAACAACAAAATTTGTAACAAATGGAGAGCAGGTGGAAGGAATCCACAGTGATTTGAAACCAGAATAGCAGATGCCTCAGAGAAGGTACAAATGAAGAGAAAACCAACTCAAGTCTCAGGATATGCCAAAAGTCTGAAACGCAGTTATTAGGTCCTAAGAAGGCAGGGATGAAGCTGGAGGGGATTGTTGAAAGACTGAATGAAGTCAGTGGCCTAGACCCCTCCCCTGATGATCATCCCGCCCTTACTCTGGCACATAGTTTTTCTATACAAAAGTTGAACAAGAGGCTCTGAAATAGACATCAAGCACAGGAGACAGCAGGGCTTGGGAGCGAAAGGAGGGTGATTAAGCAAAAAGCAGGAAGACATGTACCATGCCCAACAGCAGTCTACTGGATTGTTTTTGGAAAAAACTAAATAGCCCTAGAGAAAAGACCTACGGATACTAGCATCTGAAAGAGCCAGGTCTCTACAACATCATCCCATAGAGAAGCTCAACAGAAAAGGCCTGCCACAGGGACACAAATTACACACTTCCAGACTTAAATATAAATAGGCAGCTCAATATCACCAGCCTCTAACTAGACCAAACTGGAAGAACTAGACCAAAACAAGTAGAAGAATACAACCTGAAGGACTAGAGACATGAAGAGAACACAAGAAAAGGTTAAAAGGCTATAATTAGTATCCTTACAAAAAAGGAATTAGATCCATGAAAGAAGAAGATGCTGCTCATTAAGAAACAAAATCTGGGGCCGGCCGAGTGGCGCATTGGTTAAGCGCTGGTTTTGGGATGCCAGCGGCCCCGGTTCGGATCCCACATGAGGGCCAGTGACACTGCCCTCTACAGCTAACAACAGCTCCACCTGGAGCTGGGCTGTGCGAGCCCCGGTGATGGTGTGGGCTGCCATAGGCTATAGTGAGTGGCCCGCAGCCAGCGTGAGCGGCTGGCAGCCAAGAGTGAGCTGCCAATAGCCGCAGTGAGCGACATCCAGAGGCCAGCGACCGATCTGCCTCATCCGGGAAGAGCGCAATGACGATACCAACAGTGAAGCAACATCCTCCGCAACTAAACTGAAGAACAAAAAGACAGCAACTTGTCTGTTCCCCTTCCCCGATTTCCCAACGCTGTTCCCCTCCGCCAATTCCCCAATAAAATCTTTAAAAAAAAAAAAAAAAAAAAAAAAAGAAACAAAATCTGGGGCTGTCCAGGTGGATAAGTTGGTTAGAGCACAAACTCTGAGCAACAGGGTCGCCGGTTCGATTCCCACATGGGCCAGTGAGCTATGCCTGAGCTGATCTGCTGCTGAGCTGCCAACAGGCGGCCAGATGGCTCATTTGGTTAGAGCACATGCTCTTAACAAGGTTGCCAGTTCAATTCCTGCGTGGGATGATGGGCTGCACCTCCCTTGCCCCTGCCCCCTCAACTAGTAGAAAGCAGCGACCGGACTTGGAGCTGAGCCGTGCTCTCCAGAACTAAGATTGAAGGACAACAACTTGACTTGGAGCTGATGGGTTCTGGAAAAACACAATGTTCCCTTCCCCAATTCCCCAACACTGTTCCCCTCCCCTCCCCAATTCCCGAATCAAATCTTAAAAAATAATAATAATAACAATAATCTGAACCAAAAGAAAAATAACTCAAATTAAAAATGAGAGCAGGAACCAAGTAAATTTTATTGTCCTGTTCTACATTTTAAAATCCATGAACAAGGATTGATCACAGGTTAAACTGTTAGAGCTCAATGTAAAATGCTCACTACTAATACTTATTCTGATTTTCAATACAATCAGAAGACAAGATTGCTAGGAATAGTCCTTCCATACATCAGATAACTTGCAGGAAGGTATATAAATCAGAGAGACACTTACTAATTACCTTGACCTACATTTTTAAATTGCATCTTAATAACTCCAAATACTTTGCTTGGGCTAGAGCTATGCAACCCTTCCTTCTCCCTCTTGATCTCCCCACTCGTCCTCTTAAAGAGAGGATAAAATGAGTACCTTCAATAAGACAATGGCATAATTTTATTGTGATGAAGCCCCAGGATCCTTCACAGACAACCAGCTCTTCCAATTATTAAAATATAATCCTATCCTTAACATTTTTAAAATGTTTATACTACCCAAAGCAATCTACGATTCAATGCATTTATTGCAGAAAAAGAAAACAAAATCCTAAAATTCACATGGAATCTACTAGCCAAAACAATCAAGAAAGAAAAACAAGGCAGGAAGCCTCACTGTTACTGATTTCAAAACATGTAATTACAAAGTCACAGTTTTGAAACAAGTGCGGTATTGGCATAAAGACAGACATACACACCAATGGAACAGAATAAAGAGCTCAGAAGTAAACCCTCACATATATGCTCAATGACCTTCAACAAGGATTCTAAGACCACACAATGGGGAAAGGATAGTCTCTTCAGCAAATGTTGCTGGGAAAACTGGATATCCACATGAAAGAATGAAATTGGGCTCTTACTTTATACCATATACAAAAATTAACTGAAATGGATTACGGACCTAAGTGTAAGACCTGAAACTATAAAACTTCTAAAAGAAAATATAGGGGGGAAAGCTTCATAACATTGGACTTGGCAATGATTTCTTGAATATGACACCAAAAGCAAAAAATGACAAATGTGACTATATCAAACTTAAAAATGTCTGTGTAGCAGATAAACAAAAACAAAACAAAAAACAATCAACAGAGTGAGAAGGCAACCTACAGAACTAAATATTTGCAAACCATATATTTGATAAGGAGTTAAAATCCAGAATATATACAGAACTCCTACCACTCAACAACACAACAATAATTAACCCAATTAAAAAATGGGCAAAGGATTTGAGTAGACACTTCACCAAAGAAGATATACAAATGGCCAAAAGTGTATGAAAAGATACTCAACATCACTAATCATCAGGAAAATGTGACTCAAAACCACAAGAAGATATCACCTCACACACTATTAAAAAAAAACACTATAGGAAATAACAAATGTTGACAAGGATGTGGAGAAATTGGAACCCTTGCACACTACTGGGATTGTAAATTGGTGCAGCTGCTAGGAAAACAGTATAGATATTCCTCAACAGTATTAATGATCCACCATTCCCAATTCTGGGTATACACCCAAAAGAAATGAAAACAGGATCTCAAAGAGGTATTTGCATATCCATGTTCATTGCAGCACTATTCACAATAGCCAAGATGTGGACGCACCCTAAATGTCTATCAACAGATGAATGGATAAAGAAAATGTGGTACATACTTATCATTCAAACTTAAAAAGAAGGAAATCCTGTCATATGCTACAACATGAATGAATCTTGAGGTTATTATGCTAGGTGAAATAAGCCAGTCTCAAAGACAAATACTACATGATTCCATTTATATGAAGTATCTAAAGTAGTTAAACTCTTTTTTTTTTTAAATTTCTTTATTTATATATATTTTTAATTAGCTTCATAAAGTAGTTAAACTCTTCCTAAGAGAAAATAGAGCGGTGGTTGCCAGGAGCTGAGGGTAGGAGAAGGGAAGTTGTTGTTCAGCGAGTACAAAGTTTCAATTTTGCAAAATGAAAAAGTTCTAGAGATCTGTTGTACAACAATATGAACATACTTAACAGTACTGTGCTATACACTTAAAAATGGTTAAAATGGTAAATCTCATGTCATATGTTTTTTACCACCAAAAAAAATAAAATAAAATATAAACTATTATACAACTAGAATCATCATTTTGGTAAATGAATTTTATCCTCCTTAATTTATCAATATGCATATTTTGTAAGACATGTAAAGTCCATGGTGAAGGGATAAAACCAAATATTATTCAAAACTAAAGGATTAAGAAACTGCATTTTTTTTCTGTTTACTGAAATGTTCAGTTACATTGTTTAAAAATTTTTGTATGTAAAAATTATTAGGATAAGGATTCATGCTGTTTTAAACAATGATTTTCAAACTACATTTTCTATGGTGTAAAAGGTTCCTTGCTTTAAAACAAAATTTTTAATCCCTTTTATAATTTTATGACCTCACTCATTAGTATTGAATCAGATTGTAAATTATTTCTTTAGGAGACTCTTGGCCCTGCCCGAGTATTCCTTGGTTAATTGCATCTTTACAGAAGTGTAGTGGCATTCTCTTTAGATAAACTGACTCATTTAGTAACTTAAGGAACTAAAAAAGATGCTGTATCATCCTCATGTCACCTAAATCTTAAAGCATACTGTTCAACTCTTAATTAACATAAAATAAGGTCATTCCAGGCAGCCCTCAGAGTATCCTTGCATTCACGGCCACTCAACGTTATTCACCACTCTTGATGGGCAGTATTTATAATGGACCCAGAAGATGGTGCTAGTCAATCATTTCTCTAGATTGGAGATGTAAACAGGCTTCATGGTGTTGAGGAGTTTTCAATCAGTACTCAATGGGAGAAAGTGCTATGATGCCTTAGTGATGTGTTCCCCAGTATAGGAAAGGGCACGAGTGTTGTGTATTTGCAGTCTCTACTCTGAACAGTCCAACACTATCCTTGGATTAAGCTAAACTGTAGTGCCCCACCACCACCTAGAATGTAGGTTTAACTAAATTGGGCTTTTTTGTAAGCTTCTTAAACTGGCCTCTAAAACAAGGAGGAAATTAAGAAAAATGTGGGACAGAAAAGGGTAAGAACAGTCTTGTAACCCACCATTTGAAATGTTCCCCCAGTCATAAGTGTGACAGCAACCTCTGAAGTCATTCAAACGAACATAATTCTACCTTACTACACTAATATTAATTTCTCCTTTCTCAATATGCTATTAAGATATCACAAAAGCAAATCTTATTTGTTGCCAAAGTTCAGATGAACTAAATCTACTGCATTTTCCTGACCTACCAGTCAGAATTCTGTCAAAAGAGATCAGATTAGCATGACATGACTTCATAGTGAATTTGAGCTGGAGACTGATAACTTCTTCTTCTAGTGGTTTATACATAATCTGTCTGATCTGGAACTAGCATTAAATCTACATGTGCACATACGTTCTTTCTGCACTGTTCGAAGTTCCTAGATCATGATTCCCAAAACGATTCTGTGGTTCCAAACTCAAACTCTCCCAGAAGTTTATGGCAGGAGACACAAGCACAGGAGTGCCCTTTGTATCTTCGCCCATTTTATGAAAGTTTATCTGTCACTTTCAGTCATAGTCTCATTAACAGAGTACAAAATAAAAGCCATGTTCTCTGTCATAAATCAACTTTACACTAACTCCCAGGCTGGGCCCTAGCCAGCAGCCTAGTTTTAAATATAACTTTAGGGGACTTAAAAAAAGTTTTTAAATCTATAACATTTTTTAAAACTACCAGTCATTTGGGGCTTTAATTTTTTGATGCTAATTGTGCAGGTCTATGACATCCTCTTAATCTGTCTTCGGTTTTGCCCTTCTTGTTTTATATATATATATATATATATATATATATATATATATATATATATATATTTTTTTTTTTAAATTATAAGCTCAGAGGAACATTACCTGTACAACCATTCTATGTTTATTTGTATGTCTGGTTTTCTCTAACTCTTCACCAAAAACCATTTGGATTGGATGATTTGAATTATATTTTTGACAGTTTCACAAACTTCCTGGGTCAATATGCTTTGCAGAACTGCCCAGTAATAATACCTACTTTTTTTTTCTCCTTGAAACTTTCAATATCTGCCTTTCAATCTGAAAAAGCCAGATTCTATGTTGACAGAATGTTTCTTAATCCCTCTGGGCTTCAACAATAAATAATTTGATATAACTGCTTTTTCTGCAGGTTTCTGTCATTGCTACTAATTAATTTCTCTTTAATATTCAGAATTTTGTGAAGTTCTCAAATCCTCTGCCTTAAGATAAATTAAAATTTCAAAAGGGAAGACAAGGAACTGTAGGTATCTCATAAGTAAAATCTCCTGTCATTTTCTGTATTGCCACTTCCTATTTCCAATCTACATAGGTATACAGCTGTCATTTTTCCCACTCACTTAGGTGGCCTTTAACAAAGGAATGCAATTATGTTATCTCTGTTTCTCTTTCCAATAAATTCTGTTTTTTTTCCTCTTCTGGTTCAAGGATTTCTCTGCCGATGGATGTATATCTTGAGATTCGGAGCCCACTGACTCACCTCCTAACAGGTCTTTCCTTTTATTTTTTATTTTTTTTGAGGGCAGTGTCACTGGCCTTCATATGTGGGATGAGAACTGGGGCTGCTGGCTTCCCAAGCCAGCTCTTAACCACCGTGCCACTCGGCCGGCCAGGTTTTTCCTTTTAAATAGGTCTTAGCTTTTGGCACTAGATTCCAATCTTGAGTCTCATCCTAATAAGCTTCAGTGACACCTAAAACATACATTAATCCTCTTTTGTAATAAAATACCAGTCATTTTATTATCCATGTTCTACATATTTGCATACAGACATCTGAGTGACTAAATGTTATTTCTAGTCCCTGAACCAATTGTTTTCTCATGTAAATTACTGGCTATAGGCACCTCAGTCCCTGGAGTAGCATTTCATCTCTTGCCTGCAGTTCTCAGTGTAATCAATTTCACTGTTTCATCTGGGGTTTTGATCACTTCCCTTGAGAGTATGTTTAAAGCTCTATCACTGGGCCAGACTCTAGGAAATTACATTCACCTTTGACTATGTGAGATGCAGTTACTTCCTGGCCAAGATGGCCAAGATGGTTCAGATATCAAAATCCCTTTCACTGACACCATCCATAAAGCCAGTGCTTCTATTTTTAAGTCTCAACTATCTATGAGCATGAGTGGCAAAAATATCACCTATGTTCTCAAAGTCTTTTAATTTCCTCATCAAGGGTCATAACTCTGGGATGGATGTTTTTATGAGCCCTCTCTATACTGTCAAGATAAAGAGGGATGTATAGTTCGAAGGAACCAAAACAAACAAAAAAATCAAGATGTTTAATTACTGTTATCTAGAACAGTGCTTCTCAAACTTTAAAGTGTGTGCACTCATCAGGGGATCTTGTTAACAAGCAGCTTCTAATGGTAGATCTCAGGAGGAGCCTGAAATTCTGCATTTTCTAAGCAATGCTGATGCTGCTGGCCCATGGATCACACTTAGAGTTACAAGGTTCTACTATCTACATAAACCAGTCATTCCTGAATCATTCTAAATTTCAGACATACCATACCACTGGTCTAGTGTTCAAAACAGAAGCAGCAAGCAGCAGGTTATGGTGGAAAAGGGGCTAGGCTTGGATCAGGAAAACATTTGTTTTAAAGCCTTAATTCAGCCATGACTTGGCTGTTGGGGAGTTTTAGTCAAATCATTTTTCTTACTTAGCCTCAACTATAAAATTGAGGGGAGGGAGATATAGATTAGATTACCTCGAAAGTCCCTTCTTAAACCAGTGGGTTTACAGATTTATTAAATAGACCTGGGCTTAAAGAATCAGCAGGAATTCCTTTTCAGGAATTTTGGCAAGATTAGATGGTTAGAAAAACAATCTCAGTACGACTCCTCTAAAATTGCTGGGTAAAATACTAATTTTTTTTCAGTGCTTAGCTGAGGTGATGAAAAAGTAAGGGAAAATCTCAGAAAGAGAAACAGAGAAGTTAGCAGGAGCTAGAGCAGTCTTGCCTGGGGGGCGAGTCTGCCCAGCTCTCCTGTAGTAGAAAGCCTGGATTGATTAGGGCGATGTGCCTTGAAGGGACAGTCATGGAGTGGGGGTTAGGGGAAGGATGTAGTAGCAGAAGCTACTAGGATCCCTAAAGGTAACACTCTTTGGAAGTGGAAATAAAAGTCAGTCAACCCAACTTCCCCAGAGGAAGATAGAAGGTCCTTGGTTCTGGGCTGGGGACAAAATAAGTCCACCTTGAGAACCTGAAACCATAAACCTGCCTTGACACACATTTGCTACTAGAACTCACACTACCTGTTTAGCCCAATAAAACTCAAGACAAACCTATGTGGCCTCTCTCCCAACCTAGGCGGAAATAAATGCAAATACTTTCTGGAAAAATATATTTTAATAAAAATATACTTTAAATATTCTAATACTCGAAGAATTCCCAAGGATAAACATCCAAGAAACACAAGAGGCTACAATCAAAAATTATAAAACAAGTGAGGAAATAAAATTACAAAATAATCAAAACTGTAAAGGCTACAGATAATTTATTTTCTGTATCATTCCAATAGATAAGTTTAGAAATATGTAAGCACATCAAGAGTATAACTAAGGAACAGACTTTTATCAAAAATGACCAGGTAGTTATAAATGACCCAAAAATAGAACTAGAAATTTAAACATATAATAATTGAGGTTAAAACCTAAACTAGTGGGATAGACAGCAAATTAGGCAACTAGAGAGAAAATTGGTAAATTATAAGATAGATTTAAATAACCCACAACCCAGTACAAAAAATAAAGATAAGGGCCGGCCGAGTGGCGCACTGGTTAAGAGCTGGTTTTGGGATGCCAGCGGCCCCGGTTCGGATCCCACATATGAGGGACAGTGACACTGCCCTCTACAGCTAACAACAGCTCCACCTGGAGCTGGGCTGTACGAGCCCCCGCGATGGTGTAGGCTGCAGCCCCTACTGCAGTGGGCTGCCATAGGCTACAGTGAGCGGCCGGCAGCCAACGTGAGCTGGCTCCGCGGTGAGTGACCATCCAGAGATCTGCCTCATCCAGGAAGAGCACAATGACGATATCAACATGGGCCAGTGAAGCAAAGTCCTCCACAACTAGACTGAAGAACAAAAGGACAGCAACTTGTCTGTTCCCCTTCCCTGATTCCCCAATGCTGTTCCTCTCCTCCAATTCCCCAATAAAAAAAAAAAACACCTTAAAAAAAAATAAAGATAAATATTAGAGAGTCATTATGAGACACAAAACGATGGGGAAAAGCAGAATTTCAATAACTAAAGGCTTTGCTCCAAATTTTCCAAAACTGTTTCAGCTTCAGGAACCCCAATCAGAATAAATAGAAAGAAATCTCTATACAGACAAAGAGCAAAACACTACAAAGATGAAATCTAAAAGCAGCCAGAGAGAAGAGAGATTATTTATAAAGAATAATTAGACTTCAATGATATGGGTTTACTGCAGGCTGGTCTCCCAGGACAGAAGGTGGCCTCCTACAAAGCTACATGGAAACCTACGATGGTCTTGTGTTAAAGGAAACAGTCCTGGTCAGCCACAAGCTAGGATCCCAGTGCTTTAATCATGCCACAGAAAGTGCTGATGGTTCCCTAACCATGAATACAGATAACAAATCCTGCTACATCATGCAGACTCAAGTAGAAGGCTTAGACAGCCCCAGTCAAGCCGGGGAAGGCGAGAGGCCAACCCACAGCCACAAATGGTGAGCTGGACAGGATGAGCTCATGTTCTATGACAGTGTAGCTCTACTGGTCACTCCATGGGATCCAGGTTTCTTCTGGAGTCCGAAGACTGACCCTGCCAGGTAGCTAAGTGCTGCCGCAGAGGGGCATGGCACACCTGTTACTAACCTTTTCTCTGTTGAGTTTCCCCCATGGAATGCTGCTCCAATAAATCTGGTACACATTCCCTTCCTTTGCACAATCTTCAAAATGTTGAGGGAATTACACATCTAACAAAACTGATTTTCAAAATAGGGACAACATAGGGATGTGTTCAGACAGACAAAAACAGTTTACTACCATCAGACTCTCATCAGGGGAGCTTCTAAAATATTCTTCAGGACAGAAAATAATTCCAAAGGGAAGATATGATATGCAAGAAAAAATATTGAACTAAATATGAATATAAACTATACAAGCATTAACTAGACAATTACACATAGTCCCCGCTTACTGGAGATTTTGCTTTCTGCAGTTTCAGTTACCCATGATAAATAGTTTCAAAAGTATGAAATATAAAACTCCAGAAATAAACAACCCATAAATTTTAAATTGTGGCACTGTTCTGGGTAGCGTGATGCAATCTGTAGCCTTCCCATTCCGTCCCACTCAAGACGTAAAAAATAATCCCTTGTTCCAGAATCTCCAAGCTGTAGATGCTCCCTGCCCATTAGTCAGTAGCGGTCTTGGTCATCACATCAGCTGTTTTGGTATCGCAGTGCCTGTGTTCAAGTCACCCTTATTTTACTTAATAATGGCCCCAAATTGCAAGAGTAGTGATGCTGGCAATTCTGATATGCCAATGAGAAGCTGCAAAGTATGTATATATAGAAAAAAACACAGTATATACAGAGTTCAATACTATCTGAGGTTTCAGGCATTCAGTTCGGGGTCTTGGAACATATCCCCCGTGGATAAGGGGGGACTACTGCAATGTCTAATTTGTAGGTTTAAAATATACATTGAAAATTCTGGACAATAACAGACTATAATTTAGGATGGGACAACAGGAATTAACTATTCCAAGGTACTTATAGAATTAGGGAGGAGAGTCAAGAGAATGATTAGCTTCAGACCTTAAGTTAACTATAAATGTTCAAATTTCAAGGTTAAGCACTAGAAAAATAGAAGCAGAATATGTAACTTCTATACTCTTCAGGAAAAATTAAAGGGAACAAAGAGGTCTTAATTAATTCAAACAGAGGAAAAAAACAAAATGAAAAAGTAAAAATGAATCCAAGTATTATATATCTATAATAATAGTAAATGGTCTAATCTGTCAAGACAAAACTTATCAAAACGAATTATTCAGAAGTCCAACTATAAGCTATTTAGAAAAATATGCCTAAAACTTAAGGACACAGAAAAGTTGAAAGTAAAAGAATTAAAAATTCTACATAATGCAAATAATCAAAAGAAACTGACATAGTTTTATAAATATCAGACAAAAAAGAAAAAAAATCATTACTAAAAGAGGCCATTAAATATTGAAGAAAGATTCAATTTGCTAAGAAGATATCAATTCTAAATTCACATTGACTTAGTAACATACCCTGAAAATATATATAGCAAAACTGATAGAAATATAAGGCAAAGTTTGCATCATAAGTATCTCTCAGTAATTGATAAGTCAATCAGAAAACATTTCATTAAGGAACTAGATCTAAACACAATTAACAAGCTTAATGTAATGTAATTTCTTTCGATCCATCAGCATTCCTGATTATGTAAGTGCTGATTCTGCATTTTATCTCCATTTTTAGCACTTGGCATATCCCACAGAGATATTAAAAAATAGGATGATCAGGCTTAGAAATGAAAGATTAAACAGGAGTATAACAAATGACTTTGCCCTCTAACAAGTATTAGTATAATGAATATAGAACCAATTGATAAAATAAACATATTAAGTAAAAGATATTTAATATCAGCCAAGAAATTCAATATGAGCATAACCAAGAGAATTATACACATGGAATGTCTGAAGCAACGCTGAGGTCTAAGAAATGACTGTAAAGCTATTAACGTAAAATGTGTAGCCAATATAGAATTCATGATCACTAATGTTTTTGTTTTTTTCAATCACAGTTGACATACTACATTATATTCATTTCAGGGGTACAACATAATGATTAGACATTTATATAACTTATGAAGTAACAGGATCACTAATGTTTTATCCTGGAATGACAGTTTGTGTCTATGACATTATAGAGAGAAAAATATGACTCTACCCCAGTAGGAATATGCCTCAACTATTTAAATTTCAACATCACCCAGAATATCCTCATCTGCTAACCCACTATATGCATCTGCCATTTCCAACAATTCCAAAGGAAGATATGTGAATTGCCTTTTAAAAATTTTTCTACTTATCTTCATTAACACCTGCATAGGACATTTTTAAAAAACAGTAAAATTAATATAGTTCCTGCCATTTAAATTCTAACCAGAATATTAGTGTAATTGAATGGCTGAGTATCTTTGTTTTTTAATACTGAAAATTACTAAAGCATTTCTTTATAAATATCACTGTACAGATGTTCAAACCAGACAGCTGAGAGTATGACTGTCATGTTTAGCAAATAACAACAGAGGATGCTTAGTTAAATTTGAATATCTGATCATTACAAAAATTTTCAGTATAAGTATGGGCCAAATATTGCATGGGACATACTTACACTAAAAGATGTAAGTAACTTCACTGTTCACCTGAAACTCATATTTAACTGGGCTTCCTGTATTTTATCTGACAACTCTAGCTGGGATTCTTCCTCTATTATCTCCCACAAGCAAGCCACCATACCAAGACCTGCCAATTCTACCTCCAAAAAACATCTAAAATCCACCCACTTTTCTCCATTTCTTCTGCCACCACCTTGATCTAAGCACCAATCCAAGAATCTCCCAACCAGTCTCTCTGCTTTGACACTTGTAGAAATATCACTTACTTTAAATGCAGTAGCATTAACACTAAGAGAAATAAATGCTAACTTCAAGTATCTCCTTTCTGGGGTCATTATTTGTAGCAGTAGAAATTGGCCCCTGTAAAGCAGCCTGAGAGGGGCCAATGAACTCACAGCTCTGAAGAGGTGAGGCCTTTCATGGGTAACCTCTGAAATAGTCCCAAGGAAAGTAACAGTTCTCTTAGGTATGTGGGAGCCAGTGACCTATATATTAATCATTTTGTTAACTGGTGTTTATTGCCACAAAGGGACTGAGCCGGGAAAAATTGGTGCAAAAATGGTAAATTTTGGGCTCAGTAAAGTTGGTTTGAAATATTCTTGTCTTCCAGAATGAATTCTAAGATTTATAAAGAGACTGCTTGATCCTAGCCCACATTTGGTTATGAGACAGATTCCTGTCGTTCAAATGGATATTCTATGGACACCATCCTGGTTTGAGTCTGCCCATCAGTACAAAATTGCACAGCCATGTGGCAGAGAGCATTAAAGAATTTGGGCAGTCAGCAAGCAGGATTCAAATAAATATAAAATATGTGGCACCAAATTTTTTATATTACTGATGCTCAGGAATAGTTGCTGCTTCCTGACTGGTGGATAAATGTTTTGGTTGTGAGAGCTACAGTTATCTGGGAGTGCTGCTAGCCTGTCACATCATCTGATCAATGGATACCAACAAAGCAGATTACACATAAAAATGTAACTGCAGACTTCTGTGACAATGCAGAGCTGTATAAGCTAACCAAATTCTGCACAAATTACTGCCATCAAAATAAGTAGCAGATCTAAAGAAAACAGGTTTTCCTGCATATCAACGAGGCAATGGAATTGTTACAAATGACTCTTAGATCATAGAACATGACGGCAATTCAAGTGTTTTAAAGTTCTTATGATGTAAACTTGAACATTTGTCTATTTAATGTTATTAGTACAGAACAAAGAAACGCTACTCAGCTCTTTCCCCATGAAATGGGAATTATAAATGAAGTCAGATGAGCGTCTGTTAGTGTGAGTTATTTTATTTATGGTCCAATTACTATTTAATCAATCTTTTTGTGGATAAAACCTAATCGCATTGCCAAAACGTTCTTGGAAGCCATATCCAAGATAGTTTTGGGGTACATCTTATCTCCTTCTCTACAGTAGGGAAACAAAATTTCAGACTATGGATATCTTGGTCAGGCCAACATTAGAAAGAGATATGAACGTTTGGAGCAAACGGGTCGAGACAACACCTGTAAAACAAGTGTGGATGCTACACGATCACACAACCCTTAAAGTCTACTCTTGCATTTCCATGTACAATCTGCTTTGGTTGGTATCCACTGCTCACACAACGTGACAGGTAAGCAGCTCTCCGACACGACCAGCCCGCAACCAAAATAATATTTGTAAAAACAATTCATTTCCAATTCCTTCTGGCACCTGGGGCCGCAGGCCCGAGGCGAATCAGCAAGCTGTTTCGGTCACCAGAAATGCAGTGGGAAGGATACTTAGAGCAGAAGTGAGCTTTCTAACACGAGACTTCCCTAAGGATCCGAAACTGGAGGGCGCTGCCCTGAAACCATGTCGCGTCCTCTCCCAGGACCCTAAGTCCTTACCGGGGCGCCGGCGATGGCCGTGGCGCCTCACCACGCTTTTGGGCGCAAAGCCTGCCATGACCCTTACAATCAAGTGCACTATTTGGTAGCAAACGTCTCGGGGGGTTGGACCTTGGCTCTTCTCAGAATGAGGCCTTTTTGGTGGCCCTCGTCTCGGCCCCGTAGGGCATCTGCGAGGAAGGTGGCAGGGAAAAGGCGCAGTGCTGTGAGGCACCAGCCTCTCCCCCTCTCCCCGGTGCAGGCGGCCTGGATGCAACCGCCCCGCGGCGCGGCCCCACGGGCTGCGACCCAGCGCACGTCACCTGGGGGCGGCGGGGCTGGGAACGGGGAGGGGGCGGTCTGCCAGTCCCGCTTACACGCCCCGCCTGCCTCCCTCACCCCTCACCCCGCAAACGCCACCGCCCGCGCGCCGGGGAGCGTCCCTGTGCTCCGTAGCCCGGCGCGGGGCGTCTGTCCCCGACCCGCGCGGCCTCTTCCGGGTGAGCCCGGCCGGCTCCGCCTGCGCTCGGCTCCGCCAAGGTATCGGGTCCTGCTCTCGGCTGTTTCCTACCGCGACCAGGCCTCGGCCTCCGGCCCGGACGCCGAACAGGCTCGCGGCCCCGGCCTCCGTGCCGGGCTCCACACAGCGTCCGTCCCTCAGCTCTCCGGCCCCGCAACCCCATTTCTGCCCCCACACGCCCCGGGCCTCCGACCCCTGCTTTCCCCGCGGCCCCGGCGCCGGGCGCTCACCTCTCCTTGGAGTAGAGCTGCAGCAGCTGCTCCTGCTGCTTCTTCCGGATGAACGCCATGGAAGGACGGCGGGCGCGGGCGGGCGCGGGGCGAGCGGCTCAGGCCCCGCTGCCGCCCGCCGACCAGGTCTGCAGGCGCCGGCCGGGCGGAGGCGAGCACGGCGGCCCCGCTGGGAAGCCGAGAGCCCGACGCAGCGCCGCAGGGCCCGCGGCGTCCGGGCCGCGCTCAGCGCAGCATCCTCGCGTGGGGACTCGGGCGGCGCGGTGACTCAGGCCCGGAGGAGGGGCGCGCTGACCCGAGGCGTCCCAGGTGCGCGCGGCGGGCTCAGAGGGCAGCCCAGGAGCTCGCTTGCCACACCAAACGTTCGCCACCGTGCCAGCCCCGGCGCTGCTCCACGGTGAATATTTTATACATGAAAACGGATGCTTGCCCATGAATGACACCACATTGTTCAGCACAGGGACTCGAAATAACGTTTGGGGCCTTGGTAGTTGAAAGAATTGGTCGCATGACCTTTTTTTGGTCCTAACAACTGTATTGAGATCTATCTCACACCAAGCAATTCACCCATTTAAAGTGTACCGTTCGGTGGTTTTTAGCATGTTAATAGATATATACAACTATCACTGCAATTTTGGAACATTTTTATCACCTCAAAAAGAAACCCATGTACTTTAGTTATCAGCTCCCAACCAATACTGTTCAGTTATCACACCCCCCAATACCAGCCCTAGAGAAACGCTCACCAACTTTCTGTCTCTATGAACTTGCCTGCTCTGCACATTTCATATAAATGCAATGATGCGATATGTAGCCTTTTATGTCTGTCTGCTGTCGTTTAGCATACTGTGTTCTAGATTCATCCGTGTAGCAGTACTTCGTTCCTTTTTGTTGCTGTCGAGTATTCCAGTGTATAGATATACCACGTTTTGTTTGTCTGTTTATCAGTTGATGAACATTTCAGTTGTTTATACCACTTGGCTATTATGTATAATGCTGCTATGAACATTCATGTACCGGTTTGTATTGACATAGGCTTGCATTTCTATTGACAGCATACCTAGGGGTGGAATTGCTGGTCTTATAGTCACCCGACGTTTAAACATTTGAGAAACTTCCAAACTGTTTTCCCAAGTGGCTGCACCATTTTACATTTCCACCAGCAGTGTATAAGGGTTCCAGTTTCTCCACATCCTCACCCACACTGATTATAGCTATCCTAGTGGGTGTGTGAGTGGTAGCTCACAATGGTTATAACTCCTGAGATAGACTGTGATTGTTTACCTTTGAGGAATTCTTTAATACCAAACTTCTAAATTGTGTCATAGCTGACACATATAGAATGTTATCTTATAGACCCAGGTCCTGCAGGGTTAGATTTTCTTTTTTTTTTTTTTTTTAAGAGGGCAGTATCACTGGGGCTCACATGTGGGATCCGAACCCGGGCTGCTAGCATCCCAAGCCAGCTCTCAACCACCATGCCACACAGTCAGCCCAAAGTTTGGTTTTTCACCTTTCTTTCTTCTTTTTTTTTTAGGGCAGTGTCACTGGCCCTCATCTGTGGGACCTGAACCGGGGCCGCTGGCTTCCTAGGCCAGCACTTAACCTCCATGCCACTCGGCCAGCCCCAGGGTTAGATTTTTAAAAGCCTCAAGGTGATGTGTATTTCTAGTATATGGGAGCACGATGATGGGAAGATGAGGATGCCAAGAATATAAATTGGGGCTGGGTCTTATTGAACGTGATCCCCAGCAGCATTGGAAAAATGACATGCATAGAGTGGGCACCCATTACAAATTTTTGGAATGAATGAAGGTGCATGGGTGACTTGGATTGTGTTGTTTCCATGTGACCAAGTGCTGCACAGAACTTATAATTATAAAAAGGTGTCAGAGACATTAGCCCAGTTTCTATAGGAAATTGTGATCTAGTCGGGTAACCAAGACAAATACATGAGCAGGCACATGATGAAATAAGATAATAAAATTTGCTAAGAGGAATGGCACAGTGACTTAAATTTTTTTTTTTTTTTTTTTTTTAGTTTTTCAATTACAGTTGACATACAACATTATGTTAGCTTCAGGTGATTAGACATTTATATAACTTATGAAGTGATCACCTCGATAAGTCTAGTGGATAACTTTCTATATGAGAAGTATCATAGATGCTATGAGTTCAGAAGAGAGAAATCACTTTACCTGAAGTAAGCTGAGAAAAGAGCAAGCAAGTTTTCTTCGTTTAGTTAAATATTAAAAGATGATGTGATCCTGGTAGGTAGAAAGTGACAAAGATTCTCTCCTGGACCAAACTCTAGCCAGGCCCCCAGCCCTCTTGTCAACTAGGCCTCAGCCTTGCCCTATAAAGACTACAGACTCTCAGCGCAAATGATTTTGTCCACCACCCTCCCTCCACATTAAAAGACTTAAACACGTAGTTTTTAACAGCTCAAGGCCTCATCCCTTGGATGACCTTAGCCCCACCTTAAAGTCCCCGCCTCAGAAAGCTCAAAGCAGCCAAAAGAATGCACTGTTTGTTCTAGCCAACACCTGACAGGAGCCCCTGACTGCAGCTTCTTATAGCGTTTACTAAAAAGGGCCTACAGTTCTGCATTCTTTTTCTGTACCTCTGAGGTGTATATGCACCTCCTACCACTCAGGAGTGTCTTTCTCAAGGACTTGAAAGTCATTCCTTTGAAATGTAATCATCAGGCAGGATGGGGTTTCTGTCTTCCAGTCCCTGTGGGAAGATAATTGCCAAGTGGCACATACAGATACAGTATTTGCTGTGATCAACCCTTTGTAATTTTTCACTTCCCAGCTTTATCTTTGACAGAGGAGGGGAAGAAACTCACTCAAAATGATTTTCTTGAGCAATAGCTCAGAAGATAGATGCTTCTGCTGTCAAAGAGTTTGTGTTTGTGGAGAATTAAGAGACAACCGAAGTGGGAACTTCCTCATCCTCACACCACCAAATCATCCACCCTACAGGCATCTTTTCTCTTGTCTTCATTCCTGCTCTTTTGAGGTATACCATATTTTGCTGCGTGTGATGTGCTCCTGTGTATAATGTGCACCCACATTTTTGGCTCAAACTTTCAGGGAAAAAAATACTTAACTTAAATTTAAAAAAAAAAAAAAGATTTTACTGGGGAATTGGGGAAGGGGAGCAGCCAAGTTGTCCTTCAATCTTAGTTGTGGAGGGCGCAGCTAGCTCAGCTCCAAGTCCAGTTGCCATCCGGCCACCCATCGGCAGCTCATGGCCTCTTGGCTCAAGGTGCCATGTTCAATCTTAGTTACAGGGGGCGTAGCCCACCATCCCATGTGGGAGTCGAACTGGCAACCTTGTTGTTAGGAGCACATGCTCTCACCAGCTGAACCATCCTGCCACCTGTTGGCAGCTCAGCAGCAGCTCAGCTCTGGCGCAGCTCACTGGACCATGTGGGAATCGAACTGATGACCCTGATGCTCAGAGCTCATGCTCTTAACCAACTGAGCCACTCAGCTGGCCCTCATTTTAATTTTTTATTTTTTTATTTTTATTGTTATTATTTTTTTTTTTGAGGGCAGTGTCACTGGCCCTCATATGTGGGACTGAACCGGGGCCACTGGCTTCCCAAGCCAGTGCTTAACTGCCACGCCACTCGGCCGGCCCTCATTTTAATTTTTAATTCAAATTTTTATTTGTTTACATTTAGGTACTTGTTTTTTGTATTATAAAGGAATTTCATGATTTATTTTTGAACATATTATGATATAAGAAATTTCATGTAACAAATAATTACAAAACACAAAACATACAAGGTATAAGAAATTTTATGAACTGGTAACAAATTTGCAATATTAATACATCATATTATAGAAGGCCAAGAACTCTTCATCATTGCAAATTCATTGTAAGTTCAACTAAACCAATTATTGTATTCCAGGGTATTATTTTGCGTACAGATATTGTTATTGATTTCTAAAGTTACACTTTTAATTCATAAGCATAAATAAAATAATTAAAAGGATAGATAGATAGATAGATAGATAGATAGATAGATAGATAGATAGATACAGAATTAGTACTACCTATGTATAATGCTCATCCTTATTTTTCCCTCACAAATTTGGGCAAAAAAGTGCATATTATATATGGTAAAATACCATATTTGTTCCTATAAAAGGCCAACTTCTTCCTTCTCAACAACTTAACCTTTCTAATGATCCTTTCTCTCTTATCTCTTTCTCTCTCTCACTTTGTTTATTTCTCCCTTACCATCAAATTATTCCCATCTGAATATAAATATAGTTTTCAAAAAATATCCCTTTATCCCATATCTTCCTGCAGCTCCCCATTCTTAGCAAAATGTCTTGAAACATCTGCCTACACATGCTGTGCCCATTTTCTCACCTTGCATTCTCTTCAATTCATTCCAATAGGACTCCTGTGTCCACCAATCTACTGTAATGAACCATGTCAAACCACCAACACTCACGGGTTGCTTTTCTCAGCAGAATTCAGCATAGTTGAACACAGCATTCAACATAGCTCCTTGTTGGAGCACACCCCCTGCTCCCCAATTACTTCCTAGGTCCCATAGTTTTGCTTTTCTCTTACCTTGCTTCTTTCTGTTTCTTGGTCCCCTTGATTGGTTTCTCTCCTGCCTAACTTCTTTTTTTTTTTTTTTTAGCTGAGCCATCCTGCCACCTGTTGGCACTCAACAGCAACTCAGCTTGGACTGGCATCGAGCCGCCGTTGCTCAGAGCTCAGCTTGCACTCTTGAGCAAGCTCTTAATCAACTGAGCCATTCGGCCGGCCCCTGCCTAACTTCTTAATGTTGATTCACTGCTCTTATTATGTATGTCATTCCAACCAGTGCCATGATTAGGTGGCAGGGGACAAAGGGGGGGGGTCAAATCTTCCATTTAGGGATGTGTGTGTGTGTGTGTGTGTGTGTGTGTGTGTGTGTGTGTGAATTAAACTGAGTAGCACATTGTCAGGGCTTTACCATGTGGACACCTACAAGGGAAGACATCAGGAAAAATCTCAGGACATATAGCAAAGTAAAAGATTTTAGTGGAAGCTGAGTGAGAGATTACTTTGAAATGTATGTCCCTCAGGAAATAGAAGTTTTGGACAGAACATTGGACTTCCAATATGAGTGAATAAAGTCTTACTTAAATTAATATTACTTTTATATTTAGTTGGTAACAACTATAGTTTTAGGTACTATTACTTACCTTAACTACAGGTGATTGTACATCTCAGGAGATAAGATAAGCTCTGAGACAGACCTCTTCCCCTCCCTCACTCCCTCACTCTCTCATCCCCCAATTATCATCATCATAAAATTCAGAGAGCTTATTCTCTAGAAACAATTTCCATTCAGAGCTATTTTATAATTACAAAACACATCTTTGAGCTCTCAGTAATGTTTTTATTTTTGCTTCACAGACTAAGCTTTAAAAACTTCAAAAGCTTGGGCCGGCCGAGTGGCATGATGGTTAAGCACTGGCTTGGGAAGCCAGCGGCCCCGGTTCGGTCCCACATATGAGGGCCAGTGACACTGCCCTCAAAAAACAAAAAACAAAAAACTTCAAAAGCTTTATACTCAGGTATTTTAAAAATTAAATTTATTGGGGTGACATTGGTTAATGACATTATATATGTTTTGGGTATACAATTCTATATCACATCTTCTGTATATTGCATTGTGTGCTCACCGCCCAATGCATATATTGCCATCTCCATATATTTGACCCTCTTTATGTTTCTCCTACACCCTTCCCTTCTTGTAACCACCATGCTGTTGTCTATTTATTTGGTTGGTTTGGTTCATTTGTGGTTTTCTGTTTTCATACCCCACATATGAGTGAAATCATATGGTTCTTGTTATTTTCTGTCTGATTTATTTCCTGTGGTATATATATATATATATATATATATATATATATATATATATATATATACACACACACAATGGGATACTACTCAGTGATACAAAAGGATGGACTACTGCCATTTGTGACAACATGGATGGATCTTGAGATTATCATGCTAAGTGTACTGGTTTTTAAAACTGCATTTGGTTACAGATGTACCTCCCATTTGCAAGTTATCAGTCATCAGAGTAAACAAGAATGTTGGCTTTATTCTGTTTGTAAAAGAAATATTTTTCACTAGTGCATATTTCTGAAGAATGTATGCTTAGGTTATATTTTTTAATCTTATGAAGACATAAACATTTAATTATCACCCCTCCTTAAGTTAGAAGTAGTTGCATGTTTTTTTACCTAGAAACAAATGGTCAAGCACCATTCTCCTTGTATATGTTATGACTTCCTTCCATTGTGCCCTTAAACTTCCCCTTCTCTCTGCTTAAAATGCCTTTTTACCTTTCTCCCACCATTTCCCCATATTGAAGTCCTACCTATTCTTTAAGTTGCCACTCAAGACTTTGAAATCTTTCCTGATACCCAAGTGGAATTCATCCCACATTCATTTGCTCAGTACATATTTATTTCACACCAATATATGTTAGACATCATGGTGGGCACTGGGTAGTGACTTCACAAAGCTCACAGTCAGATGGTGATTTTAACAGTGATCCCATTCTACCTTACATTAGAGTCTGTCTCCCCATTTACATTGGAAACTCCTTGGGAACAGGAAGAGTGACTTGTTGGACTTAATATCTGCATTACCATTCACCACAGTGTCTTGCACTGGCACAAACAAATATTCATTGAATATTGCACTTCCTTTTGTCACCACTGTCCGGTATGATTCGTTGCACTGTATGTAAAAGAAAAGTCAGTCAACGGTTGAGTTCATTTTTTCATCATTGGTATTGTTTGAACAGCTCAATAGTATGATATGACATTTCTCTTAGGCGTGTGGCCAATGGTCAGAAGATCACCGCTTCATCACCATGATCATACCTGGCTTCTGAGCAGAAATAGGAAGGAAAGATAGAGTCAGCTTTGTTTGTCTCTTTAGGCAACCAAAAGCACTCCCAGAAGCACATCCCAGAATTCCACTTACATCTCATTGGCCAGAACTGTTAGGACAGGCAAGCCCAGAGCCACAATGCACTTTAAGAAGACAAGTATTTAAATCTTGCAGGCAGGATAGTGGAAAGCAGCCATGCAAAGGGGTAGGAAGCAGTTGTTGGGTCACCCAACCTGCAGTGTGTAGCCCATTACTAAAATAAAAAGTAGCCAAATACTCTACATGGATAATTCTTTTGGGTGTTTTTTTCCCCCAACTTTATGGGAGAACAGTGTGTTTTTCCCAAGACCCATCAGCTCCAAGTCAAGTTGTTGTCCTTCAATCTTAGTTGTGGAGGGCACAGCCCAGCTCCCAGTCCAGTTGCTGTTTTCAATCTAGTTGCAGGGGGTGCAACTCATCATCCCATGCAGGAGTTGAACCAGCAACCTTGTTGTTAAGAGCACGTGCTCTAACCAACTGAGCCATCTGGCTGCCCAGATAAGAATCTTAAGGAAGATCAATTTTTGAGATTATTACTTTCTTCAATAAATATTTATTGACTCTTTATTCTATGCCAGGAAATGTTCTAGGTGCCAGGTACTCTCAGCTGTGAATAAAATGAAGTCCTTGCCCTTATGGAACTTATATTCTGGTGAGACTGAGAGATTTAAAAAGCAAATACTATAAATCCAGGCAAGGATAAGTACCGTGAAGAAAAATGGAGCAGAGGAGTAGGTACTGCTTTAGATAAAGGGGTCATTGAAGCCTCCTCTGATGATTAATATTTGAGCTGGTAAATGAATGAACCTGAAGATTTGAATGTGAAGATCCTTGGAGAAGGCATGCCAGACAGAAGAAATAGCAAGTGCAACAGCACTGCGACAAGAGCTGTAGTACCTAGAACACTCTAGGGGAGGGGACAGTGGGGCAGCAGGGGCTAGATGTGTGGAGCCAGGGAGTATGCTGGACTACTTGGTGTTTTTTTTTTTTGGTTTTTTTTTTGAGGACAGTGTCACTGGCCCTCATATGTGGGACCGAACCAGGGCCACTGGCTTCCCAAGCCAGCGCTTAATCACCGCGCCACTTGGCCGGCCTGGACTACTGATGATTATCACTATTATTGTTAGTGTTAACCATGTGTGACAGAAGCCACTGGAGGATTAAGGGCAGGTGAGTGACATGATCTGATTTAAATTTTTAAATTTGACTATTGTGTAACTAGCCTGAGAGAGCTCAGAATCATATGGACAGCTTTGAAAGTTAGAAACAGTTACCCATTCTTCTCCCTTTTACTTCTTGCTTAAATAACAAACAGAAATTTCAGTTTAGGTACCTGGAAATCAGAAGTATCATGGGCTTCAGGGTTTCTTGAGCCAGTGGCTCAACAATTTAATCAGACACCCTTTCCTTCCATCTCTGTTAGGTCTTCAGCATCACTAGCTGCAGCGTAAGCGTGGTTCCCCTCCCCCACAGGGCTGACAGGTAGTTGCTGGTATTAAACCAGTTGTGGGTTTTCTCCTTCAGGATGAGAGGTCACATCTAGTCCAGCATGCCTAGCAAGAATACAAATGTTCACCTTGATGGGACTTCTTCAGGGTAGGTCACACAACTATCCTGAATCAAAGACTTTGTTGAGGGAAATGAAATGTTTGTTCTATGGGATTTAGACCAGGACCATCTCTAAAATAGAAAGTGGGACTCAGATTTTCCTGTATCACATGGGCCAAGTGAAGAAAAGGAAGAAGAACAAGTGAAAACATGTGTGTGAGAATGAGTGGGTCATGGGACACTAATGAGATACTAGGTAGGGCCACTCACCGTAGACACCAGAGGTAGCTACTTGAGTTTTCCCACATTGGCAATATAAGTGTGTGCCTCTTCTGCACCCTTTCATGCCTATACAGACTTTAGGGTTAGTGTTGAGACTAGGGGAGGAATAAGACCTCACATGTTTTCAGGCAATTCTTTCAAACTAGATTTTTTACGGCAATTGTTTTCAGGCAATTCTTTCAAACTAGATTTTTTAAACATTTTTAATGATTTCCCCCACATAGTTAATAATGTTGCTGAAATTCTGATTTTTATATCCAGTTGCAAAATCACAGTGTGCTCAGGAACTGGCTATGCCTATGTTTGCGTGAATTTTCCCCTCCTTGGGTAATATTCAGTTGTCAGAGAGCACCTGTTATCTGTCATCTGCACAGTTTATCTTCCCTGCATGAGTAAAAATGACTGTAATTGCTAGCATCATTTCTCATTTAGGATCTTCTCCCTTGTACTTTATAAATCCAGGTACTATTTAACAAGCACACTTGCCTGTCAGAGATTAGTATAGATTAGATTAGAAGGTAAGCAGGAAATGATAAATAAAACAATGATTTTAAGATATACATTAGATCCTTCAGAACAGAATAATCAACTTCATTAATAAATTAATAAAAATTAAAATAAAATGAGATGCCATTTTCAGATGTCAAATTAACAGATAATTAGTGCTGTTAAAGGTAGCATCAAGTGCTCATGTGAGAAGATGTTCTTGAATACTACTGAGAGAAGTAAAATCTAGTACATTGTTCCAATGTGTGCCAATGAAGAGTTAGCACCTAGCAAGCTGGGAGGAAAGAGGCTGATTTGGAGAGTTTGCTGATTTCTCTGGGATAAATTCTCCTGTGGTCAGTGTCAAGGCACCTACATGATGTTACTGAATGCAGAGCTGGGAAGAAACACACACATGAGCTAGCTCTTCTGGAGGGCAATCTAAATAGATGGCAAAGCTCACTGAATTCAGGTCTAGGAATTTACTCTTAAAGAAATATTCAGCTGCAGAAAGATCTATACATAAGAATATTCATGACAGTTTTATTTTTAATTGGTGAAAACTAATAATCTAAACATCTATTAAGAGGTCAGCGGTTAAGTAAACTGTTGAGTATCTATCTTTTCAATAGAATATTATGTATGGTCATCTAAAATCCTGTTTCTAAGGAAGATTTAATTACCTAAAGAAATGACTGCAGTATGTTAGTGAAAAATCAGGAAATAATATCTTTTCTATAATCTCAATATACTTTAAGTGTACTAGAAAAAAATTTAGCGGGCCAGCCGAGTGGCGCAGTGGTTAAGCGCTGGCTTGGGAAGCCAGCAGCCCCGGTTCAGGTCCCACAGATGAAGGCCAGCGACACTGCCCTCAAAAAATAAAAAATAAAAAATTTAGCAAATATTTATAGTAGTTATCTCTGAGTGGAGAGATTATGGCTAATTTTTGTTCTCTTTATACTTCTATATGTTTTCCAAATAATGTGTATTATTATTGTAAACGGAAAGCAAATCGCATTTATTTCTTATATTTTAAGTAGAAAGAGTATATAAACAGCATTTTGGGGGTATATCCTAATAAACCCTATTTTCCTTTTTTTTTCTGATCATTTTCTGGACTAGGAAAACACTGAGTGTGTTTCTTTAATTTTCTACTTCTCTTTAATATCCCAGGTGAACCATTATCAAAGGGCCACTACTGACCCAGGATCATCTCCCCAGCGCAGGTCTGCATCCTGGCTCTCCATTGTCTCTTTAAAAGTGTATTTTCATATATATATATATATATATATATATATATATATATATATATATATTTTTTTTTTTTTTTTTTTTTGAGGGCAGTGTTACTGGCCCTCACATGTGGGACCCAAACCGGGGCCGCTGGCATCCCAAGCCAGCACTTAACCACCGTGCCACTTGGCCAGCCCTATTTTCTTATATTTTTAATATATTTGTTTTTATTAGTTTCAGGTGTACAAAATAATGTAATAGACATTTATACCCCTCACAAAGTGATAATCCCCCCCAATATATTACCCCTCTGACATCGTGTATAGCTGTTACAATTCCATTGACTCTATTCCCTAGGCTGTACTCCACATCCTGTGACTATACATATGTTAAAACATAGTTGACATTCATTAATATTCCGCTTCAGCTTCAGGTGTACAGTGCAGTGGTCAGGCATCTACACCGTCCATGAAGTGGTTTCCATAATAAGACAACTGCCCATCGGATACACTACAAAATCTTTACATTATTGATTATATTCCCCAAACTGTCACGGGATGCGAGACACTGTGTCTTTTTTATGGTCTGAAGAATTTAAGTTGGTTTCTTTTGTTTTGTGACTCCCAGCACACATTTTATATCTTCAGGTTTGTTTTTCCTTAAGTTTGGCCACATCTCACACACACACACACACACACACACACACACACACACACACACACAGCTTTCAGCTCTCCTCCTATTTCTCCCAAACACATTAACATGTGTCTTTTTTTTCTTTAAGGGCTTTCTTATATTCCTGGTCCTGGGACACTATTTCTAACACCACCGCTACCACTGACTAGCATTTTTTAAGTGCTATTTTGAGTTATTTGTGTGTATTAACTCATGTAGTCCTCATAACAATTATGTGAGGCAGGTACTGTAATCCCCATTTTGTAGATGAGGAAACTGGAGCACAAGAACACATCTCATAAATGGAGGCGTTGGGACCAAATCTACACAGTTTGGCTCCAAAGCCCAGTCTTATTGCCTCTTAAAAATGGAAAATGAAGGCAAGTAGACTTTTCAGCTTCTTGAGTGTCAGAATTATAAAACCCCATCCTTCCTCTGATTCCACCTTTAGTGAAGGCCATATAGGTGCTTTCATTCTGTATAATCCTTCTTCACAACCTAAAGGCATTCATATGCTGAGCAAATGAGAACAACGAGACACCCATAGGTCAAATGGAAAATTCATATCTCAGAACTTTTAAATCGGGTGACACCACATTCATTAGGCTTCAGTCTTACAGAATAATGATCCTTTTTCTTTTTTGGCTGTTTCTTGCAACCACTCAAGACCTCTGTTGGTGTCATCTTATTATTGATTATTATTATGGTCCACATGTAACCTGGACCTTTCTGCTGCAGCCCACCAACTTATAGATAAAATTGGCTCTGAGCTCATGGAATTCAAAGCCCTTTCCAAAGTGCCCTTTATTTCTCTAAGGACTTCTGGTACCATGGCTTCCTCAGCCCCCTGACATCTGCGTCCTTACATGTCTTTGTTTTCACCATGTGAGAGCTCTTGACCTGCTCACCTCCCCAATGCTGCCCCAATCCCTCAGTAATATTACAGTCTTTACAGGAGACCCAGGGGTTCTGGGAAGAGTACCATTAGTGCAAACTTCTTTCTAAAAATCCATATTAATATTTTGTCAGTCATTTGAAGTCTACCACTGAGGATTTTTCACATTGTTCTTCCATAAGAATCCAGCCTCACACCTTCCTTCCCATTTTCTCCTTCTCCCCTCCTCCTTCTTTATAGTCCACCCTCCAGCTTTGCTTCCCTAGGGCAGTAGTTTTCAAACTTGAGTGGGCATCAGAATCCCCTGGAGGGCTTGTTAAAAACCCAGATTGTGTGTTCTCTCCCACTGAGTTTCTGATTTAGTAGGTCTGAGGTAGGACTTGAACATCTGCATTTCTATTAAGCTCACAGGTAATCTGATGCTGGTCTTGAGACCACATTTTGAGAAATACTGCTTTAGAACAAAAGAATTTCTTTTCAGGTATCAAAGAGGGCAATTCCATCCCTTCTCTTCAGCCTGGGTATCAGCAAATACACACACCCTTGCAGGTTCACATTTTATTGCAAGCTCTTCTCAGCACATTTCCCCAACAAATGCAATTCCCTTTCTAAAAGGAATGATGGTGCCAGGCTTAAAAAAAAATGGGCTATTTTTTTCACTGTGTTACCTCATCATCATAATTGTCAACATTATCGCTATCCGAATTATGTGATTACTCTGTGGTAAACACTAGGCTCAGTACTTTGCATTCATTTTATTCTTCAATCCTATGGGGAGAAAATTATGCATGAATCTCTCATATTTCTCCATGTCTAGTCACCATCAGTCTATTTGTTTAGATTTATTTCCATTCCAGGATAGTAAAGATAGAGGGCATCTCTCTCCCTGGAGACACTCCAGGATAGTAAGATAAAGACCTAACTCTCCCCTCCATACTGGGATTTGTTAATAGCTCAGTATGGTAAATGTAATGTTTCTCTTCAGAGGACAGAGTGGGCAGGCTTGCCTGCAGCCCCTATTAAGGTTGGGGGTTTCATAAGACCAGTATTTCTCTGCTGTGACATAGAACCACTGTGTGTTCCACATACACCCTGGTCCAGCTTGATCGCTCCTATGAGACTTGAAGGGTAATGGAAACTGATGCAAATATGAATCTTATATTGCCTACTCTGCCTTAAGTATGAATTCTCTAAATCAGGGGTCTGCAAACTTTTGAGAAGGAAGAGCCGCCAGGGGTCAGTAAATTGCAGCTCTCGAGCATGTAGCTCTGAAGTAAAATTGAAAATGAAAATAAAACTATCATAGTTCCATTTATAAAATTTTTTAAGGATATTATTCACATAATGGTGATTATATAAAAATATATTTGTGGCTCTCGAATAATTTTTAAATTGTGAGGGACAGGATTGGATCTTCCAGGGGTCAGCAAACTTTTGCAATTTGCCAATCCCTGTTCTAAATCCATTTGGGATCATTGTCTCCAAACCAGCCAAATCTAGGGGAAATGCAAGCCAATTTAGTGCCTGTCACCTACCACTCCTTAGGAATTGATTGACCTCTTGGGAAATCTCTGAGATTGTTTCCTTATTCCCATTCTTTGGAAGAGAACAACTGAGACTATGCAGTTTAATAATATGTCCAATACTACTCAGTTAGCAAGTGACAGTGACAGGATTTGATTCTATGGTTGACTGACCGGACTTCTTTGCAATTACATTGCCAATAGCAATTCTGAAGTCTGGAAACAAAACAAAACAAAACAAAACAAAACAAAACAAAACAAAAAAACAACTGATAAGAATCAAAAGTCCTCATTACATATAGTAAAGCTCTAAGGGACCTCAAGGGAATAAAACAAAATTTTCCACTCCTATCTGTTAGGTCTCTAAATGTTAGGTCTCTGAATGTGAGGTCTCAGAGACCTTGACTTACAGACACAGCCATGTCTACAAGAAAACAACAAAATGTCTGTTGGCCTGACAGAGCCAAACTTGCTATAACAGAAAACACCACAAAATAGCTACTAGCTTACAGGAGTCAGCATTTTCTGTTCAAACAATGCTACCTTGTCAGCACTGTCCACATAAAACCCTTCTCACCCCCTCCCTCAGGGCTGTAGCCCGGGCTGTAGCCATCTTTCCTCAGCTCAATAGACTTTCTCTTAATAAAATAGACTTTCTGAACTTGTCTGACTGTGCGTGCTCCTTTACTGGCCGACCTATCACTATCCATACAACCAAGGAGAATCCCAATATACTTATGTGCAAGATCTCCCCTGAACAATCTTATCTCAAGTCTTCTTTGAAAACAGTGGTCTCAAAAAGAGGAGGGGGGAAGGGGGAAGGACAAGCTCAGTGTTTCTGACATCCATCTCAGTTTGCATTTCCTTTTCTTTCAGCAGCCATTTATAATATTTATAAATTTGTAAATCTGTCTTCAATCAGGTTTATTAAGTTATAATTTACATACAATAACATTGATTAATTTTAAGTGTACATTGGGTGAGTTGTGACAAATGTATATAGTCATGTGACTGCCACCATAATTATGATATAGACATTTCCATTACCCTAAAATGGTGCCCTGTAGTAAGGAATCTCTGCTTCCTATCCTGGTACCTAGCAACCACTGATCTGATTTCTGTCACTATAGATTTCCGTTTTCTAGAATTTCATGTAAATGGAATTGTACAGTCTGTGACAATTTGTGTCTGACTTCTTTCACTTAGCATAGTGCTTTTGAAATTCATCCATGTTGTTACATGGAACACAAGTTAATTGATTTTTATTGCTGAGTGGTAATTCGCAGAAGTAAACCACAATTTGTTTACTTCTTCAATAGTTGATGGATATTTGGGATATATTCAATGTTTTTGGTTATTAGGAATAAAGTTGCTGTTAACAGTAGAGTACAAGTCTTTGTTGGAATATATATTTTCTCCCATTTCCTGGGGGATATCTCCTGGAGGCTCCCATATGTCCCCAGGGTGAATCCCATCTCTACGTGGCACATGATGTATTTTAAGAGCCTTCCTCTGCCTATCTTTATTACTGTATCTGTAAATATTTTCCTACACAAAGTTTGTAGTCCATTGATTCATAAATCCAACATCTGTGCACCAAAACAATGCTAAGGGATGGGAATAAGGATGAGCAAAGCAGATAATGTCCCATTTCTTACAGAGCATCTAGTGGGTAAAATTGACTATGAACAAAAATATAAAATGATTGAAGATCATGAGTGCTATGAAGAAAACAAGAGATAAGATGACTATAGGTAGTTAACATGGGGTAGAGGAAAACATGATTGGAGATAAGAAGAAAACCAATAAGCTAGGAGATTGCTGGGGTCAGCCATATGAGTGTGGAATAATGATGGGGGCTGGCCGAGTGGCTCATTGGTTAACAGTTGGCTTGGGAGTGCGAGCTCTGAGTGGCAGGGCCACTGATTCAGATCCCACATGGGCCAGTGGCACTGCACCCTCTACAGCTAAGATGGTGAACAACAGCTAGACCTGGAGCTGGGCTGCCATGCCGGCAACAGTGTAGGCTGCAGTGGGCTGCCATGAGCTACCCTGAGTGGCTGGCAGCCAGCATGACTGGCGGGCAGCCAGCGTGAGCTGCCGTGAACCGACATGAGCAGCCATCTAGAGGCCGGCGACTGATATGCCTCAGCCAGGAAGAGCGCAATGATCACAATACCAACATGCGCCAGTGAATCAATGTCCTTCACAACTAGACTGAAGAACAAAAGGACAACAACTTGTCTGTTCCCCTTCCCTGATTCCCCAAGGCTGTGCCCTCCCCCAATTCCCCAATAAAATCTTTGAAAAAAAAAAAGCATAATGATGGGATAGAAAAGAGAGGAATTCAATGAGCCCAGAGCCAAAGCCTTTCCTGACTCAGGTGGCATTCCCAAGATGTCAGTAGATAATAACAATAAACGTGTATATTATAATAGATAATACAGCTTGATGTCATTAACTTCTAAGGAATTCTGGTGTTCGAAGGAGGAAAAGAATTTGTTTGTATTCAGCAAAATGGAGCAAGGAAGACACTTATCTCTTTGTCTTAAAGTATTTGGAGTTTAGGAACTCAGGGTTACACAGGGTAAAGGACAAAGAGATTGGAAGGAAAGGGGAGAATGGGAGATGGGATAAGATTTGGAATGAGTGTTCTGTGTCAGTCAATGACTTGAGAAGTTTAGGCTTCTAACAGCAGTAGAAGTAAATAGCTGAGGAATGGGAGGATAGGTGGAAAGAAGCATAGTTTTTGGTCCTGAATATATGGCTCAATGGCTTCTGGCTTCTGCTCACTTCTGCATCTCTCCAAGATTCAGAAAGCTGGGAGGGCATACCTTCCCTGGGAGCATGAGCATGCATGTTCATACACACAAGCTTTTGCAAAGCTGCTTGGGGCTCAGTAATTTCCCTGTCCTTCAACTTCTCATTCACGATTCAAGTCAAATTTTACTTCCTCTTTGAGCCACCCCGATCATCATTTCTGCCTACCCACACCCTAATGAAGCAGAATAGTTACTGAAGCCCCAGCTTTCTCATAGCTTCCTGTTCAATGTCTAATTTTAGATCATACTAAAATGTAACTATTTGTTTACATACCTGTTTATCTCACTCTAATGACAACTCCAGCTCCTGAAGGGCACAGATTATGTTACTCATTCCTGATTCCTAGCAATTAATAGTGTCATCAATGATAGTTGATTGGAATAATAAGAGATTCAACTCCATTAGACTATTACCTGCTCTGTGATGTTGTATTTCTTCTTATTTGTAGTACTTACCGTTAAGTTTCAGAAAGTGCTCCTTACTCTAGCATTTTGAACTTAGCTAACAAATCCATTTTATCTTACACAGTTTATAATTCTGTGTGATGTGTGAGTGTGCTTTCTGGTCTATATCTTGACAAACTGAAGGGTGCACATTTTGTGGCTTGTGTAGTTTCTCTCTTCCATTGTTTCAGTCATTTCAGTTGTCCTTCTCCATACAATTAAATAAAGACTATTTCATTGTTCAAAAAGTAGTGCAAATAACCCCCCTCCAAAATGGCTTATGAAAGAAGTAATTACCTTGCTAATGTACGCACAAAATAAATCAGGATAAAGCACAGATGCTCACCAACACAGTTCAAAGGTGCTGCCTATAACATCTTACTCAAAACACACCAAATGCTAGTTTCATTTTTTGCCATTTTTCTGGAAAGTGAAAAGTTTCAGATTTCTTTCAGTTAGCAAAAACAGGGATGTTAACATGTCTTTTGTAAAAGTGAAGTGGCACAAAGTGACCTTTCAAAAAGCGGGGAATACCTGTGCTTGCTTCATTTATTTAAAGAATATTAACAAGTGACAGGTGAAAGAGCAAGATAATATCCATGTATTGTATTACCTGTTTCTAGACACCTAAAGAATGTTAAAATTGTAACACTTTGTGAGAGGTGTAAATGTCTTAACTATTATGTTGCTTTGTACACCTGAAACTAAAAAAAAAAAAAAAAAAGTGTGACAGTTAGAACATAAACCTTAAAATAGTGGTAGCTAGAACAAAACAAGACATACAAATCTAGCACAGATTGATATAAGATAGCCAGTAAACACTATGCAGATATAGCATATTACTTTTAAAATGATATAAATTGCTTTTGAAAATAATGAATCCTCCTCAGATTGCTGCTAATAATTGTGGAAGGTAAATCATAGCTCCACAAAGATATCCACACCTTGATCCTCAAATCCTATGAATATTTACATGAAAAATGGGATTTGGAAGATGTGATTAAATTAAGGAGCTTGAGGTGGCAAGATTATTCTGGATTATTGGGGAGTGCCCACTCTTATTACATGGGCCCTTTCCTACCTATGGTCAGAGGGAGACTGTACAAGAGAGAACCAGAGAAATGGCCATGTAAGAAAGAGCCAAGCCGCCACCCCTGCTGGCTTTTTCTTCCTTCCTTCCTTTCTTCCTTCCTTTCTTCCTTCCTTCCTTCCTTCCTTCCTTCCTTCCTTCCTTCCTTCCTTTCTTTCTCCCCCCCCCCCCCCTGCTGGCTTTGAAGACAGAGGAAGGAGCCAGGAGCCAAGGAATGGAGGTGGCCTCCCATAAACTGGAAAAGGCAAAGAAACAGATTCTACCCTAGGAACACAGCCCTTTTGACACCTTGGTTTCAGCCCAGTGAAACCCCACACAATGGTAAGATAATAAATTGTGTTGTTTTAAGCCACTAATTTATGGTAATTTGATATAGTAGCCATAGGAAACTAATACATAACAGTATTGAAATGGTAATGGAGGGGCCAGCCAAGTGGCACAGTGGTTAAGAGCTGGTTGGGGACACCAGCTACCCCGGTTCAGATCCCACATATGAGGGCCAGTGACACTGCCCTCTACAGCTAACAACAGCTCCACCTGGAGCTGGGCTGCGTGAACCCTGGTGACGGTGTAGGCTGCAGCCCCAGCTGCAGTGGGCTGCCATAGACTACAGTGAGTGGGCCGCAGCCAGGGAGAGCGGCCAATAGCCGTGGTCAACGACCATCCAGAGGCCGGCGACTGATCTGCCTCATCCGGGAAGAGTGCAATGATGATACCAACATGGGCCAGTGAGCAACGTCCACTGCAACTAGACTGAAGAACAAAAAGACAGCAACTTGTCTGTTCCCCTCCCCCAATTCCCCAATGCTGTTGTTCCCTCCCGCAATTCCCCAATAAATAAATAAAAATCTAAAGAAAAAATATCAGAGATAATTCATGCTCTAATGTTATTTTTCCCATTTCAATATAAATTAGACAATTAGACAATACTTTTAGCCATGGCAGCCCACTGCATCCCTACGCCATCACTGGCACTCATGGCAGCCCAGCTCCAGGTTGAGCTGTCATTCACCAATTTAGCTGTAAAGGGCACAGTGTCACTGGCCCATGTGGGATCTGAACCAGCGGCCCTGCTGCTCAGAGCTTGCACTCCCAAGCCAACTCTTAACCAATGAGCCACTCAGCTGGCCCTCTGATATTTTTGTCTAGGTAGGTCTAATGACTACTTAAAACAGAGAAAAAGGAAACATAATATACACTAGTGTTATCTTTGCTAGTGGGATTATGGGTTCTTTTCTTTCTTTCTTTTTTTCTTTCTTTCTTTCTTTCTTTCTTTCTTTCTTTCTTTCTTTCTTTCTTTCTTTCTTTCCTTCTTTCTTTTCCTATTTATCTTTTGCTTCATTTTATGATATATGTATATCACTTTGTATATTAACAAAATAATTGGCAAAAAATGGAAGTGGGCAAAAGAAGAAATGATTTACCTGCAAAAAGATCTGGTTCAAAGGTCATTCAAAACAGGAATCATGACCCACCAGAAAGTTTTCCAGTCAGTAAGAAATTGTCTTTCTAAGCACTCTGAAGTAGCAACACACACACACACACACACACACACACACACACACACACACACCCTACGTACCTCTGAAGCAAAACTTAAAAAATTTAAAAACCTTCATATACCACGATGAGCCTGATAGTTTCCTAATATTCAAAAGATTAAATCAGCGGGTATATTAGCAAGTGTGACTTTTTTTGTATATCGTAATAATGAAATTTGGCAACATCTGGAAGTTACACAATCACACACGGGTAAAAGATATGCAGAGTGAGAGATAGATTGGTGGGTTTTCATGTAACAGAGGAAGAAAAGTTAACTGATATGGTTTTGGTTTCCCCATTCAACCATTCTTTAAGACGTTACTGCTATTGAGTTCCAGTGTAGTACCAAAGAATACTCAATTATATGAGAAGGTTATTCTATACTCCTCTCTTTTCTGACTGTGAAATCATATTTTCTTAATATAATTCAGCCAGATGATATATCACAATGGATTAAATGCATGAGCAGTTTATAGGAATCCAGTTCTCTTCTATTAGCCAGATATTAAAGAAATAGCCACTATATAAAACAATGTTATTCTTCTAAAATTTTATTTTAAAAATGCACTTTGTATGCATATTATTTATTTAACAGGCAATAGGTTTGTTATCGTCATTTTAAAATATCGTAACATCTTCTCACTATTGATTTCCAGTGCTATAAATATCAATAGGTATAACCCACATAAACAGAAGTTCTCAATAATTTTTAAGAGAGTAATGGATTTGAGAGACCAAAAAGTTTGAGAACTGCTAAATAACCAAAACTATCAGGAAGTTGTGGAATCTAGCAACTTCTGACAGTGAATATGCAAAAATTGTCAGCCAGAAATGTCTTATTTCTTTGACACAACTGTGATTTCAGGAAGGGTTAAAAACATCACAATTCCAAGAACAGTTTCCATTATCCACATGACTGCTAAGATTTCTGGTTGTGATAAGCTAAACTGTAAATAAATTACTTGAATCTAAAAGAAATATTTTTATCCTATAAGTAATAAAAAATGCAAAAGACATTTGAAATATGAAAGACATTTTGTTTTTTTGCTACAAGAGAAAATGGTACTCTATTAAAAGAAAGGAGAAGAAAAATGAATGGAAACTGAATCAAGAAGATGAGTTTTGGAGCCATTCTAGAGAAACTAGCCACTAAGAAACTTGGTGATAAACAGGATTATAGACCATAAAAAGACTGGAATTTCTAAGTTGGCTGAAGGGATATTTGAAACAAGAAGAGTAATATAATATGTCAGCTAAAATAAAATTTCAACTTTAAGAAACATTATTCCTGTAGTTTTTATAAAGTATACGGTCAATGTAAATAACTAGAGAATATATATATATATATATATATATATATATATATATATATATTTTAAGATTTTATTGGGGAATTGGGGGAGGAGAACAGTGTTGGGGAACCGGGGAAGGGGAACAGACAAGTTGCTGTCCTTTTGTTCTTCAGTCTAGTTGTGGAGGACATTGCTTCACTGGCCCATGTTGGTATTATCATTGCGCTCTTCTCAGGTGAGGCAGATCGGTTGCCGGCCTCTGGGCAGCTGCTCAGAGTGGCTCTTAGCAGCTCACTGGCTGCTGGCTGCTCACTCTGGCTGCCAGTCACTCACTGTAGCCTATGGCAGCCCACTGCAGCACGGGCTGCAGCTATGCCTTCCTGGGGACTCACAGCAGCCCAGCTCCAGGTGGAGCTGTTCACCATCTTAGCTGTAGAGGGCAGTGTCACTGGCCCTCATATGTGGGATCCCAACTGGGGCCACTGGCATCCCAAGCCAGCTCTTAACCAACGCGCCACTCGGCGGGCCTGAAAACAATATTTTTCATCCATATAATTTCTCAGCCGCAATGTTGCAGACCGGCTGGGTCATTGCATGGCCATGGTGACAAATAACAGCTCTTGAACTGACAATCTGTGATGTGGATAGTTCACATATGGAGAACAGGGAATTTATTTTATGTAATTTAATTTTCCCTCTCTACCCTGCAGGGAAAATGCCTCAGATATTTTCCAGAGTAAATGATCATATTCTCCAGATTATGATTCCAGAAGTACAGTATTTTAAAGCTAGTTAATTGGGCCAATGATTCCCTTAATACTCAGGCTCCACTAGCTGCACACAGGAGCTAAATGGACTGTTACAAGGACTGTTGAAGTGCTCCATTGCCACACACTGTTCTGCCATGACCATGATTTGATGGTGATCCAGGTAGATGATGATGGCGAGAACTTACTGATGTTGCTGTACCAGTGGCCATTTGTTTTACTAACTCATTCACTTAAGTCCTGTCTCGGCACATCTATGTCTCATAAATTTCTACTTTAAAGAATTTATAAAAGCTTTTTTTTTTCTTTTTTTTAAATTGGGTTAGGGATCTATTCTCTCTGAGTGAGAGGCTACAGATGAAAAAATATGACTTAACAATGATTGTGCTGTAACAATTGTTATAGTATTGAGTTAAAATTCATTTGAGGACACAAGTGTACAAGATGATTGTGGTTTTTTTGGCAACCAACATTCCTTGTCTCTTTCTCATAGAAATTTTCTTTTGGAAACTATTTTATTTCCCATTGAGTTTAATCTGATGGAACAATTTGTAAGTCAAATGTTCTTGCCTCACCAAGCTAATGGCTGGGCACATAACCCCAGCTTGATGCACCTTCCATGATATTTAAATCTTGAGTAGAGTGTCAGAAACTAAGGATGGCTGAATTGATTTATTCTAATGTCACTAACCAGGGAAAGCTGTTCTTGCTGCCACTTCATTCCTGCTGCTCTTGTTCACTAGTCCCTGGAATTACCTGGGTTCTAGTTCATAAAAACTCTGCTTCTCTAGCTTGTGCATTGATTCACTGTACTCTTGATATCTTTCCAGAAAACTTCCTTTTTGCTTAAGGTAACTAGAACCTAAACATCCAGTTTTGGGCTTGCAATCAAAGAGCCCCAGGGTAAACAATTCTCCATACATGAGTTATTACATTTAAACTTGCTAAAAGGATTTGTAATTTCATTCTATCTAGAGATCGTGAGTCTTAGAGTGTGCAAGAGAGCTGGCATAAATGTCCCAAACCTCTGTCAAATTCCTCAAGTATCCATGAGAACAGAGGACTTAATTCAAGAATCACTGTAGAATTCTTATTCTGTGTCATGCATTGCGCTAAACTCTAGACCAGACATTGGAAATATGGAGATGCTTGTCTTCAAGGAATTTATAATTAGCAGAGCAAATAGACATGTACACAATCAAATAGAACCAAAGTGTTAAGTGCTGCAATTGAGTTGTGAACAAGGGACTGTGGGCGCCCAAAAGAAGCAGCAATTTCCTTCTGCCAAGTAGTTCAAGACAGAATTAGGCCTTAAAATAAATTGGATTGCTCCAGCTAGAGAGGGAAAGGAAGGTATCTCAGACAGAGGGAATACAGAGGGAGATTTAAAAGACCAATTATGGAAGATCATGGCCTGGGGCCGGCCGAGTGGCACGGTGGTTAAGCGCTGGCTTGGGAAGCCGGCGGCCCCGGTTCGGTCCCACATATGAGGGCCAGTGACACTGACCTCAAAAAGAAAAAAGAAAAAGAAAGATCATGGCCTGGTTGGGATCAGTGAGAAGTTTGCCGTGGTGAGAGTGAAGGATGCAGGAGGGGGTGAAGGGGAGAGCTGGAGGCACGTGCGAGCTTGTGAAGGTTGATACAGGTGTGACGATGAGTTTAGGTTTGATGCCATTGGCTGTGGAAAGCCTGGACACAGTTTTGGATTGGATAAGAAGGTCAAATGAATGATCAATCCTATATTTTAAAAAGATAATTCATGGAAAATGAAGGCTAAAAAAAAAGGAGACAAAATCACTGCAGAATATACTGGAGTAGGTGATATCACTAAATAAGAGAAAAAAACACAAGGATGATGTACAAGTTTATGAGAAGGAGATAATAATTCTGTTTAGGACAGGAAAATATTACTAGTCATAACAAACTTCTGAGCTATTTGGAATGCAAGCCGATGAAAGGAGCAAGTTAGGGTGACCCAAGTCTCCTGGGTGGCAGCTAGGAGACAGTGAGCCCTGAGATTGCTCCAGACACTTTTGCCCATCTCCAGAGTGGTGTGTGACATGTGGCCTGTGGCAGTAAGGCCACATTTTCACTGCAACTCCTAGGATGGTACCCAGTGTGTAGTGGGCATTGAGTCAACATTTGTTGAATGACTAAATTTCCCCATTCTTGAATTCTTTCCTCTTTCCCTCTTTCCTTTAGCTAGCTGCAGATAATTCTAATTCATGTGGGCCACAGAAGTCAGACATTTTTTAATGTTGGAAATACTCAGTTTCTTTTTTTATTTTTTATTTTTTTTTTATTATTAGTTAGAGATGTACAAAACAATGCAATAGTTATCTTTTACACCCCTTACAAAGTGACTCCCTGCTCCCCCATCCATTGCCCCCCTACCTCTGATATCATACATATCTATCACAATTCCATTGACTCCATCCCCACACTATACTCCACAATATTCCAGTTTTTTTATTTTAAATTTTTGTAGAGTTAAATTCAGCAGTTGCAAATTATGTAGTTACCTGTATTTGGCTTCCATTATGGTTATTAATTGATACTCATTAACATGACAACTGGTGCAGAATAGGGATGGCAATTATTCCTGTTCATCGGTGTGAGTTATCTGGGTTAAAAAAATGGCTGAATGGCAGGTTCTGGGAACCAGAGTAAAACATTGTTTTGTGCAGTTGTATCTGTAGCAGCTTAGTCTTTGCTTCTTTATTCATAAATAGTTTTTTTCATGAAAAATGGACAAATGGATACATATCTTTCTGCTGCTCAAGCTGACCACTGTGAAAATTAAACCATCAAAAGAATACAGTATGAGGAAAAAAGTTGTTTTTTTTCATCAACGGATTTCATCATCTAACAGATGTTAGAAGATGACATTCTTTGAATGATATAATTTCCAGAAGGTTTTATCATTAGTGACTAAAAGGCACACCATCTGTATTGTTGGTGACATTTTTATCCCACGTTCCACTCATCATAACCACCTGTTTTTACAGTAAATGATATATGTGGATAAACATGTATAATAAGGGTATTTGAAACTTTGGAGTTTTGCAAGGTTAGTTGAGTAAATGGAAGTAGATATGTCTTGGCATTCATAGATGAGAGCATATAAAGTCTATGTATGGAGCTCCTAGTCCTGAGCAGCCCCACTAACCTTAAATTCTCTTATCAATGGACTCACATATAGGTAGCGAGCGCATGCATGGGCAGGGCCTTTGAGGGACTCTGGGGATAGAGGTTGAGTCAAGAGAGATGAAGTTCCTATTTGCCTATTTGCCTAGCAGAAGAGGCACACAATAAACAACCAATTACGTAGTGAATTATCTTGTTACAAATGTGGTCACTGTTAAAAAGATTAAGTACAGAGCCCTCTAAGATCTTGTGGCCTGACTAAAATCATTCCGGTGAAACACTCACATAGTCACAGCTGGAGGGTGGAGGAGTCCTTTCCCTAAGGAAATGCTGTTGCAGCCTAGACTTGAGAGATTGTCTACCTTGGTTAGGGAAGAGGCTGGGGCAGGAAGTTGCCTGGCAAAATAAAGAGAAAGCCGCAGCAGTGCAGACTCGGTGAGACGCTTATGTGTGTAGCAAAGGCTCTGGCCTCAAGTTCATCAGAGCCTCAAATTTAACTCTGGATCTTATTTCTAATTGAGGTTGCATATACAGTCATAGTATATGTGAATGTTTAAAGCATTGGTTTATTAAATTAACATTTAAGGACATACCGTAGTTTTTGATTCCCTGTTTTATCTTCTTTTTTTTTTTTTTTTGGTCTCTTTTCTGTCAGATGCATTGAAAATTCTAAATTCTACATGGCTCAGAACCATCTTTCTGCTGGTGAGAGATGGGAGTCAGGTCACACATGGTGTTGTTGGCTTTATGAAGGGTTTGGATTCATTTCTCCAGGGCAATGGAAGCCTTCAAAGTTTGTCAGTCCACACTTGAGCAACACTGCCCGTATTTCACATTAATCATCTCTTCACTTTTACCACTGTCTGGTGAAGAAGGCATTTCTAGCCTTTTTTACAAATGGGGAAACCAAGGCTAAGAGGCTAAATAATTTTCCCAGGTCACACTGCTAGGAAATGGTTAAGCTGACATTTTAATATAGGCCTAACTCCAAAACTAGGCCCTCTCTACTGCTTCATAGCCTCCCCACTGGACTGCAGAATTTAAGAAGTACGGGCAATACTGAGAAGAAGGCGGAGTGTTAAAGGCTGAATTTTGTTTCCCTCAAATTCATATGTTGAAATTCTAACCCGCTATACTTCAGAACGTGACCATTTGGACATGAGGTCTTTTTTTTTTTTTTTAAGCGGGCAGTGTCACTGGCTGGCCCTCATATGTAGGACCCGAACCGGGGCCGCTGGCGTCCCAAGCCAGCTCTTAACCACCGCGCCACTCGGCCGGCCCATTGGACATGAGGTCTTTACAGAGCTGATTAAGTTAAAATTAGGTCATTGGGGTGGGCCTTAATCAAATATGACTACTGTCCTTATAAGAAGAGGAAATTTGAACATAGACACATACATGTGAAAACATAGGGAAAACATGGCCCTCTACAAGTATAGGAGAGAGGCCTCAGGAAGAAACTGACCCTTCTGACGCCTTGAACTTGAATTTTGAGCCTCCAGGATTGTGAGAAAATTCCTGTTGGGTAAGCCACCCAAGTCTGTGGTGCTTTGTTATGTCAGCCCTAGCAAATGAACACAGAGAGTTTGTTAAAGTATGTGTGCTTTTTTGCCATTACTTTATAGTTGATCTTGCTTTTTTCACAGATGTCGTGGTCCTAGCAGATTTCCCAATACAATATTCCTTTGGTTACAGACAGTCCTTTGTACATCTGGCCTTCTCCCCATAACTAAAAATCATCATCAAGTTAATTCTCAAATCCTTGGCTTCCTATCATATGGTGATGTACAGTAAAGGATTATGCCATTTAAGCTAAATACTGCCAATAATCAATATTAGCCATCCAAATTGAGGTAAAGCCTTAATTCATTTAAAGGCATTAAGAATGTTAGGACAGGGCCAGCTGAGCGACTCAGTTGGTTAAGAGCTTGCTCAAGAGTGTGAGCTCTGAGCAACAGGGATGCCGGTTGAATTCCCAGCCCAAGCTGAGCTGCCACTGAGCTGCCAACAGGTGGCAGGCTGACTCAGCTGGTGAGAGCATGTGCTCCTAACAACAAGATTACTTGTTCCAGGTGGTGGGCTACACCCAGCTGCAACTAAAGACTGAACTCAGCACCTTGAGCTGAGCTGCTACCAAAATGGCTCAGCGGATAGAATGTGCACTCTTAACAACGAGGCTGCCCCTCGTTGTTCAACTCCCGCATGGGTTGGTGGCTACGCCCACCGGCAACTAATTGAACACACCTTGAGCTAAGCATCGTGACTGGACTTGGAGCTGAGCTTGCTGTGCCCTCCACAACTAAGATTGAAGGAAAACAACTTAGCTGTTCCCCTCCCCCAATTCCCCAACACTGTTCCCTTCCCCCAATTCCGCAATAAAACCTTTAAAAAAAAAAAAAAAAAAGAATGTTAGGACATAATTAAAGCTCTATAGTTTGGATGCAAGTCTTAAGAATTTCAGGCATTAAGGATTAATCAGAAGAGAGATTTCTGATTAAGGGAAACTTTTGGCATCTTTCGAATTATCCTCTGAAGATCACGCATAGGCTAACTCCACTGAAAGGAATATTTGGGCAGAAGAAGAGGTTGAGAAGTCTGTGTAAATTTATTCTCGTTTACAATCTCCTTGGCTTGTTTGGCTTCACTAATTGAATCAATATTTCTTGTGTATTTTTTCCTCTTTAAAAAAGCAAAAACAAAAACACAAAAATACAGTGCTAACCTAATGCTTTTAGGCACTTGTATTTTGTCTTCTGAAGACTTTTTAGTGTTATAATTCCCTCAGCCACTTTGTAATTCTTTATTAAATTTTAATGTGGTTTAAACTCTCCATCTGTAGACAATATTATATTTCCCCCTCTTTGCCAGCAGGTCTAATATTTCCCAGTCGTCTGTTTTAGAGCTCCTTCTTGTGGTTTAAAGCTATTATGACACATCTATCCGTAGCATCTGCATCCATTTCATCTCATGGTGATTGCTAAGACCTGATCATCGAAACAAAATAATATAAGTTATGTTTGCAATAGAATGCAACAGAATGGTGTTCAGCTTATGACTATCAGAAAAAGGACAGGAGAGATTTTGGAGGTAGGTTACAACCATTCTAGAAAATGGCCTTTCTTGCTGCTGTAGCTGTAAAACATATTTTAAAGGATGCATTTTATATTCTTATTGTCTGGTGAATTTGGCAAAATTTTTGGTATAGTGCGAAGGTGGGGAAAGGGCTTTGGTTTTGTATTATGTTTTTGCTCATGTTAATGTCATTTTTGAGAACAAGTTATTAGAGAAGGGCAGTATGACTAACTCCTTTCAAGACTTTTTATTACTTGGTGATGAAACATTAGTAGAAAGAACTCAGTGACTTGTGTTCACAACTGCTAATTCACTTTATGACTTAAGTCTTCATGCCTTTCTTTCTATTTATTTATTTGTTTGTCTTTTATTGTGGTAAAAACACATAATATAATATTACCATCTTAATCACTTTTTTTTTTTTTTTTGTGAGGGCCCTCATATGTGGGACCCCAACCAGGGCTGCTGGCTTCCAAGGCCAGTGCTTAACCACCACTCAGTCGGCCCCATCTTAATCACTTTTAAGGGTGCAGTTTCTGTGCTTTTCTGATTTTGCATCCTTTTCTGTCTATTCTATCATGCCCTTCTCATTGTCATTTCATACAAATTATAAAGTAAAACTTAAATGTTGATATAGAAAAGAAATAAAACATATAAATAGTACAATGATAAATTGCCTGTCATGATGTGACCACAAAACCATGTGAAAAAATTTAATAAATAAAAACCAAAAAACCAAAACTACATGTATATTAAAATGAGTATTTTCCTTTTCAAAGTCACAACATTGGAAAGTTAAACATGTATCAGAAAGATTTTATCTGAACTTGTGGTTTTTACTTCAGAGAATATAGAAGGTTAGTAATATTCTTATTGTTGTAAAATACTCCATCTTCAGAAGTAGGTTTGATTTTTGGAGACGGAGGAGGTATGGCTAATAGCATAGATAATCAAGCCGAGTTATACTTAGGACAAAAATAAAACTGAACTATTAATTAATGAGATATTTCTTTCTATGTAATTTGCAAATGGATTTTCTGGGCAATTATAAAAGAGAGATTTAAAAATATTTTGGAAAATAGCAGCATTTTTGAAAGAAAGAGCAAAATGTACACAAGCTATTTAAAGGTTATGAAGCATTTCAACTTATACTTTCTCATCTGACTATAACACACCAGAAAAGTAGATGAAAGTGATATTAATATTAATTATTATTATCCCCAACATGCATATGAGAAACTAGAGACTTGTGGAAGTAACGTGTCTCCTTCAAGGTGCTGTCGCTGGTCAATGTGGGAGTGATAAACCTGTACACAGAACAGCAAATCCCATGGTCTTTCTGCTCTACCACAATCCTGCAGTGACCAGCTGTTCAAGGGACATTCTTTGGCCTATAGCTTATGTTATTTTTATTTTATAAAAGAATCAGATACCTCTTATCATAAAGCTGTAAATCTTGTAACATTCAAAAACTATTTGATGGATGAGAAAAAAGACGGAAAGAATATTTCTCCAAAATAATTAACAGTTAAATGGTAATATGATTATATTTTCTTTTTGAAACAATGAACATGTATATATTAATAATCAGAAAAGGTGTTATTTGTAAAATCAATTTTTAAAATAACTAATTGCTGAGTTCACAATTTGCATTTTCTTTCCTTTTTACTAAGATTGTATTTTTTGTTATAGCAGTTTCAAGTTCACAGCAAAATAGAGGGGAAGGTACAGAGATTTCTCATATACCCCTGATCCTACACACACAGCCTCCCCCATAATAAATATCTCTCACCAGAGTGGTACGTTTGTTCCCGTTGATGATCCTACATTGACACGTCATGATTACCTAAAGACTGTTTATGTCACTGTTTACTGTTGGTGTTGTACATTCTATGGGTTTGGACAAATGTATAATGATATGCATCTATAGCTAAGGTATTGTGCAGAGTATTTTTACTGCCCCCCCAAATCCTCTGTGTCCTGCCTATTCATCTCTCCCACCCCTGGAAACTACTGATCTTTTATTGTCTCCATAATTTTGCCTTTTCCAGAGTGTCATATAGTTGGAATCATACAGTGTGTAGTCTTTCAGATTGGCTTCTTTTAGTTAGTAATGTGCGTTTAAGTTTCCTCCATGTCTTTTCATAGCTTGATAGTTCATTTCTTTTTAGTGCTGAATAGTACTCGATTGTGTGGATGTATCACAGTTTATTTATCCATTCAGCTACTGAACGACATCTTGAGTGCTTCTACGTTTTGGCAATTATGAATAAAGCTGCTATAAACATCTGTGTGCAGGATATTTGTGTTGACCTGAGCTTTCAACTTCTTTGGGTAAAAACCAAGCAGTGCAATTTCTGGATCATATGGTAAGAGTATGTTTAATTTTGTGAGAAACAGCCAAACTGTCTTCCAAAGTGGTTGTACCATTTCATATTCTCATCAGCAATGAATGAGAGTTTCTGTTGTTCCAAATGTTCCTTAGCATTTGGTGTTGTCAATGTTCCAGGTTTTGGCTATTCTCATAGGTGGTCTTTCATTGTTCTGTTAATTTTCATTTCTCTAAATTTTTAGTTTCTTTAAAGATGTTTTCAGAATATTAGAATTGAGATTTTTTTTTTAAGGTTTTATTGGGGAGTTGGGGGAGGGGAACAGCATTGGGGAACCAGGGAAGGGTTAACAGACAAGTTGCTGTTCTTTTGTTCTTCAGTCTAGTTGTGGAGGACATCACTTCACTGGCCCATGTTGGTATCATCGTTGCGCTCTTCTCGGGTGAGGCAGATCAGTCGCCAGCCTCTGGACGGCCTCTCACAGCAGCTCTTGGCAGCTCACACCGGCTGCCAGCCACTCGCGCTGACTGTCCGCCACTCACTGTAAGTTATGGCAGCCTACTGCAGCAGGGGCTGCAGCTATGCCATCCCAGGAACTCACAGCAGCCCAGCTCCAGGTGGAGCTGTTGTTCACTATCTTAGCTGTAGAGGGCAGTGTCACTGGCCCTCATATGTGGGATTCGAATTGGGGCTGCTGGCATTCCCAAGCCAGCTCTTAACCAACGGGCCACTTGGCCGGCCCTAGAATTGAGCTTTTGATTGAAGAGCTACAGAGGAAGTTTTTTAGTTATGTATAAGTTCTTGAAATGTATATAGGAAAAAATTATTTTAAACTCCTTACTATTGGTTGGACTATTTCAGTGATCTTTAATCCATTTTTGAAATTCTATCCACTTTTGAACTTCTAACAAAAATTGTGAACTCTCTCAACCAGGAAATTGTATGTGATCTCAAAATTTTGCCTGCAGTTTCAGAGAATTTGTGGGTTATCTAAACACCATCCATAGACCATACATTACCTGGTCCTGTCTTCCCCCCGCATAGACTTTTTTCAACTGCAAAAGTTTATTGTTTCATATATTAGAATTATAACAACATCTTAATTGGTGGAGTTAGTAAAGCTTCTCTAAGAATAGGGAAAATATTTCTGTATTAGCATGAAGAGATTATTTGTATCATCTTTTTGTAAACAATTTCCTGAATGTGTTAAGGTCTTAAGAACCTTATTCAGTCTATGTACTAAATTTCTTTCCTTTTCCCCTCCTTGCCCCCATTCCCTCCATGTCTTTCCGGAAAGAATTTAAGGCAGCTTATAGACATACATTAGATAAAACAAGGCAAACATAAAGATAATTATATGAGTTAAAGTAATGCCCGCTTTAAGGGTCTAGGAGTGGATCACCTACTGAATTCCAAGAGGACACAGAGAAGGAAATGCAGTGAATTAGCCCAGTCAGTGATCATAAGAGCTAATCAGTGCTTAGGAGAGGGACATTTATAAATGGCACTAAGTCCAGAGAAAATGTTTTTCTGGGGCTTCTCATCAGGAGGGCAGGAAAAATGGCCTGAACAAAGACTTTAAAGTATCCATATAATAAATACAGCACGTTAGTCAGGGCTTCTTATAAAGAAGAAAATCTCAATAGAGATACATACTGTAACGCTTAACCAGTTCAATAAAAGCAACTTTCTGGGTGGGGAGCCCAAACAATATGTACCCAACACTAGGACACTTAGTCCAAGCATATGTATTAAAGGGTCAGATTGCCTGTCTTTGGCAATCTGCCACAAAGATAGCTTTTCTTAATGACTTTTGAAAATTCTATCAGAATAATGCATGCATATGGTAAACTATGAAGTAGTAGATAACAGCTTTGACACAAGCTACTATCTTTCCCTAGTCCTTCCCACGTAGATTTGTTTCTCAGAGGTAATTATCACTCTATGCTCAGTTCTAGTGGTTACTTTCATAACACGAAATAAAATGTTATTTCTTGATTTATAAATTTTAGAAAAATCTCTAAATTTTAGTTTTGGATTTCACTGAGCTACTCATCTCTGATTAATAACTATTTTCAGTTTTTCTAAAAACTTATAGTAATAAAACTCTATTTCATATTCCATTTGTATGTAATTGCCCTTTAAAGATAAAGATTTTGACAAATTTCCTCCCCTTTTACTTCCCTTCTTTTGTAAATTATACTTTGATTTTCACATCGGAAATACAAATATTGCTAAAGGTTGTTACCATTGTATTATATTCAGTAACTTTGCTTTTTTATATGCTGACTTACTTGAAAATCAATAAATAATTACATTGTTATGGTTATGAAATTGTTATTCACTTTTAGACCACGTGGTATGCTAGGATTGTATTTCCTTCTTAGTGGGTCACAATCCATGAGGCACTTGAAGAAAAATGTTCTTAACATCATGGTCAACTGGATTGCATTTTTCCAAGCACTTAAAACCATACTACATGTGAATTTACTAAAATGGACCATGATTTTCTTTTACAGCTTTTTATTTTGGCTGGAGTTTCTAATAAGCTTTTATTTCTTATTCACAAAATAGTAGTATTGAATATCCTCATGTTTTCACGTCCCTGTAGTTGTGCTACCTGTTGTTTGGGGTCCTTTTTCTTGGGGTCCCCTTTCTCAGTGGGACATCCTCCCCACACCCTTTATTCTCTGCTCCCATCTGACCCATGTGTTCTGTGGAGCTGCTGAACTGTGTCACTGCCCAATCTCTCAACAGTTAACCAAACTATATGTCTTTTTTCTTGTATTTGCTCAAATAACTTTCTAAGAAAGGATATGAAGTGTTTAAATTCTCTAAGTTCTTGTATGTCTCAATATGTCTTTATCCTATATGTGATTGGTAATTTGGCTGGGTACAGAATTTTATGTTAAAACTCAGTGATGATAAAAACACTGAAGGTCTTGCTCTGTTCTCAGATACAGTGTTTTAGATGAGAAGTCTGTCATCAGTCTGATTCTTGAGTTTTTGTAGGTAACCTGTTTATTCTCTTGGCAGCTTTTAGGAATTTTTCTTTATTCTTTTTAAAAAAGATTTTATTGGGGAATTGAGGGAGGGGAACAGTTTTGGGGAATTGGAGAGGGGACTGGCCAAATTGTTGTACTTCAATCTTCATTGTGGAGGGCACCAGTCGCCATCTGGCTTCCCGTCGGCAGCTTGTGGCCTCTAAGCTCAAGGTGCTGTGTTCAATCTTAGTTGCGGGTGGGCATAACCACTATCCCATGCAGGAGTCGAAACAGCAGCCTTGTTGTTAAGAGCACACGTCCTATCCACTGAGCCATCCGGGCGGCAGCTCAGCTCAAGGGGCCGAGTTCAGTCTTAATTGCAGGTGGGCATAGCCCACCATTGAACAGGCAATCTTGTTGTTACACCAGCTGAGCCATCCTGCCACCTGTTGGCAGCTCAGCGACAGCTCGGCTAGGGCGCAGCGTTCACTGGCCCATGTGGGAATCGAACCGGTGGCCTTGTTGCTCAGAGCTCGCGCTCTAAGCCAACTCTTAACCAACTAAGCCACTGGGCCGGTCCCCAATTTTTCTTTATTCTTGATGATCTAAATTTTATAGCACTGTGTATAGATATTTCCCCACTCATTCCACGGTCCCATATAATTAGTACACCTTATCCTTCCTTTGGATTATTCAGATGCTGAGCCTAAAGACGTAATCTTCTTATATGTCCTCTCCTATTTTCTAGTATTCTTTGTTCTGCTTACTGGCATATTTATTTAGCTTTATTTCCCAACCTTCTATATTGGATTGACCCTTTGTGACTCTTTTCTCTCATTCTATATTTTTGAAAGGACTTATTTACTCATTTATCATGTTTTAGAAACCTTGCTTTTACTATTAACTTTCAAGATTTTCTTTTCCCACAGCTTTTTATTTGCTTTCTGATTATTTTCTTTCATAGCATACTATTCTGTTTTGGGGAGGGGTTGGTTGTATCTCAGTTCTTTCTGAGTATACTAAAAATACATTTAAAACTTTGTTTTCTGAATTTTCCTTTTTCTCTTCAAATTTGGCTTTTTTGCTGCTGGATTTAATCCTATTCCTAGGATCCATAATTGACATTCTTAGGTAAAAGAAGGCTTAGGGATCCCCAAATGCCAAAATGAGATCAATAATTTACTCTAAGCAGCCAAAACCCACACTAGAAACTTTAAAACTCTTCAGAGAGCATTCATGTCTTTAGTAAATAGTGTGCTGATTTTTTTCCCAGAGTTAAATGCTAGATATCCTGAATAGTTTGAGGGGCTAGGTAGGCTGGGGCACTGCAGGATATATCTTTTATGTGCCCAGGCCTTTAATAAATTCCCTGTTTGTCAGCCCCACTTCTAACTCCTGCCTTCTGTCAGATCTTCTGACTTTGAGCCCAAAGAATCATTTATGTTCCCAATGGCAGATTGGTTCCCAGCTCCCTTGCAGCACCCTCGGAGTATATTCCTGATGGTTGTTCACTTGACTATGTTTTATCTGACAATATCTTCCATCCACTTTACATGGTCCACCAATTTGTTGAACTCTCTCATATGTTGTTGAGCCCTCTCATGTTTATTGATATTATAAAGCATTCTTTGTTTTTTCTCCTCACATTTCTCTAATTTTATTTCATTGGATTCCAAGAGGAATAGAGGAATATGTGCCCAGTTATATATATATAATAAGTGCTCAATGACCGTCGATTTCAGATTATGCTCTGTTTTGGGATCCATTGTGTCCCCCCAAATTCAAAGATTGAAACCGTGGTTCCCAATATGACTGTATTTGGAAATAGAGCCTTTAAGGAAGTAATTAAGGTTAAATAATGCCATAAGGGCAGGGCCGTAATCCAACAGTATTGGTGTCCTTATAAGAAGAGCTACCAGAATACATACACATGCACAGAGAAACTACCGTGTGAGAACACAATGAGATCAACTCTCTGCAAGCCAAGGAGAGAGGTCTCAGGAAGAACAAAACCTGACAGCACCTTGATTTTGGACTTCCTTTCCCCAGAACTGTGAGAAGCTCAATGTTTACTAGTTAAAATTTTTTTTTAATTTAAAAGATAAATCTAATAAAAAACTAGAAAAAGACAAAAGCAAGCAACTTACAAAGGAAGAAATATAAATGTACAAAAGTAGATTTAAAATTTTTTTAAAAATTTATAGGGCCGGCCGAGTGGCGCAGTTGTTAAGTGTTGGCTTGGGAAGCCATCGGCCCTGGTTCGGGTACCACATATGAGGACCAGTGACACTGCCCTCAAGAAAAATAAAAATAAAATAAAATAAATTTATAGCTGGTTTAGTATACCTGTACTCCAAATAATACCACCTGGAACAGAGCTGACTATAATGCTACTTGTCTTGGAATTATTCCCCTGTAGCTATTTGCATGTATAAAACAGCCATTGTCTGGGATACACTTCCAGCTAATAAAAGCTAGTCTCAAAAACGAGCATATACTCTGAGCCATGAGCTTTGGCATACTCTAAACTAGCAAGTGCTATGCCAAATTACATAAGAGTCTGCTAAATGTGATATGTATTGCTTGGCCTCTAAGGCACTTATTCTGAGTTAGAAAATAATATTTACCTATAATGGCTAAAAAATGTATACATGTTATAGTGTTGAGCTGTGCAAAGAATCAAAGAGAGTATTACTCTGGATGCTAGAATGAAAGTTTGCACAGCAGTTGTTAATTTTCCTAAGTGTCTTAGGAAATGTTTGAGGATATACGATGTGTTATAGCCAACTTCTAAGATGTGTATTACTTTTCTGTGGCTGTTATTTTAAAAAAAATACCACAAACTTGGTGGCTTAAAACAACAGAAATGTATTTGTTCACAGTCCTGGAGGCCAGAAGTCAGAAATATGTCACTGGACCAATATCAAGATGTTGGCAGGGACATGCTTCCTTTGGAGGCTCTAGGGAATCCATTCCTTGCCTCTTCCAATTTCTGGTGGTCCTGGCATTCTTTGCCTTATGGCCAGAACTTCAAATCTCCCTCTGCTTCATATTTATATTACCTTCTCCTCTGTGTGCCTGTGAAAAATCCCTCTGCCACTCTACTATAAGAACGCTTGTGATGGCATTTAGTAATGTCATCCACTTGGAATACTCAAAAATATTTCCCCATCTCAGGATCCTTAATCACATCTGCAAAGATTTTGTAATATAAAGTAATATTCACAGGTTCCAGGAATTAGAACTTGATATCTTTTTTTGGGGGGAGGAGGGTAAGATTCTGAGATCAGTTACAATGTGTGTTTTCTTCCACACCACAAAGCAATTCCAATACTAGCTGGGTATCCTACAATTCAACTCAATTCTGACATTATCTACTGGGAGATCGTGTCAAATCCCACAGGTTTAAGGCCAGTCCTACATGTCCTCCCCATCCCACTCCCCCTTCAGACAACAATCACAAGTCTAGGTTTTCACTTGCACTTCAGACTGACTGGCTATAGGTTGGAGGTTCTCACGACGCCCTCCTTGGGTTTGGTTAATTTGCTAGAGCTCCTCAGAGAAACACTTTAAGGATAAATAATGTTCTAACACTGGGGTCCTTTACTTAACAGATCATCCATTTATTATAAAAAGGTATAACTCATAAACAGTCAAAGGGAAGAGATGCATAGGGCAAGGTATGGGGAAAGAGGCACAGAGCTTCCATGCTGTCTGAGCAGGCTACTCTCTCTACAAGTCCATGTATGCACCAACTTAGAAGCTCTCAGAACACTGTCTTTTCCTTTTTTGGGGGGTGGGGGTGGAGCTTCATTACGCAGGCACAATTGATGAAACCATTGGCCATTGGTGCTTGAATTCAATCTCCAATCCCTGTGTGTGGGAGGGGTAGGACTGAAAATGCCAACCCTCCAATCACGCAGTTGGTTCTTCTGGTGGCTATGTAATCCTTAGGTAATTTCAGAAATCACCTCATTAACATAACAAAAGACAACTTTATTTCTCTCATTACTTAGGAATTCCAAGGGTTTTAGGACCCTGCCAGGAATAGGGATGAAGACCATTATACTCATATATATCTTGATTATAAATCACAATATCACATGGGGTCATGATTCTGCCTGCCACAATGGCCTCCTATAATCTCTACCTCCTAGTGTTCACAGCCTTGTTTGGTTCTTCCTATATTGAACTAGGGTTAGTCCCTGTGACCAATATCATACAGCAGAAGTGGATTCTGATATTAGGTTAAAAAAGACTGCAGTCTCTCTCTCTCTCTCTCTCTCTCTCTCTCTCTCTCTCTCTCTCACTGTCTCCTTTCTCTCTCATCATTCATCATACTGGAGGAATACAGCTGCCAAATCTGGAAGATGACCAGGCAGCTCTATGGAGAAACCCATGTGGTGATGAAATAAGACTTCCAATCAACATCCAGGGAAGAACTGAGGACTCTAGCTAATAACTATGTGAGAGAGCCTCCTTGGAAATGACCTTCCAGGTCCAGTTAACACTTCAGAACACTGCATCCTAAGCTGACAGCTTGACTACAACTTCATGAGAAACCCTGAGACAGAACCACCTTGTAAAACTGCTCTTAAATCCTTACCCTCAGAAACCATGTAATAAAATAAATGTTGTTTTAAGTTACTAAATATTGAGGTTAATTTGTCAAACAGCAATAGATAACTAATCCAGAATGAGTAGATTAGCGTGCAGCTAGGAATTAATGGATATCCATTTATATTGTGAGGGACTCATAAATATCACTGCGGTCTGTATCATTGTCCAACAATTGTATGAAAGGTAGCCAGAAGAGTTCTAGCAAGAAACTTGTCATGATATCAGGATTTTAAGCAAAAAAAAAAAAAGAACAATTGCCAACATACAATGAATGCTATGACCATATTGTTAGGAGGACCATGCTATAATGACTGTTGTCCTGATTTCATTTGTGCTCCTATTTTATGGAAGACATCCTTGAGTGAGTATACATGTAACCTAGAAAATGCAAATTTAAACAAAAATGAGATACCATGTTTTACCTTTTTAAATTGTAAAGATGAAGACAAGTTAATACTTGATCTTGATTAGATGCATTTCTGGTGGAAATACAAACTAGTGTAGTATTTCTCTGGGTCAATTTGATAATATGTTTGAAAGCCTAAAAATATGCTTAACCAATAATTATACTTTTAGATACTTTTCTTGATGATCTTTATAGTTAATTAAGACTCAACTTATTTAATATTGCACTGATTTTATGCTTGAAATAATTTAAAAATAAAAATAATCTAAATATTCAAATGTAAGGGCTTGGTTAAATACTCTGTGACATATTATATTTAAAGCTATAAAATTTCCTCTGAGCACTGTTTTCACAGCATCCCCCAAATTTTGATGCCTCATATTTTTATTTTCATTTAACTCAAAATATTAAAAAACTTTTCTTGATACTTCTTATTTCACCCATAGGCTATTGAGAAGTGTGCTGTTTATTTGGGGATTTTATTAGCTATCTTGCAGTTATTGATATTTAGCTTAACTCTATTGTGGCCTATTTTGTATGATTTTGACAACTCAAATTTGTTAAGGTGTGTGTTATGGCTACAATGTAGTTTATCTTGCTGAATGTCCCACATGCACATCTTATTTTGCATCTTATACCACTTATAGAGCATCCTATAAATGCCAATTAGAGCAATTTGATTGACAGAGCTGTTCAGATCATCTATATCATTACTGATTTCTGCTTGCTTGCATGATTTATCAGTCACTGGCACAGAGGTGTTGAAATCTACAACCATAACAGTGGCATTGTCTATTTCTCCTTTTGTTACCAGAGTGGGGGCCCTTCTTGGGAACCCAGGCCACGGCAGTGAGAGAGCCAAATCCTAACCGCTATGTTACCAGAGAGCGGGCCTCTCTCAGTGTGGTGTCCAGGTTCTTGGCATCTTGAGTAAAGAATTGAACAAGACACAGAAATACAATGGTGAAAAAACAATTTATTAGAAGCAAACATACACTCCCAAGAGGTAGGAGCAGGCCCGAGCACAAAGGATGGCTCAAGAGCTCCTGGCTAAGGGAAAAGTGGCAGTTTTCTTTTCTTTAGGATGGGCTGTTCCTCTTTGGGCTCAGGAGCACTTGATTGACAGCTGTGATTGACAAGGGGCTATTACCTCAACTACATATGTTCCTTCCCAGAATTCAGTCTGTTATAATGATATTAAAGAACTTCTGGGCATATGTATGATATTATAATGATGGTATAATGAGGTTATAACCTCTATTACACAGGTGTGACTGGTGTAATTAAGTTAGTTAGATAAGGGAAGAATTTGGGTGTAGGGAGAGATCAGCGGGTGGTGCTCCCCATAGGCTGAGTCAAACGTGCAGGAATGTTTGGGGACCCCATTCCTATCTCTAACTGCCTGCCTCATTTCCACTGAGAGGTATGGTCCCCATAAATCTCTATGGGGAGTTGAGGGGCAGAGGGTCTCTTCTCCTGTATCTGCTTCCTGTTGAACGTGGCCATTGTCCCTGCCTATCAGGGATCCACAGGACTCTTGCCATATCTGATCTTAAATGAGGGGCAGGGTGCACTGGAAACCTCCCTGAGACATTATTCATATCCTAATGGCCCCTAGATGAAGAGAGACACATTGTAGTTAATGAATTAAAAGTGCTAGCCCAGGGCCAGCCGAGTGGTATGGTGGTTAAGAGCTGGCTTGGGACGCCAATGGTCCTGGTTCAGATCCCACATATGAAGGCCAGTGACACGCCCTCAAAAAAAAAAAAAAGTGCTAGCCAAGGCCTGCCGAGTGGCGCTTTGGTTAAGAGCTGGCTTGGGACACCAGCTCTGAACAGCAGGGCCCCAGTTCAGATCCCACATATGGGGGCCAGTGACACTGCCCTCTGTAGCTAAGGTGGTGAACAACAGTTCCACTTGGTTGCCTCTATAGCTAAGATGGTGGACAGCAGCTCGACCTGGAGCTGGGCTGCTGTGAGTCCCCAGGACAGCATAACTGCAGCCCCTGTTGCAGTGGGCTGCCATAGGCTACAGTGAGTGGCAGGCAGCCAATGTGAGTGGCCAGCAGCCAGCGTGAGATGCCAAGAGCCGCTGTGAGCGGCCATCCAGAGGCCGGTGACCTATCTGCCTCACCCAGGAAGAGCACAATGACAATACCAACATGGGCCTGTGAAGCAATGTCCTCCACAACTAGACTGAACAAAAAGAGGACAGCAACTTGTCTGTTCCCCTTCCCCGATTCCCAATGCTGTTCCCTTCCCCCAATTCCCCAATAAAATCTTTAAAAAAAAAAAAAAAGCTCTAGCCCCAAGAGCAGGACCCAAAGTCCATTTAGCTTAATTTCGGGTGGCATTGCTGTGGCATTAATTTCGGGTGGCATTGTTTACCCAGGAGTTAGGTCTGGAATGGCCTTGAGAGAAGGTCAAAGTCCATTTAGTTTTATTTCAGGTGGTATTGTTTACCCAGGAATTAGGTCTGGAGAGAATGCTGGGCCATAATAATTACAATCAGCAAGCTTAAGTCACAGGCTCCTAGGAAATTATTTGAAGCAGGGGGTGAGACACATTTTATGATTTAAGCTAGGAGCAATCTTTAGTTTAGGATTAAGAAACAAAGTCACGGGATCCTAGGTAGTTATTTGAAGTATGGGTGAGAGACATTTGATGGTTTAAGTTAGGAGCAATCTTCAGTTTAAGATTAAGAAACCGATTTAATAAGTGATTAAGGCCAGGTATTGGGGAGCTAAGAAACTAAGGAAAAGGAGACTTAAAATTTCTATAATGGAGGCTCCCCCATATCACTTTCTTCTTTATCAGTTTTTGCCTTATGTATTTTGATGCTGTGTTGTTAGGAGCACATATGTTTAGGATTATTATGTCTTCTTGAATAATTATATAACCTTTGTTACATTATGTAATGCCCCTTTATAGTCATGATCATTTTCCTTCTATTGAAATTTTCAATTAGTTCTTTATTTTTTTCCTCCCTCTCTGTATCTCCCTTAATTTAATATTTTATCTGATGCCATTTTATCTTCTCTCTTAGTATATCATAGTTCTTTAAAAATTTTTTGGGGCCGGCCGAGTGGCGTGGTGGTTAAGCGCTGGCTTGGGAAGCCAGCGGCCCCGGTTCGGTCCCACATACGAGAGCCAGTGACACTGCCCTCAAAAAAAAATTTTTTTTCTTTTAATGGTTATCCTAGAGTTTAAAATATACATTTCAAATTAGTCTGAGTCAACTTTCAAATAACACTACTCTGCTTTCATGTGAGGTTATAACAGAATTCCCACTTCCCTTCCCGTTCCTTTTAACATTGCTATCATTTATTTCGCTTATAACTATGGTAGAAGCACCCAATCACTGTTACTATAATTACTTTGAACAAATAGTTATATTTTAGATCAATTAAAAATAAAGAAAGTAAATATTTTATTTTACATTATTTATTCCTCTCTAGCACTCTTCCTTTTTTTAAAAAACAATGTGTATCCAAGTTACTATATAATCTTCCTTCTGTCTGAAGAATTTCTTTTAACATTTCTTGAGGCAGGTCTGCAAGTAATGAATTCCCTCAGTTTTTTTTTGTCTGAAAATGTCTTTATTTCTCCTTCACTTTTGAAGGATAATCTCTTTGAATATAAAATTCTATGTTAGTGGTTTGTTTTTCTTTTAACACTTTACATATTTCACTTTTCACTTTACTTTTTTTTTGTACGTGGGGTTTCAGACAAGAAGTCTAATATAATTATTGTCCTTGCTCCTCTATAGGCAAGCTGTATTTTTGGGTCCTCCCTCCCCAATTCTGGTTTCTTTTAAGATTTCTTTTTCTATTTTTTTTTATTTCCTGTAGCTTGAATATGATATGCTCAAGTGTTTTTATTTTAATTAATTAATTAATTAATTAAATTTTTACAACATGCAGACCCAAGGAAAAGCCCTGAGACTGAAAAATCTACCTCTGTAAGCAGCAGGCAGGGAAAAACCACTTCAGTCTGGCAATAAACAGAGTATACTGGCAGAAACTTATATGTAAGACATTTCTTGGGCAGTAATAAGATGAAGTGGATGGATATCCTCCACACTGCTTGGCAGGTACTAAATAATTATATAAACCAGGGCAAGTTGGATAGGAGTACTGAAGAGTGACCCATCTCAGATAAGGGCAATGGACTGTTCCAGGAACCAGCATGCCATGGGGCATAAAGGAAATGTCAATCAGTATCTGTATGATATAGTAATGGTGGATACATGACATTATACATTTGTCAAAAGTTACAGAACTGTGCAACGCAAAAGTGAACCCTAAGGTAAACAATAGTTAATAATAATGTATCTATATTGATTTTTTTTTTTTAGAGGGCAGTGTCACATGTGGGACCTGAACTGAGGCTGCTGGCTCTCAAGCCAGCTCCCAACCACCATGCCACTTGGCCGGCCCTATATTGACTTATTAATTGTAGCAAATGTACCACACTAGTTCAACATATTATAATAGAAGATACTGCTGAGGGAGAAAGTGTATATGGAAACTCTCTGTATTTTCTGTTCTATTTTTTGATAAAGTTAAAAATGTTCTTTAAAAAAGTCTATTAATTGAAAAGTATTAATAAAGGGGCTGACCAGTACATTTAAACTGTCAGAAGGAAGAATAAGTTAACTTGCAGATAGATTGATAGAGATCATTCAAACTAAAGAACAAAGGCAATCAGAAATTTTTAAAAAATAAGAGCCTCAGAGAAATTTGAGACACCATCAACAGCACCAATTTATGCAAAATTGGAGAGGAGAGGATAGATAGAAAGGAGTAGAAAAATATTCAAAGACATACTTACTGAAAACTTCCCAAACTTAAAAAAAATCAATAAACTACGCATCTAGGAAAGTCAAGAAACTCCAAGGAGGATCAATGAGAAATGACCCCCTAAGAGACACATTATAGTAACAATGCTGAAAGTCAAAGATAAGGTAAAAATTTTGAAAACAGCAAGAGTAAAAAGACTCATTAATTACAAGGGAGCTCCAATAAGAGAAAAAGTTGACTTTTCAGCAGAAATTATGGGAGCAGAAAACAGTGGGATGCATATTTAAAGTGTTCAAAGAAAAAAAATATTTATCAAACAAGAATCCTATATCCAGCAAAGCTATCTTTCAAAAATGAAGGTAAGGGCCGGCCGAGTGGCGCATTGGTTAAGCGCTGGTTTTGGGATGCCAGCGGCCCCGGTTCGGATCCCACATGAGGGCCAGTGACACTGCCCTCTACAGCTAACAACAGCTCCACCTGGAGCTGGGCTGTGCGAGCGCCGGTGATGGTGTGGGCTGCAGTCCCTGCTGCAGTGGGCTGCCATAGGCTACAGTGAGTGGCCCGCAGCCAGCGTGAGCGGCTGGCAGCCAAGCATGAGCTGCGAATAGCCGCGGTGAGCGACATCCAGAGGCCAGCGACCGATCTGCCTCATCCGGGAAGAGCGCAATGACGATGCCAACAGTGAAGCAACATCCTCCGCAACTAAACTGAAGAACAAAAAGACAGCAACTTGTCTGTTCCCCTCCCCTGATTCCTCAACGCTGTTCCCCTCCGCCAATTCCCCAATAAAAAAAAAAAAAAAAAAAAAAAAAAAAATGAAGGTAAAATAAAGACTTTCAAGTAAACAAAAACTGAGAGATTTGTTGCTGGTGGAACTCCCTTACAAGACTTATTAGTGGAAGTTCTTTGGGCTGAAAGCAAGTGATTCCAGATGGTAATTTGAATCCCCAAAATAAAAAGTGCTGTTAAAGGTAATTATTTGACTATAAATGATAGTATAATGCATATCTCCCCTTTTTTCTGTTAACTGATTAAAAAGAAATTGTATAAAATTATGTGTATATAACATGTTGTTGGCCCTATAATATAGAAATGCAATATATGTGTAATTTATTTGCCAATAACAGCACAAAGAAGGTGGGTTGGAGCAAAGCTATTTTGGAAGAAAGAAATGACTATAGATGGTAAAGTAATTAGCAATGTATTATTAGGTTGAAACATGCCTAACAATTAATAGGTGTAACATGCCTAACATAATACCACAAAAAAGTGGAAAAGTGAATAAAATAACATTTCTGTATATGGCTGGAATTAAGCCTATTTAAATTTGAAGTTGATTCTTAGAAGTTAAAATATATACGGTAATCCCTAGACAACCACCGCCAAGAAAACAAACAAACAAACAAACAAAACCCCTAAGATACAGTGAAAAAAAAAATCAGTAACAAAAGAAAAAGTGTTGGTGAGGATGTGGAGAACAGGGAACCCTCATGCATTGTTGATGGGATTAAAATAGTGCAGCTACTATAGAAAACATTATGGAGATTCCTTAAACAAATTAAAATAGAACTACCCTATGATGCAGCAAGTCTATTTCTGAATATTTATCTGAAGAAAATTAAAACAATAGTTAAAAGGTATATGCACCCTTATTATGTTCATTGCAACATTATTACAGTAGCCAAGATATGGAAGCAACCTAGGTACGCATCGATAGATGAATGGATAAAGAAGATGTGGCATATGTATAAAATGGAATATTACTCAACCATAAAAAGAATGAAACCTTGCCATTTGCAACAACATAATTGGACCTAGAATATTATGTTAAGTAAAATAAGTCGGACACACAAATGCAAATACTGTATAATTTCACTTACACGTATATGTTGAATCTAAAAAACAAAATGAACAAACAATCAAAAGGAAATAGAAACAAACTCATAGATACAGAGAACAAACTAATGGTTGCCAAAGGAGAAAGGGATAGGGGAGATGGGTGGAAAAGGGTAACGGGGTTAAGAAGTACAAACTTCCAGTTATAAAATAAGTAATGGGAATGTGATGTATAACATAGGAAATAGAATCAATAATATCATAAGAACTATGTACAATGACAGATGATTACTAGAGTAATTGTGGTGATCTCTTAAATACTAGAGTACTTAAGCGTTGAGTCACTATATTATACACCTCAAACTAATATAATATTGTATTTAAACTATAATTAAAAAATTAAAAATAGCATTCCTATAAAAATCAGTAATGATATTAAAATGCTACATTAGAAAATATTTACTAAATGCAAAAGAAAGTAGTAAAGGAGAAATAGAAGAACAAAAAAGACATGAGACATAGAAGTAAGTAAAAAGGCAGACAAATTTAACTGTATATTAATAAGATTGTGAAAGGGTTAAATCATTCAATCAAAAGATAGTGAGGGCCAGACTAGATTTTAAAAAAAATATGATCCTGGGCCGGCCGAGTGGCGCATTGGTTAAAAGCTGGTTTTGGGATGCCAGCGGCCCAGGTTCAGAGCCCACATAAGAGGGACAGTGACACTGCCCTCTACAGCTAACAACAGCTCCACCTGGAGCTGAGCTAAGAGCCCCAGTGACGGTGTAGGTTGCAGCCCCTGCTGCAGGGGGCTGCCATAGGCTACAGTGAGTGGCTGGCAGCCAGCGTGAGGGGTTGGCAGCCAGCGTGAGCTGCCAATAGCCGCGGTGAGCGACCATCCAGAGGCCGGCCACAGATCTGCCTCATCAGGGAAGAGCGCAATGACATACCAACATGGGCCAGTGAAGCAATGTCCTCCGCAACTAGACTGAAGAACAAAAACACAGCAACTTGTCTGTTCTCCTTCCCTGGTTCTCCAATGCTGTTACTCTCCCGCAATTCTCCAATAAAATCTTAAAAAAAAAATATGATCCTACTATATGTTGTCTATAAGAACCACATTTTATATTCAAAGATACAAATATTGTAGTTTGAAAATAAAATGATATAAAAGAAGCGTGTTCAATCTCTCTGGAAGATGTAACAATTGTAAACATATTTACCTAATACAGAGCACCAAAATACTGAAGCAAAAACTGACAGAAATGAAGGGAGATTATAAATAATTTAAGAATAATAGTTTAAGACTTCAATATCCCACTTTCAATAATGGATAGAACAACTAGACAGAAAACCTACAAAGAAAAAAAAGTGAACAACTTTATAAACCAATTATACCTAACAGACATCTACAGAGCATTCCGCCCAGCAATCACAGAATATTCAGTCTTATCAAATACACATGGAACATTCTTCAGGACAGACCTTATGCTAGGCCATAAAACAAATCTCAGTAAATTTGAGAGGATAGAAATAATACAAAATATGTTCTGTGAATAGAATGGATTGAAATAAAAGTCAATTGCAGCAAAACTTTGGGATACTCACAAATATGTGGAAATTAAACAACATACTTTTTAATAACTAATAGGTCAAAGGCAAAATCAAGAGAGAAATCAGGAAATACTTTGAGATGAATAAAAATAAAGACATACAACCAAAAACTGGTTACATGAAAAGACCAACAAAATTGACCAACTTTAGCTACTTCAACAAAGGAAAAAGAGAGAAGACTCAGGTTTCTAGAATTAGAGATGAAAGAGAGGAACTTGCTATTTACCTTATTGAAATGAAAAGAATTATAAAGGAACACTTAGAATATTTTTGTATGCCAACAAATGGGATAACCTACATGAAATCATCAAATTTCTAGAAAGACACCACTATCAAAATGGACCCAAGAAGAAATCAACAATCTGAATAGTTCTTTAACACTGCAGAGATTAAATTAGTAATAATAATTTAAAAACCTATCCCCCACACAAAAACACCTCATATGGCTTTAATATTGAGGTCCACCAAAATTTAAACAATTTTAATGTTAATTCTTCACAAGCTCTTCCAGAGTATGAAAGAGGATAAAACACTTCCCAATTAATTTTACATGGCCAGTCAAAGCCCTCATAAAAAAAAGAAAATTACAAATATCTCTTATGACTATGGATGCAAAAATTCTCAACAAAATACTACCAAACCCAATCCAGCAATATATATAAAGAATTATACATCATGAACAAGTGGGATTTATTCCACAAATGCAAGGCTGGATTAATACCTGAAGTTAATTAATGTAATACATCATATAAATAGAATGGAAAACAAAAATCACATTATCTTCTCAATAGTGTATAAAAAGAATTTTACAAAATCTAACACCCAATCATGATAAAAAAAAAAGAAAAAATCTCAACAAACTAGAAATGGATGGAAACTTCCTCAACAAAATAAAGGACATCTAAAAATAATCCATAGCTAACATTATATTTAACAGTGAAAAGCTGAATATTTTCCTTCTAAGATCAGGACTAAGGCAAGTATGTCTGCTCTCACCACCTTTATTCAACATTGCCCTGGAGATTCTAGCCAGTGTGATTAGGCAAGAGAAAATAATAAAAAGTATTCAAATTGGATAGGAAGAAGTAAAACTATTTCTACTCACAAATGACATTATCTTATATATAGAAAACCCTAAGGAATTTTTAGGGGTAAAAAACTATTGGAACTATTATAATAAACAAATTCAGCAAAAATCAGTCATATTTCTATATAATTACTATGAATATAAAATGAAGTTAAGAAAACAATCCCGATTAAAGCAACATCAAAGAATTAACATACTTAGGGATAAATTTAAGGAAAAAAAACTGTAGAATTTTTATACTCTGAAAACTACAAAACATTGTCGAAAGAAATTAAAGAGGTACAAATTATTGAAAAAATATTCCATGTTCATGGATTGCAAAAGAATATTGTTAAGATGACAATACTTGTAAGCTGATCTACAGATTCAATGCAATCTCTATCAGAATCTCAACTGACTTCTTTGTAGAAAATGACAGGCTGATTCTAAAATTCATGTGGAATTGCAAGGGATCCAGGATAGCAAAAACAATTCCAAAGAAGAATGAAGTGAGAGGACTCCCAATTTCAAAACTAATAACAAAACAATGGTAATTAAGACAGTACAGTACTGATATGAGGATAGACATATACATCAATGGAATAGAATTTAGGGTCTGGAAATACACCTATACATCTATGATCAACTAATTTTCTATAAGGGTGCCAAAACCATTCAATGGGAAAATAATAGTATTTTAAACAAATGGTGCTGGGGCAACACAACATGCAAAAGGATATAGTTAGACCCATACTTCATACCATATACAAATTAACTCAAAATGGATCAAAGCCCTAAGTGTAAGAGCTAAAACTATAAAACTATTAGAAGAAAACATAAGGGTCAACTTGTATGATCTTGAATTTAGCAAAGAATTCTTAGATATGACCCCAAATGGACAAACAACAAAGTAAAATCTAGATAAATTGGATTTCATCAAAATTAAAAACATTTCACCATCAAGTAAATGTAAAGACAATCCATATAATGGGAGAAAATATTCGTAAATTATATATCTAGTAAGGGTCTATTATCCAGAATACATAAGAAACTCTTGTAACTTGATAATAAATTGTTAAATAACCCAAATACAAAGTAGACAAAGGAGATTAGTAGATATTTCTCCAAGGAAGATATACAAATGGCCAATAAGGACATGAAAAGATGCTTGACATCATTAGTCATCAGGGAAATGCAAATCAAACACAAGATACCACTTCATATCCACTAGGATATCTAGAATCAAAAGTCAGATAACAACAAGCGTTGGCAAAGATGTGGAGAAATCAGAACCCTCGTATATTGCTGGTAGGAATGTAAAGTGGTGCAGTCACTTTGGAAAACAGTCTTACAGTTCTGTAAATGATTAAACATAGAGTTACAATATGTCTCAACAATTCCACTCCTAGGCGTATGCTCAACAGAAATGACAACAGGTCCACCCTGAAACCTGTACATAAATATTTATAGTAGCATTATTTATAATAATCCAAATTGGAAACAACCCAAATGTTCATTAACTGATGAATGGATAAACAAAAACAGTATATTCATGACATGGAATATTTGGCTATACAAAGGAATGAAATAGTGATACATGCTGAAACATGAATAAACGTTGAAAAATGAAAGAAGTCTCTAAGAAAATATCACATATTGTATGATTTCATTTATGTGAAATGTCCAGAACAGGGAAATCTGTAGAGAAAGAAAGTAGATTCATGATTATCTAGGACTGCTGGGAGGGGAGAGTCTAGCGAGCTAGGGGTATGATAACTAAAGCTTACAGCATTTCTTTATTGAGTGATGAAAATATTCTAAAATTGACTGTGGTGGTGGTTGCACATATCTGTGAATATACTAAGAATTACTGAATTGTATGTTTTAAATAGATTATGTGGTATATGAGCTATATCTCAATAAAGCTGTTTTTAAAAAATGGGAGGGATGACTTCCAAGCTCATCACTGTAAAATATACAGCTGTGCTTATATCTGTAAATGTGTATACATATATATATACACACACATATACACACATGTATATATATATATATCTGTGTATATATGTGTATATATACATATATAAGTATATATATGTATACATATCCATATGTATATATATCTGTAAAATATACAGATATGTTTTACTACAAGAAGGATATGGTTATCTAAAATCACCACCCTCATTTCATGACTTTTGTTTTCTTTCTGTTACCTATTCCAAGCACAGGAAAATGTTTAGAGCTTGTAACAGAAAAAATTTTTTTTTTCTTTTCTTAAATCATATCAGGTTAATAGTGCTTCCTTTTTCTCTCAGGTGCCTCAGTTCATTCAATAATTTTATTATCACCTTACCTATAAGAATACTATTTAGTATCACAGTTTGAAATATCACATTTTTATGGATTTCAAATTACTTTATACATTTCTCTGTAACTATATTAAGTGTGAAGTTTTCTAATGGGTAGAAACGCAAATGGGTCTAGTGAGAACAAGAGTCAGGAAGTAATTCAGTTATGACATTATAGTTAGCATTTATTAAACACCTACTGTGTACTAGGCACTACTAGGTACTTTGCATGCACTGTCTTTTTCAATCCCCACAGAAAGCTAATGAAGTAGGAAACTAAGGCTCAGAGAGTTTACATATCTTGTTTAACATAACCACACATTCAGTAAGTGACAGAAGTAGGTTTGAATCAAAACGTAGGGTTTTTCTATAATACTCCAGGAGAATGAAATGGCACCTTTCTGATAATCTCATAGTCCTGGCTAATTTGTATGGGTAGCCCCTGTATTAATATTGGACATTTAGTTAAAAACTTGGGCTCTCCAAAAACATACAATGGAGAAAAGAAAGCCTCTTCAATAAATGGTGCTGGGAAATTGGAAAGCCACATGCAAAAGAATGAAACTAGACTGCTATCTGTCACCATACACCAAAATTAACTCAAAATGGATCAAAGATCTAAACACAAGACCCAAAATAATAAACTGCTAGAAGAAAACATAGGAGCCAAACTTATGGACCTTGGGTTCAAGGGGGATTTTATGAATTTGACCTCAAAAGCAAGGGAAGTAAAAGCTAAAATAAATGAATGGGGCTAATCAAACTAAAAAATCAAACTAAAAAGCACAGCAAAAGAAACCATTAACAAAATAAAGAGGCAATCAACTGAATGGGAGAAGATTTTTGCAAACAATGCCTCCAATGAGGGGCCAATATCCAAAATATTGGGTTGTCGGAAAAACCATGACGCATTTTTGCAACATAAACATATTTTACTGTTTTACTTCCATAAAGGGAAGAATGCATGTCAAGCTTATGAAAAGTTGCATACAGCTTACAGTGACAATGCTCTACAAGAAACTCAGTGCCAACGATGGTTCACAAAATTCCATGCTGGTGATTTTGATCTCAACGACACTCCTTGGTCAGGGAGGCCCACCGAGGTTGATGATGACAAAATAAAGGCATTGATCTAGTCAAACCCATGTTACACAACACAAGAGATTGCAGGAACATTGAACATCCATCATTCAAGCATTCACGACCACCTGAAGAAGCTGGGATACGTAACTAAGCTCAATATTTGGGTTCCACATGAACTCAAAGAAGTTCATTTGATGGCGCATATAAACATCTGCAATATGTTCATTAAACATGAGGAAAACACTTGTTTGAAGCGACTGATAACTGGTGATGAGAGGTGGATTGTTTACAACAATGTAGTGCACAAATGGTCTTGGTCCCGATGTGGTGATTCACCTCAAACGACACTGAAAGCAGACATTCATCATAGGAAGGTTATGCTCTCAGTGTGGTGGGATTTTAAAGTGTCGTGCTTTTTGAGCTCCCACCAAAGAACCAAACAGTCAATTCAAATGTGTACTGTCGGGAATCGGGCAGTTTGAATGAATCCATCATCCAGAAATGTCCAGAGCTCGTTAATTGTAAAGGAACTGTGTTCCATCTCGACATCGAGAGAACACACACAACTTTGATCACCCGTCAAAAATTATGGGAGCTTGGATGGGATGTGTTGCCACACCCACCATACTCACCTGACCTTGCGCCATCAGGCTTCCACTTGTTTCGCTCTCTTCAAATCTCCTTGCGTGGTATAACGTTCAATTCAGAACATTAGGCTGTAAATAAGCACCTTGTTCAGTTTTTCACAAGGAAAGACAGGTCCTTCTATGAATGAAGAATTATGAAACTCCCTGAAAGATGGCAAATGGTTGTTGAACAAAACAGGCAATATATCATTGACTGATCTTTGTTCTTTATATAAATAAATGACTTTTGAAAAACATCGACAAAATACGATATGACTTTTCCGACAACCCAGTAATTTCCTTCTGTTAGCCTCAGGACTTTAATGAAGACTGACCACATATTTCAGTCTGGTCTCAGCTCTGCTGTAGGAAATTAAGGAAAGGGTCTATGTTCATGTTTTGGCTAGAGTGGGAAAAGGTGGAAATAAGTACTGTGGTTTAATAGTTTCAGTTGTTATATGTATGTACAAAATTCTTTCCTACATATATTTGTACTTCATTGAAACTGGCAGTCAAATGTGTTAGGTTAGTTTTCAACTCAAAATTTGCTCATGATACTAACACAAATAACACTGAAATGAATCTATGAGTTCTGTTTCATTTCATTCATTTTTATTCATTCATTTATTCACTTATTTAACATATATGTAAGGATCACCAATTACACATCAGGGATTGTTCTAAATGTTGGGGGCACAAAGTGGACCCCTGCCCCATTGAATACAGACACATAATGGGGAAGGCTGATATCTAAATAAATTATACCACAGTGTGTGTTAAAATTGGGCAAGAAAAAGAAGTCTTTGAGACTGTAGCAGGAATAATTTTCTAGGATAAATACAGGACTACAAACAATAAGATTTCTTTAAATAGGAATAGATTAGACATTGAGCATACCCCAAAAGACAAATGTCAAATGTTACAACCTTGAGGAAAATACTAATATTATTCCCCTTGACATAAAAAACTAAGGTGTAGAAAAATTACCTAATTTGTACCTCATCACACAACTAGTGAGTGTCAGAACATGGACTTTAATCCATTTGTGCCTGACTCCAGGTCCAAGACTACTTTTTTTTCAGGTATATTGAGAAATAATTGATCTACATTTCTGTATAAGTTTAAGGCATATAGCATAATGGTTTGATTTACATATACTGTGAAATGATTACAATAGGTTCAGTTAGCAGCCATCTTCCCATATAGATAAAAGAAAAAGAAGAGAAAAATGAAGGAAAAAAATTTTCTTTTTGTGATGAGAACTCATAGGATTTGCTCTCTTGACAACTTTCCTATGTATTATGCAGCAGGGTTAGCTATAGTCATCATGTTGTACATTATCCCTGGTGCTTTTTTTATCTTATAACTAGAAGTATGTACCTTTTGACTGCCTTCCTCTGATTCTTTCTCCCCCACCCTCCATCTCTGGTAACCACAGTCTGATCTCTTTTTCTATGAGTTTTTTTTTCTCTTTATTTATTATTATTAGTTACAGATGTACAAAACAATGCAATAGTTATCCTTTTCACCCCTTAAAAAGTGACTCCCTCCCATCCATTGCCCCTTACCCCCAATATCATATATATCTATTACAATTCTGTTGACTCTCCATTCTCACACTATACTCCACATCCCATGACTATATATGTATTAAATTATAGTTAACATCTAATATTATTCAGCGGCAGCTTCAGATGTACAGTGTAGTGGTCAGGCTTCTACATCATCCATGAAGTGGTCTCCCTAACAAGACATGAGTCCACCTGGTCCCCTAAAGAATATTTACAACATTATTGATTATATCCCCCAAAGTGTTTCTTCCATCCCTGTGGCAGGCAATATTGTAGTTACCAGTTTATGTTGCCTCGTCCCTTCCCCTTCTCCCTCAGCCCCATCCCATCCCATCTAGCCCTCATCAGTTTTTCCTCTGTGTCTCTAATACTATTTCTGTTTACATTGCTTTTTTATTCAGTTCTTTAGATTCCGCATATAAGTGAGATCATATGGTATTTGTCTTTCTCCATCTGACTTATTTCACTTAGTATAATGTGAATTTGGTTTTTTGTTTGCTTGTTTAAAGATTCTACATATAAGTGAGATCATACAGTATTTGTCTTTCTCTGTTTGACTTCTTTCACTCAGCATAATGCCTTTAAGGTCCAACTGTGTTGTCACAAATGATAGGTTTCCTCATTTTTTATTTTTTTAAAAGATTTTATTGGGGAATTGGGGGAGGGGAACAGCATTGGGGAATCAGGGAAGGGGAACACATAAATTGCTGTCTTTTTGTTCTTCAGTCTAGTTGTGGAGGACGTTGCTTCACTGGCCCATATTGGTATCGTCATTGCGCTCTTTCTGGTTGAGGCAGATCGGTTGTCGGCCTCTGGATGGTCGCTCACCGCGGTTATTGGCAGCTCACAATGGTTGCCAGCCACTCACGCTGGCTGCTGGCCTCTCAATGTAGACTATGGCAGCCCACTGCAGCCTACACCGTGGCCGGGGCTCGCAACCCAGCTTCATGCGGAGCTGTTGTTAGCTGTAGAGGGCAGTGTCACTGGCCCTCATATGTGGGATCCAAACTGGGGCCGCTGGCATCCCCAAACCAGCTCTTTACCAATGCGCCACTCGGCCGGCCCAGGTTTCCTCATTTTTAATGGTTGAATAAATTCTGTTCTATATACATGCCATAACTTCCTTATCTATCCATCAACTAATGGACACTAAGGTTGTTGTCATGCCTTAGTTATTGTAAATATGCTTCTATGAAAATAAGAGTGCAGATATCTTTTGTTTCCTTTAGACATATTCCCAGAAATGGTATTGCTGGATCATACGATAGTTCTATTTTCAATTTTTTCAGAATCCTTCATAATATTTTCTTTAGTAGTTGAACCAATTTACAATACCACCAATAGTGTACAAGGGTTCCCTTTTCTCTGTATCCATGCTAGCATTTGTTATCTATTGTCTTTTTTATCGTTGCCATTCTAATAGGCATGAGGTGATATCTCATTGTGGTTTTAATTTGCATTTCTCTAATGAATAGTGATGTTGAGCATTTTTTCATGTACCTGTTAGATTTTTATATATGTTCTTTGAAGAAATGTTTATTAAGGTCCTTTGCCAATTTTTAATTGGGTTACTATTATTATTTTGCTATTGAGTTATACAAGTTCTCTATATATTTTGGATATTAACCCCCATCAGATATATGATTTGCACATATTTTTTCCCATTCCATAGATTGCCTTTTCAGAGCCCAGACTTAATTCCTGTGTTAGACTAAAAATGGCTGATATTATCAACCTACTTGTGTTCAGTTTAGATGTATTATTTGGAAAAAAGATTATTTATTGGTGCCTCATTTATAAAAGAGATCCCTTATTATATGACTGTAATGAGAATTAACTACAATAGCTGTGTTTTTAAAATTATTATTTCAGTTGCCCAGTGGCTCAGTTAGTTAAGAGCTCGTTCTAGAGTGTGAGCTGAGCTCTGAGCAACAGCAGTTCGATGCCCAGCCTGAGCTGAGCTGCCAACATGTGGCAGGATGGCTCAGCTAAAAAAAAAATATATATATATATATATATATATATATATATATATATATATATATTATTTCAGATGGCATTAAATATAATATTAAATGTAAAATAGGATGGGTACTGGATTTAGGAATATCAGGAATGGTAGGCAGCTTTATTAACATGGTTCAATTGACCCTACCTTTTGGTTTTCATGCCATTGTATGGTGTCCTCTTTTTTTAAAAAATAGATTTTTATTAAAGTATAACTAATATACAATATCATATTAGTTTCAGGTGTACAGCATGGTTATTCAATATTTATATACCTAAAGAAGTGACCACCATGATAAGTACAGGAACCATCTGACACCGTATTATGCTATCATAATATTATTGACTATACTCCCTATGCTGTACATTACATCCCAAAGACTTGTTTTATACTTGGAAATTTGAACCTCTTATTCTCCTTCACCTTTTTGCCCCTTTGATCTTTTTTTTCAATTACAGTTGACCATTCAGTATTATTTTATATTAACTTCAGGTGTACAGCATAGTTGTTAGACAGTTACATAATTTAAGAAGTAATTCCCCTGACTAGTCTAGTATCCACCTGGCACTATACATAGTTATTAGCATATTATTGATTATATTCCCTATGCTTTACTTTGTTTCTTTTCTGCTTTTCTGTTTTTTTTTATTCTTTTATTTTAAATTAAAGTTTATTGGGGTGACAATAGTTAGTCAAATTACATAGGTTTCAGGTGTACAATTCTGTAACACATCATCTATATATCACATTGTGTATCCACCACCCAGAGTCAGTTCTCCTTCCATCACCATATATTTGATCCCGTTTACCCTTTTCTACCACTCCCTTCCCCCCTTTCCCTCTAGTAACCACTAAACTATTGTTTGTGTCTATGAGTTTTTGTTTCTTTATTTGTTTGTCTTGTTCCTTTGTTGTTTTCAGTTTTATATCCCACATATCAGTGAAATCATATGGTTCTCGACTTTTTCTGTCTGATTTATTTTGCTTAGCATAATAATCTCAAATTCCATCCATGTTGTCGCAAATGGCACAATTTCATATTTTCTTATGGCAGGATAGTATTCCCATTGTGCATATATATCACATCTTTTTATTCAATCATCTATTGAAGGACACTTTGGTTGTTTCCATGTCTTGGCCACCATAAATAAAGATGCAGTGAACAACGGAGTACATATATCTTTACAGATAAATGTTTTCAGATTTTTTGAGGAGATGCCCAGGAGAGAGATTGCTGGGTCATATGATAATTCTATTCTTATTTTTTTTTGAGGAATCTCCACAATGCCTTCCATATCAACTTCACCAATCTGCATTCCCACCAACAGTGTATGAGGGTTCCTTTTTCTCCACACCCTCTCCAACACTTGTTATTATTTGTCTTGTTGGTAATAGCCATTCTAACTGGTGTGGGGTGATATCTCATTGTGGTTTTTATTTGCATTTCTCTGATGATTAATGATGTTGAGTATCTTTTCATATGTCTATTGGCTATCTGTATGTCCTTTTGGGAGAAATGTCTGTTCAAGTCTTCTGTCCAATTTTTAATTGGATTGTTTCTTTTTTGGTTGTTGAGTTTTATGAGTTCTTTATATATTTTGGGTAGTAGCCCCTTATCAGAGGAGTTGTTTGCAAAAATCTTCTCCCATTCAGTTTGTTGCCTCTTTATTTTGTTGATGGTTTCTTTTACTGTGCAGAAGATATTTGGTTTGATGTAGTCCCATTCATTTGTTTTAGCTTTTACTTCCCTTGCTTTTGAGGTCAAATTCATAAAATCCTCTTTGACCCAAAGGTCCATAACTTTAGTATCTATGCTTTCTTCTATGTAGTATATTGTTTCAGGTCTTATGTTTAGGTCTTTGATCCATTCTGAGTTAATTTTGGTACATGGTGACAGACAGCAGTCTAGTTTCATTTTTTTGTATGTGGCTTTCTAATTCTCCCAGCACCATTTATTGAAGAGGCTGTCTTTTCTCCATTGTATGTTTTTGGCTTTGTCGAAAATTATCTGTCCATATTTATGTGGGTTTATTTTTGGGTTTCAATTCTATTCCATTGATCTCTGTGTCTTTTTTCTGCCAATGCCATACTGTTTCGATTATTTTTGCCCTGTAGTACAAGCTGAAGTCAGGGAGTGTGATACCTCCAACAATGTTCTTTTTTCTTAAGATTGTTTTGGCTATTTGGGGTCTTATATGGTTCCATGCAAATCTGATGATTTTTTGTTCTATTTCTTTAAAAAATGCCATTGGGGTTTTGATGAGGATTGCATTAAATCTGTATATTGCTTTGAGTAATATGGCCATTTTAACTATGTTAATTCTTCCAATCCATGAACTCGGAATGTCTTTCCATTTCTTTGGGTCTTCTTCAATTTCTTTTAGAAATGTCTTATAGTTTTCAGTGTATAGTTCTTTCACTAACTTGGTTAACATTATTCCTAGGCATTTTATTATTTTTGTTGCAATTGCAAAAGGAATTTTTTTTTCTTTTTCTGAGATTGCATTGTTAATATATAGAATTGTAATGGATTTTTGTACATTGATTTTTGTAGCCAGCAACTTTACTGTATTCATTTATTGTTTCTAATAGCTTTTCAGTGGAGTCTTTAAGGTTTTTTATATATAGCATCATATCATCTGCAAAAAGTGACAATTTAACTTTTTCATTCCCATTTCAGATGCCTTTTATTTTTTTCTCTTGCCTGATTGTTCTGGCTAGGACTTCCAATACTATGTTGAAAAGCAATGGTAATAGGGGACAGCACTGTCTTGTTTCTGAACATAGAGCAAAGGGCTTAAGTTTTTCACCATTAATTATATTAGCTGCGGGTTTGTCATATATGGCTTTTATTATGTTGATGTATTTTACTTCTATATCCATTTCATTAAGTGTTTTAATCATAAATGGATGTTGTATCTTGTCAAATGCTATTTCTGCATCTATTGATATAATCATATAATTTTTGTCCTTTATATTGTTTACATGGTGTATCACATTGATCGATTTATGTATGTTGAACCATCCTTGTCCCTGAGATGAACCCCACTTGGTTGTGCTGTATAATCTTTTTAACGCATTGTTGTATTCAGTTTGCTAGAATTTTGTTTAGGATTTTTGGATCAGTATTCATCAGAGATATCGGCCTGTAGTTTTCTTTTTCTGTGTTAGCTTTACCAGGTTTTGGTATCAAGGTAATGTTGGCCTCATAAAATGAGTTATAGAGTATTGTCTCTTCTTCAATTTTTTTGGGAGAGTTTGAGTATGGCAGGTATTAGATTGTCTTTGAATGCCTGATAGAATTAGCTAGTGAAACCATCTGGTCCTGGATTTTTGCTTTTGGGAAGGTTTCGGATGACTGATTCAATTTCCTCACTGTTGATCAGTCTATTTAGATTTTCTAATTCTTTGTGATTCAGCCTAGGAAGTCTATATGTTTCTAAGAACTTGCCCATTTCTTCTAGGTTATTGAATTTGGTGGCATATAGCCCTCCATAGTATTCTTGGATGATCCTTTGTATTTCTGTGGCATCCGTGATAACTTTCCCTCTTTCATTTCTGATTTTGCTTATTTGTGTCTTTTCTCTTTTTATCTTAGTGAGTCTGGCCAAAGGTTTGTCAGTTTTATTCATCTTTTCAAAGAACCAGCTCTTTCTTGCATTAATTTTTTTCTATTGTCTTTTTTTTCTCTATTTCATTTAATTCTGCTCTCATTTTTATTATTTCCTTCCTTCTGCTGACTTTGGGTTTCATTTGTTCTTCTTTTTCTAGTTCTTTAAGGTTAATGTGAGGTCGTTTATCTGGGATTTTCCTTTTTTCTTGAGATAAGCCTGTAATGATATAAATTTCCCTCTTATTACTGATTTCCCTGCAGGCCAATAATTTTGGTAGGATATATTTTCATTCTCATTTGTTTCAATATATCTTTTGAGCTCTCCTTTTATTTATTCTTCAACCCAGTCATTCTTTAAAAGCATGTTGTTTAATCTCCATTATTTGTGATTTTTCCTGCTTTCTTTTTGCAGTTGATATCCAATTTCAAAGCCTTGTGATCAGAGAATATGCTTGGTATGATTTCAATCTTCTTAAATTTCTGAGGCTAGTTTTATGTCCTAATATATGGTCTATCCTTGAGAATGTTCCATGTACACTAGAAAAGAATGTATAGTCTGATGTCCTGGGATGAAGTGCTCTATAAATGTCACTTATGTCTGTTTCATCTAATGTGTCATTTAGGGCTGATATTTCTTTATTTTCTGTTTGGATGATCTATTGATAGCTGTCAATGATGGATTTATGTCCCCTACTATAATTGTGTTTTGGTCAATTTCTCCCTTTAGTTCTGTTAGTAGTTGCTTTGTATATTTCAGTGCTCCCTGATTGGGGGCATAAATATGGATGACCGTTAGGTCTTCTTGTTGTATAGCCTCCTTTATCATTATGAAATGTCTATCTTTGTCTCTTGTTACCTTTTTTATTCTGAAGGCTGTTTCATTTGATATCAGTATGGTTACACCTGCTTTCCTCTGAATATCATTTGCTTGGAGAGTCAATTTCCACCCTTTCACTTTGAGTCTATATTTGTCCTTGTAGTTGAGATGTGTTTCTTGGAGGCAGCATATGCTTGGGTTTAGTTTTTTGATCCAATCTTCTACTCTGTGCCTTTTTATTGGTGAGTTCAGTCTATTTACATTTAGGGTGATTATTGATTTATGAGGATTTCCTGTCATTCTATCTCTGGTTTTCTGGTAGGACTGTGTCTCCATTGTTTCTTTGCCTCTTTGTTGCTGTCTGTTATTTCTATGTGGTTGTATTCTACTATTTTTCCTTCTAGTTCTTCTTTTTTTGTTATATATTTCTGTCTTGTTTCTTTCTTTTTTTTTTTTTGAGTGGTTACCATTAAGTTTATTTAAAAGGAAGTTTCATATTTAGAGTATTCCATTTTCTTTTTTTTTTTTTTTTAATGAACTCTAAGTCTTTATTATTATTTTTTTTTGTTTTTTTTTGTTTGTTTGTTTGTTTGTTTGTTTTTTGAGGGCAGTGTCACTGGCCCTTATATGTGGGACCGAACCGGGGCCGCTGGCTTCCCAAGCCAGCGCTTAACCACCGCGCCACTCGGCCGGCCGAGAGTATTCCATTTTCTTCAGTATACTTTATTTCTATATTGCCCTATACCAGTTCAGACTTTTACTCTCTCTCCTTTTATGGTTTTCTTATCATAAATTATCCCTATTTATGTTGAGTTGATTTCTGTGCTGCAGTACAAGTTGTCTTTTTCCTCTTTTTTTTTTTGATTTTTTTTTTTTCTTCTTTACCCTGTATGTTATGTTTAAGTGTATAGTGTCCCATTTGGTGTAGGGGTTGCCATTTCCTGCTCTGTTTGTAATGCTACTCATGGTTTTGTATTCTTTTGCTTTTTTGTTTTAGGTTGATTAGCCTTCTGTATTTCTCACAATGCAGGTTGTGTTTTAGAAAATACCTTCAGCTTCTGTATGTCTGGAAAGGTCTTTATTCCTCCTTTATACATACAGGATATCTTTGCTGGATATGTTATTCTTGGCTCATACTTTCTCTCTTTCAATAGTTTGAATATTTGATTCCACTTTCTCCTAGCTTGTAGAGTTTCTGCTGAAAAATCTGATGAAAACCTAATGGGATTTCCTTGGTAGGTTACTATCTTCTTTTCCTTGGTTGCCTTGAGGATTCTTTCTTTATTGTCAATTTTTGACAGTTTCAATACAATGTGCCTTGGAGAAGACCTGTTGGGATTGAGGTAATTAGGTGTTCTATTTGCTTCTTGGATTGAAGGATCCAGTTCTTTCCACAAGTTTGGGACATTCTTAATGACTATTTGTTTGATTATAATACTCTCTGTTCCTGTCTCCCTTTTGTTTCCTTCTGGTATGCCCATTATTCTTCTGTTGCTCTTTCTGATGGAGTCAGGAAGTTCTTGTAGAGTTCTTCCATTTCTTTTAACTCTCAAGTCTCTCTCTTCTTTGATCTGTGTTGTTTCCAGATTTCAATCTTTGATGTCACTGATTCTTTCCTCCATTTGGTCAGCTCTATTGCCTAAGCTGGCTATTTCATTCTTCATTTCTTTTATTGGGTTCTTAATCTCCAGAAATTCTATTTGTTTTTTAAAAAATTTCAATCTCTTTGGTAAAATGTTAATTTTTTTTTCTTTGAGTATGTTTCTGAGTTCATTAAACTGCCTGTCTGTGCTTTCCTGCATCTTGTTAAGTTTTTTCAGAATTGCAATCTTGAATTCTCTGTTATTTAAGTCATATATTTCCACATCTTTAAGTTCATTTTCTTTAAACTTTTCATTTTCTTTCTTTTTTTTTTAAAAAAAAGATTTTATTGGGGAATTGGGGGAGGGGAACAGCATTGGGGAATCGGAGAAGGGGAACAGACAAGTTGCTGTCTTTTTGTTCGTCAGTCTAGTTGCGGAGGACATTGCTTCACTGGCCCATGTTGGTATCGTTATTGTGCTTTTCCCAGTTGCCAGCCTCTGGATGGCCGCTCACTGCAGCTGTTGGCATCTCACACTGGCTGCCAGCTGCTCACGCTGGCTGCTGGCCACTCACTGTAGCCTATGGCAGCCCACTGCAGCAGGGGCTGCAGCCTACATCATCGCCGGGGCTCGCAGCCCAGCTCCAGGTGGAACTGTTAGCTGTAGAGGGCAGTGTCACTGGCCCTCATATGTGGGATCCGAACCAGGGCCGCTGGCATCCCCAAACGAGCTCTTAACCAATGTGCCACTTGGCCGGCCTTCATGTTCTTTTTGAGTTGCCTTGTTACCTTGGTTATTCATGGCAATTAATGAATTATTATTTATTTTCCTAGGCATCTACAGGAGTGGATTCTGCAACAGGTTGATAGGAAGAGATCTTATTTGATTTTCAGTAGGTGTTGGTGTAATATTTTATTTTCTCTCCCACTATAGTCTTATTCTCTCTCACACTGTAGTGTTTTATTTTCTCTTGCACTGTTCTGGTTTCTCACATGATGGGGGGGGGTGTTTCCCTGAAAGGTGAGCTTCTGTTCTGTGAGCAGGTTACCTGTGTCTCGGGGCATCGCCCCCGAGGAGGGATGTGGAGAGCTTCTGAGCCCCAAAGCTCTTCCAACTACTAGATTCAGGGCCTGTGTGTTTCTGCTGCTCTGTTTACCCCTGCAGGGATCCACCCAGATAGGAAGGGGCAGGGGTGGAGTGGGTTGTGAGAGGAGGCTCTGAGCAATGGCGGCGAGGACCAGCAGTTATCTTGAACCCAAGGTTCCTTCCCCTTCACTGGAACTACCTTGGCTGTGAGTCTGTGGCTGGGGGCTTCAGCCCTCAGAGCTGTAAATATTCTGTTATTTTGATCTGACACTATTATTGTTGTGCCTTTAGCACTGGGAGGGTTGAGGTGGGGTGAGTTCTGGGAGGGTGGGGAAGGGTCAGCTAGGCTCCGTGCCCATGCCTTCCATCCTCTGCTTGGCAGTGAGGGCTTAAATCACCATTCGCACCCTTCTTCCCTCAGTCTTTGCTCCGAGGTCTCTGCCGTGAACGAACGTTGGGTTCAGCAGTGTTATATGCTGATCTCTCAGGCGGGACTGTGAGCCATAAAGAGGAGCACTAGCAGTCCGAATTCTTCCCTCTCCTGTGACTGCAGTAGCTCCTGAATGCAGGGAGCTGGGAGCTCCAAGCTCCGGGGCCTGTGTCCTGCACTCGCACCACCCGCTTCTCCGTACTTCCCCCTTCCCTTCTCCCTTGCTTGCCCAATTTGCCCACCTTTAGATGATTTCAGTTGTGCATCTCTTAGTCTTGCCTGTCTGCTGTGCAGGGAGTCCTTTGTGGAATTATAGTTGTTCAATTTGTTGTAAATTCCAGGGGAGATTTCAAGAGGCTCACCTTATATTGCCATTTCTGTGACGTCACCTCCCCCATGCTTTACTTTACATCCCCATGACTGTTTTGTAATTACCACTTTGTACTTCTTAATCCTTTCACATTTTTTACCCTGCCCCTGCCCCCTCCTATCTATCACACTGATAAATCTAGTACCCATCTCACACCACACATAGTTATTACAATATTATTGACTATATTCCTTATGCTATACCCTACATCCCCATTACTACTGTGTAACAACCAATTTGTATTTCTTAATCCCTTCCCCTTTTCACCCATCCCCCAGACCCTCTCCAATCTGGCAACTATTAAAATGTACTCTGTATATATGAGTTTGTTTCTATTTTATTTGTTTATTTATTTTGTTCTTTAGATTCTACATATAAGTGAAATCACATTGCATCTGTCTTTATCTGTCTGATGTATTCCTCTCAGCACAATAGCCTCCAGGTCCAACTATACTACAGTAGATGGCAAGAACCCATTCTCTTCCATCACCAAACAATATTCCATTGTATGTATGTACTGCTTCCTCTTTATCCCTTCATTCATTAATGAATACCCAGGTTATCTGCATATCTTGACCATTGTAAACAATGCTGCAATGAACATATGAATTCACATGTCCCCTCAAAATAGTGTTTTGCATTTCTCCAGATAAATATGTAGAAGTGGGATTACTGGGTCCCTCTTTGTCTCTTATTATAGCTTTTGTTTTAAAGTCTATTTTGTCTGGCATCAGTATTGCTTCCCAGCTTTTTTGTTTGTTTGTTTCCATTTTCATGAAATGTCTTTTTCTATCCCTTTACTTTCAGTCTGTGTGCATTTTTTCAACCTGAAGTGAATTTCTGGTAGACAGCCTATGTATGGGTCTCGTTTTCTTAGCCATTCAGCCACACTATCTTTGTTAATCCATTTACATTTAAAGTAATTGTTGATAGATATGTAGTTATTGCCATCTTATTATTCATTAAAATTTTTTTTTTTTCGCATCTTAAAGAAGTCCTTTTATGATTTCTTGAAATTTTGGTTTGGTGTTTATGAACTCCTTTAGCTTTTTCTTTTCTAAGAAGCTCTTTATCTGTCCTTTGATTTTAAGTGATAGCCTTTCTGGTTAGAGTAGTCTTTTTTTCTTTTTAACTTTATTATTATTATTGTTATTATTATTATTAGTTACATATGTACAAAACAATGCAGTAGTTATTTTTTCACCCCTTGCAAAGTGACTCCCCCTTTCCCCCTACCTTGCCCCCCCATCCCCGATATCATATATAACTATTACAATTCCATTGACTCCATCCCCACACTATATTCTACATCCCATGACTATATATGTGTCAAATTATAGTTGACATATAATATTACTCAGTGGCAGCTTATGTTAGAGTAGTCTTGGTTGTAGTTTCTTGTTTTTCATCACAATGAATATTTTGTGCCAATCCTTTCTGGCCTGCAAAGTCTCTTGAGAAAACAGCTGACAATCTTATGGGAGCTCTTTTGTAGGTAACTAACTTCTTTACTCTTGCTGCTTTTAAGATTCTTTCTTTGTCTTTAAGCTTTGGCATTTTAATTATGATGTGTCTTGATATAGGTCTCTTTGGGTTCATCTTCGTTGGGACTCACTGCGCTTCTTGGGCTTATATATCTATTTCCTTCACCAGGTTAGGGAAGTTTTCTGGTAAATTGCTTGTCTCCATTTTGTTTAGTCCTTTTTCTGGAGCTTTGTTCTGTTCTTTCATTTGAGACATGTTTCTTTGTCTCCCCATTTTGGCTGCTGCCTATATTTATTTCTATGTATTAGGTAGGGCTGCTATAGCTCCTGGATTTAATAGAGTGGTCTTATGTAGTAGGTGTCCTGTGGGATCCAGTGGCCAGTCTCCCTGCTTACCTGAGCCGTGTATTGCTGCTGTGTCCTTTGTGTGGGTTGTGTGTGTCCTCCTGTTGTAGTTGAGCCTTGGATGCTGTTTGCACATCAATAGGAGGGTTGACCTTCAGGCTGATTGGTTCTGACTATAGTATAGGTGCTGTGGTGCAAGGGATAAACTTAAACAGCAACATCTGCTTTAGCAAGGCTCTGGTGCCTGCACAGTCTGCTCTGTGGGCATGTCATCCTTGGAGGTGGCTAGGTGATCCTGTGGCTCAGTTCAAAGCTGTCCACCAGTGTACCAGCCCTGGGCTTTTTGAGAGGGGCCCCACCACAGACTAAGTTCAGCTGTCAACTGTGCCCTGCCCACAGCCACCAGGATGCCACAAAGCTACTTGAAGTTGGCTGCCACCTGCACTGGGCTTGTAGGTGTCTCAAAAGGCCAAGTTGCAAACTGAGGCTCTCTGTGGCTAGTGCCAAGCTTATGGTTGCTCAGCAGGAAGTATGGGACACATTGAAGCCAGATGCTGCTTGTTTGAGTTTTGTGAACCTTTAATAGATTTTAGGAAAGTCCACACATGAGCCAAGACAGACTGCTTGTATAGAAAGCCACTGGAAGTGACTTGGATGTGCCTAAAATTTGACTGGGGTGTCAGGGAACCATCAGGGCGGGTGGCCGAATGGTGATGGAGACTCCGATATGGCAGCCACCTTCATCTGCACATTGGTAGAGGGAGGGTTCAACAAAGAAACAATGGTTTTTTCCAGCTCCTGTGTCTGGGAGAAAGCTGCCTGCCCGCCCCCCCCGACTGCTGCCCCCGTCCCCCCACACACACACAGTCCTCACCCTGCAGCCAGCCAGACATCTCAGTTCCTCCCTGTATGTCTTGGCACCTTTTGAGCTGCTGCCCCTGCACTGGAGCTCAGAGCATGTGAGTCCATCTGTGAGTAAGTCCATGCTCAGTCTCTTTAAGAGGATTCCCTGGGATTCCAGCAGGCCTCTGTCTCAGTGAGCCACAGTATCAACTGATTTTCACAAAAAGAAGTTATGGGAACTTCTCTCCCTGACACTGAAACCCTGGGCTGGGGAGCCTGGTGTGGGGCTGGAACCCCTCATTCCTCCATGAAAGGGGAGGACTTCCACAGCCGAGATATCGTTCCTGATTTTTAATGGTCAGACATTAGTGTGGGGCCAGCCTGTTCTGCTTCTCTGCCCCTCTTACCAGTCTTGAGGTGGCTTCTTCTGTATGAAGTTTGACAAATTAGATTCACAAACTCATCCTAGAAAAAGTGTTACATACCTCATTGCTGAATATCACTATGGTCACCTTCGAAATACTCCCCTTGGGAAGCTGTGCACTGATGCCAGCACCTAGTCCACCCTTCAAAGCAACTTTGGAACTCTTTCTGGAATGGCCATTTGAGCTGTCATCATATTACCCTTGATGTCCTGAATGTCATCCAGATGTCTTCCTTTCAATATTTCCTTTATCTTCGGGTAAAGAAAGAAGTCATTAGGGCCCAGATCAGGTGAGTAGGGTGGGTGTTCCAATACAGTTGTTTGTTTATTGGCTAAAAACTCCCTCACAGACAGTGCCGTGTGAGCTGGTGCATTGTTGTGATACAAGAGCCATGAATTGTTGAAAAGTTCAGGTATTTTCCATCTAACTTTTTCACGCAGCCTTTTTAGCACTTCCAAATAGTAAACTTGGTTAACTGTTTGTTGGTACAAATTCATAATGAATAATCCCTCTGATATAAAAAAAAGGTTAGCAACATCATTGCAACAAGTTCACAAACTTAATTTCGTATGGTATTTGCTTAATGTGATTCTCTATTTCCCACTTTTCTTTTAAACTTATTAGTTAGAATTCTATTGTGAAGAAAAGAGTTCTCTTCTCCTTGATTAATTGATTTATTCAAGTCTTTATTTATATCAAAAATCAATTTTGCTGTACTCTATTGTAGAAGTGAGTTACTAGAACCAGCCCTTAAGAGGAGATTCTAGATTTTCGGTCAAGATGGCAGAGTCGGTAAATGTTTTGCTTGCCTACTCTCATGACCACATTAAAATTGCAACTAAGCTACAGAACAACCATTGTTGAGAACCTCATGAAGTCCAGCTGAATTGAAGTCCTACCTGTAAGAACATACAAGGTCTGACAATTATGTTTGCAACTTCATCCTGGAAAAATACTGAATTTTGCTGAATATCAGTATGGTCACCTTAGAAGTACTCCCCTTGGGAAGCTATGCATTGATTCTAGTGCTTAGTCCACCCTTCAAAGCAATTTTAGAACTCTTTTTCTGAAATGGCCATTAGAGCTATTGGCCTTGATGTCCTGAATGTCATAAAAATGTCTTCCTTTCATTATTTCCTTTCTCTTAGGGTAAAGAAAGAAGTTATTGGGGACCAAATCAGATGAGTAGGGAGGGTGTCCCAATACAGTTATTTGTATACTAATAGGCAAACACGTATTAATACATTCATGGCAGCATTATTCATAATATTCCCAAATTGGAAGCACCCAGATGTCCACCTACAGCACATTTGATAAATAATTCATGCAATGAAATGTTACATAGCAATAAAAATGAGCTCATCATACATCTTTCAATGTAAATGAATCTCAAAATTCTATGGTTAAGAAGAGAAAGAAGCCAGTCACCTACACAGACTCACACCATATCCTGTGATTCTATTTAGTTAAAACTAAAAAACAAAAATTTTTTTTAGGGTTACTTAATTTTAAGCTAAATTATCGATACAAGGAAGGGACAATAAGGGGTCGTTTTGGGTCCTAAGAATGTTTTATTTCATAACTTAGGTAGTGGTTACATAACTATTTTATAATAATTTGTTAAATTATGCATTTATTTCTGTGAAAAAGAAATATGATATCCACTCAGCCTTTTTTGGGCAAATCACAGTTTCCTACTGCCACAAAAATATTTAATAAATGATGTAGTACACTTAAGTACTTAATCTTTACAATCATAAATATTTACACTTTTCTGAACTTTGATAGAGTCATATCTTTTCTATAATAAGTGTTATAGACAGGAAGATTCTTAACAAAATTTGTTGACAATGACAATCTGTTTTATCAAATTTTGCAGAAAATGTGGGCCAATTTCTTTTATTATAACCATATGTAATGTGAAACTAAAAGTCAAGATTTTCCTTAATTTACTTCCTTTTCAGTAAATGCCTCCAGGCATAAAAGGGTGCTGAAATGTCTCCAAGTCAGATTGTTAAAAAAAAAAAAAAAAAAATTCAGAAATGATCGTTTTTCGACTCGTCCACTTGATGGCACTAAACTAACATAGAATGTATGCTATTCCTCCATAGACATTTGATGTATTAATATGTTTCCAATGTGTTTTCATAATCTTAGACCTTGTGAATTCTGCAGTTCTTTTTTGGCTTAGAGCTTTGTATATATTCAGTAAGGAAAAAAAGATTAAAAATTCTTAGAGAATTAAAGCTGGTTTTGAGAATTAAAGAAAGATGTATTAAAACTGTCTAGTTCAAATAGAGCTTTTCATGTCTTCTTGCCTCTTGCTCCTTTCACATCTCCAAATTATGAACCCTAGGCAAATAAATAATTTTGTCTCTAGGATTTTAGAAGATCAAGCTTGGTAGATATATATGCATTGCAAGATTTTAAACTGAATTCTTTTGTGGGGAAAATGAAATGAAGATTTGGCCCATGTGTCCTGGTCATCTTGGGCTGGTTTCCATAGATTGGGTGGCTTAAAGAGCCAACATTTATTTCTTACAGTTCTGGAGCCTGAGATATCTGAGATCAAGATGCTGCCAGATATAGTGCCTGGTGAGGGCCCACTTTTTGGTTTGCAAATGAACATCATCTTTTTGTATTTTTGCATTGCAGAGTGGAGAGAGGAAACAAACTCCCCTGTCTCTTTTCATAAGGGCACTAATCCCATTCATGAGGGCTCCAACCTCATAACCTAATTACCTCCCAAAGGCTCTACCTCCTATTACCATCACATAGAGGATTAGAATTTCAACACATGACTTTTGGGGAGACATAAACATTCAGTCCATAACACCATAGCTCATCCACTGCATATCAGAGACAAGAAAGGGCAGAACTTTTGCACACTGGCAGCAAGGATGCACTGAAATAGTTCTGGGTTCTGCAGTTTAAGAAAGATGCTGCTTTCCTTCCTGAAGGAGCATCTTTTCTTGGATATTAAGCAGACTGAGGGGTCGGCCGAGTAGCGCTTGGTTAAGAGCTGGTTTTGGGATGCCAGCGGCCCCGGTTCGGACCCCACATATGAGGGCCAGTGACAATGCCCTCTACAGCTAACAACAGCTCCACCTGGAGCTGGGCTGTGCGAGCCCCCGTGATGGTGTAGGCTGCAGCCCCTGCTGCAGTGGGCTGCCATAGACTACAGTGAGTGACCGGCAGCCAGCGTGAATGGCCAGCAGCCAGCGTGAACTGCCAATAGCCGTGGTGAGCGACCATCCAGAGGCCGGCGACTGATCTGCCTCATCCAGGAAGAGTGCAATGACGATACCAACATGGGCCAGTGATGCCACATCCTCCGCAACTAGACGGAAGAACAAAAAGACAGCAACTTGTCTGTTCCCCTCCCCCAATTCCCCAATAAAATCTTTTTTTTTTTTTAAAAAAAAAAAAGCAGACTCAGGCTTCTTTACCCTGACTCCTCATCTGTAAGCAGTGGAAAGTGATTCTTGGCTGGTGCAGAGGATTGGTAGACAGAAGAAATGTGAGGGGCTACTATTTGTTTGGGTGCAATTTACTGAAAGTAGAGTAAATTAAAGTCTTGACTTCTATAGTAGTTTCATGTTACATACAGCTATAAAAAATGTCCTGGTTGTTCTCTGAATGAAATAATTTTGCTTTATATATATCAAAATATTGGTATTGCAAAACTGTAGACAAGCCTATGCATACTACGTGGAGTACCAATAATGATCAGAAAAGAAAGCAACAAGGATCTCCCGTTTTAGATTAACCTTAACAGGCCCTTTTTTTTTGACTTGTAATAAAATAAGATATTTTTTCTACATTCTTTTAAAAAATCCTGCAAGTGCTTCACCTTCTGTGTGGGGACTTCAAGGTGCTTTTTGCCTGTGAATAGCCTCTGCAGGTGGCAGACTGTGTTCCAGGGCAGACAGGAAACTTCTTGAGACCAGGGACTGTCTTATTTTCATCTCTATCCCTTACAGCAGAGAACCCAGTGACTGAGAGATGGACACTCAGTATACATGGGTATGAGAACTGCATTGTCATTCTGTTCAATCTAAGACCCGATCTTATATTTCTTTCTTTTCTGTGAAGATGTGTTTATCTAATATGTTCATATATGAATTAAGGTCATCACATCTTAAAGGGAGAAAAGTTGATAGAAAATGAAATACATGGTGTGCATGGTTTTAAATCTAAACGTACTTTTTGAAATAAAGTCCCACTCTGTACTTTCCTTACCACTTCCTTCCTCTTTTGTTGCAAAAGACCAGCAGTTTTGTCCATAGTACTTCAGGTAATGTTTATTTCCCTCAAGAATGGAAAATGTTTAAATGATCACTCCTTTAGCATTATTTGACAATATGAAACAGTTTTTTTGTCTATTAAATTTTTAAATGTTACCAATAAGAAATAAAAAATGAACATATTATAATAATAGGAATTAAAAAATAAGTAGACAAGATATTTTGGACTTTAAAAAAATATAAGAAAACAAAACAGAAAACTCACATAAGCTAAGAAAAACACAAAAAATCTGATTTTTTAAAATAGTATATGATTCATCTCATCTTTATGTTTCTTGAATCATCAGCCATTTGTCAAAATGCCAAAAGCAATATTATGTGCAGGAGGGATATTAATTTTAACCTTAATTTAGCTAGGAAGAGCTCTGTGAGCCAAATTTGTATTTCATGCAGCCTACACAAAGTTTCTGAATATTAGAACAATAGGAAAGCATCACAGTGTATATTTCCTAAAATTTAACAAAATATAGTTTAAAAGCTTTGAATCAAAGATCTCCCATCTTTAATGACTGTCTCTCCAAATATAAAAAAAAAAGTCTTCGCAGGCAATATCAACTATTGCCATGATATGCTTTGATGAATAGCTAGAATCTAAAATAATTTTATTAATTAAGAAAAGAGAAGAATTGCTAAGACTTAATAGTTCATATGGGTATTTCTGACTGGGTCTAAAAATGTTTGCATATTTTAACTCTAAATGTTGTTTTCTTCTCTCTACATTAAAAAAAATACAGAGAGGAGAAAAGTTACTCATTGGCTGAGCCTATAAAATAACAAATATTTGCGTTTCTGGGGGAAAATTGAAACATGGACTAAGCTCTAAAGACAGATCTAGTGCAGACAAAGTTCTCCTGATTTGGATGTGTGTCAGTGCCGTAACATAATGCCTGGAACATAGTAGTTACTCAATGAACGTTTATTGAAAGAAGAGGCCACTGAAACTGTGGATCCTACTTTCTCTTGAGTTCTTCAGTTTACCTTCATACCAATGTCACTTTCTTAGTTCTGGTCCTCATCATCCCTGGTCTATTTATTGTACTAGCCTACTAATTTGTCTCTCTGGTGACTGTCATGTTTTCTCTTATTCATTTTCTACAATCTAACTTTGATTTTTCTCCAAAGTGAAATTAGACAATAAAAATAGCTAACATTTATTAATCCTTAGTATGTGCCAAACGCTTTACATGCCTCATATAATAAAATTCTTTTTTTTTTTTTAAACTTTATTGTGGACGGTGTGTTTTTCCCAGGACCCATCAGCTCCAACTCAAGTTATTGTCCTTGAATTTATTGGGTTGTCGGAAAAGTCATGATGTATTTTTTCTATGTTTTTCTTTGCAAAAATGCATCATGACTTTTCCGACAACCCAATAGTTGTGGAGGGCGCAGCTCAGCTCCAAGTCCAGTTGCTGTTTTCAGTCTAGTTGTGGAGGGTGCAGCCCACCATCCCATGTGGGAGTCCAACCAGCAACCTTATTGTTAAGAGCACACACTCTAACCAACTGAGCTACCCAGCCACCCTTCATATTATAAAATTCTTGCAGTAACAATAATAAGAAGGCATTATTATTTCTGATTTTAGACATAAGTAAACCAAGGCACAGAGAGGTTAAGTGGTAGGCAGAAGTCAGTTTGGCTATTGTAGTGTATCTTTAAGTGCTATTATGCTCTTTGATGTGTTCAGGTGACTAATGATTTCAGTTTTTCTGAAACTGGTTTAGTGTAGCACTGAAAGTCAGGTGTTATAGGAAACCTCTCTGTTCCAGGTAAACTGGGATCATTGGTCACCTTACATGTATTGTAAGAACTTTACAATAGTACACTGTCATTTCTCCCCTCCTGACTTTTGTGCTGTTTTATGAAACATTTTACTTTTCCAAATGTTAGAAACCCCATACTACAATGCTAATATTTTTGTTTAAAAAGTCAATTATTCTTAAAAGAGATTTAAATGACATGAAAATATTGTTTATTGTCTATGTTCATCAATGCTTTGTATAGACCCAAATTTCCATGTGGTGTTCTTTTCATCCTGCCTAAAGGATTTCTTTTAATATTTCTTGCAGTGTGAGTCTGCTGGTGATGATTATTTCAGCTTTTGTATACTGAAATGCTTTTATTTTGATTTCGTTTTTGAAAGAAAACAGAATAGAACTCAATAGAATTATAGAATTACATTTTACTCCTTCAGTATTTTAAAACATTTGCTCTACAGAATTCTTGCTTGCATCACTTCCTCTGTTTTTCTTCACTTTTACTGAGATATAATTTACATATAATATTGTATTCATCTAAGTACACAACATAATGATTTGATATTTTATATATATATACACATATATATATGTATTGCAAAATGATCACCATAATAAGTTTAGTTAACATCAATCAACTCACAATTTTTATTTCATGTGATGAGAACTTCAATATTTACTCTCTTAGCAACCTTCAAATATACAGAACAGTGATGTTAACTATAGCCGCCATGCTGTACAGTACATCCCCAGAACATATTTATCTTATAATTGGAAATTGGTACCTTTTGATCAATTTTACCCATATAACACCCCCCCCACCTCTGGCAACTATGAATGCTTTATTTTTTCTAGATGCCACATGTAAGTAGTGAGAACATACAGTATTTGTATTTCTTTCTCTGACTTTTTCACTTATAAGAATGCCTTTGAAGTTCATCCATGTTGTTGCAAATAGTAAGATTTCCTTTTTTTATGGCTGAATAATATTCCAATATCTATATATCTATGTCTGTCTATCTATCTATCTATCTATCTATCTATCTATCTATCTATCTATCATCTAAACACATTTCCTTTATCCATTTATCTGTTGATGGACACTCAGGTTGTTGCTATATCTTGGCTGTTGTCAACAACGTTGCAATGAACATGAAGTTGCAGACATCTTTTTCAGATAGTATTTTTGTTTTCTTTAGATAAATACTCAAAAATTGAATTCCTGGATCATATGGTAGTCCTATTTTTTTTTTTTTTTTTAGCTGAGCCATCCTGCCACCTGTTGGCAGCTCAATGGCAACTCAGCTCGGGCTGGCCTCGAACAGCTGTTGCTCAGAGCTCAGCTCGCACTCTTGAGCGAGCTCTTAACCAACTGAGCCACTCGGCCGGCCCGGTAGTCCTATTTTTAATTTTTGGAGAAAACTTCATACTGTTTTCCATACATATTGCACCAATTTATATTCCCATCAACAGTGCACAGGGTTCCCTTTACTCCACATCCTCACCAATACTTGTTATTTCTTGTCTTTTTGATAACAGCTGTAACAGGTGTGAGTTGATATCTCATTGTGGTTTTTATTTGTCTTTCTCTGATGATTGGTGATGTTGAACACTTCTTAATGTACCTGTTGGCTTCTGTATGTCTTCTTTGGAAAACATTTAATTAGGTTGTTCTTTTTTTTTTTCTTAGTTGTATGAATTCTTTGTATATGTGGGATATTAACCCCTTATTAGATATATGATTTGCAAACATTTTCCCCATTCCATAGGTTGTCTTTTCATTTTGTTGATGCTTTCCTTTTCTGTACAGAAGCTTTTAGTTTGACGTAGTCCCACTTGTTTACTTTTACTTTTGACATCACATCAAAAAGAAAAACATTGTCATAATCATTGTCTAGGAACTTACCTCCTATGTTTTCTTCTCGGAATTTTATGGTCTCAGGTCTTTTTTTTATTTTTTTATTTTTTGAGGGCAGTGGGATCCGACCAGTGTCGCTGGCGTCCCAAGCCAGTTCCTAACCACCGCGCCACTTGGCTGGCCCGGTTTCAGGTCTTATGTTCATTTTGTCTTTCGTTCATTTTGAGTTGATTTTCGTGTATGGTGTAAGATAGGAACCCATTTTCATTCTTTTGCATGTGTCTGTTGAGTTTTCCCAACACCATTTATTAAAGAGACTATTCTTGGCTCTTTTTTTGTAAATTAATCGACCACATATGCGTGGCTATATTTCTGGGCTCTCTATTCTGTTCCATTTATCTATGTGTCTTTTTTTTTCTTTTTTTCCAATATCTTACTGTTTTGATTGCTATAGTTTTATAATATAATTTGAAATCAGAGAGAGTGAGGCTTCCACCTTTGTCTTTTTCTCAAGATTGTTTTGGCTATTTGGGGTCTTTTATGGTTCCATACAAATTTTAGGATTGTTTGTTCTATTTTTATAAAAAAAAATGCCTTTGGAAGTTGGATAGGGATTGCACTGAATCTGTAGGTAATTTTTGATTAGATGGATGACATTATAAATTTTACCTTCTTGGGCTTTGTGTTTGTTTATTACAAATATTCTTGAGACTTTTTTCTTGGGACACAATTAAGTCACTGAGAAAGAGTTTGATCCTCTCAGGACTTGATTTTAATATTTGTCAGGCAGGATTTTAGCTGTCCTCAGTCTACGGATAATTTTTCTCCACTACTCTTCTGAGTACTCTATTCAAAGTCCCATGAATTATGAAGTATTCCAGTATTGCTGTTGGGAACAGGCACTATTCCTCGCCCACTGTAAGTGCTGGACACCATTACCTCTAATCTTTTCATTGGTTCTTTTCCCAGCCCCCCATGTTTTCCGTTTTTGCATGCCCTGATCTGTACTCAGCTGAATATTTAAGTGGAATCCTTTATAGATCTCTCTTTATGTAGCTTTCTCTTCTCCAGTGTTCTGTGAACATTAGCTGTCTTGGTATTCCTGGACTTTCATGTCAGTTCAGCAAGCCCTCCAGGTTCTGCTTAGATTCCCCCATGCTGCACCAATGCCTGGAAATGCGTGCTTGCAAGGCAATAATCTGGGGACAACTCTAGGGCTGACTTCATTTGTTTTGTTTCTCAAGGATCACAGTCCTTTGTTGACTGTCTACTGTCTTTTTTTTTTTTTTTAGAGGGTAGTGTCACTGGCCCTCATATGTGGGATCCGAACCGGGGCCGCTGACTCACCAAGCCAGCTCTTAACGACCACACCACTCGGCTGGCCCTCTACTATCTTATGAGCCATTAATTCATACATATTTATTTGTTTATTACCTGTCTCAGGTGGAGAATAAGTCTTGTCTCTGCACCTTCATTTGGCTGTAAGTATGAGTCCAAAATCTGTTGAATGAGTAATCATAAAACGTTTGTTTTTCCTTTCATGTTGCTCTACATATTAGCACACAAATTTAGTGTGATTGTTTACATTTTCTGAACTTAATTCTAAACTGTTTTCATTTATTCAAGTTCTCAGACTAATGTTTTTGGGTACGTAGAACGTGATATAAATGAAAGGACTGAAATGAAATGAGTAACCACAAAAATTAGCCACTTAACAGGATCAAGATAAGCAAGTTCATTCTCAGTTTGCTTATTTATATCCTATTTACCAGTTGCCTCACTGGTGTTTTGAAATAACTACAAAAATATTGTTTATTTTTGTAATACAAAACAGAAATTGTCCAGGAAACATTTTAGATGATCTAAATGTGATCTAGCTAGATAATAAAATAATAACTCTTCTGAATGGCTAATATCCATTTATATGGATAAAATCATGACCCATGTAATTTGACTTTGAATTCAACTATCATTTACTGTATACATTCTATGTGCCAGACACTAAGCTAAATCTAGAGATAGAGATGATTAATAAATAGCCTCTGCCCTGGAGGAGCTCACAGGGAGGCAGACCTGATAAGTGAGTTGACAATGTGATAATTGCTGCAATTACACTAATTATGGGTTGCTATGAGAGCAGTGAGGTGGGACACCTCACACAGCTCAGGAGGGTGTGATGGTTTTGGTTGAGAAGGTATAACGGATGCCATGTGTTGGTTACTTATTCCTCTCTCCTTCCTTGCTCTGATTTAGGGAGGCATTCACTCTGACCTCCCATAAAGTGAATGTTCACAAGTCTAAGCCAATCATTGTTAATCATTGTACTTCTATGTTCACTTTCAATGACTGGTCTAGGTGTGGGCATGTGACACAACCCTGGGAAGAGAAACCTAAGTAATTCTACAGATGGGACTCTGGACAGGCTTTTCTCCTGATAGGAGACATGTGGGGGGAAACTTCTTTTTCGACTTTGATCACGGTTGTGTGATAACAAGATATCTGAACTGTGACATCCATAGTGAGATTATGAAAGGAAAGGACAGCCTGAGCATGGGCTCTAACATGCTGAGAATAGAAGAGCAGAAACAGGAAAAGTTGTTGGGTCCTTGTTGACATCATAGTGTTGCTGAATTAAAACCTGGAATCTTCTATCTATCATTTTTTTGTTATGTGAAATAATAAATCCTTTATTATTTAGACCACTTCCAGTTATACCATTACACACAGTTAAAAGTATGCTAACTGATGTAGAAAGCTTCCCAAAGAAGTGAACTTTGGGTAATTGTTTAAAGGACCAACGATATTCATCCTTGGGAGTCAGCTGGATGAAGGAGAATGAGAGACACCACAGGCAGAGGAACAGCTCATGTAAAAGCTTAGAAACACAAAATAATATAGAGTGCTTGATAATGTGCAAGTAGTTCTGCACTGAATTGTTCTGGTCATTCAGATTTTCTCATTTGGGTCGAATGTCCTTTGCACTTAGTAGATATCCAGTTACTATGTGTTGCCTGATTGCTATTACAATGTTTTCCTTAATGATATGAAATTTGGCGCAAGAATGTCTATTGATAAGCCAGGGATTTTACAGACACATCTGGCAGAGTCTGGCTCATGTCTGTGGCAATACCCATCCCAACTTCCTTCTAACACGCTAAAAACTACTTTTACAGACTCTTTTGAGAGGGTGATGATTTTCCATCAATTAGATACAATCACTCAAGACTTTGACTTGAAAAGGCATCTCAGTGGGGAGAGAAGGAGAATGTGAGGCATCCGTGTTGTGTGTGAATGTGACAGAGATGATGTGTTCACAGATCTGGCTGCTCTAGTGTTTCCCGGATTATAAAGTAGGCAGCAGTCACTTGGTGACCCATGTCAGCAGCGTTGTATTGAGAGTTATTCCCAGAAGCTCAGCCTGTAGTCTGTTTCTTCAGCCTTCCAAACAATTTTTTGAGTTATGTATACTCCTTATTCAATTCTCCTTGTATAAGCTAGCTAAGGTGGGCTTCATGTCTGCATTTAGGAAACCTGGATGACACAATATGGGAGACACGGCTCTGCAGCTCAAAGACCTTAGGGACAAGTGAAGCAGATCAGAATAATTTTGCTCTTGGATTATAGGATTACAATTTGTATAGCAGTTAATACACTCCACAGCATTTTACAAAAATTTTTATTGGGGAATTGGGAAAAGTGGACATTGTGTTTTTCCAGGACCCATCAAGTTGTTGTCCTTTGATCTTAGTTGTGGTGGGTGCAAGCTCAGCTCCAAGTCCAGTAGCCACTTTCAATCCAGTTGAGGGGTGGGGGACACAGCCCACCATTCTATGGGGAGTCTAACTGGCAACCTTGTTAAGCACACACTCTCACCAGCTGAGCCATCCGACCACCTGTTGGCAGCTCAGTGGCAGCTCGGCTGAGGGCACAGCTCAGCTTGGGCACAGCTCACTGGCCCATGTGGGAATCGAACTGGCAACCCTGTTGCTCAGAGCTTGCACTCTAACCAACTGAGTTCCCCTAATGGCCCCCACTCCACAGCATTTTTAAAGCCCCTTGCTTTTGTGAAATTTATAGGGCTCCTGTAACATTTATAGGGTTTCTGTAGCATTTATGTGTTCTTTTGGCAGATTAGGAAATTGAGGCCCCTGGGAAGTTAGATAAGACAGAAATAAAGTAGTGATTGTTGAGACTAGAATTCAGGTCTTATGACTCCCAAGCTAGTGCTCTTTCCTCTAAGTGGTCATTTGAAGAATGGGCTGTTCTCCAGGAACCCTACTGGAATTCCACTTTTGCTTTACTGAAAAATTCTCATATGGTCAGACCCTTCTAATGAAAATGCTGGATCCACTGACACATAGGTAAAAAGTGTTGTGGCCCATTACTCATCCTTTGAACCATCTCATCTCACTTTAATAGTATGTTTAGTGGAGACCCATCAACTAAATGAGAAGTACATCAAGCGTTACTATCACTTCCTCCACTACCTTCTTAGAGATCATTATGTGGCTCCATAAGTATAATGGAAACATTTATATTGACAAAGAAAAATGAAAGGTTGCTCTAAAAGTTCATACAAATTCTTAATGTATGTTTGATGAGGATATACAAAAGCTGTGGTAATAAAGTTTCTAATTGCACACTATCCTAATGCAAATTTTCAAGGGAAAAATAGCTCAATTTTTCACTTTGTGTTTTGCTTCTTCAACGAAGAGATATTAAATGTTTTCCCTACCATTGCTAGAGGTGCTAAAGATAGCTGTAACAAATGTTGACAATAAGAAAAAGATGTGAGCTACATAAAAAGAGAATACACAGGCCTGCACAATCCAAATTTAAGGGGCCAATCTGGTACTCTGCCAACTAACCACATTTACCTATTCTGACAATGAGAATTATCAGGAACTGACAATTGACTTTCCCCTTCCCCTCTATGCTATTGGCTATTCCACTTTCTACCACTTCCTACCACTCTCCCCACCCCCATCCATGTATGAGATTCATTCACAGCATATAACAGAGTAAGACTCTTCTCAGGACAGGTAAGGAATACTGCTGACACTCTAATAGTCCCATATATATGAACATATGAAAAGAGAAGCAAAATCCTTATGGGTGCATAAATTAACTATACATCTCTTTGTTTTCTTACCTTTGCTACAAGGAACATTTTAGTGGTGGTGGGGTTGTGAAGAAAAGGGTAAAAATAGCTAACATATATTGAGACATCATAGTTCAGGCACTACAGTAAGTATTCATTTTCTCATTAAAATTTCACAATAGCTTCTGAGATAGTTACTATCATTATCACTATTATTTTATATATGAAGAATCTATACATTCAAAGATTAAGTAACTTGACTGAGAGCATAAAACTGAAGTTCTGGAGTCTCTGCATCTGTGCTCTTTGCCACAAAACTATACTTTCCATGCTGTGGTTTACTAACAAATTGGCTCCAAATGAATTCAGTAAAGTTGCAGGACACAAAATCATGTACAAAAGGTAGTTCCATTTCTTAAACATGAATAAAAATCTACCTGAGAGAGAAACAGAGAAAGCAATTCCATTTATAGTAACATAAAATACAATAAAATACTTAGGAAAAAATTTAACCAAGGAGGTGACAGACCTGTACACTGAAACTTGATGAATGAAATTGAAGACTCAAATAAATGAAAAGATATTCCTATGTTCTTTGACTGGAAGAATTAATATTGTAGAAATGTCCATACTACCCAAAGCAACTTACAGATTCAATGCAATCCCTATCAAAATTCCAATGGCATTTTTCACAGAAATAGAAAAAAACTATCCTAAAATTTAAATGGAACCACAAGACTCCAAATAGCCAAAGCAATCTTGAGAAAAAGAACAAAGCTGGATGCATCTCTCTTACTGATTCCAAACTATATTACAAAGTTATAGCAATCAGAGTGGTATGGTACTGGTATAAAAACAGGCATATAGACAAGTGGAACAGAATAGAGAGCCCAGAAATAAAACCATGCCTATATTGTCAGCTAATACTTGACAAGGGCATCAAGAACACATCATGAGGAAAGGCTAATCCCTTCAAAAGTGGTATTGGGAAAACTGCATAGCCACATGCAAAAGAATAAAACCGGACCCTGATCTTACACCACTCACAAAAATTAACTTGAAGTGGATTAAAGACTTAAGTATAAAAACTGAAACTACAAAACTCTTGGAGGAAAACATAAGAAGAAATCTCTTTAACATTGGTCTTGGCAATCATTTCTTGGGTAAGACACCAAAAGCTAAAATAAACTAGTGGGACTACATCAAACTAAAGAGCTTCCACACAGCAAAGGAAACAATTAGTAAATTGAAAAGTCAACCTACTGAATGGGGAAAAAATATTTGCAAACCATATATCTGATAAGGTGTTAATATCCAAAGTATACAGGTAACTCAGCCAACTCAACACAAAGTTTCAAAAAAGCAAGTGATCTATTTTAAAAATGAGTAAAGGACCTGAATAGATATTTTTCCAAAGAAACATCCTACTGGCCAAAGGTACATGAGAAGCAGCCCAACATCAGTAATCATTAGATAAATGCAAATCAGAACCATGATGAGATATTACCTCATACCTGTTAGAATGGCTATTATCAAGAAGATAAGAGGTAACAAATATTGGCAAAGATGCGAAGAAAAGGAACCCTTTTATATTATTCTGGGAATGTAAATTGGTACAGCCATTATGGAAAACAGTATGGTGGTTCCTCAAAAAATTAAAAATAGAGTTACCATATGATTCAGCAATCCCATTCCTGGGTATTTATCTGAAGGAAATGAAATCAGTATCTTGAAGAGATATCTGTACTTTCATATTCATCGCAGCAATATTCACAATAGCTAAGATATAGAAACAACTTAAATGCCTTCAGTGAATGAATGGATAAAGAAAAGTGATATCTATATCTATATATATAGATATATAGATATAGATATAGATATAGATATAATGGAATATTAGTCAGCCACAAAAAAGAAGGAAATCCTGCCATTTTCAACAACGTACATGGGTTTGAGGACGTTGTACTAAGTGAAGTACACCAAACAGAGACAAATACTATATGTTATCTTTTATAGTATGGGGACTCTAAAAAAAAAAGCCAATTTCATAGAAACAGAGAATAGAATGGTGATTGCCAGGTGTTGGGGGGAGGGGGCATATCGGGAAATGAAAGTCAAAGAGTACAAACTTTTAGTGATAAGAAGAATGCATCCTGAGGGCCTGATGTACAGCAAAGTGACTATTATTAATAGTATAACATTGTATACTTGAAAATTGCCAAGAATAAATCTTAAGTGTCCCCAACACACACACACACACACACACACACACACACACACACACACGAGTTAACTATGTGAGGCAATGGATGTGTTAGTTATCTTAATCTTCGTAATCATTTCACAATTTATATATATATCAAATCATCATGTTGTACAACTTAAATATAAACAATTTATCAATTATTCCTCAACAGAGTTGGAAAAAAAAAACCCAAAACCAAATTGGCTTCAGTTAACTCCTTATTAATCAGTAATAACTGCCACTCTTGGGAGACAGTAAATGACATAAGAGATGCCAAAGTGATTTGAAAATTGTAAATCATGCGTTCATTTATTTTTTTCTCAAATATTATTTACTGAATGCCTGTGTCATAGAGTCACAGAAGAAAAGACATAGTTCTTGCAGGTAAGGAATTAACCTTAAATGGAGATGGACATGTGAATCAATGGTTATAATAAAAGTATTGCTATGGGGATGTGTGTTAAGCATAACGGGAGATTATAGGTGCCTATAGAGACAGGAAGGACTTCATAGAGATGGCAGGATTTGAGCAAGACTTGAAAGAAATATAGAATGTTGTCAGTGGACATGATGAGAGAGCTTAGCTTTCATGTTTGGGAAACTATAATTACTTTAGCACTGCTGGAGTCAGGCAGTAGTTGGGCAAGGGTCTGGGGTAAAATCAGACTGGTTAGGTATGTAGGGACCAGATCATAAAAGGTCTTGTAAGATGTACAAAGAAATATATATATATAAAGTTCACAATTAAGTTCACAAACTCATCCTAGAAAAAGTGCTACATACCTCATAGTTGAATATCATTATGGTCACCTTCGAAATACTCCCTTTGGGAAGCTGTGCACTGATGCCAGCACCTAGTCCACCCTTCAAAGCAATTTTGGAACTCTTTCTGAAATGGCCTTCAGAGCTGTCGTATTACCCTTGATGTCCTGAATGTCATTAAAATGTCTTCCTTTCAATATTTCCTTTATCTTTCGGTAAAGAAAGAAGTCATTAGGGCCCAAATCAGGTGATTAGGGAGGATGTCCCAATACAGTTATTTGTTTACTGGCTACAAACTCCCTCACAGACAATGCTGTATGAGCTGGTGCATTATTATGATGCAAGAGCCATGAATTGCTGGTGAAAAGTCCAGGTCGTTTAACTTTTCCATGCAGCTTTTTCAGGACTTCTAAATAGCAAACTTGGTTAACTGTCCAGTTGGTACAAATTCATAATGAATAGTTCCTCTGATATCAAAAAAGGTTAGCAACATCATTGCAACAAGTTTGCGAATTTAATTGTCAGAACACATGTGTTTCTGTGTGTGTGTGTGTGGGTGTGTGTGTATTTGGAAACCGTATATCTGAAAAGGTGTTATATATATTTATTATGGTAAAATACACATAACACAAGATTTACCATCTTAACCATTTTTAAGTGTAAAGTTCAGTGGTATTAAATGCATTCATCTTGTTGTGCTACCATCACTACCATCCATCTCCAGAACTCTTTTCATTTTGCAAAACTGAAACTCTACATCCATTTAACAATCACTCATCATTCCTCCTTCCTCCAGCCCCTGGCAGTCACCATTCTACTTTTTGTCTCTAATGATTTTGACTACTCTTAGTACTTAGTGATGATGGAATCATACAGTATTTGATCCCTTTTGACTGGCTTATTTCACTTCACATATGTCCTTAAGTTGCATCCATGTTGTGATATGTCAAAATTTCCTTCTTCTTCTTTTTTTTTTTTTTTTTTTAAAATAGACTGTTTTTTAAAGTGGTTTTAGTTCTCTTTTTTTTTTTTTTTTTGAGGGCAGTGTCACTGGCCCTCACATATGGGACTGAACCGGGGCCGCTGGCTTCCCAAGCCAGCGCATAACCACCGCGCCACTCGGCCGGCCCCCCTTTTTTTTTTTTTTTTTATGTCTGATCTTATTTATTTGTTACTCTTAGAAAAATCTCATTTTTAAAAAAAAAGATTTTATTAGGGGATTGGGGAAGGGGAACAGTGTTGGGGAATCGGGGAAGGGGAACACACAAGTTGCTGTTCTTTTGTTCTTCTGTCTAGTTGCGGAGGACATTGCTTTACTGGTCCATGTTGGTATCGTCATTGCGCTCTTCCCGGATGAGGCAGATCAGTCGCTGGCCTCTGGATGGCCGCTCACCATGGCTATTGGCAGCTCACGCTTGCTGTCCGCCAAACACTGCAGCCTGTGGCAGCCCACTGCAGCAGGGGCTGCAGCCTACACTGTTGCCACAGCTTGCATCCCAGCTCCAGGTAGAGCTGTTGTTAGCTGTAGCGGGCAGTGTCACTGGCCCTCATATATGGGATCCAAACCAGGGCCGCTGGTATCCCAAGCCAGCCTCTTAACCAATGCGCCACTCGGCCGGGCCAAAAAATCTCATTTTTGACTGGCCTCAGACTTAGAGGTAGAAGCTCTCAGAGAGGACAGCCTGCATCTCTTGGCAATCTATTCCTGGAATCTTTCTTTGGCTACCTTCATTGTTCTGGTAAAAAATTTAGCATATTCTGTGGCCTCTTCTTCATTTTTTTTAGAATGCTGTTTCTTCAGAGCAATATGTTGGCATTTGTGTTGCAGGACACATGGAATAAACAAGATGCTGAATCTCGGGTGCTTTGGTTCTAGGTTTCTTATCTTCTTTGTTCAGGGGCTTTCTCACGCCATATTGGCAGACATTGTCTTCTTTAGAGAAATTGAAAAGTTTGAGGATTCATTCTGCTAACTCTTTTGGGCCCTAGGCGATGAGGCACAGTAGTGTCAGTGAGACCAGGAATATCCTTCTCCTCCTTTTGACAATGACTAAGTTGAAAACACTCAGATTGGCATCCACACTGCAACCCCAAACAGATTTGCAACTTTCTTTCTCCAGTCCTCCTTGGTCTATAACAGGAAAGCCCCTTACTCAGGAGCAGGCCGACACCCTGCTTCATGGGGAAACCTTATTTGTCATTCCCACCACTGATTTGAACCACATAACCCTACCATTCTTCACCCAGAGCATCAGCAGCAACTTCTGTGGTCATACGCTTTTCATAAAAGGTATGAAGTTTGTGTTTATTGTCCACTTCAATGAGTTTCTGGCAGCCAGTGGCTGAGAAAGAGATGTTCAGCTTCATTCTGAAGCAGCTGACCGCCTCTGAGGTGTCACAAAAAAGAGCAAATTTCCTTCATTTTTAAGGCTGAGTAATATGACATTGTATGTTTTTACCTCGTTTTGCTTAATCTGTTGATGAATGGGTTACTTCCTTATCTTAGCTATTGTGAATAACATTGCTATGAACATGGGTATAAAAATGTCTCTTCAAATTACTTCTTTTTGTTTGTTTGTTTGTTTGTTTGATTTTTCTGAGGGCAGTGTCGCTGGCCCTCATATGTGGGACCCAAACCGGGGCCACTGGCTTCCCAAGCCAGCACTTAACCACCATGCCACTCAGCCGGCCCTTAAATTACTTCTTTTAAATTTTTTTGGGTATACGCCCAGATGTAAAATTGCTGGATCATATGTATGGTAATTTTATTTTTAATTTTTTTGAGGAATCATCATACTGTTTTCCATAGTAGCTATACCATTTATATTCCTCCACAGTTCCCAAGTGTAAGAAGTATACTATTAAACCTCATTTGTGAAGGGGTCAAATAAAAAACTGTGACTAAAATAGAATTATGATCATATTTATATGTTCTCAGGAACTGACAGTGGCAGTGGAGGATGAATTAGAGGAAGAAAGATTGGAGATAGAGAGAGAAATGCCGTAATATCTGGCCTATGGGAGGAGCTTTGGGGATGGTGAGAATATGACTTATTTGAGAACTATTTAGACTGCAATTTCCAAGGCTGGGTATTTAATTGATGAGCAAATGACAGTGGGAGGATTCTAGGATGACTCTAAGGATTCTAACTCTGACAAGTGTTTGTCATGGTGTTTGATGTCGTCTACAAAGACAGGTAAAATTGGATGGGGAGTAGGCTTGGGGTTCAGGTTTATAAATGTTGGGTGTGAAGATCCAGTGGGTATACAAGAAGAAATACCCAGCATCCAGTTAGGTATCCTTAAGGTACCATTCACGCACCATTTTTAATGGCCTCTTTACTTATGCGTATTGTGATTGAGACAGTAAGCTCTTTGGGGGCAGACTGTCTGGTTAACTGTTGTAAATGTCAAACCTACTAAAACATCTAACAAATTATAGGTGCTAAATTATTATTTGTGAAATAAATATATGGGCCTGAACACAAGAATAGGGCCTCAGGTGGATATGAAGCTTTGAAAGTCAGCAAGAAGGTGGCAAATGAAGCTTTTTGTATCAGGGTCACAGCAAGAAGCAAATGGACTGAAGATAATTTAATAATCTACAAAGGTGTGGGCATGTTTAAAGGAGCTGAGTTGAACAGATAGCTGTTCATACTCCTACGCCTGAAGGGAAAAGGGAAAAATAGCTTTTCCCTTTAAGGGCTGGATCTGTGGAGGAGGGGCAGTCTGGCAGGAGATGCAGTTACAAGGGTAAAACCCTGCCTGCACTGAAGCACCAAAACAGAGAAAGTAGGGAGAGAAATCTCCTGACCTCCCTTTTTCCTGCCCTCTGATCTGCTGATGTCTCTTATAGGCAGAATCCATTGGAGGGCAAAGGAGCTGCAGCACAATAGCTCACAGTTGTCACTTTCTCTGTGAAGTATGCAGTCCAGCAAGAAGCATGCAGTCGTAGAGGCTACTTGTCCATGGGGAGACTTTGCTTAGTTCCCAAAGTAGATAATGGTCGGTTTAGTTTCTGACCACTTATTTAGGATATTTAGCTTTGGATTCCCATAACCAGACAGCTTCTGCAAATAGACTTCCATTTTGGAGCTGTCTCCTTTGATCACAGGAAACACTCCTTCTTGGGGCATTGTTGTAGAGTTGTCTCTTTCATGTCCTCATATCTCTGACCACATCAGATATGAGCCAAAGTAAGGATATCCCCATAGATGGTTGACCATCAAGGAGATAGGTACATTCCTCCTTCCAGATGAATTTCTTCTTTAGAACTACCTCTCTCTCTAAGAGGTAAATTCTGATTTCAAACACTCTTTTCCCCTCTGCTGAATATATAACTTGGGCCAAACAGCTAAGACTTGCCTACCTCATGGCTTGACCTAGTTTTGTCTCCATCTACTCAAGAATGAGTAAAAACCCCTTTTCAGGACTTGTTCTGTTCCCTCATCCTTTCCAACCCTTTTCTTCTATGATTGGTAATTAACAAGAATTTGAAATCATGACATCAAAGCGTGTTCAATTTTTGGCTGAGTATTGAATTGATTTCAGTCAATTGAACATGCTTTGATGTCATGATTTCAGATTGGCTTTCCATATCTTAAGGATAATAAATATTAATCACCATCCAACTCTGACACAAACACTGGATAATCTTAGCAGAAATCCTTCCCTCATTATTGTGCTCCTTTCCTTTCCTAAATCGTTCACTGTTTCAGACTTTTGCCTGAGAACAATAACAGGACCTCTCTGTAATACGGCAGTTCTTAGGAGGGTTATTATACCATATTAGACAGCCATCTCTCACTCTGTTTAATTTCGTAGTTATTCAACATTGAGAAATTTCCTGATCTTCTTTCATATTGATTATGCATAGCATAATTAAGGGAGAATAAAGGATAGCTGACTTATCCAATTTATATGTTTAATTTTATCTCGGTTGCATATTCACAATGATAATATAAAACAGAAGATGAATATATATATATATGACAAAAAAAGGAATAATAATTTGGAGCACCTGTCTAGAGGTTTAACTCATTCTTTCCTCAAGAGCCTATCTAACAAAATAGGATAGGCCATGGAATTCAATCACACCAAATGAGTGTGCAGTGCACCCCTGTACTCTCTTCATTCTGGACTTAGATACTGTTTGATTGACTGCCTGTTCTATTGAGGGAAGATGCTGTTAGATTTCACTTCTCTAAAGATATGCTCCTTTATCACAAATTTCAAGATTCAATTTTACTATGACTTCTGGAGCAACAGTAGAATGTCACTTTCAACTCTGATGGTTTTTCTCTGTAATGTCACAAAGAGGATAAAGCAGATCTTACCATTTGTCCACAGTTGGTTAAATTTATCATGGACAACAAAATTAAATAGAAATTAAATTCATTGAATTTTTGCCTAAAATCCTCTGGGCCAAGGAAAGAAGAGGGCTGGTATGTTAACTTTTATTTCTTATTGATACTTGGCCTTCTCCAGATGACTATGACTTTCAGAAGCAGTCATCATTCTCTCATTCCTCTGCCATATGCCCAGTGGTGGCAGTAAATATAGGTGGTACATTTTGATATGACCTTAAAACAATCTAATTTTTCAGTACTGGATAATGAGAAAAACAGGGAGCAGTGTTGTTTTCAGCCCTAAGGCATTTTCTAGGTCAGTTCTATAAGTAGGGAACTAGTTCCACTGAGAACTATCTTTATATAAAAAAAATTTTTGGCATTTTTTTATTATTAAGTTTATTGGGGTGACATTGGTTAATAAAATTATATAGGTTTCAAGTGTACAATTCTATGATTTATCATCCATATATTGCATTGTGTGCTCACTACCCAAAGTCAAATCTCCTTCCATCACCATATATTTGATACCTTTAATCCTTTCCTAACTTCCTTCACCCTCCTTCCTCTGGTAACCACTAAACTGTTGTCTGTGTCTATGAGTTTTTGTCTTGTTTGCTGCTTTCAGTTTTATATCCCATGTATGAGTGAAATCATATGGTTCTTGACTTTTTCTGACTTATTTCACTTAGCATGCTAATCTCAAGATCCATCATGTTGTTGCAAATAGCAGTATTTCATCTTTTGAGAAAAACTATCTTTAATCAGAAAAATTTTCTAAGAAATATGTTTAATTGATTTTGCTACTGAAAGCTGGGAATCTACAGCAAAAGACAACTAGTGTCAGTCAGAACCTTGGAGTTGCAACTCAGTGATGCTCCTGTTTCCTTAGAGTGATTTCCAGGATGAGAATACACATGTCTCTACAGCTTCTGGGATCAACCAGGGTAATTGGAACACAGTTGTTTATATCAACACATAATTCATCCAATTCTAATTATCAAGATAATTGGGCCACAATATGGTTAGCTCAAATAATTTTAGCATTCATATCAAATTGACCTTTAATTTGTGACTTGAGGACTCCGCAATCAGCTTCTATGGCAACCAGGAAAAATGCAACCTAGCTGTGATAGACTCGGGTGATCCTTCTATGCATTGTGGTGAAGTAATGCTAAAAATGCCCATTTGTAGAGGCACAGATGTTGGCAGTTGTCCATATTAGCTCTGCTCAAGTGCTAAGAAGTTCATAGATTCCTTCAAAATCATTAGAAACGCTATCTCTTCCTTAATTAAAATAAACCCTACTCAAGTCATATTCACTTTGGCAGTCTTTCTTTATTTTCAGTCAATTAAATCCAGTTTTTAACATCTAAATTTCCCACACATACTCTCTAATGAGCTTCATTTTTACTCTGCTTTAAAAAATTTGGGTATAAAAGGCATTTGCATTATTAATATCCTTTTCGAAAAATGTATTTCAGTTCATTTTGAATGGCCATACATTTTTCCCTCAAGTTTGGGTGAAATCTTTCTGCATCTGGATTGTGACAAAAACCAAATAAAATCAGTGTGTGAATACACTACCACAGCTGTTCAAAACATCATTACCACCATCACAATCATCAAACCTTTTACCATACATTACACATGAGTAAAAAATTCCTGAGTAAAGTGAACTTGTTTTTAAGACATAAAAACATATCCCAAACCTATATTTTATATGTGATTTCAAAACCTAATATACTCTCAGAATGATTTTATATGAAAAAAACTTTTCCGCAAAACTGTCTGTAGTTAATCTTATTAATGAGGCATATATAAGAATACTGCAGTCCTTCTCACGTATATTATTTTTTGGTTATATTTTGATTGTGTCATTTTTTTGGAGGAGGGCATATAAAATTATATTTTTAGATTATATCATTTGTTCTGGGTTTTCCATTTCTATCTTTGTACTTTTCAGATGAAGTGTAACATTATGAGAACCAAATTCCCTGATTTTGTTTCAGCACTGATAATATTTCATCTAAGATATAAGACAGCCTTTTCTGTCTCTTGGGGATGATGTAGACCATGAATAATAAACTACTTAGTGGTTCTAGAAAGATAAGTGTTTTTTTTCTATATAGTTTTGCTATACAACATAGGTTGTCTCCCTTGTGGAGAGGTGAAAGAAGGGAAAGGATGAAAAGTTTTAAAGCAGTGACATGGAAAATTCTTAGCAGTTTCTTCTTTAGTATCCCACAAGCTCAACATCTCTCACAAATTTAACATCTGTCAGTATTCTGACAACCAACAACACATTTGTATCCAAACCTTTGCCATTTTAACATACCTCTCATCAGAGTCTCAATTCTCTCCCTCCCAAAATAAGCAAACCATCCTCTATAAACACACCAACACTGATGCTGATCTAAATGGATCTTGTATTTTCTACTATCATAATATAAATGTTTTATAAACCTGTAGCACAAAACCCCACAAATGCAGAGGAAGAATAGACTCTATTTCTCAAAGGGTCAAATCACAGAATTTCCTATTCACAGTCAGAGATTGTCAGAGTGAAATGATGTGTGCTACTTCTGATCTGGGTCAACACAAGTAAGATGGGCTTTAGAGCTCTTTAAACTTGAGTTCTCATCTGCAAAGTAGCCTGCCCTTGGGGGTAAAGATAACTTTATGGAGAACTCCAACAACATAGCTATTCTGAGTGAGTACATTTTCTAAGTGTATAAATTATCTTTTGATTATAATTATGTAATCCTCAAAACAACCAAAGTAATGATAGCTTCACTGGAGTTGACTGGTGTCATTGCACATGGGATGAGGGTCACCTCCATGGAGAGATACAAAAATTAGAGGACTGCTGTGTTTTGAAGTCCTAACTCCCAGCAGTCTCTCAGAGCTGTTGGTGGGGCAGCAAAGCCAAAGGGCAGCATCCAGGAGAGGGGCAATCCCATGCTTCGTTAAGTCACTGATTTTTTACATGACAAACCAGGCAACTTAGTACAGCTGTTTGAGTATATCAGCAGTGGTTTCCAGAAAGTATTGTTACCACAGATGTTACTGCAAGATAATCAAAAGAACACATCTAATTTGAGATGTAGAGTACTTATTTCTGTTGCTGATTCTATCATTTGAAGCTTTCAAAGCTGAAGCCTTTCATGATTAAGCACATATTATTCTCCTGGAAGATATTTCTTTTTTGGCAGATAAGATAATGGAACAGATCCACTGTTTGTCAAAAGGAGTTACTATGTCATTAAAAAGCCTTTAATACAATGTTTTCTCTTTTCCACTCTGGTTGAAAAGATTTGAATGCAAAAGCACAGATACAACAATAACAGTACAAAACCTAAATTGTCCATGGAAAGCTTAAACCAACTTAAAATTTTCCATTTGCCAAATGCTCTTCAGGCAATTTAAATATAATTCAAAACAGGCACTCAGTAGCCACAGATGTGTGTTGCCTGAAAATGTTCTTTGTCTTGGTTGCATACATCCAATTCCTTTCTAAAAATTGTCCTATTACAGCAGGAGAAAAAAAAAATCACCCAAAATCGATTACAAAATTCATATGATTAAAACCTTTTTTTTATTATTAACCCTGGAAAAGTATTATCAATTACCTCAAAGAATCCTTTGAGAGTTAGCCTTAGAAATCCTTATGCTACTCTTTAAAACTTGATCACAATGCCAAGAAGTGCCTTTTGCAGTATAATGTGAGATTATTCAATTCTAGAGTTCTGAATTCAAGGAAATGATCTGAAAGACCGCTAATTTGGGGAATAGATACAGAGGGGCTTCTCTTTTTGCTCATTTGTACAGTGAGGCTATCAGAACATTTACTAGAGGACAAAAATGGCCCCAAATATCTTTCAGAGTATACTCAATACTGCTAGGTGCCACCACAGGATGTCTGTTCTCTCAAACATCAAAGTCCCTTGATAAATTTACAGCTTAGAAGGCACCTGAATAGAAGAACTTATCACAGGTTCCTGGAGACCTTTTGGAGGTTAATAAAGGTTCCTTATTGACAAAGACCAAAATATGCTTCTCTAAGACTTATTTGTCATCTCTGATCTGGGCCCACATAAGCACTATGCTCTACAGAACTTTTAGCCTGAATTCTCCTTAGAAAAATAGACTCGTACGTGGGGTGCTGCTCCACCAGAGAATAATCTAGAAGGGGAATTTGTTCTTTGGGGAGGATTCTCTTTCACAGCTCTTGGGTCCTCAGGAGAGGAAAAGTCCCCTGAAGCTTCCGAGCCACATCATTCAAAGGTCCTCTACCATTACTGGGTCAGGGTAGTGATTGAGATCTCAGGCCTTTTATTCAGTCTGGCTGCGTGGAATGCTGGCTTCTTAGTATAACTGGTATACGTAATTCCTCTAAGCCTCAGTTCCTTAGAAGCAGATAAGATTAATAGTACCCATCTCACAGGGCTGTTAGAGTTAAATGAGATTTCACATATAAATGCTCAGCACAATGCCTGCCATATAGTAAGTGCTCAATAAATACTGGCAAGTAGTAGCCCAGTCCGTGGCAGCAGTGTGCATTCTGAGATATGGAAGGTATGATATATGAATGCCTGACATTTTGAGAGTTTGGCTATGGGAAGTGGTTAGCAAAATGCCCATGAAATCTAATGGTTCACTGTTTCTTCTCTGTCAACTTCCATGCAAATATGCTCTGAAGTCTACCTGATTTGTCAAGGCCAATGTTGGACAAAAAATCATCAAGTCCATCCTATAGCTGTCTGGTGACCCCTATCTCCCTTTCAGAGTCTGTCTCATATTGGGTAATAGAAGGCAATCGAAAATTAATTGGTAAAGCAGCAGGTTTGCAATCCATCCTCTTCCTATGGGACCTCCTTGTGTAAATATGCTAACGGCAGACCTCGCAAACAAGCTAAATGGTTTTGGATGTATCATTTGTATAGGACTGCTGTGGTAAACAAATCTGGAATCTATGGATATATGGGGCATGGCCCCCTGGAATACCTATGTAACTCCCTGAGCGTAAGACAGAATAACTTCATGCTTGAGACAGCTCTTTTGGGTTAGGATGCAAACTACATACATTGCTGAGAGATCTCACATGTTAGTGTGGCCAGAGCATGCCCACTGTGGCAGGAAAGGCCCCAGAGAGCTGTATAAGGGTGACAGATCTCTCTTTTCTTTTCCTGTACCGCATGATGACCCGTATCCTTGAAATTATTAGTGAAGCTTGATACTGGGTGAAATCTCTGATTCAACAAACATCTTCACATCTTCACTGACAATCTGGTCCTGTGTGTTGTCATGTAGCAAGGTGAGCTTTGTGGACACTTTGATTCTTAAATCACTCTGAAAGCTGCAAAGGAAATACAGTGCCTGATATATAAAAAATATTCCCCCCAGATGTTTGTTGAATAAACGGGTAAACCAATGAGAGTAAATGAACAAATGAATGAATGGGGACTTATTCTTCTTATTATCATTTGAAACTCACAAGAAAACAGTTAAAAAGAAATAAACCACTGAAGAGTAACTTTAAATAGTCAATTTCCAGGCATAGTCTAAAAGGGATATAAGAACATCAGGAGGCTCCGAAAACTCATCAGAACTAGAACCCTATTTGTGAGTTGGTCTTATATGGAATTTTTTTTTTTTTTAGGATATACCAAAATGAAATTGTCTAAATTTAAGTCAAGGAATGATTTGAACTGATTATGCTTTAATCTAAGTCTAAGGGTCATTTGCTGGTTTTCCTGACTGCAAATGACCCTAAAAGGATATTATGTAGAACAAAACAGCTTATTATAGTGATACATAGAGAGATCACTTACAATAAATTTTAGGACTAAAAAAGCATGAATTGGCCAAGACCTACTGAATGTATTTTGGAATTACAGATTTCTGGCAGTGTATACTAAATCATTATACCAAGATGGAAATCTTAGCTTAGAACACATTCTTCATTCTATGCAAATTAATATCAACATCAATGAATGGGATCCTGTTGGTCTTATTGGAATAGATTTAAAGGGAAAATAGAATTGACACATCTGCACTGGAGAAGATTTTTTTTTAAGCCCTGTATACTTTCTTCCTGATAGAATAGGACATGCATGATATTTTCAAGCTTTTAGGCTGCAAGAGAGAGGGACATCCACCAAAGACCTCACCAAGGATATATTAAAGGTTTATGATGTTATATTTGGCATTACAAGGAAACAAGAGCTAAGTTGATAAAATTCTTTATAAATCAGACTTAAGCAAAGCAATTGAAAGCCCCCAAAGAAAACTCCACTACTGTAAATTCTGTTTAGGACTGTTTTGTTCATCTTTGTATTATAACCTTGTTGTCTGGCACAGTACCTGATATATACAGTTAGGACTCAGTAAATGTTTGTTAAATTAATGTATGGAATGATCAACCTACTGAGCTTTCCTCTATTGCCTTACAGTGCAAATATTTATGTGCTCATCAGAACCTTGCTACATCCATCATATTTTCTATCCTGAGCCCTACTACTTGAGAGCAAAAATGAGAATGCGCATTAGTGTGCTTTTAGTGCTGTATTTGTGACAATTTCCACAAGAGCACACAGGATTCTCGGCTCTGCTCTGGCAGAGTAAGATATTTAAGGAAAGCAATCCTGTAATTATGTTAGCAAAGAGTTGTAAATAGAAAAGAGCTACAAGTTGCCAAAGAATTTTTAAGAAGAGACAAATTGTTGATTTGTTCCACATTTAACAGCTAATATAAACAAGAAAATTCCTGCCTTTTGTCATGTGTCAGACATTCTGTCCTCTAAAATAACAGCAAGTTCTTTGGAAAACACATCTGGTTTCTGAGCCCAGCCCTGTCCATTAATAAAACAGATGGTTTTGAAAGAGAAACCAGAAGGCATGGTCACGGATTAAGCTACAGGCATTTTTCCAAGTAGAATTTCCTTCTTGGCAATGTGAAGCTTGAGATAGTCCCCAAATATCAAAACTCCATTTCATGTGTTTACAATGTGATTTGGAAAATTAAAATATAGAAATAAGAGTAATGGTGGGAACACAAATGTGGTTGTCCATATTTAAATCTTTAAATTCGTAATTCAGGTTGCTTAATCTATTCTGATATCCATATGCTAAAAGATAAGAAAAGTATCCTAAAAATGCATAGGTCAAAAATTATACTTTGACTTCCATCTTTAGGTAAATGGCTTAATAGCTCTGTTCTTAGTACCTTCCCATTCAGTGTAACAGGTGAGTCCTAGGGTTCCTATTAGCCTTAGAATTCTATTACTCACACATACTCCAGTGGAATTCAATCTGCTGCAACCTTTCTGAAGGACTATTTATAATAAATATATCAAAAGCCCTAAAAATGACAAAATATTTTGATTCTGTAATTCCACTTTCATAAATATGAAGGTTTGACAATGAAGTTCGCGAACTCATCCTAGAAAAAGTGCTACATAGTTAGTTCATTGCTGAATATCACTACAGTCACCTTCTAAGTACTCCCCTTGGGAAGCTATGTACCAATGCCAGGGCCTAGTCCACTCTTCAAAGTAATTTTGGAACTCTTTTTCTGGAATGGCTATCAGAGCTGTCATCATATTACACTTGATATCCTAAATATCATCAAAATGTCTTCCTATCAATATTTCTTTTATCTTTGGGTAAAGAAAAAAGTCATTGGGGGGCCAGATCAGGTGAGTAGGGAGGGTATTACAATACAGTTATTTGTTTACTGGCTAAAATCTTTCTCACAGACAGTGCTGTGCGAGCTGGTGCATTGTCGTGATGCAAGAGCCATGAATTGTTGATGAAAAGTTCAGGTTGTCTAACTTTTGCACACAGCCTTTTCAGCACTTCCAAATGGTAAACTTGGTTAACTGTTTGTCCAGTTGGTACAAATTCATAATGAATAATTCCTCTGATATCAAAAAAGGTTAGGAATATCATTGCAACAAGTTCCCAAACTTAATGGTATATCCTAAGAAAAATAAATGGACATATATGCAAATACGTATGTACAAGGCTATTTATTGCAGATAAGTTTATAATAACAAAATTTTGGAAGGAACAAAAATACTCATCCATAGATGATTAGTATATAAATGCATTATGGTATATCCATAAGCTTGTCAAAAAAACCCCACCAGTTTCTGTGTCACTCTCAACAACATTTCCTACTTCCTAAATTGCATGGCCAAAATAAATAAATAAATAAATAAATAAATAAATAAATAAATAAATAAAACAAATAGTGATTATCTTGGACACACGCCTGGCACTCTAGCAAAGGAGCCATCAAGATGGGACCCTGCTGGGCCGGCTGAATGGCACATTGGTTAAGAGCTGGTTTGGGGATGCCAGAGGCCCTGGTTTTGATCCCACATATGAGGGCCAGTGACACTGCCCTCTACAGTTAACCACAGCTCCACCTGGAGCTGGGCTGTGCGAGTCCCAGAGATGGTGTAGGCTGCAGCCCCTGCTGCAGTGGGTTGCCATAGGCTACAGTGAGTGGCTGGCAGCCAGCGTGAGCTGCCAGTAGCCAGGGTGAGCGACATCCAGAGGCTGGCGATGGATCTGCCTCATCCGGGAAGAACACAATGATGATACCAACATGGGTCAGTGAAGCAACATCCTCGGCAACTAGACAGAAGAACAAAAAGATAGCAACTTGTCTGTTCCCCTTCCCCGATTCCCCAACGCTATTCCCCTCCACCAATTCCCCAATAAAATCTTTAAAAAAAAAAAAAGGAGATGGGACCCTGCTTTAGTTATTAAACATCTTGAGACTCCATGTTGAGGCAGGAATGTGGGGAAGGAACTATGGCCTATCATGAGATTTACTCACTGGGCTGCCATTGGTGCTTGAGAGTGGACTGGGCAAAAGTAGAGATTTATGTAGACATTACATAGTATCTAAAGAGTTCAGTGTTAGTCACAATTTCTGTCAAAAACCAGCACCAAAGGATCCAGATGTGTCTTCTCAGGTGGTAGAGTATAGACAGTGATGGGTGATCGACTCATGTGTTCAGGAAAGAGGTACAACTGGGTACAACTGTCAATTGATGTCAAGGATGGATGGTATTCAGAAACAAAGAAGTTGCCAAGGTCAAGGGCAGGGGAAGATTAGAGAAAGATGGCTCATTATATCACTATCTAAGAATGGGGCACATTGGGTGGGAAACACTCTCTAGGTGTGGGAAAGTGACTTTGAAAATCAAGCATGAACTCCATCATCTTTTCAGAACAGGAAATGGGGGAAATGAGCAACAACTCAGACTCAACTCAGAAATATCGTTAGCTGGATCCACAGCTCTAGTTTGTTTAACCAGGAGGTCACATGCAAGCTGTGTCCCTACTAGAAGGTCTCACAGATGAGGAAGAACGTTAGGCTGTGGGGTGGCGAAACGAGAAGGGGGTAATGCTATAATATGATTCAGTGTTGTGGTTTCTGTGATCTTTGCCACTGTGTTTACAGGGAGTGTCCTGATACTGTTGTCTTGGCGAAGTACATACCCGTCAGCTTGGGCAGAAACTAATCCAAGAACACAAATAGAGCCAAGCAAAAGCTGGTGAGATGATGAATTTCATTGTTTATTTTTAAATACTCCCATGTTTTTCAGTCCAATAAGGTTTTTTTAAATTTTATACTTGTTTTTGGATCATCATGTAGCAGCCATGTGTCTTTCTAGGTGCCTACTGAATATACTTCCTTCTGCAGTCTAATGATTTGTTTAATTCAACAGGAGTCTGTTGAATACCCACCAGGTGCTATGGGCTGTGCCATGCCCCAGAGAAACACATGAGTCTTATATAGCTCTTGACTACAAGGTGCCCTCTGTTTATTCCATAGAGGGCAGGGACCATCTTTTCCTATTCCCACACAGTGTACACTGAACGATCTATTGGTCCACACCTTGCCTCATTTGCCTCTTCCCACTTTCATTGATGTAGAGACATAAAAGACTTAAGTATGTGGCCCACTGCTATAATAAATTCTAAGAATTAAATAGCGGTTATGATATGCTGGGCCCTTTCCTAAGATTTTAGGTTATTAAATTACAAAACCCTATGAGGCAAGTACTTTTATTATTCCTGAGTTACAGAGTTTAAGTAATATGCCTAAGGTCACAGTTAGTAGAAAGCTGGGATTTGAACATAGACAGTCCCATTTCAGAGTACAAGAGCTAAACAACTGTGCTATGTCTACCAGTGGCAGGTGAAAGAAAGGTATAGTCTCTACCACTGAGGAATTTATAATCTGCTTGGGACGATAAAGCTAAATTGCTGAGAATAACAGTGGAACATAGAGCATTTAATGTGTGCTGCATATTGTAAAAACTGTAGACATAGAAGAGAGGTAGTTTCAGTAGTAGGGAAAAGCTTATCAAAGCGCATCTTAGAAAGTGAATAGGGTTGGGAGATAGAAATGCAAGGAGAGGGTGCCTTGGTGGAATGGCGGTGGGTGAGATGTGTATGGGGAGCACTGCCCAGCGCCCTCTACAGGCCAGTACTCACTAACAGGCATTGGGAAGTGGGGAGGGTGCAGGGCAAGCCTGGATGTAGTTTCTCTTTTCTGCCTCCAGGACAAAAATGTTTCAGACTAACATCTTTTATTCATGCAGCACTATTTTTGAAAAGCTAAAAGTAACCTATACGGTCTTTTCAATTTTAGAAAAGAAAATCTTTTCTGCAGAATTTTAAAAAACTGGTGGACTATTAAAACTTTTAAGCATTTGGGCTTTAAAAATTATAATTGCTGTCCATAATATGCTCAATATTTTTTTTTATCTTCCTTGATCTGTATGAAATTACTCAACAGTCAGAACGAAAGTAATTACTACCACTGGGACTATACTTATTGAAAACACATTCAAACCTGATTTCTTCTTTATTTTAGACATAAGCAAGAGACGCTGAACAGTTGTATGAAAGGAAGATAAAGTCTGTGTTGCAATGCTGCCAAAGGCTTTGTTCAGTTTGATTCACTGAGGGGGAAAATAGGCCAAAGCTAGTGTTAAAGCATTAAGAAAAAAAAGGAAAAGTAACGTTTATAAAGTCCTTCCCATATGCCAGGATTTCTATTACTTTTTCATGCACTGTCTTCTTTAATATTTACAAATATTCTGTGAGAAAGATATTTACATTCCTATTGTATGGATGAGAAAAGTGAGGTTTTGAAAGGTTATCTTTCCCAAATCACACAAGTAATAATGAGAGCAGAAATTTGAATCCAGGCTTTCTGCTTCACTGCCCCCATGCTCTTACAACCACATTTGGCTTAGTCCTCAGATGCAGTCTGGTGTGACTCACGATTACACAATGGCTTTCCTCCAGGTCAGCACTAGGACCCTTGGGTTCAGATTCCCTCCAGTACCTCCTTCTGCTGTGTAAATATGAGTATTTCAGGGCAGTAAAGCTTGTGGTGATGTGTGGATGAAATAGCTGAGAGATTGTCTATGATTTTCAATATTCCCTCATAGTTGTGCTATTGTACCAGGACATTCAACAGCCTACTCAAGGCTTCAGGAAGAAAACCCAGGTCCTTTTCTGTAGCCAGAGCTCCGCCTTCTCATCTGTTGGACTTTCCCACTGGATCTCAGTAAAGTTTATTTCAAGATGTGACCTGCAGATAAACAGGACAAACTGAAAGAACATCTCTAAGTCCTCTATTTTCTGGAATATGAGATAGATAGATAGATAGATAGATAGATAGATAGATAGATAGATGATAGATAGATAGATAGATAGATAGATAGATAATAGATAGGTTCAGAACTAGATGAGTGCAAGATGCAGCCCATCTGAGTGGCTGTGCCTTATGTCCGTGGACCTCTGCAAGGGCTCTGAATTCAGAGCTCCTGGAAATTTTATGGCCAATGGAGTTTGGAGCCTTGGAGAAAAAGTTTAGGACATCTTGGACATGAGAAATTGGAGAGTTTGATGGCAAAAGGAAAGAGTAAGCTGGGATACACATTAAGACTTCAAAATGAAAGGATCACCCAGGTTAATTTGAGATGCTCTAGTGGTTCTTTCTAAAGGGAACTTCTACTTATAACATTTCAGGGAGTGTGTGTGTGTGTAAATGTCCTTGGGACATTTATTTTGAAACCTGGGGCTCTGATGGACAATCTACCAGGGGTTGGTATCCTGGTGTCCCTTTTCTAGTTACAAAATAGAAATTTAAAAAGATCAAACAAATAATAAATATTACCTACTAGTTACCTACCCTTTCTAAGTGTCAGCTTCTTCATCTGAAAAATGGAAACAGTAATAGTATCTACCTCATATTTCTTTGTTAAACTTGAATTTTAAAAATCTGTTTGTAAAGGTGTTTAGCACATTGCCTTATTTTTAGCACATAGGAAAAAAATACATAATAAATGAAATCATCATTTATGATATTATATTGTGGCCGTTAAAAAATAGATATAGCTTGACCTCTTTAGTAAATGAAATCTAGTCTCTGAATCTAGAGTAACTGTACCCTGGTGTCTCCTTTGCCGTTGAAATCTAGACTCAGGAATTTTGCAGGTTGCGGGTATGTTTATTGTGATTTCTCCTGGTAGCTGACATCCCTTGGCTGGGGCCCAAAGTATAAGAGTTAGCTGAATTTTACATGAAAGTCTAGGGCATCCTTTTTTGTATACATCTATGAATATCCTTAGGCTAGTTTTAAAATCTGTTATTTTGACTTTATTATTCTCCTTTTAAGTAACATTATCTACTATTACAGAACACATTGGAACAATTTGATTATCAGGAAACCATCAGTCTTAAAAAGCCTATCTTTTTACGCATGATATGATTGCCCTTGGGAAACAGAACTGACCTCAAACTTTGGGCTTACATTTGCTTTTCTCACACGGTGTCAACTTAATCATGAAAAACAAAACAAAACAAAGCCTCCCTTATCTCAGGGAAGTGGAAGATGCTAATTATAAATGTTTATCTTCTTTTAACCATGGTCTAGGAGGGTAGTTTTGCTACTTTTTCATAGCTCTAATATTATAAGAAATGGAAAATTCATGCATGCAAATATTGTTTATGAGTATTGGGTAGCTCTAGATGCATTTTTTTAGTAAACATGGAACATTTGACTTTGTATCTGATGTGTGGAGGATAACACATCCAGCTCTGCACCTTTGGAGACATCCAATATTCCTTTATTAATAAAATGGTTTCAATAACTCTAGGCAGATTTCAGGCACCTGAATTTTCATAAATGGTTCAGACTTCACTGATAACATTTTATTTATACGACTTTCAGAAGTTGCGATCATTTGAGCTAGTTTAGTTTCTAAAAGCATATGGAAAATAAATGCAAGTAAAGTCTTAGAAACCAAATTTGTTAGTGCTTTATTTTGCTGTTGATACTCTTTCAACATTACATGAATGCTAAAAGTTGAGCTGCAAGGATCAAGAATAAGAAGTAATGATTGAGGGCCGGCCGAATGGCTCAGTTGGTTAAGAGCTCACTCAAGAGTGCAAGCCTGAGCTCTGAGCAACAGCGGTTCGAGGCCAGCCCGAGCTGAGTTGCCATTGAGCTGCCAACAGGTGGCAGGATGGCTCAGCTAAAAAAAAAAAAAAAAAAAAAAAAAGGAGTAATGATTGATTTGAAGAATCAACATAAAATTGATTCTAATAATTGTCTTTGGGTATCTGTTCCTTTTATTCAAATGTGAAATATGGAAATGACTGTTTTACAGTGTGGGACTTTAAGTACTGATACTGTAAAATATAATTTCTCCTAATGTCTGAATATTTATTTATATACCTAAATGAGATAAATTAAATACTTGCTATAACTTCTGTTTCTGCTAACAAATGACCCTAAACTTAGTGTCTTTTTAAAGCAATATACTTTTATGACTTTTAGTTTCCTATGGGTCAGGAATCTGAGGGTTCTGACTCAGATCTCTAGTCAAGTGACAGCCCATCAAATCTTGGGAGCTTGTGATGGCTGCCATGAAATCCAACGCTTCCCTTTGAAACACATCACTGGCTCACTTTCTGTTGGTCTTCAGGCACCTTCTTAATGTCTAGTGGGATATATGTAACCCTTCTGTAGAGCTTAATGCACATTGATTAATCCAAATCAATCTCTATATTTTCATAAGTAGTTCATAATTATATCTAACAGTTATGCTTTCTAAGTATCTCTTAGAAATCTCCTATCTGCTTTCAATCTTTCCCAAGCACTCTATTGTTTGAAAGGAATTGGATGGAAAAAGATAACTTGGCTCTTAGTACAAAAGACACTAGAGAGCTTTTGGAAAGTTCATTTGTGCTCTTGTATCTTTTGACATTCACTCAGTAGGTGAACTTACATGGAAGAGAGCCGTGTCTAATAGGACTGTCTGATTCTATTTATTTCTTGTTATCATCTTGCTGGGCTGTTTTTGGCATGCAGTTATTTTAAGTCACCAGTCTCCCAAAACCTGTGCAGACCATTTCAAGTTTGCCCTAAACACTGACATTTCCTATGCACTAATTTGGGATTTTGCCTTTGAGAACAACTAAAAAATTAAGGATCTGTGTCTGTCTTCTAATCAGTAATTTAAAAGTCTTTAGGCTTTATTTAATTTTATTCTTAAATGTTAATCTAAATTTTTTTGGTTCTATTTATTTTTTTATTATTTATGCAATTTTTACTCCTTTGACAAAAAATGAGTTTTGCATTTTTTAATTTAGGGGTGTGTGTGTGTGTGTGTGTGTGTGTTTGTGTGTGTGTGTGTTGTATAAGCCAAAAGGTAGTAGTTTTATGTGTGTTTTAAGTAAGCAAGAGGAAACAGACACTGTCTAAGAAATCTAGACTATTTTCCAGAACCCTAAAATATTTCCCTTAAAACAGTTGTCTAGAAGCTTCTTGATCTTATAACTTTATTGACAAAATATTTATTTACACCCCCAATATATGTTTACATAGTTATCATCTGTTTCTGTGTTGGCTTAGAAAGGCTGAAATTATTTTCCTAGTTCCTGCCTCTGCTCTGACCTTCTTGTTGAGTGAGTGAATTCATATGTCTGCCACTGTAATACTAGAGATTTTGTATTTTAAATCATAGATAAAAGTTAGAAAGATTAAGTATTCACAATGAGATATCATCTCATACCCGTTAGGATGACTACTATTAAAAAAATAGAAAATAACAAGCATTGGAGAGATTGAAATCTTTGTGCCCTGTTGGTACAAATGCAAAATGGTACACCCTCTTTGGAAAACAGTATGGAGGTTCCTCAAAAACTAAAAATAACGTTACCTTATAATCAAGCAATTTCACTTCTGGGCATGCATTCAAAAGAATTGAAAGCAGGGACTCAGATATTTGTACAGCCATGTTCATAGCAACATTATTATTCACAGTAGCTAAGAGTTGAAAACAACACAAGAGTCCATTAATGGATGAATAAATGAATAAAATGTGGTATACACATACAATGTAATATTATTCAGCCTTTAAAAGGAAGTTCTGACATATGCTATGATATGGATGAACCTGGAGGAAAATATGTTAAATGAAATAAGCCAGTTGCAAAAAGACAAATACCATACAAATTAAGTTCGCAAACTCATCCTAGAAAAAGTGCTACATACTTCATTGCGGAATATCACTACGGTCACCTTTGAAGTGCTCCCCTTGAGAAGCTATGCACTGACACCAGCGTCTAGTCCACTCTTCTAAGCAATTTTGGAATTCTTTCTGGAATGGCCATCAAAGCTGTCGTTGTATTACTCTTGATGTCCTGAATGTCATCAAAATATCTTCCTTTCAATGTTTCCTTTCCCTTCAGGTAAGAAGTCATTGGGGCCCAGATCAGGTGAGTAGGAAGGGTGTTCCAATACAGTTATTTGTTTACTGGCTAAAACCTCTCCCACAGACAGTGCTGTGTGAACTGGTGCATTGTCGTGATGCAAGAGCCATGAATTGTTGGCGAAATGTTCAGGTTGTCTAAGTTTTGAACACAGCCTTTTCAGCACTTCCAAATGGTAAACTTGGTTAACTGTTTGTCCAGTTGGTACAAATTCATAGTGAATAATCCCTCTGATATTAAAAAAAAATAGCAACATCATTTCAACAAGTTAGTGAACTTAATTGTTAGACCTCACATGATTCCACTTATGTAGAGTAGTCAAATTCGTAGAAACAGAAAGTTAAAAGGATGATTGCCAGGAGCTGGGAAGTTGGGGAGAATGGGGAGTTGTTGTTTAATGGGTATAGAGTTTCAGTTTTCTAAGATGAAAAAGTCCTGGAGATTGGTTGTCCAACAATTTGAATATATATAACACTACTGAACTCTACACTTAGTAATGGTTAAGATGGCAATTTTTTTGTTATGTGTATTTTACCATAATTTAGAAAGATGAAATAAAAGGTAAATGAGTTCTTCATATTTTTTTTCTGCCCCCAGTGGATCATTTTTACCTACCTCTTCTTGAAGACCATTAGTTTTAAAGTGTGTCAACAGGAGATGGTGATGGATACAGGTCTGCACCCCCTCAGCTCTCCCTTCAAGGAGGGGACCCCCCCTCCCCCAGCAGCAGGAGTGTATTCATTAGACAGTAAGGCTATCAGCCACTCTGGGACCCACCTAGCTGCAGAGAGCCACCTTGCTGAAGTGACATCCTTCCTGGGGCAGCCTGTATTGGTGACTGAAAGGAACAAGGAATGAAAGCCTGGCTTCCAGCGTGATGTGGGACAGTCAGATGGTCAGCCCTCATTCCAGACTTTCCCAAGGGGTAGCCAAGGCTTTGTCTGTCCTGCCTGCATTATGGTTTTACTTCTTTCTCTGCCCAAATCTACTTACACTTACTTCCTTTCACAAGTGTGGATTCTTAATAAAAATTTTGCACCCAAACTCCATCTCGCATCTGATTCTGAAAAACTGAATTTGCAACAATACTATCAAGATTAATGCAACAAGATTTTTAAATTTCTGAAGAGTGAACTAATTTTTAAGTTAACTAGGGAAATGATGAAAGCGTTTTCATTTGAAGAATAAAACAAGTTAGAGTTATGAATAGGCAAATTACGGCCTTTTCTGGTTAAGAAACACACACACACACACACACACACACACACACACACACACACCCCAACCAAACTAACATTAAAAATTGTGCCACAAAATGAATAGAAACCTTGTCTCTGTGAAAATTGTGGTATTTATAAACCAGGCAAACCTATTTTATATAAAGCAGGTATGATCAGACATTAATATTTGTAGGCTTCCCCCAGGAGCATCTTCCCACATTGTAAACATAGACAGTGATCAATGGGCCCATTATGCATAAATATCCTAAGACAATAAATAGGTTAATCCATCATCAGACCAGTTCATAGTTATGGGGAGAATAAGATAAAATGTGCTGAAAGACCAAAAGGAGAGCTACCAGGTAGTTGAAAAGCTTTTAAATTTAGCTATTCCCTTTTGAGTAAGTAAAGCCATATCACTGATCCTTCTGCCTGCCTTTGTGAAAGCCCCTGGAAACGTAGAATTTCTATGAGAAATTTTACTCGTGTGAGGGTTCTTTCCAAATGTTATAGTCTCTGGTAATATGTATGTTGCTGATGTACTTTGAAGCCATATTTACACTCAAAGGAGAATTAAAGAAACTACAATATAATTTAATCCCTACCTCATTTTGGTTTTAATTATTTGGATATTATAGAACCTTGCACATGTAAAACATAAATGTATTTAAACCTTCAAAACAGTCAGCATTAAATTGTTTATGATCATGGAAGGAGGAAGAGACGTAGAAATGTAAAATAATTTATAACATCAAATTAATTAAATTTCCACTTGGCTATTGAATGAGGTAAAAAATAAATCTCCCACACTTTCTAAACTGTGATAATGATAACTAATATTTATTGAACATATGCAATGTGCTATGTGCTCTTTTTTTTTTTTTTTTTTTGAGGGCAGTGTCACTGGCCCTCTTATGTGGGACCGAACCGGGGCCGCTGGCTTCCCAAGCCAGCGCTTAACCATCACGCCACTCGGCCGGCCTGCTATGTGCTCTTTACTAGGATTATCTCAGTATTTTTTCAAAACAACCTTCAAAGAAGGAATTATTATTATTATACCCATTTTACAATAAGGAAATACACAGCTTAGAGGATGTAACAAGTTAGCTAAAGTTATATGGGGAGGAAGTGAAACAAACAGGAGAGAACCCAAGAGACTGGCTCCAGAACTGGAGCTCATATATTTGAATGTAACCAGCCAGTTCATCAAAACTGTTTAATTGATGGTTGACATTATAGGAACTGGTAGTTTAATTAACTGTCCTGAGTAACAGAATTGTATTACTTTGGACTGATAGACTTTAGTGAGAAAATGACAAGACACTTCAGTTAGAGTTTAAGATTTTTTCCATTAAAATAGATACTTTGCAGCCTTATTTAAGGAAGAAAATATCCAAACTAGTGAATGACTAGTTTGTTGGACAAATCACCTTAAGGAGAGAATGGTGGGGTATCAACTGACCAATAGCCTTATCTCATTTACTAGGGAGACAATTGTTCTAACTTCCTGAACTTTGAAATTTACCCAATGCCAAGTCTCATCACCTGAAATATCATTGTGGAGCACAGAAATGGCAAACACGTACCATCTGCCCTGCCTGTCTTCCCATCTATGCCTGTAGCAGACATTACTAATAGGCCACAGCACCCAAGGAGCCCAGATGTGGTCGGGAATCCATTTCAACTGAGTCCACAGGCAGCCGTTTCTGAATGACCAGAGTGAAACTTAGTGAGAGGAAAACTTTTTTTATTCCTCAAGCACTTGGGGGCTGGAGGAAGGGAGTTCGGGATATAATCAGTGATTTTTTTGTCAACACTTTTGAACAGTTCCAAGTTCCTCTTAAATGTTCTAAGGAAGAGGAGTTTTAGAAAGACAGCTTTTCTCCCTCCTTCTCTTGAGTTTTATTAGATAACTGGACAGTTAAATTGACATTACCACCTCACTTAGGTTTATAAGAGCTTAATACATTGGTTTTCTGGCTAATAAATCTGCAATATTAAAAGATCTTTCCCCCCCACTCAGATTTCATAAACAAATAGGTACCAGACATGTGTCAGGTAATTTCAGAATCACTAGCTCTTGGAAACACACTAATTGTAATGCTGGTTGCTTCATAAAACTCAGCAGGCTAAAGGGGACAGTTATTTTGTGACAAATTTTTGGCAAACCTCAGGTAACAACTTGTCTGAGGTCTCTACTTATAAGTAGGAATGAACTGTGGCTTACAACTAAATAGAAATAAATGTTCTCAGCAGGGAAGACTCATTACCAATTTAATGAACCAGAGTTTTGGTTATAGCTCTGTGAAGGATCATAATGTGTAAATTTAAATAAAACACCATGGCTTTGGTTTTAAGTGTTAATATGTGAATTATTACAATCTTTCTAACTTCATAAGTAAAATGTATAAAATTTAAACAGGTCTATCAAGTTCACTGACAGGGAATACACAAAGAGAGACCCTAGAAATGCAAACAGGACTCTAAACAATAACATTGTGGGATCTAGGGTCCACATTGGTCAGTTATGCTCCATCTTTTATAGGGCCGATAGCTTTAAATGGCAAAGTACATTTAAACGTACAGTTACATACACTTGAATATGACACATCAAGTTATAAACCAAAGTAATGAAAATGCCCTTTGAGATTCCCTGAAAGGTCTCTTCCTAGAGTTCTTTCTGTAGGACTCTTTGACTGACTTCATCAATTCTAAATATTTATGTCTCTGGCATTTTCCATTGTCTACAAACTTGTAGCACATGGCGACATGAGAACCCTGTTCATCACTGTCTTCCTGGTGTCTAGTTCCATGCCTGGTCCATACTTGGTAGTCAAGAAATATTTGTTGAATAAATAAATGACTTTTTGAAAAGAATAGCAATTGAACAAAAGCTCTTGTATTAGGACATCTTTTTTCCTAATTAATGAGTTTAAGTTCCTGAACAGCCACTTAGTTCACTTTTTTTTTTCTCACTTAAATTCAATTATCTGATTTCCAGGGGAGTTCCACTTTAGATGAACCGAGGCAACTATCTTCAAACTGGGATTCAAGTACTTCCAAGGATGGTAAAGATTTTCCACGTGGTCCACAGACAAAAACACTTTAAGGAAATATTTTCAGACCTTCAATGTCTACATACACCCTTTCCTAAATTTATTTTTCTTAGAACACACATATAAACCACTTCCACTGTCATCAAGTTTCTTCTACCTTACAAAAGAAGGCATATATCTCATTCAGTATAGATTTTATCAGGGTGCATTGCTTGGAGTGGAGAAAGTCAGGTGACCATAAAATCTACCATCCAAATGGGCATTCCTGAGAGTAAAAGTAGGCTCTGTAAATAATTAACTTGGGACAATATAATATTGGGGCATTACAATTTTAGACTTTCTTTTTTTTTTTTGAGGGCAGTGTCACTGGCCCTCATATGTGGGACCCGAACCGGGCCGCTGGTTTCTGAAGCCAGCGCTTAACCACTGCACCACTCGGCGGGCCCTAACAATTTTAGACTTTTATATGGTGCTTTATGGTGTAATAGGCACACCCACATACATTATCTGTGTTGTTGGCAAACTAGATAGCATCATTTATTCTTCAGTAAGATCAATTTTATTTGAGTAAACAACTGTTGAGTGATTACCACAAATCAGGCATTGTACTAGGCCCAGAAGATGCAAAGAAGAGACATGAGGAATCTGAAACTTAGAAAGCCTTTACTTAAATAATCATACATGGGCTAAGTCACAGGCTACTGAAAGAAATGGGAAATGGGAATATGGAACTACTAAAAAAATCTTTGAGAAAGTGTGGTGATCTGGAATAATGCCAGAAAATAAGATATTGACAAAAGTTTGGATACTCAAAATAAAAATAAGGTGGCTTCTTGAAATTATAGATCAGTGTATTTAATGTTGACACCATGAACAAGTCTAGAAATCATTATTTAACCAAAGTTTTGTGACTACTAAAAAAGAGGAAAATCATCCCTGAAAGTGAGGATCAGTTCACTAAGAGAAAATCTTGCTGAACCAATTTATCCCCTTTTTGGATAGGGTTTATTACTCTGTGAGCTATGGAGAATGTTACGAAGATGGCTGTCTTAGTCTGCTAAGGCTGCCATAACCAAATACCACAGATGGAGTGGCTTAAAAACCAGAAATTTATTTTCTTATAATTCTGGAAGCTAGAATTACAAGATCGAGGTGCCAATGAATTCAGTTCTTGATGAAGACTCTCTTCTTGGCTTGCAGAAGACCACCTTCTAACTGTGTCCCCACATGGCCTTTCTTTGGTGTGCTCACATAGAGAGAAAAATATCTTTCTCTTCGTCTTCTTATAAGGCAACCAATTCTATTCAATTAGGACTCCATTCTTATGCCTGCATTTAAGCTTAATTACCTCCTAAAATCCCTCACTTCAACTATAGTCATATTGAGGGTTAGGGCTTCAACATATGAATTTGTGTGTGTGCGGGGGGGCGAGGGGAGAGGAAACGGGAGTCACAATTCAGTCAGTCTATTGTAATGGTAAATATATTTTTTAAAGATTTTATTGAGGAATTGGGGGAGGAGAACAGACAAGTTGCTGTCTTTTTGTTCTTCAGTCTAGTTGCGGAGGGTATTGCTTCACTGGCCCATGTTGGTATCGTCATTGCGCTCTTCCTGGATGAGGCAGATCCGTCGCCGGCCTCCAGATGGTCGCTCAACTCGGCTATTGGCCACTCACGCTGGCTGCGGGCCACTCACTGTAGCCTATGGCAGCCCACTGCAGCAGGGGCTGCAGCATACACCATCACCGGGGCTCGCAGCCCAGCTCCAGGTGGAGCTGTGGTTAACTGTAGAGGGCAGTGTCACTGGCCCTCATATGTGGGATCCAAACCGGGGCCACTGGCGTCCCAAGCCAGCTCTTAACCAATGCGCCAGTCAGCCGGCTCTGCAATGGTAAATATTGATTTAAAAAATATATCTGACAAAAATATTTTTATGATATCTTTATAGACTAATTGAAGACATATTCCGGAAAATGGTGAATTTAGATGGATGCAGCTTTTTTTGAAGTCCAAATATATGGATTAATGAATAACTTAAATGAGAGAAATCATTGGTGGCATGCCTTAAGTTCTAGAGGTTATCATTTGTATGAAGAACATAGTTATAAACATAGAAAATTTGCTTGTTGACTGTGCAGATTATATACTGAATGAAAAAAATGAAGATTTAAAATGATCTCCAGGAGCCGGACTTATGGGCTCAACCAATGAAATGTCACCTAGCTGAATAAATGTACAGTACTTTTCTGAAGATAAAGAAGTTATGTAAGAAAGAATTAGGGTTGGGAAAGAATCCTTGGAAAATAAGAGATCCAAGAGGTCTAGTGTTCAGGTCAAGCTGATAGTCTCAGGACACTTTGTGCTAATCAGACCATTTTGTGTCCAGTTCTGGGAAACATATTTAAGGAGGAGGGCCATTGATAAACCGGAAAGCATTAGGAGGATGACCAGGATGACTCAGTACCTATTTGAATTCAATTCTTATTGTTCTATGTATGTTATGTTGGCTCAGGGACCTAGGGGGAGTTAAGTTAGAGATAAGACTTGGGGGAGAATAAGAAATTCTTCAACTTCATGAAAAGTTGTCATAAAATGTTTGTATCTGGGTGGTGGGGTTATATTATAATTTTATTTTCTTCTTTTTATTTAATTTAAAAATATGTGCCTTATTAAGTGCTTATAATGCCACCAAGCACTCTATCAAACAAGTAAAAAATGTCACGTGTTTTATTCTTTAGAAAAATCTGGTGAGAAAATAGCTTTTCTCTCATATTATTGATGGGGAAACTGAGGGCCAGAGAGGATAAGTGGCTTTTCCAATGTCAAACAGCTAGTAGGTGAAGGGACAAAGGTTTGAATCCAGCTCTGTGAGATTTTAGAGCCCACACTCTTGGCCATTACACTTTATTGCCCTCCTTTTCTCTCAAAATGCTGTCTAGTAAACAAAACATTACATAGATATCTAAGGAAAACATCTTTTATTTGAGGGTTTTTTTTTTTTTTTTTGAGGGCAGTGTCACTGGCCCTCATATGTGGGACCGAACCGGGGCCGCTGGCTTCCCAAGCCAGCGCTTAACCACCGCGCCACTCAGCCGGCCCTAGGAAAACATCTTTTAAAAAAGAAACCAATAAGCAGAAGGACAGGGGAAGAGTAAGGACAACGAGGCTTAAGGCAGTTAGATTTGGAAGCCCATCTAACAAGGATGTGTTTCCCCAAGTCGAGTGGATTGCATTGCCTTGATAGTCTGGATGATGATCTGTAGAGGCAATTGAGAAGAAGGAAGAGCATTAGATTATTTAGCCCATCAAGATGCTAATCTGCTTTAAAAGGCCCATTCATTCCTTCATGCAGCACGTAATCACTGAGAATCCACTATGCATCAGGTACTGACCTAGGCTCCAGGGACACGGGAACAAGTCCCTGCTCTCATGGAGTTTATATTCTAGTTTGAGGAGAAAAGCAAACAAAATATATATCTAACATACCTGGTAATGATACGTACCATGAAGAAGGAGGGAGCAGGGTAAAGGGATGAAGGGTAATGTTGGGAAAGAGGGAGGGAAGCAGATATTTTATATATTTGGTCAGTAACAACTCATAGATAATTCCCCTAAAGCATAAATTATACCTAGTCATTCCATTGTGTGACTCTCAGTGGCTTAAAATGTTAAAATATGCCCCGTGGCTCCCCATTTCACTCAGAGTAAAATCCAGCGTGCTTATGATAACTTACCATGTCCTGCATAATTCACCCTCACCCCCACTACTGCTGTGCCTTCATCTTTACCACTCTACTCACATTCACTTTGCTCTTACAGTGGTCTCTCAGCAATTCCTGACACATGCCTAGTATGCACCTGCCATAGGGCCTTTGCACTTGCCTAGAGCTCTCTTATCCTGGGTATCCACATGGCTCACTCTCACCTTCTGGTCTTTACTCAAATGCCGTCTTATCAGAGATGACCTCATCGATAATGCCAAATGAAGCAGAGCTTCTTCATCCATTGCTTTTTCTCCCCTGATCCAAGAATACGCTACATACTTTGTTGGCTTCAGTGCAAAATGAAAATGTGGGATCCCTGGTTCAAAAAAACAGAGAAAAAAGGTGAAGTTAAAGGTACTACTATAGCAAGCTTTTTCCTTTTTGCCACGACCTCTCTCTCAACCTCTCATGTTGTTTATTTGCTATTTAATGTTATGCTCTCTAAAGCACAGGGATGCTTGTAGCCTGGAGGCAAATCTCAGAAGCACCTGGGGTTGCCATCCACTGTGGGTTGTGCTGGTGGGCCTGTAGAAAGGAGAGATGTCTGCTCAACTTCCTCATCCACGTATGGGCACAGCACATCGGCCTGGAAGCCAGTGGGAGGGGGAACCTGGCAACTAGTGAGCTGCATGCAGGTACCAAGTCATGGAGTAGGTATTACAAGCTCAGCTCCATGACACACTAGGTACCTGGACCCAGGTAGGAGAGACGCTCACCCCCACTGAATCACCCACCAAAGCACCATGGAGCTACAAGCCCTGGGATGAGGTCAACCATTGTCCTGCTCCACCCTAAGATGTCACAGGGCATGTGCTCCCACCCCTGACCCTTCACATCCCTATGTCCAGGTCCCTGCTGGGGCCCCAGGCTGGCAGTGGATATGAGGTGGGGGCATAGATGGGAAGGCAAGGTGGGACTTAGGTGCCAGAAGGTGGGGAGAGGAGGCTGAGAACTTGTTTTGGGGGGGGGACAAGATCAGGCGGAACCTCTATGTCTCTTCTGCCTGCTCCATTGATCCTATCAGATTTCGCTTCTAGACCCAAAATCAGAGATAAAATTATTAAGAATTTCAAGACAGTGATTATAGGGCATTAAATCCCAACTGTGGGCTCTTCTGAGAGTGAGGCCCTGTACAGCTGCACGGATTGCACACCTGTGTTGCTGGCTATGTCTGATTCTGTCCAGCCCTGTCACCACTATATTATAAATTTATTTGATTGTTTGTCTATCACCTGTCTCCTTCCACCAGAAGTAAGCTCCACTGGAGTAGGAGCTTTGTTCCCATCCAATGTGTCTTCTAGTGCCTTAGGATAAAGATGGCAGTCTTCAGCATCCTGAGGGGAATGGATGTGGCTAATAGTGACTATTTAATTAAACCCTAGAAGGCCAATATGTGAAACTTGAAAAGCAGTGCTTCAGATCCAATAAAAGGATACATGCTTTACAAAGTAAGTCATAGGGTAAGGTTGGAATACCCACCTCATGAAGGTAGGAAATAAAAAGAATAAATAGGTTCAAGAAAGGCTTAGGTAATTTTAAGGAGAATATGTCAATGTTACTCAGAAAACTTTAAGCAATGCAGGAATGTTTAAGGGTCTTAACCACAAGACCTTCAAAATAGACTGCCAGTAGTCTCGAAAGCTCCAGGGTCCACTGCCAGAGGCTTAATCCTGGGCAGGGGGCCATGGCTGATTAAGGGTGGGCTTCTTTTGTCCCCCTTTTCTGTGCTTTACTTTTTCAGAGTATGGCTTGGCACCCTGGGCCTGGCGTTCTGGAAGGTACAACAAAAATATAAAACATGAATTTCATCCGTTCAGAGGTAGTTTCTTATGGAAATATCCAACTGTAGCTTTTTAGAGGAGCTGAAGCAGGGCCAGAGTTGCAAAATTAAGTCTGTGTCCCAGAAGGACATGAGTAAAGCCCTTAATGACAGGGAGTAGGATGGGCCCAATGTGAACAGACAGGAGAAGCATACCTAAGTCTCCTTTGGGGAAGGAGGTGTCCCTAGCCCATAATTTGGAGAGTGAGTCTGAGTCTGTAGCAATTTAGAAAATATTCTAAACCCTATTAAGCATGGAGCATGATATGAAATCGGTTTCTAATATTGACTTTTAGTTGCTGTTTCAGTTCCTAAAAGTCCCCAGACATCACAGAAAAATTAAAACAATATATTAAGATGGAGCAACTACAGATGACTTTCCCTTTTCAATAATTTACTTGAATGTTAGAATAAATTTTAAAATGGAAGAAAAAAGTCCCAGGCATCTTTCTCCTATAAAATCCTAGGTGTTTCAGTTGTAAGAAGATTTATATATCTATCTTAAATGTTCTCAAGTCTCAATATATATATTGAGAACCTATTATGCGCCAGACATTACACAAAGTTTAAAAATAAAAAGGAGTGCCAGACACTAGGCAAAGTATAACACTAAGACCAGCTAGGAAGATTTTATAGATAATAAAGAGAAATTGTTCCTTACAACAGAACAGAGAAATGGAATGCAAGTTTTAGACAAAAACACTAAAGAGACAATCCAGAAAGGGGAAGCAGATTAGTAAACCAATATATCTAAAAAGTTATTTTAGACATAAAACCAAATTTCCCTACTCAGTCTTATTGTAATCATGTGGTGACTCCAGGGAGATCTTAAATCCCTGTGGATAATTGTTGACAGAGTGCTCAGTTTAACTGGTGGAGCATACAAACCAGGTGAGGGACTATGAGACAGAAAACATGTTGGTTCTTCAGATTCTCCCCTTTGGTTTCAGGAGGCCTTGAATTTGTGCTTTTAGGGGTGTATTAGTCAGGGTTCTCCCATGAAACAGAACCAAAGGACGTGTGTGTGTGTGTGTGTGTGTGTGTGTGTGTGTGTGTGTGTGTGTGTGTACATGGAGAGACTGAGACAAACTGACAGACAGAGTGAGACATAGAGACAGAGATTTATTTTAAGGAATTGGCTCACACAGTTGGAGAGGTTGGCAAGACCAAAACCTACAGCGTAGGCCAGAAGGCTGAGACCCAGGGTACAGTTGATGTTGCAGCTCTAGTCCAAAGGCAGTCTGCAGGCAGAATTCCCTCTTCTTCAGGAAACTACAGTCTTTTTCTCTTAAGGCCTTCAACTGATTGAATGAGGCCCACGCACCATGTGGAGGGTAATCTGCTTAACTTGACATCTACTGATTTAAATGTAAATAACATTTAACAAATATTTTCACAGCAATATGCAGTTGGTGTTTTACCAAAAACTGAGTGCCATAACCTAGCCAAATTGACACACGAAATTAAATATCACAAGGGGTGTAATTCTCCTTGAAACAGGAATGTAACTGAGCTAAAGGGGAAAGGTGCTCCTTTCAGGCTTTCAAGGGAATACAGCACCCACATCTCTGTTGGGGAGGGAGAGTCAGTGGCTTTGAGGAGGATTTGGGCAGTGGGAAGGCCTAGGCTGCTGTCTGTCCTGAGCCTGGGTACAGGTCCAAGCTCTCTCCCCTTGTTGAGTACTGGTTAGGGAGCAGAAAGACTAAAGCTAGCCAAGTAGCAGCAGGGCATGGAAATACGGGACAAGTGAATGGAAGAAGAGGGCATGAGGAGGAGCACATTTCATTAAGTTTTATAAGCATTCAGAAATAAAAGAATGAGAGGCTCTAGAGTTATTCCAATAATTAAGAAGTGTCTTGCTCATATTTCCTGTACTCCTGAAGCTCATAGGCCTGAGACTCCTTTCTGGGATGTGAGTCACCAGGCAACTCCATCAAGTTGAAGTGTTCTATCACTGAAGGGACTTCTGGATCAACGAGTGCATCTCTTTGTCGCACAGGGAGAGAAAGTAATGACTTCACAGTCATAGCTGGTCCATCACAGTGCTGGCCTGGAGTCTCGGCCTCCTCATTACATGCCAGTGTTCTTTTTATGCTGTGGAGTGAATTCTACCCATATGGTAAAGCCAGAGAAGTGGATCTGTTCTAAGGTTTGGAGACTGGACTTTGTTCCTCCCCACACCCAACACTATAATTTAGGACACTAAGACTGGAGGACCTTTTAGCGCTCTTTTTCAGAGCTACTCCCCTTAATCTTGAAGACACAATTAGACCAATTATCATTCTGTAAATTTAAATTAAATCTTCCAGTTGTATTAATTTCTAAGCTTTATAATGGCTAGTCCTAATCAAAGACATTAATAATGACTATTAAATAAATATGTATATGAGTATTTCACACAAATTATTGTCTCTTCAGAAGGTTATAACACTCATGTCTATTAATGTCTGTTCTCTTTGTTAATACATCACAAAATAAATGTCATGCCACATGAAGGACCCAGAGAAATAAGAAGGTACATATGTATGTATGTGTCTTTTTATTAGTAAAGAAACATTTCTGAGAAGCCACTACTGCCTCCAGCAGATTGTCCTTGGCCGGGATTGTATCGTATGTTTCTAAGTCAATCACCAGTAAGGTGAGGGGAGATGCATGGCCGTGTGGAGGAGAGGAGGAGGGGCGGGATTTCTCCCAAACTGGAGTTTTGATGAAAAGGAGGAAGCTGGGGGAATGAATGCTCTGTAGGTGGCCTGTTATACCTTTGATTAGACAGTTTAAGAGAAACAGAGTTAGGATATGAGTGCTAGGAAGTTGTTATAGGGAATTATTTTTTTTTCACAGCTCTGTAGAGCATGAGTTATAATATCAGAATTCAAGCATAATGCTCTGCAGCAAAGTTGAGGACACTGGACATCCAGGAAGAGAAGATTGGTCATTTAAAGTGAACATTCAGGGACCTCATCATTGCATTAAATCAGCCCTGCTGAGAGCTATATGGCCAGGGACAGGCACAATTTATGGTGAGTCAAAAAGAAGATCAATAATTTTCTTTAATCTTCAAGCTGTGTATTTGTAGGGAAGCAGTTTCTTTACAATACACACATAGTGCACACACACACGCACACGTGCGCACACACACACACCCACACACAAATATTAGAACTTTTAGTAAAGTGTGCTCTCGCCATCAGGGGAAATGAAGTGAATTGTCAGATAACCCCTATTATTTCAGATCCTAAAATTTTCCTGGTTAAGACCAAGGCCTGAACATAACCTCAAATCTAAATAAACTGCCCATGATAAGACTGTGAACTGAGTGATGAGTGAACATGATTCTTGCTCTCTCGATTCCCAAAGACAAATAGGGAAGCCGGTGAAAGATCAGCTGTAAAAAGAATTCAACCACTGAGACAGTCAAGCCTGTCTTCCCAGAAGAAGGAGAATACCCACTTGCTCCAGCATTCCCAGTAGGGTGTCTGCAAAGGGCAGCACTGTGCAGGCTTTATTGTCACCAGAGTTAAGCAGGATTCTCACTTTTGGACTCTGGGCTCCCAATAAAACCCCTCCTACCTTATTAGTTAGGTGAGGCCAAGGTGGGGGAATTTACATTTTAGAATGGAGTTATCATTCTGAGTTGTGCAATCACAATGAATTGCCACAAATAGCCTCCTGACTAGAAATAGAAAATAGGGGTGAACTATATTTAGTTTCTGTCTGAATTATCTTAGGTCTACGTTAATATTTTTGGTTCTTATTTATATTGGCTTTATTTATTTTCATGGTTATTATGGTTTTGAAATCTCTTTAGATCTCTGACTTACGGATTCCTTATAAATGACACAAAATAATCATTTGATTAAATCTAAAATTCATATAAAAATATATTTGATATTCATTGTGCCATGAAAGACTGAAAACATACCTTTTTGCTGGAGAAACAAACACCTCTGAGAAGAGATGAAAACATCAGAAAAAGAGTATTTCAGGGGTGGTAGCCCCTGTTATGTGTCAGACTATGTTTATAGGCAAAGATCTCAATATACCATCCAGGGATAGGGTGCAGGGGAGAAAAGGAAAGAACAGAAATATAAATCACTAAAATGTCAAATATTACAGGATAAGGGAAGGAATAGGAATCATCAGAGTATTGAAATGAGGAGTGGTCCAGAGAGTTAGAGGAGATAACAAAAGTGCTTTGCAAAACAAATTCTTAGAAAATTCTGGGAGGATAGGCAGTCAACTGTGCTGAATAGTGTAGAACTGAGAGGAAGATGAAGCTCAGCATCCATTTACCTATTGTTTTATGGGGCATGGTGCTAGGCACTAGGAATACAAGGAAAACAATAACTTACCTTCACATAACTTAAAATATGGTGTGGGAAAGAGATATGAAAATGGTTTAAACGCAATAAGGTAAATAACACATTAAAATTATGTGCTGTGACAGAAGAGAGGAAGGGGCCAAGGAGAGCAAAAATCATGAAGGGTTTCTTCGAAAAGGGAATACTGAACTAAGTCTTGATGAGGAGCTTCCATGTGGAAAAGGCAGGGATAGATGTTACATGAGTAGAGGAGAAGAATCATGAAATTGTGGTGCTTGGGGAAGGACAGTTAAGTATGGCTCAAAAGAGTCTCCAAAGATAGCAGAATAGGTAAACACTGGACCTGCTGCCTCACATGACTACATTAAAATTACTACTAAATTACAGAACACTCAACCTCAGAAACCATCTGAAGACTAGCTGAACAAAACCACTATGACTAAGGATATAAAGAGTAGGCCACATTGAGACTGGGAAGAGGGGTAGAGACACAAAACTAGTTGACTCCTAACTCACAGGTAGTGGCTGAACATCAGGGCGACACCTCCGTGGTGGAGGTCCCCAATGAAGAGTGAGGAGTCCCAGCCCCACACCAGGTTCTCTAGCCCACGGGTCCAGTGCTGGGAAGAGGTGTCCCCACAACATCTGGCTGTGAAAAATCAGCAAGGATTCCAACTACCCTGGTGAGAAAGAAGGTGGCTGGAAACCCAGACATCCTCTTAAAGGGCCTGTGCACAGACTCACTCACTTGTGAGCAGTCACCCTGGGCTCTAGTGGAGGGGCAGCAACTCAAGAGGTGTCAGAAGCAAACAGGAAAAGACTGAGTTGAATGGATACAAGGTGAGAGCTAAAGGGACAGCCGCTGTTATCCAAGTGTGGATCCCACCTCATGTGTAGACTACATGTGGGTGACACCTTTCCTGTGTGGAGCCCCCCCCTGTCATGGCCAAATCTGAGTCCAAACTGGCTTAGAGAACTCTGCCTTCCCTTCCCCCACTCCCCTACTTCCCCCCACCCCCCGCCCCCGGAATTCCCTGGGTTCCCACCATGCCTATTTTGTTCTGCATTGTCCAAGGGCACTCTCTGTGTCTGGGCAGCCAGCCCTGCCCCGCACACTGCAGGATGCTTTTCCAGCAGCAGATGGCCTGTAGTGATTTGTGCCACCATGTGGGACAATTTGGGTGGCAGGCATTCAACCCTGGCTCATGCTGCAGCCTTTTTTCAATGGGTCTCAGGAATCTGGGGGCTCAAGGTGAGTGGTGGCTGGCTGTAGCGTTCTCAGTGTTTTTCAGAGTGGCCACAGGCTCAGAACTGGCGCAAGAATGGAATTGGCATTAACTTTGTGAAAAACCAGCCCCACCCTAGTGACTGCCTGGGACCTGCCCCACCCAACTGGAGTGACATTGCTGGGGACACTGTCAGCACCAGGAGAACCAGAGTGGCCCCACACATTGAAGGAAGCTTTTTCAGTGACTGAGCCTCACATGTAGTCTGCAGGTGGTAATAGGCCTATGGGTGCCCTGGGCCTTTTACTAAGCTGCCCCAGTCCTGATACTGGTAGCAGCCAGCCTCCGTTCACAGCAAGGCCACCCACACATGCTTCCATGTCCAAAACAGGCAGCAACCAACCACATATAGCTTTGTAGCTCATCTTAGGGAGCCTCAGGATGGTCACTGGTAATGGCTGAACTCAGCCTATATGGGAGGCCCTCCCAAGAGGCATCAGAAACAACATAACCAGAGGCAAATTAAAGTCACAATGAGATACCACCTCACTCTGGTCAGAATGGCCCCCACCAATAAATGAAAAAACAAATGTTGGCTAGGATGTGAATAAAAGGGAACTCTTATGCACTGTTGGTGGACTGCACACTGGTGCAGTCACTATGGAAAACAGTTTGGAAGTTCCTCAAAAAATTAAAAATAGAACAACCTTACGACCCAGCAATTCCACCTCCGGGTATTTATCTGAAGATATTCAAAACACTAATTCAGAAAGATGCCTGCATTCCTATATTCACTGCAGTGCTACTTGGAATAGCCAAGATATGGAAGCAACTGAAATGCCCATCAGCAGGTGGTTGGATAAAGACGATGTGGTACATATATACAATGGAGTATTACTCTGTCATAAAAAGAATGAAATCTTACCATTTGTGACAACATGGATGAATCTATGCTAGTGAAATAAGTCAGACTGATAAAGACTAATACCATATGATCTCACTTATATGTGGAAAATAAAGAACAAAATAAATGAACAAACAAAACAGAAAGAAACTCATAAATACAGAAAACAAACTGACGGTTACTAGAAGGGAAAGGAGTTGGGGGCTGGGTGAAAAATATGAAGGGATTAAGATGTAGAAGTTGTTAGTAACAAAATAGTCATGGGGATGTAAAGTACAGTATGGGGAATATAGTCAATAATATTTGAAAACTAAGTATAGTGTCTGGTGGGTACTAGACCTTTTGGGGAGATCACTTCATAATTATATAAATGTATAACCACTATGCGGTCCATCTGAAACTAATATAAACTAATATTGAATGTCAAGTACAATTGGAAAAAATAAAGTCATAGGGATGTAAAGTACAGCATGGGGAATATAGTCAATAATATTGTAATAACTATGTACAGTGTCAGATGGGTAATCACTTATTGGGGTGATCACTTTGTGAGGTATATAAATGTCTAATCGCAATGTTGTTTTGTATACCTAAAACTAATATGATATTGTATGTCGATGATAATTGACAATTAAATATTTAAAAATAAAATAAAGTATGGCTCAAGAATATAGGGTACCTGCAGCTGAAAAAGCCGGCAGAACACAGGTCACAAAGGGTCATGTATATATGCTACATGAAAGAGTTTCAATTTCAGCTGCAGTTTGTTAGGTGCCACTGAAAGATTTTTAAGCAGGAATTTTAATGGTTAATTTCCTATTTTAGAAAGATCTCTTAAGTGACACAAAAAGGTAGATCAGAGTGAAGGGATAACTAGCATGAAGACCATTTGCCTACTGCAAAGGTCTAAGTAAGAAGAATGAGAACTAGAACTAAGGCAATGACAGTGAGATGGAGAGTAAAGGATAAATGAAGAAAATCTTTAGAAGGTACAACTGATTTTAGTGGCTATTTCATTACAGGAGATAAAAGAGATAAAGGGAATTGAAGGTAACTTCCACGCTTTGGTTTGGGATTAACGAGAAGAATGTGAAGGATGCTGGCTGTGTCATTAATTGACTTGAGGGTTATCAGAAAACTATTAATAGTAGATTTAGGAAGGATGGACATAATTTCAATGTTGCATATGTAACAAAATATTACTATTGGATTTGTTGATTGTGAAAGTCGATTGGTGATGAGAGAGAAACAAAAATGTAGAGATAGTAAGAGTGAGAAAAGCAGAGAGGGATGGAAGAGAAAAAGAGAATGAACAGGAAACTCTGGGAGGAAAAGCACTACCTTTCTCTTGTTTGTTACACTTTCTGTCACTTAAGATAGTTTCTTTCTCATTGTATGCATCCAATAAATCTTGAATTGAATTGAGAAAGGGGAAGGGTTAAAACTCAATTAGGGTGTGGGCTCAACCCTACAAGAAACACTTGCCAGAAATTTCATACAACTTCAAAAAAAAAAATCCAAAGTCACTATGGTATAATTTCTTAAGCATTACTCTAAGGAAATAAGATCATATAAATGGAATTTGGAGATTTAAAAGAATGAACATCTGGTCATTATTTTAGCCCAGTGCTAATATTAAAAAACATAGTGAATAGTTTTGTTGTTGTTGTTTAATAAGTGAAGGGTTGATAGATTCATTGTCTGACAGCCCACAGTAGGCCACTTATGAATGACTTTGTCTTTGAACTGATCCATGCTCAGAAGTTGGCCTGCATTTTAATGTAGAAATAACTCAATTCTCCAGACCCAGTCATACTTGTAATTGTTCCTGGAATAATTTCTAGGATTGAAGAAAATCCTGTATGAGGAGCAGATGTTCTAATAAAAGATTTTTGTATCCCTACAAAATACCTCTTATCCTCCATAGCAGTGGTTTTATCTAAGGGAAAATATGAACGCAGGATGATTTGAAAGTCAGGTCAACAAACCTGGAAGTACCCATATCAAGTGAGTTATATTTACGTAATAGAAACCTTAGAGAAGGTAGGCATGTAAAACTTTATCTGCCATAGTGGAGTTAACAGACTTCTTTTTCTTTTGATGGAAAAAAGGCATCCTGGGATTATTTGGCTCCCATTAATTTCACCAGATACTACCTCAGACAGGTGTGACTACTTAATTCTTTCATAAGAAAATAGATGAATTTAGTTATTATTTTTATTATGTTGGGTTAACCAAAGACTTTCCAGATAGATATTTGAAATGTGGTGCACAGTTTGTAGGTAGTAGGGACAGGTGTTAGAGGGCAGGACAAAAGTTTTCTGGGTACAAATAGCAAAAGATAGAAAGCAGGAATTGCAAGCTTTTCTCTTTCCTCTGTCCTTAATGATTTACTGTGCATCTTTCAGTCAAGAGATTCCTACTGAACTGACAGTATAACAGAAAAAAACTAAAGAGAGGCCTGTGCTGTTACCTTTGTGTGTCTCTAGTTAGAATATAAGCCCAGTGAGGGCAGGAATTACGCCTTTCATTTGGGGATTCAACCCAGTGCCCAGTACAGCAAGGAAGTGGAAGCAAAATACTAAGGGGAGGGGAAACCTCTGGAAAGCGTAAGTGGTTTACAGCTTTATCTTGACTCAGTCTGGTTTTTGGTAAAACACTTTGATATTATTGGGGTGTCTGAGTAGATGTACCTATTGATCACTCATTCTATATTGGGTACTTGCAGATTTGTGTAGGGAGAAACTTCCAGTAGGGAACAGGAACAAGAAAACAGGCTTAATATTTTTCTTTTTTTTTTTTTTTTTTTTGTTCAATTTTCTTTTCTCAAACTCTTACGAGATTTAGACTTCCTTTAAAACAATTCAAAGCAATTTCTTCAAATCCCAGAGTCCATCATTCTGTGTTTTTCCTCCTTATCAAGGAAGCAAATCAAGTTGGTTGAAAGTACAGCTTATGAGTCAAATAACTAATGAGCACTTCTGGGTGGCTTCTGTATTGGTTTGGGTATTTCTTTGATGTTGGACTTAAGGAAAGTCATATGATATATAGAGAAACACCTCTGGGTGATAAAAAGCTCACCTTAAACCCATGAGTGATGGTGAACAGACAGATGTTTACCTTAGGCAGCTGCTCTTTCCAGAATGATGCTTGGATTTGGTTATACCCTGTCATGGTTTGCTGTCAACTTGGCAGCACCTTGTAGTAAATGACTACATATCAGCTACCTGCACTGACAGAAATCCCACCTGGCACCTTGTAGTCTTTCTTTTGGTGGTGCAGCCTGCTGCTGTCACCATCCTTGTTTTTGTTGCTGAATGATTCAGAATAAACCACGTCATGAACACTTGTTGAAAGGCTTGGAGAAAAGGTGCCAACACACTATTCTTCCTTATAACACTCTTACCAGTCCTTTTTTTTTTTCATTCCCAAATCAGGTACATTTACTCTTTTTTTTTTTTTTTTTTTTTTTTTTTCTTTTTTTTTTTTTTTATTAGTTTTCAGTGTACAACACAATGCAATAGTTATACTCTTTACCCCCCCAAAGTGAAAACCCCCCTCCCCCAGTTCTCCACCCCACTCACCCCCCCCATATCATACATATCCATCACAACTCCCCTGACTCGCCTCCACAGCATACTCCACATCTCGTGACCACCCACATATTCAGTTGCAGTTGGCATACAATACTATACAACATCAGCTTCAGGTGTACAGTGCATTGATCAAGCCTCTATTTCATCCATGAAGTAGTCTCCCTAACAAGACATGTGACTATCTGACACGCCACAAAATTTTTACATTATTATATTCCCCGAACTGTGTTTCATATCCCTGTGGCAATATTGTAGTTGTCTATTTATGCTGTCTAATCCCTTCCCCTTCCCCCATCCCCCCCCAACTAGCAACCCTCAGTTTTTCCTCTACATCTATGAGTCTGTTTACTTTGATCTTTCACTCAGTTCTTCAGACTCCACACACAAGTGAGATCACATGGTACCTGTCCTTCTCCGACTGACTTATTTCTCACAACATAATAGTCTCTTCACAACAATATCAATTACATTCCCAGAACTGCCCCCATAACCCTGTGGCAACATTGTAGTCCCACATATACTGTCCAAAACCTCCCCCTCTCCTCTTCTTCCCCACTCCCTCCCAACCAGCAACCATCAGTTTTTCCTTTATATCTGCTTGATATGACATCAATCTTCTTACATTGTCTCTCTCTGGGTTAGCTTGTTTACCCCTTTCTTTTGTTTAAAAGTCCTTTTAACATTTCTTGCAATGCTGGCTTGGTGGTAATGAATTCCTTAAGCTTATTCTTTTCTGAGAAGCTCTTTATTTCTCCTTCAATTTTAAGTGATAGCCGTGCCGGATAGAGCAATCTTGGTTGTAGGCCTTTATTTTGTGTCACTTTGAGTATCTCCTGCCACTCCCTTCTGGCCTGCAGAGTTTCTGTAGACAAGTCAGCTGTTAGTCTAACAGTAGTTCCTTTGTATGTAACCAGCTGACTTTCTCTTGCAGCCTCTAGGATTCTGTCTCTGTCTTTAACCTTGCCATTTTCACTATGATGTGTCTTGGTGTGTACCTGTTTGGGTTCAGCTTGTTTGGAACCCTCTGCACTTCCTGGGCATGTATATTGATTTCCTTCACCAGGGTAGGGAAGTTTTCAGTCATTATTTTTTTCAAATACCTTTTCAACCCCTTGCTTCTTCTCTCTTCTCCTTCTGGTATCCCTATGATTCGAAGGTGGTTGTGCTTCATTTTGTCCCATAGGGCTCTTTAAACTATTTTCATTGTTTTTTATTCTTTGGTCTTTTTGCTGTGCCAACTGGGTGAGTTCTGCTATTTTATCTTCCAAATCGCTGATCCGCTCCTCTGCTTCATCTACTCTACTGGTGATTCCTTCGAGTGTGTTCTTCATTTCAGTTATTGTATTCTTTAGTTCTAACAGGTTGTTTTTTATGGTTTCCCTATCTTTCTTTATGTCCTCGCTAAGTTCCTTAAACATTCTTATCATCAGTGTTCTAAACTGTGTCTCTGAAAGGTTGGATCCCTCTGTTTCATTTGGTTCCATTTCTGGAGGTTTCTTCTGATCTTTTACTTGTGACATGTTTCTTTGTTTTCCCATTCTGGCTGTCACTCTGGGATTGCTTTGATGTATTAGATAGATCACCAGGAGAGCCCTGGCTGGATCACGCAGGCACACAGCTCACGGCCCAACACTCCCAGGAGAACTCCCAGTCTCAGCCTGTCCCAATCAGCCGCTCGCAGATCAGGCCGAGCAGCCCGACAACCAATCACCAGCCTGGCAACTCTGCAAGCACAGTGTGGAAAGCAGAGACCCAAGGCGGCTTGCGTGCTCCCGCGTCTCAGTGAGCAGCCTGTTGGAGTCGGATCACTCCCACTAGGTGTTTTCCTGGCAACACAGCACAAGCCGAGTGGAGGGTGAGGATTCGAGGTGGCTCGCGCTCCCGGATCTCAGTGAGCCGCAGTAGGAGCCGGAGGGCACCGCCCTATGTTTCCCTGGCAACGCAGTATAAGCCGGGCGGAGGGTGGGGATCCAAGGCTGCAGGCACGCACGCACGCACGCACGCACGCACGCACGCACGCACTTCGCCACCCCACCAGACCACCAGGTCTCGGACCTGATCCTTCGTGGGAGGGCCCAAGCCCGACAAAATGGCGCCCTCCTTACACCACTCGCGTGCAAGCTCCGTACCACGGGAACAACAATCCAAAAACCTCCAGCCTTTGCACCAAAGGTGCTCAGCTCAGTCTGTCCCCGCAGGCTCCCGGCTCACACAGCCACTCCCTCCATCAGGAACCAGGTAAGTGCTCACCGGCGAGAAAGCCCGGGCACCGGCCCCACTGATTCTCCAGCCACTCTTAGCCTCACCAAGCTGAGGAAAGAGAGTCTTTACTAATTTATTGCTGGCTGTCTTAGAACTCCTCTTCCCGGCAAAGGAGCTCTGGGCTGGTGAGCTTGGGGTGCGGCTGGAGGGTCTCTCCCCCAACCAGACAAGCTTCCCACGACTGGGGCTTCCCTCACGGGGCTCGCCCTCTCTCGTCTCCACCCATCCTACCAGACCCGACGTGGCCTCCTCTTTAAGTTCTTCGTTTAGTGGTTCTGTTCCTCCACTGTTCCGGGGACCTCCAAGGTTGAATGCTGTATAATTTGCTTGTAATTTTGGTGTGATCCTGGGAGGCAGTTAGCACAGCGTCTGTCTATTGCGCCATTTTACCGGAAGTCCTACATTTACTCTTACTGCTTTTCAAATCACTCACCTTTCTTTTTATTCATGATGTTTAAAAATGGCTGAAGCAACAGCCATTTGCAGTCTTTCTACGTCATCATTTTTCTCCAGTGACTCCTGGGGTTCGGTTCCATGGCCAGTCCAGGGACATGTTGGCCTTTTGTTGCCCTGGCACATTTTAGGAAATATGAATTTTGTGTGAGTGAATACAGCTGAATGGCATTTGAGCTTTCATTATTAGAACATGAAACTACTTTCTGCTGGAATTTTCCATATTCCACCTCTAATTTCACATCACGTATTTTAGGCAGCTCTGAGACAGTGGTGACCCCCATGGCAACCAGAATCTTGTTTCACTAAACCTCAGTCAATACAGTCTGATTCCCATCAGCTTCAGAAACCTATAATCTCCCCTGGTTTATGAAGGAAAAAGAAAGATAGAGAAGATTTGGGTTTTCCTTGTTCCCGAAATGACATACTCAGGTTCCCCAAGGAGTATAAACTCTTATACTCTCCTTGCTGACTCCCTTTGTGATGACAGGATTATAACTTAGTATGAGGCTTCTTCCCACATGCCATCATTACCCACCATGGCTTCTGTAATGTGAATCAGGGTCCTGAGGCTCAGAGCTCCTGTCAGGTGTAGTAAATTTACTACTCATAAAGAAACCATCTCCCCTTGTTCTCATTTCTTTTTTCCTCTTTCTCTTTCTCTTTGCAAAGCTAAACTTGTAAGAGTATGGGGATCAAGATGTCACCTTAACTCTAAGTCATAGGATAAAATAAAAGATAAATTAGAAATTACTTGTGAGCCAATAATTTATGTTGATCAGAGATTGCAAAAACAGTCCTTTTTAGAGTATGGGATGGAGTCCTTATAAAGTGATAACTCAGTATGATCGAAAGCCCTGCTGTTGAAGGTAACAGTGTTGTAAAAAGACAACTCTCCAAAGCAGAGCTTCCATGCTTTTCAAATCGCTCCTCCATCAGCTATGCTTTCCTTGATGGAACCTATTTTCTTTTACTTAACCTTTTCAATAATCACCAGTTATATTCAAAACTATGGTCAATTTTTTATGGGCCATTACCATCTTGGCTGAATGGCACAATGGATTAGGAAACTGACTTGAGGGCCAGCCAAGTGGCACATTGGTTAAGAGCTGGCTTGGGATGCCAGAGGCCCTGGTTCGGATCCCACATATGAGGGCCAGTGACATTGCCCTCTACAGCTAAGATGGTGAACAACAACTCCACCTGGAGCTGGGCTGCTGTGAGTTCGCAGGACGGCATAGTTGCAGCCCCTGCTGCAGTGGGCTGCCATAGGCTACAGTGAGTGCCCGGCAGCCAGCGTGAGAGGCTGGCAGCTGGTGTGAGCTGCTAAGAGCCACTGTGAGCAGCCGTCTAGAGGCCGACGACTGATCTGCCTCACCCGAAAAGAGTGCAAGGATGATACCAACATGGGCCAGTCAAGCAATGTCCTCCACAACTAGACTGAAGAGCAAAAGGACAACAACTTGTCTGTTCCCCTTCCACAGTTCCCCAATGCTGTTCCCCTCCCCCATCTCCCCAATACATGTTTTAAAAAATAAATAAACGGACTTGAATGCAAAGTAATGTGAACAAAACTTTAGAAATGTCATTTCTGCAATTTGTAAAATGGTATCTACCTGTCAAGTGACTGAAAAAATTATCAGTTCTGTTTAAAATGGGATGCTATTGGACTCCACAGAACATCAGGACAGAAACCAGGAGAATGAATGTGATGCTTTTCAAAAATCCTTCTTTCATAACTCCCTCTACCTTTCCTGTTTTTGATTTATCTTTGAGACTAGGGTTCAAGTGAAAACCAAAAAGCAAGTGAAAAGTATGTCCAACAAAACGCTAGGGAATTTAAACCAGAACCTGACAATCCTTCAAAAGTAGGAGAAAAATCTGATTCCACAGCACTAAAGACTGAAGAGGAATTTCAAGTTCCAGTCAAGATGGTGGAGTAGGTAAATGCTGTGCTTGCATCCTCTCACAACCACATCAGAATTACAACTAAACTACAGAACAACCATCATGAGAATCACCTGAAATCTACTTGAATAGAGTTCTATAACAAGAATATACAGAAAAAGCAAGTTCAGGGCTGGTAGGAGGGGCAGAGATGTGGAACAAGCTGGTCCCACACCAACATGTGGTGGTTAAAAATTGCATTCCTTTTAAAGGGACTGGGCATGGACTTGCTGATGGATTCACTTGCTTGGAGCTCCAGGGCTGGGATAGCAACTCGAAAGGTGCCAGGGGCATATGAGGAGGAATTGAACTGTCTGGCTTCAGAACAAGCACTGTTGGGGCAGCTTTCTCCCAGGCATAAGTGGTGGCAGAAGCCAGTGTTCCTTTATTGAGCCCTTCCCCTACCCAGCCTGCAGATGTAGGCAGCCACCATATCTGAATCTCCATTAACCTGGTTAACACTGTTAGCCTCAACCTGGTGATTCCCTGAGACCTTGTACCACCCAACTTGAAAGTCACTTTCAGGGCGGGCCGAGTGGTGCGTTGGTTAAGAGCTGGCTTGGGACGCCAGCAGCCCCGGTTCGGATCCCACATATGAGGGCCAGTGACACTGCCCTCTACAGCTAAGATGGTGAACAACAGCTCCACCTGGGGCTGGTCTTCCGTGAGTCCGCGGGATGGCATAGCTGCAGCCCCTGCTGCAGTGGGCTACCATAGGCTACAGTGAATGGCTGGCAGCCTTGTGAGCTGCCAAGAGCTGCTGTGAGTGGCTGTCCAGAGGCTGGCGACCGATCTGCCTCACCCAAGGAGAGTGCAACGATGATACTAACATGAGCCAGTGAAGCAATTTCCTCCACATCTAGACTGAAGAATAAAAGGACAGCAACTTGTCTGTTTCCCTTCCCCGGTTCCCCAATAAAATCTTAAAAAAAAAAAAAAAAAAGAACATCTCTTTCAGTGGCTTTTCTATACAAATGGCCTATTATGGCTCATACTTTGGACTTTCCTAAAATCTGCCAAAGGTTCACAAACCCCAAACAAGCAGCAACTTGCCTTAGCATGCCCCATACCTTTTGCTAAGCAGCACAAAGCCCAGCACTAGTAGCAGCTGCCCTGGTTTGATGTTTAGCCTCTTCCAGGGACCTCCAAGTCCAGCACAGGTGGAAGACAACTGCAGATCATTTTGTGGCTAATACCAAGTGACCTCAGACTGGGCACAGTCAGAGGCTGAAATTGGTCTGTGTCGTCACTTTTCCCTGGAAGCCCCAGGACTGGCATACCCAATGACCATCTTTGGAAAGCAATGAAGCACTACCAAGTTATCTCCACAGGTGACACATCCAAAGGGCAGACTTGGTAGGCAGCAGAGCCATCCTAAAGTGAGTCCTGCTCTGTACAATCAGCCCCTGCACAATAGCTCCTCCACTGTATTCACAGTCAGTCCTCACTCAAATCAGGCTCAGAGCTGATCTCTCCCACTGATGTGCAAATAGCAACCAAGGCTCAACTACAATAGGAGGCTACACACAACCCACACAAGGGACACACCTGGAGCACCCAGCTCAGGTTACCAGGGAGACTGTGCCACTGGGCCCCACAGAACACCTACTACACAAAGCCACCCTACCAGGAGACAAAGCAGCTATACCCAGTACATATAAACAAACAGGGAGGCAGCAAAAAGGGGAGAAAAATAAACATGTCCCAAATGAAAGAACAGAAAAAAGCTCCAGAAAAAGAACTAAACAAAAATGGAAATAAACAATCTACCAGATGCAGAGTTCAAAGCACTGGTTATAATGATGCTCAATGACCTCAGCGAAAACTTCAACAAAAAGATAGGAAACATAAAAATGAAGATACAAAACATAAAAAGAACAAGTCAGAAATGAAAAATACAATAACTAAAATAAAGAATACATTAGAGGGAATCAATAGTACATTAGATGAAACAGTGATTCAAATCAGCAATTTGGAAGATAAGGTAACAGAAAAACACCCAATCAAAACAGCAGAAGGAAAAAAGAATCCCAAAAATATGAGGGTAATTTAAGGCGTCTCTGGGACAACATCAAGCATAACAACATTCTCATTATAGGGGTACCAGAATAAGAGAGAGAGCAAGGAATTGAAAACCTATTTGAAGAAATAATAAATAAAATGTCCCTAACCTGGCAAAGGAAATAGACATAGAAGCCCATGAAGTACAGAAAGTCCCAAACAAGATGACCCTAAGGAGGCCCACACCAAGACACATCATAATTAAAATGCCAAAGGTTAAAAACAAAGAAAGAATCTTAAAAACAGCCAGAGAAAAGCAGTTAGTTACCTACAAGGGAGCTCCCATCCAACTATCAGCTGATTTCTCAACAGAAACTATCTAGGCCAGAAGGGATTGGCATGAAAAACTCAAAGCAATGAAAAGCAAGGACATACCACTAAGATTATTCTATGCAGCAGGTTTATCATTTAAAAATTGAAGGAGAGGTAAAGAACTTCAGAGACAAGAAAAAGCTAAAAGATTTCATCAACACAACCCAGTATTATAAGACATGTTAAGGGAACTTGAAGAACAAGAAGAGGAAGAAGGAGAAGGAGAAGGAGAAGGAGAAGGAGAAGGAGAAGGAGAAGGAGAAGAAGAAGAAGGAGAAGAATCAAAAATATGAATAATAGGGGCTAGCTGAGTGGCGCGTTGGTTAAGAGCTGGCTTGGGACGCCAGTGGCCCTGGTTCGGATCCCACATATGAGGGCCAGTGACACTGCCCTCTACAGCTAACAACAGCTTCACCTGGGGCTGGTCTGCCGTGAGTCCGCGGGACGGCATAGCTGCAACCCCTGCTGCAGTGGGCTGCCATAGGCTACAGTGAGTGCCCAGCAGCCAGTGTGAACGACTGGCAGCAGGTGTGAGCTGCCAAGAGCCTCTGTGAGTGGCCATCCAGAGGCTGGTGAACAATCTGCCTCATCCGAGAAGAGCGCAATGATGATACCAACATGGGCCAGTGAAGCAATGTCCTCCACAACTAGATTGAAGAACAAAAGGACAGCAACTCGTCGGTTCCCCTTCAGCTTCCCCAACTCTGTTCCCCTCCTGCAATTCCCCAATAAAATCTTTTTTTAAAAAAGTATGACATAAAATGGCAATAACTACATATCTATCAATAATTACTTTAAATGTAAATGAATTAAATGTTCCAAACAAAAGACATAGGGTGGCTAAATGGATAAGAATATAAGACCCTTACATACGCTGCCTACAAGGTACTCACTTCAGATCGAGAGACACACACAGACTGAAAGTGAAGGCATGGAAAAAAGTATTTCATGGAAGAAAAAAAAAAAAAGCTGGGTTACAACACTTATACTAAACAAAATAGACTTTAAATACAGGCTATAATAAGAGATAATGAAGCACCCAGTAATCCCACTTCAGTGTATTTATATGAAGAAACCAAAAACACTACTTCAAAGGGACATGTGCATCCATATGTTCATTGCAGTATTATTTGCAATAGTCAAGATGTGGAGGTAACGTGGGTGTCCATCAATGGATGAATGAATAAAGAAGAGATGGTACATATATACAATGGAATATTGCTCGGCCATAAGAAAGAATGAAATCTTGCCATCTGCAACAACATGGATAAACTTAGAAGAATTGTGCTGTGTAGAGTAAATCAGACAGAGAAAGATAAATTTCATATGATTTCACTTATATGTAGAATCTAAAGAACAAAATAAACAAATAAACAAAGTAGAAACAGATTCATAAATAAGGAGAACATTTTGATGGTTGCCAGATGGGAGGATGGCAGGAGGAATGTGTGACAAAGATGATGGGATTAAGAAGTACACATCAGTAGCTACAAAATAGTCAGGGGATAGACAGTATAACATAAGGAATATAGGCAATAGTATTGTAATAACTATGTATGGTGTCAGATGGGTACTAGATTTATTGGGACAATCACTTCATAAATTATGTAAATGTCTAGTAACTATGTTATACACCTGAAACTAGTATAATGTTATATGTCAACTGTAACTGAAAAATAAAAATAAAAATTTAAAAAGCAACAATAAACCTTAAAAACAGAAAAAGACACCTGAAAATGAGCTGTTTGGACCTAAACATTGCTGAGAGGTGGATCAGTGTTGATCTGTTGGGTGTCACCATGGTCAGGCACTGTGATCTGGCTGTTTAGTGTCTGTGAGTATCCTGTGGTCACCAGAGGTCCTTTCTGAGTATGCACATATGGATATTTTGATTTATGTCTATTGTCATGTTTCAGTTTTCGTGCTGTTTGTCTTATAGTGAAAGGAAATCATAGCTGGGAATACTCTATTAAAGTTCAAACTGTAATGGAAATAGGAAGTTTTAATATAACAAAAGGTAGATAAAAATGAAACTCCCAATTTCCGGGGTGGTATTCTAGGAATTGTCTTACTGTCCCATAAGAGACCAGGTGGTTCACCTGATTCCTGTTGGCTTGACCTCTTTGTAGAGAACGTTCTTCCTGTTTCTATTGGCTTGCCAGGTGAAGCCTGATCATAGCCTTCTATGCTTAAGGGGCAATCCAAGAATCCACCTGATGCCTGTTTGGGGTGGTAGGGAGGCAAATTCCAGCAGCTCTTGCAGTGGCTGAGACTACTCAGCAGCTTCTCGGCCATTTTCTTGAATTGGTCGCTCAAAAAACATCTGCAGCTTTAGCAGTCTTTCTGATAGTTTTGGCATTCAAGATTTCCATTTGCTATGTGGGGACATTTAGGAAGCAATATGTGTATATGAAGAGAGAAGGCCAGACACAAAACAGAAGGCTTGTTGAAAGTAAACAATTTGATTTTCCATTCCTAGGATTTCAGATTGCTTTGGTGCATTGCTTCGGAGAGCTGTTCCTGAACACATCTCTAAGTGATAAATTCCATCAGGTACATAAAAGGTATGGATTTGGGAATATGCTGTGCCATGCAGGTAAGAGGCCCCTATTTTACCTCTCTTTCAAGGTTAGCTTGTATTTATGCTGTAAATCAAATTAAAAATTAAATACCACAGGAGCAAATAATTTAAACTCTTAAAGCACTCTTAGCGGGTAGCTAGACAGAATCCTTGCACCACCTGAGTTAAGGGGAGGACAGGGGGTGGTTTTGCAACTTCTTATTGAGTTTTGGTACAAGCCTGTGAGTGTGAGGGAGGGTATTACAGCTGCCAGCCTCAAGATCCATGGGTCAGTGCTAACTCCCCACCTGTTTAGATCTTGTTGCAGGTCCCTTTAAGCATTCAAGAGAGACCAGAATCCTGTGTGGCAAATCTTTTGTAATTTCTGGTTCTAATTTCTAGTTTTCACTACTAATGTATTATGGTTCATAATTTAAAAGGAAGGATTTATGTGTACATAGTAATGTCAAGAGTGGACTCAGGATCTGTGATTCTATAGTCATTCTGCCCTTGAGCTCACAGGCATTGTTGATAATAAGAAACTATATCTTGAAGGGTACTTTTTGACTTGTCCAGAGGGCTACTGTTCTGACTAATCAACTTCAGAGAATTCCTATTATCAAACTGTAAAACTTTCATCCAATCAGAAGCCTGAGGGAAAACCCTCCAGCAAATTCTTTATACACATCTGTGTAGATAGATGAAAGGTCAAATATGAAAGGCATTTTCCTTCCCATCAGTACTCAGCCAAAGAAATGAACTAGGAGAAAAACTCTTCAGTGAAGAGATCCATCAGGAATCAGGTTCCAGGAATCCGGAACTATTCCTTGGATGTTGCATTATCAAAATACAGCTGACTCTTCTTATTTGTCTGTTAGAGCTCCAGGGAGGGTCCTTTTCTCCTGGGAACTACCTGCAGTTCAGGTAGGCTTCCACAAATGAGATGATAAAAACTGGACAGGTTTTTCTCAAACATGTTGAATGGGACTTCAGATGACTGGAACAATAGGGAATTAAAATGGACATCATACATATAAAAGCATTTTTAAGAAATGTCTTTATTAAAATAACAGTTAAATGTCTCAGTGCTTGTTGTAGGATAAAGTCCTTCAGATACCAGCCCTTATCTTGTGGGCTGGTTGTACCTGTGTCTTCTTTGAGTCTCACATGGCTGAAGGTTGTCTGCAGTGTGTCTCTCTCACCAGCTCACTCCTGAGGGAGACCTGCTGTGTTCATCTCAGGAAACATCTTTAAGAGAGATTTTATTATTATTATTATTATTATTATTATTATTTATTAGTACTTCCTCTTTCCTTTAAGGAAAAATAAATAAATAAAGAAAGAAATGATACATTGTTTTAGGCTGGGTTTCCTAGGAAACAGACCCTGGAATGGAGCTTTGTGTGCAAGAGTGCTCTGGGGAGCAACACCTGTCAGGGAAGAAGGAAGGATGAATGGACAGAGGGAGGACTGAGACACAGTCACCCTGCAGCTGGTCCTGATTCCCATCCAAGTACTTACCAGGCCTGACCCCACTTAGCATCTGAGATCAGCAGAGCTTGGGCACTTGCTGGGTAGTATGGCCATAGAGTGTCCTGATTCCTTGGGAGCTCTGGGCGGGATGGTCCTTCAGAGTTGTCTCTGCCAGAGGCAAACATGTGGACCAGCCATTGGATGTGAGGGGCCATGAAGTTGGGCAAGGCAGCTTTTTTGTGCTGAGAGCAATTCCCAAAGAGGGGATCAGACAACAGCCCAGTAGCTAACCCTCGCAGAAGCTGGAGAATGAACGCACTCCAGTCGTGAAGGGAGGGGTCTGGGTGGCACTATGGCAGCCACCACATGCTTCTTATGTGGCTTAGCTCCCAATTTTTTGCAAAGACTGGTGCATCTCTTTCCCATGGGACTCTGTTTCCTACCAATGTGCTTGCTTAGTTTGGGGGTAAGTGTTCCCTTGTGTAGTGTGAGTGTATGTATACATGCATCCTGTATTATATCTGTGTCTATCACACTACATCTACATGTCGATATCTACCCAGGAGTACTCTGCTGACACGCTCAGGATTTGTGGATCTCTCCAGGTGTACACAGGAAGACAAAAGGCTGGAGAGGAGAGGTGCTTTTGAAACGAGTTTTTAAAAATCTGTCTGATTTTTCAATCTTCCTTCAGGTCTGGGTATGGCTTTAAGGACTACGGAGTTCACAGTCTCTGCCTGCCTGAGAGTTTGCAGCCATATGATGACAAAGAAAGCATTTTCCCTCCAATAGTAGTTTGTGATCACTCTGTGGAACTTGGACACTGAAATGTGTTCTTAAACCGGAGAAACACACACCTTCCTGAGGAGTCTTGGCTCTGAGGCCTTGGCTACAGAGCACTGCCAAGTTCTGGAGGGCTGTGATGTTCTATGAGGTAAAAGCTGGAGGTCTGCAAACCGTTTTAGGGTTGGCTGGATCCTGCTCTGGAGTGACATGCTTCCAAATATAATTCACATTTGCAGTGCCTTAAGTCTGTGTAGCGTTTGCTATTAACCCCTGAGATGTGGAAATTCTTTCACTCTGATTTTATGGATGAAGAAACGGAAGCTCTAGTAGGTAAACCAACTTGCCCATGGTCTGTGTGGCTTAGAAGTAACTAAGGTGCTGATGCACACTGTATTGTTCAACGTGGTTCCTGTTTATGGTACTTTTTAGCAGAATTGTTAACTGTACCCCCTTTTCATTCACACATTTATTGATTCATGTGATATTTGATGTGGCTTTTAAGAATTTTGTTAAATTTATTGTGGTGATATTGGTTAATAAAATTATATAGGTTTCAAGTGTACAATTCTATAATATATCATCTGTATATTGCATTCTGTGTTCACCACCTAAAGTCAAATCTTCTGGCACCATATATTTGGCCCCCTCTAGCCTTTTCTACCTCCCCGTCCCCTGTCCTCTTCTTCTCTGCTAGCCACTATATTGTTGTCTGTGTGAATGTGTTTTGTTTGTTTGTCTTGTTGGTTTGTGGCTTTCAATTTTATAAAACTGATCTGGCTTTTGAGTCCTGGCCTCTTGATACCAAATCTCACAAGCTTCCTCTAATGCCTTGCAAATTGTCTTTGAAAGTTATAGCTTGTCATATGCACGTGGCCTAGACAATCTGGAATGGTCCCTTCCACATCAAGCATTGTCCTTGGCTCTGCCTACAGTCTTCTATCCTCCTCCCAAACCCAGACCAGCAGCAACCGGCATTACCAGCTTTTTCACTCAGGGCTTTTTTCCCTCAAACATACAGGATCACAAAAATCTGACCCCAAAGAAACATCAATGTAAGTCAGAGAGACGTAAGTTTTTGTTAGGTTCATGGGGTCCTGCATTCTTTGATAGACTCATGGGCTTGGATCTGTGCTGATTTTTATAACTGAGCTATGCTGTCTGGCAAGTGGATTCGTAGTTTAGATTCTGAAAGTCATCTTCAACACTCTGCCCAATGAGATATGTGGTATTTTCCCAGAAAATGACACTGTGAATAAGCTCCCCATGAGAACAACCCATATTGCTCTTCCGGTATGAGGTTATTGGCACTCTCTTGATGGCGGCTTTAGGTGTGAGGCTGGCATTTGGACAGGGTCTGAATGGTGAGCAATGCATTATCATCAGATGTATCTGCACTGGGCTGTCCCTTGGCAAGATCATAATAACACTAGAAGCCATAGATAAACATCTCAGAAATTCCCCACCTTCAAGTAACCTCAAGTGTTATCAAACCTCTTTGGTTTGATAGTTATAAATGCAATGATGGCATATGACTTTAGAAAAAAATATTTCATATTATTAGCTTATTATGACTCATACTTCAAAGCAACTAGTTAATTGGCTCAACATTGAGGAATCTATTCATAGTAGGAATTATGATACCCTGCCTTAGACATTACCTGAAAGAGATCAGGCTTATTTTAGCAGTCAGCATCATTTTTAAATTTTATTTAAAATTACATTACTCATACCTCTGATTAATGGTATAAATAAAAAAGCTTCCTGTTAGAATATAGTATGGAGGAATTTGAGTATTTTTAAAGTAACATTAATCTCTAAAAAAAAAATAAAAATCTTAAAATCATGCTTTTAAATAGTTTCTTCATTACATGGTTGAAGAAGGAAAGACATTTACATATTTTTCTAAGTGAGTTTTTTACCTACTGGGGTGAGAGAGACAGTGCAGGGGGCAGGTAAGCTGGGGTCTCTTTTACATGTGTAAAAACAATAGTCTCTTTTGAGATTTCACATTTTATTAAAATACACAACTAAATAAGAGAAGTAGAAAGTTCGCAATTTAAAAGTTAACAAATACACCCAAATTAAAAGCCAAAGGCAGGAGGACATACTCAAAATGCCAGCTGGTAACCTCATTCCTGAGGTTCAGAAATGAACAGAAAGTGCCACTCTTCAATCAAAACAATTGATATTATTTTGGTTTCCAAGTAACACTTTGCTATGCAGCTGCAGAAGATAGACTGCTCAATTAAATAAAATAACTCAGTTAAATAAAAGCATTGGAATAGGGAAAAAAAAGCAGAAGAAAGAAAGAAAAGAAAGAAAGAAAGAAAGAAGAAAGAAAGAAAGAAAGAAAGAAAGAAAGAAAGAAAGAAAGAAAGAAAGAAAGAAAGAAAGATGAACTACTCTTCTCTTGAATTACTTATCTAGCAGCTTTAGAAGAAAGGGGAGAAGTTGCAGGTTAAGCTTGAAATAGATATAAAAGATATATTTGGGAGATTCCTTATCATCACAATTACTCAGGCCTGTGACAATCTAAAATATTTCAGTCACCATCCTCCCATCCCAGTTTTACCAATTCTCTGTGTTAAATGGCTCATCAGGACTTTTTCCCTTGTCTTTCTCCCCTCACTATCCTTTCAGGCCCCCAGAAAATATGGACACTCGCCATTCTGATGTGGCCTTTTGGATCCATTCAGTTTCATGAGGTGGTTTTGAAGAGAGACATTTTGATAGGGCTTAAAAACAAAGGGTAAAACCTCCAGCTCTTAACAAATTCCTAGGTAATGTGTGAAACAGACATTATCACCTAATTCACGTACTTCACTTTATTCTGCACCCATCTTTTCTCTGGTCCCAACCTTGGGCTTTGGGAAGGACTCAGGAAGGGGGTCAGTATGTCTGCAGCACACCTTAGTTGGCTTTGAAGATTTGTCTTTACATTTTCATTCACCTGTTTTTTTCTTTTTTCTTTTTTTTTTTTTTTTTTAGCTGAGCCATCCTGCCACCTGTTGGCAGCTCAACGGCAACTCAGCTCAGGCTGGCCTCGAACAGCTGTTGCTCAGAGCTCAGCTCGCACTCTTGAGCGAGCTCTCAACCAACTGAGCCACTTGGCCGGCCTCATTCACCTGTTTTGATATGACTGCTTGAAATTATTTTCCCCAAAGTACCCAGATTTGGAAAAACTCATCTTAGAGAAAAAAAGAATAATATGTCCAAGAAATCATGGTGTAAGGAGTCTTGAACTGGTTATTAGAGGCTGCCACATCTTTTGGTAATGAGTTTCTTTTATGGCATCTTTCTTTTATATTTTGAACATAAGCCATATTTATGCCATTTTGGAAGCTCTGAAGCACATAGCAAAAACTGCTGGAGTCAGAGCACAACTTCTCTTGGGATAGAAAATAATAATCTGGATTTTTTTTCTCCCTTTGGAGTAGATTATTTTGTTGAAACTATGACACCTGAAACCCAACTCAAAGATGTAGACACACCAAAGCTTTTATAAATTATGTCCTCCACAATACACAATTCCCTCTTTTTAAAATTATTTTTATTTTCAGTTACAGTTGACATTCAATATTATTTTATTAGCTTCAGGTGACAACATAGTGGTTAGACACTTATATAATTTATGTAGTGATCTCTCCATTAGTCTAGTGTCCACCTACATAGTTGCAACATTATTGACTACATTCTCTATGTTGCACTTTATATCCCATGACTCTTTGTAACTGCTAATTTGTACCTCTTAATCCCTTCACCTTTTTCATCTGGATCCCCAACCCCCATTCACCCTGGCTACCATCAGTTTGTTCTCTGTATCTATGAGTCTGTTTCTGTTTTGTTTATTTTGTTTTATAGATTCTACATATAAGTGAGACCATATGGTATTTGAGGGTGATCTGGCTGCGACATGTGCCACCCCGCTGATCTCCAGGGTTGATTCCACTGATTTGGCCAGCTAGGCGGGTGTCACTTCCCTTCCTCCCTCACAGCTCTGTGTGTGTCCCCATGGAAGCTGCGTGCATGGTCACAGAGGAAGAAAACCTTCCCTGGTAGATGAGAAGGCCGTTCTTCGGTCAAGGGTATATGAGTAGCTGTGCTCCCCTGCGGAACCTCCAAACAACCTCTCAATGACTAGAAAATTTTATATCTTTTTCATCCCATCCACAATATTTAAGAGGGAAAAATGTAATGAAGTAAATGAAGTAAACAGAAGGAAAAAGGATGCTGATTATTAAAGCCATATTTAGATATTTGTCAAAAGATTTTAGGGACTTGCTTTATTACTAATTATATTTATATATAGTGGCCAAAGGCAGGAGAACCTTCCCAAAATGCCAGCTGGTAACTTTATTCCTGAGGTTCAGAAATGAACAGAAAATGCCACTCTTCAATCAGAATAATTGATATTATTTTTGTTTCCAAGTAACATTTTCCTGTATAGTTGCAGAACATAGAATCTCAATTAAATAAATGATTCAGTTAAGAAATAAAAATATTGAAAAAGGCAAAAAAAAAAAAAAAAAAAGAAAGAAAGAAAGAAAGAAAGAGAATCAACTTATGCTATTCTCTTGAATTACTTACCTGGCAACTTTAGAAGAAGGGGGAGAAGTTGCAGGTTAATTTAAGCTTGACATAGATATAAAAGGTATCTTTGGGGGCCGGCCGAGTGGCGCATTGGTTAAGCGCTGGTTTTGGGATGCCAGCGGCCCCGGTTCGGATCCCACATGAGGGCCAGCGACACTGCCCTCTACAGCTAACAACAGCTCCACCTGGAGCTGGGCTGTGCGAGCCCCGGTGATGCTGTGGGCTGCAGCCCCTGCTGCAGTGGGCTGCCATAGGCTACAGTGAGTGGCCCACAGCCAGCGTGAGCGGCTGGCAGCCAAGCGTGAGCTGCCAATAACCGCGGTGAGCGACATCCAGAGGCCAGCGACCGATCTGCCTCATCCGGGAAGAGCGCAATGACGATATCAACAGTGAAGCAACATCCTCCGCAACTAGACTGAAGAACAAAAAGACAGCAACTTGTCTGTTCCCCTTCCCCGATTCCCCAACGCTGTTCCCCTCCGCCAATTCCCCAATAAAAAAAAATAAAAAAATAAATAAATAAATAAAAGGTATCTTTGGGAGATTTCTTTTTCTTTTTTTTTTAAAAGACTTTTATTGGGGAATTGGGAGAGGTGAACAGTGTTGGGGAATTCGAGAAGGGGAACAGCCAAGTTGTTGTCCTTCAATCTTAGTTGTGGAGGGCATAGCAACTCAGCTCCAAGTCCATTCGTGCTGCTCAGCTCAAGGTGCTGTGTTCAATTAGTTGCAGGTGGGCATAGCCACCATCCCATGCAGGAGTCCAACTAGCAGCCTTGTTGTTAAGAGAGCATGCTCTATCCTCTGAGCCACCTGGGAGGCAGCTCAGCTCAAAGTGCTGAGTTCAGTCTTTAGTTGTGTGTGTGTGGGGCATAGCCCACCATCTTAAAAAGGCAGTCTTGTTGTTAGGAGCACTTGCTCTCACCAGCTGTGCCAACCTACCACCTGTTGGCAGCTCAGCAGCAGCTCAGCTCTGCGCAGCTCTCTGGCCCATCTGGGAATCGAACTGGCAACTCTGTTGCTCAGAGCTCGCACTCTTGAGCACGCGCTTAACCAACTGAGCCACTCAGCTGGCCCCGTGGGAGATTTCTTATCATTCTTATCACAATTACTCAGGTCAGTGACAACATAAAATATTTCAGTTGCCAACCCCCTATTCCTCATATATCATCTGAAACTTGCTTGTTTCAAAGACCTGGTAAAATCTTCTCAAAGTCCTCTTTCCATATCCTGTGGATTCTGGAAGGGAAGATGATTCTCATACCTCATGGGCACCTCAGGCTACAAGCTCCTATATCTATTGAATTGTCACTCTTTCCCATTGCACTGACTCAGATGTGGAACTCAGCTGCTTTTCATGATATCCACACAATTTATGCATGTACATTTTTTTGTGTATGGGGGATATTTGTGAACTGGTGGGGGAATGTTAGTGGCTATAGGGCTTAGGGGAGTGCAAAATGCTTAATTTCAAAATACAGGGCTGCCCAAGTGGCTCAGTTGGTTAAGAGCTTCTTCAAGACTGTGAGCTGAGCTCCAAGCAACAACAGTTTGATACCCAGCCTAAGCTGAGCTGCCACTAAGCTGCCAGCAGGTGGTAGGATGGCTCAGCTAAAAACAAAACAAGACAAAACAAAGCACACGATTTCAGACTTAATGTTCCTGGACTTAATGTTCCAAATTTAAATGTCCTTAAATATTTTTGGATTACAATTGAGAAAATTCAAATTTTGAAATATTAAAAATATACAGGCACAAATAGCTAATAATTTAATGAAGGTCAATGTTCCCACTACCCAGACTAAGTGAACCTTAACATTATGCCATACTTTTTTTAGATATGTCTTTTTAAAGAAATAAAGCATTATAGATATAGTTAAGGTTCCTGTGCAACCTCCCTGATCTTGTTTCTTTCTCTTCTCAGTAGACAGCTGCTCTTACAAACTGAGTGTTTATTATTCTCACGCCAGTTTCTGTACTTCCTTTACTTACACAGGAATACCTCGGAGATATTGCAGGTTCAGTTCCACACCACCTCAATGAAGTGGATATCACAATAAAGCAAGCCACACAAATTTTTTTGTTTCCCCATGCATATAAAAGTTATGTTTAATTATACTATAATCTGCAATAGCATTGTGTCTAAAAATGTACATATACCTTAACTAAAGAATACTTTATTGATAAAAAATATTAACCATCATCTGAGCCCTCACTGAGCCTTCATCATCTGAGCCTTCATGACTTTTTACTGGTTCTTGCCTCAGTGTTGATGGCTGCTGATTAATCAAGGTGGTGGTTGCTGGAGGTTGGGGTGGCTGTGGCAATTTCTTAAAATATCATTAAAGTTTGTTGCATTATGGTTTCTTCCTTTCACAAAAAATTTCTCTGTAGCATATGATGCTGTTTAATAGCATTTTACCCACAGTAGAACTTCTTTCAAAGTTGGAATCAATTTCCTCTCAAACCCTGGAGCTGCTTTATTATCTAAGTTTATGTAATACTCTAAATATTTTGTTGTAATTTCAATTATTTTCACAACATCACCACCAGAAGTACATTCTATCTCAAGAAACCACTTTCTTTGCTCAGGCATTGGAAGCTATTCTCCTCTGTCAGTTTTGTCATAAGATTGCAAAAATTTAGTCAGATCTTCAGGCTTCATTTCTAATTCTAGTTCTCTTGCCATTTCTACCAGACCAGCAGTTACTTCTTCCACAAGTCCTGAACCCCTCAAAGTAGAATCAACTTCTTTCAAACTGTTAGTTTTGATATTTTAATTTCTTCCCATGAATCACAAATGTTCTTAGTGGCATCTAAAATGGTGAATCCTTTCCATAAGGTTTTCAATTGACTTTTCCCAGATCCTTCAGAGGAATCACTATCTAATGCAGCTATAGCCTGTGTATTTAAGAAATACACAAAGTGTATTCCTTAAATAATAATACTTGAAAATTGAAACCACTCCTTGATCCATGGGCTGCTAAATAGATGTTGTGTTAGCAGGCATGAAAACACCATTAATCTTATTGTATGTCTCCATCGGAGCTGTTGGGTGACCAGTTGCAGTAATATTTTGAAAAGAATCTTTTTTTTCCCTGAGTAGTGGGTCTCAATAGTGGGCTTAAAATATTTAGTAAACCATGTTGTAAACAGGTGTGCTGTCATCAAGGTGTTATTGTTCCATCTGTAGAGCACTGGCATAATTCTTAAGAACCCTAATATGTTCAGAATGGAACTGAACATTGGCTTCAACTTCAAGTCACTAATAAGCGAGTCAACCTGTCCTTTGAAACTTTGAAGCCAAGCATTGACTTCTAGCCATCTTCACTAATTATGTTAGTTAGAGCTTGGATAACTTGCTGCAGCTTCTACATCAGCCATTGCTGCTTCACCTTGCACTTTTATATTATGATGTTTTATTTCCTTAAATCTCATGAAACAACCTTTGCTACCTTTAAACTTTTCTTCTGCAACTTCCTTACCTTCCTCTCAATCTTCATAGAATTAAAGAGAGTTAGGGGCTTGCTCTGGATTAGGCTTTGTCTTAAGGGAATGCTGTGGCTAGTTTGATCTTCTATCCACATCACTAAAATTTTCTCCATATCGGCAATAAGGCTTTTCCATTTTCTTATCATTTGTGTGTTCACTGGAGTAGCAGTTGTAATTTCCTTCAAGAACTTTTCTTTTGCAATAACAGCCTGGCTTGCTATTTGGCACAAGAGGCCTAGCTTTCAGCCCATCTTAGCTTTTGATATGCCTTCCTCACTGAGTTTAATCATTTCTAGCTTTTGATTTAAAGTGAGAGACACGTGACTCTTCCTTTCACTTGAACACTTAGAAGCCATTGTAGAGTTATTAGTTGGCCTAATTTTAATATTGTTGTGTCTCACGGAACAAGGAGTTCCGAGGGGAGGAAAAGAGATGGGGTAATGGCTGGTCAGTGGAGCAGTTAGAATACGCACATTTATTAAGTTCGTTGTTTTGTATGGGCATGGTTCATAATGCCCCCAAACAATTATAGTAGTAACATCACAGGTCACTGGTCACAGATCACCATAACATAACAATAATGAAAACAGTTTGAAATATTGTGAGTATTACCAAAATGTGACACAGAGACAAGAAATGATCACATGCTGTTGGAAAAATGGTGCCAATAAAATTGCTTGATGCCAGGTTACCACAAACCTTCAATTTGAAAAAATGTGCAGTATCTGCAAAGTGCAATAAAGTGAGGTATGCATGTATACATAGCCAGAATAAGTAGAGGTTATTATATTTCATGTTTTTAACTTTACGTAATTGATATAAGACTGTATATAACATTCTTTAGCTTGCTTTTTTTAAAAAAAAACAAAAAACTAAACATTGATGCGTGGTCATCATGGCTCATTCCTTAGCAACTGTAAAACATTCCATTGTATGAATATTCCACAATATATCCATTTTCCTACTAATGAACATTTAGTTTGTTTTCAGTCTTAGCTATCACACACAATGCTACCATGAACATTCTTTTTATTTTTCCTTGGAAATATGTGTGAGAATTTCCTTAGGGGATATACTTAAAAGTCACCAGGCACTTTACCTCTTCCAGAGTCTAGTCTCATGTTACTTACTGATTCCAATATTTATTCCTTTTTAATTCCTCTTTCTCACTTTTTTTTTGTGTGTAAAATATCCCAAGTCATTTAAAATAATCTGCATTCTGTTTTTGGTTGGGCAATTCAACTCTTTCTAGCCCTTGCACCTAAACTCTGTTCCTGGTTCATCTTTGCATATGCAATTCCATTATGGCTTTCTGCAGGACAAAACCAACCAACCAAATCCTTCTTTTCGTATGACTCAACCTCCTTAGGAGGTGATTGTGATTATGAAAGGAATTTGATTTCTCTGTTACCTTTGGGAAAAGACTCCCAAGGGTGATAATTTGCTACATCTCTTGGTCTAGGGAATCATCATGTGCTTCTGAGATTTTGTCTTGAACAATAAAATGCGCTACTCATTCATGCATCCAACAAACATTTATTATACGTTTGCCTGGCTATGTATTGGGTGCTGGAATGATCACAAAGATAAATAGAACCTAAGGAACACTAAATCTACTCAGAGAAATAAACACTTAAACAAATACTTGCAATACCTTTTAAAACTTTTCTCTAAGAGCACTGTGGAAATATTGAGAAAGGAATATTAATTTTATTGAGAAGTTTCAGAAAAACTTCTTTTTTCAGCAACAGAAAGGATAATTGCAAGGTCCAGAGCCTGGTAGTCTAGTGTGGTTGGGACTGGCAAGGGATTTATTTGGTGGCTAGATTTTAGAATCTTAGAAGGAAAATTGAAAAACAGTAGCAAGTAAAGTAGATTGGTTCCAGATCTTGTGTGGTTGTAGTCATGATGCTCAGCTGTTTAAATTTTAATTGGTATCCAATGGGATAGCCATAGGAGTTTAAAAAAATGAAGGCTCTAGAATATTAAATTTGGTTATTTAAAAAAAAAAAAACACAGAAAACTAACATCTATCTATCAATTTAAAGACCTTAAGTCATTGTGATGGTGTTCCAGGGGGAGAATGTAGAGGGACTGAATTAAATTGGGGCAGAATGGACAGAAAGTAATCCAGGTAATTTGAGAACTAATTAGGATTTACCATTGTCAAACACAAAGTTTGCTTTATGTTTGTGAGGGATGTAAAGAAAGAAAAGTTAAAGATAAGCAGAATCCTAGCTTGGAATACTAATTAGGACATCTTCTCTTTGAGAAGACCTTTATTGGAAGGTCGCGAATTTGATTTAGGTAACTTTTAATGTCAGCACTTAAAAGAAGCCAGCCAGATAGAGTTGTCTGTCTGTGGTGAAAATATGGTCTAGTATTTAGGAGAGGTAAGACAAAGGGAGAGATTTGGGGAAGGGTTTCAATATTGCAAAAGCAGTAGAGAAATCAAAGATGAATGTGGAATATAAAGCATATGGAATTGGCAATCAGGGCATCATTGTGGATATATTTTAAGAGCAAAGTCAGTATGGTGCAGCAGAAATGCTTCAGTTGAATGAATGGAATTTGGTGTGGTGGACACTGCTAATTTTATTGCAATTATCGCTTCTCTCTGTCTTCCTTTAGAACTCTGGTGTTTCATTTAAGGGGCAATGAGCATCTAGGGATGACCATGTGAGATAGTTCTGGCCAATGAGATAGAAGCGGAAATCTGTTGGTGATTTCTGGGGAAGTTTTTGGTTTCCTGATAGCCAGTGTACTTTTTTCATCTTTTCTCTTAGTTTTCTTCTTCTTTCTTCCTAGAATACTAAATGAGGCAGCAAGGATGAGGATGAATGCCTACACATTCTGTGTGTTGGGAAAGATGGCATTGTTGAGCACTGGACAGTCCCGGTTTATCTGCCCCTAAAGTTCTTGTAGCGCATGACTATTTAAGAACTTTAATTAGATCATTTAGAGGTATATTAGCTGGGTGTGTTATCATTTTCAAAAGCCAATTCCTTAAGTATGTATTAATCTTTTGCATTGGCAACAGAGAATCTCAGAGTCTTCAAACTTGATGATAGGATGGCCTTGATCCCCCTTTATGTTATAAGTATATGGATACCTGCATCACCATTCTTTGGGATCGCTATAAAAATGCAGATACCAGGACATTCCTCTAGACCAACTAAATCAGATTATCTGGGAATGGAGCCTGGGAGTCTATTGGGTTGTTGGAAATGTCTTGATGTATTTTTGCAATGAAAAACATAAAAAAAATACATCATGACTTTTCCAACAACCCAATATATTAAATGCACCAAGGTTTGAGAAATCCAGCTTTAATATATGATTCCTCTATACCATTCTCAGATTCATGCATGCAGGCTTGCAGTCTACAACCACTGGTAGCCCGTGAAAGTGACTTTGTGTCCATTGCGTTGGGGGTGTATGGTTATGACTATGTCTGGATAGGTTAAGGAAATAATTAAAGAGCTAATTGAAGACTTAGTGGTCAGTAAAGTCAGGTTTGGATGCTGGCTGACATGCTCTAGCTCAGGAGTCGTCAAATTGTGGCTCGTGAGCCACATGCGGCTCTTTGGGTACATTCCATCTCAAAAGTTTGCCGACGGGCCGGCCAAGTGGCGCGGTGGTTAAGCGCTGGCTTGGGAAGCCAGTGGCCCCGGTTCGGGTCCCACATATGAGGGCCAGTGACACTGCCCTCAAAAAAAAAAAAAATCTGAGAGCCATAAATATACTTTTACATAATCACCATTATGTGAGTAATAAATATCCTTTAAAAATTTTATAAATGAAACTATGATAGTTTTATTTTAATTTTTAATTTTACATCAGAGCCACATGTGGCTCTGAAACCTCAGTTTGCTGAACCTTGACGGTTCTTCCATTTCTAAAGTTTGCTGATCTCTGCTCTAGCTTGTCATATGAAACATCAATACTTGGTGCCTTTTACATCTCTGAAGAAATGGGAGGTCTTGAGGGCCCCCTGAATAACTGAAGGGGAAATAATTAGAGGAGTGAATCTTTTAATCTCCCTGGCCATTGAACCCACAGATACATGTGATACCTCTGGGGAAACCAAAGTCAGAAATAGGCCATAGAGGTAAGGGAGATGGGGGTGGGGGTGGAGAGGAAGGAAATTGGAGCTGGAAGACAAGTTGGTTAGTTTACACCAGCTATATTTTTGAAAAATCAGCCAAATTTTCACCACTATATAGTTCTTGTTGTGAATTACTGAAGTAGATTCTTATGTGTTTCCATCTGCCATTTTAATCCTTAAATAACAGCAGACAATTAAAAAAAAATTCTTGTGTTAACCCGGGAACTGAACATAAGGTAACATCTAGCAACGATTTTACATTGACTCTGCACAGCAACCCAAGTGGGTCAAGTTTTGAACTTGTTTATTCACAGTTTATCTCTTTGAATATGTATTCTGAAGAGTTCTTTTTTCAGTACCGTGTGTTGTCCAAATGAAAATATTCTCCAAAGTAATGACCTCAAGATAAAACTAAGATAAAGAGCTGTCATCATTATGTTTAGCAGGCATATACAATGTTTAAGCTGAAATGGAAATATTCGAAATTAACTTCATAGAAAAATGCAAACATTCAAAGGTTGTAAGAAAAGACACATAAATCAAATTTGTAAAGCAATTCTAATGCTACTTTTATAAAAGTAAATTCCCTCTTAGGGGACTCATCAACTTCACTGGAGTCGAAAAGATTTTTGGGTGGCAGGAATAATGATGATTAAAGCCTGAAACATCAGCAAAACTCCTTTCCATCTACAATGATGGAAAAACAAACCTTTAGGCAAAATGCTAAAAATAGGCCCATTTTGGTGAAATGAAGCTGTTTGAATAAATGGAACTAATAGTTTTTATCTAAACCATCTGTGGTGTGAAATGGGAAGTCATATAGAAAACTCCTTAGAGACTTCTGATTGCTCTACATTAGAAAGGAGAGGGGGAGGAGAGAAAATGGAGTTCCTCTCCATTTATCTGAGAATTAACAAAGTGATCAGTAAAGTGATGATGAAGGCCAACCTGTGCTGGCTGCAGGCAATCTGGCTCCCCAACTGTCCATGTGTTGAAGGTGAAATGTTTTGGGAATGTCAGACCAAAATTATTTCAAGAAATTGATAGCTTAAAGTAGCACATTCTTTGCCCTGTAAGAAAAGAAAGGCTGGGGGAGGGACTGGGAGTGGGGGAGGGAGGGAGGGAGAGAGAGGAGAGAGAGAGAGAGAGAGAGAGAGAGAGAGAGAGAGAGAGAGAGAGAGAGAGAGAGAGAGAGAGAGAGAGAGAATCTGATCTAAAACAACCCCCAGGGACTTAGCATTGGAAAGGACTGTCACTTCTGTTATGTTGGTCTGCTGAAACCACATCTTGAAACCAGGTGTTAAAAATGACCCAACTTAACAGCTAGTATGGCTTTGTAGATATGTACATTTTGTAATATTCCCCGGAAATTGCAGTTTCATTTAGATATACTGATCTTTTTTTCTTCTTGTGTGAAACTCTTGCCAATACCAGATTTAGGTTTCTGTGGGTCTACCTTGATAAAAAACCAAAAACAAAACAGAAAACAAAGCACTGCACAGAATTATTTACAATTTACAGCGAGATGAATTCTAAGGGGTTTCCTTAGGCTTGGGAAACTGGATAGAACTCGATCACAGATAAATCTAACAATAATTATTGATACAAGCTTTCTTTTTCTTTTTGATTAAATTTATTGGGGTGACATTGGTTAATAAAATTATATAAGTTTCAAGTATACAGTTCTATAATACATCATTTATATACTGCATTGTGTGTTCACCACCCAAAGTCATCTCCTTCCATCATCATTTATCAGTATTTGACCCCCTTTGCCCTCTTCTATCTCCTCTCCCTCCCCCATTACCCTCTGATAACTAAACTGTTGTTTGTGTCTTTGAGTTTTTGCTTGTTTGTTTGTCTTGTTCGTTTGTTGCTTTCAGTTTTATATACCATGTATGAGTGAAATCATATAGTTGTCAACCGCCAAGACATTGAAACAACCAAAGTGTCCTCTGATAGATGATTGGATAAAGAAGATGTGGTACATATATACAATGGAATATTACTCAGCCATGAGAAAAGATTAAATACTGCCATTTGTGACAACAAAGATGGATCTTGAGATTATCATGTGAAGCGAAATAAGTTGGACAGAAAAATTACAAGCTACTTTCATATGGTACATTTTTACATGTTTGAACACTATACAATATGTTAAATTTCATCCACAGACCACATGCTATGGGGATAGCTTCCTTTCATTCTTTGTTCTCATGGGTTATTATGTAACAACACTGGAGTCCTCAACAAGTGGGACCGGTCACTTAGTTTATCAGCTTTATCAAATTTAATCTGCAAATTAGTTTATTGCATCACCTCCCACACTCTATTTACTCATCTGAATAATTGAAGGATTCTAGGCCAATGGGAGGCAACTGAAGTGTATAAAGCTATGAAGAAAAAGCGTTTGCCAAATATTGTCCTGCAAAGCATGATAAGAATAGACCTAGACCTAAATGATCCCCATGTCCCCGTCCTGCCTTTCTTGGATTCTCTGAAAAATAATATTATTTTTTTGGAACAAAAGGTTGATGCTGTATTCTCTTAATTTAATTTAATTTAATTTAATTAGCAACAGGTATGCTTTGACTCTAAGGATGGAACTGCCCTTTTGAGTAAGGTTAAGGTATCATTGGATCAAACAGAGAGTGCATTTCTTCATAGTCCAGCACTTGGCCTAATTTCTCAGGGTAGGCAGGCCCGTACAGCAGTAATACATGACCATAGTCCCCATAAGTCTAGGGATATTTTAGGACTTAGAACACTCTGTGACTTACAGTCATAAATTATTTTTTAACTGCATTCTGCACTCTAGATTTTCTTTTGTCTGGGAATTAGCAAGACCAGGAATTAAAGCTCTGAGCAGTGAGCCCAGCTGAGGGGGGTTCAATGGACCTCTGGGAGACACACATCTTGCCTTGTGTTCTCAATAGTGAGTCACTTTATTTCTCTGATTGTAGGTGCTGAATTAGTATTATTTCTCATCTACCTTTCACCCACCATCATGGTATGTGGAAAAGATTAGGGATAGAGCTCTTGGATGTCCAGCGAGAGATGGTGCCTCTGAGGGTTGAGCAATAGGTTCGCTTGTCTCCAAGCAGGTCTTAGAATTTGACAGGATTTATTGCATTTCAAATGCCAAGCATCAGACTGCATCAATTCCAAAGACTTCAAAACAAAGTTATTTGGAAGTTAAACACTGACCAATACCTGCCTTAAATGTCCATCCAGAAAACTTAGGTCCTAAGCTAATTCTGCACACCCCACCCCGTGCCCCCAAGTCTAATGGAAAGTGCATGCCAGCAGTGAAAGGGTTAAGAAAAATGACAATGTTCTTTTATGTTTGCTCTGACAATTTATTTGAGCCTGATGCAACTGGAAAAGGTTGAGATTAATCCTTGAAAAAGCAGTCATATTGGAAAAACTCTTGTGACTTTCACCATAACCTGGGGCCCTTTATGGCTTGATGTTTAACGGCACTGGAATGTTATTCTTTCCATTGCCTTTATGACTGTACTTAGATTTGAAACTACTGGGTCTTATTCCATTATTACAAAATTCAATTTGACTTTTCTCTTACAGACTTCACAACATCCAAACCTGTCTTATTCTACAGGTTTCCACTGAGTCAAAATGCAAGGTGCATGTTTTATCAAGTGGCTTGTCCTCTTTCAGTGTTCTAGGGAGAAACCTCAGTGTACATGATCAAAATTAATGGCCACCACTGAACTTTCTTCAGCGTCCCACTGTGGGGTCTTTTCCCAGCATTACGGCTGGTAGGGCATGTGCCAGGTTGAGGAAACAAAACATTTATTTTGGAAATCTTCTGGCTCTAAACCTTTGATCGCTGCTTTCTAACTGTCTTTAAACCTTTTGCCTTACAACAGTTGCAAGCTGTGGTTTTGTGTCTGTGTGAGGTGACTAACAGCATTACCACTCTCTGTGTGGGGAATGTATTCATCTAGCACCCAAACCACCTACTGACTTCCTGCACCTCTTATCGGCTAAGCCATCGGCCAAGAGCTCACATTTCAGCATTCAGAAGCTCCCCACCCCCTCTTCAAAAAAAAAAAAAAAGTGACAGGAGGAGAAAAAGGCTCATTTGGCAATAGTTTGCTCTTGCTGTTTGGCCTGGAGAAAGACATTCAAAGTGGTAGAAGATTGTTTAGGAACAGCTGGCGAGCACCAGGGTGTAAGGCTGATTTTCAGATATGACAGGCACTTACAGGAATGCTGCCAGATACAGCTGTTTAAAAGCCTTAATAAACAGCAAGTCAATACTAATCTTTGCCAAATTAATCTTTTCCCTGACAGCCCATCAGAGCAATTATGTTTAGGCTTATTGTAAACACTCAATTGTCAAACAGGGGCGATGCAGCCTTTAAAATACTATAGTTTGGTTCATAGTCTTTTTTTAGAATGTTTTTTTTTTTCCTGTAGAATTGTCAGTCTTTCCATTTTATTTTCCAGTCATTATTATTATTATTTTTTCTGGCTTCATGTCAGTGTGGATGAAATTTCACTTCTAAACGTCTTTGCCAGCAAACTGTTAATAAAATGTGAAATGATGACAGCGCGGGTGGGTTCTTTTAATAAGGCACAAACCTGACCAGGGCTGAAATATGACACTTCATTGTTTTCAGTTGCCTCCTGGTCTGGAACCAGAACTTGGTCTTCACTTCTTTCCTACTACAATGTTCTGGATACAAATGCCAAGTAAGAAATGAGAAGGTGAAGTCTAATGTCCTTGTACACATAGACTGTGAATGTGTATATGTTGGTTCAGAAGTTACCCCTCCCTCCCATAAGCAGTAGTCTTGTGTAAGTATTTATAACCTTTTCTGTTAGGGAAGACTCTTCCATGCTGGGTCCTGGTTCCAAATAAACCTGGGGAAATCTCCTTTGAGAATCTTAAAAAATAGGGCCATTTCTTTTTATCCTGGTGTAATTTAGATAGAGTCCAGGAAATATGGTCTTTTATTTATTTCAACAAGTCATACTAACACTTGGTAATTAGATTTGAAAAAAATCAGTATCCTGCTCATCAGAGTCTTAATTTAGCATTCCATAAACTTGTCTCCTGAAATTTCTCTCTTGCTCTCAACACTCCTACTTGTCTAGCACCTTTTACCTCCTTCGCTTCTTTTTTTCTTGATGTGACTATCTTTTACTTTTGTAACTAGAAACTCTTGTTCAATTATGTAGACCAAAAAAATATGGCACAACTCATTTTGAAATTCTTTTTTTTAACCTTTTTGTAACCTTATGTTTCTTAATGATAAATTTTCGTTCTTTTTCATCTCCTAATGCTTGTCTGCAACATTTAATTCCCTTCTATATTGAAAGAGCTTTTAAATCATCATGGAAACATTACACGATTCTTGTTGAGGATAATTTGTGATGTTTCATTGATCTTTTTAGATATCATTGCATTCATTGTGCATCTACTATATGCTATCACATTTCAAGTTGCTTTGGAGGTAAAGAAATTATTCTTTTTAGGGAAACAGAGAGTTTGCACTGTTGGGTGACTCACATGAATTCAACTATTAGGTAACTCGGTTTAATAAATATTTGGGGTTAAACTTAGAATGTGAATTTTGTACTTTGCCTTGCCACTATTTCAATGTTCAATCATCAAGAGAAGAGAATTTCTCTGTGTTTCTATGATTTTCTTACAATGAGAGTTATGAACAGAATGAGAAAATTCAGATCAAATCCCCCTTCTACAAATGAACATAAGAGAACATCTGTGTCTAACAAACTCTCATGTTTCAGCAGATAACCTATTTATTACAAATATCCACATAAAAATTTTTGCTACTACAAAGAAATGGGATGTATACTGGAATTTACTGGAATCTGATAATTTAAAGTATTCTTTGTTTAATTTAATGTAGCTCTCTGGGACTGACCTGAAGTGAGGGTACCCTGTAAGCAAACATAACTTTAATACTTCTTTGAATATTTTTCTCCTAGGACTTTGTAAGAAACTTCTAACTCCATTTGAAATGATACCTGAAGTTGTAGCCAAAACGCCATCATCTCTGGTTCCCAAACATATTACGTGGAACCATATGAAATTGTCATTTTTATAGGCATAAGAGTCAAATATTGACAATTTCACATGGCCCAGTCTAATTATCTTTCAAACAAGTGGACAACTCTTTTGCAAAAGGCAAAAAAAAAAGTTGGCTGTCTATGTGCTTATTCTAAATTTTCTATTCATAAATTAAAAATATTTCTTAGTAATGACTCTGAACCAGGACACACTGTTCTTTGAAGTCACGTACGTTTCTCAATGGATCGCTTGTGTCCTATTCAGACGGGGCTCTTTCCCTTTAAGGCAACAAGGTGAAAACAATCACAGAGACCAGCTTTTATCCTTAGCTATGCTCACTAATTTGATTAACTGGCAATGATTATTGACTAATTTTCCATTGTCGACTTATTCCTATTTCATGGGAATTGGGATTCTGGATAATTCTTTCTTGTATATGTTAGAGACACAACGCAACCCTCTCCTACCTACTGTCACCCATATTGTTCTTTTTTCTTTTTGAATTAGTTATAGTTTTGACTTTGGTGAGTTGGTGAAGATATTTTACATTCAATATTATTGCTGAATCTCCCAGAATGACTTAATTTGAGGTGCAGGAATCCTGTGGAGTACTATTGGAGGGTATACTGTCAGTATTCCTGAATTACAAGCTATACTCCACTGTGCCCAGGCCAGATGCTAGCTTCCTTTTTAAAGATGGAGGATTTTTCAGGTAACAGCTTACTGTACTAGAAATAGATCAGGTTGATGATTGGGCATTCTTGGTGTTTCAGCAAAGAACATCTGTGGCCATGGCAGCCATTAATCCCTACTGTGCCTGATCACTTCTGACCTCAAATTTTTTTGGGATTTCTCACCTGACTGAGTCTGTCCTTTAGAGACTGGTGGACATCCAAATAGAATACGGTCATGCATGGTAAGAATTTTTATTTATGATGCATTTTCTTTTATTTACATTTGTTTGGTACTGTTTTTGGTATCGAGTTGCAATACTCTCCCTACCCTGGTTGCACACCTGTTCTAGAAAAGCTGTAGAGAACATTGTACTTTCCTGTACAAAGCGCCTGTCAAAGTCAAAGCTGGCTGTTCTCATCCCAGTAATTATTCTCTCAGTTTAGACTTAAAGCAAGTGAAAATTCTATTTTATCATAATATAATAAATAAAAGACATTAGTTAATTAGTAGTGCTGGTATATTTCTGAAATACTAAACAGACAAACAATAAACTGTGAACTTAATCACATGAGTTCTTATACAGTTTCAAGACAGGAAAATTAGAGCTCTCAGCTACAGTCATTTTAATAATCACATTGGATCTGCATTATTTATTAGTTATTACATGCTCAAGTGATTCAAGGTTGTACAATGCCTAAAATCATTCCACAGCAAGCATACCTTTTGTCTTTTTAATTCTGAGTGGATTATACAATGCATATATTCGTATTTAGTTAAATTGTTAAGTTTATTTCACACATTCCATGAAAGAGACATCAGCCATTCTCTTGATTTCCAACCAGACTAGCTTTCTTAATACTAATCCCTGTAAGGGAGTCATTTGTTGGCTCTTTTTGATATAAAAGCTATACAAACTTTAGCCAGATTCCCAGTGCTTTTGGTTCCCTAGAAAATCTCTATACCCTCAGAATTCTCCTGGAAGACCCAGGAAAGAGAAGTAGCTTGTGGAGGCACAAAAGACAGCAAGAATCTTAATTTCTAGCAACAGCTTTCAAATTTGGATGCTTTCCTTTTCTTTTTTTGCTGTCTGGTTACTCACTTTTCATCTTTAGATATATTCTTGATAGTATGCTTCCGCTTTTCTCCCTCCCACTCCTGGTTTAATTCCTAAATGTTTTCTGGATTTTGTGAACAGCATTCAGCTCGAGGAATATTCGTTAATTTGACTTTAATTTTTTTTTTTTTGGAGGAGGGGAATTTACAGAATTGACTAAAACCAGCTGAGAACCAAGGAGCAACTCTTTTCAGAATGAGCACCCATCAGTTTAGTTTTGGAGTTTGTGTGACTTTTAGGGCAATTCTCTGTTATATTTTATGAAGAAAGAAAAGTTGTTAAATATCATAGTTTTTCATTTGCATCAACCAAAGAAATGTAGAAATAAGGATTGGTTACTTTAAATTTGCTGCTAAATGAAACGTAGGTTTGGCTTTATTCATATTACTGTAAAACTAAATAATAAAGTATTCACACCAAGCGTGAATTTTTTTTTTGCCAGCAAAAGTTAAAACATCAAAGAAACCTCTTTCAAATACTAACAAATTTACTTACAAACACCTATATTTATTATTTCATAAATAGGCGCAACAGTTTCCATAAAAAAAGATTAAATACAGACACAGTATGAAGAAACAATAATACAGAGCAATATGTAAAGGTTATAATTTAGCTGTTTCCAATTTGTTTCTGCATCTAATAAAATATCAGGTAAGCATTTGGCAGTTTTATACATAAAAGGACTTAAATGACATTTACTAACCATTACACAAAAAGTGATACAAAAAAGCAATTTTTCTGCAGTACAAAATAAATGTGTTTGCGCTTTCTTCAACACTAGTTTCTTTTTGTCTGATCAATGAGACAAAGCCAATTTGTTTTTAAATTAAAATCATTTGGGAATATGATTTTTTCCAAATATTTTGAAAATATAGAACTATTAGTTGTTTTAAAAACGAAGTAAAAATATGAATGTTTGCCAATTTAACCCCTATTGTGAAATCAATAAACTGGAATGAGCCAGTTTCAAATTACAATTTAGCTACAAAAACATTCACATTTTATACTCTAGGAGAGTGTAACATAGATGCTATTTACAAACTTGCTATGACTGCTACATCAAGCCATTTAAAAAGTCTTTAGTAGTTTCATATAAACACCCATTATGAAAACCAATGGAAAATCCAGGACTTTAATCCGAGACATCTACAGTTGCTAAGGCAGTTACTATAGCGTAGCACTTCACAGCAAAAAAAACCAACATAATATTTGAATGGTCCAAATTTCCTTCAGGGAAGAAGAAAAACAATGTCCATAAAGGATTTAAAAAAATAATAAAGAAGCATCACTATTTCTTCCAGCGTGGGCGACCCACAAGCTCAAACGGTCCTAAGTGCTTAGCAACTTGCATTTTCTAAGAAAATGGAGAACTGCCTTGACTGTACAAAGCAATCCATGGTGAAAAGACTTCCCTGAATTCCTCAGTGGAAAGAAGAGGTGTTCAGATTTCAGGTCAGGTACAGTGCTTTGTCCCTCGGCATGCCCCTGTGTGAGAGAAAACAGACCAACAATGTCTTGTTACAAGATGTGCGCTACAGGTGGCCCCGGGGCATGTAAGTCTGGTTTGTTATAGCTGAGGGATGAAGTTGTGCACTGGGAAAGTGCATAATTAGTTAATCCACATCTAAAGCAAACAGGGATCTGAAGGTATTTATCTCTATTCTTGGAACGGCTAGAAAACTGCTTAAAAATATCTGTAGTGGCACCTTCTGCTTTCATGAACGTGGAACTATTCTAGATCATCTTTTACAAAGCAGGAAAAAAGACAGATCTGGCCATCCACTAGGGAGCAGGGCACGACAGGCATGCTATAAGAACTGTCTACCACCAGGTGGCGATAACCGGCCGCTTACCCACTACTGCAGTAGTCGCTATTCCAGTCCACGGGCTGGGTGGGAGGATTTCTGCACCCAGAACGCACATACTCCATTGCCTGGGTGACCACTTGTGCAGCAGTAGATGTAGGGTTGATTATAGTCTGATAGTCGGGTGGAAGAGTAAATCCCTGAAAGGGAAAGCAGTCCACAAATAAGGATCAAAGTGCCTTTTAAGAAGAAAAGCACCTAAATATTTATCCATTGTTTGCAAACACACTACTGCCTTCTTGCTTGTGTCTGTAAGGGCAAGCTTATTGGAAGGACCCAGAAAACTTACAACAACAAAAAAACAAAGGCAGAAAAGAAGTGCCTACAATCCCATTCTTCTTACCTTTCCTTCATTTAACCATGTGTTAGAACAGAAAACCTTTAGTTACACTCTTGAGCAGATAAATTGAGAAACATTTTAAAATATACAGAAGCCTACTCACTCAAAACAAAGGGAAAAGGACCCAAACCCCTCAAAATTTATGCTTTAAAAAGAAAAAAATCAAACCAAAGGATACATGAATAGTTAATTTTGCAGAATATGCAACAGAATCTTTTTTGAAGGATTCAGGCAGCAGGTGGCTGAATGTTTTATTAGGCTACACCTATTCACATATTGTTCTCAAAACTCTTTTTCTTCATTCAGTCACAAAGGGACCATCTGCTTCTTCTTTTATTTGTACTTTTTTTCTCAGCTAAAAAATTTCAAACAAACCTTTTTAACAGTTGTTGGACTTATATAAGGAAAAAGATTACAAACAACTTACCATTGGAAAACATAGAAAATGAAAAGTGTAAGACAAAGCAAATACTTTTTAATTGAAAAATCTATTAACTGGCCAATAATAATCAAACTTTAGGAAGATTTTTTTAATACACTTGTATGGTGAAGTGTTGACTTTCAATCCTTGCAAAGCTATTAAAAATTCAAGGACAGAATCTCTGAAGTATATAGTATATCTGGTGCACAAAAAGCAGTATACACTATGATTTATTTTTAGCTTATCTGGTGAATTCAAGAGCAGCATAAGCAAGCTTTGCTGGAAATGACCAAAAACAACAACAAAAAAACAACTTAATTAATTTTGTGGTTGTCTCTTTCTGCAGCAGATTTCATACATGGTTTTTAACCACTGAAAAATCAAGATATTTAAAAATGAACCATTCTCCATTTACTTGCAGAGAGCTTTTGAAGAAATAATATTGTTGACTTTTTACCTTTTTCTTTTTTTTTAAACTCAGCAGAATGATTAGAGGATTGATTCCTTAGGCTTTTATTCATGTATGAATGTCCCTTGGGACATTCAATGTCCCCTTTTACTCAAAGACACCTATTATCAAATGTCCTCAAGTCTCAATATTGTCTTTAAGATACTAATTTATTTTCTGTTCAAATGATAAAGACTTCAAGCCAATGTTCACACTAACTCCCACCAAAGCTGTGGATGAAAGAGAAAACTTTGAATGCTTAGAAACAAATCATTAAAAAGTAGTGTATTCAGCCAGCCTGGTTATTTGACCTCACACAGACTAAAAGGAAGAGAATGTTTCTTAAACTAACAACTGGTTCATGGGAAATAAATTTGTTTACGTAGACACCACTTGCAGCTCAAGCTATAAACATTTTCCAAGATAGGAAGGTGAAAAGTAAGAGGCATAACTGAAGGTTTGGTTTTCCAGTCCTTTTCAGGCTGATTTCCTCCCTCCAGACCATTCTCTATCTGTCATGCAAGGAGCCCTCCCACTAACTTCCATGAAATGTATTCATTTCACTATGGTCCTATAATAATGTTTTATGGACATTATTAGCAGTAGTCTTGACTGCTTTCCCTAGTGTCCAGTGTGATGCTGGGCAAACAGCAGCAGGAAAAAGCTCCTAGAGGGAGAAGCCTCCTGTTGACTCGTATTTTAGCCCCTGTCGTAAGGGCTGGCCATACGGCCCTGGGAATCAAAGTATTTGCCCTGCTCATCGGATATTCTCAGGGCCTAGCCTATAGTAGTGGCTCAATAAATCATGTTTTCCAATAAATACAGTTTAACACAAACTATGTGAAGTTGTTGTTGGAAAGCCATGGGGAGTATAAATGTATACATGCCAAGGCTTTCCTATCTTTTTAATGTCAAGTTCTCCATATTGCATTTTTGCACAATTGACAAAATGTAACCTAAAAGTAAACAAGTCTCAATAATACAGTAGTTGAAAAATATCTTTAGTTAGTTAAAAGTATGGAAACATATGAAAAAGTAAAAAATAAATAAAAACCATCCCACTTCTACCCAACCCCACACAATCAACAACAGAAACCACCATTGCTTTTTCTTTTTCATCCAGTGAAAATGGTTCCTCAGGGTTGGGTGAGAGAACACCAGGAGGACGTTAATTTTTAAGTTATTCGTTTAAGATTAAACTAATCTTCAGTTCATAAAACCAAAATCATGTGCTATCTAAAAAATTCAAAGATTTAAAATTCAGTGAAACACAATTCCTAAATTTAAGAAGATCACTAATATCAAAACAACCAAAGACCAAGAAAAATACAAGCAGAACCTGAACTAACATTATTTCACTTGCTTCCATCTTAGGAAATGAAACAGTCCTCTCAACACTATATAAAGAGATGCTGAGGTCAAACCTAGAACTAAGCACATTTTTATTATTGATGTAAATATGAAACAACAATGATGATATAAATTTTTGAAAAATGTTTGCTTAGCAGTCTAATTAAACAAGGCTGAATATTTTGCATTTTAATGCTCAAGAGAAAAATCACCAACTGTTTTGTAGCATGCCTGGAATTTTAAATTTCATTTTCTGGTGCCAGATTGACATAAAAATAGGAAACGTGATAAAGATTAATTTGATGTCAGAAGGGACATTTGCTCTTTAATTAGATTTCTGTAGCCCTAGCAGTTTTGTTGTGCCACCATAGCAAGTCCTAAAAAGCCTGCAGCACTACCAAACAGTGATCCTCATATCCACACTTTACTGGGAACTAATTTCATTTCCTGCCTGTCTGGAGAGGTATTTTCAACAGGCATCAATGTTTTTGTCTTCACAACTGATTTATTCATCAATCTCAATGTGATTTTTTTTTAAACCTTTAAATTACACCCAAATCCTAAAGCAGCTGTTTATTACACAAGGAAATTGAAAATCTGTCTGTGTGATATCATACAAAGATTATTTTCTTAAGGTTATAAAGGAAGTTGACAGATATTAATGATTTTTTTTCTCTTGACCTCATTCAACAATATAGTGAACAGAAGAAAAGGAAGAAAACTGGACTGAAAAAAAAGTGGGTCCACGGGTTTAGAGTATAAAATATTATTCAAGAAAAAAATGGAACTGTTATTCTTGGTGCACTACACAATCATTTTTGTAGGATGCATTCATTTTCAAAAGGATAAGAAAATAGCTAAAGTAATACTGAAATATGAGACATTATTTTAAAAATACAGTAGCTATTAACTTTCTCTTTCTCTCTTTTTCCTTTTTTGGTGTTTGAATATGTGAACATGGCCCCCATACCTAGGAAGCAGACATCTTCAGGATAAAGGTGTTTGGGTGATGAATTAAGCAGGTGTAGTTTTATCCACAACCTGGTTCTGCTACCACAGACTAAAGACCAACTTTGATGACTTGAATATTGGCCCGACACGCTGTTGTGATTATAAGTAGAGCGTCATCAAGGGGTGATTGACTCTTTGATTCTGATTTTAGGATTATCAACTTGTTGGGGCTGCCAGTCCTTTAACCTGGAAGATCCTACTCCAGTTACCTGCCCGTGAATCTGACCTTACCCTCCATCCGTCTCCTTTTGTTCCCTAGGATCCCCAATGGCCTCCTTTCCATTCCTAGGCCAGCCCCTCTCCTCCTCAGCTTGGCCTTTCCAGCCTGGGGCCTCTTTTCCTGCTGCTGCTTTGCTGGTATTCCCCACAAACCCTCCCACCTTTGGTTTTAAAAGCTGACTCCTCTTCTTACCCTCAGGTGTCTGTACCAGCCCTGGAGAGGGGCCTTCCTGATCCATTCCAGCTGAAGTCTTGGCCATCCTTCCATGCACCCTGCAGTTTGTCTCCAGTCTTATTTTTCTCCACAGGATCTTAATAATTTATCTGTTTATCTTATTACCATCTTCTACCCCTCCAACTCTCTTATTACCTGTTCTTATTTATAGTTCAATTTCCAGAGTCTAGACAGTATCTGGCACATGTTAGGGGTTCTATTCATCTTTTTGGAATAAATGAAATTTTTAAAAGCTTCCAAGGATAAAACATAAAATAAATAAATAAGTAAACTTCCAGGGAATTGAGATGCTACAAACTGCCCTCTAATTTCTTCTAATATTTAAAAACTTTTTTACTTCCCATTTTAAAAAATTCGCTAATTTGTTCATTTGTCCATTCAACAACTGTTTTATTGGCATGGTTAAAAGTGATTTTAGTTGCTGTAGTCTTTCAGTTATTTACTATCCATGTTGGGTCCATGCCAATTTGTCTTCTATTATTAATGTAAATTGAAATCAGGCCCTACCATCTCGGTAAGAATACTTTTTGAGATACACTAATAGAACTGACTTAAAAATTGATGAATAACCTGTCCAATGTAATCTGTTCTATTTTTTCCTATCCAGTCCAGATTCTATATGGAAAGACAGATCTCTTGAGTTTTTACATGTGGCTTTATGTAATTCTGAAATGTTGAAAACTTTTCAGAGTCACAATCAGCTCATCTAAGGTGTTCATATAAATAGAAAAAGGAACCATCTCTGAGTGGATAAATTAGAAAAAAGGTATCCTCTCTGGACAGAGCTCTAGTCTCCAACTTGTCGAGGGGACTGTGCCTTCCATATTCTTTCCTCTGAGAAAGAACAGCCTCCTGGTACAGCATAATGAGTGAAACATGGGTCCTCGGCCAGACAACACCCTTAGGCAGGAGTCAACCGACAGGCCCCCTCAAACTGTTGATTCCTCATGCAAACACTAATGGTTCATTAAAATGCAAAGACACCCAAGAATGTGGGTGTCTTTTTATTTATTGTGAATGATGTCTGATGGGAGGAGTGGAAATTTGACCCTGTGACTATCACTTGCTGGTCACTAACATTGCTGTGGACAAGGCAAGATGGTGGAAGTGGGCTTTCCCTGAGTCTTCTTCCTTAGCGAGTTAACAATAGCTTGCTGAACATAACTAAGTTAAGTTGTTAGAGCTTTATCGATATCCTTGGCTTAGGGACCAAGGAAGACTACAGTTACGCTTTGCATAACCACGTGAATCTCAGAACTACCTACGATTTAAAGACCCTCCAAATTCTCATGAGACACAAGTTTTCTAATGTGAAATTGGTAATAGTCTACAACAATGATTAACAGTACTAGGCAACAGGCCTAGCATTTAAGAATCCAGGCTCTGATTTCTGAATAGACCTGGGTTTGAATTCCAGCTCTGACCTTATGGGCACATTACTCAACTTTGCCAACCCTGAGTTTCCTCACCTATAAAACAAAGATAGTGCTAGTACCTGCATTATACATTTTCTGAAATTAAGGATAAAGTAAGAAAATACATTAAGGTTTGCTATGGTCAGCTCTCAGAAATCCTGTGTATAATTATAATAATAAAAATGGATTTGGGACTACCTATATTTAATTCCTTTTTCTGCCTCCTCCCCATCCCACCCTAGTCCAACTATAGACTCAAATTCCATAGAGGTCTAGAAATCAATTCTATAGGAAGGCTATGTTTATATATTTAATGATAGCTCTGGGAACAATAGAGTAATTAGAATATAAAAGTGATAAATAAATTTGATATTATTTATAGGTTTTACCTTAATCTATTTTTTAAAACAAGTTTTTAGGATTTTTATTTTACATTTAGTTTACACCATTTGCTTCTCATTTTCAAATTTTAAAATAAAACCAAAATCCAAAAGGAAAACTTGATTTCAAAGAAAAGTTAAGCTGAGGTTGCACATAAATGGTTTCAATAAATGGGGAGTAGGCAGGGAGCCTTTCAAACCTCTGTGTTTTCTAATCTATGCAGAAGTTAGGAACCCATGTAAAAATTTAACTCTGGTTAAAAATGTTCATTTCTTAGGACTTATAAGGTTGCATCCATTGATACGTTTGACCAGAACAGTAGGCTGATTTCATTTTGCAACAGTTCTAGGACTCAACAGGCATACCAATCAGGATTTTCTCCTATCCGAACAATATTAAAAAAAAAATTATATGGAGTTCTCAATCCCAAAGAGATCTTCAGTAGCACTTGGCATCTCAAAATAACACGTGGACTTTTTATGCAAGTAGAAATCAAGGGTGATTAGAAATGTGAAGCAAAATCAATATCATGGGAAGGAAACCAGTGATTATGAAAAGCAGCAGCTATCAATTGCTATGATCGTATCATGGTGCCCAAACTCTCCACCTGTAAATTATATTTTTCAGAAAGCAGCTATTTGTTGAATATCTTTAACTCTCCCTCCATTTCAATAGAAGAGCAGAAAGCACATCTCCCCCTTCTTGGCTGGAGGAACAGACCACCCAGCACCTCTGAAGAGGAGTCCAGAATGTGAGCACATACCTGCTGCATGGTGGGTGAGTGTAAGGCAGACTGGACCTGCATGGGGAGCTGGTTCCCAAGGGGCTGCTGCATGGCGAGTGGCTGGTGCTGCTGCATGTTGAGATGCTGGTGAAGAGGTGGACTGATCTGGAGGGGAGGTGGGGGGGACACAGCCATGTTTGCTATAGAGACAGTCACTGGCATTTGGTTATTCGGCTTGGGGGCTATGCTCCTGGGGAGACTGGGGTGCATGGCAGTTAGGTGAGGATTCATTCCCGGTTGTTGGTGATAGTGGGAACTTAGGTACAGGGCTGAGTGGGCCTGGCTGGGCCCATGGAACACTGACGGCTTTGAATTGATCAGCTGAGGAGGTTGAGATGTCTTAACATCCACAGGCTCACTGTAGCTCTGTTGAGGAAACAAACAAGAGCAGAGTTAAGACGCTGACTGGTGTTGACTTCTGTTAGCAAGATGCTCTGTGAGTTTACTCACGAACTTCCATGTGAATCAACCCCCATTCCTACTCTTTACTCTCTTTATCTAAGAACTCTGCCACTATTATTTGTAAGGTGACTTAGGCAAGACTGAGCTTAACTCGATCTCTTTTACGGAATCTGAAACAATCTACGATAACATTTTTTTTTTTTTCTTTGCCTACATAGTAACTTGGCAACTTTTCTCATCATCCAAACAAAAAAGAAAAGATCAGGGTGGAATGGATGCCACCACTGTCCTAATAGGAAATACATGGGTAGCTCACTTGGAGAGCAATTCAGTGTTGGAGTTCTATTGATTATATGTTTGGGTTTTTTTTATTTTATTTAAAATTTTTCCTTTTTGTATTTTCAAAGAGCTCTGGCCTAGATATTTGCACAAAGAAATCAAAGCTGGTTGATGGAAATGGATATGGAAGCAAAGAGTTCTAAAATACCTTTCTGAAGTCATATAAAACCATATTAATATATCTTCAAAGTAACCATAGAACTCATCTTGATTTTTAAAGAAGCTGGTGATGAATTGTCCACCATAATGAACTGGATAAAAATAATCTCTCTCAGAAATTTTAGACTCCATCATAAATGAATATAATTTTGCCCTAATTTTCTTCCTACCTTCATGTAGCCATTTCCTAATAATCTTTTAATTGACTTAAAACCGAAAGCTGAAAAGAATGAAGAATTAACCCTGAGGCACTTCTTTTGGGGCATGAAGCTACCTCCTACTTTTTTCTGAGAGGAAGAGGCTGATAAAATAAATGACAAAAGGTGAAACCAGCTGGAGAAAGAAAATACTAAAATGTCCCGGGGCGGGGGGAGGGGGGGCGAGTGGGGTGGGGGCGGGGGAAGAAGTCACTTTGTCAAAACAAGGTCTTGAGGATGCATATATGCCCTTATTCTGTGACTTCAGTGTCATGCTTATTCAGCTTTTAAGTCAGAATGAGTTTCTTGTTCCTCTCAGCACTGCAAGGTCTTTCTGAGTTCCTCCTTCTCTGTGTAGCACCATCAACTGACAGGCATGTCAGGCAAACTGGTTCATCACACATGACGACATGAAACTCAAAGTGGGAACATCATGTCACAAGTCAGCCTACAACATTGCTAGCAATGCAACTCATTTTCCCCCCAACAATGTATGAAAATTAAATGAGAACCACAATAAGAATGATGCTGTATATGTGTGCTGATTCGAGGAGGGTAAGCTGGTTAAATGGACTACTATCCCACATTCTCTATAGAAAGGACACAACTGCTATATTTGTAAAACTACGTCAAACCATGGGAACCTGGGTTACTATGAGACTGAGTTCCCCACGCAGAGCATATAGGCAGGCAAACCCAAAGAATTCAGGCCCCTCCAAGGAATCCTCTCAATGTAAGTTTTCTCTGTGTCAGCGTTGATATAACCATCCGAAATAGGAATGGACATTTCAGACTCTGTCTTCTGTATTAATATTAAAAGTGTCAAAAATTGTTCACAAAAATTTTCAAGAGGAGGCTTTAGACCAAAGAAGCTTTATTAAATATAGTACCTAAAAGCTGCTTTCAATTAAAAAACTTAAGCCAAATTTTTTTTGGCTTCCATTTAAAAATTCTTATTGTTGATGTGCAGGATAGTGAACAATTCAAGGAAAAGGTCAAACGGGTTAATTCAGTCTGTATAAACAGTGACTAGTTCTACACCAGAATAACATGTACTGTAGTGATATGCCTCAAAAGTCATTCCATATATGCCAAGAAGATTATGTATTTATTGTGTGTCTGTGTGTTTAAGTAATATGGGAAAGTGTTTTCATTGTGTCTGCATTCCCTCTTAACCTATTGCAGAAGGGAGAAATTCATATTTAGTCATAGACTATGTCACTGTCATACAGGAAAGAAACAATTACAAAATGACAAGATAGCTATAAAATTTAATATATGTTAGTACAGCTTTAGTTTTTGCTTTATAGATGTTTTAAATCCAAATAGAAGAAAAATCACTCACATTTCCCGCACTATCAAAACTATGAAATAAATGTACTTGTAAAATGTTTCATTTTTAAATTTCTGTAGCCACTAATTGCCTCATTATACAGTGATAGACTATATAGAGAGTAGTAGATATGTAGCCTGAACTTGTGTATGCGTCTGTGTATATGTAAACAAATGCACAGAGGTACATATGACACGTTCATACATGATCATATAATCATCCCAGGAATTGCAACAATGTAATTAAAATATATCTGTTTAAATTACACAAACTTAAAAAAATATACTTATGCTACACTTAGAACAGAAATGATTAATCTTAGTGGGTACAGGTGGGTCAGGAGCCAGTCCTGGCAAGCAGTTCCAGGTACAGCACCTGCTTCTCCCCCTGACATACATGGTTTCCAAATTGTTTACATTAAATGGAGTTTGTGGAAAAATGAATGCCTTAAAAAAAAAGCCAGGGGCTGGCCGTGTGGCGTGGTGGTTAAGTGCTGGTTTGGGAAGCCAGCAGCCCCACATATGAGGGCCAGTGACACTGCCCTAAAAAAAAAACCACAAACAAACAAACAAACAGACAAACAAACAAACAAACAAACAAAAAAGCCAGGTTCCGTGATAGAATATGCATAGAAAAAGCACTGGGCTACATAAGATTAAGGGGGGCTCTTAACAGCAGGAGTTCTCAGAGTCTTCAATATGCTAATGTATATCACAAATCTACAAGTGAGAAGCACAAAAACGTTTCTCAATGGGCCAGTTCAGGGCAACAGTCTTCAATGGAAAACACTGGTGCAGAAGAATTAATAAATCACACACACACACATATTTAAAATGGCAAATAGAACATACATTTCTACTTAAATAGTCACATTTCTTGCCTGAAATAAACTAACTTTTGTCTCAAAATACATATTTAAATTACATACATCAAGGTGTAATATTAAAATAACCCATTGTTTCACATTTTCTGGAATACTATGTGCATAGTGATTTCCATATTTTAGGCGCAGGACGTGACACAATTTCCTGAAGGAATTAGGAAATTGGTAGTTTCCCAATTACAGTATAGAAGGCTAAGGTACGGACATGTTTGTTAATGGTTTTCCTCAATGGTGAATTCAAAATAAATAATGAACCAAATTCGCCTGAATTCCACTTTTTAAATAACAGCATGCAGTCCACCATATAGACAGATGTAGAGATATAATTAAAGATTTATAGATACTTGGAAATAGATTACAACCTAATTCGAGGTACTTTAGTGTCAATCTTGTGAAGAATCTCTTTTCTCATACTAATTAAACACAAAACATTTTATCTATTCAGCCATTTATTTGTTATTTATTTTCTCCAGACTAAAGCATGCTAAACCTATTTTGAAATAGCAGTAACTTTTAATCACTAAAAGGACTATGGGTAAATAAATTAAATAGATTTCTAAAAATAATGATTTAGACAACACTTGAGACATAATTTTTAACATAAGAGGGAGATAGAATCTGGGGAGGTTACTGTTTTTCTCTTTACTTTCAAAAATGTTGAATGTGATAAGATAAATAACGTGTCTAGCCATGTGACTATCCACGGCAGGTACTCCAAAAAGGGGTTCTCTCTCTGTATTTTCTCTTCACAGTGATGTCCTGCATCATCAAGGAAATAATCTTTTATTATGACAGTGACTTGAATCTCTGTGTTCGTGCACCTGGCATGGTGCCAAGTACATAAAGAACAAAAACATGTTTGCTGAATGACTGAATGACTGTTCTCGAACAATAATACTCCATGCAGTCACTGTTGCCCTTGCCGAGGTTCCTGACAAAGTATACCATTCCTCCTCTCAGGGGGTGAAGAAAGATCTGAAGTCTCTGAAAACCCACAGAATATGAGATTGATCATCTCTGCTCTCAGCATGAACCATACCCTTCCAGAAGTGACGAGAAATTATAACCCTCAGCTCTGTCCTTTGGTACCCTGCCCTTTATTCTTTACTGAATCTTGGATGGATACAGGAAAACTTACTGTGTGCTACCCATATTTTGAGAATTTCTATCTTTATTTAAAGGTCCACTCATTTAGACAGGGGAAAAAACCTGCTTCTACCTCCATTACTGATTAATTGTTCATCATACTAAGACAACAGACCGTCTATTAATTACAGAGCTATTTTATTATTTTGGAGGATTGGAAGAATAACTTAATTTTCCATAGCAAAGTGCCATGAATTCAAAATCTGATTAAATGGAAATATGAAGAAATCATAAATTTAATTTACTCTGTCATTTTCTTTCAATTAAACTATGAAAGCGAGGCAAAAATTTTGCAAATCAACTGTTGTATATGAAGATTTCTATACCTTCCCATCCATAAGTTCGAACTGTTTTCTCATACATCCTAAATAAATTTGTTTCTATTTTCAAACACATCAACCACTTCTATTTAGAAGTGTGTGCTTTGTGTTGGTCACCTGACAAATGTGATTTAGCACTGTACACTCCACTGAAAATCAATCCTTGAATCAGACGTTTTCATGTGAGAAATGTGTTCTTGCTATTGGTTTCTGAATAAGTTCTATTTCCTTTTGCTTTTGGACCTCTGATTCTGAAAGATGTTTTCTATAAAATGGGTGTGGGTGTGTGGCAAGAGAGACCTTTGGGTCTTCTCAGTGGAATCTTCCACAAGGGTTACAACTCTATAAACCTTAGGATACTTCTTATTAACCAAGTTGTCGATTCTCCAAGATAGTTTCAATCCCATTTACTTTGTATAACGAAGATAGTACTGCAGAGTGTATAAATGCCCCCATTCTGGGATGATAAGTGCTATAAAAATGAAAGATTCACAAAGCAATTGTTATTTGAAATAGCAAAGTACAAAAACAAGACATAAAATTCAGTGGAAGCAACAATATAGGAGTAACTGAACCAAATCAGATTAATTGCCCATCTAATTTGACTCTTGTTTTCAGCACTGACCAATACTCAATGCACTGGAAATTAAACAAAATTTATACCCCAACTCAATTGTGCATTGTTACTTCTGAAAGGAAAATCCTTCCCGGTCCTTGCAGCTGATAACTTATACCCTGAAGCATGAGTTTTATTATCTTTAAATCACAATCTGGGCTTATAGAGCTGCAAATTTTATGTTAAGAGTCATAAAATGGTCGAACCAATTTTCAAATTCATACTCAATATTTGTCTCAATAGTCCTCCATGGCATGAATTCTATAAATTACTCCATCTTGTAAGAAGAAATCATTTCTTTTGAACTTACTGTACGTTAATTGAACTGAGCATTGTGATTCTTTTTTTTTTTTTGAGCTGAGCCATCCTGCTACCTGTTGGTAGCTCAGTGGCAGCTCAGCTCGGGCTGGGCATCGAACTGCTGTTGCTCAGAGCTCAGCTCACACTCTTGAGCAAGCTCTTAATCAATTGAGCCATTTGGCCGGCCCTTGTGATTCTTTACTATTGGTCATGGCAACGGAGAATTTTTCCAATTTAATATTGCCCTATGCTGCCCATTAAAAGCACAGCTTCCACTGTCCTCTATGAATTTTGGCACCTCAGCTAAAGGTAGAAACAAAATCTCATATGTGATGTGTCACCTTAAAGTCATGATTCTGGTCACTATTGTTTCACATACCAGAACAGATTCACCCACAGGCTGTCTCCCTCCAGGCTGGCACTTCTGAGAAGCTGTGCACTTCTCTCAAGAATGCTGCTTTTACTTGGAACAGTTGGGACCTTCCCTACTGGAATTCTCTTCAGAGCCTGTGGGAAACTGCTTTACATATCCTCAGACAACCCTTTGTCTTTTGATGGTGCATTTGATTTTTGGAAACAGCTAATAGTCACTTGAAGCCAAGTCTGTGGGTTATATCTGGGTGATGTTTGGGGAGAAGAATGAGGTGTGAAAACAATGTAACAAGATTGATTTTCTAAAGTGGCTCATAAACTTTTCCTGACTGCAATTCTAAAAGAGGAGTTTCAAGAATCTTTTGAATCTGGGAGCAATAATAAAATAAGTTCGTAGCCTCCCAAGGTGACTACTTTGAATGCAACACTCGTTTTGGGAATATAAATTCTGGTCTACGTGGTAAAATGAAACTAGCTTCAATTGCTTTAAAGTTATACATTGTTTTCAACATAATAATTTAGACCCATGTCTAGGAATTCCTGAGTCTATGGAAAAACTATATATCCTTAAGCTTTACCTAATAGCCTGACCCAAAATGATCTTAAATAGCATGTAAAACTGCTCCAGTCAGGAAGCTCTAGCTAGCCTTCATAATAGCATACACTGTGGGCTCTCAGACTATTCTCAGTCTTTCCTGACTGAAGACTCATAAAGACCATTTCAATTAAGAAACTTGTGTAGATGATTCTTAAAAATATCTAGATCATTTCTTATGAAAGAATGTATCCTGAAGCAAATTTTTCTCATTTGAATGTCACTTAAAAAATTTCTTTATATCAAAGCAGCCTTGCAGACAAATTGAAAATATGAGCCAGCTAAATTTTTCAATCACGCACAGACTTTTCCTAGTTCTTTGCACACCTACCAATAATATTAAACATAAAATTAATATAATAATAATAATAGTAGCTGGTATTTATTAAGTACTTCCTGTGTTCAGGATACCAAATTATGCAGCTTGTCGAGTTTCTAAGTTTATACTCATGGAAACCCAGTGAAGCAGGTCCTATTATCTTCTCTGTTTAACACATGAGTAAATTGAGACTTAAAACAGCTTAATAACTTGCATGAAGACATGCAGTCAGTAGGTGGGAATCCTTGAATTTGAACCCAGACCCACTTGCCCCCAGTGCTTATGGACTTCCCTGCCTTCTGAGAACTCTGTCAGTGTGATACTGGTGGTACTTCAGAGGTCCTGTGACATTTCCCTTGATGCCCTGTGGAAGCACAGAGGTTGGAGATACCTAACAGTCTTCTCCAGACCTTATATATAAACCGTTGCTACCTGCTTTTAAATTTCTCTATTGAAAGAAATTGTTTACCTAAACAACTCAAGAGTTTAGTAATGCCCTCTGTTCCGATTAAATTCCTCTAGTTTGAAATGGCAACTCTTTTCTTGTTCTAGAGTTAGAGAAAACGGAACTTCAGTAATCACTATCCCCTGTCTACGCCCGTCATGGGCTTGAGTGGGCTTAAGTCTTTGTTTCTCAGGCTTAATAATTTCAAATTCCTCTCAGCTACTACTTTCTGCTCCTCATCGTTCAGTCACTTGTTTAAAATTTTTTTTTAATTAAAAAAAATTACAGTTGATATAAAATATTAGTTTTAGGTGTACAGCATAATGATTGGACATTTATATAACTACAAAGTGATCACCTTGATAAGTCTAGTTAGTACCCATCTGACACCATAAATCGTTATTACAATATTATTGACTATATTTCCTATGCTGTACTTTACATCTCCATGACTACTTTCTAACTGGAAATTCATACTTCTTAATTCCTTCACCTTTTTCACCTATTCCCCCAACTTCCTCCCATCTGGCAACCATTGAAATGTTCTGTGTATCTATGAGTTGGCTTCTGTTTTGTTTGTTCATTTATTTTGTTCTTTAGGTTCCATGTATAAGTGAGATCATATGGTATTTGTCTTTCTCTGTGTAACTTATTTCACTCAGCATAATTTTAGTTGCTTTCATGACTTTTTCCTCTGAAATCTCTCCAACTTGCCCCTTTAAATTATACTCATAGAGCCCACAACTGAATAAGTTATTCCAAGATCTGACCAGTGTTGTGTTTGCGACACTCTGTGCTCCCATTCATGCATCCTTCAATTCCCATGTGTAAGCAGAGGGTGGCGGTGGGTGTCTGGGCGGGTCTGTCACAGAGCAGGTCTAACACTGGCTGGGCCTGTCTCTGGCTGCACGTGACCAGTTGAAGCACCTGCACAGCTGGAAGAGTGTGGTACCGAGTGGTGCTTTCTAAACATTCTGTAGGCCCCAAATCCTCTGAGGGTCTCTTGCCGGCCTCTGGTGGTGGGGGGCTGGGACGGTGGGAGCCGGCAGCCTTCTATCTCCAGTCTCATTTAAGCCAGGGCAGTTTTCCTCTTAGTTGTCTAATATGTAAGAGCTGGCATAGAATTTTACTGAAGAGGTTGTAGTTCTAAAGATAGAAATATTTGACAATCACTCAGGATAGAGAAAACCAACCTATAAACCCTGGAACAGGACAGTGAGGAGTCTAGGTCCTCACTCTGCCACTGTCAGCCTCTCTTTACTGCGGTCAATTCGTTTAATCTCTCTGCTTAGAGACTATCTAGAAAATGGGGCTAAATCCTACTTTGTAGGATGATGAGTAGGAATATAGGTAAAATGCCACACACTGTTGTGTGAAATGTGGGAACTGCTCATATCAAGATACTATTTGTATTTGTGTTCTTATTGGAAAAAATTCAGGGTCCTGCTGAGAATGTGTCAGTATTGTCATTTTGAAGTATGATGATAAGAATATTCATTTACCATGACTGAGCTTTTTAATTTGTGGTAGATTCCTATTTTGTTCAGGCTTGGAGTCATGTTAACGAATTTGCTGGATTAGCTGGTATGTAGTAGATTTAAATTAAAACAATATGAAATACTGAAAGGAGAGGAGCATTGTTATTCCTATGACTTAGTTTCATAGGTGGAGCCAATGTTCACTGGCTGTTTCTATTTTTGATTATGTTCCGTAAGAAGCAGCTAATTTTAGACTATAGAGTTGCAAACCTTTCAAGTGTGATGAACCATTTTCCTTTGATCTGCTGTATTCATCTTTGTGCTTTCAGCACCTAGCCTGGTGCCTGACACAGAACAGGTGTCCTATAGCCCTGGGCGGGATGCAAAGTATGGGCTGGAGTAGGGGCAGTGAGAAGCAGCAGACTTGACATGGCTGCAGATTAGCGAGTGGAAGAGCTATTGGCCTAGGAATGCTCAGCTTTATTTTGTGAAACGAATGCATTGCATAGATAGAAAGTAGGTGCCCAAATATGCAGCTTTGGAGGAGTAAATCAATGTTGCCAGCAAGAACTTAGGAAAATGGACATGGTGCTTTGGTTAACCAAGTATTTCACTGACCTTCTAAGTGACCTTAGAAGAGAATGCCAGTGCTCTACCATGACTTGTGGGGCAGTAGTTGTGTTAAAGAAGCAGGACGTGCACAATCTCTGGACCCGTGAGCGGTAGGCACAGCCCAGCACAGGGACTTAGAGTGGTGTAGGTCAGCTCTGAGCCGGCACACTTGTAACCTATGTCATACATTTCCTCTTTAGTGAAATGTTGATAATCAAGCCAATTTAGAGAGATAAGATATGGGGGGTTGAAGGAACTCATTCACATAAAGTGCTCTCTTAAAAATATAAATCCGGTCATGCCATCCCCTCCGAAACCATCATCAGTGGCTCCCTTTATACTGAGAATAAACCCCAGCTCCTTTCAATGGTAGGCCAGACCTTCATGATTTGGCCCGTCCATCTTCCCAGCTTCATTTCAAACCATGCTTCCTCTGTTAACTCAGCTCTAGCCACACTGACCTCCTCTCAGGTCAAGGAGACATTTTTGTCCCCCAAGTCATTGTGCTTGTTCCAGTGCTGCCCAATCGGCTCTGTGTCCTGCAAATTTTCATCTTTCTTTGGCTCTCAACTCCAATGTTACCTCTTCAAAAAGGACTGTGCAGTTTGCCCTATCAGAGCCCTTGTTTATTTCTTTCAGAATGCTTAGATTCTTAAAGATCTCAGTCATTTATTAGTTTATGTTGTCACTATTGGTCTCCTGGATGAAAGGAAAGCACTTTAAGTGCAGGGGATGTACCCGCCTGCTTTTCAGTGTGTCCTCTGAGCCTGACACAGTACTTGGCACAGAACACATGTCCAGGGATGTCTACCGAATAAATACATGATCGAGTGAATGGGAAAAATTGGAGCTTGACTGGTATGCTGTGGTTACCTGAAATTGTAACTATTATTATCATGCAGCATTTTATGATTGCACCTTTAGATCTTTTGAGTACAGGGAAATAATTTATAACAGACTAAAAAAATTATAACAGAAAAAATATATGTGTAAATGTAAATGGTTACTATTTTTCTTGTCATAATTTAAAATGGAAAATAAATGGTTTCTTTTGACTTCATTTATATGTGGGATTAAAAACAAAACAAATGCATAAAAAAAAACAGAACAGAAACAGACCCATAGATCAAGAGAACAAACTGATTTTTGCCAAAGGGGAGGGGGGGGGGTGAGGGATGGATGAAAAAGAAAGAAAGAAAGGAAGAAAGAAAGAAAGAAAAAAAGAAAGGAAGGAAGAAAGAAAGAAAGAAAGAAAGAAAGAAAGAAAGAAAGAAAGAAAGAAAAACTAAGTTCTGTACATGTCAGAAGAGTCATACAAAAAAAAAATGGAAAAGAAATGGATTTTTACACATTTCCATGTGTAATGGGAGGGTAGGCTGGTAAATTTTTTGTATGTGCATGCAGGGTTATACTGCAAATATACACTCACATGCAACATCAAAGTGATGCTGTATTTTTCTAACCTAAGGAGGGTTTTGTAACTTTTCTTCAATTTGTATACACACAATAGATAGTTGTACAAAAACAGACATTCAACAGTTCCAGCAAAATTCCTACTGCAAAAGAGAAGAAAAACATCAGAGTAAGCTGTAAAAAAGTGCTTGGTTTTTTAAATGTAGAAATGGCAATTTGCGGCATTTATACAAATTGCTGTATACTGAGGGTTGCAACTCTGAGAGTGAATAGTAAGAAAAGTTGCAGCTAAGAGCAAATCTGAGGACACTTGTTTTGAAAGTAAAGGCTTAGTCGGTATTATGGCATTCCGGCATTCTGCACAGCATTAACTTGAGTGCTTTGTATTGGGATTGAGTCTTTATCTATTGATTTTCTTAGAGGTAAAATGCTTTGACTAAAACTCTATTTAAAATGCTCAAAAAAAAATTTATCTTGGATGAAATCTTATTTCATTTGTTTTTAAAGTTCCCTTTACAGTTTGGGCATGTTAGTCTGAATAATAGCCATGTGATTATTGCCCAATAGCTGGATGGGTCTAATATTTTGTAACTTATTTTTGTTTTTCTAAAATTTTACACACATTCTACCATTCTACAGATTCTATAAATATACAGAAATGTGAGATAGTATCCACAGAAAACATAAATAGCCTTAAAAGGAGTTAGATAAATTAGAAAGTGAGAGATTCATAGTAAAAGAGCTAGAAATTTTAAGATTAAATAATAAATATAATATTTTCCCACAATGTCATACTTTACAAGTGGAACATAAAGTTGCATCAGATCACGGGCATACTGGAATTTCCTATGTAGTTGTATCTTGTGTTCTTTTTTTCGGCATCAGTATATTTAGTATATATTTTTCCCTATAAAACTAATTTATGTAATTACTTTGGAGTTGTTACAAGGGGAACGCATATTTCTGGATAAAAGAGATAGTATTCTTAGTGGGTGAATGGAATGAAGTCCAGAGCCCCAAGCCACACTGAGCCAAGTAACAGCCAAATTTGGACTTGAGATGACATAGTGTCAAGCGCTTATAAATTCGACTCTGTCTCTCTGAGGTTACCTCCCTGAGAAATCTATAAAGACAAATATATCTTTAACAACCTGAGACCAAACAGTCAACTCTTGAGTATTTATAACAGAAAGGACTAGTGTTTAAGATATTTTAAAGTATAACATATTTTAAAATTGTGTTTTCATTTTCAAATGAAATAATGCAGTTTTTGGAGGGAGGAAAGGAGGCAGGCTTATATCCCAATGATGCTCTGAGGCTAGAATTTGATAGTTGGCATCTCCTTCACCAAGGCCAATGGGATGGGGTGTGGGGGAGGAGGGAATTTAAGAGTGGGATATGGAGAAACAGAAAGTTGGCTCCCGATTAAGAATGCATTGTGATGAATCCACAAAACCGATAATCCACAGGTGGACAATATTTCACAAAAGGCCCAGAGGATACTGCTTCAGTCTTTTAGGTATGAACAAATATTTCCATAACATATAACTTTGTTTAGGATTTACTTTTTCTTTTTCAACAAAGAAAATTGTGCAGAAATGCTATAGTGATCTTTAATGCTTTTACATGACCGTCAGAGTCTGCAATAAGATGGCCACAGTCTGTCACAATACCACACCACTGCATGTTACCTTGGATACAAGGCTGGCTCTGTATGCAGCTAGTTGCTTCAGGTACTCCTTCTTTGCAGCCTCAGTTTTCTTTTTATAGACCTGGAACAACAACAAAGAGTCTTAAATTAGAAAGTACATCTACTTTTGTTTCCAGAGAAGTACAATGCAGAATAATTGCATGTGCATGTGCACACACACAAATAACATAATATCTCCCCGAAGATTGATTCTTACTGAAACAGATTTTTTTTTAAGAAGTATGGCAATAGGCTAGATGAGAAGAAGATTAACAATAGTAAAATTCCCATTTTACATAAAGCATATGAAAGGATCATCTGGTTTACTTTGAGAATGGAGGGAGTTGGCTTGGAAAGATTGATGGAAGCTCCCAGGGAAAACACACACAAATAAAGAAGACGTTCATATTTATAAATGGGCAGATGATTCTACAGTGCATTCAAATTCTGGTATACATGTTCCATGCTAAACATCAAAACAAGAATGAAATTCAAAGATGACCAATTGTGTTCAATAAGTAAATCAAAGGAATGGCAATGAAGTTGGCAGGTTCATCACTATTTAAAAATTTTGAGCCTTGAAATTCTTTTTTCAAAGACTTGGGAACTGGCAATAGCAGCCAAAGACACATTGGAGAGCGGGAAGGGGACCCTGAATGGGAAGACTGCATACACAGCATGCCAGGCAGCCGGCTCTGGCCATGTCTTTTCCAACAAAAACACTGGATGACATGTATCTGTGGACACCTCATTGTGAAAGGTAAAAATGTTCGAAAATGAATTTCAGCTTACAGAAGTTTTCATTTTTCAGAGGGAATCATCTTGAAAATAGAAGTAAAATCATCCTAAATTGAGCAAAAGTACTGAAAAATGACTTGCTGCTATGCTAAAGGTCACATCAATAAGTTAAACAGAGGAGTCATTAGAGTTGAAAATGAAAGATTAGCAAAATGAACACACATGGTTGTCTGCTACCATCAGGTTGATTCTTTCAAGCCTTTAGAGTCTTTCTTTTTTTTTTTTCATAATCTTTCGAAATCAGTCCTAAAGAACAAAATATTTTTTCAACATTTACTGTGTAATGGAAGTGTATTTTCATCAACACGACTACTTTAAATTTCCCACATCTTGGATTTTACAGCAGGGAACGAGGCTTGGCTAATATTCTGTAATACTGAGCTCAAAAACAGACACAGATCAGTACTGAAAAGTGGCTCTGGAATTAGTCAGAATAGTTAAATATAAATTATGCCTAAAGACCAACTATCTGCCAAAGTCTGCAGCAGAGGTCAATTTATGGCTTCTAATGCTGAAGGTGGTTTGCTAAGCCCAGTCCCCAGCTGTGAAATTTAAGATGAGAGAAGTATTATTTACACATGAATATTTTAATTACAGCAGAACATTTTACTTAAGGTAAACAAATGACTAACCTTGTCAACAGAATTATAAAGGACCCTATGAAATGAGTGTGCTAATTGTTCTCCCTGTTCAGCCTAGACTTTTATACTTGGCATTTTGATTTAATGAAAGACAATTATAATAAGGCAATTAAGAATTCACACAATATTATCATATAATCATTGCACCACATTTACTAAATATGAAACTAAAGAAACTTAAAAGCTTTTTTTTTTTTTTAATAAAAAACCCATAAATCCTTTGTTTTAAGTACAAGAGTTTTGTAAATTTACTAAGTCTGTTATTGGAAGTCAAATTCAGATTCTTTTTTGGAAATTTGCACATAAAAAAAATAAGTGAAATGCATACAGCAAATGCCTTGGAACAATATGATTCACGTATATTATATGCCTCGTTCAGCCACGATCGGAAACATCAAGCTCTCCTGCTTTTTATTGACTTGTTTTTTTCTTGAGAGACAGATTTCTGTTTCTAGTTTTTCCTTCAACCACTTCTCTAAGACATAATTTATAATTAATGACATTATGAACTGGCAATGTTTACATTTATTTTTAATACCTTAAAAACATTTCAAGAGGATTTTTCTCCCGCACAGTTAAAAACCCTATTCAGGACTTTGAAGCAAATATTTAGTAAGTACTGTATATCTTTGATGGTAGTAGTGCATTTGTATGCTCCAAGCACTTCTGTCATGTTTTTATTAACATGCTACTACTCCAAGTGATCCCCCAGGCAGCTAACTGGGGTTCACTTACCTTCCAAAGGTAAATATAACACACTTTGGTCCATAGCATTGCCCAAAGCATCATTTTCTAAGTAGCAGCAGATAAGACAGTGTTACCAGATGGCCTGATTGTAGCATCTATCATCTTTCTTGCATTTGGTTTCTACTGGAACAGCAACAGTGTGACCACGGAGCTATCCCTTTGTGGAGCTCCCAGTAGTTAATTTCACACAAAGTGTTAACTATCCTCAAATTTGTTGATTAACAACCACAAAACAAAGGTGGCTAACAATGTATTTCAGGCTGAATATGTGCCCCCTGGTTTCACTCAGGGATCGATGTTGTTATGGGATGCCTGACCAGCATTCAGAATGCCCTGTTTTCTACAAATGGCTCCCTATTGGCTATTAATGATTGGCTATGTGGGATCATCACATAAGTGCCTAAATACCACTTTAAAAAAGAGTAAACTCATCAAGTCACATTATGTGGATTGATGGATCCACTCTTTCCTGAATAGCTGCAGATTTTCAGAGGGAGGATTCAAAGGGTGGTAATTTCAGGAGGTATATTTCTGTCATTGTGTTTAAAGCGGTAGCCCAGATCAGAATTAAAATCTGAGGCATTTTCCCCAACAGTCATTTGAAACCTTCACCTTTGAGAACTACCGAATGGTTCCAATATTATACACCCTGTATGTCTTTCTGATGCTACCTTCTTAGCTTTTACAATGATGCCTTTTAAAAAAAATTCTATATTTGTTGGAAATGACTAAAGAAAGATCTCAACTGTATGAGAGAATGGTAAAAATATGTAAGAATTCCACATATAGATGAAATAGAGGAAATTCTTACTTCAGAACAGATATTTTAAAATCACCAGTAAAAAGTTCCTCAAAAATGTTTCAAAGCCTCTATTCATGGATGGAGAAAGTCTTCTACTTGCAGACACCAAAGATGATGCTGACTGCTTTTGGCAATGAACATCCCACTGCAATGATCAAGGAGGATGGGTCTGATTTATGTCAAAGTTAAGTTTGGGAAAGAAACGGTCTCTCTCTCTCTCAGGGAAAGACAAATATTTTAAAGATATGTGATTCATACAGTAAATATTAGTACTCAGTTGAGCTACAAAATGGCTTCCAAATGGTCTACAGCTGTTGGAAATAAAGTGCAAAGTTGGCCAGATGGGGATTTTAAAATCATAATACATCATTTATCATTTTCCCCAGCTCATCCAAACACTTTTGAATTCATCCTGTCCTAACTTAGTTATATGCTGTGGTTTGTTATTCTAAGAAAGCTACCATATCCTATCTAAGGATTGCATCTCAGTGGTTAAACTAAAACATATATAATGGCTAAACTAAAACATACGTAGATAGACATCAAATAGCAATTCTACAGAATCCATATCCTGTTCATGTAATCCAGTGATTCACTGAATCATTTTTGAAATGTTCTAAATACCAGCATGTACACATGTTTTTATAGACTAATAATCCCTAATTGAAATCAGCAGTTCGATATCTATGACTATAATAAACTCAAATAAAAAAAAATCTAATGCAATCTGTCATTTTATTCTTTTGCTTTCTGCTCTTTTCCCAAACAATCCACTCAATTCATACAAAAAAGCAAACTCTTATAAATACCATTTAATTCCTTCTTCCTTCCTTCTTTTCTGCTCAGGCCCTTAGTTAATCTCTAGTCATAGTTTATTTCAACCAAGCATTTACAGTAATAATAAGAAAAAATATATAATTCTTCCAATTCTGGATTCTATTCAAACACTATTAAAAAAAAGTTAAAAGGCATTTTTTGGGGGGTTGACTTCAAATGTAGTTTTCTTTTCCCACTACAAGTTCATATTTATAGAAAATGCTTAGAAATACAATTAGGTATAAGAAATAACAATTTAACCACAATTTCCTGCCACATCCTTTAGAAATTAATGTTTGCAACTTCTTTCAATGCTGTTATTATTTAGAACAGTGAGAGAAAGTGCATCTGTATTTTATATAGAACTTATTCCTGAAATGCAGTTAAATTTCCATCTTGTGTAACTGCTCAGCATTTTCTTAAGCATTCCAGAACTCAAAAAAACTATAAAAAGTAGTACTCAGAGGACTGAATGCAAGAAAAATCTTGCTATTGATTTCTTTTGGGGGGACCATCTGAATCCATCTAAAAGGCCTACACAATAATGGTGTGTTTTTTTTCTGGAATAGTAGGTATCAGAAGGAAGCTACCTGTCTGAAAAATAGGTACAAAATACATCTGTTCATTTATTAAATGAGGATGACTGAGAAGTATGATGTTATCCAATTACAGTTACAAATATTGAGTGTCTAATATGTGGCCTCTGTAGTGTGAGGCGCTGAAGCTATAGAATCAAAAAGGGTATTAAAATATGCCTCTGTTGTGTGCATGTTTTATGTTAAACACTTTATATATATTGTATAATTCTTTCAACAAGAATGTTGCAATGGTACTTATTGTCCCCATTTTACAGATAAGAAAACACAAGCTAGACTGGGTAGGTTTTTACACAATATTTTACAGGAAGTATGGCAGACCATGGTGTGCATCAAACTGATCAAAGTTCCTCCTTTGTTTACTCAATGGCTCCTCTTAGCTGAGAACTTCCTTGATGCTTCTCTTGGACACACAACTGCAGGCATCTGATCTCTTTTGTTTGTAGCTGAAGCCCTCACATACAGGGCAGTGCATGGTACATAGTAGGTGCTCAAGATATATTAGTGATTGAGGGGATAGTCCCTAGTCTCACGTTTTTACTTCTGTGAATCAGTATAAGCATAAATGCTCATGAAAAAGTAGTAAAATGCATCTTCTACTTTAAAATAAACATCAATAGAAATAGAGGATTTGATACACAGATATACAACCCAACCACCTCAAACATTTTTTATCAATGATACATAAAGCACAACTGACTTGAATGAGTATTTTGTTCAAATTGTCTCCCTCCCAATGTCATGGAAACTTTCTTTTTCTTTTCTTCTTTTTTTGGGTCATATTCTCATTTAATTAAATTTGTTTTTTTGTCATGGAAACTTTCAAGCGAAATGCCTGCCCCCACTGTTTATGAGCACAGTATATTTCTATATGTGTACTACATGTGTTTATGCCTGCATGCAGTAATCTCTTTTATGTACCAACCATTATATGTGCATATACGCCTGCATTTTAGAAGTAAATATGCTCACTATTCCATGTAATCACTTTAATTGCTCAGTTTCAAATTTTTATGAATATAAACTTTTCTTTCATTTTACAGGCTATAAAATGAACAACTGTTTCACATACCCTTTATTCCTAGTTTTAAAAAAATTGGGAAAATGTATGCTGTTTATAAGGAAACAATCAAGATAAACATATGTGTGAATGTTATAGTGCAACAGGATTTTAGTTAACCTTAAGTATTATTGACATAAAATCCAAATTTTACCATAAGCTAACGGGGGAAAAGAAAACCCTCAGCAGCATTTATGTAGTGGGTGTTTGAGCACCAATGAGGAGTAAATGATTTGATTCCGTGGGCTCACAGGATTTGTCAGCTGCCTCATAAGTATAATTCTGGCTCTTCATATCCCTGCTGCTTCTAATTTAGCAGGACAGGCTCATAATTGAAGCAAATTAACTATTTACACTTGCCACTTCTAGCAGGGGAAGAGGACACAGCAGCGGGAAAGAATGAGTAGGAAATTACATTCTTCCCACTTGTGTCAGATCTCCCCTTATATAAACACATTAACAGTAATTTCATGAGGCGTCAAACATAGGAATAAATACTGAGGGATAAAATAATGAGGTGTTGCTATTGAGCTGAACTGCTATGGCTAATACCCTTGGATATGAATTATGCATCCTGAAAGAAGGCATATGTTACAGTATTCAAACACTTTCCCTGCAAGTGATATCTGCTCATTAGGCTCTGGATCTTGAGGTAAATCTACTCTCCTCTTCCCTCCACGACATGGCTGGCATTTACAAAAATACACTCTCTGGGCCCCGTGGGCTGTGGTTTCTCCTGACTATACCAAATTCTGAGCAGGCCTTCCACTCCATTTTTAGCCTAGCAGCATGTTTATTTAGTTCTTTGGCTGGAGCTTTAAAGCCATTTAATGAAATGTAAACAAGAACATTTTGTTTGTAATTTGCTAAACGTATTACAGCCTGACTGTGTCTCCAATTAGAAACTTAAGGTTCATTTAGTAATTTACATCTGGTTCTGATTTAAGGTGACTTTCCTTTTCCACTTAAGAGCTGACTTTCCATGGCTATAAATGACCCAAGGACCCTTGATAGCTCTTTGGATCAATCCCTTCTTCAAAGCTGGACAGACTCTTTAATTCAGTGGGACTTAATTCATTCTCTATTGTCGCTGTGGACCTAGGTCCTAGACTTCGCTGACCAGAATCAGAGAATTCAGAAATAATTGGGATAGACAGGAAATTTAGCTGGAACCTCATAAAAAAGATGCCGAGGGTTGCTGAAACTCTGAGGAGTACTAATATGAAGGGAGTGATATTGTTGTTATTATTTTTCTCCCTCTGTAGGTTCCAGTCAGTGAAAGAGAAGTAGCAAAGACCAACATGACAGCTATACTTATGTTTTATTTCCTTTTCTCCATCTGGTGCCTTTTAAACAACTTAGTATGTTTCTGAAATGGGCTCTCCATTGTCTTACGATTCATTAACATTTAAAACCCCCGGTTGGAATCCCAAACAGTTCTGCTCCCATTCCAGATTCAGCACCATCTTCCAAAGTATGAAAATGGAGAGATCTCTGATATGTGAAATTTGTTCAGAGGCTTTGATAGGAATGATTCATAAGGGAGGTTTTGTGTTCCTGGAGGATTTTTATCACTGCCTTCAGCTTCCTTTTGATCTTCCTTCTTTGAGAGTCTTCACAGAAACCAAAGTACCTAGAGTTTCTCACTCACCATAGATTCTGAAAATAAAGATCTGCCTTCTTCAGTGACTACTTATTCCTGCCTATACTCCACTGTAAGGAAGCGTGTGATATAAACACAGCAGCTGTATTAGTCATGTTCCCTCTGGCTGGTAAGAAAACATCGGATTGTAATCTCACTAATAGCTGTTTTTCCTTAAATATTGTAATTTTCTGAGCCCCTAATAAATCATCAATAATTTTGCCCATTTTTCCCAGTTTTTGTTTATCTTTGTAGCTGTTCATAATTGTGGGCTATTATGACAACAGGGGTTTTGAACAATCGTGATGCATGAAACCCTAGCCTTCTACTCAAACCAGCTGCCTCCACAGTGCCACTCGCATCACGTGCACTGATCTGTAACACGCACATTTGTCCTAAATTTTGAAGTTTAGTGGTCTGCCTTTAATCTGCTCTAGCAACATTCCTTTAAAAATACATAGCGGTATGTGTACTTTCCAATTTGAATATTAAATGAGAAGAAAATACAATTAATTTAAGTTTGAAACAGATATTACATTATATTGGCACAATGACTCAACATAAAGGGAACAAACAGGTGGTAAGACTCCATAATAACACTTTTGGATATTTTGCTGAAATTCTCTTGGTGCCCAAACACGCATTCTAGGCAGGCATGTTCCCTTTGCTGGTGGTTCTTGCAAACTGTTAGAAAAGCGCTGCCACGTAGGCGCAGACCATGCTCCTACAGTGCAATATGTAAGCACAGCATCTGATGTCAAACGTCCTTCTCTCTGCTTGTCCCTGGGATGGGTCTGCATCCTATGTGTGTCATAAACCATACTTTTCTTTAATAACTGGATTTTGATTGTGAAATTGCTTTACAATACCCAATGAATTATGGAGGGTCAACTACTATATAATTTCATCTTTTCCTTATAAGGCAAATTCTCCAGAAAACCCTCAACTATTTCCATTAAGAGAGAGCCCAAAGGTAGACTCATTACAAGTTATTTATTAAACTGGGAATAAAATTCAGAAGGAAAAGAGGAAAACATTTTGTCATCATGTATATACAATTTCAAAAATCTTAAATACTACATCACAGGTGTGATGATATCTCCATGAAAAAGACTCAGCCCCAATTCTGAAAGACAGAATGGGAGAATGGGAATAATTTTCCTTTTTTTTGAGGGCAGTGTCACTGGCCCTCATATGTGGGATCTGAACCGGGGCCGATGCCTTCCCAAGCCAACGCTTAACCACCGCGCCACTCGGCCGGCCCCAATAATTTCCCTTTTTAACGAGTCAGTTAAGAACAGTAAATCTTGGAAGTGTAATAGATATGTATGATATTGGGGGTGGGAGGGGCAGTGGATGGGGGAGAGGGGTTGTCACTTTATAAGGGGTGAAAAGGATAACTGTTGCATTATTTTGTACACCCAAAACTAATAAGAAAAAACAAAACAAAACAGTGAATCTTGTATTCTTTGGGTCTGTAAATACCTTATATGACCAGATAAAAAGAATGTGGAATATTATCTTAATGTTTGCCCCTTGTCATAAAAATAAAAGGCCATATTATAATGGAATTAGTAGAAAAAAACCTACAGATTTATATTTGCTGCCTTGAGGAACTACCTAAATTCATCATAAGAACATTATACTTTCCCACCATAAACGTGGGTACAAGTACTGACTTTATATGTTGATAATGTAAAGGACCAACCATGAGCTAGGGAAGGCCTCTGTAGACTTCCACCTTTTAAAACCACTGGTCATAAAACCACATGAGTGCCTTTATTGAATATGAGAAATAATTAGGAAAAGCTATCTGGGGTCAGGAAAATATGTAAGGGAAAGTCAGATGACGGGTAGTACAGGCAAGTGATGTTTCTTGAAATAAAACTTTTGACAAAGTAGAAGCTAAGGGAGCCCAGGTGAGCCTTGGAACAACAATCCCAGCTCAGCTGCGGAGTCAGGTCAGGGGAGAGGCTGAGACTCAGAGGGGAACCGTGTATGTCCTCTGATGAGCAGGGGTGCTGCACACAATCCCTAAGGATTGCAATCACTTTTGTCTCCTCTGGGAAATTTTATCTCACAAAGCAAAAGAGTTGATAGCATTGAAGCCTGGAGCCTATCTAAGAATACACACAGGGATTGTCTAAGCAGAGAGAGGTATGCCCTGGAGTATGGCATCATGGGTCAAGGAGGGAGGCATCACAGTCACAAAATCCAGAGAACAGGGGTGGGTTGGGGTTCCTGGTTGATGTGCCCTGAGCTTTGCATTCAGCTATGTTCTACCAGGTGGAGGAACGAAGTCACTGTCCAATTTCACTGTGAATGGCCAACACTGACAGTGAACCAAACCTCAGGTTAAGGACTATGAGAGCAAATTGATCTGAGTTAGGATTGAAACCAGTTCTAAAATCCTGAAACAACTATGTTAGGTTTTCAACAGAATCACAAAATACAATATCAACTCCTATCTTAATAGTGAGGTAGGTATTTTAATTGAGTGCCCAGAGAAGGCTTCAAGGGCATGTTTCCCCTTCATGAAGATGACTCTTGTTACACATTGTTGCACATGGTAGGTCTGTGCTTTCCTAGGAAGCCATTTCCTGGCCATCTTGAAAAGGGAGTAAGAAAACATGTAGAGATTTCTTTCCTTTTTTAAAGATTTTATTGGGGAATTGGGGTAGGGGAACAGCGTTGGGGAATTGGGGAAGGGAAACAGACAAGTAGCTGTCTTTTTGTTCTTCAGTCTAGTTGCGGAGGACATTGCTTCACTGGCCCATGTTGGTATCGTCATTGCGCTCTTCTCGGATGAAGCAGATCAGTCGCTGGCCTCTGGACAGCCGCTCACGATGGCTATTGGCAGCTCACGCTGGCTGCCAGGCACTCACACTGGCTGCCGGCCACGCACTGTAGCCTATGGCAGCCCACTGCTATGCCATCGCAGGGGCTCATGCAGCCTACCTCCAGGTGGAGCTGTTGTTAGCTGTAGAGGGCAGTGTCACTAGCCCTCATATGTAGGATCCGAACTGGGGCCGCTGGCATCCCAAGCCAGCTCTTAACCAATGTGCCACTTGGCCGGCCCCAGAGATTTCTAATTATCAAAGACAGGTTTTGCTTACAGAAAAAGGGGGTGGGAGAGAGGGGAGGACAGCAGGTTCCATGTTTCTTTAGCAACTGGTTTTACCATTACAACCATAATATAATTGATTTTGTAGAGTTTTGTTAGAAAAGAACTGTAAGTTGAGTAGTAAGTTCTAGTCACAGTAATTCTGTGTAGCAGCCTTGTAGTTTTAGACAAATCATTCAATGTAATGGGGACTCTTGTCTTGTTTGCTGCTGTATCCCCAATGTCTAGAACAGTGCCTGGGGCACACAGTAATGGCTCTCAAAAAATATTTGTTGAATGAATATGTGAGTGAATTTAACTATTTGGTCCCATTTCATAATCTGCAAAATTTGGATAGAAGTATCTATAAGTATTGAGCAGAACAAATGAGATAAATCATGTGAAAGTATTCTTAAAAATTTAAAATAGGGCCGGCCGAGTGGTGCGTTGGTTAAGAGCTGCCTTGGGACGCCAACTCTGAGCAGCAGGGCCCCGGGGTTCAGATCCCACATATGAGGGCCAGTGACACTGCCCTCTACAGCTAAGATGGTGAACAACAGCTCCACCTGGAGCTGGGTTGCCATGAGTCGCCGGTGACAGTGTAGGCTGTAGCCTCTGCTGCAGTGGGCTGCCATAAGCTACAGTAGTGGTCAGCAGCCAGCATGAGCAGCTGGCAGCCGGAGTGAGCTGCCAAGGGCCACCATGAGCAGCCGTCCAGAGGCTGGCGACCGATCAACCTCACCCGGGAAGAGTGCAATGATAATACCAACATGGGCCAGTGAAACAACATCCTCCACAACCAGACTGAAGAACAAAAGGACAGCAACTTGTCTGTTCCCCTTCCCTGATTCCCCAACGCTGTTTCCCTCCCCCAATTCCTCAATAAAATCTTTAAAAGAAAAAAACAGTTTAAAACACTATACATATTATAGATGTTTATATTCAAATATACAGGTACTTCTGAATGTATATAGGTTTGAGATTTTCTGTTTTTTATATACTTCCCTGGGCCTGATAAGGAGAGGTAAAGGTCTCTATCATGAATCAAATACAAAACTAATACTTCATTAATGTAATTCAGTATTCTGTAGCAGCTAAAGTTGCATCTACATAATCATTTCAATGATACATTCATGATAATACTTATCTAGTTTTCTCTTCATGACAATGAAATTCTAGATGGTGACAGTGGCAATCTAGTCCCTAGTTTAGAAAGATCTACATACTGAACTCTTGCTCTCTCTCCATGACTTCCATTCTCCTTAAGACCTTCTGGGCTCTGTGAGCCCTTTTGGAATGAGATGCAAAAGTGTCGCGTGTGGCCTCCCCTAAGCATGATCCTGTCACATCGGGGCAATCCACAAGAGAAGGAAATAAGCAGGCATCTGGTCCCATTTAACACAGCACAGACCATGGTGTGTGTGGGATTGAATAACAACAGCCTGGTAGTCTTTAGGGACTAGCTAAGGGCAGAAACCCTTAAATTTGAGGTTAATTTAGCAAAGAGCAAAGAGGGTTTTGAAGACCAAAGGGTAAATAGTAAGTGCTGAAGAGAGGTGTGGACAGTTTTCAAAATACTTTTCGAATTTTTTAAAGTCTTTATGATTACATTGCCAACATGAAGGCATGATGTAATCCTGGCTGGGATATGTACAAATTCTTCCAAAAGTAACTACATATATAATCTTTGAAACAAAAGAACTAACATGCTATTTATAGAGGAGCAATAAAGGCTTATACAATTCTCTGAAAGTCTCCCCAAGCCTGGTTCTAATGGGGTACACTCTCAGCATTGGTTCTAGTATCTGAAAAATGCGCCCAAAGCCCTCACAAGCTATTTCTTTACAGTGTATACAATCATATCATGGTGATTCCCACTCCATTTTGCATCTTTTCTTACCTGTTTTTGCTCTTCTCCCAAACCATCCCACATTGAAGCCACAATTTTAGAGACTTCACCGAAGGTAGCATTTGGATTTTGGCCCTTGATGGCGGCCTGAGTATCACGAAAGAACAACGCATAGGCAGACACAGGCTTCTGGGGCTCATTGGGGTCCTTCTTCTTCTTCTTTTTAGGGGTTTTTGGTTTTTTCCCCATGTCAGAGGCAGGCCGCTTCTCTCCACCATTGATCTGAAATAAAAATAAAATCAGAATTATAGAGGAACTAAGAAAATTTGGGGACAAATCATATTTTTGTTCTCCTTTGAGACTTACACAGATACACTCATCCATACACATCACACAAACACAGACATTCCAAGGGGACACCTGGTTTTGCTGCAGTTGCTGGTTTTCAGATAAAACTTCATATTTCATGAAGTTGTCATATTCATCCCTTTTCTGCCTAATTTACATAGTTTTAAAATAACATTATTGACTCTTTTTTATGATATTATTATACTGTTAAATATTATCGCTTAACTCTCTTTACTTTTCCTCATTCAGGAAGCTGAATGATAAGCAGCATTGTCACTGTGACAGCTGCAAATTCTTTTTGCAGTAACTACTGTACGAACAATATAACTTGCTCTGTTCTGGAAAGTTTATCCTTTTCTTCCTAATTATATATTTAAAAAAAATTAAATTTATTGGGGTGACAATGGTTAGTAAAATTATATAGGCTTCAGTATAATACATCATATTGGGTTGTCGGAAAAGTCATGACGCATGTTTGCAACAGATGGCACTAGTTCATTTTTGGAAGTACTAGAGTCATTTGCATCTATGTTATTGCTCTGTCGTTTGACAGCTGACAGTTCTAGCTTCATTCTAAAACAAAACTGAGTGATTTGATTGAGTTTTAGAGATTTTACAACAAGTTGAAGATAGAAGACCAAACTGTGCATTTTTACCATATTTTACTGTTTTACTTCTATAAAGGGAAGAACACACATCAAGCTTATGAAAAGTTGCATAAAATTTATGGTGACAATGTTCTACAAGAATGTCAGTGCCAACGATGGTTCACGATATTCCGTGCTGGTGATTTTGATCTCAATGACACTCCTTGGTCAGGGAGGCCCACCGAGGTTGATGATGACAAAATAAAGGCATTGATCAAGTCAAACCCACATTACATGACACGAGAGATTGCAGGAACATTGAACATCCATCATTCAAGGGTTCATGATCACCTGAAGAAGCTGGGATACGTAAGCAAGCTTGATATTTGGGTTCCGCATGAACTCAAAGAAGTTCATTTGATGGTGCATATAAACATCTGCAATATGCTTATTAAATGTGAGGAAAATGATCCTTTTTTGAAGTGACTGATAACTGGTGATGAGAGGTCGATTGTTTACAACAATGTGGTGTGCAAATGATCTTGGTTCCGATGTGATGTTTTGCCTCAAACAACATTGAAAGCAGACATTCATCAAAGGAAGGTTATGCTCTCAGTGTGGTGGGATTTTAAAGGTGGCGTGTTTTTCGAGCTCCTACCAAGGAACCAAACAATCAATTTGAATGCGTACTGTCGGCAATTGGACAGTTTGAACGAATCCATTATCCAGAAATGTCCAGAGCTTGTTAATTGTAAAGCAGTTGTGTTCCATCGCAACAACGCGACACCACATACAAGTTTGATCACCAGTCAAAAGTTATTGGAGCTTGGATGGGATGTGTTGCCACACCCACCATACTCGCCTGACCTTGCACCGTCAGACTTCCACTTGTTTCGCTCTCTTCAAAACTCCTTGCATGGTATAACATTCAATTCAGATGAGGCTGTAAATCAGCACCTTGTTCAGTTTTTTGCAAATAAAGACAGGTCCTTCTTTGAATGAGGAATGATGAAGCTCACTGAAAGATGGCAAAAGGTTATCGAACAAAACGGGCAATATATCATTGATTGATCTTTGTTCTTTATATAAATCAATGACCTTTGAAAAACAATGACAAAATATGTCATGACTTTTCCAACAACCCAATATATCACATTGCGTGCTCACCACCCAGAATCAGTTCTCCTTCTATCACCGTTTTCTTCTACCATCCCCTTACCCGCTTTACCTTGTGGTAACCACTAAACTGTTGTCTGTGTTTATGAGTTTTTGTTTATTTATTTACTTGTCTTGTTCCTTTGTTGCTTTCGTTTTTATATCCCACATATGAGTGAAGTCATATTGTTTTGGACTTTTTCTGTCTGACTTATTTTGCTTAGCATTTTGAAACAATGGTGGGCAACATGTCCAATAAATAAAGTTGAATGGCCCACTATGGTTTAAAAATGCTAAGCTAAATAAGTCAGACAGAAAAAGTCCAAAACCATATGTTGCATTTAGGTCCATAAAATGCTTCTGGGAAAACCCAGCAATGCTCATGGTTTAGAGAATGGCATAATCTGGACCCTGGATCAGTGCTATCCAATGGAGCATTCTACAATGACGGTAAAGTTCTATAATCTGCACAATTCTAGTATGGTAGTCACTAGCCACATATAACTAATGAGCATGTGAAATGCAGCTAACGTGAAAAAGAAACAAAATTTTAAATTTTATTTAATTTTAATCTCTTTAAATTTAAACAGCTACATGTGGTGAGTGGCTACCATATTGGTGAGTAAATCCCTAGAAACTAGATCCTAAAATCTAGATATTCCTAGAACAGCTTTACACTCAATTTAAAAATAGAATTCTATTTTCTCCCTTTATTCTAAAATATTTGGATAATTTTAACTGTTATTCTGATGCAAATGGAAAAAAAATACAATGTATTTAAGACATATGCATTTAAATAAGTTTGATTTCAACTAATTATGTGTGATGTGATTTCATCCATCTCTATAAAATTTTGGCTCGGATTTCTTTCTAGCTCTAAAATGATATGAATCCACATGAATATCAAATAGTGCTATCTGAAGAAATCTTCTTTCCACATGCCTCTCCCATCAATATAAAGGCCACATACACTACCTCCTGATAGAGCCACCACTATCATGGGAAATTCTGGTTGCTGTTGTTTCTTTCTTCTCTGCAAACATAACATAATATATAATTGATTCAGATAAATTGCTAGGCAGGGTAATTTGTGTAAAATAATAGCCACCGTTGGAGAGGAAGCATGACATCCTGAGAGGCCAGTGGATATGATGTCAGAGGATCTAGTCTTGCCCTCCTTTACTATTTTTAGCTGGTAATCTTGGGCAAATTATGTAATTCCTCTGGGCCTCCTCTATTTGTTCTACTGAAAACCAGTTACAGTGTCATTTTGTGATTACTGAGATAGTATATGTGATATTATATGATTATTAAAATATTTTAAATGCTATTCAAATGTTTATTATGACATGTAGAAAGTTCAAAAACATTCACTGAATGAATAGAAAGAAATAATCTTAATACACATTTGTGATGCCATATGGTCACAGTTTAAAAGATATGCCCAAGAACCAAAAAGAGTGAGGAAGAAAGCTAAGGGGATTCTTTGTCTTTGTCTTTTTTTAAAAGATTATCCTTTATAATTGTCTACTGAATCATATCAAACAACTCTATGGAGACATATTGCTCTGAGCTGAGCTGACAAGCTAACATGATTAACACTAGAGATGGCTTCCCCAGGATAGATTTGAGAGGTGGGGCTGTGAAATGGTTAGGCCCAATGTAAATCTGTCAGAGGACCAGCATGTTGGACTGAGTTGATACTGAGCAAGCTAGTATAATAGCTCTAAACAAAACATGTAGGCAAGTATGATCTATAACAGTCATTCTCAATGTGGCTGCACATTAGAATCATCTGAGAAACTTTTAAAGAATATCCTGATGTCCAGGCTGTCTTTACAAGGATTAAATCAGAACGACTAGCAGACACCAGCCTCAGTCATACCATTAACTCTATTCCTCCAACTGGCATTTAATTAGTAATACTTAAGAGACAAAACAAATAAGCTAACTTTCCCTTAATCCCAAGGCGACCTATAGCCATATCTTTCTTCTCTTCACAGCCAATCGCCTCCAAGTGGTAATCCCCACTGAATGTGTGCAGCCTCAGCAACTCATTTCAGTGTGCCTTCCACCACTTAGCTCTCAATAAGGTCACCAAGGGCCATGATGCTAAATCATTTTTAGATTTCCCCTGACTTGATTTTTTTCACTGTGAGTGCCCGCTCTTCTAAGTGTTTCATTTCCCTTCATAGCACATATCAAACTTGTAATTATATAATAATTTATGTAGTTAGATCTTCAGCTCCATAGTGTAAGCACCATGAGGGTAGGTCCACATCTGGTTTTGCTGACTAGCACTTATCATAGTTCTCAACACACAGTAAATGCTTATCATTTGTTCTAATAATAATTAAAAAAAACAAAATTATAATACAATTCAAAGAATGAATAAATCAAAGTACAGATGGTTTCTAGTACAGGAACTCAAGTCTCATTAATTTCCTTGAGTACTTTAGGACAATAAGCAAATATGTGGAAAGAAAAGAACATGGATAGATTTTTAAAAAATATTTGACCTGTTAATAGTAATTTCTCTGAGTTACAGGCTGAATCTTTAGGATTTTCTTTATATTTTTGAAATTTCTAAATTTTGTAAACACAATAATTTCTACATTTATAATAATAAATATTACTATTTATTATACATTATTTATTATATATTATTTATTTATAAATAATAAAATATTATTATTTATTATTATTAATATTATTATTAAGAAGAAAATAAAAAGGAGTCAAGAAAATCCACTTGAAGAAAATTAAAAATGGAGTGATCATAATATTGGAGGTCATATTTCATTCAACGATAGGAAATATTTAGAAACAAAGAAAAAAGTATAAGGAAATGAATTCTTATTCATATGGAACATTTACCTGGACTCATTTTAAATTTTAATTAAAAACATAATGATCTGACTCATTGAAATCTCCACAATTGCAGATTATAGCAATCTTTTTGGAAAATAATAAAATATTCCTAGAGATAAATTTCCTATGATGCAATGTGAATGTGATTATTACAAGATTTCCCCACATTATTTAAACAGTTTCCCTCCTCCATTGTCCAAAATTGTGTCTGAACTGCAGATCTTCATGCTTTTTTCCTTTTTAGATGGATATTTGGACACTATGGTGCAAGTTTCACAGCTATTAGATGCGTGATGCCTGGTAGTAACAGAAAGGAGGGCAGTTATCGTCTTGTATTAGAAGACAACATGGCCCTACTTTCTAGGGATGACCTGGGGAAGCAGGAGAACGTGTTACTGCCAGTAAAAAGCTCCAGGTATCAGATGTATGAAAACCGCAAATGATCATTTAGAGGCAATGTATAGCAACCCTATATGAAACTAAATAATTCCATGCAACCAATTGATTCAGTTCATTATCTGGAGGGTTTCCCGATATTCTTGGCTTGTCTTGTAGGGTTAGCCAGATGCAGTCTTGCTCAGTCTCAGTTTCGTTTAGTAGAAGCAAGCATTTCATGACTTCTGCCTCCACATTTCCCAAGCTCAGGAGTACCATTTATGCGTTAGGGAGCATCACTCTGGAGCTTCAACTGTATCTCTGGTTGAGTACTTGAGAGGCACTAAGCTGTGAAGCTGGTGTTATCCCCCATTACGGCCAGACTACCAGTCAGTCTCATAACATTATATCAGCTTTGTCTTTGCTGGGCCTGATCATATTGATATGCCTTCCTTTTAAGAACTCATGTGAATCTGAATTATCTGTCATGCAAGGAAGCTGGCATCTGAGAGGACCAATCTAAAGAATACACATAAAATACTAATTTCTCAAGATTCACTATCTTCCCTTCTGTAATTAAACTAGATTAATAAAACTATATTTTTGGATCATAATATTTTGACCACTTATAGAATTGCCCTCATTGAAATGAACTATGATTTAAGATAATGCCCTGAGTTTCATGAAAGGCTGATATAAGAGGAAAAAACAAAAACTATATATGAAAAATCTCTATTTTTTAAAAAGGTAAAATATCCTTTGAAGGGGCTCGTTATTATATTGCTCAGTGTACCTTTTATAAAGACCTCCTAATTTGTACAATATTAAAACTCCCTGTTGTGGTTTGGTGTCTGATGGACCCAAGCGCATGGGCAGTGCTATGCAATGGGTAAGGCTGCCTGCCTCTTGACTAATGGGTGTTCCCTCCTGATCTATGGGGATCTTATTTTAAATGTTTCTTGTGTTTGGGAGGACCCAGGAGTAAGCTGCTCTTTTTAGATTGCTTAAAGCCTACTTAAAAGTGATTTGCAAGACCTACTTTCTAGAGGTAGTCTCATTACATATTTGAAAAACACATGGTCATTGTTCATATGCAAAACCTCCCTGAAGAAAGAAATGTTGCTATAATTTGGATCCACTTACATGCCAGTAATGAATTGCATAATAAAAGATCTCTGGCTTTTTTGACCACCAACTATTTGAATGAACACAGTGATGATGAATATGACTGTGGTGGAGAAATTAGCTAAATGGATTTGTATTATGTTCCTGGACCTTAATTTTGAGTATTGTCTGGATCCTGAATTCCTTCTTAGATGGATGGAAATTTATAATTTCATGACCAAATTTTCTAAGAGGATCTGACTTCTAAAGTTTACAGCTGCACTTGTCTCAGAATTTTCTGGAAAGATGGAAATGTTCTGTGTACTGTTTGAAAGGGTAGCCACTAGCCACATGTGAGTATAGAGCATATTTGGCTACTGCTGTTGAGGAACTGAAATTTTTATCGATTTAATTTCATTTAGTTGGATTTAAAGGTACAGTCATACATGACTGGTGGCTACTGTTCAGGACAGTATGGCATTATATACTGGGCATTGTTCTAGAGCACAATATTTTTAAAGTTACTAGGGTTCTAGGGCTGGAGAGTTAAATTTAATTCCAACATCATAATCTTTACAATAGAAAAGAAACCACGTAATGCAAAAATATAAACTCCCCACGATGACAAGCACATTGAAAGTAAGGACCTGGTCCTGGGAATCTTTCCATCCCCATAGCATCACTATGGTGTCTTACACATAGTGGATTATCATTCCTTTTTTTCTGTAGCACTAAGCAATGGCTTAGAATTACAAGATGAAGGACATTTGATTTGTTTTTGTTTGTTTGTTTGTTTGTTTGTTTTTTAGCTGAGCCATCCTGCCACCTGTTGGCAGCTCAACAGCAACACAGCTCGGGCTGGCATCGAACCGCCATTGCTCAGAGCTCAGCTCGTACTCTTCAGCGAGCTCTTAACCAACTGAGCCACTCAGCAGGCCCTGTTTTTTTTTTTTTTTTTTTTTTGAGGGCAGTGTCGCTGGCCCTCATATGTGGGACCTGAACCAGGGCTGCTGGCTTCAAGTCCAAGCCAGCGCTCAACCACCACGCCACTCGGCCGGCCCAAGGACATTTGAAACACATATAAAAGTTATAGGAAAATCATAGCAACTAAGAACATGGCTGAGTTGAGTACTGAACTGTAATCCTGATCACCCACAGACTTATTTCACATCCAATTAAAGCATTAATGAAAAAATAAATATATATACAAATGCATAAAAAATATTACTCCCATATAAGCTTTATATAGATACATGGGCTTTATGCAACTCACTCATAAACATACATTTATTTCTAAAACCTCTAGAGGTATCCTTAGGCTTCTGGTAATCCACCTCCTCTCATGTCTTATTGCTTAATTACAGTGATGTATTTAACTTATTTATCATAAGGAAACAATAATTTTTTACTTTCAAAAAGCATGTGTTGTTTAGATAATGCTTCTTAAGAATACAGAGTGCAGGAGTTAAGACTCTCAAGGAAAGAGAATCACTGATATTGAAGTGTCCCTGGAGAAGTTAGAAATGTCTGTGAGCATATTTAAAATAAACTGCCTTGGTCCCACAGCCTGTAATGGAGCTGGGAGAGCTGTTTAATGCACACTATCTTGCAGTAATCGCTGTAGTTTAAAATAGATTTTAATCAAGCACCATCTGCATAATAGGCTGAACAAACAACATAGAACTCCACTTATAACTCTCATCATAAAGCAAATATTATAAAATCTTCACCATAGAAACAGGACACATCACAGCACTTTTTGTAATGGTACTGTTTCTGTAGGTGAAAAATTTTGCTACTTAAATCCGTTCTCTTTTTTCTTTCTAAACAATGCCATCTAAATTCCCCTTATGAGAATAATTTCAAATAAATATGGAAAGTAAGTCATCTAGTTACCATGAAATCAGCAAGGTTGTAATACTTCTTTCATTTTTACTATCAGGTTTATTATTATCATTAATAATAACATTCAATGACTAATACATTAGTCATTATTCAATGAATAATAAATTCAATGACTCAAAAAACATCATTACAGAAAAAAATATATGAAATGCTATACTTTTGAAATGATTCACAAGTGTGGAGTATTGTGTTTGTCTCATAGTTTGTAAAGCAAATTCATTTTTTTAAAAATTGGGGAACAGTGTGTTTTTCCAGGACCCATCAGCTCCAAGTCAAGTAGTTGTTTCAATTTAGTTGTGGAGGGAGTAGCTCAGTGGCCCATTAACCAGCTAGTAATACACTTACTAGTTATATTTATGAATTTTGTTGGATTCACTTAGTCTTTTCTAAATTTACCTGTCAGGGCCAATGTGTTTACTTCTTGTTATTTTGGATTGAGGGGTTTTCCTGCCTTAAAAGAATGATCAGCTGTTGAGATACAATCCCACTGAATAAAATGCCAGGTGCCTATGTTTATCTTCACTTTATTCTTATTTCATGAATTAATCAAATATGCTCAATCACCCAGGGTATGAATCATCTGAGAACACACATACTTTGAAAATACAATCCTAGTGTAATTTAATCACTAAACGAGTTTTAGGAACAATTATTTGGAATCAAGTACTAACTGGCTATTTGATTGAATTTTATTATTTTCCTCAGAACTACTTTGTTATGCGCATTTTTAACCAATGGGATACTTAAATCTTGATAAATGAGGAATAAATATTTTTTCAATTGTTGGGTATAAGGAATTCTTTTAAGTACCATATGTATTATAGCATGCAAAGTGTAGAATAATTGTATAATAAACACAGTTCAATGTGGAAAACACCACATTGAAGTCCCAATGTTAAATATTCTGTCTTATTGCTAGATAATGTGACTTGACATTTGGTTCTAACACTGCTTGATTTCACTTAACATTTATAGGAACCTGTCTGCTTATCATTTTTACTTGAGTCCAGGAATCTTCTTGCTTTCAGAGCAGTGGTAAATAAAAAGTACTTCTCTAAAGGCTTATTTAATTATCTGCTTTAAGAAAAACAAACAAACAAACAAACAAACAAAACAAACCTCCTCTTTTTCTCCACTATGGCAAAGCACATGCATTGAGGGACTAGCAAATTAATAAGAAAATCTTAAAAGCAAAAATTAGGTGAAAGCAGGAACCCAGAGTAGTAAGTAAAGCACTGAAGACAACTTTCATCTTGAAGATAGTTGCTGAACCTGATGAATTTGAGGCAAAGGCATGGTAGATGGAGGATAAAGCCCACTGCTGACTAAAAGCAAGAGGGTTCCTATTAAAGTCAGAATGGGGAGGAATTAGACTCTCAGAACAAGGGTGGAATAAAGTGACTTCTCTTATATGTGCATTTCCAGTACCTGCAAATATGATACTGAATGGAGAGGGAGAAAATATCTTTTGTGACAGTTCACAAACAGGAGCCAGCATTTTTATGGATTTATACCCTGAATGCATAATACCTGGGTAATTTGATACCTGGGTAAACTTCAAGGCAAGAGTTGTTCTAGGTTGTAACGGTCCAAGTGCTTGGCAGAAGCAAACACAAATCATCTTTAGAGGAATCCACTTTCAAATCAGGTCTAACAGAATTCTCATAAAGTTCTCATCATATCAGAATTCCAAAAGCAAAAAGAAATAAGGCATTAAAACTAAGAGCGCCAGCAACAACAGACAGTAGAATTATACCCCCCAAAACTTCCTGTATTAGAATTAGCAAATGCTTAAAGGAACAAAAAAGATTAAGTATATGGATGAAGAACAAACAAAGAAAAGTACAAACAGATTTGAGAAAGAACCAAATAAAACTAAAAATATAAAATTTAAAACTGAAATTAAAAAATATAAAACTGAAATTAAAGCCTCAACAGATCAGCTTTACTTTTAGATTAGACATTGCTGAAAAAGAATTATGAATTGTGAAATTGATATAAATAAGTTAATCAAAATGTAATACAGAAGAGAAAGGAAATGAAAAATATGAAAGAAAAGAGTCAAGGAGGGTAGGAAAAAGTCTACCGTATATCTGCTCAGAATTACAGAATGAGAAGGGAGCAAGAATGGGGTAAAGGAAATATCTGAAAAACAATAATGGCTGAAAATTTTCCAGAACTGATTAAAAACAGAAATATTTAAATTCAGGATAAATTTAAAGAAACTCACACACATCACAGTGAAGCTGAAGGACATCAAAGGCAAGGGGGATGGGCATGGGGGAACATCTTAAAACTAGTCAGAGGATAAAGGCAGAGTCCATTCAAAGGCAAGACAGTGATGCAGTAGAATTCTCAAAAGCACTAATGAAAATCAATATTCAATGGAGTAATATAATATCTTCATAATAACAGAAGAGAATCACTGTCAATCTAAAATTCTATACCTAGTGAGAGTACTTTTTAAGGTAAGTATGTTCCCAACAGATCCTCAAAAAAGAAAAAGTTAAAGGCATAGGGAAAATAATATGAATAAATCTAAAGGAAAAAAGGACTAAAAATAATAAAAATAGTGTTTCATGAAGTTTTTTCAGTAAATCTAATTAAATTATAATTAAATAACAGCAATAACTTTTCCAGTATAAATTTGAAGGACAGTGTCTGGAGTTAAAGTTAATATAAGAAGCGTAAAGATGTTGATCAGTGTTAAACTTGTATGCATTTGTGTGTCAGGGGTAGCTACTAAATGAACAGAAAGAGTATATAATTTCCAATCTTAAAAATGGGAAATTATGGGAGGAGAAAAATAAAAATAATCTTAAAGAGAGTAAGAAAGGGAAAAAGAAACATAGAACATATGTTCGAGAAATAAAAAGCAACAAACTTACATGGAGAAATAAACCAAAATATTTTAGTACTTATGTAAATGAAGTCAGTTTCATTTAAAAGTAAGAGATTATCTAACCATATGCCATTTACAAGAGACACATATAAAATTTAAGGATACTTTAAGCAGAAAAGTTCAAAGTATTATAAAAGAATGGAAAAATATAAATTGTGATTCTTAGCCTATGATTCCCTTAAAGGGAAACTGTGCTAAAAGTATGGTTGTAATGCCAGATACTTTAAGTGTCTGTTGTATTGCAAGTACTGGATTACAGGCTTAGAACCACAGGCTACCCAAGTTTATATTTCTTTGATGTTTTACTGTATGTCTAGTTTATGACTTTAGGCTGTCAACGCAGCTCCATAGCAATCAGAGCCATGGGTAGTGTTTATAAGGTGATAACTTATTTTATTGATGTATTTACAGTATTTCTCTGTTAAAACAAACATTTCATTTAATTGTTCCATTAGATAAATCGGAATTAGTGAGTAATTGCTTAAGAGAGGACAAAGTGTTAGGAGGGACGCTTTAAAGACTTCTTTTTCTGGAACAAGACCAAACATTCTTTTATAATTCGCTTGTTAGAAATGATTTAAATGATCCTTTGACTTAACGTTATTTCACATTTAACTGGAGAGGTTGTAGTACAACACTCCACATAAATCCTGCTCACATATAAAGGAAAAATCCCAGCTTAATCTTTAACTGTGATGAAGAATGTTCAAGCATTTTTATCACAGGAATGTTTTAAGCCATTTAATAAATATAACTTAAATAAATGTGTAGGAGGATTTTGAATTACCGAGAAGGTGAAGAAAAGTGTGTAGAGTTGGGATGGGAGGGTGGATTTTCTTGAGATGGAAAACTCACTTAAACTAAACATGAACTTGAGAATGTTTGTATAGCCAAAAAGCCATTTTGATGAGGGCATTGAGAAGTTGCCCTTGAGAAGTTCATCCCTAAGCCTTCATACATAACTAATTCAAGAATGTTCATCCCTAAGCCTTCATACATAACTAATTCAAGAACGTACCACTATAGAATATAATTCCACTATACAATGCTTATAGTCATTAATAGTGAGCTATAAATTATTTTGAGATGTGGATTTTGAGTGGTTGGATAGGCTATTCACTGGCAAATTTTCATACCAGCCTGGAAACTCACAGCATAGAAATCCATGCCTCAGCAAAATTATAAGATATGGACTTCTTATGGGTCAATAGGAAATAACAGAATCTGTGAATGTTAATTCTATGAATTTCTGGTTTCTATTCAGTCTTCTACTCATATAAGTTGAAGAGTGTGGAAAATGCTATTGTAAGTAAGAATAATCCTGCATAAACTTTACTGTCAGAAGATGCTACTAATTTTGCATTAATTTCCAGCAACGAATACTTATAAAGACATAATCTGGATGCATGAATAATCTTTACTATGATTAGAATATAATTTTCCCCTTGCAATATAGTACATATCATCTATATTTAGGAAATTAACTTAAATTATCCACGCATAACCCAATATCTAAATCACTGGCTGCAAAAAATTCTTGATGTTCACATTTAAGTCCAGGTACTCATTGGCTGTTGGATACCATTAGAATAATACGCATTTTCATAAGAAAACTATTTTGCCCTGTAAATAATCAGTTAAAGGTGAGGCCTACACTAGACCAAAAAATTACTTAGGTAATATCAATTAGTCTTGTCCTGTATCTTTTTTTTTTTTTTGAGGGCAGTGTCACTGGCCCACATATGTGGGACCGAACCCGGGCCGCTGGCTTCCCAGCCAGCGCTTAACCACTGTGCCACTCGGCCAGCCCTCGTCCTGTATTTTTACCATACCCCATGAGAGACTGGATCACCGACGACAGGGAGACATGGTGATGGTGGAGAGGATCAGCATGGGTGATGATGTTTAGTTGTATAGTTTTTCTAAAACGTACCCAGGCTTTGTTTTAATCAGGATGGTAAAACAGACATGGAAATGATTATCATGAAAGAAGAAGTTTATACTCACAGATATCTAGAAACAGGGTGCATTGCATGCCATGCAGGGTCGTGCAGGAGGCATAGATGGGAGGAGGGTAGAACATGGACCATGTCCTTTGCTGGGGTTTTGGGGGGAAGAAATGGGCCAGACAGGGTAGGTATGCTGAGTAAATTTAGGATTGCGTACTTGGAATGATTTCAGTGGGCTATGGGCTATAGAGGTGATCCCTAGTAGTCCTGTACCTGGTCCTGGGGTGATTTAGGGTATGAGTGTTTGATAAAGGAGATGGTTAGGGGTGTGGGTTCTGGATTGGTTGGTTATTTATCAAACGTGCTCACAGGGCAGGCATTCAATATCTCCAGAAATTGGCTACCGCTGGGAGGGGCAGCTTTCCAAAATTAAGGCTCCAAGTGCCGAAGCATCAAGAATACTAAAATTAATGACATATACTTGTATCCAATACAGCAGCCTTGTCTTTGTCATCATGCTAAATAAATCTAGGAGTCACTATCTATCTGGATCTTTAAAAAGTGTGTGTAGCTGTTGGATAACTATATACAGTAGATCAGAATCCCACAGTGTTGCCATTGGTAGCATGTTGACAAGTTTTATTTCCTCAAAACAAAATTGCCACAAAAGTGAAAAGAAGCAAAGGACTGTCACAAGGAACAATTCATTAATGATATTTAAAAAACAAGGAGGAATTAGAAGTACTCATGTAAATGTGAGTGTTTTTCATAGTAACTCAGCATAAGGGTTCTTCTGTCTGGAAGATGCCTGACTGACACACAAGGCAATAAAGAGATAATTTTGGGTTTTTGAGTGAGAATGGCCTTGGTTTTGGTGCAGTCATCTAAAAAAGTTGCCTCCATTACTTTACAGAGCTAACTGTCTTCTGCAGCTGATTTTCTAATATAAGGATAATTAAGATCTATCTTCCTATACAGATAATTTAATGTGACTAAGACAGATAGTCAGACAGACAAATATATTGGCATGGATTAACAAAATGTATGTAATGACAAACTCAGGCTTTTGCTTCTGGAAAGGAGTCATCTAATGTCCATGCCCCTTATTTTCCTCATCCTCAGTATGAAATGGTTGGGTGGGATGATCTCAAAGGTTTCATCTAACCATAGTGTGCATGCACACACATGCATGCGCACACTCATCATTGTATCCCTGGGATGTTGCCTTCTTAAAATAAAGTGTTTAAATTGAAATTGATCTTTTTGAATGAGAGACGAATTCAGCTTGATTTTGGATATTAAGTCCTACAAGACTTCTTTCTCCCTTACTCATTATGCAGACTCTATATTTTGGGTGCAACTTACTTTTATGCTTAATATATCTGTATTTATGCTTAATATATCTGTATTTAAAAGATTTATTAGGGACTTAAAAATGCAACTGGACAAGCAGGTGATTCAATTCATTCAGTTTATAACCTCATGCTTCATTAAAATAATACATCCTCCCCACCAGTGTTTCTTAATTTGGATGATATAAACTTGCATCCACACAGGTCAAGGCAACAGGCATTTTCCACATGTCCTAAAAATAGCCTAGTCCTACCTTGGAGGTTTCATCACCTTCATCTTCATGCACTGAGCTAGATGGGGAAGGAGTTGCAGACTTGCTTCCGGGTGGAGACGGTGAATTGTGGGGAACACTGCTTCCTCCCATATTCAAGCCAAGCTGAGCACTTAGCTGGGACTGGTTGATGGTGGTCAGCTGGCCATGCTGCATCATTCCTGGCTGCTGCCTGATGTCTGTAGGCTGACCCCTTGGTCTCATGGCGGCCATCTGAGGATGGGAGCTATACTGAGTTCCATCTGGGTTCCGTATATCTTGCATCTATTAAAAAAAAAGTTGGATTGGAATAATTTTTCACAAACGTTTCTGGAAAAATTAAAAAAAATATTCCTTAGGCTTCAAAAATTCTGTAGGATGTCCTGCTAAATGATACACATGTCCATTCCCTCCCCCACCCTCTCTTTGGAGTAAAATAATTCTAACAGTATATAAAGGTCTGTTACTAAAAGAATTTCAGAATTCAATCAATATCACATGTCATTACTCAGCTGATTAATTATATTTGCAGTCTTTTACCAATGAAATGGAAACATATATCATTAATAGATATCTATGGTATAAGTTTCAAAATACTGGTGCTTATTAGAGTGTCAAATTATATAATTATTAGTGATTACAGCATTCATAGCAATTCATGAAATCCTATTTCTTTTATTCTGATTATTTAAGAAAGGTTCTAGGAGTTACGTGTGCTGTGGTTCTCCGTTTAATTCTACACAGGCTAGTATTGGCCAAGATGATCTACTAACTTCTAGAGTCAGGAAACTTACAGGCTGGTTTGAACAAATTGATTCATTGACTATTGAAATGATTTGACTGCAGAGTCAGATTTGAGAGTGTAGCTCTAAAGTTGCAAGGTCACTATATTAATCCATTATGCTATCTGGGTCACTGCTTTTTAGCCTTAATGAGACTCACTCTTGTAATTCAAGCAATGAATTTTGTCTCTGCAAGGATTAGAATTAAAAGCATTGGAGGATGAAGCTCTTAATATATCTAGAGGTCAAATGTGTTGTATAAGAAGAATATGGTGGATTTCACTTAATGTTTCTTTGGCATTTCAAACTTAAAATAATGGGGAATAGGGCCGGTTGAGTGGCGTGGTGGTTAAGAGCTGGCTTGGGACGCCAGCGGCCCCGGTTCAGGTTCCACATATGAGGGCCAGTGACACTGCCCTCAAAAAAAAAAAAACAATAATGGGGAATATTTGGTGGTGCTTATAGAAGCAGATCAGTGTTTCACTTTGACGGGGATTGGAGATTTCATGGAGTCCTTGGTTTATAAAACAAGAGAGAGAAAAAAGAAAAAAATGGAAAAAAGAAAGGCAGTGAAGGGATATGTGGTTAAAGTTACATTGTGTAACTTCAAAAATAAAATTAATAATGTTACTTTCTTGGTTTTGTTAAAAAACCAAAAATACCACATGGCTATCAGAATGCCTTGTAATTACCTGCCTGCAAGTGTTATCATGACATGGAGACTGTAAAGGTCAATTAAGTAACTTAGTCATAGGCTTTTTTTTTCTTTTGGTAAAATTATTTTCTACTAATGCTCTCTAGTCATTTTGCCATCCTCACCAGTTCCATCTGAAACTGAAGCTGTGACTGGGCAAGTGTTGGCCTCTGCTCTCTGTGTTAGGTCTGCCTTCCCCAACATGAGGCCTCCTATTAGTCAGTCTCACTCCCCAACCCTTCCCAGCTCTTACTACTGTTTCATCTTCAGATTCAGTTGTAGGTATCCTAGAATCTTGCTTTCTTGGGTGAGGGCTTATGCTGGCCCATGGTTTTGTGCCTGCTGCTTTTCTGGTCCAAATCAACACTTCTTCTCCATAATTTAAACTATATTCCTCCAATCTTCAAAAGTAGCTTACTAGTTCTCCTGTTTTATGAAGTCCCTCATTAAACAGTTATTACTATTCAGTGATACATGTTACAGCTCTAAACACTCTTAGTGACATTTTCTTATAGTCTATAGAAAGTAAACTTAAGGGTCAGGCAGTACTAACTTGTTGAATGTCTGTAGAATAAATATATAAATAAATATAAACTAATGAGTGAACAAATAAAGCCTACAGGGGTTAAATGACTTCCCGAAGCCACAGAGTGGGAGTTAAAATCTACATCCCTCAATTCTTTGATGCTTCTTACTGTATTAAGCAGCTGATTCAACATTTTATGTATCCCACAGAGAAAGCTTATCGTTAATTAAAGATAATAAAAAACACCTTGTCAAATGTTGTCTACTCAAATTGATTGTTTTTATCTAGTCCATTCATGCTGCCTTCACTCACAGTCACTAAAACAGTTTTTGTTCCTTCTTTGCTGTTCCCATAACTTCTATAATCTGATCTTCCATAGAAAACAATACTAGCTTTCACGATATCCTTAAAGCTGTCCTCTGTCACTGACAGAGCGTACCATAAAAATTAGGACCGACTTTTGAAAATACACAGAAAAGGCAGTATGTACTAAGTGACTAATGTCATGGAGCGTAGTGTGTTTTTCTGACTCTTAGCATGTAGAATGGCTCTCTCATTGTGGGCACAGAGTAATGGATGCCCCAAATGGGCACTGTCCTACACAAGGTTGTCCCCTCTCCCAAATGCACCAAACAGAGCACTGATGTGCATGTTTAAACATATATGTTTGTGGAAGGACACATTTTTATAGTTCTGTAAATTAAATATGTTTACTAACAAAAGCATATTTTAACTAAATTATATTTCCTAAAGTATTTATATCATTGATATCTTCTTTATTTCTCCTTCACATAAATCCCCAGTTACAAAGCATGAAAAATTTGTAACTTATTCATTTGGAGCTCACTTTTTAATCTCACTCTTTCAGAAATATCATGGTTTTTACATAATATTGCAGAGAATAATTTTTAAATTGACTTACATACAATTTCCAGACTTATGACTACAACCGAGTGTCTTCGAAAGCCTAAAACAATATCACTTTATAGCGCCTCTTCCACTATTTTATAATATTTTTGATTGATTTCTCATGTTACCTAGTGTTGTGGGTAGATCTCTAAGCACTAAAATTTGTATTCCCACCTTTGTACTATTTGTAGGATGAGGTGGGCATGGCTAAAGGGAGGTAAAGAATCAATTGAGTAGGGACAATGAAGTACTCAACAGGGTACCTCTTTTTCAACAGACTCATTAGTTCAAAATATCATGTCACCAATAGTATTAGGCCAAGCAGATAGCAGCTTTAACACCAAATCAAAGAGCAATATTCTTATCTGGAGGGTGGCAAGCACAGATTAGAGAGCATATGCTTCTCGTAGCTCCCAGGTGCACTTAGAAATTGTCAAATCTTAACACCCATGGCGACATTTCTGAAGGAGGAGTTTTTCCATTTTATCTTGCTTTCACAGGAGTCAGTTGAGTATTAATCATTACCTAATGGATAATATGGGGAAAATCAAACTGGAGTCAGTTTGATTACTGACAAAAAAGAATAATTAGTTAGCTCATGAAGGTAAGCAAATGTTTTGATTATTGGCTTCCTTCTAGAAATATATTGATTGATTACAGGTCTTAATGTCAAATATAAAATCTCAACTTGTAAAATATTATTTCCTGTTTCCTAAGTTGAGAAAACACTTCAATATTTTAACTTATTGTGAATAATTCACTTAAGTCATGCTCAATAACAAATGTTATTTTCTCTGATTCATTTTGACTCCTGCATTAATGTCTCTTTCTCCTGCAACCTCTACCCCTAAAAGATTCCCTAACATTTTGTTTCTGAGTCACATTTCTTCTACCCAACTAAAATTCATCATGGTTTTGTTAATGGGGAATGTACTAAATTAAAGCGTACATTTCTGACCCAAACTCCATGTCTACGCTCTGCAACTGCCTATTAGACATCATCATTGCTGAGACATCAACCCAGCTAGAAACATGAACCAAGTTTTCATTCTCAAACCTATTTTGTACTGTGTCGAATTTCTGTTGATGGCACCTTCATCCTCCCTGTGTCATCTCCACACAAAATGTTCTAGTAATTTTTGATTGTTTTTTTCTATCAAACTCTGGTGAGTTCCATTGATTCTACTCTGAAATACCCCTTCCACCTGCCCTTCCTTCATTCCCATGCCCATTCATATCTTTCAGGCCTTCATTACCTCTCCATTTGCAATAGCTACTTAACTAAAAAGAATCTCTTCATATCCACCCTGAAGAATATGCAAAATTAATCTTCATGAGCTATAGGCTCAAAAAGTTCCCAAGGATATCTGCCTACCAAATTGAATCCAATCTCTTCAGCATGCCATTAAAGGTTCCAAATAAACCTTATTCCCTATAACTATTCTTCACATACTTTATTGTTAGCCAAACCCAATTAATTTCTGTTCTTTGCCTGTGTCTTTCCTGCTTGAACATGTGTCTTTGTCTATGCTGTTCTTTTTGCATTCATTTTCTGAGCATTTGCTGTATGAAATTTTAAAAATCAGTTAAAAGAAACTATACTTTATTCTGAACTGCCAGAACATTTTGTTTCTGCTTTCTTTGTGGGACATCACTTTTAAATTTCTCAGTCTAATGTGTGTGTACCTTCTAGACAAAAATCTTGATTAGTACACAACTAGTTATATTAGATATTTCAGTTATCCAAAAAATATTTGCTGGGTCAGTACATAAATGAAAAAACGCTACAAATATAAACTAACTGCAACTAACTTGATGTTTTTTCTTTTTTCCTGTGAACTTCATGTAGCATTAGTTACAAGATGAAATGAAAATCTGAATAATGTGTTTCCCTGTGTGGCAGAAACCTCAAGCTGGACCCTCTGACACTCATTATACTTTTATCCTGAGGAACAGACCCCTGGTGTTTCGCTGTCTAGTCAAGAAGCTGGCTAACAGAGGGCATTTCCTAGCTTCCTTTGCAGCTCTGTATGGCCATGTGGCCATGTTTTGGCTAATGAATTGTAAGTGAAAGTGTTGTGTGGTACTTCTAAGAAATTTCCCTAAAGGGAAGGGCTCACCTTCCTTTGTTCCTTCCTATTGGCAAAAAGGTAGAAGTGATGGAAAGCTCAAGAAAATGCCTTGGTAATAAACAAAATAAAAAAAGAAAAAAAAAAAAAGAAAAAAAAAAGAAAATGCCTTGGACCAACAGGCATAATCCTTAGGACATTGGAGGCACAAGAAAGAAGGTGCTTGAGTGTCTGATTATCATAAAGTCACCAGACCCTGGACTATCTACTTATTGTGGGAATCTTTAATGTAAAAGGGAAGTACATGCCTATCATTTTTAGAATCATTGTTTTATGACTTTTCTATTACATGCAGCTGGATCTAATCTTAACTGATATACCCAAACAAATTATAAACCCAAAAAAGTAGGGGTAGAATCTATTTTGTTGACCATCGTAACCCTAGTATCTAGCACAGATCTTGGCATTTCGTAGTTATTAAACACATATTTCTTGAGTTACACTGAATAGATGTGTAGGCCAAGAATTATTGGATTGATGGCACTGGCTTCACATAGGTAGTATTACATATCTTTGATTTTTTGGGAACTGCATTTGCTAAATTCTCAGCACTTAAATGTCTCAAAGGTACATCCTAACATGGGTATTTCTCAGTTTGTTGATTTCGAGCCCAGTGAATTTCATTTTATCTCAGACAAAAGTCCTGCATGTCATTGGCATTTTAGTTTGGAATGGAATGGTTCTTCATATGTATCTCCCCATTGGGAAACACAGCCCATTGAAAACAGGTACTAGATTTTATTTTATTTATTTCTTTGTTGAAAATCAGAACTGTTTCCTTAAATTTTACAGATTGCAACTGAGGACTGATATTGTTACATAATGATGGGAACTAAAAATGTCAATTATAATAATGGATGGAGATTGTGATGACAAAGAGAAGATTTCATTTGAGTTCCTTCAAAACTTTATTCCAATGAATGGAAAGCAGAAGTTCAGTTAAAATCAGTTAGGAAACCAAAGCAGATATATATCCCCCTTCATGACCTGCCTTGTAATCCATGGCTTGATGCTAATGCCATGTTCCTTTCTCCCCTTGCCCAGCTACCTACAGCGAAAAGAACTCCAAGTTGAGGCTAGCCCTCATGTGGGAAACTCCAGGCACACGAGCTGATACATGTTTCAGCATGTGCTTGTCCTTTCTTTTCCTTGGATTTTCTTTGAAAAGGAAAACAAAAATGTACCCAGGTTGCTTATCTCAGATTATTTTTAAAAATGAGTAAAATTATTTTTTATTATTTTTTATTTTTTTTTCAACAGGAGATGCTGCCCTGAAAAAATGAGTAAAATTTTAGTGTAACTGTAATACAAAAAAAAAAAAAAAAAAAAAAAATCCTTGGAACATTAGTTGTATCGGCAGCCAGTGTGAAAATTGTGCACGTGAGTAGCACCAGAACAACTGAAGACTTGCGTGATTTAAACGGTGTGTTTCACAATCTTCCCCAAGTCTGTTTGCTTTTTTTCAAATACCAGCATCCCTCCCAGTCCGACATGCGAGCCTTGAAAGCTATCATTATCTCTGCCTCTAGCAGACAATCCATATCAAAACAGTTGTACACATAAAATCCTAACGACATCTTGGCTCACTCTGATCCAGCTGTTTGAGTGAATAGCAGTTGGTGAACAGAGCCTGGAACATGGGGAGGCCTGAGGCCTTATTTGCTAATGTGGCTCACCAGCTGCTGCTTCTGTGGTCTTTGCAGGCGAGGCCTGGAAGTTTGCCAGTTGCAGCAGGAACAAGAGAACGTGAGGAATCTCTGAAGCCCTTCCATTTACCCCTGTCTGTCAACATTTGACACCCTTTGCTGTTGAGTGCTTTCCCCAGGGCTAGGAGGAGACTGTTGGCTTCGGCGGTGACAAGTGCTTACTCTTGGTCCCTTTTATACACACTATCAAACACATACCGTCCTTAGCATCTAAATAAAGACTTCTGAGCCTTGCTTTGGGTAGCCCATCCAGCCTTGCATGATTAATCAGGCCAGGAAGGCTAAGCAGTTCCATTTTTCTTAGAAATAATGCACTCTAAGAGCCTATGAGAAGAATGTAAATGTTGATATTACTTAAGTCCCCAATTTGATTACATATTTTTTGCCAGGAATTCAATTAATATGTAAATGTATATACCAGAACAAATGCATGGGTAAATTTAATTATCAAATTTTATTTATTATTTTCCTAAATGGATTTCCAAGAGGGAGCTAAATTATTTGTTGTCCAAACAAATTAAATAAATTGTTTCTACGTGAGCTCCTTCTGTGATCTATTTATTATTTTAAAATGTGTACTTTAAATAAACTTGAACATTTTTGCTATTAGACATCTGATATTGAAGACTGATAATTGATGTCAAAAGAGGGGAAATCTGAAAAATACATATGCAAAGCACATGATATATTTTTAAAGATTAGGAAAAAGGGGGTTCAAAAGAAAGACTGGACCTTTTTATAAACATGCATTTTTATAATTGGGTTAGAATAACTTGATTCCAACCATACAGTTCCAAAAACAAAATTGTTTTTGATTTTAACATTTGGAGTCTACTTTTCTTCCAAAAGACAATATGAATACGTAGGACTCAAATTTCTTTACAATACACTAAAATGAAATTTTTGTAGTTGAGTTAGGGTAAGTAGTCACTATCAAACTAATTATCACAGGAAAGCAAGAACTCTGGAGTACATACAATCCATTAGATGTTTGCCAAATGGAAGAATGTAGCACTCTCTAGGACCACCATCCTTGGAGAAGATTAAAACCACCTCAAAAAATACACGCTTATACTCACAGGAAGCTCTTAAATGCCTGACTCTCCTCTTCCTTCAAACTGTGGCCTCTCCTTTCATTGTGGCCTTTTTCAATAATGAGACTACGCAAGCGATTCGATGTGTAAGAGGAAAATGTCATTGATAGTTTTCAAACTCAGGGCTAAAAATTACACTGGCTAAAGGTCATTTAGCCAATTTTAATTTAATTAATTAAAATTTTATCTACTCTCTCAGGGGTGAACCAAAGATCAGACATTGAATATCAGAAAGCCACAGAGGAAACCCAGCCTCCCAATGTCCTCAGTGTCCTTGCCAGGTGCTGGCCTTCCTTGACAGAACTCGGCTTCTATTTCTGTCACATCCCCTAGAAAGAGGCATCTTGGTTGTCCTGGTGTATGCACCTGGGCTCATTTTAATAAATATAACTGAAAAAGCAATTTTACACTATTTTATTTGATTCCTTTTTCTAGATGGGAGGTAGCGTGGTGTAGTGGAGGGGACCCTGCTCATGACATGAATGGCTGCCTCTATTTCTAACGAGTTGTCTTACTTTTTCAATCTCTGTAAATAATAGTAACTATTTTCAACAACAAATAATTTTTGAGTGCCTACTCAGCTCCTGGCATTACTCTTGGCCCCAGATAAACCATCATAACCAAGCATACTAAAATCCCCACCTTCATGTAGCTCACTTTCTAGTGGGGCAAATGGATCATATGATAAATAAGTATTTGAGGTAGTTATTTGATAGTGATAAGTTTTAAGGAGACAAATACGAGAGATGTGTATCGACCTGAACTGCTTGCTTTAAAGTGCTATTGTAAAGATTAACTAGGATCCAGACTCAGAAGATATTTTGTCAGATATAACCTTATTTTTGTGGCTGTTGCTCATATGCATTACCTTTTGTGGAAGATGCTGTTTCTTTTGCTATCATGCTGACCAGTTCACTCCTTTCCCTGACTAGTTCTAGTTCACAATGAGCCACTGACATAATTGTGACCAAGCATTCCGGTAGCCAAAAGCTTGCATTTGTGGAGACCTGTCCTGGGATAAGCTGGGCAGCTTATATCACAGAGCACAGGGTTTCACTGTGAGAAAGTAAATAGCCCAGAAAAAGGTTGAATGTATAACCTGGATTTTAATAGCTCCCTGATCAAGGCTAATAGGCTAACTGGTACATAAAAAGTTCAAAAAAAAAATGTAATACATAAAAAGGTATTCCAGTTCATCGTATACTACTGACTCTCTTCCATCAACTCTGTACATATAATCTCTCCTTTGGATTATGATGAGGGCCAGGAGGTTACAGGGTGTAGTTATGCCTTTTCATCACACAGTTGGAAGGACATTTGTTTACTCACACTGAGGCACCCATTTCTGATGGCTTCATGCCAACACTCTTTGTCTCCTGCTGTTACTGTTACACTATCAACATCAATATTACCAAGCTTGACACTGTGCTTCAGTGTGCCCTTGAAAGGGCTCCTCTGTCCAGCTCTCATGAAGGAAACACAAAAATGTGCAACAGGCAAGCTCCACTGTTAGTTGACATGAAGCATCTCTCATAGTTACAGTTAATGGCAAAACATGAAGGCTCGCTGACTAAGAGCTTGGTCCTGTTTACAAAGGTTTGGGGGACCATTTGGTTCCCAAAACATCTGAATTAGCAGTTCCTAAAAAATTGTACATCTCTGGTAATAGGTCTCTATGAGTCTGCTCTGGGTCTACTGTGATTAGGTCAATGAAGCCCCTTTTTTGTATAGAGCATGTCTTTTGCATCTGCACTACAAAGGGTAGGCAGTGCTTTGTTCACGGGCTATAATCTTATATTAAAGTGTATTCAAACATGCTAATGTCTGTTCACATCTCTTCTGCTTTGATGTGCCCAGGGAAGGGATTGAATAATGTGCCTTATTTTCAGAACATTTTCAAAGGATTGTGTGCATTGAAACAAAAAGAATGGATTGGAAGGATAGGTAATAAGAAAATTGGGAAATGCTATGAGACATGCCCTATGGGAGTTGTGGTTTACCTAAAAGAACTAGCTCTGTATATTTATAGCATCACAAGTCAGCTAAAAATGATTCTTTATACCATATTTAAACCTGAAAATTTAACTGAATCTCATACTTTCCACTGGAATGTTAATGGGATGCTAGTTAAAGTGGAGATGTCAAGTGGAATATTGACTTCTTAACATCAGTTCAGAAAAGTGATATTTTAGTTCATTTAGAAGCTCTTAAATCATTAGCTACACATGACATTCACTAAAAGTATATCTCAAGAAGCAAAATTAAAACCTTATATTCTGCTTGGTCCAGATAGCTTCCCTGTGCAGAATATTTGTATGCTCCCAACTTATTGGGGACTTGAAGAAAAGTACAGTTTTAAATTAGTATTTCATTATGGAAATCTTCCAATAATCCTTTTAATAATATATTATAAAACATTAAAATAGCATGAAACTAAGATAGGAAAAGGCTAGAAATCCTCTTCTATTGAGTATATTAATAACTTGGTAAAATCAGTCTAGGCAAATTACAATGTCTTTCAGTTTCTTTAAAGTATCTGACTCTGTAAGTGACCTTAAGCTTCTTTAAAACAATTAAAAGATTCAAATATTTGTCTGAAAAAATTTTATAGCATGTTAGATAATGGAATGAATGTAGTTTATATACAATCTCTATATTTCTGGGTATACCTAATTTTGTTAATATTAGCATTGTTCATTCATTTATGCTATTATACACTTTGAGTCATATAAGGTCAAGGTCTCAAAACCAATCATATAAACTACTGACTGCTATTCATGCTAATATAATAATGCTTTCTTTAAAACAACTGCCAATAAATTTCATTATAAAAAGTTATTAAAAGGGTTAAAAACCTATTAAATGTCAAAGAATTTGCCTGACTGAAACTTCTAATAAAGAAAGAGAATAGGCTTTCTTTCTGAATTATTTAAATCTTTACTGACTGTGCACTGAACCATGAAATTAGAAAAGTGTTATTAGAAGTGTTCTCTGGTTTTTATAAAAGTTGAAGCCCGGAATGTATCAAGCCATAGTTTTTAACTAGACTAGTTAAAGCAGTGGGGTTTTAATCCCAAATACATGGCTTCTGCTGATATAAAGGTCATAATTAAAATTCTATCCTGTGACTTCGTGATAATAAAATTATTATTACAAAGCATACATGTTCATTTAGAATATATAAGCTACATGTCCTAATTTTAACTTGGACAAATATCTTCAATTTTTTTGATCTTTCAATGTCCACTAACACAGATTCACTTAATTAATGATTAGGTTTTAATAATGGCTAACTTTAAAGCACTGAAATTAAGAATTTGTATTATTTGTCATTTACAATTTAATATCACCAAATATATGTTAAAATTAGATAATAACTGTCTAAAGAGTTAAAAACAATTATAATTCTGTATGATTATAACCCTGTATAATGATGACATAAAATAAATTTGGGTATTGATTATTAAAAATAGCACATATACCTTTCACGTTTTAAATCTGTTTATCCAGGAAACTACTCTTAGCATAGTCTATTTGAACTGGTTTATACTTAACAAGCAGGTAATTGTCTACAAATCAGTCTCCTTGACAGCTCAGTGCTAGTTAGCCTTTGGTATTTGTGGTATTAAGATTTCTTATTGAAAGTATCTATTACTTACTGGCCCCACCTTTTATACCAAGCACAGTGCTAAGAAGTTTATATGCATTGTCTAATTTAATCTTTACAATAACCAAGTGAGACCATCATGCCCATGAAGAGCCAAAGGCCTAGAGAGAGAATTTTTCAGTGATATAATAAGTAGACCCTCTAGAATTTGTTGCAGGCTGCAGGACCTCAAAGCCTATATCATAATCATGATACCCCTGCTATTGACCACGTGTATGATTTGATGTTGTTAGAAGTTCTTTTAACAAAGGATGGTCAGAAAAGCTTGCTTTGGAAGATGCGGCCAGATCTGAGAATGACTGAATTTAATGCACTGATTCCTTGGGTAGGAAATTCAATTAGAAACATTTTATTGAACACTTACTCTGTGCCTGGTACTATGAAATGTCTTAGGGAAAAAAGACAGATGAGACTGTCCCTGTGCTTGAAGAGCTCACAGAAGACATTTTATAATACAAGTCAGAGGGATTAATTCTTATAACTGAAAACACACCACTATAGAATTGCAGAGGAAAGAGTGTGACTTCTGAGCAAGGGATGACTGGCGGACAGATAGGACTCAAATGTGCAAATAATGCTGCAACAAGGAGTTTGTCTACATGGCATTGAAATCACAGTGAGCATCACTGAGAATTAAGAATGCCCTTTAATATAGCAAGACATTTGAAAAATGGAAATAAGGAGAATTTAACTCTGAAGGCAATGCGATTGATACTAGACACAGTACCTGCTTATTGGATGGTCACTATACTGGTTATGTTTTCATAAAAGTCGTGATTTGCCTAAGATAATGTGAAACAAAATTGAACTAAAATAAAAGAATTATGTGGCTTTTCCACTACTGTGAAGAAAAATTTTAAACCTTAAAAATTCAATATATAATCAAATCATATTCTTTCAAAATGTGACTAAGAACAATCTGATTGCTTGACTTCTGTTTGGGAATTAGCAATTTGATTTTAGAAGATAAGTGTTTCATCTTCTAAATCTTAAGATGGTTAGAGACATAGTCTGTAACTTCAAGACTTTATGTCAGAATATATTCTGAAGTACCAACTTGTTCTAACTGAAAGAAGCCAATAAAACACACTAACATTTGATCTACATTAGCAAAAAGATCACTTTATTAGTTCCCAAATACGGACCTAATGTTTCAAAAATAACTTGGGTTTTTTCATTGGGTCCTAAAAAATATTTATGGGCACACCAACAGTAGTCATTTTTATTGGGTTGTTGGAAAAGTCATGACGTATTTTTTCTGTTTTTCGTTGCAAAAATGCGTATAACTTTTCCGACAACCCAATATCGGGTCTTTACAACATTCATTTCATTCACTAAGAATGTTGCCATATAAATTATGCTTTCATGGAACCACTGACTCAAACATTTTGATCAAAACCTTTCTTTGTATTGCTCCACTTGTCAATCAATCAATGCCATTCACTTGTTAGTGAAACATGTTATCCAAAGGGAAAAAAGAAAAACAAAATACTCAGCAAGAGGGCGTGGAGATGCATAAGTCTTACTGTGGGCCTGGGTTGGGTTCCTGGGTTAATTATATGAAAGCTTTGAAACTCTCTGAGACAAAAAGGAAAAGCACAAAGGAGTATAAAACAGATTCTTTGTGGGGACTAAGCACTGAGTGGACATAACTTGCTTAAAAAAAAATGTTTCCTTTCCCTTTAATAGGAAAAGACTAAATGGATGTTTGATGGGTTTATGAGAGCTGGCATCAGGAACTTTTAACAGAAAAGCAGAGCTTTCTACACATTACATTCAATTTTTGATGAAGGCAACTTTTGCCACCTGCTTAATCATTAACTGGCGTCTCTCCCACCTGTTCCCTCTGAAGAAGTGGCGGAGCTCAGACATTGGGGAGCTGTTGACCTTGAAGCACAGTAAAGGAGGACCCATTGTAAGCTTTAAAAATGGTCTACATATTTTTTTTAGGGGACCAGAAGGGCTCATATCTTGTCAGGGAGACCACTTCATGGACGGTGTAGTGGCCTGACTACTGCACCGTACATCTGAAGCTGCCGCTGAAAAATAGTAGATGTCAACTATAATTTAACACATATATAGTCATGAGAAGTGGAATATAATGTGGGGATGGAGTCAATGGAATTGTAATAGATATGTATGATATTGGGGGTGGGGTGCATGGGAAGGGGGAGGGAGTAGTCACTTTGTAAGGGGTGAAAAGATAACTATTGCATTGTTTTGTACATCTGTAACTATTAATAATAATAATAATAATAATTAAGTTAAAAAAAAACAAGAAAAAAAATGGTCCACAAAGGGCTCATTCGCAGGAGGGTGATGAATGCATGTGTTGATTATAATGATTCTGATGTACCCCCTACCCTGACAGCGTGATATCTTTGAATTCAATTAAATTAGCAGTACCTCTAACTATTCACGCCCATAATCTGAGTAACATGATTTCAGTAAAATGTCTAAAAAGTCCCAGGAAAATGAAGGAAAGTGAGTGTCCTTTTAAATTTCACTTTAATTCAGTCTCTTGGTATTTGCTGTTGTTTATTTTAATTCTTGTTGAAGACCATTCTAGAATGCCTTGCTCACTTTTCTGCTCCAGTTAAATACCTGATTCTAAATGATATGTAACATATATTCTTTTTATAGCAAATCTTCAAGTATTCCGAGAGCACCAATTTTCCTCTTAGTCATCATTTTGCAGTGTTGCAGCTGTGGAGTGTGAACTGGTAGCTGATCTGTGGGCATGCCCTTACTAGTGAACGCATTTCTGATCTTTGAAGTGCCAAAAAGGAAAGAAAAGTAAAATAAAATGAAGTACCAGTCAGCTGAGAAGTTTGCTTGGTTGAAGTCTTGTTAATAGAGATTTTAATCTGCCAGGGGAATTTATTTTTAAATTAGAATTAGTACTCAATTTATTATTTTATTACTTTATTCCCTACATTTTAGTAAGAGCATTGACGTTTTTGGCAATAAAAAGAACTGCTGTATCTTAGATAAAGCCTACAAGCCTATTTTAAGGCTAAACCCATATGCTAACAGAGCTACTTAAACAATAAAATCGTGTATTATGAAAGAGTACACTTGTATTTAGTTATACAGAGATTGTTGTAGGAGGAGGAACACCAACGGACATATTCATTAAGCATCGGTTCAAAAAGAATGCCCAACAGGAGCAGAGTTCTGGACTTTGGAAGTGATGAATTATTTTAAGGTTTGCATAATTACTAAGCTGATGAACCCCAAACATTTCAATGCCACCAGGATAACAATGGGAGCATTATTTATTACTAAAATTTAATTGCAACAATGTAACTGATAGGAACAGCTGTTGTATTAGAATTTACTTTTGGACACATAAACATTTATGCTTTCTACTTTCTTCTTAAAAAATGCCACGAGGCAATCTCAACTTGAGTACATATCTCTAAAATAATAGCCTGCACCCTGAAAAAAACATTAATTGGAAGAATGGCCATTTAGAATAGAATTTGAATCTCACTAATTGGTCAGTTAAATATATTGATACTTGCAACATTACTGTCCCTTTATTCCCTAATAATAAAATAGTCCAAATTGCAATGTCAAATCGAATTGGCTTTTAAAAGTATGTTAAATATGTGTGCTACTGCAAGGCAAGGTATTTCTTGCAAGTTATGAAAAATGCACTTTGCTTATGGGTAAAATGTAGTTTAATGATATGGAAATAACTTCATGGTTCCTCTGTATTGTATTTACAATTTTGCTCTAAAACATACTTAATATCTCTAGCATAATTATATGACCACAAGATGATAACTTCAATAAATGGGGAAAATCTCAGTTACATTGATCAACTGAAGGAAAAGAGAAAAACTTGCACCATTAAAGTTTAGAGCCTATTATAAAGGAACAAGATATCTACCCTGCAGTTTTAAATTTAAAACCATCTGATCATTTTTCTGTATCTACATTTATAAAAGCTAATAGAATTTTCCAGTTACAATTTATTTTCTGAAGAAAAAAATGCTCTTGGAAGACAGAAGTCAGAATCTTTTGAAAAAGTGCATTACATTTTATTTCCCCTTTCACAGGCTGGGGTATTTTAGTTGAAGGCTATAAATAAAAGCTTTTTTGGGGGCTGTATGCCTTGGTCTCCCACCCCCCAAAACTTTTATTGGATACTCACTAGGTGTGACACACAAACATGTGCTGCCTAGGATTTGGTGGTGAGGAGGGGGCACTGGGGGAGTAGGAAGATGGGGACTAAAGTTACTAAAGAATTAATTTTAGTTCCTTAGGGTTGGAGGAACTAAAGGGGAGGGGTCAAGATGAACAAGGCTCTCCCCTTTTGTCTCTCAAGAGCAGACTTCTTAGAGAGACTTGCCCTGACAAATCTACAAGAGGAAATCCATCCTTCCCATCTCAGGCATCTTTTTCACAGCACAATCTAGAATTATGTAGGACAGGGCTCTGCAAATTTTAACATGCATGTGAGTTCCATGGGCTCTTTCTAAGTGCAATTATGATTCAGGGTGTCTTGGGAGGAGCCTAAGATTCAGCATTTCTAACAAGTTCCCAGGTAGTGTCAATGTGACTGGTACATAAACCCAAGTTTGAGTGGTCAGGTACTAATCAGTGTGTTTCTAGATTATTCGGTCTTGAAGAACTGGGCTCAGAGGAGAGAATTGTGCAATAGCAACTCAGCTGCAGACCAATCTGGTATAACTACAACTTTCCCAAGAGAGTTTTGTCTACTGTTGTGGATTCTTTTGCTAATTTTATTTATTTATTTATTTTTTTTGTTTTTTTTTTTAGCTGAGCCATCCTGCCACCTGTTGGTGGCTCAACGGCAACTCAGCTCGGGCTGGCCTCGAACAGCTGTTGCTCAGAGCTCAGCTCGCACTCTTGAGCGAGCTCTTAACCAACTGAGCCACTGGGCCGGCCCTCTTTTGCTAATTTTAATGCAAAAGGTTATGGTACAGAGTTACCAACAGACAATGGGGACACTTTGATCTGTCTTTTCCATGGGCTGGACCTAGGAGAAAGTTCTTCTTTGTAGGTCCAGGTTATTATTAATTAACAGGGGATCAGGAATGGAGGGTTCCCTATTTGCCAACATGACAGAGTTCATTGGCTTATGTGGTAATAAACCATGATTCTTTTTTTTTTTTTTTTGAGGGCAGTGTCACTGGCGCTCATATGTGGGACCCGAACCGGGGCTGCTGCCTTCCCAAACCAGCGCTTAACCACCACGCCACTCGGCCGGCCCTAAACCATGATTCTTGGTCTTCAAAATTTTTCAGAATCTAGGGTACACTCTTTCTAAGGTACTTAAAATTAGTTATTTACAATTCCTTAACATATTAATAACTTCAGAAAGAACTAAGTGAAAGTAAAATTACAACTTAATAAAATTTGTGGGATTCAGTAGAAGCAGTGCTTAGAGGGAAATTTATACCATTACGTGTATCTATTAGAAAAAAAGAAAGGTCTAAAATCAATAACCTAAGCTTTTGTCTTAAGAGATTAGAGAAGGAAGAGGAATTTAATTTTAAACCTAGTGGAAAAAAAAATAATCAAAATTAATGGAAAAATCAATTAACTTGACAACAAAAAAATAGAAAAAAAATCAACAAAGGCAAAAGCTGTTTCTTCAAGAAATTATTAAACCTGATAAACTGCTAGACAAACTCACCAACAAAAAAAAGAAAGCACACAAATTACCAATGTCAGAAATGGAAGAGTAATTATTACTACTGATCCCAAGCAAATGAAAAGGATAATAAAGGAATAATATGAAAAATGCTATGTTCACAAATTTGACAATTTAGATGATATGGAACAATTTCTAAAAATTAAGAAACTACCAATATTCATACAAAGGAAAATAGATAATCAAAATAATCCTGTATCTATTAAATAATCAATAATTAATAATCTTCCAAAAAGAAGTCACCAGACCCTGATTATTTATCAGACATTTAAGAAAGAAATCAGGGCCAGCCAAGTCGCGCGGTGGTTAAGCGCTGGCTTGGGAAGCCAGTGGCCCTGGTTCAGGTCCCACATATGAGCGCCAGTGACACTTCACTCAAAAAAAAAAAAAAAGAAAAGAAAGAAATTATACCAATTCTTCACAATGTCTCCAGAAATTAAAAGCAGAGGAAACACTTCCTAACTCATTTCACAAGACAAGAATTACCTAATACCAAGACCAAATAAAAACACTGCAAGAAAACTACAGACCAATAGCAATCATGAACACAATATAAAAACCCTCAATAAAGTATTAACAGATTGAATCTAACAATGTATAAAAAGAAATATACCACAAACAAGTAGAATTTATTCTAGGTATGTAAGGCTAGTTCAACCTCAGAAAATTTATCCATATAATCCAGTACATCAACAGGCTAAAGAAAAAACAACAACACATCAATAGATACAGAAAAAAAATGACAAAATACAAAAACTCATTCATGCTAAAAACCCTTAGCAAACTAGTAATAGGAGAAAACATCCTCCACTTCATTTTTAAAAGTCTATAAAACTTCACAGCTAACATACTTAATAGTGAGAAACTGGATGTTTCCCCCTAAGATCAGAAACCAGGTAAGATATCCTCTCTCACCACTCCTATTAAACATGGTACTGGAAGCCCTAGCTAATGCAATAAGACAATAAATGGAAATAAAAGGTCGTACATCTTGGACAGAAAGAAATACAACCATCTCAGTTTGCAGGTGACATGACAGTCTGTAGAGAAAATCCCAAAGAATCATCATCATCAACAACAACAACAACAAACTGTTGGAAATAATAGGCAAGTATAGTAAGTATGCAGGATATAATGCTTTCCTATATACCAGCAGTAAAAAATTAGAATTCAAATTTGTAAAAATGCTATTTATATTATAATAGCATTCCAAAAATGAAATATTTAGACATTAATGTAAAAAACATGTACAGACCCTAAATACAGAAGACTAGAAAACACTGACAATCTAAGAAAATGGAGACACATTTGTGTTCCTGGACTAAGATTCAATATTGTTAAGTTGTCAGTTGTTTTCAACTTGATCTATAGATTTAACATAATCCCAATTAAATCTCAGCAAGCTATTTCATAGATATAAACAAAGTGGTTCTGAAGTTTATATGGAAAGGCGAAGGACCAACAATAGCTAACACAGTACTTAATAAGAAGTACAAAGTTTTAGCATTCACACTGCCTAATTTTAAGATTTTCCATAAAGCTACAGTAATAAAGACAGCATGATTTTGGTAAAAAGAAATAGACACATGGATCAATGGAACAGAATAGAGAGACCAGAAATACACCCACACAGATATAGTCACTGATCTGTAGAAAAAGAATGAAAGCAATTAAATGGAGAAATATAGTCTTTTCAACAAATGCTGCTGGAGCAATTGGACATCCATACGTAGAAGAAAAAAAATGTACAAGATCTTTCTATGGGTAGGAATATAAAATGATACAGCTACTATGGAAGTCAATTTGACAGTTTCTTACCAAACATACAATTTAGCAATCACACTGCTAGGTATTTACCCAACTGATTTGAAAACTTATGTCCAACCAAGTACCTGCACACAAATGTTTATAGCAGGTTTATTCATAATTGCCAAAAAGTCCTTCAATGGGTGAATGTATAAACAAACTCTAGCACATCCATATAGTGGAATATTATTTAGTGATAGAATGAAATGAGCTATCAAGCCATGAGAAAGCATGGACGAATCTTAAATGCATATTGTTAAGTGAATGAAACCAATTAGGAAAATCTACAAGTATGTATAATTCCAGTTATATGACATTCTGGGAAACGCAAAACCAGAGAGAAGGTAAACATTGATTGTCAGGTATTCAGGGGAAAGAGGTGGTTAAACAGGTAAAACAAAGGGAATGTTTGAGGGTTGTGACACTATTCTGTATGATAATATAACGGTGAATAAAACACATTAAGGATTTGTCAAAACCCAGAGAACTTTACTGTACAAAGAGTAAATTTTAATGTATGCAAATTATTGTTTATATATAAATAATATTATTTATAAAAAAATATATTTAGGAGGTTGACGAATCCCAACTTGAAATGCAGAATGTGATAAGAGAATCTTAATGTGTTGAAATGTATGGAATAATCTCATTAAAGAAGATGGGTGATAAATTGCTGACTTAAGTGACTGGAAATGAATACAGTCTGTAAGACTAAAGGTAAAAGGAACTGGGCACAAGCATTGTATCCTAGTTCATAAAGTTGACTCCCACAGGAGTATGGGTTAACAATTGTGATAACACTATGTATGTTTCCTGGAATGGAACGATGAAGTAACTGGATAGTGGATGGTGGGGGCCAGGATTCCCACAGATAAGCAAGGGCAGAAGGCTACATGGCAATAGAATAGAGTTGAAGACATCAGTATGAACTAATGTTTAGCTTAATGATACAAATGGTTACATATAGAAATCTTTACAGATATGTGTATATGCAGGGTTTAGTATTCATACATATATCCTCCTTCTCTGTCAGCTGACAGGTCCTAGAAACAATGAAACCCCAGTAGCAATGAGCGCAACAAGGACCCAGATCTTAGTTTCTGATACCATTCTCCAGTAAGAGCAACCAGGGCCCTGGTTCCAGGACAGTAGCAGAAAGTATACAAGATGAGCCTGAAGTATCTTGTAGTGGCATCAAGTAAGATGTTCAAAATACAAAAGCAAACTAAATACAAACACACACATGCTCACCCATATGCACACATGCATATGAACATACACACACACACACATACACACAATGCGTGTTTGACAGAGGGATACAAGAAACAACTGAAAGAAATCCCAATGGCCAAAGCTGGAACAATTTGAGGTAGATGATAGATAGATAGATGATAGATAGATAGATAGATAGATAGATAGATAGATAAAATAGTATTGGATTATCACCCAAAGCATAAAAATAAAAACCCATGAGTCTATCTAATAAAATAAATGATTGAGGGCCGGCCGAGTGGCTTAGTTTGTTGAGTGAGAGCTCTGAGCAACAGGATCGCCAGTTCAATTCCCACATGGGACAGTGAGCTGTGCCTGAGCTGAGCTGCCAACGGGTGGCAGGATGGCTCAGCTGGTGTGAGCACGTGCTTCTAACAACAAGGTTGCCGATTTGACTCCCTCATGGGATGGTGGGCTACAGCCACCTGCAATTAAGATTGAACATGGCACCATGAGCTGAGTGGCCGCGAGCTGCCGGCGGGCAGCCAGGTGGTGACAGGACTTGGAGCTGAGCTAGCTGCGCCCTCCACAACTAAGACTGAAGGACAACAACTTGGCTGTTCCTCTTCCCCAGTTCCCCAACACTGTTTCCCTTCCCTAATTGCTGAATAAAATCTTTAAATGAATGAATGAATGAATGAATGAATAAATAAATAATTGAGAACAAATATATGAATAAACAAATGGAAGAGAATAGACAAGCCTCCAGTGCAGAAGAATTTCAATAATTTATGTCGATACCCACCTTAAAGGATGGAGAGCATAACTCCCTGCTCCTTAAATGTGGGCTGTACATATGCTTTTCTTTCAGAGTAAGTATGGAAAGGGAGAATAAGAAAAGAGTGACTTTACAGTGGAGAAACTTGACAAACAGTACTTCAGAGAGGTGATCAAAGTCAACATTCACAGAGATAAGTAATATTGATAATATGAACCCTTGTTATGATCTGATGAGAATCGCACTCTATGGTTTTCCTCCCTAAACTACATTATTCTGATCATGGTAAAACCTTAGACAAATCTCAATCAAGGGACAGTACACCTTAAAATTCTAAAGGTTATCAAAAACAAACAAAAAACATTTGAGAAACTACCATAGCCCAAGAAGAGCTTAACGATATAATAACTAAATGTAATATATTAATAGTATCCTGGAACAGAAAATGGACATTAGGGAAAAGATGAGGATATCTAAATAAAGAATAGAGTTTAAATATGAATAATATATTCTTTTTTTTTTGAGGGCAGTGTCACTGGCCCTCTTATGTGGGACCGAACCGGGGCCGCTGGCTTCCCAAGCCAGAGCTTAACCACCGCGCAACTCAGCCGGCCCCGAATAATATATTCTTTGGATAAGAATGAGATATCAATATTGGTTCATTAACTGTGATAAATGTATCACACTAATGTAAAATGTTAATAACAGGGAAAACTAGGTCTGGGGTATGTAGGAACTCTCTGTAATACCTTCACAATAATTTTGTAAATCTAAAACTTTTTCAAAACACAAAGTTTATTTTAATCCCACGAGTTAAGCTATAGGCGAACCGAGAACCAGCTATATTAGTTTCCAAACTTGTTTATACCCATTAGTACTTATTAATGCAATTGCAACATTTATTTATATAGCTTATAAATTGATAAAATCTGCATGCATGCAAAAAGAAGAGTTTCTATATAAATTAAATTTAATGTTCTTGAAAGACAATAAAGATAAGCTACTTAAAAACTTGCATAATTATGACATAATGATGTTATAAAAGATTATAAAAATATTGTAAAAATCCATAAAGAATATTCTTCTGGATTGTTTCATAAGAATCTTTAACTTCTTGCACCATTTTTAAGAAGTTTAAAGAGAAAATATTCACAGATAGTGTTTTCTGGCTGCTGTTCAAAGTACAAAGACACGCAGGGCGGCCATCATGGACCCAGCACTATGAAAGAGCGTTGGTCCTACCCCCAAATGACTGAACACTTACATGCTTAACTGATTTTTTAACCAAGTGACTACTCTGCCCTGATCTTTCTTACTATAGTCTAAAATTCTTAATTAAATATATAAAAAAGTTCTTTGTAAACTACACTGTCACATGTGTGAATCAGAGTGAGACTGAGAATGTAAACACTTGATGTTTGTCTCTCCCAAGCTATCATTGTACTGGCATCTGAAGAAATCATTCCAATGGGAGGTGCTAACCTACAAAACAACTGTGGAAAATACTAGTATACCAATAGAATATCTGACTACCTTTGGTCTTTGCTCACTGGGGAGACTATTTAACTGTCTAGCAGCCAGGGTTTCCACGAATATTGGATAGTTCTCTTCTATAATCTGTTGAAACGCAGGGCCCAGAGATTTCCTGAGTGAATTGGCCCTTCTGAAAGGGGAACATGACCTGAATTCCAGGAAGGTTTTCTCTCCATGATAGATGAAGGCCTATTGTTGGCCAAGTGTGATAGGAGCTGGGTCCTATCATTAATCATACTCAAGGCAAACAAACTTCCAAGTGTTCCCTTTACCTAGCTAGTGAGTCCACTGTAAAGGGACTTCATCCGTCTGTGCCTGGCATCCATTCTACCACATTTCTAAGTGCTAGATGTGTGTTAATGAGTCCATCCATGATTTTGTTTTCCCCTGGTGGTTTTAAAACTTTGGGATTAAATTTTTCTTCAGGGAAATTTTTTAGTTTCTGTAGAAGTACAGAAGTGCCTTTTCAGAATGTTGGAATTTTTATTTTGTTTTGGAGAAGGAAAAGTATGAGCGGTGTTTTGAGCGTGTGTGGGTAGACAGTGGTAGAAATATATGTGTTCCCAAGAACACTTTGGCTTCTTAAGACTGCGAGCAGTAAGGTAATGCTGGCTTCTGGACTCGTCTACTTGAGGCATTTCTTAGCCAAGATTAGAAAATCAGAGCCAAGGATGGGAATCAAGTGCTATTTATTGAAAGAAGAAAGTCTATTTGTATTAGACTCAATTTCCAAAGGATGTCTAAAAATTGCAATAGACATTGCAAAAATGTTAAAGGCAAAATTAATCTTAATCCACTTTAATTTGAAACACAGATATTATGCCATGAAGGACGTTTAGGAGTAGAAAAGAATATTGCAAAGGATTCAAAAACAAGGAAGGTGTCCAACTGTAGGAAGCTGGAATCTCTGTTTCGCTGAGACCTTTGTAGATTGTCTGTCTTTTCCATCCTGAAGGCTCTATATAAACACTCAAGAAGGGGATTCCTCATTCATTTGTTCCAGCAGTTAGTGAGCTCACAGAAGGCCTTTGAGTACAAATCACAGTTCACAGTGCCTTTCAATTGTAGTTTTTAGTGTTTGGGACTAAGTACAAGACCCTTCTGGCAGTGACTTCTGTCACTGCTTCTGCGTCACATGTGGGAAGCTTACTAAGGAGATCTTTTACTTTTTTGGACATTCATCTTCTTGGTGAAAATAGAGATAGTATTTCCTAACATGGTGAACAAGCATGCATTTTGTAGATTCTGCTGAGTTAAGAATTTATCTTCCTTAGAAACTCCTCTTATATCATTTAAAGATCTCAAGCATAAAGGTATTACATGGATTGTCCACCAAGATAGGAATGCACTAGCATAGAGTAACTCATTAATATTTTGCATTTTCTTTCTGCCATTAAATTTCTCAAAGATGATGTTCTGAGTGCAGAGATTTTTATTTTTTCTTTCTAGGGCAGGCTCCATGATATCATAGACTCAGGAAAGCGATTTTCTCTTAGAATAGTAAGACAACATAAACAGAACATTAATAAATTTAAAAAGCTATGATTTACAGTCTCATTAGAATAACTAAAACCCAAACTCTTCTGGTTATTATTTTTGGTGACATTCTTTGGCAATTGGTTTTGTATGCAATGAGAAAAAAAGGAGTGAGCAACGGGCATGGCTTATGTCCTGGCAGACATTCTGGAAGGGTCTGAAGAGCTGGATACAACTCTAGGTCAGCCATACTGGCAATCAAGAATCATCTCTGAGCTTTAGTGTTTGTTCTCTAAAATACAAGGGTATGACCAGATGATTCCTAGGTCTTCCAGTTTTGGGTCTGTATAGTTCAGTGTATATATATTGTATTAATTGCAAAAGAATGAATGAGCTTTAAATAAGTATCATCCAGATTGTAATTGATGCTTAAGACAGACAGACCCAGATCTCAAATTCTTTTAGATTATATTTTTCTTTGTGTACTTAACCCAGAATATTTAATAAAGCTTCTAAGAATGCCTCATTTATCTGTCAGGGGATAATATTTGATTAATAAACTAGTTGAAGAGATAGACATTTCATAAACATAAACATTTCTACAAAATACATATATTAAAGTACAGTTTGTTTTTTGATTTTTTTTTAAAGGGGAGATTCTGCTAGATGATGTATTAAGGGAAAGCCAAGTTCCTCAAAATGAAAATACAGATATTTATTTAACAATCTATGATAGAAATTGTATATTTATATATTTTTATCAGACTGAATTTCATCCTGAGAATAAGGTTGTTGAGTCAAGCCAATCTTGGGTATTGGGCAGAACAGAATGTGCTATGATTTGGGCTAGTTAATCCAAGCTCCCCAGACTCAAAGTATGTTGGGTAAAATGCGTACTTTTGGCAATCACTAATTTGAATGAACATTTTTCTCTTTCAAAATAGTGTGGGGGGGCAACAGTAAACATACATATATGTAGCAACCACAATCATTCACATTGCTGTTTAATCTGATTGCTTCCCTCTTAGAGTTTATGTGACCCTGAGTTTATGTGACCGTTTCACTGAGCAAATGTGGTTCTGAAGGAGAGTAGGAGAGGACACAGGGAACTTTCCTGAGGAGGCAGAAAAGATACAGATGCCCAGCTATGTACAACCAGCAGGTAGCACGAAGGCTCCAGGTGTTTAAGGAGTAGAAAAGAGGGACACGTCAGAGTCTGGATTAAAAACACGTGTTTTGAAAGTTTTATTTCCTATTTCAGGCCTGGCACTCTGCTGGGTGAAAGGGGTTAGTCACAATTTTGCCTAGCCAGCTCTATTTTCCTTCTAGAAATGCAAGTAAACATGAACAATAGACTTTCAGACACTCAGGGATTCTGATTTCTAACTACTAAAATCTTTTCAGTATATCATATTTTGAACTTTTAGAATGAGACACATTAATAATTTAACTTAGAAGTGAACTAACGTGAAATGATGTAGAATTAAAAGCATCACAAATGCTGTTAAAATATTTATGGATACTGTATTTTGGCTAAAACATTGCATTGAGAATGATTTATGCCCTAGTTTCTGAGATCTCAGTTTACAAAAGAAGCCAAAGCTGGAACCAAATTTCACAATTGTGTTTTTCATTATGAAATGATTGTCCATATGTCTCCCTTTTTATTAATTATTACAATGATGTATCCAGATGGACTATAGCAGCATTATATATTATTTTCAAATAATTCCTCTATAACCAGGTAAACGATTACGTGGTCTTTATAAATTAAAACCAACAATGGAACAGAGACATGCAGTTTACTATAATAAATGCATCAAACAAGAAAAGAAAAGCAAGGCACCAATGGTCCTTGTCATAATAGCGTAGAAGGAAGGTGTGCTCTAGCACAACCTTTCCTAACCTTTATTAATGCTGCAGTGGTACACCCTGATTACAGCAAATGTGTTCACTTTCCTAGTCTTGTGAAATAGAGAATCAATGAGCCTTTTTTTTTGAGGGCAATGTCACTGGCCCTCATATGTGGGACCGAACCAGGGCCGCTGCCTTCCCAGGCCAGCGCTTAACCACCGCGCCACTCGGCCGGCCCAATGAGCCTTTTTAATAACCCTCCACCCTCGCCTGCTGTTTGCCCACACAGTTTGTGGAATCGCAGCCTTGCACATACCCCCAAAGAGGTATGTAATCAAGTATTGAAAGAACATCGTCTAGGTTAGAGTCAGTCTCTTTTAACTTGTACATCACAAAACAATCTCTTCAGGCAAAAAGAATTTATGTCTGTCACCCAAAGCAAATAAAAAGTTGTGCAGTGTACTAAAACATGCAGGCCTATCAAACATTTTTCTTTTTTAAATCCCAGCAATAGCCTCTGTTTCATTGCAGAAGTAGACGGACATTGGGGGAAAGCCTCCATGGTGAAGAAACAAGTTGCAGGAAATTTCCAGTTGGCTTTGCCTGCTTGGGCTATTTCGTCCTGCCTGCTCAGGATAGTGAGAATGACAAAGGTGCTGTTTAAGTTATCCCTACTCTATTTCCAAGCAGGAAGCAGGAGACAATCAAATGCTAATGGGCCAGGTAACAAAAGGGTTCCAGCAACCCTAGTGCTTACAGGTTCACTCCTGGATTTCAGAATTCAGATCTGAAAGGTACCCCTAGCAGTGCAATCCATGTTCATTTGATCCCACCTTGACTAACACTTCATCCCCCTTGTTTATAGGAAGGAAGAAGCAGTCAAGTGTTTTTTTTTTCTTTTTTTTGAAAGACAATATCTAGAATCTCCTTTGCCCTCCTTAGGTTCATACTACCATCAAAAGAGCAGGGAGGAGGGTGGACGACCAAGACCAAACAATTTTCCATAGAGAACATCCTTTGTTCTGCAACATCCTTTGGCAAAATCCTTGAAGAAGTCTTTTGAGAGTCAGAGTAATCTTACGTCTATCATCTTTCTTTTCAATCATTTTTAAAATCAGTAGGGTTTACTCATTTTACTTTTTAAATTTGCTCTGAAATAATTAATCACTTCATCCTCAGATGAATGTTGGGATAAAGCATGTCATTTAAAAATAGAGAAATCATCCATCAAATTCCATTTCACAGCAATGACACCACAGCCATGTCTTCTTGATCTAAATAGCTTGGTTTGTCTTTGATAAGAATTCTATCTTTCTGTACTGTTTTTGGGTCCTGTAACATTACCAGTGTCTTTCTGTAGCTTCCAGCTCTTTTATGGCTGGAAAGGAAATAGACTTTTTGTAAAGGCATTAGTTGAGAATATTATAGTCTTTGAGGGTAGACAGATCCTCACATAAGAATTGTGTTTGGGTAAATGCAAAAAAAGGAAAATGAATAAAATCTCATTTCCATAAAGAGCTACATTCATGAACAAAACCCTCCAATTAGAATTCTATAGAATCGATGATGCTTTGATATTTGGTACAGAAATCATATTAGACGATTGGCTTGATAGCTAAGAATTTCTACGTTTCTATGGTAATTTATAGTTTTGCCGTTTTGGCTAAAATGAAATGTTAATTAGTGCATATAATTTAGAAATTACACTCAACTTTTCAGAATTTTAAGTAAAAATCAGATGTTCTCCCCACAGAATAAAAATTAATTTTCGTCAAATGAGCATTACCATATTTCAAGAAACTTCTCTAATTCCTACTTAAAGATAAAAAATAATCACCTAATTGTGTGAATTAGAAAGTCTATAAAACAACATATTTTTAATCATAGTTATTGTATAAAATAAATACACTTTATTATAAATAAAAAATATAGGCTCCAAGAGTGATCAACCATGTAATCTAGTTACTTAATAAATTTTTCATTGTGGTAGACCAGTCCTTTGGGAAAGGGTAAACTTCATGTTCCCTGAAAAAAATCAAGGGACTGGCTTGTAACAAACAAGGCATTCATTTTGAATTTTAATTTTTTAAATTACAATTGACATTCAATTTTATATCAGTCTCAGGTGTACAGCATAGTGGTTAGACACTAATATAACTTATGAAGAGGATCCCCCTGATAAGTCCAGCACCCAGCTGGCACCATACACCGTGGTTATAATATTATCGACTATATTTCCTATGCTGTACTTTACATCCCAATGACTATTTTGTAACTACTAATTTGTACTTCTTAATCCCTTCACCTTTTTCACCCAGCCTTCTAACCCCTCCCATCTGCCAACCATCAGCTTATTCTCTGTATTTATGAGTCTATTTTTGTCTTTTTTGTTGTTGTTGTTTTTGTTTATTTATTTATTTTAGATTCCACATATAAGTGAAATCATATAGTATTTGTCTTCCTCAGGTGACTTATTTCACTTAACATAATACCCTCTAGGCCCATCCATGTTGTTGCAAACAGTAAGATTTCATTATTTTATATGGCCAAGTAATATTCCATTGTATAGATATACAAAACGAAACAAAACAAAAACAAAACCTTAGGTTTGCATTTGACCAAACTGCAAAACATATTAGGCTCAACTGAATCAACTTTCTATGACAAATCTTGGGACACATATTATAGTTATTTTATCCCTAATTAAAAAAAAATCAATTTTTCGATAGTTCCACTCACACATTGCATGTCATCTAGGCAGTTGGGCAACGTTCTTTCTTGTAAGAAACAGCACAAAATAAATGGCTATGTCTTAATATCTTCAGTGTCTTTTAAAAACTGAATCTATCTTGGAACATAGAAAAAGAAAGGCTATTCCTTCAGGAAATTCATTTCTGAAGAGAACTGGAGCAGCTTACACAGCTACTGGTCTAGAATGAGAATTATTCCTGGGACCTGGGAGGTGTGGATAGGAAGATACAGGTAGCCCTGAAAATAGAGGGGAAGACAACTGCATGCAAGTTACTTCTGTCTGCAAAAAATCAGAGTCCTGGGAGGAAAAAGGACAAATAACGGCCTTGCAAAGGGAGGTAATGAGTAAGCATAAGAAGTAAGAGCAGGTTATTTAACATCTCAGCTCAAAGTTTCTAAAATGTAAGATGGGTGATAATAAAACCCAACCTCTCAGAGCTGTGAGAATTAAATAATATGTGCAAAATACTGGCATGTATTAAAATCTTAATAAAGGATTACTATTATTATTGGGTTGTCAGAAAAGTCATGACGCATGTTTGCAACTCATTTTGCAAGAAAAAATACATTATGACTTTTCCAACAAAAAATATTATATGAAGTCTGACAATTAAGTTTGTGAACTTTGTTGCAATGACATTGCTAACCTCTTTGATATCAGAGGGATTATTCATTATGAATTTGTACCAACTGGACAAATCGTTAACCAAGTTTACTACTTGGAAGTGCTGAAAAGGCTATGTGAAAAAGTTAGATAACCTGAACTTTTTGTCAACAATTCATGACTCTTGCATCACGACAATGCACCAGCTCACACAGCACTGTCTGTGAGGGAGTTTTAAGCCTGTAAACAAATAACTATTGGAACACCCTCCCTACTCACCTAATCAGGCCCCCAATGACTTCTTTCTTTACCCAAAGATAAAGGAAATGTTGAAAGGAAGACATTTGGATGACATTTAGGACATCAAGGGTAATATGACCACAGCTCTGATGGTCATTTCAGAAAAAGAGTTCCAAAATTGCTTCGAAGGGTGGACTAGGCATTGGCATTGGCACATAGCTACCCAAGGGGAGTACTTTTTAGGTGCCTGTAGTAATATACACCAATGAGGTATGTAGCACTTTTTCTAGGGTGAGTTCATGAACTTAACTGTCTGACATTCATAGCCATGAGTTGGAGAGGATTTTAATACATTTAAGACTTTATTTTTGTAGCTGGGCGAATAATCATGAGAACAGACCAGAATGGCGACAGCTGACTTTCCTCTTAGTGGAGACTGGATGGGGTATTAGGAGATGCAGGCATTCTCTTTCTGCTAGAATAAGACTCAAAAAACTAAACATGCCAAAGCAAAATAAGAGGAATAGGGCTGTAAGTGTGTCTGGGATGTTTAGTGAGCTCATAGCAATATAACGAGCTGAAAAAGTACTTACATGTACTTGAGATTATTTCATGAAAGAAAGGGCATTTTAACACTAATGAAATTAGGAAGACATTCCCTGAATAAAGAGTTGCCTTGTAAAGAAACATAAATTTTGATCTATGAAACAATTTCATATGTTTTTCATTTTTGTGAGGAGCAGTATGAGCATCAGGATTAATTAGCACCCAGCCTCACATAGGCATGTGAGAACCACTGACTTGGAGGCTAAGAGTTTATATTCAAGTTCAGGAAAAATAACACGTACACCAAGCCACAATATCAGGACTAGCTAAGGGTTCCATGGTCAATATTTAATCCAATTTGATTATGGATCATCTCCATCTTTAACCTGAAAGGGACATAAGGAAGGCATGGTAGTTTTTTCAGAGGAAGAAATCAATACTCAGAGAGGTACAGTAACTTGCCTGATGCTCATGTAATTGAGAAACTGTGACTAGAACCCGGCTTTCCCATTTCATGATGCCACAGAGCATGTATGTCTGGTGGACCATGACTGCTTGCGAAAATAGCCACTTTCATTTTCTAACACAGTACCCTTACACAATGCCATTAAGATGGCATAAGTATGGAATAAGAAGACTGCAAAACTCATACCCCTTGTTGGAAACCTTTGTTTCCTGCACTTGCCGACCCATATTTGCATGGCCTTTACCTTTCATTGCACGGACAAGTCCTGTTAAACTGGACAAGAGAAAAATAAACAATTTTAAATAGTGTTTGAGAGTCATTTCTTAGTGTTCAAAACTTTCGTAGATGTGACTCTGATTTCATAGTAGCTCTAGTTTACTTAGGAGAACTTGACAAAATGAGGTTCACTGAGGCTGGCCACTGCTTTGCTCTGTAATCCTCTAGGTCTTGCAGGAAACCCGTGTCTTTGCAACAAGACTGATTTCACTAGAAACTGACCCATTTCCTCTAAGAACACTCAGCCAATGTCATCACATTTTTGAAAAATTTTTAGAAAGGGCTGGTTCAAGATCAACATTAGAAAGATCTTTTAACAATAGACTACTTGGTATTGGAATGGGCTGCCATGGAAGAAGTCAGCTCCTAACACCTAAAGTTTCAGTGCACAAGCTTTACAAATACAGGAGGGAGATGTAGAATATATTACATGAGGGAGAGTGTTAACCTGATGATGTTACCATTGACTTTTAGATTCTTCAGTCCTACCCAAGTTTTATTTACTGACAGGATCTAGGATTCATGAGAGAAATATTCACCCAAATTGGAGATTCCACTCTTTAAGGTACAGAAAAAAAATATTTTTCTTGCAAATATCCACTGCTAAATAAAATCAGTATAAAGGTAAACTATTAGGTAAAGGTTTAAACGGCAGGCAAAGAAGGAGAAGAGCCTCTAAGGTCACACATCACAACCACCTGTTCTGTGTTTTTCTTTCTTTTATTCCACCTTCTCAGCAGTCTGTGTGCTAATGGCTTTCTCAGCAGTCATTAGGCACCTACGCTGAGCCAGGCACACTGCTAGGCTCTGGGGTTACAACTGCAGAGTTTAAAGTTTCCATCTGTAGTCCCCACAGGCTGGTCAACACATGAACACCCAGCTGCAGGTTCTGACCTTGTAACAGGAAGTCATAGCTTGAACTGGCCTCAGTTTTCTCACCAGGAAAATAAAGAGCTTTGATTAAAAGACCTATATGCTTCCTTTTAAATCAAATGTTTTTAAAAATTCTATTTTATTCCATTATATTCTCTCTGTGTGTCCCATTAAACCCTAAAAATTTTACATTAAAAATGATTTATTTTACTATTTTATTTTTTGTGTGGCCAATAATTAAAATGTTTAAAAAGTTTTATTACAATGAAACTTTATATTGGTTCCCTTCCTAAAACCTATTTTCTAAATTTACAAATAATCACTCCTCTTTCAAAACTTTTCTGCAAAGTTTTAATGCCATATAGAAATTAATCACTGTGACTACCTTGTAGAATAAAAATGCCATTTTAAAACCTAATTTTAATCACTTATTGAAAAACATATTTTAGATTTTGTTTATCTAGTTAAGTAGAAAAAGTATGGAATGTGGGATTTCTATGAAAATTGTTCATTTGGATGTTATTTTTTGAAAAAGTTCCACTAAGTATACAGAAATCATCATCATCATCATAATAAACAGGCCATAAATTGAAACCTCAAAGAAGACATCAGATTGACTTGAAAAATAATTGGTATCTTTCCACTTAATCTACATTAATGTAAACAATAAATCTTCTTTTAAACAAAGATTGTGTGAATCTTCATTTATCTTTTATGACAAGAGAGCAAAGGTTGTAGTTTAATGAATGGAAAGAAGCAACAAGGTCACTTTAAAAAGCCTCACAGGTCAAATGTCTGACATCACTGAACATTAAAAAAAAAAAAAAAAGCCCTAACATGGTAATTTCTATTTTAGTCAAACCACCAGGGTCCAGCTGAGGCTTTAGTAGAAAGAAAACACCATAATTTAGTAGCATAGAGAAAAGCGATTAGAATGACAATATCCTTTTAGGATGTATTCACCAGCTTTCTAAATAAGGTAGAACGGGTAGATTTTAAAATAATTTTGAAGCTTTAAGTTTTGACAGCTGATAACCATCCCTGGCATTGATAAAGGGATTGGAAAAAGAACAGCATATACTTTTATTTTACATATGCATTGATTTCCCCCCAAATGGAGGACCTCTGCCATCTAAAAAGGTTATTCATAGATCCAAAGAGCTGATCAGGGCCATTAATAACAATAGTAAACTGATCATTGTTGCAATGGGACCTGACAAGTTTCTTTTCAAAGTGGATACTAATGTATCGATGCCTGTGAAGTTCATTACAGCAGTAATAAATCATTAGTCTCTGCGAAATGATTTATAAGTTGGTTGAAATGCCTTACAATAGACTGTCAAACCCGGTCGCAGACACAAGAAGGCTCTCTGGTGCTTCTACTGAAATTGTGATGGCTCAGAGTAATTAGACAGTAACACCAACACCAATACTACAAAACCCAAGGTTGTTTCTTGTTTATTTAAAAACCAAGTTTTAATTCAGCACAGCCTTAGTCCTGCCGTGAGTTATTACTGTCTTACAAAGGCTTTAAAAATTATTTTTTTCTTCATTTATTCTATAAAGGTTCATGGTGACCCATGCTAATTAAATTTCTTTTAGCTTTACCAAATAATGCTTAGTGCATTCCTAGTTGCAATTACTCCCTTAAGATTATTTGCATGCATAATAATATACACAGTAAATACATTCTCAAGCATTCAACATTATGAACTAATTGTAATGAAGTGATTCAAAGCAGAACATGGGCTGAAATGTTTATTTCCAAACCTATGTAACAATGTGTCTTTAGTATTCCAATAATGCTTTCAAAAGTGTTAGATGTATTTGCAGGTACTATGTGTCCAGAGAAAGAGTAGAAATAAACGCAAGTCAAAATCATATTAATCTGTTTTGGAAAATAGGAAGGGCTTTTTGATAGTAAGGGTCATTCAACATTAAAACAGAGAAATGGGTTCTAGATGGCATCTATTGGTTTAGTTTGTGTGCAGACTTAAAGAAAACTGTATCTTCTATTGTTCCTATGTTTATTGGGAAATGTAGCAAAAGGAGTAATTTCATGGCTACTACTATCCATTTTAAATAAAGCACTTAACATAATTTTCTTTGATTACAGTAGTCATATGGAAACCTACCTGTTGCTACTTCTGGCTGAAAAACAGATACAAGTGTGTTTATGTCCAAACCATCTCTTTTCAGGGTAGCTTTAAACTATGTGTAAAATCTCACCTCTTGCTATATCACCTTTCTCTAGTCACACTGGCTGTTGAACTTGTTCTTACAAAATGAGGCTGTTCACATGGGAATAATAATGTGTTTGGTTATCTAAAGCGCTTTACTATGTTAGTGAGAAAAAAAAATGCCAGTATTCCCTGTGAATGCCAAATAGTACCCCAAAATGGTTTCAATTCACATTCACTTATCACCTGTTCTTGGCTGTTTCCATGACTTATTGCTGTCACTTCATGAAAGAGGCTGCTCAAGCCCCTAATTAATAAGAGCCACCCTGCTTTGGACTCTTGCAGGGTAGTCTGGTGCATTTGCTGTGTGGATTTTCAGAAGTTAATTATTATAGTCAGTTTCCAAAGTCTATTATTTCAATGAGGCCTTATAATATTGACCCTGTACAATTTGCTGTCATTCCATTAATGCACATGTAATATATTCTGAAACCTCATTCAAAGTGATTCCCTAGAGTATGACATTTTAAACAACATGGGTTTTGTTGGGCTATTAAATCGTGTCTCCATCTACAACATACTCATTTTTTTTCTTTTTTTAGAGGGCAATATCACTGGCCCTCATATGTGGGATCCAAACTGGGGTCGCTGGCGTCCCAAGCCAGCTCTTAACCACTGCACCACTCAGCTGGCCCCTACAATAATCTCTTGAGATGGAGACCTCGAATATAATTGCCTGTTGAGGTTTTAGTGTTTTCATACACTAGTACACATGTATACCAGTACAATTTACTCCTGATGATTGTCCCAAAGTACATTCTACTAATTGATTGCTATTGCCTAGTCTAAACAGGTACAAATCCTAAAAGGTTCAGGAAAGAGCACCTTTCCTGCTTGGGTATGTGTCCATCCAGATAGTTTTAGAATGGACTCAGACAGTCCTCACTGAGCATGACGCTGACATTGCTAGTCTGCCAACCCACACAGCTTACATTCTTAACACTCTCACTCATGAAAGCACCAGGTATTAAGGGAAGCTATAGTAGATATGAGTGCCATAGAGTTTAATTTAAAATTACAACTAAAGCTTATTATTTTATCAAATTGTTTCCTAAATCTACAGTTTTCTTCTGTAAATGACAATAACTGAAAGTTGATACCACAGCTACATCAGAGGAAGTCAGGTGCCTTATAACCAGGGGCTACCTATGGACTGCGCATATCTGTGTTTGAAATAGGTTTATTCATAATTGAAAAATAGGAAATCAAGATCAATGTCAGAGAGAGCATAGATTCTACCTGCGGTCAAATTAAAATCCACAAATTTGGCAGCGAAAAATAACTACTTTTGATACTCAATTGAAAAGACAATGAAAACATATTCTTTTTTTTTTTTTTTTTTGAGGGCAGTGTCACTGGCCCTTATACGTGGGATCCGAACCGGGGCCACTGGTGTCCCAAGCCAGCACTTAACCACTGCACCACTTGGCTGGCCCCTGAAAACATATTCTTTAGACAATGTTAAGAGTGACAATTATGTATGAAAAATATTAATCTCTATTAATCTCTTTACATTAATTTATATTTGAATTCCCTTATTGTTTGTAGTAGGTTTACAATAGATTTTCTTGAATTTTCCAAGTATACGATAAAATCGTCTGCAAGTAAGAACAGTTTTACCTTGTTTTTCTCCAATATTTATATTTTTAATTTATTTCTTTTGTTTAATTATATTGACCAGCACTTCCATTCTTTTAAAGACAGTTCTTATGGGGCATCCTTGTCTCATTTTTTTTTTTTTTTTACAGTAATGGCATGGATTCCAATAGGACTGATATTCTTGTAAACATAAGCCTGCTTTTCATGCTGAGATAAATGCATTCCATCACATGAAGGAAGTATCCACTGAGTCTTATTTTATTAAGTTTAAAAAGTCAGAATGGGTGTTAAATTTTGTCAAATAACTGCTGTGTATTTATCATATAATTTATTATTTTATTGATTTTTTTCCACTCTATTTTATTTTTTATATTAGTTTCAGGTGTACAAAACAACATAATGATTAGACATTTACACCCTCCCAGAGTGATAACCCCTCCCAGTCTACTACCTCCCTGACATTATATATAGCTGTTGCAATGAATTCCATTGACTATATTCCCTATTACCATGTAATTTATTGAAATGAATGCATTTCCTAATATTGAGCCACTCTTGCATTCCTGGAATAAACTTTACTTGGTCAAGATGTATTATTACTCCTGATTTCTGTCCATTAATATTTTAAATAAGCTTTTGTATTGATATTCATTAATGTGTGTGTGTGTGTGTGTGTGTGTGTGTGTGTAAATCCTGTCAAGTGTCAAGTTTTGGTATCAATATTGTTCACACTTAATATATTTTTTTAAAAACTTATAATCCCCCCCCACCCTTCTGCCATGCTTTGGAACAGAATTTACCAGTTTTAAATATTTGTTAGAATTCCTCTCTAAAACCATTTAGACAATTTAGACATGTAGCTATTTTCATTGGGAAGGTTGGCAATATTCTCATTTTCTTCTTTTGACATCAGTCTATTTTGATAGTCTGTCTTTTCTGTGATCAGTTATTCTTAAATTACATTTTCCAGATTTTTCAAGCTAATTTACAAAGAATTTAGCAAAGTAATCTCCTATCATTCTTTTAATTCTCATGATTCTATGTTTATGTTATATATTTTGTGCTTTACTCTTTTCTTCAACCAAACTAGTTTACTGTTTTTTTCAAAAACTGGAATTTCAGTTTATTTTTCAGTACTACTGTTTTTCTGCATACTAGTTTGCTATTTTCTTTCTTTCTTTCTTTCTTTCTTTCTTTCTTTCTTTCTTTCTTTCTTTCTTTCTTTCTTTCTTCCTTCCTTCCTTCCTTTCTCTCTCTCTCTCTTTCTTTCTTTCTTTCTTTCTTTCTTTCTTTCTTTCTTTCTTTCTTTCTTTCTTTCTTTCTTTCTGTGTGTATTACAGTTACTAATCCGCCATCTTGAAAAGCCCACACTCTTTTGTTTTCCTTAAATTTATTTTATTGTTTCTTTTCTTACATATCTTTTAAATATAACTTATTCATTTCATTTGAATACATTTTACATGCTTACTGACATAAGTATTTAAGGCTAATAATTTTCCTACGAACACAGCATTAGCTGTATTTTATAGGTGCTGATATGACATATTTCATTTTTAAAATGTTTGAAAAAGTGTCCAACCAGATAGAAATATAATAGGAAAAAATATCCCTTTTATAATAACAGCATGGATTATTAGTTTAACAAATATACAAGATACATAAAAAGAAAACTTTCAAACACTACTGAAGGCCACAAAAGAAAAGGACTCAATATCATTTAGATGTTGATTTTCTATGTATCAGTTTCTAAATATAGTGTGATACTAAAAACTATTAGGATTTTGTTTTGTTTTGTTTTATAGGGCTGGGAAAGCTTTCCTAAAGCACAAATAAAAAAATCAACTGAAATAGCCAGGAAGAGCAATTAAGTGGATTAGAAGTAATAGATACTAAACTATATTAAAACACTGGGAAAAAATCACAATAGAATATTAGTATGGGAACAGAATGACTAATAGAAAATCTGGAAATAGACTCAATTACATACTTGAAAATACTATATAATAAAAGGGACATCTCAAACCAGTGAATTAAAGATGGACTGCTTATTTAATACATGATTCTGAGATAACTGTTGAGCCAACTAAAAAAAATTAAATTGTATCCATATCTCCTATCCCAAATCACAATAAGTTCTAACAGGCTGTTACAGAAAAAAAAGAAAATATGAATGGCTTTTAATTACATGAAAAATATACTTAATATTCTTCAGTTATCAGATTGACCAAAATTCAAAAGTTTGATAAAGCTAAAGGAAGCAGACACACCCATATCTAGATATTGACAATCTAAATTGGTACAACACATATAGATACCAATTTGGCAAAATTACAAATGCATGCACATTTTTTATACGGAAATTCCACTGCACTTGCACTTATACAAAATATCTGTGTAAGACCCTTTATTCCAGCATTGTCTGCAATAGCAAAAAACTGAAAACAAAAAACCTTGCAATAGGAGATTGGTTAATCAAATTATGAAGTATTGAAACAATGGAACACTATGCAAAGATAAAAAAGAATGAAGCAACTATGTACTCATGTAGAAGATCTCCAAGTGAAGAAAGGAAGGAGTGGAGCTGTATGTCATCTTTTGTAGAAAAGAAAAAGTGAAGAAATAGTGGTTATCTATTTTTGGGGGTAGACGTGGAAATGGAAAGATGGGGGAATAAGAGGGGATACTTCCTGATGTTAAATCATGAGAATGTATTTCTAATTCAAACAATTACATTTAAAAAAGAAAGAAAAACAATAGGAATTGACAATAACACTATGAAAAAATATCATCAGCAATAAATGGATCTCTTGTAGATATTTTCAAATAAGATTTTATTTATTTATTTATTTATTTTTTTGAGGGCAGTGTCACTGGCCCTTATATGTGGGACCCGAAACGGGGCCGCTGGCTTCCTAAGACCAGCGCTTAACCACCACGCCACTCGGCCGGCCCCTAAGATTTTATATTTTAAGAGGGACCTTTTTTTTTTTTTTCTTTCCTCAGGGCAGTGTCACTGGCCCTCATATGTAGGACCGAACCGGGGCCGCTGGCTTCCCAAGCCAGTGCTTAACCACCACGCCACTCGGTCAGCCCCTAAGAGGGACCTTATCTAATGGAAGTCATGGTTTAAGAAGTGAATTGCTGGGCCGGCCGAGTGGCGCATTGGTTAAGTGCTGGTTTTGGGATGCCAGCGGCCCCGGTTCGGATCCCACATGAGGGCCAGTGACACTGCCCTCTACAGCTAACAACAGCTCCACCTGGAGCTGGGCTGTGCGAGCCCCGGTGATGGTGTGGGCTGCAACCCCTGCTGCAGTGGGCTGCCATAGGCTATAGTGAGTGGCCTGCAGCCAGCGTGAGCAGCTGGCAGCCAAGCATGAGCTGCCAATAGCCGCGGTGAGTGACATCCAGAGGCCAGCGACCGATCTGCCTCATCCGGGAAGAGCGCAATGACGATACCAACAGTGAAGCAACATCCTCCGCAACTAAACTGAAGAACAAAAAGACAGCAACTTGTCTGTTCCCCTTCCCCGATTCCCCAACGCTGTTCCCCTCCGCCAATTCCCCAATAAAATCTTAAAAAAAAAAAAAGAAGTGAATTGCTGTATCCAAAAGAACTGTCACAGTAAAATTTCAATGCTTAGATGTCTTGCATTCACTTTGATTACTATTGCTAAGTGGGTATTTCAAAATCAACTGAAGTTACATTATTAGCTGCCAAGAGTTCAAAATTCAAACTATGACTAAAGTAATCTCTTTACAACATTATAAAAACAAGGCTTCCAACTTAAAAATCTTGGAGGCTATATATGTTATGATATATGACTCACACTTTCCCAGATGGATATGTATTATTCACCACCAAAGGGTGGGTGTGAAAATAGAAAAATATTTTAAAAAAATTATTTGGCAGAAAATCAGAGAGGTGAGGTATAACCATCTTGCACATTTTATAATACATGTCATAGCCACATTTTAATAATCATCTTTTTTTTGGCTCTTATTAAAAATAAGACATATTTGATAATATATCAATTCATTCAATAAATATGATTTGTTATGTACAAAATATGCTTGGCACTATACATTGGGGAGAATTTGAAGAGGAATCTAGTATAGCTATCATATTCAGAGAGCTTACAGTATAGAAGTGGACCAAAGAGACACATCAACAATGAAGGGCAGAATGAGGCACAAAGTCACTTGGAGGCACCCCTAACGTTAGAAGAGTGCAGTGGTAGGAGATAGACCATGTTCACCTGAAAGCATTTTGGATTGAATTTTGAAGGGTGGGTAAAATTTTTGTAAGCAGAAGTCAGGAAAGTAGTACTTACCACCTAGAATTAATTTCAGGTGTGCAGGAAAGTTTAGGAGGTGTTTATAAAATGCCAGTGTTTGAATTGTTTTAGGGAACAAGTTGAGAAATATAAAGCTGTAATATGATGTGGGCAATAGTTGATGTAAGACCATAAGATGAAAGGGCCATCATGTCACAACTCCAAGGAGGACAGGACACCATACAGCTGTCTCTAGTGGGTACATACCACATAAGGGCACCTCTGTCCAAGGAGCATGTCTTTTATTTAATGAGCAGTGGGGGAGCCATCAAAGATTTCTGAACACTGAAATAATACAACAGACCTCTCTTAAAGACATTATTCTGATAATTTGTGCATGGAGGAATGGAAGGAAAACAAACACATTACGACCTTAACACATTAGTCCAAACAAGAGACAACCTCTCACTGTCTCTTTGTTGGGATAGTTATAAATCTCCTATGTTCAGTGCTGGTGCTGGGAACACACAGGAAGCAATAATGTGAAAGATACTGCAGAGACAGAAATAGGCTTTGGAGACCACTGAGCGGAAAACGATGATAGGAAGGTTTCAGATCTTGGTAACCAGGAGAACGGTGGTGGCATAGGTGAAGTAAGCAGGAGGAACCAGGTGTAATGGGGAAACTGTTAAATCTGAGGTGTTAGCAGAAAACCTTGGAGGTGTGTTCACAAGGCATCTGAAGTCATGGAATTAGAGGTTGAAAATGAGAGTAGCGTGGGAGACACAGATGTGTCAATCCCCTAAGAGGGGTGTTGGTGGAAACTGTGGGGCTGGTTGAGATCACAGGAATGCAGACAATGACAAGCAGAATCTTGAAGAGCATTCACATTTAAGACTATCAGAAGAGATGTGGCCGGTGACAAAGCAGGCATAGAATCACATCCAAGCAGGACAGGACCTGAGAGATCAACGTGTTTGTTTCCTTAAACACACCGATCTCTAAGATCCTCTTTTCCTCTTTTCTCTTCTTTCCATTTTACAGGCGAGCAAACTGAGGTCATGATAGGAGAAAAGTGAGACCAATGGTCTCAAACAGTTTGTGGAAGGGGAACTATAGGTCACCTTTTGAGATTTAGGGTGGTGAAGAAGAGGGGAGAATGGGGTCAATACTTGAATAAATAGCAATCTTTAACAACAGTTGTTACTTGTCTTTTAAGAAATGAAGAGACCTAAACACAATTTGTAGGTAGAAGGAGGTCTGCCCAATGTGAGAGACTCAATATTTTAAAATAAAGAGGAATATTTAGGGTGAAACATACGTTTAGACATGTTGGTTTTTTTCTCTAGATTTCTTTTTTTTTTTGAGGGCAGTGTCACTGGCCCTCATATGTGGGACCCGAACCGGGGCCGCTGGCTTCCCAAGCCAGGGCCCAACCGCCGCGCCACTCAGCTGGCCTGCTCTCTAAATTTCTTGAGATATAATTGACATATAACAATTTAGACATGTTAATCTAAAAATAAAAATAAAAATGGAGGAATAAGATGTCATGCAGTGTGCTTTATATATTCAGCCCTATGTAATGTGTAATTTTGAGAAAACCAAGGAAGGCAAGGAGAGTTGTGGAAACTTCTTGGCTTGAACAGTGGTAAATGGCAGTCTGCTACCCTCACTCCTGATAACTGCATCCTGCAGCCTACATAGGATAAGGAAATGGGTAAAGACAGAGTATTCTTAGGATGGGAAAGAGAGAAGCTGAAAAGGTTTTTGTTCGATGAACGTGACTTCTTCATGAAGTGGAAGTTAAGTTCTGTCTAACTGAGAAGCTGAGGGCTTGGAGAGATGGTGGGTGGGGCTTGCATTTGAACATGACTTTAAATATAGAAGCAACTCTACTTTTTGCATGTGAGATAGGCAGTGCCACTCTTCTGCTTCAACAGGCTTTGCCCTGGGAAGGACCCAGATCCTGTGTTTTTGGCAAACAGTGTCCCACAGAGAGTTGTGGTTAGCTATCATTTTTATTTACACATGTTGGTCCTCTTAGGATATCAGTTTCTGCCACCCAGCACACTTTCTAAAGTATCTGTATTCATAGTGTACTGTAGATGGAATTAGACAATGAGACTGATAACATGCGAGAAGGAAAAACAAAAAAAGCTCCATTCTTGGGTGGGAACAATTTCTAAAGAGCTTACTCATCAAACTTTTCAGAAATTTCAATAATTCAACTGTTGTTGTTATAATTGCTTTGCTCCACTTTCTATATATCAGAGACACACTATGCTGAAAACCATTACATAGTCTAACATTTGGGTTCTTATTGTTTCTTCATTTTTATGACATGTCTTAGTGCAAAGTGAGGCATCCACACATGATGGATTCAATTCCAGGATGTAGAAAGTTCTGAATGAGGCAGATGTAGGGAAACTGAGAGAGAAAGAGATAGAGAGGCGGATAGAAACAGACAGACAGCGATTAAGAAGAGACACCTTCTCCACTCAAAATAAAACTGCTTCTCCTGGTGACTTTTTAGTCTGTTGTACTTTTCCAGTGGGCACTGTAGTGGTTAAAATAAACAAACCTAAACTTGAAATGTCTTGATAATTGAAATCCATTTGGATCACAGTTACAGAAGGATGTTACCTATACTGTATCTAAAACAGATGAAAAAGGAATGCATATGGCTTTGGGCTCCCTTAAAAGTGTCACATGGCCACAAGAACTCTGCTTCTACAGTATTTAAAGTACTGAGTTAATGGAGAGATATGCAAAATCACACAAAACTATTAAATTTGATTCAGATGCAGCCTGCACATGTCAGTTCTTAACTAAATGTATGGATTGTATTGCTTCCACATGGTGGTATTTGGAGGAGGACTAGATTGGGAATCAGCTTCTCATTGTTTTTACCCTCACTCCCACATTAATTTTCTGTGACCTTGGGCAAGTCACTTAATGTCCCAGCTCCCCAGTTTATTGAATTTTAAAATGGGGCTCCCTATTGCTCAGGAGAGTTGGAGCAATTGTGGGGACTAACATTAGGAGAGCAAAGATGTAAACAACTACAATATAAAATGTTACACAACTATTAATTACCTAGTCATAGAAATAACTAGAAGCAGATGAATTTGTTGGTCCAACACCATATACTTCAGTTCAAATAAAGCGTAAGTGCTCCAATTGCCATTTAAGCCAGAAATCTAACTGCTTTCTGTCTATAGTAATTTTGTAAAGTTATAATTTTTCATGGCTTACCCTTTAAATTGCCCTCAATCTCTCTCTCTCTCTCTCTCTCTCTCTCTCTCTCTCTCTCTCTCTCTCTCTCTCTCTCTCTCTCTCTCTCTCTCTCTCTCACACACACACACACACACACACACACACACACACACACACACACACACTGCTATAAATACTGGGAAACACTGAATTCTCAACAATTTCATTTTCATCTTTGGCTGGCTAGAAGAAAATATTTCTCTTTTTCCCCAAAGACATTATCTATCTTTATCTATTTTTGGAAATTAATGCTCATTCTCCATATTGCCCATTTCCAGATGACATTCACTATTGCATTGGCCCTAAGTAACATGTATCATACTTCTTAGAAATAGTGTTTTCAAAGTCTCTTTAAAACAGAAGATACAATTTAAAAATCTGTAGAACATAAAAACTATTCTCAGTGTGTGTTTATATAAATACTGTCTTCAATTTTCCACATGTGCAATGCAATTATTATATGACTAAGTCTGTTTTACCTGGCAGAAAATAACAGAAGCTTTCAAACTCTTGACTTTAAGAGACAACTAAACATTGGGTTCTACCTTAAAATTGTTTAAGGTGCAAATGTACAAGACACAGGAATTAAAAAAAATTTTAAGTATAAATGCATGAAGTAGCAAATTCAAAATATGCCCTGCTTCTTAGTTAACAAGTAAAAAGGAAAGCTATCCTAGTTAGCAGATGGGAAGACATTCCCTTTCCCTTTACAAACGAATGCACTATTCTCATGTAACATAAGGATCCCTTTTTTTTTTTTTTTTTTTCTTTTTTGAGGGCAGTGTCACTGGCCCTCACATGTGGGACCCAAGCCGGGGCCGCTGGCTTCCGAAGCCAGCACTTAACCACCGCACCACTCGGCCGGCCCAAGGATCACTTTTTAACTGAATATAAATTGTATTTATTAGAGTAAGACAGGTTGCTCTTTATTTAGCTTATTGAAAACTTGATTTGCAAAAATGGCTCTTTTGTTTTTAATTGTCTTCAAAATCTTACTAAAACGCACTTGTGTGCTTTGAAATAATAGTATGGTGGCCATAATTTGAAGTTTCTTTGAAAGCTGAAAACCTTGTCTTGTCACAAGCTAATCGGTCAGATTTGAATTCAGTGATTCTTTACTGATTTCCAACCTTGCTACAGTGACCTGTGCAGGTATTTTAGAAATATTGTGGCATTTAGTTATATTATTCCCACTTTGCAGAGTAATTAATAAAGGCTTTTTGAAATTATGTGTCATCCAAGGTGAATAAATTAAGCTGAGCTTTAAATACAGGTATTCTGGCTTTATATCTGGTTGGGGCTTCTTCTGTTTTATTGATATTGATTTTAAAAAAGAAGAATGAGCTAAATTAATGTCAGTGTTGATATAACGATGCATTCTTGAAAGAATAACTAGTATTGGCTTATTTACTAATAGTTTATCTTTCCTAATATGGACATTATTAAAAATCCTGGTTATTTTAGGATTCAGAGTACTTGCAATCTTATTAGGTTCTAGATAAGCAATCTTCTTCCTAGTTTTAAAATATGATTGGCCTTTAGGAAACTTTAAAAAAAGGCTTGAGAGAGTCTATCTCCATAAACAAAAAGATTATAGTTTTTCGTTTTTTTGTTTTTTTTTAGCTGAGCCATCCTGCCACCAGTTGTTAGCTAGTTGGTAGCTCAGCGGCTGCTGGGCATTGAATTGCTGTTGCTCAGAGCTCAGCTCGCAATTTTTTTTTTTTTTTTTTTTTTTTTTGAGGGCAGTGTCACTGGCCCTCATTTGTGGGACCCAAACCAGGGCCACTGGCTTCCCAAGTCAGTGCTTAACCACCGCGTCACTTGGCCGGCCCAAAGACTATAGTTATTTATGTATAAGATTATTTATACACAAATAAATATGTAAAACATTTATTATGCTATTTTTGTGAAAATTATAGAAGTCAAACACAAAATAAGAAATGGTACAGAAGAATAGGAAAGAACGTGGGAGAGGCAGTAAACTCTATAGGACATTTTTTTTTTTTTAATAAGAACCTTACTTTTTTTTTTTTCTTTTTTTTTTTTAAAGATTTTATTGGGGAATTGGCGGAGGGGAACAGCTTTGGGGAATTGGGGAATGGGAACAGACAAGTTGCTGTCTTTTTGTTCTTCAGTTTAGTTGCGGAGGATGTTGCTTCACTGTTGGTATCGTCATTGCGCTCTTCCCGGATGAGGCAGATCGGTTGCTGGCCTCTGGATGTCGCTCACTGCGGCTATTGGCAGCTCACGCTTGGCTGCCAGCCACTCACGCTGGCTGCGGGCCACTCACTGTAGCCTATGGCAGCCCACTGCAGCAGGGGCTGCAGCCCACACCATCACCGGGGCTCGCACAGCCCAGCTCCAGGTGGAGCTGTTGTTAGCTGTAGAGGGCAGTGTCACTGGCCCTCATGTGGGATCCAAACCGGGGCCGCTGGCATCCCAAAACCAGCGCTTAACCAATGCGCCACTCGGCTGGCCCTATAGGACATTTTTGATTCAGGAAGTCAGTTCTTGCTACTCAATTCCTAATAATCCTGGGTTTGAAGCTTATCATTTAGAGTGTTTTGTTCTTTGTGTGTCTACTTTAACCCAAAATCTTATTTAACTGAATTTTGCCTGACTTGAAAATTATGAGAATCTGCTCCACTCTGTGGGTCAGAGTCATAGGCTTCTACTCAGCAATTATTCTATGCAGGAAGATGTCACCATTTCACTTTTTCTTCAGAACACAGCAAATACCTAGGGTTGGGAGAGCTCTAGAAAGACTGTTGGAGAGACAAACTGGGTTTTAATTTTTTTAAATTTCATTCCTCGGAGCCTTCGTTTCTCTGTCCATAGAAATCGGGATTCAGTACCTACCTCAGAGAGATGCTGTGAAGATTAAATACTGTACTGTAATGCATCTATAAGGCTTCCAGAGCTTGACCCTTTGTAGGTGACTCATAAATTACTGAGGAGTAATTTGTTATACATACATCCAGATTATCCTCAGAAGGAATTTGATGGAGCACTAAAAAATGTTAGACTTTTTATTCCTTCTTTTTAATTTTTTTTGGGGGCAGTATTAGTAAGATTCTAATGTTTATGTAATTTTGATTCACTAAATGTCACTGCTTCCCGTGTTTGGCTACATCAGGCCAAGGCCTACTCACCAAAAGGCTCAAGTGACAGAGACCTGGGTGCAGTAGGACACAAATATCATGGTAAGAGGAGATGTCACACCCAACCATGGGGAAAATGGCTCGGCTGATGAGCATCCGGTAATGATGTCATTTTCCTTGAGCTGACCTTCAGAGTACCATCTTATCCCCAACATTTTCTAAAGTCCTTTTTTTAGTGTAAATACTGCCATTTCATTTTTAGTGTAAATACTGTATAACAGGCTGGGCTTAGTACTGTTACCCAGCATGGACCACATGACAACTTTCGTAAGAAACCTGTTATTTACTTCTGCATCGTACAGGAAGAAATATTGAGATTTATTACTGCAACACATTCCTGAATTAGGGATGAGACATGTATCCTGTCTGAAGTAGCAGAAAAGCAAATAAGACATTTGGTCTTTCATTTGTCAGACTGTTACGTTCTTTTCTTAGAGTGTAGCTCTGAAATTCTGTAATTCTTATACCCTGGAGATACTTATGAAACATATTCCTAATAACTGTTACCAGCCTTCTAGTATCACCACTGATGGACTCAAATATCAGGTCATTTATAGCCAAGGTTATAAACTTATCTTTCTAGAGATAGAAAATTCTGGAAGCAAAATTCACCTGAAGTTGTCTCCCACTTTTCCTAGATTATGATCACCATTTTCACTAATTATACCTTATATCATACTCTGTAAATATGTTTATTTTATTTTAAATTAATATTCAACTTATTCTTGCTATGACTTTCCTATGTGGATGGCTGAATTCAGGAATTTGGATGTAGAATTCCTGGACACTACAGGATTAATTAACATGTCAGAAAAACAGTATTCTGTGTAGACAGTGGCTTTAGGGCACACCCAGCAGGGCGTCAGCTATATTTCATAAATGCATGTCAACCACAGGCATGATAGGAACCCAGTGTATGGAAAAACTTATTGCTCAAAATCAAACAGTAACATCAACTAAAACTCAGTCATGTGCTCTCTGCTTCTTTTCGACTTTCTGTTGTTGCTTATTTGAAGATCTTGGCAACTGTTAGTGATGGAATATTCATGAAGGTATAGTCATTCCAAGACTACAATGTTAGATTCTGCCACTTTTTCATAGATGGCGGTAGATGTGGGATTTCATTTAAATAGAAGTCTTTTTTTTTTATTATTAACACATCCTACATACGTGAGTCAGTAACAATTGTGGTTGAACCATGAATATAATTTTCATGAATGATAAATCCCGTTTGCCCTCTTACCCTGAATATTTCTACAAATTTTTTCTTATTATTTTACTAGTGGCTAGGCAATCAGTCAAAAGAATGGCTAGCTCCCAATTGATTATATGGAGAAAACACTTTTAAATTAAAGTTTTTTTTGTGGTAAATATTTATTTTAAATTTAATACAGATTTCCCATAATCACAAGATAAACTAATAATAGTGTGCTCAACTATAGCGATATCGTAACATTTTGAGAATTAATTTGATACAAACATACAAATATTTTCAGGCACCTTTCTCCATTAAAAATCCTTTAGCTAGTAAGCACATAGTAAACACACACGGAATGTATCTCATAATTCTATGCAAATATCAGAAAGCGTTTCGCTTTGGCTCTCTCCGTAACTACATAGGCTTATTATGAATGTAATAGTTTTATGTTCAAGTGGGATTCTGCTGTATTAAATTCATTGTTAATCAAATCAGTCAAAGCTCTCTCTGGAATTTCAATTTGCACCTTTGCAAAATATTGCGGTGGCTAATGTTTGATTTATTCATATGTTTGATTACACCTATACACCTTTAAAAAGAAGGCTCTCCCTCCTCAACACTGTATTCTTTTATCTTTAATGATGCTAAACAACACACATTTTAGTCCCAATAGGTTGTAATTAATTCTTTCAATGTAACTGTTAATGCACTAAAAATTAAAGAGAAATTCATTCTATAAAATGTCAGATTTTGGAAAGCAAGTCATATTGTTTCTAAGTGTGAAGTTATGAAGTATGCGGGACCTAGTACCAGGGTATTATGCCAAAAGTTTCAGGAGATGCAAGCAGTGGGCTCATGAGAGGTTTCTGTTCTGGTTCAGGGTGGTAAACACAGTATTTGGGCTCACCCTAGAGAAAAACAGAATCATCTGTGCCCACATTTTTGCTTGAGTACAAGTTGTCCCTTCACCTCTCAATCTAGTTTCTTCACATTCCTTTGCAATGGGAACTGTAGGGGCAGAATCCGCTAGCATGCCAAGCAGGAGTTAGAGGTGCTGAATCCCATCCATGCCTTTGTAGCTGTTTGACCTTGGGAAGTCAGTTGCATCCTTTAAGGCTCAATGTTGCAAATCGATTATTTAGATTCAGATTCTATTCTCATTTATTCAGTATTTATTACATGCTAGGTGCTTTCACACATTCAATTTTGAAGTTAACTCTCTGAGGAAGGAAATGTCATTCCCTTTAAAGCAAAACGAGGCTCTGAGAGGCCCAGTGACTTGGCCAAGGAGACATAGCCAGGGGGTGGCCCTGACCTGAACACTGGTTCAGTTACTGCAAGTCTTGTGCTCTTTGCAGTAAACTCTACCTTTTCTAATGACAGGTTCTGTCCTATTTATATCTCAAGGTGGCTGTAAAAGTCTAATGAGGTCATGTAAAGGAAAGTTCTTTGTAAGCTATAAAGAGCTGGAAGGTACAGGCTAACACCATCATTACACCCCTCTAACTGGTTAATAAGTATAAGCTTCTATTCTCTATTAGAGAAAAACCACACCGCACAGACAATCATTTTAGGAAAAACACTAATATTCAATATAGGGAGATACTCTCCTTTTTTCAATTTTTGGTGAGAATCTGGGGTATAGACACCAGTCTTTTAAAAAGATATTAATTCTATCTTATTTCATAAGCACTTTGAGACTTGCTCAAACAAAATTGAGTCCCACACAAAATTGTGATAGAGTACTCAAATGTGAACTTTATCTTGAAAATGAAAAAATTGGAAATTGTGGAATTTACAAAGAGGGAAATACCACTACTCTAATTTTAGTTAAAGGGATAACATAGGCCAAACACTCGTACTGAAATGAAGGCTATCAGTTGGAAAATCCACGCTCCAGAGGAAACATTATCAATGAGTGTTATGGCTGAAATCACAAACTTGTTGGCCTACACTGATATGTTTTAACAAATATATTTCCTTTTTTATTATTATATTATTATTATTATTATTAGTTATAGATGTACAAAACAATGTAATAGTTATTTTTTTCACCCCTTACAAAGTGATATATTTTCAATGCTGTTTTTCATTTGGACTATAAAGATTGTGCCAACATGGTCATTTTAAGAGATGATCCTTATGTTGCTATGTATATGGGTAATTAATTATTCTGTATAAAATTCTTTGCATTTACAGTGACCAATAACATTTCCATTTGACTTTCCCTCTTGTAACTATCTTGCTCTGGCTTGAATAGAATTTAAGGACAAAGAAGTATCTACTATTCACCCAGTGGAATAAACACTGGCCCCACATAACTCTTTTTTCAGCCATAGATTATGTTATCATAAAAATAAACCATGTACTGAACAGTCAGCAGTGATATATTATACAAAATAGCTATTAAAATGTAATGCTTGGCATTTACGTAATATAATTTTCATCCATACATAAGTAAATGAATACGTGATATATTTTACACAGCAGGATAAATATAGTATATGAAATATTCTAGATGTATATACATAATATAGAAATGTAGAAAATGAACAGACAAAAGAAAATCATAAACTGAGTATATGAGCTCCCATTTTAATAGTTTCTGTTCTAAGCTGTTTTTAACTGTTTCCTCAAATTTTTAGTTGTTTAGAGTTTCATGAAACTAAGCAGAAGATCTGATTTACTTTAAATTGAAAAAATGCTCATACAACACAACAATTTCAAATATGTACTTTTAGTAAGCTGCTGAGATCATCTATTCATGTCATCTGAGTATATTTCTTGGGGCAAGAGACTTGCAAGGCAATACTATATAGACCATAATTTAATCACTGCAAATAAAGAAAGCCTAGGATTGAGAGTGAAATATGTATATTTCTCTAAGTGGAAACAGCATACTAAAATGAGGATGTTTAAAACAATAAGATTATATAAATTAAAGATAATGTATCATTGGTAGAGTTTTTGGTAAATATTTACACCTTTGTTGAAATGAGTTTTTAGAAAGAAATACCAGCGTAAGATTTAAAAAAACCCATTCTTTTCTTTCATTTCATTGTCAACAGAATGCTTCTATAATTCATATAACCAAGAAGAATCTACTATTTTAACGTTACACCTTTATGGGATCAGTAGAATTTTGAGTTTTATCTAAGGCCATTCTTAATTAGAAACTAGTAATGGAATAGCTTATCAAATATTTTATTTCCTCCTTCAAAAATCCACATAGGATTGTTTGGTGACTTTGCTTTGAAGAAAGTGTCTTTTATTACTTATTTTAGTACAACACATTAAAATCAAATATCTCCTGTAGCAAAACGATTCAAGTCCCTGGAACTCAAATAATTTTCTAATAAAAAATGCATGAGACAAATAAATGCACTTTATGTTCCACAAGAAAAGGCAGTTTCAACAGGCTAATGCTCAGAGAAAATTCATTTTATCAACCAGCCATTTCATTCTTTGGTGCTGTTACAAGCTCCTTCCAGTTGCTAGGCAACCATAATTCATAGTACCTTTTAATGGATACTCTGCTACTGCTGAGAACATTAAGGTGAAGAGAATAAATGCCTTGGGTGAATCTTGAAATCTTTCATTATGCATGTCATTCTATTTCTGTAATGCTATAATGCTGAAATGTGTCTGTGGCAGGAAACTGAGTTGTAGTAATTGCATATTCCACTCATATATGTTTTGTAAGCAGAGCAGCACGTACTTGTCTAAAATGAGTTATTTCAAACATGATTGAAATTGGACTTTTCTACTTCTAAAGGTAGTAAATAAATCTAAAGAAAGAAAGAATAGGTTTAGAGTAAAATGTCTTGAAACTTCCAGCAAGAATGAAGAAATCTTATAGCACAAATCAAAAGTAATCAAGCTGGTTCAAGTTTGATCAGGATGGCTTATAAATATGTGGTACATACAAATTGAAATGTGAAAATACAACAATAGATAGACTATACTGCAAGCTTTAAGACAATCCAGGCCAACTTCATAAACAGGAATACATATGCTAGCAATATTCACGTGTCCAAGCTTTATTGAATAGGAGTGAGAGTGTATCTTGCATACTTTTCACAAATTGTTGTTAAATGGAAAAGGTATTATATATTAATGTAGTTATATATCTTGTACAGCATAATAGTTTTGGTTTAATTATAAACATTATTTTAGTTTTTCTAATACTAGTAACTTATCTCAATATTTTATATATATAGATTCATCTTATTGCATTTAAAAATAAATATAGGGTTTCAATCCAGGGCAATCATTGTTAGAATGAATATACTTGTTTCCTCTCAACATGCGGTATATATTTCTTTCAATGCAAAAATAACAGCATTGTTCTGATAGATGTCACTTTTAACTCTTCCTTATTTCATTTCCTTACTGGTCACCATCAATTTCTGGATTGAAAAAAATCCGAAAAACAAAAAAACAAAAACCCAACCATGCCTCTATCTTCATGAATGAATGAAAAACGAACAATTCAATCCATCATCTACATGTCAATCCAAACCAGTGGTTCTTAATTGGTGGCAGTTGTAAGGGGTTCCTATAAAAGAACCCATTGTCTCACCCAGATCCACTGAATCAGAATTTCTGGAAAATGGATCTTGGTGGGTGAAAAGCACCGAATTTGGGATGCAAACCTAGGCTGAGAAAGCAATGTCAAAGCTGGAGGCTTCCTCAAATCTAGAATGTAGATATTGTGTCAGGTTTCATTTTGCATCAGTGAACTTTTATTATAAAGATACGTCTTACATATTGTCTAGAAAGATGAGCTAGTTGATCATATTATTTTGTCAAAAACAGGATATAAATCTTTCTGTCCTCTGGCCATTTGGATTATTCAAATTCATTTTTCTTCTGATAGCTGCATGAATTACATCTATCACTTCACAGTAAAATGTGGCCCTTTGTTTCTTCCTCATTTCATCCTTACGTCTAAAAATAATGCTGAATATCCTTTGTGAGTGTTCAAAAATCCAGCAATCTTTTCATGAACTATGAACTCTACTCAGTATTCTCTTGTATAGAATAATGCCAGCCCTACTAGTTCTTGGTAAGTGTCACCCCTGTTACAAAGCTTTAAAATGACTTTGTAGTACCCTCTGCTCTCAGTAACTGCTGGCTGGAGGCCCAGCCTGAAGCCTGAAAATGAAAGTAGCTGTCCTAAATTAAAAAAAAAAAAAAATACTGTTTACCTTAAAAAATATATGCTTTTGAATGAAGCTTAACCTTTCATGAAAAGCACTATCTGAGCAAATAGGATTCATATGGTCCATCCAAGCACTTATCACAGAAATTAAGAGTTGCAGAATTAAGTCAGGGTGAGACTAGAGATCCTAGAGAGAAGAGACAATTTTGTAAGAATTGATGCTGTTGTAACACCAATTGTATTAAACAAATGTTCCAAGATGAGTGGTAAGGGAATTCACTATATTACAAATGTGTAGTGGACTCTTGTTTCAGATGGGGTGTTAAAATTGAGGGTCTTGATCATATGGGATCATTAATGATCCCATGGTAAATGTACTTCGTGTTGAAGGAGGCAGGTTTGTCAAAAGCTTCTGGAAAAATTCCAATGGCATAATTACATCCTATCTAAATTCCCTGTGTAGTTTCAACTGGATAAGGTATTTTTCACTTCTAATCCAAAATTCAGATAGAGCTTTTCTCTGCACTGCTAAACAGCTGCTGCATCCCCCACCGGTGGTATTTAGAATTGGACTCAGGTGGGTTTTCTATCAATTCTATGACTATTCCTCTTTGCTTTCCAAGTTTAATAAGGGATCTTTTTGAATATTGGCTAATATTTACATTACTAAAAGTCTCACTACATTGGGGTACCTGGTAAATACAGATTTTTTTTTTTTTTGAGGGCTGTGTCACTGGCCCTCATATGTGGGAACCGAACCGGGGCCGCTGGCTTCCCAAGCCAGCGCTTAACCACTGCACCACTTGGCCGGCCCAATACAGATTTTTTGAAAGGGAAGTGACCTCAGGGACCATCTAGTTTTGCATCCTTCTTTCATGGGAGAAAATAGAATTGCTAATGAGTTAGCATATATCCAGGGCCTATTAATGTGGGTGTAGAAATATTTAATTAATGACTGGCCCAAAGCTACACAAATATATGATATCAGATCCAGAACTCTTAACCCTGGATCACCTGGAGCTCATTTCACTATGCTATTGTATTTTATATATATTTCTATTAATAATAAAATGGAATCTCCTCTTTCTCTCTTCCTCTGTCTCTCTCTGTCTCTCTCTCTCTGTCTCTCTCTCTCTCTCTCTCTCTCTCTCTCTCTCTCTCTCTCTCTGGGGTAGCACAGGTCTAGCCATGGTAATCACCCCATTGTCTGATTCTTTTCCCACATTGTGTTGGCTGATAATGCATTATGCTCAAAGTTTCCACAAGCTTGCTGTGACTTCAATATGCCTGCCACATAATAGGAGCTTGATAAGTATTTATTAATACATGAATAAAAATAAAATAACCGCATCTGGACAGACCATGTTACAAGCGGAATGGAACAAGGCTGAGAGTCAGCATCTTGTCCTCGTTCTTCTTTTTCCATAAATTAGCTGTATGACCATTTAACTTCCCAGAACTGGGACTTTCCCAGCTGTAAAGTGGGGAGAGAGTTGACTAAATATCAACAAGTCACTTCACAGCGCTAAAAGAATTGACAGGTTTGACTTTCAAACCCTTTGCATCCTGTTAAAGAGGGGCCTAGCAATAAGCAACATGGCAATCAAGAGGCTACAAGTCAGGCAGTAGACGAGTGAGAAATAAAATGTCTCCATTATGCAAAATTAGATAACTGGTCATTGAAAAATTTCAAATTATTTTATTTCACTACCACAGGACAACAATTATATTTATTGCTCAAATGATCACTTTTCTTAAAAATTTTCCCCTTGAAAAAAAATCTCATTTCTATACACAGGCAAAGTTTCCCATTTGAAACTTTTCTAATTTGAAAGGTGTCCGTTGGAAAAAATCTTTAATTACAGTTTATTAGAGATGTTTTGCTTTGTTGTGAAAATGGAAAATACCTGCAATACTTATGCTGTCAGAGGGTGACCAAGGTCATTGTTAGGAAACTCTGTCTTGGATGGATATGATGTACAGGTGGGTATTTTTTGGTCAACACTTGGCTGAGAAGGCCTCCCATAGGCTTTGCTCAATTTGCTTCTTGTTCTATAAATCAACCCAAGTTTCTAGTTCTGTATGGGGATAGATTTTCAGTGATTGCACTGTTCAAGTTCACAATGTGTACCATGACTTGCATTATTTCTTTGTACTGTACTGTCAAATGTGTCGATTACAATTTGGATTTCCTTTTCCATTATGTCCCATTATCCAAGCATCTGATTTTGATCCTATGGCAATGCTTAGTCACATTTCCGAATGTTCTTTATGAAGATTGGGCAATATTTTGTCACAATCATGTCAAAGACCTGAGCAAGAAGAGTAAAGCATCACATAATTTCACCCAGCCAGCATTTTGAGGCCATTTTCCTTTTAATTACTGTCAAATTCAATTTCACACCTTTTCATTCTTTGTTTAAGGATGTACTTTTCTAGGGAATATAAAATATTAACTGATATTTACACTTTGCACAAACTACCTATTAATCTTCTGATGAAACAAGTTTAACTGTAAGTTCAAAATTAATTTGAAGTTGATGCAGATGACTATTATGAAAACAGAGAAAATGAATTTCCTATCGAGTAAACATGCTTTTTTAAACCTTCTGTTTGGTCCAGTACTTGTCTAGTAAGGGTCACAATAATTCAAGAAGAACATGAAAAACTAATATCTTAGTTGTGCAACGAGGAAAAAAAAGTGGCTGCTCAATATCATTTATCAAAGTAAGAAGAAAAAATAAAAAAATAAAAACAGAGTCCTATCCAGTGGAAGGTCACAGCCAATAACATTTCTGCAAATAGAAAAGGATGCTGAAACATCAGATGTAAATTGCTGTTTGCTAAGAATTTTAATGGAATTCTACGTCACATTATAAAATGTTTAATTGTAACCCCATTTTAATAACACCATCTGATTAAATGAGAAGACGCCTTGCTGATCGCAATTACAATCTGTCAAACTGCATATTTATTTACAGTTTGGTTTTCTAAAACCATAAGATAAAAAAAGAAAACTCTATTCAGCTTGTCAGGAAACTATAATTATTGTGTATCCTTCTGTCAGTTTCTACATAAAACTTTTGGTCCTAAATGGATCTAATTATATCTACATCAACATTTTTATAAACGCTCCATTTTTTTCCCTCCATCTCAGTGAAATCTTTGTCGTTAACTAGGAAAAACATATTCTCTTGTTAAAAAAGGCATTAGCCAGCCTTGTTTGCTTTCTTTCCTTCAAGATGTTATAAAATAAAACATCCTTTCCAAAATATAAAAATATTTGCTTATGTCCCTCTCTCTCTCTCTCCTGGCATGAGATTATGAAAAAACAACAACAACAAAAAACAAAACAAAACAGTTTTGGTCTGGCAACACTGTTTGCAACCGTCTTGGACATCATGAAATTCCTTCAGTGTGCAGCAATGAAAATCTAAGTCTCTTTTCATAATTATATTCTGATATTCAAGGTCCAGGGCTCCACCACAGATACAAGTAGGAAGGAGCAAGCAGCTGGAAACCTCGAGGGAAGGACTGGTCAACTGGGGTGTCTTTCCTTTGAGATCCTCCCCACCACTTCTTTTCAACCCCCTCTGTGTTTCCCCTGCCCACCAACTTGCCAGGCACTCAGTGGCTTCATTCTTTTTGGGGTCATTCATTTTGCCATACACCCCATGGAAATGTCCCAAACATTGAATATACATCAAATCAAACATGTTTTACCTCTTGTCTTTTTGGGGCTTGCTTAGGTGAAACACTTGCTAATTTCACCTATATATTTATGGTGTGGTGTTCATGAGTGATAATGCTTAATATTCTGCCCATTATGGGAATCACAATTATGGACATCAACTAAAATCTAATCCAAGAGTCAATGAATTCATTTAAAGGAGTGCCAGGAATATGGTTTTCAGGAACAGAGGCAGCAAATAGGATAGTCTAGGACAAGAGCCTGAATTGGACCCTCCTCATATCCTACTCCCTAGTCCAGTTTTGATGATATTCTCTTATAGACCACTGGTCTAGTTCAGGTTAGTATAATCAATAGCAGAATAAAACCACTGCAATTTCTCGAGGGCACAGCTAGATGCCCAGTTTCTTATATGGAAAGCTTATATGAGAAAAGTAATACGAATTCAATTAATAAGATCTCAAACATACTCAGTATCTTCAAATATAGAGCAAGATCTAAACTTCAGAACTGGAAAGAGGAACTGTAATTTGTTAAACGAGATAATTATGTGATCTTAAAAAAACACTCATGGTAGAACTGTACAGAAATCATATTAATGGGGAATTTGGATGTTATCATTTTCAACCTTTTACACATACAATCTAAACACGGCACAAAGGCCTTTATGATGGGACCTGGCAGGCCCACCTGGCAGGCCTCCTCTCCCCCATGCACCTTACACTCCTACACCAATCTCCTGTTTGACAAACACGCTACTCTGATTCTTCTGCACCTTTCTTTGATTATTCTGTTTTCCCTGCCTGGAAAGCCTACCTGGTTCATCTGGGTCTCACTACTCCAAATATTATAAACTTCAGCTTGGAAAATCTCTTGAAAGCCATTCCTGAATACTGCCAGCAGATTCATAAGCAACTTCCATGTTCTTTATGCAATTTGTTCATACTTCCTCCAAGGTAATAATCAAAACGTGCTATCTATCTGTAAGGTCCTTTATCTGACATTAGAGGCAACAGCCACAGTATCAATGCAAGTCCTATGCCTAGCACAGTGACTGCAACACAGACGACACTCAATATATATTTGCCGAATGGATTAAGCCAAGCATCTTGTTTATCATTTTCTGATGGAGAGTCCTTTTGCCTCAAACTGTCTCTTAAGGACAAAAATTACTGCAGCCTAAAGCAGACTGCTGAAGGCATTGACAGTTCTGTTTTATACAAAGTGTTTTTTTTGTTTTTTTTTTCATACACAGTTGAAAATTGCCTACAGCTTTCTCTCCTTTTTCATCATTTTGTCTTCTGGAGTTTCTTTTTAACAGGATGACATTGGCTATCTTCCCTTGTTAAGAACTAGCAGGTTTGGAGATTAGCAAATTTCAGAGAATATAGAACAACTGTAGCTCTGTGGTTTTTAACACTGGTTGCACAGTAAAATTGCCTGGGGAGTTTTAAAAAAGGATTAATCTTTGGATGCCACTCCAGAAGAATGAAAGTAAATGATTTTGGGGTGGGGCCACAAGCATTTGCCTCCTGATGAGCATTTAGGCTTGACAACATAATTCTGCTATTCAACTGTGGACCCTGGACTAGCAGCTTAGGCCCCACCTCTCAGGCCCCACCCCAGACCTGCAGAATCAGACTCTACAGTTTAACAGTTCTCAATGATTTTCATACACATTAAAGTTTGAGAAGCACTGAATATATCTCTTAATCTCTTTCAGATTTCAAGTTTCCACAGAGTTCATCAGAAAGCAGATCTTGTTTCTGACAGGTAACATGGCAGGGGAGGTGGGAGAGCTGACCCCAGCCATAGGGACCATTTCAGCATCATGTGAATTCCCCTCATTGCCTCCCACTTTGATGCAGTAATGCCCAAATTTGAATTAGGGCCTTCTGTAGTTATTGCAGTAGTGAAGGAACCCATATGCAAACCATATAAATGTATACATGTATTTGACCAAGATTTTCCAAGTCTCCACAGAGGCTATCAAGAGTCATAAAATACAAATTAATTTAATAGCATTACTGAATCCTTTGGATGATATATATTTAATATATATTATTTATTGATTTAATATATATATTTATATATATAAAATCAATGGATCTTGAAAGTTCAACTATTGTAAAGTTGGATGAATTTGATAAATATTTGAAACTAGAATGTAAAGTTTGGGAACTACTAGAGTTAAAGATATTTTTTTTTAAAAGATTTTATTGGGGAATTGGGGGAGGGGAACAGTGTTGGGGGATTGGGGAAGGGGACCAACCAAGTTGTTCTTCAATCATCGTTTTGGAGGGCACCAGTCGCCATCTGGCTGCCCATCAGTAGCTTATGGCCTCTAAGCTCAAGGTGCTGTGTTCAGTCTTAGCTGTGGGTGGGTGTAGTCACCATCCCATGCGGGAGTCGAACCTGGCAGCCTTGTTGTTAAGAGCACATGCTCTATCCACTGGGCCCTCCGGGCGGCAGCTCAGCTCAAGGTTCCAAGTTCAGACTAAGTTGCGGGTGGGCGTAGCCCACCATCGAACAGGCAATCTTGTTGTTACACCAGCTGAGCCATCCTTCCACCTGTTGGCAGCTCAGCAACAGCTCAGCTTGGGCGCAGTGTCACAGGCCCATATGGGAATTGAACCAGTGGCCCTGTTGCTCAGAGCTCGTGCTCTTATGCCAATTCTTAACCAACTGAGCCGCTCGGCTGGCCCAAATTAAAATTTTAAGAACAACCTGTCCAAGAGAGGGAAGATGTTTATTGGATCATGTGTGAACATAAAAGACATGAGGTTTCAATGTCGAACTGGCTCTTTATGCAGTGGATACTTTTCTTACAAGTATCTAGTAGGTGGCCCGCAAGGATGTTGTGACAATAGAAATTAGATGTTTGGGAACTTATTTCTGTCTTCTGGAATACAATTTTGATGAGCATGATTTGATTGCATCAAAATGTATTTTACAAACACATTTTAAAGGGCCTGTTTCCTTAATAGCAGTGGCCCATAAATTCTTTCATAAAGAAATAGGCCTGAAGAAGACTTATTTGTATTCTTATAGTTTAGCTGTATGTGTCCCCTACCCTGGGTCGTAGCTCTAGTCTGAAGCTATTGCTGGTGTTTATCAAGGAGATCCAAAGAATAGTTACAAATAAAAACAATCATGGTCAAATGATCTTAGGATCAGCAGAACATGCCTGTTGGACAACAAGAGACATGTCTTTTTCTAAAAATAGTTCTATATTTAATTGGTTGGTAAAATATTTCCCAGCTTTTCTCATTTTTTTCCTTCAAAGAAGCATTATTCCCTAGAACGGATTTTGTAGTCTTTTTCCTTTTCACTGTCAAATTACATAATCTCTTGGTAGTCTTCCAAATTCCCTTAGCAGTTTATTTCACGGTTTAATACAGGATGGCCCATTTTAAGCAGTTGTCTTTGAAAGTGTTGAATGGAGACTGTTTGAAATGGGTCACTCTCAATTTAGGACAAGGGTATTCAATTTAATATCTTGGATATATATCTGCAGAGATCTTTAGAAATGTCCAGACACAGTGGCAATACTTTGAAACAGAATGGAAATACATAAATAAAATAAGAAATATTTAGTTCTATTCTAAATTTTATTTGAATTGTACACTTATTTCTCTTATTTATTATACATATATGTGTACATACATATTGAAAATATTTGTACTTTTTCTTACTAAATCCAGTCTATTTTGATAATTTAAGAGTTAAATTGATGAAATTCACAATTATGAATAGTATTACACCCAAGGTAAGCCTTTACTGAAAGTTATGTATTGTTCAGCATTGATTAAATGCTGCTGACATGGCTGAACTGAAGTGATTGTTTTGAACTTCAGAGGAGGATGATCAAGTCCTTTCTGAGCAGAAAAAAAGAAGAATATGTAATATGCAAGTTCAATTACTTTTCAGTTTAATTCCCCTGCTACCACTCCAGCTAAAGTCACAGGTTTGAGCTAAAATAATGGAATTTTGGTCTTCCAGAAAGTATCTTTGAAATGGACTTTGGTTTTGTTATAATTCCTTCTGTTTATAGAACTTTTTCCTGTTTGTCTCAAATTTAATGAATTCAAATCAAACACGTGTGATCTACTTTAATTTATTCCATGCATGGATTTAAATAAAGTTTTCAAATACATGGTTTTACCCACTCCCAGGCATAAGGAAACTGAAGACAGGATTTAATTCACGTTACCAGCTATTGTTAGCTTAGATCTTGAACTAAAACTAGTTCAAACTCTCCCTATGATTCTTTGTGTGTTTTTAAGGCAATGATTACTTCTTTTTTTTTTTTTTTTTTTTTTTTTGAGGGCAGTGTCACTGGCCCTCATATGTGGGACCTGAACCGGGGCCGCTGGCTTCCCAAGCCAGTGTTTAACCACCGCGCCACTCGGCGGGTACTCTTTTTTTTTTTTTTTTTTTTTTTAAGGCAGCATGGATTTTCTTTTTTCCTTTTCTTTCTAGGAAGAAAGAACGGCATTTCTTTGTTTCAGACTAAGTTATTCTAGAACAGTGGTTCCCAAGCTTCCACATGCAACAGAGAACATGGAGGTCTCATCAAAGACAGATACCTGGGGCTGGCCTAGTGGCTCAGTTGGTTAAGAGCTTGCTCAAGAGTACGAGCTGAGCTCTGAGCAACACCAGTTCGATGCCCATCCCGAGCTGAGCTGACGCTGAGGTGGCAGGATGGCTCAGCTAAAAAAAAAAAAAAAAAAAAAAAAGACAGACACCTGAACCCAAGAGCCAGAGTTTCAGAAAGTGTGTGATGGAGCCCAAGAGTTTACCTTTCTAACAAATTCCCAGGTGTGCCAATGTTGCCCATCTGTGAGGGGCACTCTGAGACAGCCCATGGCATAAGAATGAATTTACCTGTCTAGACCCAGTGGAGCACATGGCACGGGAACACACATTTCTTTGTTTCTTTATCACCATGATCCCATTTGTACCAAATAAACATATCCTCTCCTTTCTGTCCACAGGCATAATGATTATAAGCTTGGACCTTCTTATTGTGCTTTAGTCATGTTTTAACTTTATGGTAAAAGTCTCTATCCATATATGAAACTCACAGAGTGACTTAGGAAAAGAATGGTAAGCCGTGCAACTCTAGTCATGGCGGCTCCTTTGATAACAAATCCTCCATCCACTCTTACTGACTAACAAAGTTCAAATGCCTTGCTTTACATTCAAGGGTCTCTGAACTGGCCTCAATCTGATATTCATTCTTTCATTTGCATTCATTCAATTGATATTTGTGAGACTTGGCTCTTTGTCAGGAATTATCTGAGATATTTCCACTTTACATACCTTTCTCTCTTTCACTCACTTTATGATGTAATGACATTGAATATTTTTGTTTGTTTGTTTTTGTTGTCCTTCATATGTGCCTCTGCTTGTATTGTTCCCACTACATTTTTTTTCTGTGTTTTTTTTTTTTTGTAAATTTCGGAAATAATACCTATTTCAAATTATAGGACTACATGATAGCCTATATAGCACCTAGCATGTTGCCTGGCATATCATATAGTTTGGACTAATGCTTGTTTTCTATTTTCTCTTCTCCTTTTCTTTACATTCTTAGTGCTTTACTTATAGTGTCAAAGTAAAGTTGTCTCCGAACTATTGCATTAGTCTGACTTATTGATGCATCGCTTCCTTTGTATGTGTCTGGTTAATTTATGTATTTTGTTTACAAGGGTAGCATTCTGCCTTGAAGCTAGTAGATGCTTAAAATAAATGTTGACTCTTAATGTTTTTATTACTGATACTGTGAAATATGAGGATGTTTTACAAAGACCTATTCAAAAGTGTGAAAAAATTTATTGCCAAATTTTTAGATGCTTGCCCCAAAAGAGCAATTTAAATTTATTTGTTAGAATTTAAGTCTCACTGAATTTTACTCAAAGTTAGCTTTCACTAAGTCATTTTTTTTTTGAGAACAATATAAATCATGTCCTGGTTACTGGGATGACAAGAGATGGAGAGAGAGCACTGAAAGTGTGCTCAGTGGAGCGGAGAGAGTTATACGTGACAGGCAGTCTACCTGGCCTCTTTCTGCAGTTGACTAAGTCATGGAAACTGGTATAAGTGGTGTTTGTCAAAATGGTTACCCAAGGAAAACGGTGAAGGTCATAGTTGTAAGCACCGTGCTGTCAATATCAATGTCTCCTTTATCCAGAGGCAATGAAGTATGATGGGAAGAACCTGAAGACAGTCAGGAGAGGTTGGCCTCACCCTGCCTTGGTAGCTGTATAAACATAGGGAAGCCTGAACACCTCTAACAAGTGACCTGATGGATCTGAAAAAAGAAGGATTTTGCCTCGTGATTCACGTAATTTCCAGCCCAACTCTCCAGATCTTTGATTGTTCCTATAAGACTGACACTGCAAATAGGTAGACTCTCCATTTGTTCTTGCAGTGTCTTTTTAAGAGAAGCCCTGTGCAAATCTCTAATCACTGCCCCTTCCACATTTACAGAAATTATCTAGTTTGAACATGGTTCTCTCTTCAGTAGCATTTTTCCCCTCAGAAGTCATTTGGCCATGTCTGCGGGGGGTTTTATTTGTCACAACTAGAGAGTTTGGGTACTACAGGCATCTAATGGGTAGAGGTCAGGGCCACTGCTAACATTCTATAATGCAAAGAACAGCATCCCCCTCCCCAACAAAGAATTATTCAGCCCAAAATGTCAGTGGTGCTAAGGTTCAGAATTCCTGATCTAGATAGTAAGCTAGATAATAACTTCTCTGTGAGAAGTTATTTTCTTTGGCATTTATAAGAGTTCTGGGCACAGAGGAAGAGCTCAATATATGCTTGTTAGAACTAAAAAAAAAAAAAGTTATATATTTTTTTAAATATCTGATATTCCCAGCACATTAATCATTCCTTTGAGATAAGATGTGAAATCTCTCTAAAAATCCATCTGTGACTCATGATGGGTGACGCATGGACTGATTCATTAACTTAAGTGTTCAGTCATTTATTAGGGCATATTCAGCCTTGTGTGGAAACAAGGAGTCAAGGCAGGAAAGAAGAGCCATAATGTGCCAAATATTAGAGTCAGACCAAGCAGAGCGTCAAAAGGAAATTCAGCCTGGGAGCTGAAGATCTCCTACCATCTTAAAGGTGTGCAAGCTATATTTAACTTTTTAAAAATTATTAGTAAATTATTAGTAATACAAAAGTGGTTATTTTTGGATTTTAATTACTAATCTATTGATAATAAGAATGAAATAAGAATCCAATCACCTAAATGTCCATAATCAACTTCAAACAATACCCAGTTGATATTCCAACCTAGATAGAAATGAACAGGTCCAAATTTCATAATTCTTTAAGACATAAATCTATATGACAGTTTTCCAAAGCCCAAATTGTTACTAATAGTTAAAAATGTTACCAAAAAGAACATTAGTTAATGGATACCCAGGTTGCCTCCATATTTTGGCCATTGAAATAATGCTGCAATGAACATATGGATTCATTTGTACCACTGAAGTGGCATTTTGGGTTTCTTTGGATAAATACCCAGAAGTGGGAATACAGCGTCCTTCATTGTCACTTGTTATAGCCTTTGTTTTAAAGTCTATTTTGTCTGGTATAAATATAGGTGTTTTTTGTTTGTTTGTTTGTTTGTTTGTTTGTTTGTTTTTCATTTCAGTTATATCTTTTCCATCCCTTTACTTTTACTTTTCCATCCCTTTACTTTTAGTGTCTTTCGATCTGAAGTGAGTCTCTTATAAGCAGCAATACATTTGGTGTTAAGACCCAGATAAATTGACTTGCGAGTCTCTCTCAGTTATACTCTGAACATCTCTAATAACTCCAAAATGAGTGCTAATTTCACCATATGACAAGCATTCTTTTCCTAACTAGATACCTGGAGACAGAAATTGGAAAGGAAAAGTTTCCAACCTTTTTTCTGAACCTCTCTATACATTTTACAAATATTTAACACAAATCATTTGCCAGTCTACCAGATCTTACATCAAAAAAAATTTTTTTTTTAACTGAACCATCCTGCCACCTGTTGGCAGCTCAGCTCGGGCTGGGCATCGAACTGCTGTTGTTCAGAGCTCAGCTTGTATTCTTGAGCGAGCTCTTAACCAACTGAGCCACTCGGCTGGCCCACACCGAAACTTTTTAACCTGAAATATTTATAATTGTTCATCAAAATTATGTCATTAAAGTACTTCCTAAATACCTCTTGGACTCTTTAAATCTCTGTAACAAGTTATGTTTTCAGTTTTCAAAGACATTTTTCTAGATACATTTTTGTCTTAATATTCATACTGCAAAAGAATGTTAAGTCCAATTAACCACATAGCTTCCATTATTATGATGTTATATTATCTACTCCCCCCCGCCCCCCCGATTTTATCATTTTGGGGGACTCTTATCAGATACGTTGGTGTGGGAAGAATTCTGTCAATCTCTTGGTCCCTAATTTCCCTTCTTTGTTGGATTAGACTGCTGTGGCTTGACACCATCTAAGGCATTTGAGCAGGGAATAATAGCTGCCCTTAGTTTAGGATCTTCCTAAATGGAAGAGTTATAACAATGTAAATTACCAATGGGATAATTCATATGGCTTATACATCAATCTCCCTTGTATCCTAATCATTTCTGTATGCTCTCTTGGGATTGTCCGGATTCAGTGCTTTACTAATTTGAGGTTCCCAGGATTGAAGTTGAAGAGAGCAGGGCAAGAGATAAAGGCAAAGATAAGATATAAAATACATTTAAATCATAAGATAGCATACTTACACAATTAAAGTGTATGTGTTTGTATGGTATGTCTGTGTGCATATGTGCATACAATACACATACCAAATTCTTCTACCTGCTTCTATGGAATCCCTGTTATATTAAGATAGGAAGTTTGACCTTTCTTAGAATCTTCAATTTCTTTAATCCATCAGACACAATACTGGATATATATGCATTTATTAGACAACTACCAAGTGAGTGCCTACCATGCAGCTCTTCTAGATGTGTGGGATAGAGCAGGAATTAGACAGCTAAGGTTTCTACCTCTTACAAAGTGAGAGGCAGTGGGAGGCAAATAATCAACTAGTTAAATAAACTAGATAATTCAGACAGTGATAATGCTAATATTTATTCATTTCTTTGCATGTGCACTTTACAGTGTTAAAACATGGTGATGTGATAGGGAGTGAGTGGTGGGGGCAGTGCCAGTTTAGACCATCATTTCTGAGAAGTGACATTTGAGCTGGAATCTGAATGTGAAGGTCAGAGGCAAGAGTATCCTTAACAGTGCAAAGGTCATTGGGTGGGAGGTGGGTGACAGAACACCAGTGTGACTGCAGCTCAGTTAGGGGCAGAATAGTATGACTATTCTATTCATTCACTCTTGTATGGAGAATGTACTAAGAGTTAGGAGAGGAGGCCAGATAGGATACTATTACTATAATCCAATAGAGGACGGCACTTTGGACTATGGTGGGAACAATGAAGAAGAAAACTATGTAGGTAGATTCCAAATATATTTTGGAGGAAATTCAGTCACGACTTGCTCATAAACAGGATGTCTGGAGTGAGGGGAAAAAGCCAAGAATGAACCCCAGGCTTTTGGGTTGAGCATCTGGGTTGGACAGTAATTCAAGTCATGTAATTCCCACTCAGTGAAACTCCCTCACTCCAAAAAATCTCTAATTTTGCCTGTGTGTAATCAATCATTTCTTGAGATCCTGTTCAAATGCTACCTCTATTAAGTAGATTTCCCCAATTCTTCATGTCATTTTATAACTCTGGTATAGTAAGTACCATGCTTTGAAACATTGCATGACTTTTAAAACACATACCTCATCTGTTTTACTAGTCACTTGAGGGCAGGGACTATTCCCATAAAATTTTTGCATCCTCTCCATCAATATTCACAGTGTCCCGTTTTAGGCCTAATCAATGTTAGTTAATTACCTGCTTCACTCTCAAACTGTACTGATTTGAATGATAGATTTTGTGGTAATCTTACATAGAGTTGATGCCTGCTATCCCCTAATTATTCTAAGACTCAAGGCCTGTGTATATGAATATAACAAAAAAGGAACAATTGGGGTTCCATTTAGGAATCTGCCAGATTCTATGAAGCTCTAAGGTAAAAATCTTCTGAAACAGAATCCAACCAAAAGAGAAGGGCACTGAGCACTGCAGAAATTGGAGCTCTGTCTGCAAATAGGAAATGGAATGCAGAATGATGAGTTGCAGACTTTTAAAGAACTTAGTACCGTAAATATCTTGTTTTTGTAGGTAAATATGCATTTTTGGTATTGTAGTTCTGTGTTTTTCCACTGACATATGAAGTGCAAAAGGTGTAAGAAGGAGGCATTTCCGAATTCTACAGTATGTGTTAAAGAGTTGTTCTCACCTCTGTATTTTTATACTAAGCAGAAGTAAGGAGGGTTTGAAATGAAACCCCTGATAACTGTCAACACAATAACTGTCTTGAACGCTCCTTCGAATATTCTCAAGGCAAAGAACCCATTATGAGGTTGATTCCTGTCAAAACATTTGTTTTCTCTCTCATGGATACAACCCCAATCACTTTCTCGTCTCAGACATTTTATGCCTAAGTAGCATCTTCTTCACAATTTGGACCAGATTCTTCCCTCCCGGGCAGAGCGCAGTCCTGTATTCATGGAGGTGCTTATCCAATAAACTGTAATAAGGAGATCTTCTACTTTATGTATCATAAAGTTGTCATGGAGGTGCCTGAGGAAACCCTTTTGTCACCCATGATTCGGCATTTATCTCCCAATAGATATTTGATATTTTCTCATTAGTAATATATTTGTTTTCAACATTTTGATAGATGGCCCCAGGAGAGTCAATTCCTACTTTCTTCTTGTTCTGGCCTCTATAGGAAACTTTATTGTAGTCATTTCTTTTCTGTTCACTTTGCTTGTGTTTTTTGGAATAATTTCAGATTTTAAAATTTCATCTCATATAATCATTATAGATGAGGTCAGAACATGTGAGACACAGTTGAGCTCATCCCCTCCTTTGCTGTTGAGCTCTTTACTGGCAAGAAGCATCCTCCAGATTTTACACATGGAGGGGCCTCAGCCACAGCCACAGCCCATGTCATTTGCACCAGCTGTATCTTTCACCCTTCACACCAAAGCTTTCAATGGCAAGTTTGATGAGAATTTAAGATTCACCCAAACTCTCCATTTGGTAACCATGCTTTTAAGCCTCGGAGAATTAGAGTCCATTATCTTTTTAATTTAAAAAGGTCCAAATTTTAAATGAACACAAATAAGAAAGCATTATGTTGCACATTTTATCAGTAACAAATGGTATAAAATTTGGATTGTTTTTATAAAACCTCACATGAGATAAGAAAATTGCAATATTAGGGTACATTGAAGAGAAATCAGCATTTATCATCTGGTTATAACTTACTGTGTATGAGAACCTATGATGACTGGCTTACTTGTACTACCTCATTTAATCCTCACTACAAGAAGAGGAAACACAACATGCTAACCATTATCTCCATTTCACAAATGGGGAAACAGCTGAAGTACTCTGTGCCAGATACTGCTGCTAAGAAGGGCCCCTCTTTTAATCATTATATAAGAACTGGAACTTTGGACTCAATGAGGTTGTGTTGGGGATTCTCTGCCCACAGACATCCCTAGTTTCAATAGTCTTTACATTGTGCCAGTGAAATATACCAGCATTTTCACTCTATCTTTGCAATTCCCTTGTGCTCTGAGAGGTAGCTCTTTGCTATATCATGCTTAAGGGATTTTCTCCATAGTTTATACCACCTAACACTAACATGCCTTTTTACTGTGCATCAACTATTCCAATTAGACAGAGATGATGTATCCCTTCCCTATAGCTGTGGTGACTGATTGTATTATCTGTACCAGCACCTCGGTTCACTTAACTGACATGGTAGATCCATCCTAGACCAGATCCTGTTTGGGAGACCACACACAGGTCACACTCAACTAGTGCCTGGGTTAACTCAGATTGTGAATCACTATGAAAATCTCACTAAATGCTGACATGTTCAAACTCTACAGCTCCTCTTCTGAGGTAACTAAGCACAGCCTTTGCTGTAAAATATGTAGAATAACTTTCCTGCCAGTATCTGGCCCCATGAGGGGATCTCCATAGCCCTGCTCTCAGGGGCTGGGATATTCCATAGACTGGGTGAGAAGGAGGAGGTCACCAACATGGAGAGTTTTAAAAGGCACACTCTGGCCCCACCATCCTTCATGGGCCAGCAGTCTTATTTGTTCTCTGGGATATATCGAGGAGGGAACCTGAGTTCATGAGGGGATCTGAGGGGTCACACTGCTTATTTGGGACTTGGCCTGTCAAGACGATTCTGTGACCCTGGTCACATTAATTGATCATTATTGGACAGGAATGAAGAAAACTTGGTTGAAGTTTATTCACAATTCATTGTCTATTTCTTTGGCTTTTATCAATTAATTCCCCGTCACACCAAATATTCAAATTTTTATGAAGAGAAATATTGATATGAACACATCAGAAGAAGCAGCAGGATTTAATAAAGAGATGGAAACATTCCTAGCTCATTTCAGATCTGCTATTCTTGGCAAGCTGCCCAGAATGATTTTTTTTTTTAATTTTTTTTTTTAAATTGGGGAATTGGGGGAGGGGAACAGCATTGGGGATTCGGGGAAGGGGAACAGACAAGTTGCTGTCTTTTTGCTCTTCAGTCTAGTTGTGGAGGACATTGTTTCACTGGCCCATGTTGGTATCGTCATTGTGCTCTATCCGGATGAGGCAGATCGGTCTCTGGCCTCCGGATGAGGCTGGTCGCTCACTGTGGCCATTGGCAGCTCACACTGCCTGCCGGCCGCTCACGCTGGTTGCCAGCCACTCACTGTAGCCCATGGCAGCCCACTGCAGCAGGGGCTGCAGCCTACACCATCACCAGGGCTCGCACAGCCCAGCTCCAGGTGGAGCTGTTGTTAGCTGTAGAGGGCAGTGTCACTGGCCCTCATATGTGGGATCTGAACCAGGGCCGCTGGCATCCCAAAACCAGCTCTTAATGAATGTGCCACTCAGCCGGCCCCAGAATTTTTATTTATAAAATAATTTAAATATCTTTGAACTTTTAAAAGTAAATTTTGTATATTAATGATGGAGGGGCAAGAATATCTTGAAGTTGGCTGATTCACGGCAAATGGCAGATAATCTACCTCCTGGTCATAAGGCAGAGGTGCACAACCTTGTCTGTTAGTACAGCCTGTTGCTACCTGAGGAGGTGATACCATCTTTCATGCAGGAGAGTTAATAATTTAAATTATTGGACTTTTGGCAAATAGCTAACATATTTTATTAGCTAGAATGCTAATTTATTCAACATGATGACTACAGAATGTACTGAAACTATTAAGTACTAGAAATATATATATAAATATATTTAAAGATTTTATTGGGGAATTGGCGGAGGGGAACAGCGTTGGGGAATCGGGGAAGGGGAACAGACAAGTTGCTGTCTTTTTGTTCTTCAGTTTAGTTGCGGAGGATGTTGCTTCACTGTTGGTATTGTCATTGCGCTCTTCCCGGATGAGGCAGATCGGTCGCTGGCCTCTGGATGTCGCTCACCGCGGCTATTGGCAGCTCATGCTTGGCTGCCAGCCGCTCACGCTGGCTGCAGGCCACTCACTGTAGCCTACGGCAGGCCACTGCAGCAGGGGCTGCAGCCCACACCATCACCGGGGCTCGCACAGCCCAGCTCCAGGTGGAGCTGTTGTTAGCTGTAGAGGGCAGTGTCAATGGCCCTCATGTGGGATCCGAACCGGGGCCGCTGGCATCCCAAAACCAGCGCTTAACCAATGCGCCACTCGGCCGGCCCAAGTACTAGAAATATTAACCTGGTATCTCAATTATCCCCCACAACCACAGCATGATGTAAATATTATTGTTGTCCTATCATTCTCTTTTCTTTTACAGTTAGGGAAATCAAGTAATTTGTTAGTCACCCAGTCAGAATTCCAAGCTCAGGCTTTTTTTCACTGAACTATATGATCTCTCTTTTCCTCGGCTCACTCTGAGTATTATTAGTTCAGCAATGTAAAAATAAAGTGCAGGAAAAAAAGACAGAATTGCAAATGTTGTCTGGGCTGGCATGGGTCAGCATGAGCGGTGATTGCCCAAGCCCATCAGGACACATTCCATAGGAGAGAGGTAGGGGACAATGGGCTCAATTAAGGATTTCCATGAAATGTTTTGGGGCCTGTGCTGAGTACGAGGCATAGCCCCTGACTAACCAGAAATGCAAGGTGACAAGTACCACAGTCTGCCTGCTTTGCCACCTACCAGCTATCCACCTGTGTAATGGGCCTTTGAGTCCTCTGTCCCTACTGGGTAAGATATGGATTATACCATCCTCTCCTGGTGTGATTGTGGGGATTAAGGAGGGAACTGTGTGTAAAGCTATGTGTGTGCAGGACTTGGAAAGAGTAGGTGTTCAATAAATGCCACATGGCTGTTCTTAGAACATCCCATGGAACATGGACACTAATAAATAGAAAAGGAATGACAGATAGTGTAAGATAGTATAAGGAAAACCCAAACAAGCAGCTGTGGGCCTTTAATGGGTAATAAAACAGCTGACATGAAGTACATGTCTGGTTCTGCTTGAGGGCCTCCGATATACAGACCTATTCAATCCTTCAGCAACGAGAGACGTGAGAGGCGAGAGAGTGAGGTACAGAGAGGTGAAGTCACTTGCCCACTGTCACCTGCAGTCAGTGAGGTACCAGGCAGGGTCCAATGGCAGGCTGCTTCGCCCCAGAATCAGCTGGCACACAGACCACTCACACTGCTTCTCATGAGCCCGGTGCCATTAGTTGGTTTCTGCAGTTGACCACAACACTCCCAGGACAACTGAAGGAGGGTACCATATCTGAGAACTCGATCTTATGTAGTCTCACATTTTCACTGTTTCATGTATGTAACCCTCATCTTCCCAAGTGAACTGTCAGCTCCTGGATTCTAACACTCACTACACATAACACCCAGCAGAACTGAGGCACAATGAAGACATTCCAAAAATGTGTGAGGAGTGGGGTGAAATGTACAGCGAAGCTCAGCTGCCGAGAATGAAGAGTGTCTGCTGTTTGCTGGGAAAGGCGGCTAGCCTCATCTGCTGCTCTACTAGAGATGGGGCTGCTTTGGGCATGAAAAAAACAACCACAGAAACAAGAAAGTACCCCAGGTAACCCAGTAGCTATTAACCAAAGGTCCCAATTTGCATCTGCCCAGTAGGGGAATGGCCTTTACTGGCCACTGATACTCTCACAATGAGTTAAGAGTCCCAGACACACAAACACGATCAACACACAAATATGTTGCTGTATATGTTCATGTAGAAAGAGAGACAGAGGGATATATAAATATAGATGTGAATAGCATAGTTTTATTCTATGTGAATAACCATTACGTGGTCAAGCCCCACTAGTCTCCTCTTCCTGTTAATTGTTCAAGAGCTATAAGATATGTACAACTCACAATAGAAAGGAAATGTTTTTAAATGCTAATAGTTTTGTTTGTCTTTTGATAGTTGTAACAATATAACCTTTATAAATCTACCATCTTAAGAATTGAAGAGGAGCTTATGTTTCATCCAGAGCAACATAGAAAGTATGGTCTTATCACAATTTGGTAAACCATTATTTATGTCTGCTGGTTAGCAGAGAATGTGATTAAATATGCAACACATATAAAAGCATGAAAAATTTTAATCGTGTAAAATTTTGGGGGGGTTGAATATTTTTTATTAAAGGTAATCAAGATTTTAACTTAAAAACTCTTTACACGTCAAAGAATATAATACTTTTAATAATACTTTTCAAATGTAACACATTTTGAGAAAGTTTCTTGCCTATAGAAAATTGAATTACTATCCTGAGCTACAAAAAGGAGTTTAATTCTCCTTCTGTCAAATAGTGCTTAGATTTCCCTGGGAATTTGTACATTCCATTAAATTCAGAGAACTTCAACTATCAATTCTGTTATTATGTATTTATCAAAATTCTAAATATATTTATTAGGTGAAGGAAAAAAAAGACCTATTCTCTGGATGATTATGGCACTTGTGAAATTTTAAATGATCCAAATCAAGAAAGTTGAATCTAGTATTTTAACGACTGTACCAAATGGTCTGGTCAAAGACCCTGAGCACTTCATGCCTTTTCTCCAATGGAGTGTGTGTTGCTTTTGGCAGAGAAACGTATGTAAATGGCTAATAGAAAAAGATAAACATTATGTTCCTGTAGGTAATGCTTGTCTACATAAGAGAACTCAGAACTTTCAAACTGGAAAAAACTGAAATTGAAAAAAAAAAAAAACCTGCTCTTAAAATGTTCCCGTATGCTCTAGATAAGAATAGTTAATGAATAATGAAGGAAGTGGTGTCTTGAAAATGAGACTGGCTCATTGTTCTCCTGAATAGTATTTTTGGCTAATTCTCCTGTGACTCCATGACTAAATGGGTTTATGACGCATCATTTTAATGTTAATAATCTATTTGCACAAATCAAACAAACAGCAAGTCAAAGATTGAATCATTTTGTAATAATAGAAAAAATCGACACTGGTCATATTGGCCAGTGTTTAACAGACATTAATTCTCCACATTGCTCATTCTGCCCCCAAGGTTTTAGGGGACTGGACAGAAATAAGTTTCCTTCTCAGAAGTCTAGTAATTTTACTAATAATTTTTCTCTATAAAAACAGCTCTATTCAGAAAATAAGAGTATTCATCTCAAAAAGATCAACTATGCATTGTAATTAATTGTCATACATATCAATTTAATAGTGGCATAGGTTAGGAATAATTAGTAGTAAGTTAAGTATTATGGCTACAATATTGGATGCAAGCTTAGGACTCAAATTCATTTAGCTATATTGAAAGTATTATAGCAGGCTAATTTAGCCCCCGTGACACATGACATTATCCTTTTTTAGAAACCGGAATATTTGCACCATTTTAGAAGACTACACGACTGCTTACAAGTATCATCATTAAAAGCAATTAACTGTCTTCTACTATCTGGAGAAAATACAAGGGTTTCAATGGGGACAAATGAGTTCATCTTTTCAATCAGCAATTGTTGTTGAGGTCCTACTATGTGCTGTGCACTACTTATAATATTGTTATCAATCACTTCCACATAAAACATCAACAGTGAAACCAAGTAAGCTCCCAGGGTCTTAGGTTCTATTTTTTTGTAAAGAGCTAACCAGGCAGAGTGAGAGGGAACAAGGAAGTTTCCTTTCCATGGGAGGGCATGTCCTGAGTGTTAATGCCAAAAGGAAAGGAAGGAAAGAGAAAGCAAGAATGACAGGTGTGAAGTGCTTGGCTCAGGGCCTGATTTATAGTCAGGACTTGATATATGTTATCATTGTTATTTATGGTAGCGGGGTGAGATTGGCACATTCGCTGGACCTGCAATGAGGAGAAAAAGTAAGCAATGAGCATGGAGTTGCAGAAGTGGCCAGGGGAGGGCTGCATTCAGTCTGACGGAGCGCTCAGGAACACGATTTCTCTACTGAACAGGCGTCTGTTTTAACTCTCTGTTTATTCTGCCCACTCCCAACTCTTTTTTATGCAGGTTCTGTGCTGCTTTTCCCAACCTCCCCCTCAACACTTCAGGAAACATTTTATTAACAATTTGGAGGTTATAGTTAGTGACTGGAACCTCACTGCCAAGGCCTGGGGAGTCTGAGTTATAGGCCTAGTTAGGATGTTTGTCCAAGGACAATTATGAGTACATAACTCTATTTTTCTTCCCTCTTTTTGTTTGCTAAGGACTATTTAAATAATGGATACCCAAGCAGAAAAAAAGATGACTTGAAGAATAACACCATGATGGCCTTCCCAGATGTGTGCTGTTAGGACGTGAAATGAGTTATGCAGAACAAAATGGGAAACTGCTGGCTAGATACCAGTACAGCAAGGAACACACCATGGGAGTGATCGATGGGTCAAAAATTAAATATGTCTGCAATCAATGATGCTATTAAAGAGCCTATCATAAAATGTCCATGAGAGGGAGGAGAATTATTTGAAAAATTCAGAAATTAATCTGCAACCTCAGACTCTACTTGAAGCTCAGCCTCTCATTATAGCCAGCATTCCTTAAGATCAAAAATTTTAAAAAAAAGTTAATTTGATTTAAAAGTTGAAAAATATGACTTTTGAGGAAAGATAAAAAGCATTGGCATTATTTGGGCCAGGTAAAACACAACTATAGGATTGACTTAACATCAAATACTTGAATTAACTGTTCTCCAAGCATTCAGACGTCCGAAGCAGACAAAGTAGGCTGAGATTGCAGTAAGAGATTTTAGTTTAACTTTAATAAGGAACTTCCTGGAAGAAATCTAAATCTCTTACTGCAATTTAACTTAATGTTACAAGGTTAATTAAACACAAACAGGCTACCAAGGAAAGTTGTGGAATCTTGGCTCTTAGATAGAAAACCACATATCTTAAATGGTTTAAGTTTAGTCCTGCCTGGAATTAAGAGACTGGATTGAATAACTCCCAGAGTTTGCTTATAGTATATTATATAACTGGTTTTATAGCTTTTTAACTTCTTCCGTGCATGGGTGAGGCACACATCCATATGAACTCCAGGGCTGAATAAAAAGTACAACAAGCTCTATATACAAAGTGAATCTTGAGTTTTCTTACTTGGCATAAGAAAGGAAAAGTGTTATTTTTAAATTGGCTCCTTTCCTAAACACTATTAAGGAGAACTCTGGTTTGGAAAAATATTTTATTACAGCACTAAAAGATAGTCCCAAATCATTAACATACTGAGTCCATTGAACTACTTATCAATACCACATTCAAAGTCGTGTGTTTTGAGCAAAGAAAGGGCTTAAGTAGAGCTTTATAACTAACCACAAACAACGCTTATTTTTGGCCTTATTAGGAATTTGACATTAAAAAATCCCAACCCAAACCACACACTTTTATTATATATGGTCAAAAATAAGAACAGAAAAACCAGCCCATGTTTTCACAGGACTAAAGTGGTTTAATGCATTGCTCTCATGTGCTGCCATATTCAAAAAAGGATAATTTGTGGGGAAAAAAAACCAGGCTGTAATTGCTAAACATTTGATGAATTGTGGCATAATGCTAAATAATTACTCTTCCTCTTTTTTCTTCTGTCAAAATGGGCAAAATCATTTCTTTTTATTGCTTCCTCCCCCCTTATTTTTTAAAGAAACAAACCACTGTGACATCCATTCCAGTTAAAACTAATGCATCTATTATTTCATATCTAAATGGGACTGACATCATCACCGTGTCCTGAAAGATACTTAGCTCTAGTCCACTGTTACATACTTTGTGCATTACATGAAATAAAATATCTCAAGATTTTGAAAATATTTATTTTAAAAATAGCAATCAAATTGTCTGTAATCACATTTTCTGCTTGGCTTTGAAAGCTACATTATTCAATATGCCAGAGGTCCTTTCCATAATGGTAACATATTAGAAAGTCATGCTGCTCTAATACCTCTGACTTCCTTGATGGAACAGCACTCCCTATAGACGCAAAGGAACACTCCAGCTTAAGTCTTGTCCATCCTACACACCACCTACTGAAGTGATGGTTGTCAAAACAGTTGTACGGTGGCCTTTGAATGTAAAGTGTGCCATGACTGAACGCAAAAATTGACAATAAATCTGAGTACATACATTAAGCTTGCTTTTGTTGCCTAGAAAAATAAGGCATTTGGGAAATAGACCCCCCAATTTTATTGCTTTTAACATCTTTTTTCCATTTTAAACTCCAGAACTGGAAATTTGAAGCATTCAAAGAAATTGAAATCTCCTTTGTTGCTTTTTTCATTGTAAATTTTCTATAATGTGTCATTAGGAACCACACTCTACAAAAAGCCCAGGTCCTAAATGCATCCTTTCTGTGAGGCCATTCTAAAACTTTGCACGGTTTTTCTTTGTATGAAAGAGCTTCTGTTGACTGCACAAAGAACAAGCGATCGCCAGGCAGTGAGGCTTGGATGACTTTATACAAGGTTGTATTTTTGCTTTCCACCAATCCATGATTAACCCAGCAGTGAATGTACCAGAGTGCAGAAAAAAAAGGAGAGGCTCTTGATTTGAGTTTGTGGGAATCAAAGGATTTTTCTGAAACCATGAATACTTAACATGGACATTTTCTTATTCTACCTTTCTCCCAAAATAGTTCTGTAGTTTCTTTTTAACCTGAAAACACAGTCCATTCTCACAAAGTGACGTCACTTTCTTCTCAATGGCAGAATAACATTCCACCCTCCACCCAAAATGTTCTGTTCTTTAGATTCAAATATCTTAATAATTTGAATAATGCTAAATAATTGATTGGGCTTTGGGGGGTATAGGTAAAACACTGAGAAAGCTGAAGCAACAGTAGGAAAACTTACTAAATAACTAAAGTGACAAGCTGAGTGAGTAGTGACTCTGGATCACAGTTGTGTGGTCGATAGAGAATGAATCATAGGAAAATGCTAGGCCTGGGAAGGATCTCAGAGATCAACTACTCTTGTGGGTTTCCATCTCATTGGTGGTCAGAATTCTTTGTTCAAGTGAATTTTTATAAGAAATATAAATAAGTGAGACCAGTAGAACCAAAGCCCCTCTGGCTGATTCCTGTTCCCTCTGGTTCCAAGAAGCTCAACTTGGAGCCCATCATCTAGCCCAACACCCGCCCCTCCCCCAACCATTGGTTACAGGTGGGGTGCAATGATTGCCCATGGCTAGCATGATAGACTCTCATTCCAGGGTTCTTGAGTTTTGTTTTTTTTTTAAAGTGGGGAATTGGGGGAGGAGAACAGTGTTGGGGAATCAGGGAACGGGAACGGACAAGTTGCTGTCTTTTTGTTTTTCAATCTAATTGTGGAGGACATTGCTTCACTGGCCCATGTTGGTATTATCATTAAGCTCTTCCTGAGTGAAGTGGATCAGTTGCAGCCATTGGACAGCCGCTCACTGTGGCTCACGAAAGCTCACACCAGCTGCCGGCCAGCCCCACTGCAGCCTACACTGTTACTGGTGAGTCATGGCAGCCCAGCTCCAGGTTAAGCTGTTGTTCACCAACTTAGCTATAGAGGCCAGCGTCACTGGCCCATGTGGGATCCGAACCGGGGCCCTGCTGCTCAGAGCTCGTGTCTCAAGCCAACTCCCAACCAACGTGCCACTCAGCAGGCCCTCCAGGATTCTTCTAATCAGACTCCACTCCCTGAGCAATTACCCACTCTCAAAATAACTCGGGAATTTTGAGAAAATGGAAGTTTTGCACATTGTATCATCAATGGCTGTTTAACTCCGGCCTAGAGAATCAGAACTAATTGGCACTTATTTGACAGTGTATAATAATGAGAGTCTACCTTGTTTTATAACCTGGTCTTGGAAAATAGGGGCTTTAAGAAAATGGAATCTTTTTAAAGTGCCAGAAATCTACCCTCTCGCAGGAATCCTGATGGACTACTAACATAAAATGACACAGGCAAAAATATACAAAAGGGAAGTTGGGGAAATTTGGGAAGGAAAAAACTTCAACCTATGTATGGTTCATGCCTATATATGTTGATGGCAAATTTTAGACGGCAATCTAGATATTCTACCCTGGTGACCTTTTTATCAGAAAGGGATTTCCACTGAATATATATAGCACTTAGGGCATAACAGGCACTACTTTACAGATATTAACTGCTTCAAGGCTCACAATATTATGGGACTAAATATCTTATTATACCAATTTTATAGATAAGGAAAATGAGGAACAGAAAGGATATAGAAGTTGCTCAATGTTACACAGTTGGTAAGTGACAGGTCCAGAATATGAACTAAGGCCATCTGGGCCAAAGATGTTGATTTTAATTACAGTGGTTTACAAGGACACTCAATAAAAAGTAAAGACTTCTTTGGTTAATAGCAGGCTTTTCACTGTCTTTTTTTTTTTTTGACAGAAGTGAAGAAGATTAAGAATTAAAGTATAAATAACTCTTTTGGAAAATCATCTCTCTCATGCATTTTAACTTCTCTGAAAGAGTCATATAAGCTTGCTTTTCATATTTTATTTAACAGGCTTACATAATGCTTCAAATGTGCCAACCCCTAAACAATTCTTAAATATTCATTTAATCCTATAAGGTAAAGACTGTTATTATCCTTGTTTATAAGATAATGAAACGGGTATTTACTGAGCCACTGAGCAAGTCACTTAACCACTCTGACCTTCTATTTTCCATTTGGAAAACTAGGAGAATAATATTCATTCAGATATTGATTTTTAATTATGGACTAAATTTTTATATCTAATATATTAGACATTTATAGGAAATGCTTATAATCAGTGAAATTGTATCAGTTATATTGCCATTCATTGGGCATAAGAAACAAAGAAGTTTATCTTTAAAATAAAATTTCAAAAAAGATTATATATTATATAAGTTATATTATATAAAATAGTAACATATATAACATACACATATAATGATGCATAGATATTAAGCATTACAGTAACTTCTAAAATATATATAACACCTCAGTGAAAACTAAAATATTTTTACCTCTTTGATCCATTCAAATTTTAAAATTCCATCATGTGAAAATACTAACACAAAGATGCAAGTGCCATACTAACAGCAAAAGACTCAGCTTTAATAACATTGCAGAACTTTTGGAAAATAAAATTGGAAAGAGTTGAGCCTATATATAAATCTGTGTAGGGGGCTTATGCTCACAGGATTTTAAAATTTACAGCAAGTTCATTATTTAGAATCTACAAGTGCTAACTTTTGTTAGTTGTCCCCATATTACAGGTGATTTTAAAAGAACTCAGAAAGAGCACTGCCATTTCTAGGTGGGCAGGTTTTACATCCTAATTTCTATAGCCATAATTTCCTCATCTACATGAGCACTGATGACCTAAATTGTGTACTATTCATAAATATATTTCAACAATTGGCAGACCAATCAGTAATTGGTTGTTAAATTTTGTCATCACATTAGACATAAACAAGTTGCTAAGGAAAGAGTTTTAGCCAGATTTTACAAAGAAGCGTGAAGAGAATATTTTAGAGTCTTAAATTTCCTTTCAAAGAAAATAATCCCTTAGTACTTTTTAAATGTAAAATATGGTGATATGAAGGGTTGTTCATCTTTAGATCCATATAGTTGGGGATGATGTGAAAACAGTTTAGCAGCCCATCTTTCTATTTTCACTGTCACCGCCCTGTGTATTTCCTCAACACCCTTTGCCCAAATTATGACAACAGGCTCCTCAGACTTTCCACACCTCCAGTTTCTTACCACTGCTATACATCCAGAGAGGTGCCAGAAGAAATTTCCTACAACACTGCTTTCTTAATGCTTTTGCCTTGAGTGAAAACAGCCAATGATTGTTTAGAATCCATCATATCGGCCCACAGTCCTTTGGTTGGTTGTTGAAACCTTCAGTCAAATCTCTCACCTTCAAATATCCAACCTGCTTTTCAAATGCTCTCCAATATGCCTTTCCTTTCCTCACTGTTTGTCCAAATCAAAACCATCTTCCAAGCTCTGACTACAGTCCTACCTTTTCCACCAAGTTTTATAAACAACCCAAACCAGACTACTATAACCTCTTATAACTTGAAATTCCTATTGGGTTCATGGCCAGTAAAACTGAACTGAGCACTTTGCTTGGTCTAATGGCTTTGTGTCTCACTCTAATTGTTTCTTTCCTACTGATTCATGTTTTTTGTGTTTTTTTTTCTTGTAATTTATAAGCCCCTGAAGGACAGAGGCCATGTATTATCAATCATTGAGCTCACTGAATCGTTTAGACCATGGCAAGTGTTTCAAATGTGCACACTGATGAATGGCATTCTAGAAACTCAACAGCTCAAAGTAAGAAGTGAAGAGGCTCCTGTTTCTTTCTCAAAGGAATTAGTAGACTCCAGTACAGCTGACCATTCCCACTTCATTAAGTTTCTATTGCAACTTTATAGTGTATCAAACTCTGGCCCTTGGAATCCAGCCAGAGAGCCAAGCCTTGAAACAGGATCCTTAAAAATAAATTTAATCTCCAAATCTACTTTCTCTAAGACCACTCTAGCTTAAAAAATGGGCTTAATATAGATTTAATGTTAGAATCAACATCATTAAGTAGACTTATGCTTTCCAATATAGTAGCCACTAGGTACATGTGGCTACTTTAAACATAAAGTAATTAAAATGTAATAAAATAAAAATTAGCCTCTCATTCACACTAGCCACATTAAAAATAGCCAATGACAACTGTTATTAGACAGTATGGATAATAGAAAAGCCATCATCACAGAAAGTTCTATTGGACAGTCCTACAGCTTATTCAAAGCCTCACCAAGATTGTATTATTTGTTGGAGTAGCTTTTTATTTCTAGCATAAATGATAGGACCAGCACTGTGAGTAGGCAAAAGAGATGCCCACCTCAGAACATGGTTTGAGAGGTGGAAAGGCTCACCTTGCTAAGAACCAGTATGGCAAATTAGAGCTTCATTCCCTTTGTGTAGGCCAATCAGGTACCCTCTGACTTTAAAGTGTTAAAAGTTCCAAGGGAAATCCACTGTAAAGGGAAAATACCTATGTTGGGTTTTTGACAGTCGGTTGTGTGGGGATAGCATAAAGAAATTTGGACGAGCTGAAGCTCCTGTGAGGTTAGAAGAAAGTACAGTGGAGGAAGGGGCTAGAAAATGGTATTTCACAGCTGTGGCCAGGTCCAGTCCTGAGCACCATTCGGGAATGGATAGGAAATATGGGAAAATCCCACATGCATATTGATTGAAGTTACACAAGAATCTCTTAAAGAGTGGCTGGGTATTGAGAGGGTTCTAGGAATGCTAAAAAGGCAATTATATAAAGAAAAAAGTTTGGGAACTTCAACTATATAATTGAATATCTCATCATCCCTCCTACAGCCCAACTCCATTCACACTATGGGGAAGGAATATAGCAGGCAAGACTGGTATTTTACACACTGTGAAATGGGGTGCCTATAAAGCATGACATGGAGGCCTTATTGATTTACGAACTGGGTCTGAAGTCTTAGCCCAAAGAAGAATAGGCTGTGATTTTCATGGTGACTACTTTGAAATACGTTATTCAGATTTACACATTGAATACGTTTGTTCAAAAATTCATATTCTATTTTATAAAGTTATAGTGAATACTCTCAGGATAAATTTATATAGTTGGAATGTAATATAAAATACTGGGGCAACAGTGCTGAGAATTCTGCCTCTGCTAGTGCCGGGAACCCTTAGGAGAATCTATACATTATCATGGCATTAGGCTCTGGGTTTCATTCCCTAAAAAAACTACTTTGGGGTTTCTTTTGACACGACTTCTACCCCCTCACTTAATGTTCATGATTAACAGAAAAACCTTCCTGTGAAGTCATTCACGTAAGACATACAACCCCAAATGACTTAGATAAGTGATAATATGAAATGCTTTCCTATCAGAAACAACATACTATGAACAAGTTAATCAATGAACATGACGACACTGTTCAGTGACTTACGAAAAATGACAATAGAGTTAGTTGGACTGTTAAGTGATTGAACAACGGAAACCAAAGAGTGTTAATTCAAAGTCACTCGTTAACCTGAGAGTGTTTTATGACATGGTAAAAAGCTCTGCCCTTAGCCATATGCTACTGAAAATATTTTTCACTACTTGAGATATAGACAGAGTAATTAAGTTTTTAGATGTCATAAAAATCAGAAGAAAAGGTTTTAAGATAAGGCCACGTTTCTCAAGCATGGGATGCTCATTAAAAATACAGACCCCTGGACTCTTTGGGTTGGGGCTGGGAATTTAATATTTGCCAGTTTTCTTGGTGATACACATTCCCACTAAATTTGAGAAGTGTAGGATATTAGAGGAGTCTGAGCGATGACAGGTCCAATAGACTGAAACACATTAACGGGAATAAATTTTAAACATAATTATACCTTCAAAATAAAAATGAAAATTATTTTTTGCTTTCCTATTATGTAAATGTGTGGAATTTGACAGTGGAGAATAGGGTTGAAACCAAGTTTCACAGTAGTTCCTATTCAGAAGATGTGGGGGTCTCGCTTGTGGTGAGGAACCCTGCACTAGATGAGAAGTGGCACCTTTTAAGATAACTTTTTATCTGAAAGCTAGTAAGACAGTGTAACTCCATGAGAGGACAGTTCATGTCAAACAGTATCTATTACTTTGGGTTATAAATATGAGTGATCAAACGTGTAATTAATTGATTTTATCTAGATTTAAATATAACATGGAAAATTGCTTTAGGGTTTTATAGGACACTTATGGAGAACATTTTCCAAGGCTAAAAACTTATTCTGAGCTTCAGAATGCCATGTTATTACAATTTAAAGCTTCATGCTTTAAATTAGACCTTTCCCTCACTAGGACCTGTCTCTCACTCCCCACTGCAAATAAGTAAGCAGGTTCTTACCACAGAAATGGTGTTGGTAAGCAGTGCTCCATCTTGTCCCAGCATATTGGAGACGGTGATTTCAGGTAGGTCCATGTTTTGTGGATGAAATGGTAACAGGCCATTATGGTTCATTGGGTGACACAGAGAATGGTAGCCAGTTTCAACTTCATTCAGATGCACCAGCGAGTGGTCGGGGAGGGAAGGAGGAGTGATTGGTGGAATGTTAAAGTCTTCACTTTCCAGGCTTGGACCAGGATAGGACTGCAAAAACAACAGTGACATTATTGCAAATTATTATCCCCTTCTTCCTTATCGTGGACAAACACACATGACCCTGTCAGGTATTATTACAATCAGCATTATGGATTTGGAAAAGACATTTCAAACACTTAGATTATCCTGCTGCAATTTCACTATTATGCATAGAAGACATCGTCTCTAAGGCATATCCACCTCTCATACAAAGAGTGCTTCCATTAGGCAGTTTTATTTTTCCAAGAAGCTGAGCTCAAACAGATTTCAAAAGTCCCATTAAAATTTTCCAGCGTTAATTTAGCTGAATACATTTTTTCATAAGAATTGTGGGGAAGGAAGGCAATTTATAAAATTAATGTTTGATCAAACATGTTTCATAGGACTCCCTACTGTTCAGATCATGAGATGTAATAAAATGAATTCCAGAAGTACTGTGGCAATTTGCTTTTGGGTTTCGAAAAGCTATATGTGCACAACCAACAAAAAGGCAAGTAATTAGTAAAGAAATAACTTAAAGCATGTTGCATGAGTGTGGTTCCATAGAAAGTTTGATATATGAAAAAAAGGTCATTAAAAGCCATTTTTGTTGCAAAGATTATATCATTAAAATAAAATGAAGATTGCTGTCTTGATTTCTAGCTACTTACATTTGAATTTTCCCTAAGATTAGTATTTAGTTTTAATAAATAATATCACAGTCATTTAAACTCAGTTCAGCCAATTTTGAAAGGCAAAATAACAGTAATATTTTTATAACACCAATTTAGGAATAAAAGTCAATCAGTAAAATAAATAACATATGTGCAATATTTTTCTTCCAGAAAGTAGCTTTAGATAAAAGAAGTGAGGGAGTAAAGAAGAAAAGATTATATAAGGAAACTCCTGTTTAAAAACAGAACATGGTAAACATCAAAGGTATAAAGAGGATTGAATAATAAGATATTGTTATCAATTAATATCAAGACAGAGTGATACTGCGAAGTCCTTTATGGAGCAGGGATCCTCGTATGAAAGGAAATAATTTGGGTCCAGGTAATTCTTGCAAAGCCTGTCTTTCATATTAAGCGAGTCTTCGTAATGTTTGAGTGCGTGGGTAACAAGGACTCACTTGTCTAACAGCACAGCGCCTGCTGAAGTGTGCAAGATTTGAAATGAGCAGGCAGAGGGTAGGAGCCAAAGAAAGTAGTGTAAGGTATTCATTGGGTGTTCAGCCAATAAGCTTCATGCTCCTGCGTCCAAGCGCCTGGGGTTATTTTTTCCAGATGGCGTCTGTTTGTCTAACAGAAAGAAAATCTTCAAGTTGCACTTGCTAAATGTTGTACAACTTTTGATATATTTGTTTAGGTGCTGTCAGAAGACATGATGAAATAAAGAGCTACTTGGAACATCTGGAATTGAGACCTGGTCACATACAGGCACGTGTAGGTTAGAGATTGGGGGTATATGAAGGAAAGACTTGATTCATCTGCATATCATTTTTCTTAAATATCTAAAGTTCTGCGAAAAAATAAAACACCAGCTCTAAAAGTTCAATCAACAGTTACCAAATCTTTCTGCTTACAGTATATATCTCTTACATGAAAAACATATTAGTGCTCTGTGTCAAAATTAAACTTTGATTGAATTCTTACTTGTCTCATATATTGGGTTGTCGGAAAAGTCATGACTTATTTTTTTTTGTTATTCGTTGCAAAAATGCGTCATGACTTTTCCGACAACCCAGTATTTTAAACCTTGAGTCTTCTAGATCTAAACCATCAGTTTTTTCGTACAAGTATTCATATAGAAAGCAGCATAAAAGATGTGAAGTGGAGAACTGGGAGAGAGAGGATGCCTGTTTATTAATGTTGATTTCAAATATAGCACTGTATTGACTTCTTTGACTATGTGTCTTCATTTAATCCTTACAATAATCCTTTGTGTAGTTATTATTACCCTGACTTCCTGAAGAGAAAATTGAGACTCATAAGTTAAATAACTTATACTCAGCTGGTAAACAATCAGCTGAGTACAGATGAGTCACGACTATATGAAGGAGGAAGGCATTTTTATTGCTGTGATATTTACATAAGTATTTTAATTGTCACTATTTTAATTAGGTGGAATGATACAAAGTTGCTAATACCCAACTGTTTCTGATGCACAAAATTTCATAATTTAAAAATTAGTATTAACATTAATATCAGGTCTTTCTTTGTCCCAAATTCCACCCCAATGCCCACCCCACTAAAATAAAATATTTGCTCTATTAATCCAGCACAAGAAATCATACTTTGTTTTTTTGGTCAACATTTCAAAGTCTGAACTCATTGATATGCACCTTTAAGAAGTTAACTGGTGTTTGTTTGAAACATTCCTGAATAAGGTACAATTAATGCCAGCAATAAAGGAAAACCATGTTTTTAATTTTATAAATGGCAATAAACCTCTGAATATACCCATGGATATTCTACTTATGGTATGCTATAACTTTACATTCTAGAGTTTCTCCAGTAGTTAAATCTTAATTTGTGGTGTTCTAAGAAAGGTTTAATTGGTATCACTTTACATTCAGTGATAACAATTGTACTACAATTTAACTAAGCTATATGGTTTATTTTCATGTAATTACACATTAATGTTATTTAATCCATGCACTTATACACCAAAACCACAGATTCCACAACTTAACCGGTAATGGGTAGTTATGTGGATCAAGAATTTTAACAACATAAGGTTACTTAGTAGTTTCTGTTCTTTTACATAAGAAGTCATAATTGATGCCATATAAAAGTATCATGGCAATTGAATAAATGTCAAAATGTCACAGAACTTACAAAAACTTAAATGCCAGACTAATTACTAATTTCTCAACATTGATTTCTATGACATGGCATCTTTATTTTGATTTTTTAAAAAACTTAATAGGAATAAATTTGACTTAACGATAGTAAGTTATATATTAGCAGTTGGGGGGGATGTATTGCAATAGGATATGATTCAACATTTTTCCTTATTTCACATGAAGCTACCTGGTTAGAATCAGTGTACAATGTTTGTTTAATGAATTAACAAATGAATAATGGAGTGATTGCATACACAAGCAATGAATGAATGTTCAAATGACTCTTCAAAGGCATGAAGTTTGTGAATTCACAACTGTTATTCCATGGGCTTGAATACATATCCTGTATTCCCAAGATTGCAACATGGTATGTAACGTTAATCCTCAGTATGTCAGGAAGCCAAAAATATCCTGGTAGAGGTATAAAGGCTTAAGCAGCCTAAGAAAGGCTGGGACAGGGTAGTTTGGCATCCCTCTGTGGCTGCTGATCTGTTCCTCTGAAGTGGTTTGCATTTACCATCTCATAGTGATACAGAGGTCCCAGAGGATTTGTAAGGGTGCCTTTGGGGCCCCTTGACTCTCAGAAGTTGCTGGAACCTAATCCCCACTGCAGGTAGAACATCAAGTAAGAACGTGGTAGAAGCCTTGATTCCACCTCAGGGTCTCTTCAGGACAGCAGGTCTGATGTCCCATGCCTTGACATCAGCAAGGGCCTAATTAGACAAGTGGGCATAGAGGGAATGGGGGGGGTACTCTGATCATAGAAGATGAGGGGCTGTGTAGTTGGAGAATGCTTCTGTTAAGGCCATCCCTGGGTGACACAGTGGACCTGCTGTACTTGTCAACAGACTCAGGGTCCTTTTTTGACATGGGCTTATTTTCTTCTTCAAGTCTTAGTGAGGCCAGTTTAAAGGTTCTTTCATTCTTCAACTCTCTTGGGACCAAAGATCATTCGATCTTTCCTAAGGCCCTTGCAGATCCCCATGAGACTCAGGACTATGCTTTTCTTAACCTGAGTTAGTGACCACCAAGGACTCAATCCCATGCCCTCTGAGGATCTATGGGGCTGGTTCTAGTGTAGAATGCTGGAGGAGAACAGGTATGGACCTTCAAGCTGATATCAACTTCCTTATCACACTTTCTAGTGCCTCTTACCCCTCCCAGCCTAGAGATCAGCAGCCTGAGCCATACAGCTCTCCTCCTTCCACAGGAATGATAAAAGTTAATGGTGACCATCTATACAAATAGAAAGTGTTTAGGGATAGAGGTATGAAATTCAAGCCAATAATTTAAATTTTACCTTGGGTTTTTACCATGTTAAAGAAAGGTAAATTGGAAATAAAGAAACATGCGAAGTGATTTGTTCTAAACGATGGCCATTCTGCAGGATCCAAATGCTTCAAAGAACTTAAAATTATGTTATTTCTACATAACGTGATTATCCCTGATCTTAACCTAATCACTGGCCCTAGACACAGGAGAGGCTCATCATAGTGCTAGTGCTGGGATATGCCACATGCTGCATCCCTGTGTGTCCAGGAGCAGGAACTACGGGTCATGGAATGATACTTGCCTAATTCTGGAATATATATGAACTTCTGAAGGCCACAAGAGGACTGCTGGAAGCATTAAAGTAGTGATTTCAAAACACAGAATCATCCTCCTTAAGAGAGCAATTTTATAATTCTAAATAAGATTCAGTGACTGTTTCAGGAAAGTTTCTTAACATCTGACCATTGGAATTTACAAGTTTAGCTGATAAAGTGCTCCATCTTTCTCTGACGAGAAGGACATAGATGTTGGTCCGGTTGAGAGGACTCTTCCATGACTGATAAGAATGGCCACAGAGCATGTTGGAAATAATTGAGGCTCTCGGGCCGGCCGAGTGGCGCAGTGGTTAAGCGCTGGCTTGGGAAGCTGGCAGCCCCGGTTCGGGTCCCACATATGAGGGCCAGTGACACAGCCCTCAAAAAAAAAAAAAAAAAAAAAAAGAATTGAGGCTCTGGTGTCCAGGCAAAAGGGGCTGCATCCAGGGTTGTTGAAGCACTTATTATTGTGAATTCTGAGGCAAGTTTCTTACTGCTTGTGAGCCTCAGTTTCAAAACCTGCTTCATAAGGTTCTTATGAGCATTGAAAACAAAAACATAAACTAGGTAAAAAGCCTAATAATACGTCTGCCACAAAGGAAGTTCTTGATAAATGGCAGCTTTAACATTGCTTTGGTTACTGTTAAAGGGGCTTATATATGCCATGGATTGGGTCCTATCCAAGAAAACGAATCACTTTGGACATTATGAGAGAGAATTGAGCCATCATTATAAAGGAATGTCAGTATTTTTGCCATTAATCCGACCTCATATTGAAGCACAGTGTAGCCCCATTCATACTCAATATTCATGGAATTGCTTCCCATAAATAGCTAAGACAAAATTTCTTCTTTAAAGGAATTGAATAGTATTTTTGAAATTAAAGAATAAAAAAAATAGAAAATGGTAAACAGGCAAAGGGTGCTGAAGAGCTCAGATGATAATGATTTCATGTGTGAAGTGCCACAACTCTTCTTGTTCTGAGAACTGTGCTGGCACACCTGCAATACAGGCTGATCAGTAGTTCCCAACAGCTCCACTCCTACCAAGCCAGGCAAAAGGTGAATGACTTTGTGAATCAGAATTCCAGTATCTTAAGTTTGCTACAAAACTATGCTTTCTAACCTACTGTCTTGTGTCCATAGAAAGCTGTCTTCCCTTGGAGATTCTCAGCAAGGAGGTCATATTGCTAGTCAGATGGATCGTTTTTCAGACTAGAATCAAGAGACAGGGTTAGGAAAGTAACAGAAGATCCTTCCAATCTGTTTTGATTTGATTGGTTTGCAAGCTTTCACAGTCATTGTCCTTCTGCTTGTCCAAACTCCCCCAACCTCCCCATTTCAGTGAAAAAGGGAAGTAAATTCCTCACCTGATTTCTGGAAGATCTCATTCCCTGTCCATTTAATTACATACTCACATTCCTTTTTAATCATATTGCTTTTACATATTCCATGACCTGGGTATCCTGTTTACATTATTTTCTTCTTTTGCAACCCACATTTCCTTTGGCTCCAGCTTGTTCTTATTTTTTTGTTCTTATTCTACGTTATTACATCTGGAAGTGGGCTGTTAATTAGGCTGATTTTTCCTTGGACTATAGAGAATTCATGTTTTCATACTGTCTAGATGGAGTGTTAATATATGCTGACCAGGAACAAACAATGGGAAATCTCTTCTGGCCTTTGGCTCTTCTTTTCTTTTTAAAATCAGTTTCTCCACCAGAAGGGCCTTGCATTTGTGGGTTGCTGCCCACATATTGCAATCATTACACAGACCACTCAATCTTCGATGACAAGAAGTCTCATAACTCAGAAGAATTCAAAAACTATCATCTTGTACATATCTTTAAATTATGTAATGGCTTCATGCAATCATGCATACACTAAAAATATGGCTATCGTTATAACATTGTAAGACATGTTTCCCATAGAGCTCTTTATTTGAAAGATAAATAAATAGCACTGCCATCAAACATATACAGAATGCCTTAATTTTTAATCTGTAACATAATTCCTGAAAGTTCTTGATAGAAAAATGCCAATGTTTAAACATGTTTCATCTTTTATTATTGAAAATTGTCATTGCATGATTCAACTAACGAAATGGAAATGAAAGTAAACTGAGGAGTTCACTAGAAAAATAATAAAATTCCTTCGTATGTTTTCAGAAGTTAAGATACTGCATGTAATGGTGATTTCTCTCAAAAGAATTTAAACAGCATCAACATTATCTCTTATTTCTTTTGAGAAGACCTTCAGAAGTAGGTATTTTTCAGATTCTTTTGTCTCTGCAGGAACAAGAGCTGATAGCTTGAGACTATAATGTATTACTGTGGAAAGCTTCGGTCTGTTACATAAATCATCTTAACACTCAGCAAGAATTGTCCAACAGTGCCATTGATGTGCTCAAGCCAATGATCCTGCAAACAATTTTTTTGTCTTTCTTCACATGTTAGACAACAGCAATAAATCATCTTCATTTAAAAACACACAATGTACTAATTTTTCAAGCAACAGTTATCAAAAATGCAATTTTTGGTAGAAAGTACATTTATTTTATTTGCGCTCATTAATTTTTGTAACTTGTGTTGAGCAAAAGGCAGTGAGCACCTCATTCACCATAGAAGCATTTCTTATGTACATACAATGTGTAAGGCATCCAGAAAAGTGTGATTTGAGATACAAAGAATTATAAGAAGCAATATGTTAAAAAGGAAAAGAATTAGAAGAGATATAAGTACTTAGGCTCTCAATAAAGATCATGTTTAAAGTGCCAGGCTTAGTAATATCAGAGTGTAAATGAAAGAGAAATTATTTGAAGTTGGGATGATAAAGGGAGTTTTATAAGCAGGTTTTCCCTGATAACAGCAGGGAAAAGTGAAGATCAGACACTTTTGCCAAGATGCAATACATGATCAAGGAAGGCCCACAGAACTGACAAATGAGCAAGTCCTGACAATGCAGCATGGGGGTCAGATCTTCAATCTTTAAGGAAACTTCAAATGGCAAGTTTGGTCCCACCAATCAAAACAAACTTTAGGGTACTGGGCCCAGTGCAAACTTCCACTAGGTCCAGTTTCTAGCAGATGATGGTTTTTCATAACTGAAAAACCTGTGAGCAAAGCCTGAATGACATCAGAAAACAGGGTCGACTTGAGGCCACCCTGGAGAATGCTGACATTGGTTCTTCCTAGGGCCAGGATTGGGTGATCTTGGAGCTTTTAGGTGGGGTTAACAGGCTGAAGCTTTGAGAATGTAGGGGTACTGAGACCGTGAGCCAAGCACTCTCATTATCAGGGTGGGGCAGGGTAGTTCTATACTCTTCTGTGAATCACCTCTCCAGGGACTTCCAGAAAAGTCCTTACGTTTACATGTAGGCATTCTCCTGCCATAATTCATTAATGATACTGAAATGGGGAAGAGATTTGTTTCCTCTCACTATTGTTCAGGGACCTAGATGAGTCTCTGAGCTGTATTTTTAGGTGACATTTTAAAACGAAGTGTGTGCAGTTATAAGGGCCTCCCCTTTGGCTAAAAACAAAAACAAAAACTTCTGGGAAACAAATAATGTACTCCCCCCACAACCCACAACCTACACATGAATGATTAGGGAGAGCAGGCTGAAGTGGAAGACCTCCTTCTGAAACCCTAGTGGGGGCCCAAGGATGTTCTTCCGGTAATAGGTCATCATTCCATGTTCAGTGTTTAAAGGGGATAATTAAAACATTTAAATTTAATTGCTTAGTATACAATGTTATGTACAAGTGCTGCTTATACTTTTTTTTAGTTTTTCAGATGCTTTCCACTCTCACCTTGAGTTCAAATTCTGAGATTTAGTGCTACATTTTTTTGCTTCATTTTATAAATAATCCACGTTAAACAGAAGAAAAAATAAAATATACATTAAAAAACTCTTAATTCAACCATCTAGAAATAAAACAAAACCAAAAAACCCCATACTATTAAAATGTGTACCCTCAAGATCTTTTTAGTCCTGGTTTGCTATTTTGTTTTGGGCTTCTGTTTTTGCTTTTAATAACAAAATTCAGCTTATAGAGATCTGATTTTAGAGCTAGAAATGCTACATGCAAATCTCAACTCATCTATTAGTAGATGTAGTAACTTAATTCCTCTAAGCCTCAGTTCCCAAATCTGTAAAATAGGAATGATAACAGTATTTAATTCATTAAGGGCACATCAGGATTAAATGTGGTAATGTAAATAATTTGAATAATATAGTGGCTCATAAGTGAATCAGTAAATGTTAGCTACATGATTATTTTTATCTGGTCACTTAAAATGGATCATGGATAATTTTCCATGCCAATAAATATCATTTACATTAGTGTCTAAATGGCTGTATATTATATCATTGTGTGCATGTTCTATAATTTATTCCATTGGTTCTCTATTACCAAAGATTTAGGGTATTTCTGATTTTTCTCTGTTACGAAGCACACTGTGATAAATAAACTTATGCATATTTTCTCTAAGATAATGTTCCAGAGTTCCATACTTATGCTCAACTGGAATCACAGAATACTCACTCAAGAGAAGAACTCAGAAACTATGCCTCCACTTTACAAAGGAGAAAGTGAGGCCCAAAGAGGTTAAATAATTTGCTTGTATATAGAGAACTAGTTGAGCAGAAGGGAAACCCATAGCATCATTACAATCTTTTTCTTTCATTTAATAATTGAATACAATTCATTTGGTTTTAATATAAAATTTAAAAATATCTACAGCCTTCGAGCTTTAACAAATTAAAAAAAACTGAGTTAAATTGGTTTTTGTTTATGGTCAGGTTTTATTTGCTAAATTATATGCAAAGAGCTAGCACAGAGCTGAACATTCAGTGTTGGCCTATTTTTATATGTACATATTTTATATGTAAACTTAAAAATAACACTAGATATGTTTATGGCCATTCTTTTCATTTTCGCCTGTTGTGTAGAAATCAGTAAAATAAATGTTGGGTATGTAAACGCACGTTATTCACAAAGATGCCAGATTAGCAGAGGAGAAGAGCTAAACAGATGGCTTGGGCTCTTGAATTGGCTCCTCCCTCAATCAAGGGGGCCAGAAAAAGGAAAGAGAGCCTCCTGTTTCTATGTATCATACTTTGACATGCAATTCCTACTCTTTGGATCATTTACCAGGCAACAACTGCAAGTGGATCCTTAGATATTTGAGGATCATCCCACTTCCTAAAGTCTTTGCTACAAAGAAAGCTTATGCTGAATTCAGTAGAGCTGAAGATGGGGACATGGAAGAAAAAAACAATTGGAGACCATTTTCTCAGTTTGATGGAGATAAAATTCCTCATCCTTCAGTTAGTTACCCGGAAGAGGGGTCCCGGCGAGAGCAGTAGGAAGGATGAGCCGTCTTCCCTGTTTACCTTCTGCAGGAGGCAAGAACAGTGCCAAGAGTGGGAAGAGTCCTGGACTGGGACAAGAAAAGTAGTGAGAATACAGAGGAAATGGGACAGCAGTGGTGGCAAAGGTGTGGTAAAGGCTGGAAAATAGGGGAAGGAAGGACTCAGCACTCTGGATAAAAGAAGCCAAGGATAGCAAATAAATGCTGCACCTTGTACAGCTTTTCTCTGTGTTTGAACAGATATAAAATTACTGCTTTTGTAGGTAAAAGATAGTCAAATGTCTACAATTTCATTTCGTTCAACTTACTGTTTTCAGAGTATTCCTACACACAAAACACACTGCAGTCATCTCAGTACTGACAAGGATGGAGGTGAGTACATCAACATTTGACTTTAAAGTTCTAAAATAAAATGAAGCCTCGCTAACAAAGGCTGAGTCAGGCTTGGGCATTAGGCCCTCCTAGGCCAGAATATATACAACTGATATATACAATTTTTGACATTTGGCCCACCACTCTATCTCTCTCATCTTTGCTGAATTAATGTAGGATTAAGTGAGATAATGTATGCAAAGCCTTTGCTTAGTTCCTTGTCAGATACAGGTAGCTGCCAACTGACGGTTACTATTATTATTATTATGGATATAATTCATTGATTACATTATGGGTAGGGGAGTGCTAACCTAAACTTCCAGCCAAGCAGAACATTCCTGCTAAAATTCACCATCCTGTTGACAAGCAAAAAGTTCAACTGAAGTCAGAATGTAAGAAATGAACAGCTGGGTCCTCACAGTTCCTGAGTCCAGGCTGCTCCTACAGGTAACTCCTGTATAGGGCTGCTGGCCTTGCCCCACAGTCCTGTTGCCTGACTGAACCCCCATCCCTTCAATGCCACTCCACTTTGTGAGTTCAGAGAATAACAACTCACAGTAGGTCTAGGTTTTCTTGAGGGAGGGCTTTCTCCTGAAATGCTGGGAGGCCTAGCTGCACACAGGCAAGACCTCATTATTGGTCTCAACTCGTGACCATCACAGCCCTTGTGGGTTTCAGACCAGGCTATTCCACACACTTGTAAAATTTGATGCTAGAACTCAGAAGTCACTTGTTTGACTTTGCTAGCAAAAGGATCAATGATCATAATTTATAAACAACATGGAATAATATATGGAGGACATTTTCCAAGGCAGCCAATTACTTTCAAACCATTAGGGTTATAGTAATAAATCTTTACATCCAAACTGTGAAATAACATAGATCAGAAAAGAACACAGGAGAAAGAAAAAAATAATACGGATATAGATGAAGGTTAAACTGAAACCCTCTTTGTGTTTCTGGGAAGTCTAGCTAAATCAGCTCCAAAAGCAAGGAACTGAAACTGTAAAGGGAAACTTGACATTTTCTTAAAGGTGTTTGGGGCGGCAGATGAGGATATGAAGAAGGCGGCCTTAGCAGAGAGATGGCTGGGTGGGAACCAACCTCAGCTTTTCCAGGCCTCAATGTTCTTATGCTAAAAAAATGGGCAAAATCACTTCTCCTTGATATATTGGCATACTAAAAATTTTTGGGTTTGTTTAGTACAGTCTTTGAGTGTCTTGGAAATGGAGCTGTCAGAGACAGATGACATCATTCAACATATTACTACTCTTAACTTAAATATCATATTCATTTTGTAGACATTTTTTAGTGACAGGTTTATTATAATAAGTGCCAGAAAAAAAAATCTGGTATGTTATACATTGCAAATTTTGACAGGAAGGTTCACTTAGTTTTTCTTAAGTTCACGTGCTAAAGTAAAAATATCTTCAAAATACAATTTTGAGCAAGTCAAAGGGCTGTTTTGAAAATGTATGAAATATAACTGTGTACTGGAGCTGGTCTGGCTGTGTACTAGGGCCACGCCATCTCTTCCAGTGCCTAAGGGTCTTGGTGTCACTTGATAGTCACCCACTGAGCAAATGATCCTCCAAATGGAACTTGATGCTTTGGGAATCTGTTTTCACCACCAGTGCTATTCCATTCAGACATTTTCATAATTTTTATCACTGAAATTCATTTCCCTAGTGCTTGAAAAGCATACTATTAGACAATTATAATAAAATTCTTGAGCATATTCAGCAACAAACATTCATTTTCTGAAATAAAAAATGAGCCTTATATTCACAAATCCCACAGCTTGGAAATGTATATGATACACAACATTTAACCTGTCAGCAGCCTCATTAGTGTCAATGAGTGGGAACTGGCATTCGGTAGATGGTGTGCTCTACATGTGTTTATGTTTTAAAATGTTCCTGAAATAGCGCCTTTAGAGAGGTTGATATAAAACACTTCTACTGGACAAATGAATTTCAGTTTAAATTTTATGGTCTACTTAAAATTCTTTTTTTAGGAATTCATATTTCTCATGTAATGATCATTTATAGTTAACAGTCAATACCCAACTAAAATAATAATAATAATAATAATAATAATAATAAATAAAGACTGGGTGGGTAAAGAATCATCTAATGTTCAACCACACCAATATGTAAATATTCAAGAAAATATACAGAAAGACTGATGTGTGTTTGACTATCAAGAGTCCTAAGATATATATTTGTATGGAGCCCATATTCAGCATCCGTACAGCTATTAAGACATTTTTATAAACTGTAAGAAATATGTGAGCTATTTCAAGATATAATTCTGAAAAACAGACTTCCATGTAAGAAGCCAATTTAGGAAGAAAACAACATAAACAATAGTAACTTGTGTGCTCAAGTGAAGCATCTTTTTAATTTTGAGTAATGAAGATGTCAAGCCAAATGCTAGAGTAGTTTAACTTAATTAGGTGGCCTATTTTTCCAGGCATCCTTTCATTTCCCATTGAAAACTCAGCTTGTATGCAAGGCAACAAGAGCAATTTTGTCTGTAATGAATACCTCCGGGACTGAGCAGAGTAATCATTTGAATGTTACACTGAAGACTGGTTTGAGTAACTAGTTTGAGCTTGTTAAGGTGCCAGACTTTGTTGGACTAACTAGATTACTCAAAGCACGGCAGCTTTGCCATTTTATTGGGTCAATGGTCAAAAAGTCAAGTTGACTTTATTCCCGAAATTTCTGCCAAAAGGAACCAATCTAAAAATAATTGGTCTAATTATAGTTCAAATTTATGTCACAATAACGGAAATTTTATGGCCCATAGTCAAGAATTTTTTTTCTCAAAACTGCTCTTAAAAATATACTTCCTAGGCCTTTTTGTTATATCTCATTTACATTTTAATCTAGAGAATTTTCTCATTAGGAAAATACAGAATTAAAAGTATAGATATAATTATTGATATGTTTGCAAACCTCAAAACATCATTATTTGAATAGAATTAAGAAAATATTGTACAAAAAGGAACTTGGAGAGTCCTCTCGATTCCACTGCCACTGTACTGCTGATGACAAACAGCACTACAGTATTATTGTAAGAATAATTGTCTATTGTTATCTAGTTTATTATCACATTAATTCTTTGAGTCCTGTACTTGAAATGATTTTCTGAGGAGGTGGGAGTGCTGGTGCCTTTTGTTAATGTGTTGAGGCACTGATACCAGACGGAGGGATGCGACTAGAATGGAATAGATAGGGGCAGATTTGCTAAATGTCTGCAATGCAGGACTGAAGAATCACTGCAAGTTCGAAGACTCCAAGAATTAATGTAACAGAAAATATACACAAAATATTTTAATTCACTTACTCACCTCTCCACAAAAAATGTTGCATACACATAATGCTAGGCACAGGAGAACCAGAAAGAAACAAGAGCTCACAGTCAGTTGGGCAAGACAATGAGATGGGTACCAATTCTAGGAAGCTACGTGCCACAGAGGGGAAAATATGTGCCTTAATAACTCAGATCTGCACAAGCTAGAGAGGCATGGAGGTATGCAAGTAAGGAACAACAAAAGTGAGAGGAGAAATGGAAAGGTGGAAGTGAGATAAAATGAGACATGAATGAGAAACCATGGAACCCAGAACTCAGTTTGTAATTATGTAGAAGAAAAAGAGGAGACACCTCTTTTATTCAACATAGTGCTGGAAGTTCTAGCCACAGCAATCAGACAACAAAAAGAAATAAAAGGCATCCAAATTGGCAAGGAAGAAGTAAAATTGTCACTATATGCAGATGACATGATACTGTATATAGAGAACCCCAAAGACTCCATCAAAAAACTATTGGAACTGATAGACGAATTCAGTAAAGTAGCAGGATATAAAATCAATGTTCAGAAATCAGTGGCATTTGCATATACCAATAATAAACTAATGGAAAGCGAAATTAAGAAAACTGTCCCATTTACAATTGCGTCAAGAACTATAAAATACCTAGGAATAAATTTAACCAAAGAAGTGAAAGATCTGTACTCAGAAAATTATAAGACATTGAAGAAAGAAATCATAGAAGATACAAATAAATGGAAACACCTACCATGCTCATGGATAGGAAGAATTAATATAGTTAAAATGTCCATACTGCCTAAAGCAATATATAGATTCAATGCAATTCCTATCAAACTACCAAGGGCATTTTTCACAGAAATAGAAAATATAATCCTAAAGTTTATATGGAATCATAAAAGACCCAGAATAGCCTCGGCAATTCTGAGGAATAAAAACAAAGTTCGGGGGATCACGCTACCAGACATCAAAACCTACTACAAGGCCACAGTAATCAAGACAGTTTGGTATTGGCATAAAAACAGGCACATCGATCAGTGGAAAAGAACAGAGAGCCCAGAAATAAATCCAAGCATTTACGGACAGTTAATCTATGACAAGGGAAGCAAGAATTTACACTGGAGTAAAGATAGTCTATTCAATAAATGGTGCTGGGAAAATTGGACTGACACATGCAAAAAAATGAAACTGGATCATCTCCTTACGCCTTATACAAGAACAAATTCAAAATGGATTAAAGACTTAAATGTAAGACCTGAAACCATAAAAATCCTAAAAGAAAATATAGGGAGTACATTTGCAGACATTACCCAGAGCAATATTTTTACTGATACATCCCTACGGGCAAGGGAAGTAAAAGAAAAAATGAACATATGGGATTATATCAGACTTAAAAGTTTTTTCACAACAAAGGAAACCATTAATAAAACAAAAAGGAAGCCTACTGAATGGGAGAATATATTTGCCAACGATATATCTGATAAGGGGTTAATATCCAAAATTTATAAAACACTCATGAAACTCAACACCAAAAAAACAAACAACCCAATTAAAAAATGGGCAGAAGATATGAAGAGACATTTCTCTAAAGAGGACATACAGATGGCCAACAGGCATATGAAAAAAAGTTCAACCTCACTGGTCATTAGGGAAATGCAAATAAAAGCCACCATGAGATACCACCTCACTCCAGTCAGAATGGCTATCATCAACAAATCAACAAACAACAAGTGCTGGCGGGGCTGTGGGGAAAAGGGGACCCTGCTGCACTGTTGGTGGGACTGCAGATTGGTGCAGCCACTATGGAAGTCAGTATGGAGGTATCTCAAAGAACTGGAAATAGAGCTACCTTTTGACCCAGCAATTCCACTCCTAGGTATTTATCCTGAAAAAACCAAGACACTTATTCAAAAAAAGTTATGCACCCCGATGTTCATAGCAGCACAATTTACAATAGCTAAGACTTGGAAACAACCAAAATGCCCGTCAGTAGATGACTGGATTAAGAAATTGTGGTATATTTATACAATGGAGTATTACTCCGCTATAAAGAAGAATGAAATCGTGCCATTTGCAATGATATGGATGGACCTAGAGACTATAATGTTGAGTGAAGTAAGTCAGTCAGAGAAGGACAAATACCATATGATCTCACTTATATGTGGAATATGAAAAACTGTATGAATGAGCAAAGTAAACAGAAACTGTCTCATAGATATAGAGGAAAAATCAGGGTTGCTAATTTGGAGAGGAATGGGAATGAGGGAGAAGGGGAAGGGATTAGACAGCAAAAATAGGCAACTACAATATTGCTACTGGGATAGGAAAAACAGTTTGGGGAATATAATTAATAATGTTGTAAATATTCTGTGGAATGTCAGATGATCATAGGTCTTGTTAGGGAGACCATTTCATGGATGGAGTAGAGGTTTGATCACTGCACTGTATTACTAAAGTGGAGGTGGTATACCTACTGTAATTTAATATATATATAGATAGTCACGGGATGTGGATTATACTGTGGAAGAGAGTCAGAGGAAGAGTAATAGATATGTATGATATGGGGGGGTGTGGGGGTGTATTGGGGGTGGGGGTTTGTCACTTTGGGGGTAAAATGTATAACTATTGCACTGTGTTGTACACCTGAAACTATTGGGGGTGGGGGGGTTGTCACTTTGAGGGGTAAAATGTATAACTATTGCACTGTGTTGTACACCTGAAACTAATTAAAAATAAAATAAAATTTAAAAAAAAAAAAAAAAAAAAAGAGGAGACAGATTCCAAAGTTATACAAAAAAGTAGAATCAACACTCCCTGGGATTAACTCAGGGCTGAGTGACAAGGGAGCCCCCATGTCTCTGTCTTAGGTGACGGGGAAGGTGGTGTTAACTCATATGACTATAGGCAATATAGGAAAAAGAGAAGTTTAGGGGGTGAGAGACTAGGTTGGAGGCGATGAATTTCGATTTGATGAATTGGTATGTTGAGTCTAAGCTGCTGTCAGGGGCAGGTGTTCAGTGAAGTTAAAAATCAGATCTGAAACTAACATGAAAGAGCTGATGCACATCAGATTTTTTTATTCAAAATGTATGGTGTGAAATGTACGTCAAATGCTTAGTTGTAAGATTCTAGGAAAGAATGATATTGCTTTATTTTATCATGGTTTTTTTTTTAATCTTGATATTTGAGGGCCCAGATAAGAGATAATTTCAGTAGCAGAAGAAAAAAGCCGAGAGAAACCTGACCATAACCTGAAAATAATTTAAAATGGGATCTCAGATCATGTAATATTTAGAGTTTATTATGATGCCCAGAATTAACAACAAAAATTAGTTCATGCTTAAAAGAAACTGTTCATGGAAAGAAGGAGGAAGAAAGGAAAGTAAGAAGGATGGAGGAAGGGAGGGAAGAGAGGAATGAAGGAAGCAAGGAGGTAGGAATGGAAACCAAATGGAAGGAAATGATTTAGTCAAGGAGGAACTGACTTACTGAAAATACGGTTGTCAAGCAACCGAAGCTTCTCCATGACTTGACACAGAAAAATCTGACTCCCCTACCATGTGATATATATAAAATCAGTCCTTCTCAACTGTTTTCACATAGTACTCCAAGTGAGGCATGTGTGAGAAAAGTTCTTATGTCAGAGAACTTGTGAAAAATGTTGCCAGTGTGGGTGGAAGGCTTGGAATGAACAAGCAGCCAGGGAAAACAATATCCTGGGAACTGCCATAGAAGAAAGAATGAGAAAAAAGTAATGGTATATGTTCAAATCTAAAAATAAATAAATAAATAAATAAATAAATAAATAAATAAATAAATAAATAACCTTAATGCCATAGAAAGTTCTGATCGAGACAACCAGACTGCTTTTCTGTTTTCTTTGATATATGAACTTCAAATGCACATTTATATCTTAAGTATAATCACATATAATGAACTATGGAAGGTACTATAATTCGAGGGGCTGGAGAAAGGGAATTGAGGTTTAATGAATTTACCCCTTTTGGCAAGTGGATATGAGTAGGCCTGGGAAATTGTGGAGAAGGGTCTGGGCTCGGGTGGAAAGACCAAGCCTCTCTGCATTATTGTTGTGTACTCGGGCACACCGCTCAATCAAACATGACAGGTAAGAATGAGAAAGGAGTGAGTTTATGACGGCCTATTGGCCACTCCTCAGCCTGGCTTTCCTTTTATTAGCCCATTCAGACTTTCCCATAATCTATACAGTAGGGAAACCTGTGATTTCATGACGTATCAAGCAACATGGGTCCCTTTAGCCAGGGTCTGGAAACACACAAAGAAATCTTGCATGGCATGGTTCAAATTCTATCCAGAGTAAGAAAAATTTAAGTGGTTTTTAAAGTACTGAGTGACTAGCACACTTCACTTATTATAGGAGATAATAGCCAATATTCCAAGAGTGGAGCCAGAGAGAAGTGGAAATGTCATGGGTTTTTATTACATAGTTGTCAGGCTTGTTATGGAGTGGTATATTCAATTTAAAAGCTGCCTATCAATTATAAAATTACATGCAAAAAAATTTTAAGGATTTGTATACACCCACTTAAGAGGTCTAGAATGCATGCAGTAGATAGTGCCAAAGAGCCCTTTGGGATTGTCTAAAAGAATATCATTAATTTTTACAGTGTACTTCCATTTCTGGAGCCATTCCAGCATTGGCTTTCTATAAAAATCATTTCAAGTTTAGAATTATGCTATTTGTTTGCAGCAACATCACAGGAGCAGCAGTGCACCATATGTTCCTACTTAGCAACTTAGTCTATAAGTCCCAAAGCATGTACTGATTTGAAAATTGAACAGGAATTATAATTGTTGAGTGATGCTATGAGGCAAGTTGTCTTGGATTACTAAACTATGCAGATGTTTGATGTTATGTCGGAAAAGGAACAACACTTTTTTTTCCCTGCAGGATGACTAAAATCTTATTTATGGTTGCCGAAAGGGGTAAATTGATTAAAAGTCCCTAAAAGAATACCAGGTAATGAATTCTTGAACACATTGTATTACAGTAAACAAAAGGAATGTGAAGTGTGAAATTTAGCTAAGGCCATTCAACTTACGTAATTTGTGGTTTATTTCCCCCTAGAGTATATATTATCTTACATTAGTCTAATTTTAAAAAATAGCACATTCTAAAAACATTTTAATATATGCTACATTATTAAACAATAGTTTGATTCTGGCACACAAACCTGGCATATCTTTATAAAGACAAAGTATTTGGAGCTCTTTACTTCTTCACAAATTATCACTGGTATTTAAAACATTTTTAGTAACTCCTGACTGAAATATTAAGAAAAATAATGTTAGTTGTTTGATTTTAGTTAGGGCTTAATATTATCCATTGTACTTGAATTTAAAAATCTAGGGAGCCCAGCTGTTATGATATATATGCTTTGAATTTCTAATCCTTTATCCAAAAGTCTTTAAGACGGACATAATGATTCTCTGAAAGGGAGCAGCTGCTTTATAACAGCAATCATTTATTGAGTTTGTGTTTCTACTGTTTCAAACAAATTCAATTAGCCCTTACACTTCAAAACCCTAAAGGCACCAAAGAGATGATACCGGGTTGCTCTAATCTAATAGTAATACTAAACTTGTCAGTACAGTTTTGGGATTGATGGTTAGAAGAAAATTAATAGTAACATTTTTCATTTTTTAATCAAACAGTCCTATTCAGAACCACCTATGGATCTGGGAGGCTACTTAGCTGAATGAATTGAGTTCAGTAAGAATTCTAAATGCAAAGCTTTGCCTTCCAAAGGTATTCTGTGTGTGATCAACTCAATTTGAATGGAAGGAAATGTAGTCCGGATCTTTGAACTTAACAATGACCTTCTCCTCTGAACAATATAGTGTGGCTTCTAGAATGTCTGCCAGAGAAGGCAGTGGTCATCACTTCTCAATGCAAAGTTCATGGAGAGGCAGGCCTGCCTCTGTTTTGAGTTAAGCACAAGACATTGTGTTCTCAGAGAAATTCAAAGCCCTAGAAAGTGCACCCCTAACATATACATTAGATTTAATTCACCGACAACCACCATGAAGAACATAGAGGTTTCCTAATCCCCGCTGTCCCTCTCCTCTCCTAGCTATCAAATCTTTTTTGGGAGGATATGTAGGCTTTGAAAATTACAGCACTATGTTAGAATTTCCACCATACTTACTGTTGCATGAACTCTAAGCTACCATGATTTTATACTCTTCTAGAAAAAAATATGTTCAAGTCCACAAAATGCTCCTATGAACTCACTGTCACTTTCATTCATTCATTTATTTTTACTTACAATGTTCTTACACATTATGTTATACTGGCACCCTAGGGCAGATATAATTTTGCTTTAAATGCCCTCACTGGATGAAAGGGCCTGGTCTTAAGTATCTAAAAATAAATAGCCAAGCATTTACTTTTATAAATGTAACCATTTACATTTTCATTGGACTTCTGTTGTCACCTCTTATGATTAAATACCTTGTCAACCATTCCCAGTGAAATGGATACAAACCTGCCCTTGAAAGGTTTCAATCATATCATGCATTTGGGCTTGTAAGCCACCCACCCAGTAGATTCTAAGAGCAGCCACATAGACATTTTGGTTATAAATATAACATTTTATTGAAAACTCCCCCAACAGTTGATAATTAAAGCTATTTGTGACATGTGAGGCTTAAAATGATTAAGTTGTCTCTAATCAGAAGCACAAATACCCTGCACCTGTAAAGACTTTATTTCCTAAAGGTAAAACAACTGTTTAGGAAAGATCATGCTGGCAAAACAGCTGCTTGCTGTTCTGGAGGGGAAACAAGGTAGTACCTTTCAGCAAATGCCAACTCTGGTGTTTTATCAGCTCTATCTCATTAACTGGAAACAAGGCTTAAATGCTTTGTTTATAAATTATGATTATTCCTGATTGCAGCAGTTACTGATAGTGCTGCTCATTTGCAATGCAACTCTTTGAATTTGTTTAATTACAATTTGAAACAAGGCAGAGAAGATGAATTAACCCACCTGGCTGGCTGGCACATAGTCCTGGCTCGGCTCTGTCATGCTCATATACATGTTCTCACCGTCAAACTGCGAATGAAATAATAGTAAACATTCAGCAATCTTGACTGTGTGCAGGTTTGGTGTGGTTTTTTTTTTTTTTCTGTTTTTTTGTTTTGTTTTGTGTTTCTTCACCATCAAATTGGAAAACAGTAGCCATAAAAAAAGACTGTGGTTGGGAATATGGAAAAATCGGTCATAGCAAGTGAGCCACAGCTTTGATGTTTCTGTTGTCATCCTTCCTGACCCTGGATGTCAGTGATTCGGAGTAATTAGTACTCTCGTAATTACAGCAAGCAAGCAAGAAATGAATGGTTTCCTTTCATCTGCAATCTGTTTTAAAACAAAATGGCTCATTTTGCGTACCATGTATACATATTGCAGTTCAGTTATAATGAAGTATTAAATGAATGGCATGATTTCTGGGGGAAAAAGGATAATGGAAAATAGACTAAGGCACAGCTCAATGCATTCTGAGTTTAGCTCTCAAAAATGAAATAGTGTGGAGTTTTTATAATAGACTAAAACTGGCTTCATCACAACCACAGTATGATTAAAATTTTTAACTTGACAATAATATTTGAAAGAGCACGTGCCACTACATCCATGGCTAAGAATGGTGATAATAGTGAATAATAATAAAAATATATGGGCTCGATGATTAAATTTTCCTCACTGAACTTTTTCAAAGACCTAGAATTCATGTAAGTATTACAAATGCATAGAAATTTATACACAGATTTTCAAGTTAGGAATAAGATGGGAGGAGGAAATTCATAACCACCGAAGCATGGGATAATTCAAGCAATAACAACAATAACAACATACTTTCTATTATTTGGGTTTTTGAAAGCAGTAATCACTCCATTCAGACTTAATCCTCAACTATCTTTAGTCACTTGATAAATGGGCAAAGCATTCCTGTTTTACTTAAAGGGAGAATTTTCCCAAGGAAATAATCAAATGGACCAATACAGCTGGCTTCAAAGAGCTGAGTCTGAATATACTTTCAGTGCCAGACTAATTTCAGACATGGGAACTTGAAAATCTGAAGAATTCCTTCTCAAGACAGAATAGTGTTATTGATGGAATGCAAGTACGCAGTAATATGGATACACTTTATATACCATCAAAGAAGAAGAAAAAAAATTTGTTACTGACATCACATTGCCGATGAGCTGTTAGCATAAGATGGTTGTGCAAACACTAGGGGACACACCAAAGCTTCAGAACTGTAGTCAGCAGCAGTGGGTGCCCTGAAGATTCACATAAACATAATCTGCAAGTAAAGACCTCCCGAAGGACACTGAAGCACTCACGAGGTTACATTCAAAGAACCACAGGATATCCTGATACATCACCTTGCAACTATATTTCATGTTATGTGAACAAACTTATCTAAACAGATATGAAATCACTTAATGAATGGCGTGGTTGTTAGGACAAATCAGAAATAGCACACTTAGAAAAGACTAGCTGCACATTTTGGTTACTTTGTCATCTGGCTCAAGAGCCCTGAGTCCAAGTGACTTACCCAAAGTTGCCTTTCCATCAGCCAGGTGAACACCTTCAACCCCAGTCAGTCCAGCCCTAATCAGTCCACCTGTTACTCCTGACAACTCAAAACCGGCAACTAACGTCAATTAGCATTTCTCCACCCCCACCCACTATTGGTTTGTTTGCAAATGTTTTTAATGTTCAGATGCCAAAGAACCATTTAAAATATGGACAGTTTCTCTGAGTATAACAAACAAAATTGAACAGAAGTAGTGAAGTGAATCAAACACTCCATTTCTTGTGCATATTCTATAAATGTGCTACTTTCTATTTCATCTTCTCTAACTCATTTTCTAAATCTGGTGTCGTTCTCAAGCCAGTGAAGGCTTTGGAGTTTTGGTTTTAGTCTATCCAAAGTGTATGCTAATTGAGTATATTCAGTGTTAACTGCTCTTGATAAGGACTCTTTCCTCAGAAAGTACCAATGCTTAATTAAGTAACATTGAGCCAAGGCTGAAATAGCATTTTACAATGAACAGTATGTGGCTATAGGAATTTTTATTGTGGACATTCTATGCCCCCGTCACCTACCTGTATCTGTACGTTAACTGATGTGTATGAACTGATTTAACCTTCCGAACAACCAAGAGTTAGGTATTATTATTATCTACATTTTATAAATACAGAAAAAAAGGCACACAGAATTTAAGTTAGATGCTCAGTGTTACACAGTTCTTAAGAGGCAGGGCTGGGAGTCAAAACCAAGCATACTGGCTTTCTAGCATATGCACTGAACCACTGGAACATATTGTCCAGAATGTGTACAGTATTGTAGGACTTCAAAAAAATCATGCGTCTTGGTGAGCTGTCAATTACAGTAATCAGGTTGGCGGAATGTCCCTGGATGCTTTATAATTAAGCCTTACAACACTGAGTTGTGGTGTGACAGTTAATTTTATTTGTCATCTTGACTGGGCCACAGGGTGTCCAGATATTGGTCAAACATTATTCTGGGTGTGTTTGTGAGGATATTTTTGGATAAAATTAGCATTTGAATTGGTAGACTGAGTAAAGCAGATTGCTCTCCCTAAAATAGGTGGGCCTCATCCAATCAGTTGAAGGCTTGACTAGAACAATGAGGCTGATCTTCCTGAGAGTAAGAGGGACCACCTCCAGCTTGACTGTTGAACTGGGATATTGGTCTTGTCCTGCCTTCAGACTCAAACTGAAACATCAGCTCTTATTGGGTTTCAAGCCTGCCAGCTTTTGTATTAGAACTATACCATTAGGTCTCCTGAATCTCTAACATCTCAACTACAGATCTTGGGACTTCTCTGCCTCCATAATTGCATGAGACAATTCCTTATAACAAATCTCTTTCTATGTATCTATGCATCCTGTTGGTTCTGTTTCTCTGGTGAGTTCTAACTAATACAGGTGGCTTCTTCCATTTCTAACAAGATATTCCAACTCTTCCAAAAGCTTATTTCTGGAGGACATATGATGTAGAAACACGTGGAGAGATGACATCTGTTTCATGCTACTACTTGCTTTCTAGGGGAGCAGAAGCCATGCTGATTTGCTCTGAGGGTCTCTGGCCTCACAGAGCCCACTCTCTGGGTCCCAGTGCATCCCACATACAGTCACACCTCTTTGTTCAGAAAGTCTCCCTTCCCTTTTCCTTGCTGAAATTCTCCTTATACCCTTCAGCTTTCCTTAGTCAAGGCTGGGCCGTCTCCATCCTCTGGGCTCCTGTGCACAGTCCTCTGGTTCCAGGCAGGGTTTGTTCTTAGGGGGCTAATTCCAAAGGGCTGTGAGCTACCAGAGGACGCAAGGTGCATCTTAAGCACCTTTAGTGCCTCCACAGCTTCGTGTCAGCACATACATAGTCCTCAAGGAATATCTAATTAACAAAAATTAAATGATATTTGCTTGATTAAATATTGGGTTATCTAAAAAGTCATGATGAATGTTTGCAACAAAAAACAGACAAAATACATCATGACTTTTCTGACAACCCAATAGATGACCTTCCTAGAGAAAGCAGTGACTTGAGAAAAGGAAGAAGATTCAGCTTTTTAGAGAATGGTTTGAAGGCTTTTGAAAGGGGTCAACTCAAAGTCTTACAGTATATTTAACCTGGTTGCTATAAGAGCAGATGTATTAAAAAGAAAAAAAAATGTACAGAAATAGCCAGGACACCATTTCTCCAATGCTGGATCAACTATCTTCCTCAAGGTTTTTATTTAATTAACAAACATATAGATTGGCCTATAAATGAGTGTATGCCCTCTTTATGGGGAATTTTGAGTTAACAAACAAAAATATGCAAATGTGTCAGACAGGCCCAACCATTCCCCTTGTGGTTAGACAAACCCTTGGACCCAAGGAGAGAAATCAGCCAAGATCCTGTGGGCCCCCAACCCTTCCCCACACAGACCCTGTCAAGTTAATGGCATTGTTGCAACTTTCACAGCTCCATCCCACCACACTGTCCAGCAGCAGCTGGTTCTAGAGATCTCAATATTCTTAGAATGCATCCTGTGTCATGGGCATATGTCCACTTGTCATTTCAAGTAGAATTATACTGCAATAGAGACCTAGAATTTAGGTCTTGGAAAGGTCCCTGAAGGCATCATATCTGAACCCCTCCTGTTATGATTTAAGGAAAAGACTTTTTATTGGCCATGTGGTCTATCTGAGAATAGAATGAAGGTCTGGATTTCTAGAAGATTGACAGACTGCTTTATATTCCATCACTTATAAAAAGTGGGGGATCAGACTCTATGACTATTTGCATATGGTTGTTTACATATCCCGCAGTCTTGAAGGCACAGCGCTTGCATTATTACACCAATGATGCCACTTCATTTCACCTGGACCACATATTAGATGACCCATATTAATAACTGTTGCAATACATTGTTTTATTAAAAATTACTAATTACAATTCCTTACTCCTTATGTTTATCACAGTTATTATTCTTAAAAGACAACTGAATTTAGGCATTATGACTTTTCAAAATGTATCTAAGCATACTAGGACTTTTAAATTCCATGTAGTCTCCATTTAAAACTGTGAAACAAAGTTTAAAGAATAAATATGCTGACTTATTTAAATCTAAATGTAAATGGCATCAGCTCAGGATTAGCCTTTCTGACCAAGTGCTTTTATACTCTTTATTGTGTTTTTATTTCAAAGCACCAGGGGATGCAATCACATAAAAAGTCATTTATAATCTTCAACAATTTTTTGAAATTGTTTTTAGAGGATATTAACCAAACCCATAATCCCAAAGAGCTTTTCAAACTAGGTGGTTATTATTTCTTCTATTTAAAAACTGAAAGCAGACATCCAACACTGTCTGAACATAGTGAATGATGAGCAAAAATGGGCAATATTAGGCTACCGAAACCACTAAAACAAGAAAAATCAAAGATAGAATGTGAAGTGTAAATCAATCATTAGCACTGGTACAGGAAATGGGATCTTTTTAGGGAAACCATTAGAAGAAAACCAGAAAACTGCTGCTGGGGAAGAGCGGGGTAAGGGAAACCTCATGGAATTCAAGAAACAGTACCGCATTGTGTGGCTTATAAAAGGGAAACCTTACATTTCTGGGTGTTTTCTGAAGGAATATTTGATACTTTGATTTTTCTTTTCTTTTTTTTTTTTTTTAAAGAGCTAAAACTGGAAATGTTTATAAAGGGAGTTAATTTGACATTTCTTCGAAGATGCCTTATAATAAATCATTATAAGAGGGTAACATCCTCAAAATAAAATATCCATTTTTGTATTGCTTGGCTAATAAAAGACTACAAGACATCCGTGTGTGTGTCTGTGTGTGTGTGTGTGTGTGTGTGTGTGTGTGTGTGTGTGATGGAAGAAATAACAAATTTGGCAATGAAGTCAAAGACTTATGCTGTTTTTTGTACAGCACGGCATTGTGAAAGCTCTAAGTATAATGGGAAGGGTGATAATGACACAGCTATTATCAAGGCTATTCACACTCATGGTAACATGTAGCCAATAAAAACTGTGCAAGGTGCACTCCTACACTTACTACACAACCTCCCATTCTCAAGGAAAAAGTTCAGGAGACACTGGGGAGGGAATATGTGCTTATTTACCTTCCAGTTTCAAGGCTGACCGTGATCATGCAGGATAGTCTATCTAAGGCAGTCTGCCTTCATGCAGAGCCAGGCTGAATGAAACTGGTGCTGAGCACAGTGGGTCGGAAAAGCAGCTCACACTGCAAGGAAAGGAGACCAGCCACATGCAGGCTAGTAATACCCACAAAACAGAAAGCAGAGTTACTCTATCAGTGCTTTGAATGCATGTGTGTTACAACCTGGGAGTACACAGAGCTGAACTAGGAAAGAGAAACCCGTCTTGGTCGGGCTCCTGTCACTTGAACTTGAGTGGTAAACACTCCGCTGCAGATCTGAATCGCATGGAGAGGAAATACGATCTGGGCATAGCATGGCTATTGGGAAGACTTGGCCACTGGAGGGGGAGAGAGAGAATACTACGCTACCCACAACTTGATTGTACCCTCAACTTAGAAGCTGGACTCTGTTTGAACTGAATTTCTATTCTCATTTTTGTGCAAGTGATATGTTTATTTGGGCAAGAATTGCATATCACGTTTCTTTTGTTAACTATGAGAACTGAAATTTTCAAAATAATGCTATGTATATAAATTGAATCTGTACTCGTAAATGCTGTCCTACAACCAGACTCAGTGGCATGACTCAAAGAGAGTCAGGCGGCATTTTCCCCCTGCTGCTAAGGGTATGGCTACAATTCGATGTTTGTTTTCAAACAAACACACCAAACTTATTAACTCAAATGAACACTGTACTCTTTTAAGTAGTGACATTATAGGCTCCACACTTAAGATAATGATGCTGTTGTGGTTCAAACCAGTTTTAGCCTTTGCATGCACTTTCTAGTTGCATTAAATATATAAAGGCATTTCATTTTGTTACAATCTTATAACATAGTGCCTGTTACTACTGGCATTTTACAAATGACAAAACAGAGACATAAAAGAGTTAAGCAACTTGTTTGAGATGAAGGCAATCACATGTTTCCCAGGTCTGCTCAGACTGCCTGACCCTCAGGCCTTGGTCACTGGCCTTTGCTTCTAGGAATGGCTGACCCCATGCCCATGGTCATGAAGCCCCAGGCACACTCCTCTTTCTGCCACTGCAGCTACAGTCCCAGGTGCCCCAAGCCTTACATCAAGAAGCTCTGCACCTGGTCTAGAGCCAAAGGGGTTCTGCCTTCCCCAGGCCTGTACAGAAGGGCTGGATAACATATCCTGAGGGTGCTGAGGAAAAACGGTCTGGTGGAGAAGACTGGCCCACAGCAGTCCCTGTGGTCTCTTTGGACAAATCCCTCACACACAGCAACCAATGACAACTGTTGCAAAGCTGCGGCAGCATGGACACGTGCATCTTCCGTTTTGCCCTCCCTACCTACCTGTCTCACGTCCTGTCTCCCTCACTCTTGTTTTCTTGGGGTTACACTCCCAGAGTGGAAAGCGAGCTTTCACCTCAGGCTCTGCTTTCTGGGAGAACTAGGACTAAGACAGTGAACAGGGCACAGAGTAAGTGACCATGCTCTGAACTGCAATGCTACACTAATCTCATCCCATTTTTTTTTTTCTGCTTTCATTATATTATTTTTAAGAATCATTAATCTATTTGAAATTCCTGTGCAAAGACAGAAAGAAACTCATGAAATAGTAATAAATATAAGAACTAGGGTTTTCCTTTATCATGAAAACATCACTGCAGTTTCAAGGAAAAAAAAGCAAGTTTCTAGAAAACTTCATTAATGATAAAATTTCAGCACAAAGCAATTCATTTTCATTATGTGTTATTTAAGAAAGAAAAGAATGTGTGGATAAAAGCTTAACTATCACTCGAAATTCACTCTCGTGAATTTCATGGAAATAAGTTTAACCAAATCGAAACATGCATGACATACACCTGTAGTTTTTACTAAAAGGCCTCCACAAGGTGTCTGATATTGGAAAATCAGGAGCAATGATTTCTGATTCCACACTGGGGCCTTATTTTTAAAACGAATTCCCAAGTGATTTGAGCTTCTACAAATCATAAAGCTGTAAAACTATACTGTATAGCTGAAACTCTGAGTAGTTTCAAATAATTAGTTCAGAACATTCCTCTGACTTGTCATGTTTTAGACAGATTTTTTTGAATCCATCTAGTAAGACCACAATTTGAAAAGTACGTTCAAACTTGCTGGCAATCCTTACCTAAGCTCGCTTACTTCCACATCATATCAGCTCTCACCTCTTTTACTACAGTACCCAAATCCTACGTAGATGTGGAATGAAAAGTATGAAAGTCATTACTTTTGGGGGGCTGGCTCTTTTATTGCTAGCATTCCCTTTTAAGCACAGTGAACATTTTTTTTAGTATCTGACATGTAGAGAAAAAGATGACAATTTTTTTCTACACATGTCTGACCTGGACGAGCAAGCATGTTTTGTTCTGGGAACCTCAAAGCAAGAAAAATGGAGGAGACCAGCAAGAGTTCAGAGCTCTGAAAAGGTTATGAGGCTCGAACAACAGATGTATAAAAAAGATTAACAAAGAAGTTAGACTGGTTAGATGACAATTGAGTGGGATAAAATCTTTTTTTTTTTTAAAGACTTGAGGACAACAATTTTTGAATAATTTTTGAGATTAAAAGTGGTAGTACCAAATAAAAATACAAGTAAGAAGGTACAGAGTTCTTAAGATGGAGATTCTCACTTCCCTATCATCGTTACTCAGAAAATAAGATTGTGACTAAATATAACAATAATGTTACAGGAATAGGTTTTTGGTAATTAAAGCCTCCTAATGGTAGGACAGGTGTCAAAATATATTCTGGTATATTCAGGAAAAACCTGACCATTTATAAATACAAAGGTTCAGTCTAGATTCACTCCATTACCTTTATGAGATCACATCTGACATTAATTTTTTTCAGGTACCAGACAGTTTGTTTTCTAAACGAAAACATAATGACTTTTAAAGAACTGGATTAAATAGCAGGAAAAAAAATCCTTTAAGTCACTCAGTATGGGCTTATCCATTGTGAAAGGAAGCAAAGCTCTGTGGGCATGTATATTTCGTTTTTAGAAACATAAAAAGTCCCACAATCCATTTGTTATATCAAAAGAAGTATATTCTCTTAACATCTTCAAATACTATATAGTTATATCTATTTTTACCTACTTTCTTTTGATATTTAAGCATGATTTTATGTGATCTTTCCCTCGTGACATATCCACATTTTTGTGATTATTATGGCATAATTTTTATTGCTGTAGCTTAAGGCTTCATGTATAAGATGTTCCCTTCCCAAGACATAGTCATTACATATATTTATAGAGTTTCAATTCCAAAGTTTCTCCTTTATTGTCTTCTTGTTAATAGTAGTTCTAACAAATCTCCCTAGATCAGTCTCCCACTTCCATTTGACTCTGCATGGAGTGGAGGTAGTATCCTTCTAAATCAGGGGTCCGCAAGCTTTTGAGACGGAAGAGCACCAGAGGTCAGCAAACTGCAGCTCGCGAGCCACATGCAGCTCTTTGGGTATGTACATGTGGCTCTGAAGTAAAATTGAAAATAAAAATAAAACTATCATAGTTTCAGTTATAAAATTTTTAAAGGATATTTTTCAGATAATGGTGATTTCATTTGTTTTATAGGTCTCGCAAAACTTCGAGGGACAGGATTGGCTCTTCCAGGTTTCAGCAAACTTTTGAGACAGAACGTACCCAAAGAGCCGCATGTGGCTTGTGAGCTGCAGTTTGCTGATCCCTGTCCTAAGCTTCACCCTTCCTCATGATGATGTCTTTTCATAGCAGCATGTGTTGCCAGAAACACGTTGGAGCTGAAAGTGGGAGTCTTGTTGCTGGATACAGCATACCTGCTTCTGCTCAAAGCCGTATTTATACTGCATGGTGAGGGGTGATTGGTTTCCTCTGTTTTACTTTCTGGAATGTCACCATATGAGGCTATTTTGCTGAAAACTTGAGAGAAGAAAATATCACCACATGGTACTATCAGGGGTTAGCCATCTACCATGGTCTTGCTGGTACATCAAAATTCAATGGTAATCAACAACACATTCCCAGGTTAAAATGTGGTAAACATTTTCATTCATTCATTCATTCAACAAATGCTCATTTTGCACCTACTGTGTGCCAGGCCACATTCTCAGTGATAGAAACTAACATTTATTGAATTTTTACTGTGTGCCTGGCACACATATGCATTCACTCAATTTAATCTTTATAACAACCCTGTGAAGCAAGCAGTATTTGTGTCCTTTTATTAATAAGGACACTGAGGCTTAAAGAATGAAGTCATTTGGAAGGTATAGAGCAGAGCCCTAATTCCAGGTCTGCCTGATGGCAGAAAAGTACCTAATAAGATCTGCTAGAAGGAAACAATACCCTTGCAAAAGCAGAGGATCAATTAACAAGAGAGTCTTAGGTATTCCAAAGTAACTGTAGAACTAGCAACTATCATAACCAATTCAATGACTACCAGGACAGCCAGCTTCATTCTCTTATTTTACTGACAATCCCCACTTAATGATACGATAATGGCTACTTCCTATAAGTACATACTTGATTCCATAGTCCAAGCCAACTGGACCAGAGCAGTCCTCAGGGTATGCAGAAAGGATGCTAGAGAGAAAACAGAGTGAATGATCCAGAGTGGGGTTTGAGACCCATCTCTGCTACTCAATAGCTGTGGACCTTGGGGAGATATAGCCTCTGTATCTCCATGGTCCCATCACAGGATTGTCACGAGGGCCAGACCAGCATGGAAGTGCCTAGCACAATACATATGTCTGGTAGATACTCAAAACAAGTCCCTTACCATTCTCTTTACTGCTCGATGATCTAGACCAAGCCAGTCTGAGTACATTAAACTAGGCTTCCTCTCATCCTCCACTGCTTAAAATCCTTCAATGCTCCCTAAGGTTTTCTAGGTAAATTTCAGCTTCCTTAGTTTAGAGCTCAAGGTCCTTATGATGTGAACAGTTGCATCACTTGTTTAGGGCTGGTGTCCACTCTAAATGGCCAGTGTCATGCGTTAAGTATTTTTTTTTTTTGAGGGCAGTGTCACTGGCCCTCATATGCAGGATCCGAACTGGGGCCACTGGTGTCCCAGGCCAGTGCCTAACCACCACGCCACTCGGCCGGCCCAAGTGTTAAGTATTTTTAACATCACTCCTATCTGCATCTCTTGTCACTCTACATTTCACCCTTACTTTGCATATAGCTCTCCCCCGCCAAATCCTGCCTTTATTCCTTCCCATTATTTCCTGTAACTGGAAAACCTTTCTACCTCCTATTCCCTGTTATTCCCCTCCCTATTTCCTAGTAATAAGATGACCAGAGAATGTTTCAACTAAACTGGAACACTTCTGAGAGGGGAAGGAGGTAGTATTACTAATTATGTTTGAATGACAGACGTAAACTTGAATTCTTCAGCCAAGAAGAATCTTCCCAACAAAAGGTTAGCCTTGCCTGACATCACGGATGATTTAGGGTCCCGCGCCTCCACAAGTGCTCACTGGCATCCGGTGCTTTTCGCATATGCCTAGCATTTATTATTAACTAAATAACATTAAATAAATGATTTAATAAATTCCATGCAATAACGTGAGAACTAAAAGCATTGCCGATATCTCACCATTTCCTTAGTCCGCAGTAACATTTATTCCATGTGCTTTCATTTCCACATCAATTTCTGTCCATGAAAATAACTGATCCTCCAGGGAAACTGGACAAAAGCTTCCATAAACCAGATCACACTCTAGTTTTCCATTTCTTCCTATTCTACAGGGACCAAATTTTCTCAGTCACTTTAGTTTAAATAATTTGAAAAGAAGCTCATTTTATGAGAGCTTAGAGAATAGCTAAAAGCTTCATTGTACCAAGTAGACAAGTCCAGGTTCAGTAAGCAGATTGTACCCATGCTGCTCCAGATCAAGTTGGCTTATTTTTTCATGTTGACGTCAAGCTGTTAGTGAACATTTTGCTTTCTGAATCACCTCCAAATCTATACCAGTATGCTAATGAAAAGCCAACTGGACTGGCAAACAGCGTGTAATTCACTTCTCCCTTCTTTCCATGTGGATTGTGAGTAATTCAGGGCCTCTTGTTCCCTCGTAGGGATGGCAGAATAGGACAGAATTTAGGAGAGATCCCATCATGGAGCGGGTTTGAAATAAGCGACTCAGATAGGAGGCTTGGTTCTGACACTTCCTAGCAGACTGGTCTTGGAAACGAAAGTACTTTCTTCATGCAATTATTTCAGATTTAAAGGAGATATGGGAAAGCATTTGTAAATTGCAAAGCACTAAGCATACAAACCCTGTGCTACATTCTGGAAACTACGGTACTTCCCCCTCATGGTAAGTTTATTTGACTGTTTCCTGTATTAATTGGAAAAAATGATAGGCAGAAAGTAGTGGAAAGAATCAGTCTCAAACCCTAAATTAGCCTGTGAAAAAGTCTTTAATATGGAAAATGATATGCAGACATTTTTTTATCGCTATATGTGTAAATACTCCTTAACTATTAGATAAGCAGAAAGCAATGGAGTGGGCAAATGAAAATACTAATATAATCATCAAATAAATGGCAAGTTTGTAGAGCATAATGTGTATATGTGTGTACATACATTCTTTAACTAGGTACATGTTTATTTACTATATGTGTGTACAAAATATTTTTCTCCTGAAATGTTTTCTATTTGGCTAATATTTAAGTTATTTTAGATTACATAGGGGAGTAGCTATGGTACAATAGTAAAAACTGCCATACAAAACTACAGGGGAAGTTGCCTGAAAATGCAAAACACTTCTCTTAAATCATAGAGAAAATATTACCCATAGTAAACTACACCATATCACATTCACTAAAATTGCTTCAAGTAAATTTATTGGCATAAAAATGAAGATTTCAAACAGTTTGGGCATAAAGAAATGTAATGTTATACTTAAATATAAGTAGTATAATATAGGATGATATAGGTCTTCTATAGCATTTTATTTGCTATAGCTTATTAGCTTTATGCATTATATTATCCCTAAGATAACAATTGTTCATTGTATTTTATGTTAGTATATAACAATTAATATTCTACTTAAACAATTGCATAACTTTAGGTAACCATAGATACTTAAAACTATTTCAGTAATCAGTTAATGTTCCTTATAATGCTCACATCAAAGAAATTATGTAATCTCTACTGCTCTGTAACTTATTAATTCACCTTCTGTAAGAAACATTATATTATTAATATCTTTTGCACATTTCATATTTGCTATGAAAAATTCTGGCATAACATATTTTTATAACCATTAAGTATATTAATATTAATGTTAGATTAAGTGGTTTCAGGGTTTTTTGGGTTTTTTTTGTTGTTGTTGAAAGGCCTTCTGAATAGTTCTGAGCGGAATGTACAGATTTTAAATGCATCTAATGAGTCCTGTCTTCAAGAAATCCTTCAGTGCAACTTGAGACATTAAGCTTGAAACAAATAATTTAAACAAGTATTGAAGTTAGAATAGGATAGAAACTAAACATTTGAGCAAGATTAAATTATCTAAGATGGATTTTTATTTTAAAAGCAGACAATGTTGCCTTTTCTTCAGAGCTAATATGACTTTCCTCTGAAAGTTATGTTATAGTGCCTACGAGTATTCACCAGCCCATATAATTTCGGCAACAAAGCTCTTTAGACAGCTGACAGGAAACTATCCAGCATCTAATGTTTAAAATCTATATTTTACAATAACCCCACTGCATCCCATTTCCAGGTAATGAAACTGCATTTGTAATAATCCATTTGTATTAGTGGTTCCAAAAGTTAATGTATTTTCTCAAAACCTGTACATTGTAACCTTTATGTAGATTGTAAACTGTACTTTTTAAACAATGCATTTTCACACCGTGAGATTGTTGAAAAGGAAAGTGTTTGTGGATATGCATTTTTAGGAAAGCCTCAGAGGCTTTATGCATCTGCCATTTTCTCCAGAATGCCTCTTTTTATTTTATCCATTAGCAGTCACTCAAGACATTTTTAGTCAAACATTTTTTAAGGTGTGAAGATGACTTAATGAGAGTTTCTGTAATGCCAACTACATCGAACACATACTTTAAACAATTCCATTATTTAGATGGTTATTAACATTTCCTTGGGCTTTTTTCAATTCAAAGTTTTGTTTTTATTTTGGTTTTTCAATTGCTTGGCCATAGCTCTGCTCATTCTATTTAATAATATCAGGATGGCTATAAAATGCAACCCACATCTTCTATGGAAGTGGTTTTCAACTGGGGACAATCTGCCCCCCTCCCTTTTTGATTATCATGACTGAGGGGTGCTACTGGCACCTAGTGGGTGGAGGCCAGGGATGCTTCTATATATCCTATAATGCACAGGACAGCTCCCACAGAAAAGAATTATCCAGCCCCAATGTCAATAGTGCTGCTATTGAGAAATCCTGGCCTATAGGTTGACTGTGAGGTTTTGGTCATTTTCATGACAAACTATGGGATGAGAGATGAAATCATAAACATAAACTGTATTATATAAACTTTGGAGTTATAATTACTCTAAGTTATAATTACTATAAGAACAACAAAATAAATTCTTCAAACTACACATAAAATCTGCCTCTTGTCATGGTTAAAATCTAAAAGCTGTAAGAAAAATTAGCAATTTGTTAATTAGGATTCTATTTATCCTTTCATGCGCAAAACTAATTATTTGTTTGCAAGATGCTGCATCTTCATTAAAACCATTAGTATTCTGAGTAGATGACAGTATTAATTTTATAAATGGAACTGGAATTTCATCACTGTGTTTCATACAGTACTTAGGGCAGTAAATATTTCCACATGATGTTATCTATCTGAAAAGAACAATTTTTTTTTTATAGCAACAAAAGGAGTTACATCTAATTCACAGTATCTGTTATTTTTCAAGCACTCTTCTTGGATAACAAGCAGGAATATATATAGTTCTCTGAGATATACAGATATAGATGATTAGATATAGATATAGATATAGATATATGTAATGTGCATATATAATATTGGGGAGCAGGGGTAGACAGTATTTACCAAACCCTATCTCCAAAAATAATGTTATATTTTAAAACAATATAATCTCTTTGATTTTTTTCTAGGGAAGGGGAGTCTATGACTGGCTTATCTTCTAAAAGAGCAAGAGCAACAAATTTAAAGCTAATTAATAAGTACTCTGAATTTGGAATTACTCCATTTTTTTTAGGCAGCATGTTTATCTCCCCAATCATGACTTAATTGGTTAATAACGTTATGAGTTTCATTCACCTCGAATGTGGTGACTGAGTATCAAGGGAAATTTCTAGGAATGTACAGAGCAGCTAAGGGAAGTCTGCATGGGATTCAAGATGGCCCCAAGCAATTCTCAAAGTAGCTAATATTCCCAGTGGAGAAGTGAAAGTGGGCAAGAGGAGCCTAGGGCCACTTCAGTCTGAATGGAATCAGAAAACAATGACAAATTAGAAGTGTTCAGAGAAAAAAATCTCTATAAGGCTGAACTCTGGGAGAAGTTGGTTTGGGCACTCCTCCACACCTTAAAGTGGTAGCCACTCCGTGCTGCTGGGGCCCGCCTTTCAATCTGGCTAAGTAATTTTAATGAATGATGCAGGAATGTGCATGCAAAGGACTCTGATAATCTTACAGGAAATATACTACCTAGTGTTTATAAGTATTTAAACACCACTCATTCCTAGACAGAAAAGTACAGATTTGCTTTTCAAAATAGCATATTGCTTAGACTTTTTTTTAATTAATAAACTTTATTTTTTAGAGCAGTTTTATGTTCACAACAAAATTGAGTGCAAAGTACAGAGAGTTCTCATATATCCTCTGTCCCCACATGGTCACAACCTCCCCTGTTACTGACCAGCCACATCACAGTGGTGCATTTGTTTCAATCCATGAACCTACAGTGACATGTCATTATCACCGAAAGCCCACAGTTTACATTAGCATTCGCTTTTGGTGTTGTGCACTCTAAGGGTTTTGACAAATGAATAATGACATGTGCCCACCACCATAGTCTACAGAAAAAAGCTACATTGGTGGCTTTTTTAAAAAAAATTGTCCACACAATGTTAGGAGTTCAGCCAGTACTGCCTCTATCTAACTCCGAAACGTGCTGCTGCTAAAAATAAAGCCTCTTAGTCTAAGCTTCTACTGGTAGTCCCCACCACACTTAGTATTAATTTGATTTTTCTTAAATTAACATTAGGGAAGGGCTATGGAAAATGATATGCATATTTAATGCTCTGTTCATCTGACATGATATCTTTCCAGAAATATCTGTAAGTAGATACAGAATTTTACATCGATTAAAATGTCAGTAGTTGATTTCAGAAAGAGGCAATACCACAATTATACTTCTTGTACTGTTCCATACTGAAACTGAATTTCTGGGAACATTTCCAACTATCCCCAACAGTCTTTCTAGGTTAGTGACCAGGAATGTTTGCAAGTGACTAAATTCATATCATTTGGGCAAAAACTTCCATTTGTGTTTCAAGCTATGTTGATACAGACAAAGTAAAGTAGAGAATTGGCAATTATCCTATTAATTTGATGAATGTGGACAGCCATAACAGATATTTCAAACAGCTAGATACAATTTCTTTGTCCCAATGATCTAATTTGTTAACCAGATAACTGCCAAGACTCCAACTTCACTGTGTTCCATATAAAATTATTCATAATTTTTCAGTAGTTCCAGTATCAGCTACTTAAGGGAAATGTATGGAAATGTATGGATATTTTTGCATTAATGCTGTATTTCTCACTCCATAGTGATGATATAAAGTTAAACAGAGAAAGAACATAGATAGTTATTGCTATTTCCATCCTGCTTCTCAAATGACCAGTATATATTAAAAAGCAATACCGTATGGTACCTAAGATTAACAGCTTTGCAGCTAGCATGCTTGAGTTCAAATGCTGGTTTTTCCTGTTACTCTAGGTGGGCAATGTCTCAGTTTTCTGTCTGTGAAATGGGGAAACAATAGTGCCTATCTCATGGGTCATTGTAAGAATTAAGTGAGTCAGTACATATAAACTGCTTAAAACAGAGCTCAGATCCTAGTAAGCACTGAATAAATGTAGCTATTACCCTTATACTAAACTCATTAAGATTGGTCAAATCCAAGAAAGATCTTTTAGGGATGATGAAGAAATGTCTAAAACTTCATGTTGCAGTTGGTTGCACAATCCTGTGAATTTAATAAAATCATTTACTTGTCCAGTTAGCACACGGGAATTTCATGGAAAGTAAATTACACCTCAATAAAGCTGTTTTATTAAAAAAGACTGTAGCCTTATGATTCAATAGCATTAGGCTCCTCAACTATAAATCCTCAAAGTAAGAAATGAGAAGTAAAGGGGAAGGAAAAAAGAAAATGTGATGCGTCTAGAGCCTGTCCCTTCTCTTCTCGATCCTATTGTATGAACTGTTAAATACAAGAGTAGAATATTTCATCAGCTGTCTCCTTTGAGCTGCTTCTATTAGTCTGTTCTCCCAGAACCTACAACTTGTTATTAAAAATTTGTTCAGCATTGGGAGGTGAACTTTGAAAAAAATCTAAGAATTACTCTTCTATGTAGAATGTGTCTTGTACCTACATTTAAACCCATTTCCTGAAACCTTTCCCTTAAAATGGAGTACAAATTAGCAATATTCTTGTTATCACTTTCTCACTCTCATTAACTTATTGACTGATTTAAAGAATTTACTCACTGATTCACTCATTAATTCAGCATTTATTATGCTACCACCCCTAAACTCTAGACATATTCCTAGAAGGCAGAGGGGGAAAAAAGACCACGATAATGAATGTGGTCCCCACACCCAGCAGTCACAGCTGCTGATATAATTCGATCAATCTAGAGAAGCCCTTCCTCAAGTTTACTCACTGTTTCCTAATTAAGGAAAAAAAAAATCTTGAACATGCTTTGAAGCTTCTTCCACTTTCCTGATGTAGATAATCCTTTCTACTCTCTCATCTCATAGGTCAAGAAGTAGAGGTCAGCATAGGTTGGTTCCAGAGCATCACTCCACTGCCATTTTCAATTTGTCCTCTTTTAGAGTCTACAGCATCTCCTTATCCCACATTTTCTCTGTCCCAATTGTCATCTACCATTTCCAAGAATACTGTCCTACCCTCCTTTTCTTTCCATTCATTACCTCTCCTGATTTCAATATCCCTGTTGCTAACTTTTTCACAAAATTCCTTCACTTTTTTGTTGTTATTACAGTTTTGATTAATGACTGAACTTCAAGTTTCTGTAAGTACTAGTAATGATGTGGACTTATCATCATATAGGACTGCCCTCTATGGATATCAAGTTACAAAATTCCTCGTTCTGACTACAACTTCCTCCCCTTCCATTTCTTCCATTTTTAAACTTCTGAATCTTCTATCTGCTCTTCCATGACCTTTAATAATGCCACCTCACTCTAGTCTTTGTTTGACTTCAAGAAGGTGCCAACTACATTTCATCATTGGTCATTTTGAGGAAGCTCTTTCTGCTACCCTGCTTGACATCTTTGTCTTTTTTCTTTTCCTGTACCTGTCTTATATTTCCCCAACTGTGGGGAAATCCCACTATCTTGCTTTCTTAGTCTCTGCTTCAAAGCCACATGATATTACTAGAGATAATTATGAAGTTGAATTGATGAATTCCACTAAGCAGTTGTGTTTTCCAGTCTTAGCTAGGCACTAATTTAACTCAGCCTTTTTTGACCAAGGGCAAACCATATTCAAAGCTGCAATTAAGAATTTATTTTCAGAATTATATTGGATGGATAGCTTCGAGAGAAACCTGGGGATAGAAGACCAGTTACAAGAGTATGGCAATGGTCTGGACAGCAGATGATAGGGATGTAGATTAGAGTTGAAGAAGTGGGAATGGGTATGTCTGATCTATAATCTGCAGGACTTAGTATGCAAAAGAGAGATGTATTCTCAAGATATTTAAGTTATGAGACTCAGTGACTCAGGAACCTGAGATGTGCCGTTAATAAAAATAGAGCAACAGTTTTAGAAGAAGAGTTGAGCCTTAATCACAGTCAATTTGGGATTCTGACAGGTTTTTTTGATAAAGATGGCCAGCAAGAAGTAAAAATAAAAAGAAGGATGTAGGCAAGAACTCTTATTGAGCTTCCATCACATTTCCCACCTTGCCTATTCCTAGTTTTCTCCTGATCCTTAAATATTCAATCCCTGATAACCTCTCTCCAACAATGACCTTGCCTCTTACTGTACAAAAAAACTACCTGAATAAAATGCCTCAATTCTCCTCTCTATCTCCAAACTTGTGCCTGACACCAAATTTTTTACTTGTTCTTTCCTTTTGGTTTCAGAAGTATATATTTTCTCCCTTCGCAAGAATAGCTTTCCCCTTACACTCTCAACTATATCCTCCTCTGGTAATTTGTCCAATCAGTTATTTCTCATCTTTTATCACCCCTCTGCCTACAAAAAGGCTCAGATTCCTTTTTATTCTTATAAAATAAACAAAACCCAAGCAAACAATCAATAATTCTTCCCTATACTCAACTACTCCCTAAAGTTACTAATTTATCTCTCTTCTTCCCATTATCACAAAACTGTTCAAAATAACTTGGTACATTTGCTGCATGGCTTTACCAACCACCTACTCTCTTGTCTCTTGACGCCTTGAAGTTTTGCACTGGCATCTTCACCCCTTATACTGCTTTTCATCCTCTTTCTCTCTGAACTGACAACCAGTCCTTCTCAGTCTTTGATTTTCATGCTGATCTTCCCCAAAGCCTCTACTCTGCCCCTACTCCCCTTTCCTGACCCCTGAGTGCCACCTATCAAAATGGCTCCCCGAATCCTCTTCTCAGAAATGAACTCATTTCCACAGAGAATCTATTATTGATTCTCAAATAGTTTTTCAGGAATGGTACCTCTGCCTACATCCATCTTTTCATTTTTACTCCCTGTTGGCCATCTTCATCAAAGAAACCTGTCAGAATCCCAAATTGACTATGTTCAAGGCTCAACTCTTCTTCCTTCTAAAACTGTTCTCTATTTTTATTAATGATACATTTCAGGCTCCTGACACCAAATCTCATAACTTAATTATTTTTGGACACTTCTCTCTCCTACATATTAAGTCCTGCAGATACCCACTCCCACTGCTTCAATCCTAATCTATGTCCTTGGTTAAGCGCTGGCTTGGGAAGCCAGTGGCCCTGGTTCGGTCCCACATATGAGGGCCAGTGACACTGCCCTCAAAAAAAAAAAAAAAAAGGGCAAATCCTAATCTATGTCCTTATCACCTGTGTTTCCAGACTTTTGTCACACTTTTCTAACTGGTCTTCTATCCCCAGGTTTCTCTTAACGTAATTCAGCCAATAGAATTCTGAGAATAATTTCATAAATTACACCTTTAAACATAGTTCTCTCCTGCTCAGAATATGCCCTGGCTTCTTACCGCCAATTGAATAAAATAAAGTCTTCTTATTTTGATATCCAAAGCTCTCTACCATCTGCTCTCAGCTCAGTAAACCTGCAACCACTGCCAAACTGAGCTGCTCCACACGCCCTCTGAGTTCACTGTTCCCCTCGTAGCTGCATTTATTCATGCGGTTCCTCTGTTTGGAAAGTCATACTTCTTTTCCAAATATCCAGATTCCACCATGCTTCTTTTATTCTTCCCTGATCTTTGAACCTGCGTGACATTTATTCCTCCTCTGAATCAGAAAACTCTCCATTGCTTTTCCTTACAGTGATATCACAGTCTACCTGAAACATCTATGCATTGTCTTATTTTATCTACTAGCTTCTAAGCTCATTGAGAGCAGAGGTTGTGGACTTGAGTCTAGTAGCAGTTCCCATACATGCCATGTGACAGAATTCCCTACAGGACTTGTTGAAACACAGACCACTGGACCTCCCTGCACCCCAAGTTTTTGAGTCAGTAGGTCAGGAAAGGGGACTGAGAGCTGGAATGTCTAACCAATTCTCAGGTGATGCTGATACTGCTGGTCCAAAATCACAATTTGAGATCCACTGGCACAGAGAGAGTAAAAGGTTCTAGGCTCAAATCTATTTTCTACCTCTTAAATGCCACAAAACTTTGAATAAGTAGACAAAGTTTCTGAGCCCCAAGTTCTACATTTGTAGAAGGGAAATCATTATATCACTAGTTCTATATACATCAAGGATAGTTGTTAAAATCAATCACTAAAAAGATATAGACTGTCATCAAAATGAATGTCAACTGAATAGAAATAGTTAAGCCTTCCATGTTGAAAAGCCAAATCCATTTTGGTGGTATTTTTTTCAGTGCCCCTTTCTTCATTCTTCAAAGTGTGCTTTTGAGTTTATTCTCCAGTGAAATAATCACCTTCCTTTTCTCCTGTAGAGGTTCATCGGCAAAAAGTCCTGAATAAGCCCAATGCTACAGTCAAAATCACATGCAGTGAATACATTTCAGAAATTCTCCACTTGGATCTGTTTGCAAGGTGCACATGGAAGTAATTTGGCCCATCAGTTGAAAAATTCCCTTCACTAGAGATGAATGCCTTGCTTTATTGCACATGTGTCCCTGAAATTTAGGGCCGGTACTAGGCTGAGGCCAGTTTGCCTTATGAAAAAAAATCTTAAAGGAGTGCTAAAGTACTGAATAGTCAAGGTAAGTGATATTTTAATGTAAAATTAAAAATAATAAAGATGAATGCCAAAAAGTCAGATGATGGGGAACAGCTTCATGACATCAGATTTATAATGATTTCTTGGGTGTGACACCAAAAACACAGGCAATAACAACAAAAATAGATAAATTGGACTACATCAAAATTAAAAACTTCTGTGCATTAGTGGACATAATCAGGGTGAAAGGCAACCTACAGAATGGAAGAAAATATTTGTAAGTCATATATCTGATAAGGGGTTAATATCCCAAAATATATAAAGAACTCCTACAACTCAACAACAAAAAACAAACAACCCTGTTAAAAAAAAAATAGGCAAAGGACTTGAGTAGACATTTCTTCAAAAACATAACACAAATGACCCGTAGCCCATGAAGAGATGCTCAACATCACTAATCATCAGAGAAATGCAAATCAAAACCACAGTCACACCTACTAGGATGACTATTGTATTAAAAACAAACAAAACAAAAACATAACATAACAAATGTCGGCAAGGATGTGGAGAAATTAGAAACCCTGTGCACTGCTGATGGAAATGGAAAATGGTACAGCTGCCATGGAAAACAATCTAACATAGAATTACCATATGATCTAGCAATTCCACTTCTGGGTATATACCCAAAGGATTAAAAGCAGGGACTAGAATAGATATTGGTACCCAAGTTCACAGAAGCATTATTCACAATAGCCAAAAGGTGGAAACAACCCAACTGTCATCTATAGGTAAATGGATAAACAGAGTGTGGTATATGCATACAATGAGATATTATTCAACCTTCAAAAGGAAGGAAATTCTGACACCATCTACAACATGGATAAACCTTGAGGACATTACGCTATGTGAAATAAATCAATCACAAAAAGACAAATACTACATGATTCCACTTATATGAGGTACCAAAAACAATCAAGCTCTTAGAAACGGAAAGTAGAATGGTGGTTGCCAGACACTGGGGCAAGAGGGACATGGGAAGTAGTTGTTTAATGGATACAGATTTTTCAGTTTTAGAAAGATGAATAACTTCTAGAGCTTAGTTGTACAGTAATGTGAATGCACATTGAAAGGTGATTAAGATGGTAAATTTCATGTTAGATGTGTATCACCACAAGTTGTAAAAGACAGCTAAAAAATCCCCGTGATGAACAAAGCATCAAAATATGTAATAAAGGCAGGATTGATATAAGTTTTTGAGAAGTTGTTTGGTTCTGTAGTTAAGAAATCAAATGAACATATTCTCTTGTTTTTCTGTAAATTGGTGAATGTGTCCTGCTTACTGTCTTGTGAAATGATACCTTACCCTTTGGGCTTTACCAGGAATGAAAACATTTGAAGGTTGCAAGGAGCCCTCCCATTTTTCAAACCTCCATTTCTTCTGCTTGTGAGTACAGAGGGACCCAAGAGCACAAAGAGCCATCTGATGATTCATCAATAGCTATAAATCTTGTAAGGGACAAAAAATTCTCACATACGTTGATCTATAATTTAAGTGCTCTGATTATTGTTCAAATTCTGATCCTTATAATAGGAAATAGCATGGTCTAGTCTCAGTGCATTTCAATAAGCTCATTTAAAAATCCTTACTACTCTGCTTAAACATAGTACTTAAGTGTCATCACTTAAATTTACTGATGGAGAAACACAGGACAGAGGGGACACTTAAGGAAAGTGGTTCTTCTAATCAGAAGATAGGAAAGAGCAGGAAAATCTTCATTGTGTTCAGAGTTGGGCTCCGGTGTCTCAGCTATGGTATCTAGTGAAAAGTACCATAGGATTGAGAAATTGAATATAGGTTCCCAATCCTCACTCTCATTTACTGCTGTGCAATTCCATTGGTTGCAACTGAAACCACAGTAAAGCAAGTGAGATTATAGTTTGGCATTTAGTTCCTGCAGTTCAACATAACTTGAAGCAATGAAGACTGTATGAGCCTCGAGTGAGAAAATGATCTGATGAATGTGTTTTATACCTTCTTTTTTTTAGCTCAAAGAGCAATCTGAATTATATATCTTACTTTATGTCTTACTGTTAAACACAGATATTGAAATGTATACCCAGGGCCTTTAGGAATACAAAGTAAAAGCAATGTCACGTATTCTGCTCCAGCAGGTAATTCAACGTTTTAGGATTAGCCAAGAGATTTATCAAGCAGCCTCCAAGGGAAGCAGAGTTCAAGTCTGGGCTCATCAATAATACATAAATAAACTGAACAATTAGGTACAAAGTGGCTATCTTGGCAGACGACTTACTAGCCGATAAATGATACACTCGCTCACTGCCTTGAGTGCAGGAAGAAGACATATTAAGACAGAAAAAGAGATGAATAAAAAAGTGAAGTAGTGACACCGCTTAACTTGTCCAGAGCCCTCAGGCTTCATTCTTAGGTCATCCTGCTGTGAGGTAAGTCCTGGCTGTTTCAATGTGAAGGCCAATGAAGCTTGACTTAGGAGCTTGACTCTGAATTTCATTGGCTCTTTCAGCAGCCCAGAGCTTGACAAATATGTTTGCACATGTCTTGGAGAAATTGTGGACAGGCTGGGAGTCCAGAAGAGTTTCATTCTCTGTGGGGTTAGGTTCTAAGGTTGGGATAGTCAAACAACTCCAAAAAAAATCCTTAATATCAAGTTTGTGTTACACAGTGTTCAATCATCGAGGTGACTCATCCCTTCCCTTAGTGTTCCAGACATTCGTGTTGTCTGAGAACCAGGCCCAATGGGGTCCTTGCATCTAAGCCCCGTACTGTGGCAGAATGCCTATCGTTACACACCAACCTCTGTCTCACCATGGTGAAGGGGGTCAAAGGACAGGGGGCAAATGCAGGATGACACACGCTATCTCCTCAGAGGAATGGTGCACTAAGAAGTGAACCCTTTTTACCTTTTTGGTTTTTAGTCAAGACTCAGAGTTCAATCTGTATTTGTGAAATACCCATACTCTGCTTCTTTTCTATACTATAGATAGTAAGAGTACCAATTGTGAGGTTGCATTGTAAACTACTGAAATGCATAAAAGTGGGAAAATAGTAACATGAATTGATGTACTAATTCTGGAAGAATCTTTCAAAATCCAAGGTAGGGTGTGGCATTGGTATTCAGTTCTAAATCAGTTTTAAGGTACATGATACGTAGAGTCAGATATTCCCTAACAGCCAAGCCTCCAAGTTGGTGCCTGATGAAGTAGTTGGCTTGTTTTAGCTGCTGTGGGGTACTCTGGCAAGTATCTGCAAACCAGCAGGGCCTTGGTCAGTTCAGTGCCACGTTGACATTACCAGAGATACTGGAAGCGAGGATGGTAGATGTGAGGTTGACATAAGTGAGGCTGGCAGAAAGGAAGGCAAATCCACATTCCTCAAATCATGCACACTCTGGGTGGTTCCCCATCCCAAGAGCTAGTGGAGACCTCTCCTCTATACTGAAGCTCTTCCCATTAAAGATATGGGAATTAAGGCTCATGGAAGAGAACCTGGCCTAAACAAAGCACAGAACAAGTTAGAAGTAACACAGGGATCACAACTCAGGTCTTCTGAACCGCTAGGTCTTATATGGGTTCATTACCACTATGCAGTTTGATTAATAACAGCAGGTAAACACCAAGTCTAGATGAAGAGACACTATCTAAAAGGGATACATTGAATGAACAGTGATCTGGAACTTTAAGTGATGGACTAAACTGTCAATTTCATCATTGCAAAGCCTAAAATGAGGCAACTATAAAGAAATGAGATAACTATGAAAACTCAAAAGCATGAGTGGAAGGCTACCAAAGAAACACGTTTTTGTGAATAAAAGTATGTTTTGAATAATGGATTATTCATCTAAGTCAGTGGTCCATAAACTATCTTCATGGGCCAAATCTAGCCTGCCACCTATTTTTATAAATGAAATTTTATGGGCACACAGCCATGCTCATGTGTTTATGTATTGCCATAGCTGCTTTTGCAGTACATTCCAATAGTAGATTGTGAATAGATTGTCTGAACTGCAAAACCAAAATTTTTACTATCCAGCCCTTTATAAGAAAAGTATGCCAACTCCTGAACTGTCATGATGAAACTAGGATGGATTTAACGGTGTTATTAACTGGTCATATTTGTTAATCCACATGGGCAAGTCTCAAATTATGTCTCAAAACTAATTCTTTTGGATGGTAAGAGTTATTCTGCAAAAATGGGTTCAGTGGACCAACAAGTTTGGAAACGGCTAGGAAAATGTTAAGAAAGAAAGGAAGAAAGAAAGAAAGAAAGAAAGAAAGAAAGAAAGAAAGAAAGAAAGAAAGAAAGAAAGAAAGAAAGAAGAAAAAAGAAAGAAAGAAAGAAACAAGGAAGGGAGGAAGGAAGGAAGGAAGGAAGGAAGGAAGGAAGGAAGGAAGGAAGGAAGGAAAGAAAGAGAAAGAGAAAATGGAAAAGAAAAGAAAAAAGAAAAGAAAAAGGAGAAAAGCTTATTATAGGACTTCTCAGTCTTCAATATGCACTGGAAATCTCCAAGCTGAGGTGAGGGGTGTTATTATGTGCTGCTTTCTAACTCCTTGTACCAGTAGTGTACAGACCTAGCGCTGTGCCAACGGCCTCATAATGATTGTCTGATTGGGCCTCCAAGACTGGGAGGAAGTCATTGATTTCTTCACTGGTTCACCTGGGTTTTTTATACATAAGATAGAAATAATCAAATTTTTCTTCTCTGAGAGCCTAGCAGAGATCAATGAGCTATTGCAAAGTCTTAGACAATAAACTCTTTTAGCTAAGTTTAGTGAATGGCATACTAAAGTGCCCTTCTCAGCATAATCCTGTGTCTCCAGAGAGACCAAATGGGCTCTGAGATGCGCGGTATCCATGAGACAAGGGAGAATCCCTCCCTTTGTGAAACGACATCACCAATATTTGGTATACAGCTGACCCTTGGACAACGCAGGGGTTGGGGCACTGACCACCTACACAGTCAATATTCTGTATAACTTTTGATTCCCCAAAAACTTATCTACATTCATCCCTTGGTATCTGCGGGGTATTAGTTCCAGAATCTATGCGGACACCAAAATCCATGGATACTCAGGTCCTTTATATAAAATGGCACAAATTAATGCATACAGTCAGTCCTCAGCATCCACAGATTTCCAACAATGGATTGAAAATACTGCTTTTGATCCATGGTTAACTGACTCTGAGGATGCAATACCCAGGGATATGGAGAGTTGGCTGAATATTGATTCAAAAAGATCTGCATGTAAGTGGACCTGTGCAGTTCAATCCATGTTAATCAAGGGTCAACTGTGTGTGTGTGTGTGTGTGTGTGTGTGTGTGTCTACAGAGGGTGCCCAAAAAATATAAACACATTTTAAGAAAGGAAAAAACTGTATTACTTGTAATACTCAATATATATCGATAACAAAAGATGAATACAAGTCACGTTTGACTTCTGCAATTACAAGAGGTGCTCAAAGTGGTTTCTATCAGTGTCCAGCCACTTCTGATTATGGCAAAATACTGCTTGAGTAACGTTGACCACGGTGTCTACTTGTATATATTTTTGGGCACCCCTGGTGTGTGTGTGTGTGTGTGTGTGTGTGTGTGTGTATGTGATTTTACACATTTTGCCTCTAGTGTTTCCTTCCCATTAACTATGAGCTAAATGGCTGCTTGAGTAATTGTTTTCTCCATTGGTGTTAACAAAAGAACATATGCTATTTCACTTGCATCTCATTAAGCTCTTCAAATATTAGAGTTGTAGGAGACTTGGTATTTCTACAGGAAAAAAAGCAAGCGTATTTCCATTAGCAGTATTTGACAATGTGTTGGTTATTAATGCAAACTATTTTCAAATGAAATGTTTTATGACCACTCTTTCTTTTGAACTCAGAAGGGTGCAAGCATGTCATGGCTGGAGGGCTCATAACCAAAGCCCCCATTCTGGGCAGCCTCCCTTTGGACCCCAGCCCAAGGAGACAGGTCAGCCCACCAGAGCCCTATTTCACATTTCATGAACCAGATTTGAGGTCAGACAAAGGCTGGGCCAATCAGATTCACTACAGAGACACAAAGTCCTCAGAGTTGAGTCCCAGCAATGGCAGTGCCCTATAGCAGAGGGCGGGGGGCAAGGGGAGGGGGGAAGGAGAAGGGGTGTGCAGGACGAGTGTCCATGGTTTTAACTTAACCAGCCCTCATGCAAAACTTCTTGTGTACTAAGTCGTTTCAGATGCTACCTCTTTTAATTATTATTATCTCCATTTTTCAGACTGGGGAAACTGAGGAAAAGAGTGGGTAGAGAACTCTTCAATGATCACACAGTTAGCAAGCTGAAGAGTTGGGATATGAACTCAGACAGGGTTTGGCTATAGAGATTGTGCTTTTAACCACGCTCTGGTGGGCCCAACATTCTGTTGTCCTTCCCAGGCTCAGTTTTTCACTTCCTGGATTCCTTAAAATACTCCAGTACCCTAGTAAATTTTTATGGTTGCTTCAGCTAGCCAGAGTTGGTTTTTGTTACCTGCAACAAAAAGCAACTTAGAAGAGAAAGCACTCCTCTCCTTTCTCACTAAGATTGCTTCTACAAACCCTATTTGTAGGACACTGACATCACCATCAGTTTCCACGGTCAATGTTGTAGTTCTGTGATGCAGAAGTAATGTGGACTAGCAGATGTGGGGGAGGGTTGGGGCAGAGGAGCCTTGCAGAACATCCCAGGAAATGCAAGCTTGTGTGTACCTGCTGCCAATTGCTGAAGCTACATCTTTTCACAGATGCCTTGTCAAAAGCATCTCCGTATCGGTCAGCAGGTGAGCCTGTGACTGAGCATAGTGGGCTTGGATCTCACCAGCCTAGGAACTTGGGACACCTTCCCATCTTCCACCTGTCCCCTCTGATGCATGGACCACAGTTAAGCTAAATGTATCCCTGGGTAACATACTTTAGAGTAAGAGGTACTTTTCCCCTTAGGTCCTCAAAGATAATTCCTTTATCTAGAGGCTTTCATTTTGCTTTTAATCTAACATTTATTGAACACTTACAAAATAGAGCATTTTTCTGAATACTTTACCTGTATTCATTCTTGTAAGCCCCACAAGAATCAGATGAGGTTTGTTTGATAGATGAGGAAAACTGAGGCAGAAAGGAAGCATGCAGCGAGGATCAAGCACAGACAGTGGGTTGCAGAGCTGACATTGTCACACTAGATTGTGTAAGATGATACCCTGCTGTCCCATACCATGGTGGGTAAAGATGACCAGGAAAATGTGCTGACAAACATGAACTGTGATTATGATAAAAATGGCTGATAATTGTGCAATCCAAATTATCTTATTTAATGAAGCTGAAGAGAATTGCTCATTTAGGATCTGACTAACAAGAAAATTAAACATTGGCCTTCAAGCTAGAAAAGAAAGTAAATCATGTGCTTCTTCAAGAATTAGAGGAAGTCTGATTTTCCAAAGTGATAGTGCTACTTAGGAAAACCCAAAAGTATCTATAGAAACTCCAAATGTAGAGTAGATCAATTAAAAGAAGAAAACTATAGTAAGTTCTGGGGTGGGGAGGGAGGTAATTGTTACTCAGGATATCATTCTGATCACTTCTTAAGACCTGATCACCTCTGTCTTTACCATTTGGGGGGAGCTATCAATGTCTAGTTAAAAAGCGTATCTTCCGCAACAGGATTTTACTCTCTGCGCTAGAGACATGCTAGACAATACTTGGCGAATTTCCTCGTTTTGTGAGAGCGTTTTATCTCTAGCAAGGAATTAATCTTCAAAAAACCCTGGGAATGCATTGACGTTACAAACACACACTTGTGGAAAAAGTACATCTTGGGGTCGTAAGGAGGGTTAATGCTCTCTCATACTGTCTTCAATGGGAGCAGCATGATTTCCAGAATCTCCCCGCACTGTCAAGGAGCCCCGGCGTATTGATGCACAGGTCTTGGCATTGGCTGGGCTGCTAGCATGATGGAGACGCTGGAGTCCTCGTTACTCTAGTTGTACCTGGCAGGCCGTGCTGGGTCTGGGCAAAGATAAAATGAGAAGTCCCGGGGCAACCAACTGCAGGCTGTCTGTCTCTGCTACACATGCTGCTGGCTGTAACTTTGTAGTTTATGTAAAAATAGTTGTTTTCTGAAATGGAATGAAAACGAGGCGAATGGTGGCGAGCATAGGCAACCGAGAAAGAAGTTCAAACACAGAGGCCCAAGTTTAAAAAAATTCTGTTGGCGGAGTTGCTTAGGGGTTGACTGACAGCCAGGATGCAGCCACATAATTTTTTTTAAATTATGTTTTGGTCAATGTATGCGAGTGTTCACTACAGATAGAAATACATCAGTGTTTTCAAAAATGGAAATACCATAATATTGTACAGAATTTTCTCTTCCTTCTGTTGGCACAGGATGTCTGTCTGTTTCAGCAGTATACGGAATATTCATATCTAGATATTTCAGAATAAATTCTTACTTTTAAAATCACGTGCACATTTTAGGTGCCCGGCATTATTTTTTTGCATTGGGTAGCAAACTGTTGTTTCTTCTGCATGGATTCATGGTCAATAATACTCTGTCATCTTCTGAACTTACTGTAAGAATCTTTAGTATCAGCCTCCTATAAAGAATAGCAGTCACTTGGGGCCAGCCGAATGGGGCGGTGGTTAAGCACTGGCTTGGGAAGCCAGCGGCCCCAGTTTGGTTCCACATATGAGGGCCAGTGACACTGCGTTCAAAAAAAATAAAAATAAAATAATAGCAGTCACATCTTCTCATGAAAGAAAACATCTACATTCCAATCGATCATCTTATTGAAGCTACAAAGAACTCTTTGCTAAGCAAAAGCTGCATTTTTAGAAGTAAGCATTACTCAATTTTTGTTTTTCTCTCTAATTTTTTTTAAAGTCTAGCTTTCATACAACATCATATTAGTTTCAGGTACACAACACAGTGACTTGATACCTATATATCTCACGAAGTGATCAGTATGATAAGTCTAGTCACTGTCTGTCACTGTACAGAGTTATTACAATATTATTGACTGTATTCCTTATACTGTATATTACATCCCCATTATTTTGTTACTCAACTTTTTTGAAACCAACTAATAGAACTCTCACCACTGTTAAATTGACTCAACATTTTTCACCTCAATTTTCTTCTTTACCTACAAATTAAAGTTTGAAGATGAAGGCAATACAACTGTAAAAGAGATTATCTTTCTCTACCCATGACTGTGTTTACTTGTTAACTATTGTTGCATAGGTAAGATGTTTTCATTCTGTAAGTGTCCAACAATGGAAGTTAGAATAAGCTCTCCCGAAGACGCCCAAGTTAAGAAAAAGAAGAGAACAGGGAGAGTGTGGGAGAACATGGGATCACAGTCAGGAAAGGCTCAGTTAGTCACTGGGCTCAGGGAAAGCCTGGCACCTCTGTTCTATGGGTGGGCAGAGAACTAGGGGACCAACCAAGACAGACTGCAGGAACTAAGCCAACAGTCTGAAACCTGAACCAGGAAGAGTCACCAATTGTACTCTACTAGGGGTTGATAGAACAGAGAAGGACTTACTAGCAAGGAGGACTCCAGAATTTCTATATATAAGAGGTCTAGGGTCTTCATCTTGAAGCTACACTTTCTTAGAAAATATACTGTTTTATGTGAGGTTGGATTTCATTCTGGGGAGATGGAGGTGCGTGGCCAAGGGATATTTATGGCTACAGTTTCTTTAAGAGGGCTACTGACTTTGATGAATATTAATGAAGTTCCACCAGAAATGGTGGGAAGAGGAGCCAGTCAAGTAAGCACAGGATATTTTAAAGCCCAGACTAGGAATTGTTGGGCCAGATAGGAACATGTTTTTCTCATCCACAGGTACAGGAACAGCAAAGCTTTCCATGGAAAGATAATGAACGTGTTTAAGACACAGTGAGGCCAGAGTTTCTTCTGAGAGGAAATGAAAATAGTGATAAGACCCAGAGGTGAGCCCAGGGTGGGATTCTGGGGCTGACCGAGCATTTCATTTCAGTCATGCCATTCAAGGTTCAAGCTGCTGCACTGGGTTAAGGGCAGGTAGGGAGAGCTAACCTGAGCGTATTCCTCTCAATCTAAGATCATAGACCTTTACTCTTGAGTCACTGATTTTTGTCTTTTCATATAATTTGCATTCTCAATTTACTTGTCATAGTCCTTCTGGGAAATTCTAGAGTCTTCTCTGATGACCTAAGGGGAAAAGTCTCTTACCACATTTTAGAATACGAAGATCAGCCTTCCCCACTTGGCGGGGTGACCAGTTGCCATGGTAGCATATTATGTGGTCTAAGTATAGACTTTGTGAAATGTTCTACCTATGGAAAGTTTTCAAAAATAGAACACAGCCTATTATAACCTAGATCCATAAAGTTTTCTTGTCAATATTTATCAGGAGTTTCTAGAGACCTGAGACAAATTTAGAATAACCAGAAAGCAACTGAGTGGATAACTGGAAATGGCTTTCTATGTTTGTCAGTCCTGCCATGAAGACACATGTGAACTTTCAATTTTTCAGTAATGTATAGACTTTAGTATAAAAAAGTCTGCATTTCTGGTAGAGGCTCAATCGAGGGGTACAGCAGTGCCTGGGAGATGAACTCAGGGAAATAACAACTTGGTATTGAAATGAAAGAAGTACAGAAGAATCCATTTAAATTTGCATAAAGAGGGAATAAAAAGAACAGATACACACAGACATTTCTATTAAGAAAAAAAATGGTCAAGTTATATATCTCTATTTAGACTGTAGCTTTAAAAATAACAAGGTTTTTTTTTGTTTGTTTGTTTTAATTTTAGAAGACAAAAATCCCCGAGGGCTCTTGGGAACTCAAAATTCCTCTAATAGAAAAGTCCTGTTGTCTAAAATGCTGAACTTTTTTTCCTGGCATGATTGCTAATTCCCCACTGCTAACCTCTAAATACACCCAATGGCAGGAGTTCTACGGTAGAATTGTGTTACAGAGCTAAGAGGATGCATGGACAGTAAGACCATACAATTGAAAACATATATTAAATCAAACAAAAGTTCTAAAATATTTCCTAATCTTTCAGAGATGACCTGAAGCTCCATGGTTTCAGAGGAAGCTGTTGGCATTGCTCCCCTTTTGACCTGAATTTCATTTCCATACAGGAGACAAAACACTGGAAGAACAGCCAAAGTGAACTGGGACTGTGAGAGCTGATAGCTCTTTAATACTCTCTGGTCACTTCAATCAACTTCTTTCTCACATATCGCTCCCCCCTCCATGTATTGTACATCCTTATATCTCTGTGTACACCACAGTATACTCATTATACTCATTACATAACTGTCTGTCCTTTTCACTGAGCATTTTAGTGGCAGAGAACATGTCCTTTTTTGTATGTACATTCAACTTAATAATCAAAAACTTATTTAAATTTTTAAATCTCTCATCACCAATAACAGGATCTACCACTAACTTTATTTAAACTTCATTTGAGGAGTAATTGCTATGATAATACATACAGATCTAGGAGTACAGCATTTATTACAAATTCCAATTATCTCCTAATGTGATTTTTTTTTTAAAGTTTCATAAGCAAAATACCAAAAATTAGCTTCTTCATAATACCGAGGCTAGGGATTTATTTCCCAAAGACAAAATTTCAATTTCCCAAAGACAAAATGAATATTCTGAGTTTCTGTTTATGGATCCCAAATTTCTTTCGATTTTACTCTTAAGAGAGTTAACCGCAAATACCTGATGAACTACAGTGCCCTAAAAAGTAAAGTAACGATTGCAAAAATAATCACCTTCTTTCATTTTAATGTCACAATGAATATTATTTATAATTTATATCAAATTATATATTACTTAAAATTTATATCATTTATATCAAAATATATAGTGTACATAGGTACTGTTTATCAAGATCTTTCCACTCCTATAGGTAACACACCTGACTGAAAAATGCATGATTTGCAACAAACTAGAAATACACTGAAAAGTGATTACCTCCAAAACAGAAAAATAAATGTGTTCATTTTATGTTGTAAAAATATGGTGAATTGGAGGAGAACAATTAGACCCATCTCTTTCTATGCTGGTTATCTTTTCCATTATGAAAAATATACTTCAGCATTTTGTAACTCAGTGACTGATGCACTTGCTTGAATGAATCCTTACCAACAAGTAAAATATCATTTCGATTACTTTGTGCCATTTCAAAACCGAGGTGACTCATTCAGTAATGAGATAGAGTAAAAAGCAGTTGTTTTCAGTGGGTTTTTCCTGGGGCAGGGAATCATTTTAATTTACTTGTCCCAGATGCCACATTTCATCTAGTTGGTATTCCCTCCGTTACTGGGTCTGTTTTCCCCTTACTCAATAAATATGGAAATCTATTCCTCGTCCAGTTTGAACATTGTAATTTTTATAGCAGTTTTACTCTTTCTGACAAGCATATTTCTACTTTCCATTCAGTCTTGAAGAATGTGAAGAAATGTACTCTTCCCTGAAAATGCTTTGCATGTATAAAACATATTTCAGGGTTCAAATTTTCCACATGTATTGTTTAACTAGTCTTTACAATGAGGCCTCACAATGTTTTCCCACACTAGGAAGCTAAGCAGAGACTGAGGGTGTGGAGTGACTGGGACAAGTCTAGCTGAGGCCAACTCTAAATTCTAAATTCAATTTCAAGGGCCTTCCTTCCCAGAGTCTCATTTCTGAGGAACATCTAGCCCTCGTCTAAGAATCATCAAGGTTTCAATCCTGCACAAAGATTAGATTATAACCATTTGCCTTTTCTTTTTTTTTTTTTTTTTTAAGGGCAGTGTCACTGGCCCTCACATGCAGGACCTGAACCGGGGCCACCGGCCTCCCGAGCCAGCACCCAACCACCATGCCACTCGGCCGGCCCCCATTTGCCTTTTCTTAAGTCCTTTTTGGAAAAGGTAGATTGTAACAAAGAAGTAAATAAGTAAAAGTAATTTAATAATGAAGGAAAAAATGTAGGTCAATGCCCGTTTCCTATAGCTTTAATCTACTTCTTGGTGTCCTTTAATACTAGACAGTCTCCTTCCTTTTTCTGTACCTTGTTATTTTTGATACTTTTGTACGCTACTTGAAAAAAACATGATATGCAAAATATTTACTTTTATAGTCAAATTACAGCCTTATTTACCCCCATTAGAAAACTGTTCTTTGCTTAATAAAAACAACAATAAAATAGTCATACCGATTTCTTTGGAAAAGACCATGGTACTTGAGTTTGAGTTGAGGAGGTGTCTGAGTGGAATTAGCAGAAAGCTTAGTCAGTTAGGCAATGACAGTCCCCCATTTCAGCCTCCGCAATGGAGACCTTAAGCTCTCTTTCAAGCTCACATAGCTGTGGTGGTTTTCCTACCTAAGTATTTTTAGAAATGTACCACTCTATAAAACACACATCTTCAGACTAATAACCAGAACCAGACTGACTGACCCCTCTGTAGCATACTCTGAAAGAGGCCTTATAAAAATACAAAGGTAAGACTATCTCCAATGCAAAATAAGCTTGAAAGAGTCACAGCTTTTCCCCTCAAATATTCACAGGTAGAAATGTGAAAGCTGCAGCAGTCCATGGAAAAAGGTAGGTATCCACAAGCAGATTTGATGAGAATGGAGCTCTGCTTTGAAAGTTAATGTCGAGAGGTGACAACTTGGAGAGAAGAAATAAGCAAAACTAAAGCCAGGTTGGAGATCCATGGATTAAGACATGAACCAACAGTTCAGGTTGAACAACCTGTGGATCCAATTTAAGTGCATTTCTGTCTAGGAACAAAGATGTAGATGAGTTTTTCACTTCAGAAGCTAGGCCTTAAGGCTTCAGAGTCAGATTCCCATCCCATCCGACCGGAACAACTACATTCATCAGCCTGCAAGTGTAGAAAGATGTCTGAGTCAATGAGCTAGTTACTCCTGTGTTCAACTTAAGTGCTGTGTTTACAGATCATTATTTGACAAGAGCAAACTGAGCACGTAGAATATCTTAAAAATAAAAGTCCAGGGTCGTAGCCCACAGATAATCAAACCAATATTTTAGTAATAATTTCTTACTTTTGACCTTGCATAAAGTATACATACATTATATAAAATATATATAAAACTTATAATGGAATTATAAATTTGGAAATTGCTTATGCTTAAGCCATTCATATTACATAAATGCTCAGACTATACTATCAGATATAATATTGTGGTCATGTTAATGTCAAATAATCAATGGTGAATATATACAAAGTAATTTAATATAAGGAAGAGGATTAGACTTGACTTAATAAAAATATATGATGAGATAGGAAAAATGTTTTAGTTATTAATCAGTAGCAGCCTAAAATGTATATCTGATCCCCAACAATAATTAGGAACATATAATCAAAGTTCACTGCCTTTGTAAAGATTTGGTTAACTAAATAATCAATTCAGAAAAGTTTTCTATTTAGAATACGGAGGTCCAAAGATTGACCTTGATCTCAAACAGCCTGAGTGCAAGAAATTAGGTGAATTTTCTAAATCCTCTGAATCTTTCCAACAGAGCACACTCCAAAATCACCAGTTACTAATTTATTTTATTAACTCAGTTCACTCTGTTGCTTCCTTTTGCTACCAAATGTTTTCTTTGGCATCATGTTTATAATAAAAATGTTTTCTTTAAAATTAAAACATTTTTTTTGGTGACATGAGTTTCCATGAGCAGCTGAGCCTTCCCAATAACTGAAAAGAAACTAAATTCATATTGTTGTAAACAATTTCTGCAACTCTCATTGGTGACCAGGTTAGCATAAAGGGTGAACAAAATATTTTTGCTTTTGAGATTAGAGACATGATTGAAAATAACTAATTTAAAGACAATACAGTGGCCAGTTCATTAAAAATTAACCTGATGAAGAAGTCCTAAAAAAATAAAAGCTGAATCTTTAATTACAGGAACATCAGTAAATAATTTCAGGAAGTGATAAGAAATTAAAGCACTATGGCTAGAAAAAGGAAGTTAAGTCCCTGCGTGGTATGACAAGTCAAAAGAGAAAAGAAAAGAAACTAAGAGGTAAAGTTGACCAAGTTTCTGGAAACTAAAAATCAGGAATTGAAATTGTTGTCAGGACTATTGTGGAAATACTGTAGACCCTGAGGGGGAAAGAAACAAATATGTGGAATTGTGGGGTCGGTGACTGCCTAGGACATGTTTTGATATAAAATATAAAATCAACACGTTGAGATTTGATCACTTTGAGATGAGACTGCTAGTACAGAGGGCACATCCGAAAGAGAGAGATTCGTGGGTTTCTGCAGCAGGACTCTTGTCCATGTGTGACAAGGACAGGTAGAGCACATCACTGGAAGCGAAAGCGCCATGGATGTAACGGCGCGTGATATCTTCTTTTCAGAAAGAGGTACCGCGAGCTATCAAGTCAGACTCACAATGTGACTCTGGGGGATTTCTAGAGAAAATCTGATTTATTAACTTGAATGAGTTTCTCAACCACGTCATGAGTGAAAGAAAAGATAGCCAAGCCATTTTGTGTGATGAACACAGGAACTTACATAGTAGACACAAGATGGGCTGGATTTGGTTTTTAAAGTCAGATTTAAAACTTAAAATATTGCAAAAGTACTTCTCTTTGTAATTCTGCAAGCCCGAAAATCAAGACAGGAAGACCAAGGGAAGATCAATTAGGAATCTGGGCACTTAGTGAAAATATATACCCTGTATACACACACACACACACACACACACACACACACACACACAATTGAGTACCCTTTAAAAATACATCATGTCTTTACAGGAGGAAGAATTTGATCTAAAAAGATACCGAGGGTAAAAGAGTAGGAAATCCTTTGGAGGAAATGAAAAGGATGGATGTGTATATTCAGTTCTTACAGATAATAGCTGAGGGGGTTATAAAATAAAGCTAAATCAAATTGATTGGCAGCAAGGGAGAAGTGATATTAAAGAGAAAGTGATAAGAAAGGAAAATCGCATCTATGGTGATACACTGTAGAAATAATAAAGTAATTATAGTGAAGACATTATGGGAATACCCAGCATGTATGAAGGAGGAGCTAGAGGCTACATGAATATTATTTAAAGTTCATTGGGAAAAATGAGCTGAACGTTATAGAAAATGCAATTAGATATTGTCTTATCCACTGGATTTATAACTGAGCCAAAGTTTTGCATTATAAGTATCTTTTAGATCAACCCATAATAACGGTATTTCTTGTTTAGACATATGATAAGTCCTCACTTAACATCATCGACAGGTTTTTGGAAACTGACTTTAAGTGAAATGATGTATAAAGAAACCAGTGTTACCATAGGCTAACTGATAGAAACATGACTTAAGTTCCTACAGCATATTTCTGTTCACAAAAACATCACCAAACTTCTAAATACAGACCCAAAACACTTTTAACATTAAATACTGAAATAAATATGAGCTACATTCATTTAAGAAAGATGAATAAAAACAAGTAAGATCATTATTTTCTAACTGGATTATTCTAGTTCAGGGTGGCAGTGGCCAGAGCTTCTCCAGGCAGCTCAAGGTGCCAAGAAGGACTCACCCTGGACAGGATGCCCTTCCATCTCAGGGCCTCACACCCACCCACACTCACTCAACGTAGGACGATGTAAACACACCATTCACCTCACTCGCACATCTTTGGGATGTGGGAGAAAATGGGGGACCCAGAGAAAAGCCACACGGACATGGGGAGAATGTGCAAACTGCACAGACAATAGCTTTGCCAGAAATAGATTTTCTTCCCTCATCAACGTTCTAACAAAACAATGTTGTACTAAACATGGTATTTGAGGACCTGCTGTACTCAGTTCAGATGGAGTATCTTTTTAATTCCTCTACAGGTCTGTATAATCTACTTAATTTGAATTATTCAGCATTGTTACTTAGTAGGTAACTTGTTATGGATCAGTGTATAGTAATATATAGAAATAGAGACATAAAAATTTTTGTAATATTTTGACATTTGTATACCAAAATTATACTAGTAATCAGAAACACACACTTAAACACATAAAGAGATCAAAACTCCACTGCAAAGAAAATTTTCTTTTTGTCACATATCACAACTCTCATAGTAAAAATTCAGCACACAGAGGAAAATACTGAAATAATTCAAGAAATTAAATTTAAACCAGGCAATTCAATTATGAAATTTAAAAGTGCTTTCTTATCTCATTTGGGTGTTTCTTTCTCTCTCTCTTCCCACTAATCTATCTAGATTCTCTAAACTAGAAAGAGAATATGGACTTGTAATAGAATTATGATAGCAAGCTTAGTACAATTGGTAATTACTGTAGTCTGACACAATCGCAATCTCTTTAACAGTCTCCAAGCAGAAATGAGTCGGCTAAACATCTGCTAGAACTAGGATCACGCTTTCTCTGCCTCAGTTTATTCACCTCCCATGTGACATAAAGGACACTCCCAGGTTGCTTGTATTTAGACGGAGTTTCAAGATGACAACCTTTCAGATGTAAACTGTGATGCTCATATTTCAAAGAAATAGCAAGAACCACCTGACAGTTTTTTGCCTCTCCTCTCCTAATTCCATACTAATAGTTTTCTTCACTTAAGTAATGCTAAATATCTGTGGTTCGATTTCTCTCACTTCGACCTAACACTTACCTTCCACCACCACCCTAAAAAACTGCATGCAGAAACCGGCAAACATCTAATGATCGGAAAAGTAACTCTAGCAACTCAACTGCAATCAATCGTCAGATATGATAGGACATAAATTGACAGGACTGAGCAAAATTGAGAACAGGGTATTTTGTGCCTTACTCAGTTATGTGATCATACAAGTATGCAAATAAATTGCAGTTGTGAGTTTTAATGACAGACCTGAGTCTGAAGATAAAAATATGGACCTCCAGAGACAGGCATCTGTTAATAGAACAAAACAAAACAAAACAAAAGATTAAAAAATACTATTATTTGGTCTGCTTTTTTTTGAAATAGCTATAAGGTCAATCAAATTGCAAAATGATATATATTGCACTGTTAATTGTGCGCGCGCGCGCGCACACACACACACACACACACACACACCCCTAATCAAAAGAAACCAGGAAAAATAAGTCATAAAATGCTCATAGTAGAATAAGTGAGTTAGTTATGACAACTTTCTCTTTATCAGTGAAAATATCTCTCTATTGGCAAGGACCTTGACAATGGTACAATTTAAAATACTAAAATATTTGATTTAAAAATGCAGGTATATAATAAAATGAAATGCCAATATTTTAAAATATATTCCAACCACTTAATACATGTATATTACCAGGTGAATGAAAATTAGAGTGCTTTTCTTTTGTTTTATAAGTAAAAAGAAAGACAGTAAATGAGCAATAAGATAAATATTTATGAAGTAGTCTTTCTTACCAGGAATAAATTCATCATGAACATTAAGCTGTTTTGTGAAAGAATGAATGCACTCTAAGTTTAAGTCAACTAAAGCCATTTCTTGATGTTCTTACATTGTTGGAAATGGCTTCTCAAATGAATGGGGAGAAATACATAGATATCTACAAATGCTGACAAGGAAAGTTCCATTTCCTTACATGTAAGCCCATGTTATGGTTTCGAATTTTTAATTTGAGGCTTCTGAGCTAATTACATTTTGATAAAACTGACCTGTGCTTTCATCTTCTTTAAAAAACAAATGGCTTTGATACATTTTAAATAAAAATCAAACTAGCCTTCAAAATATTTTTACACATTTACACTTTTTCATGAAAATACCGGGGTGCCAAAAAGATGTATACACATGACTTGTATTCGTTTTTTGTTATCAGTGTATATTGAGTATTACAGTTTTAATAGTTTTTTCCTTTATTAAAATGTGTATAGTTTTTTTTGGCACCCTCTATAGTTACACTATTAGTTACTATTAGTTACTAGGTAACAAAAAATTTTTCTATGATTTCAATATTTTTTTAAAATAACAATTTGCATGTTTATTATTTTCAATGCCTTTTTTCTATTTGGTCACAATATTTATTTATAAGTTATATTCATTGTAATTTTTTTTTTCAGATCTAATTGAAGAAAATATGGTGCTACCATGATTTGTCAGCTATGATGCTTTTTATACCCTACCTTTACTCTATTCTTTCCTGAGCCTAAACTATGTCCAAACAGCTATTAGCAATGGGATTTAATGAGTAACATAAGGAAGAGGATGCTTACAGTCATTATGGAAGTTCAGAATTCATGATGATTATGGAAAAGCACAACACAAGATTTTTTTCAACAGCAAAAGGCAGAAAAAAGATTAAAAAAATGAATGAATAAAATGTCTGGGTTTTTGGATGTTAAATGATTGAAACAGTTTCTATTTAAATGCAAATTTGACTTTTTAAAAGATGGGACTACCAGTAACTGCACCCTAAATGGTAAAATGAAAATCAATTTGAAATATGGGATGAATAAAGGATATGTGGACTTTCCGGGAATAATTTTTTATTATGAAAACCCTGATGCATTTTCCTTTGCTCAATCCATCTTAGACTTTGGACAGCTATGTCTGGGATGAAATGCAAACATTTTTTAATTTGTTTAAGCACAAACATGGTTGGCTCACTAGAAGCTTCCTTGTTCATTCAAATCAGATTTCACAAAATAATGATCAACAGTATGATGTATGTAAAATACAAGACCAAAAATAAGAGTTTAACTGCAGCATTATAATGACCAATCGTCACTATGTGTTTTTTATGATGTTGGGGAAATCACTTTTAAGAAATGGAAATCACTACATTCTATTGATTCAAGAACAGAATCTTCAGACATAAGTCAGCAGAGTTGACACTTTCAAATACATAAAATGTGACATCTGCTCTTACAAATGCACTATACAGGCTGTAAATCATCAAAGAGAAAAACAGTTCAATGTCATTTCACCACTGCAAGCTATGGTTTACAACTGAGAGATAAAAATAGTCATACTGTCTCTGTGACATCTAAACCACTTTTCTATTGCAGTAGTCTGTGTTCTAATTTATCTTTGTGGTTGAATAACACACAATCAATTGTAAGCAACTAGTGTAGTTTGATTCCAGTCAATGGCAATTTTCTATAGCTTTATCTTTTTCCCCATTGAGGTGACTTTTAGTAATATCCACAACACACTATCTCAATTTTGGGGGTGGTTAAGTATGTCAAGCTTTTAGCCATCATTCTAAGGGCTAACATATAGGGCTAATCCATACATAAAACATATTTTAAATAAAATAGAGTCATTAACACTTGTGTGCATTATAATAAAGACCTATAATCCAATGGAAAGAAGAAATTTTTATTAGGCTTAAAATAAAACCAGAAAGAGTATGGTCTTTGTATAAGATTCCTGGTTCTACCACTTATTAACTATGAAAATTCAAGCAAATTATTTAACCTCTATGGGAATCAGGTAATTCACCTGAAAAAAAATGGGATAAAAATTCCTATCTTTTAGGGGCAGTTTTAAAGATTAAGTAAGACAATGTAAATATCTAATACAGTGCTTGACATATGTACTAGACAACATAATAAATAGTAAAAACTATTATTGTTAATGTTGGTGTTTTTTTTAATTACAATCAATGTTGGTATAATAAAATAGAACACATTTTGTGGCTACAGTAAATAGCAATGGTTGTTCATTTATTCCATCATTGAAAGGAAACCAACATAGTAGCCCTACACCTGGAATATGTATGATTATATTTTGATTTTAGTTTTGAATAATGTTAAGAGTTAAATATTTTTAGAAATTTATTTTGTATAATCTTAACATGAAAATAACATAAGTGGTTATTAAAAATTCTATAATAAAAATGATTACAGCAAATATTACAACCTAAGTACCATGTGTTTAAACATATTTAATAGAGCTAAAAGTAAGGTTAATACTTTCTATAAATTAATAGCAATTGCTGGCAAATGGATCCTATATAAGTTAACCAGGATTTTATCACATTTTTGCACTTCTTAAATAATAGCATGAACAAATTGGAAAAAATAAGAATTATCACAGTAAAATATAGCTAAACAGTTTTACAGTAGAATTTGCTACAAAACAGCTATAAATCACCAAATTTCTATGAATTTTTTTTTTATAATGAGCATAAAATAATGAGGAAAGACCTGCTAATCAAGCTGGTTTCTAGAATGACAGAGATTGGTCACTGACAACCTTCCTTGAATTGAAACACAGTGTCTTTTATTTTTCCCCTCAGCACTGCAGTGGAGCTCAAAGCCCAGTCTCCTGGTATCCACCAGCCCCTTGGCTAACGTTGAAAGGGAACTGCTGTCCTGGTGGATTTAAAGCTATTAGGTTAGCAGTTCTGATGCATTTTCTTTCACAAATCTTTTTATTAGGACAGCAGCACACCCCAGGGTGTGTGCTTGTCAGACCATTATAGGCACAGCCCTTGGCTGCCCTCCATGCCTCAGTTTGCCAAATGTGCATCCAGTTATTGTCTAAAGCACTCCCTGTCATATGCTCTTGCTTAAGAGACATTTTGCATGGATTCCAGACCTTCTAATGCTCTAATAAGCAGGCAATGCATTTCACTTTCATTTGTCAGGAAAACAAATATCCTCTGAGCATACATGTTTTAGATGGTGTCTGGTCTGCTTTTATTTAATGAAAGAAATCATTTCACATATAACTCCTAAGTTGCTTGGCTTTACACACATATGAGGGAACATACGCTGAGAGGTTCCTGAGAAACAAAAAAAAGAAATAGTTTCAGAAAAATGTGATGTTTTACTAACTCACTAGGTCCTATGCTGGCTTTTAAAGCAACCCTATAGTCCTATGCCCTGAGTGATGTACTTCCTTTTTTGGAACAAGTAATTGCTTTGTTATTGTGATGGACATTTTCACTAGAACAAGGGAAGGGGAGGTGGGGAAGAAAAAAAGGTGTAATTAGGTATATGCTTATATATTTTTAATCTGAGTCCTGTAGTTCTATCCCCATTGTCAAGGGCTGCTAGATTACAAACTTATCAAGCACAGGTGTCACTTCTTTTCCATACTTTGTATTTCTCCCAAAGGACCTGATGTGTGTATCACCCTCTAGTAACATTCATTGAATATTGACAATACCAGCAACCTTCCTTTACACATAATACTTAACTTTAGTCACAGGTACACCACTGGCTTTTATTTCTTGAGATACTAACTTTAAATAGCTAATTGTAATAAGATAACCCAAATTTAGAATGAACAGGATCTTTTTGTGCATAGACCTCCAGATCAAAAAATAACTCTTGCAGAAAAGAAAACTCCATGTAATTGCGGGTATTTTAGCTGTGGCTTCCAAAGCTTAAGTTCCAGCTTCTTTATGAAGCCTTCTTCCGAACCCCAGAGTGCATAGACTTCTTTTTGTTCACGTTCATTAGGAATAACGCAGAGTACAAACATGAGCTTACGGGCAGGCCGAGTGGTGCATTGGTTAAGAGCTGGTTTTGGGATGCCCGGGGGCCCGGTTCGGATCCCACATATGAAGGCCAGTGACACTGCCCTCTACAGCTAACAACAGCTCTACCTGGAGCTGGGCTGTGCGAGCTCCAGCAACGGTGTAGGCTGCAGCCCCTGCTGCAGTGGGCTGCCATAGGCTACAGTGAGTGGCCGGCAGCCAGCATGAGTGGCTGGCAGCTGGTATGAGCTGCCAATAGCCACAGTGAGCGACCATCCAGAGGCCAGATACCGATCTGCCTCATCCGGATAGAGCACAATGACGATACCAACATGGGCCAGTGAAGCAACGTCCTCTGCAACTAGATTGAAGAGCAAAAACACAGCAACTTGTCTGTTCCCCTTCCCCGATTCCCCAGCGCTGTTCCTCTCCCCCATTTCCCCAGTAAAATCTTTTAAAAAAAACAAACCCAAAAAACATGAGCTTAGTACACACTCGCTGATCGCCTGAATTATGTTGGAACTGGGCCGCACACTCCTGGGCTCTGAAGGTTCAGAAAAGATAGAAGTCGCTTAGAAAAGCACTCTGTGCCTGACAATCATGTGTTTGCCAGCCCATGCATTCTCCCAGTGCCCACAAAACAAACCACTACTTCCCAAGTGTTGGCAGGGCTGTCAGTAATCACCACTGCTCTGCTGGAAAGGGTGGCATTGTCAGAATCTTTTTTTTCAATGATGTACCCTTTTTCATTACATGTTGTCCTTTGATACAGTTCAATGAAATCCTTTCTTGAAAAATTAATTTAACCTACTGGAAATATGTCTAAAATTGGTAGGAAAGAAAAAGAAATAGCACAAATAAACAGCAGTGTATGAACTTTTCAGTAGAAGGCATATGCCTAATTTTTTATGTAGTACGTGGCAGCTGTACACTAGTTGCTAGAGTTTAAGAATAATACATATGAAAGTGTAAACTAAGGACCTATGTTTCAGGGATCTGAAACGCTCAGTTGGAGATAGAAATCCATGAACATGGTTTCAATAATGATATCTGATTAATGTAACTTGTTTATTACTAAACCACAATTTCAGAAGGGAGAAAACCTATTGTTGCATGCACAATGGAATCTCCTCCAATTCTTTCTGTAATACTGTGGGGGTAGTATAAAAAAAAAATCAAAAAATAAATAATTAGTAAAAGTAGTGCTGACATTTTTTGGCAAACTCAATTAATCATTCTGTCAATGAAATTGTATCATATGCTGATGCTATTTAAATACTGTCTAAAGATATTAAACTACGTGGGTAACAACAATGCTGACATATGGGATAATAGCCTTGTGGGAAGTTTGTCTAAGAAATTTGAATGTTCTCAGTTATAGCACGGATATCCTAAGTGAGGAAAAGATTTCTTTTTTAAGAAGACCTTAGTTACTTTAAATTTAGCATGCTTTTTTCATGCACTTATGTTTTACCTGCTTCACTTTCAGTGAATTTAAATTTGAACTCATGATTGTTTGAACATTCAAAATAGAGAAAGCATACTACACATTTTTTTTTCATTTTTGTAGATTAAAGTTATTTCTTCTTACTCTTATCAGTGTCTTTTGTCAAATGAGAACAGCTTTAATTGGAGTGGTTTTCATTTTCTCAGGTCAACTGGTAAAAGATTAAATTATTGGGTTGTCAGAAAAGTCATGATGCAGTTTTTCAACGAAAACCAGAAAAATACGTCACGACTTTTCCGACGGCCCAATATTTGTACATTTGTTTGAATGAGGGGATTATGCTATATCCAGATTTACAAACTATCTTAATTACCCACATTTGGAGGCTAATTTATTGGTAGAATGAAATATCTTGAAATTGTACAGGTTTAAATTGCTGCTTGTGTGACAAGATTATTAATGGATAAATAAGAAACAGTGGGAGTTCTATCAACTGTACCTAGCTTTTAATAAAGGAAAAAAAAAAAATCTGTGTTCACTCAAACCATGCCCTGTCAGAGGGGCTGTGGAGATGTTTATTTGTTATTATCTGCTAGACCTGCCCGAAAACCTTGAAAGGAGAGCGGCCCACATGGCAGACGAAGTCCAAGTTGCCTCTCCTTCATCTGATGGTGGATGCTCCTATACACGAACACATTCCCCGGACCAAGAGTCATTGCTCTAGAAATCACATGAGATTTCATAATCAGTCATAAGTCCTGCAGAGCTCAATGGGCATGACACATTGCATGAGAAGCCTCTCAATGTGGTGGCCTCCTCAAGGCACAAAAATTTCTCATGGTGGCTGTCAAGTGATATTTTTCCCTGGAAAACTCATGGACAAATCTCCCTGTCAGGCTATAAAAATGGCCTCAAATGTGGCTATCAATAAGTTAATATCTTAACAGAATTTGATACACTACGAATGGTGTAAAGCTATACAGAATGCTTTTTCTTAGGGAGCACGAAGGGAGGAATGGGGTCAGGGAGATTTTAGTAGATAATACACTCCAGTTCTTTCTTTTGGCTTAAATTTTTTTTTTCCCTCCCTCCATTTAGCCCCTTCTCCCTCCTTCTTTTCCTCCTTTCTCTCCTTCCTTCCTCCCTTCCCCCACATCCTACCAGTTCCCTGCTCCCTCTCTTCCTGTTCCTTCCTTCCTTCTTTCCTTCCTTCCTACCTTCCTCTCTTCTCTCTTCCCTCCCTCCCTTTGTTCTTTCCTTTCTTATTCCTCCTTCTCTTCCTCCTTCCTTTCTTTATTCATTCTTTCCTTCCTTCCTCCCTTCCCCCACATCCTACCATCTCCCTGGTCCCTCCCTTCCTCTTTCTTTCTCCCTTCCTTCCTTCTTCTTTCCTCCTTCTCTTCCTCCTTCCTTTCTTCATTCATTCTTTCCTTCCCTTCTTTTCCTTAGTCTTACTTTCTTAATGAGTATAAACCTCCCAGGAGCATCCATTCTCATGTCCCATCTTGCATTCTCCTGGTTCTTCTATCTCCTCTTTTCTTTTCCATCCCTTTCTCATTTCCACAGTCTACTTGTTTCTTTTTCTTCACTCCTCCATGAGGTAGAGGACTTTCTTTTAGATCCCTCCCTTTTCTATCACAGCCTTCAGCCACTAACTCAGAGTAATCAAATAAAAAGTGAGCAACTCTTAGTTTTGTATCTTTTGCTGCTATTTAATCTTACCTGCAACATTGCAATAGCAAAGGGAGATGTGAAATAAACAAGAAATATGCAAATTAAATATGTATTAAAACATCCAACCAGCTGTCAGTGATTTGTAATCCAGATATGGAATAAACATGGAAGGAGGACAGGATGTTTTCTTTAAATTTAGAGTTTTGTTTGAATTGGAAGGTTGGGGAGCTATAGAAGTTCCATTAGAATTATACTCTTGACTTTTAAAATGATCTTCAAAGTTTATCTCTAAGTTACAAAATCCTATAGAATTTATGAGTATTGGCTCTAGAGCTTGGCCTGGGTTTACTTTTGAGCTCTTCCACTTAAGTAATCATGAAAACTTGGGCTTGTTACTTAAAATCTGAAAGCCTGTTTTCTCATGGATAAAATGGTAATTAATCAAAATATTATTGCAAATATTAAATGTCATAATAAAAGTATAATACTTAGTAAGTTACCTTATACTTAAAAAGCACATCATGAATGCTGGAAATTATCAAATCCATTATTATTACATTTTAAAGAGACTGTCCAAGAAGAATTTAAAAATTGGAAAAGATAGTTGAAGTACGAGCTGTTGACAAGATGATATTACAATATTGCATATAATTTTAAAAATGAAGAAGTCAACCAAAATTGAAATGTAAAATTTGTAAAGGTTTTATTTACAATAACCCACCATAGTCATACTGGATTCCCCCACAATGCAATGGGTTTTGATGGGATTGTGATCCCAGCTGTATCACCTGATAACTAACTGCATGTGATTATGAAAACCATTTAACCTTTCTGACTCTGGGTCTTCACAGCCCTCTTCAACGCAACTGGGATAATAATGCAGACCACATAGTGTTATTGTAAAGATCAACTATAATAATGTATTTAACGATGCTTTATAATGAGCCTATGCTATCATCTCCATCCGCTGCAGGAAAGGTACACAAATGTATTCCTGCTATAGTCTCAACTCCTATTAAAAACAAATGGGAGTTAAGTGCAAGGATCATTAGGAGTTTTGACTAAGGATCATTGTGCATGTCATCTCCACTGGACTCCCTGATAAAGTCCAGGTGGCTGGTATGTGTGCCCATAACTGAATAATAACTGAATCATAATCTTAACAGTTGTTATAGTAAGAAAGGGCGTTCTCATTTCTGCTTTTTGAAATGAAGTAAAGCCAGCGCCTCAAGGAAAAGAAGTTTGCCTGGATAAAGAAAGCACTCATGGAAAACCATGAAGCTAATTTCAGATATATTGTGTTTTAGATCTCTTTTCACTTGGCTCATGGAACATGTCAGAATTGACAATTACACATAATTTATCTAAAGAATATAAAGATACAGGTAGTAACTGGACATTATTTAACAAAAGCCAACATAACAAAGAGACCAAGGATTAGCCTGCCACCAATGTGATTTCAATCCATCAAAAACTCTTTCTCTTGGAGGAAATCCTATTTATTTCTATTCTATCTCCTCAGCACAATGAGCAGCTTTTCTGTGTGGAATCCCTACCCCCCAAGAAGCAGCCTGAACCAGTAAAGTCTCCTGAAAACAGTCTTGAGTCACCCAGCAGGAACCACCACTCCAGGCATATATTGTTTCTCTAATGAAAAGCTCTAAGAAGGGAGAAAATAGGATTTTTGTTTATGTTTTTGTTTGTTTGTTTGTTTTTGATGTAGCAGTCTCAGTTGGCAAAACTCAGTAAATCCTTTTTCAAGTGTCCTGAAATCTCTGTACTTGTTCATCACATCTTTCTTTCAAGCTAGGTTAACTTTGGACTGCAGGGTAAATACCCTTTCACTTATTTTCTGGAACTTTAATCAAAGTATTTAACCTCTCTCCTCACCTCGTATCAGTTTTCTAATTGCTAAGATGACGACGATGATGATGATGATGATGATGACGATAATGCCACCTCTCTTTTGGGTTTACTTGAAGATTAAGTGAGACTACATGTGAAAGCTCTTATCCTGTTGCCTAATATACAGTAACTCAAACACCTTAGTTTCTCTCCTGCCACCTCTACTCTGGGTCCAACCAGTACCTGCTTTCTCTTTTAAACAGTGATTCAACATGCAACCCAATACTGCTCCTTAAAGGAACACATTCTCTGTATATGGTGGGGACAAAAATGCTACAAGAGGAATTCATGAAATGTCAAAGTGAGGTTTGACACAAATTTAAGGGGGAAGGAACTCAATTCTAATGTGGCCTAGTTATGAAGTGTTTGAATCATTCCTGAGTCAAGCAAATCCACCTTGGTGTCACTGGACCCTCCTTCTCTCTGTGACCCTGGCCTGTTCTCAACAAAATGCAATCAACCTTTTGTTTCTTTACTGTGGCTGTAGGATAAATACATAAATGACCTAGATTCCTGCTATAAAGACTAGGAATTTAATGGTGAATTAAACCAATAACCAATCTGACATTTGGATTAGTGGCAATTGGTGAACCTTCATTAGTAGTTTGGAACCAGAGTGAGATCCCAGGTTTGGGGAAGGGATGGTGGTAACTCATGGAATGAGCATTTTAGCAATAAGTTTGGGGCACACTGGAAATATTTGAAGGGGGCATTAGGGAGAAGGAACTGGGCAAGGGAGGCCCAAGGTAGTGGGATATTTAAGGTATGTGATTTAAGAGACAGTGCCAAACCCCCACACCCCAAATGGACATGAACCCACAAGAACTTGACCTGGGCTGGCAAGAAGCTTCAAGCTCAAAGCACAGACCTCCCAAGATAAAATAACATTTTATCTTGGAAACATAATTAATATTCAGTCTAAAGCCAGAATCGGGATATTGTTTTCACTCTCGAAAAGAGTCCTGGAAGTAGGACTAATGGAATAAAATTAGGAAATTAATTCATATTAATTTTATTTTTCATTAATAAAACAGCAATCATGGTCAAAGTCCATTTTTAAAAGAATTATCTTTTTGCAAATATCTCACTTTCTATTTGAATTCAAAAACTATCGAATCATAGGGAGGTAAGGGAGCTTACAGTCTCTCAGCATTACACGAAGGAAACTGAGACACAGAGATGGAATGACTGACTAGGCCATGTGCTCAGTTGGCTGGCAGAAAGCAGCACAGGCCTTTCATTCCTAGGCTCCAGTGGCACCCACATCTGCTCCCACAGGTTAAAACATACCCCAAAATAAACTGAGTCAGGAAACACTGGTGACGAATACATTAAACTTGTGGTTAATACCATGATATACAGTCCTTTGTAATATGCCGGCAACCGTATTCCTGTTGGTGCTTGGAGCTTACAACTAACAGCTCATGGTTAGATATTCCTTCATGCAACTGTGGGCAGAGCAATCTTTTCTCAATTCTAGGATATCCGGCCGGCCACGAGGTGAGATTATTCCATACTATAGACACGCTCTTCTTTATGTGGATAAAGACTGCTCCTGGAGTGCAGTCTTTAATAGGGCTGTTAAGTAATTTCCAGTGTTGGATTTTTGTCACACAGGGCTACCATCAAACACACAATGTACTCCAGCCATAAAGTCATAAGTAGGAAGTTTCAGATTTTGTTCAAGAAATCATTCCATAATTTTAAATTCTGTAAGTTTTAAGTTCCAACTCTCAGATCGGCTTACATGAGGCATAACTATTCATATGCTCAGAGCACTCTGCCCTTAGTTTTTCCCATTTGAACTTAACTGTGACTAGAAACATTTTTTTTATTTAATTCAATTTAGTTAAGCAGATTGAGTAAGAAAAATGAAGTCCTGTTGTTTCCTTCTGTTTACTTTTGATTAGAAAATTAAGAAGCATTTTATAAAATCACTGTGCCTTTCTTTTGAGGGTTAGTATAATATTAAAACACCTTGTCAAGTCCTGTAGGAGTCTTTTTCTAAAACCCATTATCCCTAAGTGACTAGTACTGCGTACTACATGGTTTTATTATAGGGGGTGGTAGGGAGAGGAAGAAAACTGCCATTGTTTTAGAAAAAAACTGTAATCATCCAGCATATTTAGAGAGTGTTATTTATTATAATGTATAAAACTATTATTGGTATATTGAAAACAAGACTTTTATACAATGGTGAAGTTGACAATGTGTTATTATTCTGTGGGGTACATAAGAAATTAATAAACGAGTTCAGAAAAAAAGTGATTAGAGAAACTAAAACTTTGCTTCACAAAAGTTCCTTTAAATGTAGATGCTATCAAAGATTAATATTGGTCGCCTCCTTGTAATATCGCCAAATTCATTTTATCTTTCATCACTGGTCATTTGAAAATTTCCTGTCATCTATTTTCATACTGAGAGTTGAGATTTTTTAATTCTCCAAATCTCTTGAAAGGGAGGAGGAAGCAAAGCCTATGTAGATTGTAGAATCTACCCTGTAGCTGGAACTGGAAATATTTCCTATCACCAGACAAAGCAATCCAAATTCAAGCTACTGTTTTGTCAAAACTTGTGAAGAGGAGATAGAAAAATACACTGAGTAAAATGCTGATGACTTGCTCAAAGCCTAAACATCTTTGTTGCAAGGACAGTGACAAATTGAGAGCAGTTAAGAGTCATCTGGAGTATCAAAATTTCATTCCACTACTGTATTTATTTTTAGCATTTATTATTATTCATTGGGTCCCCTAGAAAAATGGTGCTGTGAATTATGCATAGCAAAATGGAATGGGAGAATGGTGTTTATAATTCTAAATTTGCAAACACCAGAGAAATTAGTAATACTGTAGTTATCAAAGGAAACAGGTCTAATTAAAGAAATAACTGCTACAAAGCCATATGCAACTCCATCCACAAAAAGACAATTCAAATTTAATGAATGCCTTTAATATTAATTACAGAATTCTTAACAATACACTGGGACAGCTCTCTTGGAGAATTCAGCTTACTGTTTAACAGTTTCTGACTAATTTTATTAACCTGTACATCTGAGAGGATCAACCCCCTCTGGGTTTAATTAGAAGAAAATTCAATTTAAATCTAAATGTCAACAGTGGTTACTAATTATGGCAGGGCCCTGGACGGGACAGCAAGCCTGTAATCAGGCAGTTCCCTGGTAACAATTAACACTTTCTTTCTGAGTTATGAGTACGTTAGGATATTTTAAAATAAATACGATTCAGCACAGGACACTGCTAATATCATGAGTCCCTACTGCTAGGTGCAGACATGCAGAAGAGGATGCCAAATTAAATTACAGAGATTTCTCAAACATATAGCTGAATAATAAGCAGCTACAAAACTAGGTCAGGGTCGAAAAGCTAGAGCTGAATGCCCCTCCCCCAACATGCAAAATAAATATACCCACTATCTCTGAATAGAAATCATTCTTTTGTTATGCCCTTTGTCAAGAATACATTATTGCAAAATGATATTTATTTCCACAATCTTCACAGCTGTGAGCACGACTGAATTAATCTTTCTAGAACTGATTTCATTTGCAATTTCATGATTACGATTATAAAATGTAAATTTATTACTTAAAAAGGAAATGATTATAGAAGACATAGATAAAAAAAGACAGTTCTTTATCTATTGGTTTGCTTTGCTCAATACTAATGAAATAAATAGCTGACTAACCCTGAAATAAAAACAAACAGTATAAAAATGATTGCAAAAATGTGAAATGAAAGCTAGGAAGACAATAAAAAAATCAACTCTTTTAATGTAACACATACAATGATTAGGTGGCTCAGAGAAGTACCAGGACATGCAAATTTTTTCATGGTGAGGCTAAGCTTTTAATGGTTTAGTCATTTGAGATTTTTTCTATTGCTGCCATTCTTTAAATGTTAGCATTAAAGATAATACAGAAAATACTTGGGTACTATTCACCTTTTTTGTTTTCAGCTTTCAGTTTTATGCTCTTAAAAGATAATCTCTAACAGCCCATTTTCAGACTGTTTAATATTGATGACCTAAATAACAAATTAGTTTAAAGAAATCCATATTTATAAGACTTCAATTTTTAGTGGAATTCAATCACTAAATTGGTCTCCTCTTCTTGAAATATATTGCTTCTCAATATTTAAGTCCCTACTGTGTGCAAAGAACTACTGGATGCCAGGATATACAGAATTCAAAGACAAACATCAGGGGCTCAATTATTGCAGGTTAAAAATAACAAAGTCAGTTTTGTTTTGTTTTGTAATGACCAGGGCAAAGTAATCCATTTATTTTATGCAGTAACTTCATTAACATAACTCACTTCAACCCCCCAAACTAGAGCAATCCATTTTTTAAAGATATCAATTTAATTTTTTCCCATTTAAAATTGCTACTCATAAATATAGTAAAACATAATTCGTATACACTGTATTAAATGTATTCAAGTGTCAAATGCCTATTTCCAGAAAGACCACTGATGATAACTGTGGCTCAACTAGAAACTGAATGCCAATAGATGGCCCTATATGCACTTATGCTCATAATAGTTGCAATTGCATCCTTAAATAAATATTAACATGTAAAACTGCTATTTATCACGTCAACTCAAGCAGCAGAGATCATGTTTCTATACCAGGAACGCACTGGCTAGCTTTCTGCATTTGCTCACAATCACAAAGCAAGATGCAGGCGCTGTCACAAGACATTTATTGTATTCAATTGGATCCAAACTAGCTGCAGAGGAAAAGGCCATTTGAGCTTATGTGACAAAACAAGCTATATATCTATGAATAAATTATTTTTTTACTGTATGATTCCTACCCATTTGCTTTACTTGTCTAAGAGTCTGAGTTTTCAATAAAATATTTCTACTTATGACTTTTATAGCTTTGTAGAGTGTGAGTCTGGCAGAGCTTTCGGTTCATTCTCCCAATCCAAATATTATCTATCACCTCGTCTAGCATGAAGGTTAATAACTCTTGGCTGAAGATGTCTGTATTGCTTCTATACTGTTCACAGTCCTAGACACTTCCACCAGCATGGGAGGAGTCCTTCCTCATTGAAGAGTCCACATTTCACCTCTGGGAGGCATGATGCCTCCACCAGGCTGCTACTGACGGGTAGCCCAGCTTTCACCGAGCAATTACAAGGCTGGTATTATTACATTCTGCAAGGAAAGCCTTAGTCGGCTGTAATAAACATATGCTGCTTGGCATTGTCATGTTGCTGAGGAATTCCGTGTTTAAATGAAATTTGGAGAGGCCATGCCTATGGAAGCCGTGCCTTGATATTTTTCTTCTCTTCCTTTCTCCCTTTCTCCCTCTCTCCTTCCCTCCCTTTCTTCCTTCTTTATTTCCTTCCTTCTACTTTTCTTTAAATAGCATTATGCATCTGAGAAAATTTTCATTAACTCCTTCAGCTTTCTCCAATATCTTTCATATTCCATGTTTAAATGAAATTTGAAAGATGCCATGACTATGTAAACTGTGCTTTGATTTCCTTCCTTCCTTCCTTCCTTCCTTCCTTCGCTTCCTTTTCTTCCTCTTGCTTTAAATAGCATCAGGCATCAGAGATTTTCACTAACTCTTCAGCTTCCTCCAATATTTTTCAAAATGCTACCTGAGGCACCCTATCATCCCCCAAAGGGAGACAGGGTAACTAACAAGTGTATCTTGCTAGTTAATTATAAAGCTGGAGGTCTGTTTTAAACTAGCAGTTAATGACTTGTTTGTCCTTTGCTGAGGACACCTTGAGATAATTTCCATGGACATTCCCTTATTAGACACCTGTTAGGTGCTGGATATCTCAGAAGAAACATGTTCTTCAAAAGGAAGTAAAGGGGCTAAATAAGAACAATGAGATTAAGTACATGATAGACAATAAAATATGTTTTTTACACCAGTTTTAAATTGTAATTTACCAGGTAATATTTTTCTGAATAGTATATTATAAACTCAGAACAGGTGTTTAGAGCTATTTTCCTACACTTTTAAATGTTAACTCTTTCTCCCTGCTTAACTGAAGCTTTGGTTCAGATCTTTTGATAACAAAACGGAAGTTCTAAAACCACAGCTCAATAATAAGGTGAATGGAAAAACAGTTGGTTTCCGTCTCTCTCAACTGCTTACCTTTATGTGTTCAAGTCAAAAAGAGAAAGAGAGAGTGTATGTTCTCCACTGTACCAACAACCACAATGGCAAACAATAAATACAAAGCACTGTTTTGTACTCCCTATTGTCATGAAGTCTTCTTTTTAATCTTAACAAAAATCTAATTTTTATTTTAATTTAGGGCCATAAGTGTCAAGCAAAGGCTGAGTGGATTCATAATGTCACACTGTTCAACAATTATTTTCAACCATTAAAATGGTAAAAATGTAAGGAAATCAAGTTGTATTTTATATCTGATGGCATATTATGGTAGTTACACAGCAACTTCGCAAGGAAGCAGACTTGATCCTTCTGTAGACAAGGTAAGAAAGAAAACATCCTCTGGCCAAAGGTGTGCCATTGGCAACAGGGAATTAGGAAATTCTGGGGAATTGCTGCTCCCATCCGTCCCCCTACTCCGTGCCCTGGCCTTTGCGTTCAGTGGTTCAGAAGGGACCTCATGTTTAATTTCAGAATCAGGAAAATTCTAGACTAGCATTTCCTAAAGTGGGTTCCACAGTAGGATTTTAGGTTATACTTAAGTAGGTTAAATAAATTGGGACATGCCAGGTTAAAGGAAGGTCAATGAGCTTCTTTATTGTAAGATTTCCCAAGGGTTCTGAGTCATGAAAAGGATTCTAAATCTGGATATTCCAGGTGCTTTCCCCACCTCTTCACTTCAAAGGTAGCCCTGCATGACTTCAGTCCTGCCCATGGAGTCCAGAACCTAGTGAGAATGGAGGTTTACTGTGATGTCCCCAGGGTGAGCTCAACAACTGTGGACCAAAACGGTCTGTCTTTTCCCCTTATTTTAACATGTTCATAGTTAATGCCTTTCTTGATCTCTTCAACATTCAAAACTCATTTGCTTTCTTTATATTAAAATTTAAACAGTATGATATGGTTCCTAAAATTGCGAGATAATTACATAATCTAGAAAAAGGATATACAATAGATTAATAAATAACCATGGTATTCTTCAAGTTATTATGTTTTCAACGTGCATTGTTAAATAAAATATTTGTTAGCCTTCAGCACTAAAGCCAGATTATTAGCAAACAACTAAGCAGAACAACAACAAAAAATCTACAACCTTGATCTTATGGAAATAATTATAAAACTTTTAATGTCCCACTAGGCACAGAGGGGAAAAGAATGCAGCAGAGAACCAGTAGCATAATGGAAATAGACAGAAGTAGTACAGTCATTCTACTTTTCACACAGCAGACACTAACTACTGTTGAAAGTTGAAGAGAATATAAAATGATCGCCAAACCAAAACTGAAATTTTAATTTGAATCTCAACTGAAAAAAAAAATTTAAGAAAATGTTTCTATGTAAAAAAACAAAAGATTGTAATTTAATTGGGTTACTCTTGTCTTTTCACATAGATACACAATTGGTTTGATCAACTGATGCATACAAGCTCTTACGTTATGATGTGTGTGTGTGTGTGTGTGTGTGTGTGTGTATTTGACTACATGAAACAGGATGAAGAGTATACATGACATGTGTTTTCCTGCTTTGGAATCATTATAGATTATTATTTTACCAAGTTGGCAGAGTATTTAATGTCCTACAATTTGGCTATGTAATCCTTATAAGTTGACTTGCTATGCAAAATATTCTTCTCATGAACCTTGGCTGTATCTCATCAATGAGTCATATTTCTCTCTGTAAGTTTCAACATTAAACAAATACACTTATAAAACAGCCTCATGGCACATAGTAGGCACTCACTTTGTAAAATGATTGAATAAATGAATGAATGCATATCTTACCTATGAGTCATTTCTAAATGGTAGTTTTCACCCTTAGCTCAGAAGACAATGCTACAAGTTCTGCAAAGGTGCTTCAAGGACTAACCTTCAGAGTAATGGCTTGTTTCATTCATAAACTGTGGGCTTCCACTCAACTTCTCATTTGTAGGAAAGGACACACAGATTTTGCTCTTAATATAAAAGCCACTGGCCCATGGAGTTGGTCAAGGATCTTCACAATTTGGTACCACCCCATTTTCCAATCCTTTTTCTTTATATTTCACCTGGGGACAAGCTGAACTGTTTGTCATTCCAGGACTTCTCACCTCCCTGATTAACACTTGTGTTGTTCCTGCCTGCAAAGAATGCGTTTCTTTGTCCTCTCTGCCTGTGTAAAACTCTCTCTACCTTCTAGGCCCAACTGTGAGTCAATGTTTCTACATGGCTTGCACACCATGCTCACAGCTAAGATGCATAAATATGTGTTAAATGAATACAATAGAGTATTTAAAATACAGTTCCTGAAAATCCCTAAAAATGCCAAGCACTTACTTGAAAAGGCATCAACTAGTTACATCATCAGATGTCTTAGAATTTCTCCTTAAGTTTCATCTGAATGTGTGACCATATCCTTTATAATACAAGCATAGTAAAGTTTATAGTAAACTATAAACTACAAAATTTGATTATTATCCATTCTACTTAAAGATGTATCTGTAGGATATGGTTTAGGTAATATTAATTATTCCTCTATACAAAGGAAGTTTTTCTTTTTATTAAAAGAAAAGAGTAAATTTATAAACTACTTTCTCTGAATAAATATAACAACAGAAAGTGTATCTAAAACCTTGTAACAGGAGTGATTCATTCTGAAGGGTTTTTTTGGTTGTTTTTGCTTTTTTAATATGTCAAAAAATCATGAAATCAAAGTGGTCCTGTGTATACCAGCTCTTGTTGGAGGGCGGGTGGTTCGAGAGAGAAATGGAGTGTAAGATTCCTTGGTAGCTAATACACAGCTATTGGTTCGAGAGAGAAATGGAGTGTAAGATTCCTTGGTAGCTAATACACAGCTATTGTCCCTGAAAACACTGCCATCTGTTGTCAGCAAAGAAAGGTCACTTCTGAAATTTTGCCAGACAATAGGTTTTCTACAAGTAAAGAAAAATATATCTGAGATGGTTTCTTAACTGAGTAGGTCATCATCCTACCAGAGAGAAAGGTCTCTGTGGGAACTACGATTTGGAGGATGTCCAAAGTACAAAAATAGATTGGTTTTCTCAAATAATGAAATAGTTTTCTAAAACAAGGTGACTGTCCCAGGCAGCTCTTAATAATTACCATATACTGGTCTATGTTATTTTCATTTTCTTTCAAATATATGCAGAGAGCCAAAATCATGATTAAAATTCCAACCATCACACCTGGGTTAATACTGTCTTTTTCTCTACTTTTCCTCAAGCTTTCCATTAAATTTTATTAGGTGATAAGTGCTACAACATTCCTGTGACTCCATTGTAGAAGAGAAAGGAGAAAAATCACTAAAATCATCATCTTGTTAGTCTGTATGTAAGGGATTTTAAGAGTCTATATGTAACATGTTATTTTCTGTTACAAAGTACTTCACATCTCCTAAGAAGGGATCACTACAGAAGCTACATGTCGCTTATCCACCCTCTGAAGCATCACCATTTTAATTAGGAAATTTGAGTTGCACCCCAGATTAAATGGAGAAGGTGTTTACAAGCCATCATCATATCAATTTAGATTCTCTAACTAAAGTAGACTGAATATTTTAACTATGACTTACAAACTCTAATCATACAGTGAAACAGAGTTAAACTTAAGTTTAGTAAATTTAGTGAATTTCATTGGTTTGTTCCCAGTCACCCCCAATGATCTCACTAATTGTCACCCCCAATGATCTCACTAATGGAGAGGGCGGATCAATGTAGAAAATCCAACCAAAGACTCTATGCCACAGGTACTATGCTATGGCTTTACATACAGTCCCTTAATCCACACAACTATATGAGGTTGGCTTTCTAGACCCCATTTAGAAATGCAGAAATAAGAGAAGTTATGTATCTTCCTTAGTTTCACACGGCCAGTAACAAAGTCGGGATTCAAACCCGAGCACCTAGCTCCTCAGTCATCGCTTTTCTCTTTACAATGCATCGCTTCGATACCTGTTTCCAAGTTGTACAATCTTGTTTTTCAGTGTGCGTGGTGATTGGTTTGCTTTTTCCTGAGCTACTTCTGCTTTTTGAAATACAGCAACTGGTAAACACTTGATGAGTGAAGGCCTCAGCTAAGAGTCTAGGTGGAAGCGGATCGTTAGCATGGGCTTTAAAAATGATGACAAATGACTTGCAAAGGAGAAGTAAATAGGTAAGCCATCAGGGTTAGATGTGAAAGGCCGGGAAGCCTGAGTCCTGCAGGAAGTGGCCTTCGCTGTTGCCTCTACTTGCCTAGAAGGACACTACCTGAGAGGCCTGACAGCAAAGTCCAGCTCTGGTGGGGTTTGGAATTAAGACCTTGGCTACTCTAGTCAGAGGGGAAAGGTGAAAAGCATCTATGAAAAGCATGCACACCATTCCCAAATGACTGGAAACTAGTTACGATTATGAGCTCAAACTCCTTTCACTGACAATGACATGTAAATTACAAAAAAAATACCAAAACCCATCTCAGTGAGGTATGATTTGCATGCTGACATTTTTGAAGTTCACCCAGATGATGTTGGGCAAACCTGCTTTGAGATCCCGTCTTGCTGAGAAATGGAAGGCCTCTGAGAAAACTTTTGAGCCCATAGCTTAGCTTCTGTGTAGTCAATGTGCTTTACACCATTCTGAGAATAATTTATGAATCTCATTTAGTACACAGTCAATGCCCTACCTATGCCTGCAACTGATAATCCATAATCTTATCAGTGTGGCGGAAATCTTTCAGATTCTCATGAACTATGAAACTACTCGAATAGATGCTTCCAATAAAAATCATTTTAAAGGTGCTCTATGACTCTGGTGTTTAATATTTGAGAATCATGTAACAGATTCAAAAGTACGTATGTGTTTCACCTAGTCAGTCCTTTAATTTTATAGTTGGAGAAATCCACCCAATGAAGTTAAGGGATTTGCTCAAAGTCCCACCACTGCTTAGTCATGGACCTCATCTAGTCCATGGCTCTTTCCAATATATTCCAAATAAAGGACCTGTTATATTTTCACAGGTGAGAAGCTTTGACTGTCATAATGCCAGTCAATAAGGTCACTAAGACTTACTTTCTTGGTTTAAAACTATTACGAAACACCAACCCAACTTATTAGCTTCTCTGCATCTTACTTTCCTCAACCATAAAATGGGAATAATTATATTGAATAATATGGAATGGTTTGTCCTCCTTGCAATAAAGCATCACATTGTAAAGTGATGATGGCCATTCTGTTGGTTACCAGAGCTTGGGCTTGAAAAACAAATAAATAAATGAAGTGTGTTTGAACTCACTGAATTACTAATTTCAGCTAAGTTATGGGGAAATTGCAGAGAATCCCAAATTGTGCATAGGAAAGAAAAGAGGTTATAGTTTTTGTTCCAATCAAGAGTATATTTAAGATCATTACATATAATGAAAAGAATAAGCAATAATAATGAAAAAAGAAAAAAAATGAACAACTGTCTGGAAACTGCTGGGTAGTGGCCTTTCTCTGCGATTGCTCTTCTGTACCCCCTAGGGTCTCTTCCACAAGATTACAAACCTCTTGAGGGCAAGACTCATACCTCTTAATCTCTGTACTTTCTCAGTAGTTAACACAGTGTCTGATGTATGAGAATCATTGAGTAAGTGCCCCCTTGAAATTAAAAGATAAGCTGTCTAGATAGTTGTCTTTCACTATTAGCTCAAAACAAACCTATGTTTTAAAGCATTTTGACTGTTTTGGTTGTAAATACTCCTAAAACAAACTATGTAATCACCACTGTATTAAAAAGTTTACTTAGCATGGTTCTTGTTCTTGATAAATCAGAATGTTTATTGGAACATAAGTTACTATAATCTGCCATAAAAGGATGATATTCTCAGAGGCTACTAAGTACATGCATGGTGTTGTACAAATTGTTGTATCTTTATGCTTCTTAAGTTCTTAGGAGAGGGTATTTTTTAAAGTTTTTCAGGATCAGGTTGTCACATTTTTGTTGTCAGCTATAGGCCTGACACCAGTAACCAACATCCTTTTTCATAATTTGCTGCTTCTAAATGCAGTAGTCTAGGAAATCTTATCACCAACCTGGTTCCACTGTGTATAGAACATGAGTTTCAGATAATCTTGATTATATCTCTTCTGGCTGCTACTGTCTGAAAACTAACTTCTATGTGTTGGCTTTATTACTTACCTCAAAAAAATAAAAATAAAAACGTGTCTAAGCTCTAGAAAAAAGGGGGTGTTATTACTCTATGCAATCAAGAATAACAACATGTCCAAAGATACATTCTGTTTTCGAAGTAAAAATATTAACGTGCATATGTATTCTAAAACAAGTCAAATTTGACCAAGGTTTTAATTAATGGGACTATTAAAGATAATATTAAAATGTTTTTTCATATGAACTATTAGCAGAAAATGGCAGTAGCCATTGAAATTCCTTAATATTTTAAGTTCTATCAGCAGACTACTACCATTCTTCACAGTCTTTGATATAAAAAGATACTATTAGTGGAAAGAGGTTTAAGCAATCTGATTTTTAGTGATAGCTCAAAAAATTTTTCAGCAATATAATCCTTAGTGATATTTCAAAAAATTTCAATACATGATAGAGTGGAAAATACACTTGGCTTGGATCCGGAGAACCCAGGACCCAGTTAATGTCCCCTAGTATTGCAGCTTTGCGCAAGTCACCTAGTATCTATCTGTAAGATTTGCATTTTTGGCCGGATGATCTTAAAGATGTCTCCGAGGATGAACCTACCTGATTCTATTGATTTTATGCTATTTCTTAAGTGAGATTTCATTACTGTGTGTGTGTGTGTGGGGGGTATCAAAAACAAAAAAGAAATACATACTAAGATTATCCAGTCAATAAATTCACCAGCTATATATTTAATTTAATTCACTAGATTTCCATTAATCACCTACTGTATGAGATCCAATATGAGATGATTGAGGCCCAATCCCCACTCCCCAGACACTCACCATGATCCAATCATGCAGGTAACTAACACTCATACACAAATAAGATAGCGGTTTCCATTTCTTAGCCAGGCACACAAGACCTTCATGGCACAATCCCAGCCTACTTTTCTAGCCTCCTCTACAGCTACTGTAATGCTATAAATGCTGCTACATTTTAAACACACCAATTCAACTGCTCTTGGCAGTGACTATCCAGCACACTTCCCCACGCCCTTGCCCAGGCTGTCCTGCTCTCTCCCATATGTCTCTCAATCTGCCTGGTGATCTTCTTCTTCAAGGCCCACTCAGATGTGACCTTCTCACCAGCAGTCCTACTCTCTCTCCCTCAGGTGTGGCTATCTGCGTTCCCCTCATGCTTCACAGTCACCATTATTCCTGCACTTACTGCACTGTTGTAGCATATGACAGATCACCCCCCAACCCTCTCCATCTTTTCAAAGACAGGGATCTGTCTCCCACTTATCTCTAGGAGTAGCAGAATTGCAGGCATAGACTAGGTACTCAAATACGTTGACTGGATAGAACTGGTTAAGATAGATGTGGCCCAAGAGTGGTGTAGACATTCAAGCTTACTACTCTATCAAGGTGTAAGTTTTGAGAGTGAAAAAAATGAAACAAAATGCTATACATATGATCCTCACTTATTTAAGGTCATCAGTGAGTTTTAGATTTGTTTCACTTAATTTTATTTATTTATTTATTTATTCAGTCATTCATTCAACATGCTAAATGACCTCACATGAATCATTATTGAAATTGTACAATATCTGTATGTATTCTCAATCTGTTCTTTTTCTATCATAGTCCATGATTCTACATCGCTGTGATGGCTTACTTCAGGGTGCTGCTGGCATGTTAGAGGGCATGGTTTTAGTGATCAACAAAGACATGGACAAGCAGGAAAGCCTGAGAGGCAAGTGTAAGAAAGGCAATAGAAGACCGATCTATTACAAGCCATGAATGCAAGTACACTCACTTTTTCAACAGCAATAGAAAAAGGAGAGGGGTGGAAACTCAACTGATCACTTTTCTAGCCTACATGTATATGAACTGCACAACATCAGGCTATAGATGCTGCAAGGTCTTCTTTAATCTGATAAATTAGCTATTTTCCTTTAGCAATTTGAGTTTGGATAAGAAAGTTTACAAGATCTAGAATCCGCTATTATTGTTAGCCCTATAAGCCTGTAATGCTTGCACACTGAGAAATGTGATTAACAGCACTTGCCATTTGAGTGACATTCAGATACCATGTACTGCATAAAGTGATTCTATCATTTCACTCCTGAAAGTTTCAAGTTGCGAGGAAGAAATATATTTCACTTAAGTTCCAGTATTGAACAAATATAAGTTTTTTGCCTCCCTTGCTGCAAGAGGACCAAATATTTGGATTCAAAATATCCATGAGAACATGGTGCAATGTACTACAGCTACAGAATTGCCATAAACACACATATAAAAACAATGTCCCTATGATTAGGCTAGAAGGCATGAGAAGAAAGTTGGAAAATGGGAGTTGTGATTGCTGAAGGTTTTCATGATCACCCCAACTCGGTTGGCTAGTTCCCTCTTTGTACCTTTGCACCTCTTTATCTGTGGTCTCACACCAGCATGCAGATACATCTATGTATCGAAGAGATGTTAGACTTACAGACCATGGAATCAGCCTTCAATTCTACTTCAGATCAAAATATTGGATCTTTGAGATTTGCAGACATTTTTGCCGTTTATTGTCTTTGTTTCTGTTAGTCCCATGCAACATGTCTTTATGTAATACAAACAAGTTCGTTTTAATTTCTCAATGTCTTAAAGACAATGCAAAGTACGGAAATGGTTTCTTTTTAAAACCACCTTTCTGTTTGACAGCACCAACTGTTTTGAGTCTAAGTACCTTTCTAAAACATTCTTGATTTGTTGCACAGATTTATATCTTTCCATGTTCCCTCTCATCATTAAGCCAATTATGAAGGAATTATTACCTTTGCTCAATCTGATTTTTTATGGACTTCATTGAAATGTCTCATCACTCATAATACACTCAGGAGATTGGTCCATTGCCCAGAAGAGCACAAAGGAGATTTCTGGTGAACTCCCCTTAGCCTTATGAGGAGTTACCCATATACATATGATCCTCATCAAGAGATGGATAGCAACTTCTATATATCTGAACTTGGTAATAGATCCCCACTTGCATAACTATGACTTACTGCTCTTTGTTCACGTGCTTGTTAGCCAGTTAAATTTAGGAGGGCTTCATATTTCACTGCCATTCCATGTGAATTATTAGACATCAACTCCCCACCATCAGGTCTTACAACTCTGTTCAAAGCAGCAACATCTTTGAGAGCTTTCGAAGCATGACTTCATTAATAGATGATATACTAGGCATTAGAATTAACCGTATGGATTTATTCAAGTTTGGATGAAATAGCAATGGGCTCCCTATAATAAGAAATTCCTTTTAATATTGCTAATCAAAATATTTTTATGTCTGCTATTAAAACAACAGCATATGTTTGACCCAGTAGTGTCTAACTTATCATTCTTCACTAAGAAAATGAAGGGTTTTTTCTTTTTTTTTAAAGGAAGTTTATAAATATGCTAGGCACATATTTCTAACTCTTAATTTAAAACTGATGGCTATAATAAGAACTATAAAAATGAAGCATTCTTTGTTCATAGCCATAATTCAGAAAGAAGGGTTATTTTACAAAGGCTTACAAAACTGTACATTTTTGTATCTTCTTAAATGCAAAAATTCTTTGCCAAAAATTCATGATATATGCTTCTGGCTATTTCAGCAAATGAATAGTATTGGGGACATCTAATATATATATATATATATATATATATATATATATATATATATATATATATATATATATCCCAGGAACACTTTGCTAAATAATACCAGTGGTCTCATTTATTTGGCCTCAATGGCAGTCAAGGGGAAAAAACAGATCTTTTGAAAGAACCTTTCATTTTTACACTTAAATTTTCAAACAATAGCAGATTTCATAAATACTATTACTATAAACAAAGTCTTCTTAATTCTTTGAAGTTCCATTCAAAAGATAGTTTCTGGTCTATCACAGCTTGTAAAAAGATAACTAAAAAAATTATGCAAACCGTAATTTTTTAAAATTGTTTTTATCATTGCTGTACTTTTTGGCTTGATTAGCAAATAATTCTCTATGCAAACCTTGAGTTTCACAAAGTTGTAAAATTCTGAATTAAGAATTTGGAAAATTTATTTGGTTGTTAACAGCATACTAATAGATAATTGCTCATTTTCGGGCAGGAATGCTTTATAAGTAAAGTACTTTTCCCCGAGGGAATCATACTGTCATTTGTTTTTATTTTCAAAATGAAAACAAATGGCACTATAATTCCTAAGGGTAAAATGACTGGAGTCCATTTCTTTCCCTATACATTCTCATCTATTCATTTTTAGGTAGATGGAATATAGATATAGTTCCCCCCACCCCCATCCCCATGACTTCCATTGCTGCAAAATGTATTCACTCGCTGTACAGTAATTAACAGCTCTTGACTGGAAAACTGCCAGCATGTACAACGTGACACTCTTCCTTTGAACACTAACAAAGTGCATAAGTAATTTATGTTGGATTAAATATCCCTAACAGGGACCCTTAAGTAACCCAATCACTTTAAACAGGCTCCACATGCATGCTCCAGTGCAGTGAAAATGTCAGACAGTGATAACCCACTAATAGCACAATTCTAACTATATTCCAGCCATTAGCATTTTATGACATCAATCCTCATTAAACCTGGCAAGGAAAAAGATACTAATGTTTCCCAATTTTACAGCCAAGGTGGAAGAGAAATGGAGAAAATGTAGACAGGTGCTGTCTCCCAAAAAGGATTAACATTTTTTAAAATGTGGTAGCAATTTTCTGTTAGTACCTTTGTTTGCATTGAAAGAGAGACAACAAAGAGGTAATGGCTACAAGGACCTCGATGGAATTCAGCCAAGAGTGAAAGAAAAGACTGGTATTTCAGCCATTGTGCTCACTGCTAAAGCACTGTGCCAACTCATCTTCCAACCCATTATATGAAATTTAATTTAACCTGCTATGCAATTAATTCAGATGTTCAGCCTATTTTTCTCATGGCAGAATCCCTCACACAATGCCTTATTTAAATATTAATCAGTCCTCTTTCAATTAGGACTAATTTGCTTCACAGGGTTTCTCTCATCTTCTGATTGCAGGAAAATGGAGGTAACTTGCAACGTTTGAGGATAATTAACATGGTATTTTTATAATACTGATACATCAAATGGGACCTTAATGAACCCCGCTGATTCCATTTAGTAAAGCATGCCTCAAAGTTATAATCAAGAGGAAAGCCATTGCCATCTGTTTAAAATACTAAGGAGCACAATTTAAACACAAAATGCTTATTTCTCTAAACTGACTATTGTAGAGGTCTGCAAAAGTCATTTTTCTATGCAAACTAATTGTACAGTATTTTAATTTGAACCTTTTATTGCACGTATACAAAACAGTGACATCTTAAGATGTAGGGGCCCTGTTTAATTAAATGTTGACAACCACAGAAATAAGTAATGTTTGTCAATGTTACTTTTTTTAAGCATGCTGCACAGTTGCTGCTAGAGCAACGGTAGTAAGTTTTACATTTCTAATGAATCCAATATTTCACAGCCTTTTGTTTAATATTTGAAGAACTTTTCTTAACAAAAGCCACCGAAGCTCTATGAAATGGAAAAACATAAGCAGACGCTGTTGGTTTGCTGCTTCTAACGTCACAGAGTAAACAGGTTAACATTTACACACGGCCAGGAGTGCACAGTGTTCCATCTGCTTCCAGGCAGGTTGAAGGTCAATGTTTTAGGCTTTGAGCTGTTCTAGAGTTCCTTGGTTACATCTAGGCTACAGAGGCTATTGGCTCCCAAAGTCATTATCAAAGCACTCAACATGTTCCAATGGTAATAAAACATGATTGATAACAGATTGCTTATTTACAATGTTTACACTATGGCCACAAGGATTTCCTCTGTTAACTTTTGAAAAAGTAGGCATTATCTGTGTATGTTTTAAATAAGAATCAGAATCTCCTCCTCATTTTCTTTATAAAGCAACTCCATATGCTGGGTCACTATATCAGAAGCATCGGTCAGAATTTCATTGTAGAGACATAGCCAAACATTTGATGTAAAAATATTATATTCATATTAAGTATCAGTCAATCAATAAAAGTATCAACTGAGTGCCTAAAATGTGTTTACCATATGCAAAGATGAAATTATTGGGGACACAAAGAAGTACAGGAAATTCTCCATTTATGGACCCCCTCCCACCTCCCAACGGGAAACACATTCCAGTTAGGCTGGACAGAAAGAGCAAAACAGGCCATGGGTGTGAAAGCAGCACAATGAAGAGATTAACTAGATTGGAGAAAGGTGGTTAGATTGAGGCATTATAGAAAATAATAATGATAATAAGAAAACATAGCTAAAGTTCTGATATTTCATTAGTCTAAATTAACAGCGCGTTGAAATAATTTATGTGTTTGTGACTTTGTTGAGTTTGAAAACTTCTGGGATGAGATCTACACCTTTCTCAATCCAGGGCCATGTTTTACATAGACTGGGCATGTCAACCACTTGCTGATTTTAATATGATTCATGGGCTCATTTGGCAAATACCTACTGAGCACATACCAGGTTCCAGGCACTGTTCTAATTACTGCATATAAATTAGTGGACGAAAAGATGATGTGTGTCCCTGCTGTCGAGGAGTTTAAGTTCTAGCAAGGAGAGAGACAATGCAAGAGGTAAACAAATGCAATAATTTCCAATCATATACATCTATGAAAAGTGCAAAGTTATGTGTTAAGGACAGAAATTGAATGGTGGGGACATTCTGGATTGAGTGGTGAAGGAAGGACTCTGAGGAGGTGACATTTAGGCTAAGAATTAAATGATAACAAGCTAGCTTCCAGGAATACTGCCAGCCTGAGAGAGCAGGTTGGTGGCAACCATGAGTAAGAAATAAGCTTGGCTAGTATGAGAAACATTAAAAATAAACAAAATAGAAAAAAAATCGTAAGTGAGGTTGGAGGGATGGACAAGGGCTGGAAAATGCATGGCCTTGAGTTCATAACAAAGAAATTGGATTTCCGCCCCTTAAGTGCAATGGGAATAAACTGAAGGACTGTATGCAAACATGACATAATCTGATTTATGTCTCTCTCTTATCTTCTATGTGGAAAAGGGATGGTAGAGGAGTAAGAAAAAAATCAAGGAGACCAGTTAGGAAGCTTCTGTAGCAATCCAGGTGAACTATGCTCATGGTCTGGCTAGAGTAGGAATATCGGTGGTATAGAGAAATAGATGCAAAGATGGAAATAAAGGAGAGAAAGTATGGGATCATAGATGATTTTGAGGATGTTGGGTATCTCCTTCTGAGATAGAAATACTAGTGAAGGAACAGTTTACAATTTGCAGCTCTCATTGTAAATTTATAAGTGGAGTTGTGACATAGTAAAATCAACCTACGGAAAAAAACATTTAAATCATTTACTATTAGTGGCTCTATGAATATTCCTTTCAGCTTTTGCAATGGTGATTTCCTTTTAGTTTCCCCAACTGAGCATGCAGTCTGATGCCTCTGAGCCTTTGCTTATTCCATCACCTCTGATTACATCCCTTCCTTATGCCTATCCCTCTGGTTAATTTCTACATTTACTTTAATAATAATGAAAGCTAATTCTTTTGATTGCTCAGTGAGTGCCAAGCATTGTGCTAGGTGCTTAGATGCCATCATTTCATTTAAAGTTCACAAAAATCCTATGAGGTAAATAGTATCCCAATTTTATATAAGAAACCAAGGATAAGAGAATTTAAGATTCAGTCTGGATGTCTCTCCTAAGTAGTCTCCTGATCACCAGGCCCTTTTGCTCTAAGTTTCTGGGCATGTCCTATTGTGAGTCTGCGAGTCTGCATGGGATTGAAAACATGGCCCCAAAATTGCTGCACTCTCCTCCTATGAGATCCTTGAAAGCATAGGCCACATCTGAGCCATCTTTCTATCACCAGGCTGGTGTTCCCAGCACATAGTAGGTACTTGGTAAAAACTACTTGTAAAAATGAACTATCCATCATGGTTACAAGGGGCTGGTGGACGGGGACAAAGGGGAATTATTTAATGGATACAGAGTTTCAGTTTCGGATGGTGAAAAAGTTCGGGAGATGGATGGTGGTCATAGTTGCAAAACAATGTGAATGTTATACCAACTGAACTGTCCTCTTAAAAATGGTTCGCATGATAAATTTTATGTCACGCGCACTTTACCACAATTAAAAACATGAACTATCGGGGGCTGGCCAAGTGGTGAGGTGGTTAAGAGCTGGCTTGGGACGCCAGCGGCCCCGGTTTGGATCCCACATATGAGGGCCAATGACACTGCCCTCAAAAGAAAAATAAAACAAAAACATGAACTATCGGGCCGGCCGAGTGGCGTAGTGGTTAAGCGCTGGCTTAAGAAGCCAGCGGCCCCAGTTTGGGTCCCACACATGAGGGCCAGTGACACTGCCCTCAAAAAAAAAAAATACAAAAAAACCCATGAACTATCTATGACCAGTTACCACTATTGCAAAAAAGGAGGTATCGGCTGGAATTTATCCCAGACATGTAAAAGTCTTCTGTGCTATGAGTTGGAAGAAGAATCTACTGTAGAGAAAAATGGTATTACAGAATTGGGTCAAGTCACAATTATATGTCCCATTCCTCCACCATATCAGTGGATGAAAACCATTTAAGGCAGAGCCAGCCCTAGGATCATGTAAAGATTGTGTTCAAAGCAGACTGGCTAGCCTAGTGAAATATCTATTGTGTAGGATGTATTTTCTGGTAGCAAGGACAACAAGGTGAGATTGTCCCTATGATCTCAGCAGATTGGGCCACATCAGTAGAGATTTCTATAGTAATTTCTTAGCTGCTCTGCCCTTTCAAACTGATAGTCCTTAGAATACTCTGGGAAACACACTGAAAGAAAATTTACCCAAATAAAAATCTCAAGGTAGCCAAGATTTTGATTTGCACGGATGAGTATGTGTACCATCTACAAAGGGACATTACAGTCCTCTGCTAGAACAGTGGTTCCAGTCTGACTGACAGAGGCCAAATTCTTGAAAACACTGCATAATGCCCAGGAGTTCTTCATGGTATCCCATCCAATTACTTAACCTTGCATCTTGAGAGATTGTATCTGTCTCACAGTTTAAAGACAGAACGGCTGCCAACAGGCCAAAACGATCATTAATAAGTTAACTGTTACCAGATAAGATTGAAATCTATGCCAGTCCTATTTTAAAGTAATCTCTACTATAATTACTACACAAACTTCTGCCAAGATACAAACTCTGACGTGTAAGTGAGGCAATGAGGTTATGGGTCCAGTCCCACTTCGGTAGGTGTGTACAGCTTTATATATATGCTCTTCCTCAGCCCCACCCTCTCAACCTCCATGATGAGCAACACATAATGCTTAAAATGTTTTTAAAAATGAAACCGAAGCTTTACATAGCCTCCCATCTTCTTAAAAACTAGAGCGGAATGGCTTGGTTCTGTTGGTCGGGTTGACACTATCATCTAAGAAGACAGGCCTATTGCTGAGTGTGAAAGGTGAAGACCAAAGAGTTCCCTGTACCCTCAACTTAAGCAAATCTAAAGATGAATTTGTAACCAGTATCCCACATTCACTGTACCAGTTCACTGTCAACCCATTTCGCATTGGAATTTTCAGATCAGGAGAAGAAAATAGCAAAGTAGACAAAGCAAAGGTGATCACAGTTATAACAACAAATCCATATGTACACTCATTATGGGCCAAATATTATTCAGTGGGCTTCCAAAGATGAATTCATTTTATTCCCACAAGTCTATGATGTAGGAACCATTATATGTTTTCCATTTTATAGATGAGCAACTTTAGACACAAAGAAGTTAAGAACCAGCTCAAAGTCTCACAATCAGTAAGTAGGGGGAAGAGGGAATAGAGGAAGGTGAGCTGGGACCCAGAAGGAGGTCCAACAGGGAAGTGACAGCAGACAGAAGAAAGATTGTACCCTCACTACCAACTGTTCCCTCCCCAATCACCCAAGCTTATCATAAATATCATTTCAGGGCCAGCTGAATGGCGCATTGGTTAAGAGTTGGCTTGGGACGCCAGCTCTGAGCAGCAGGGCCCTGGTTTGGATCCCACATTAGGGTCAGTGATGCTGCGCCCTCTACAGCTAAGATTGTGAACAACAGCTTGACCTGGAGCTGGGATGCCGTGAGTCGCCGGCGACGGCGTAGGCTGCAGTGGGGCTGGCTGGCAGCTGGTGTGTGCTTTCATGAGCTACCGTGAGCCACCATGAGTGGCCTTCCAATGATCAGCAAGCGACTGCCTCACCTGGGAAGAGCGCAATGATAATACCACCATGGGTTAGTGAAGTGACGTCCTCCACAGCTAGACTGAAGAACAAAAGGGCAGCAACTTGTCTGTTCCCCTTCCCCGATTCCCCAATAACATCTTAAAAATAAATAAATAAATAAATAAATAAATATCATTTCAGAGAAGGCTGCAGTATTCTTGATTAGACTATTCTAGTTCTGGATAATTAAGTATTTGTCTAACTAGATTTTAATTGACAAAGTAATAGATGAATATGTTAACCCTGTCAAATAATACTAAAACATACACAGTAAAAAACACATTCCTCCCACCCCAGACCTCCTGGACATTTTTGTGTGTATCTTAGCACTTGCTTCTGAACATTCATTAAACATTCTCTACTTGTTTCCCATTTTTATCTAAGCCCATTTATTATTGTTCTGTTCTCTGTGAAAACTAACAAGTTAGTACTGTCCATTAAAATGAGCCCATATACTTAATTTAATAAAAAAATAGATCTCTATTGCTGAGCAAGGTAAGTGTATGCATGGTTGAAAATGAGAACCAACAACCTAATAACAGTTATGGTGACTATACTAAAATGGTAATTTCCAGATTATATCTAACTTCCATTCCTATATTTTATTTGCTTAAGTAAACAAACAAAAGCCATGCATTCCATTGCTGACATACAATCTCCCAGAGCTGAAAAATAGCCAGTCTCTTTTCTATCATTTATTTACTTACTTGACAATACATTTAATGGAAAATATTATGTGCCAAGGGTGCCCGATACTGAGGATACAAAGCCTAAAATGGCATGACATGCTTTCCTGACATCAGCGATATAGCATTGTGTGAGTGACGAGTATTCATAATAATAATAATGATGATAGAAAATGATGATGCAAATCAGGATGCTGATGATAGCTCACACTTATAGAGTTTACTGTATGGCAGCCAGCAAAACTGTTCTAACTGCTTTACATATGAGAACTCATTTCAGCGTTATAACCACCCCAGGAGGCCATTACCATTATCCTCGTTTTTACAGAGGAATCAGTGGCCCAGAGAGATGAGAACTCAGTCACACAACTCCTCTTGGTCACACAGCTAGCGAGAGGTCAGACTGGTCTGCTGGCCTAGGTTCTAGCTCTAGTCATTGCCCCTAACTCTCACATGATATTGTGCTCACAGCAATCCTGTTCAAAGTGTTCCAGAAACTTGGGAAAAGAAATGCATAGAAGAAATACCACTTAGGTGGTAGGAGAAGTGTATTAAGGAAGCTTTCAGGAGGAAGTGCTCTTTGAGTTGGATTTTTAACTATGAACAAGACAGTTACGTGAGAGGGATGTGGTGTGGGAAAAGGCATGCATTATCCAAAAGCACTGAGTCCAGAAGCAGTCCATCCTTCATAGAAGTTACATCATTTGCCAGAGGAGGGCTGAGGCTACATTTCAAGGAGCAGAGAGAAGCCTAGAGGGTTAGGTCTCTCCCAGGACATAGGGCCTGATCCTGCTCAGGATTGTAATACTTGATCCCCATGGTACCTCATCCTGCGCCTTATAGAAATTTGTCATTTGAATTTTTAATAATTTCAGGGACATGTTGGTCTTGCTGGGGAGTACAATTTTTGGAAATCCTCAAAATACCCAGCAGTTTAGCTATGTGTAGTGGTTAAGCTCTTTCATAAAGTATTAAGGAAAATATTATTAATCTACAAATAAAACTAAGTTACATTCAGATGTAATTCACTCTTCTTTTTCTATGCTGGCTATCAGTATTTATACAAGTTGGATGAAATTGTTATATGCCCTTATTCATTATTGTTATTAAAATCAGTATAATTTATTCTTCACAAATATGGTGTATGTATGTGTGTGTCCCCCAAGATGTTAAATGTTTTTTGTCCTGATAAGGTCCAAATTAAATTGATTGCTTTATTTTTGCCTGGGTCATCTTTCTATAGTTTACAAAATATAGGCCCTTTGCGTGTCCTTCCTGAGTCTTCAGGTGTTTCTCTTTATGAAGAGGACTCAAAAACAACACTCCTTCTTCAATAATATCAGGCAATCCCTATATAACCTGTGATATGTGTCAAGCGGTGCCCATGGTTAGGTCATGCAGTTCTCACCCAGTCGTCTCCCACCTGCCAGGACTATTCTACAGTGTGGTTTTATGATCATAGAAGAGGTAAGATACTATTATACTACTACCAGGAGTTCCAACATTTTCATACACTGGTTACTTTCCCTCCTATATTTTGGCCCTCTCTCGTTACATAAGCACATGCTTTTTCACACATTATTGAATGTTCACATATTCCTTTTTCTATTTTTCATGAATGTATAGTATTTCTTACTTTGTCTATTTTTGTTTCCAAACAACTGCCTCTTCCCAGTTTTTGCCCCTTTAAGGTCTTGGTTAAACTCACTGTGGACTCAGATTGTCAATCTATTTCCTCTCACTTTCTTCCTACAAATTATTATAGCTTATGTTATAGTACTCATAATTCTGTGCTTATAACAGTAAAAATAAAATAATGTTTTTCTCCCTCCTTGGCTCTAAAAATTTCTTCACGTTCTTTGTTAAGAATTTTCTGTTAAATGTTTTTCTTCTTTGAGTGTTATCCTAACATGCTATTTTTCCTTTCTTAAGATTCTGAAGACACATTAAATTTTTGTGTTTATTTATTCTGTCTTAATGTTGAAGAAGTATCATGAAATAATAACATTACACAGGACAATCATAAAATATGAAGGTTCCAGGACAGTTTTAGAGAGTGCCTACTGGTGTAAGACTTTTGAGTTGTAAGACTTCACTTTGAGAGCATTTCCTTAAAGTGACACCAATTAATTCTTGCATTAGATATCCAATATGAATTGCCTGGTGTTTTTATGTGTATCTGCTTTAAGCATCTTTCATAGTTATAATGGTAAATTCAGGCAATTTATTTTAACAAAAGCCTTTAAAATATTAAATTTCATTCTGGCACAATGGTTAACATATTTTGCTCTAAACAAAGAACTATTTAAGTTCCTTTCACAATCTATGGCTGTCTGAACACAAAGTTGAGGTGGAAATTTTCTAAACTTTCATGTCAGTCAGATAAATGTCTATGTAAGACCAAGAAAGTAGATGATAATTAAATAGCAACAACAAGGTTAGTTTTTTTGTTTGTTTTGTTTTTTTACAATCAAAAACTTGTTCATTGCTTATCTATTACCTCCCTTTTGCAGGGCTGAATTATCAACATTTTTCTCACATTTCATCTGAGAATTTTCAGGCCATAGTATCATTTTTTAAAATAATAGTAGCTATTTCAGAGAGATTACACTCTTATTTTCCCTCATTGCGATATGGCATGAACCACAACACAAGTGTCCTTAAAAAGTTCAGATTATCATTGGCACCCACAATATTGCTTTAGAATTTAAAGCTGAAAGAAACTTGTGATTCATCAGATGCAGCCTCTGCCTCTTATCACTGGAAGAAACTGCTCCTCCCCAAAGTGAAACTATTTGCTATCTGCCCAAACTCATTAATTAGCAGGGACCCTTGAGACAGGATTCTTGACTCTTAGGCTGGTGCTAATTCACCCACATCACACACCTCTCTCTTCATGGGCAGTTTTGATTGTTCATTTAAATTTTTTTACATGTTTTCTCTTGGGTTTGCTCCATTTTTAAGCCAACAACAAGTTTCACAAAATGGCAGCCAATCGGAAAAAGTCTTTTCTGAATCTTCATGTATTTCTCCATTGCCTTGAGATCCTGGGAGAGGGTGGTGTGATGAAATCTCACTGGACTGGGGGAGTGTGAATAATTCTTAGGCTGCTCCTAACAAGCTTTGGGCCTTAGGCAAAGGCACTTAGCTTCTCTAGGATTTTATTTTCTTCATCTATGAAATGACAGTTGGGCTAACTGACCTCTGACCTCCCTTTCCTGCTTTCAAATTAATACAATATTCCCCAAATACACTGAAATCACTCAAGAACTGCACTATGGTAATCCCACATTATGTCAGTTCACATCAGTCATTCATTAGCAGGACATGTCTTAAAAAGTCTGAGGAAGCTTGGTTAAGCAAAGAATGTCAAACCCAACCAACTTTAATCAAACGGATTTGATATGAATGAAAATTGTATTGTTCACATTCCTGTTATGACTGAAAGCAACAATTATCAAATATTTTCCAAATTGCCTTCTAATACATCAAAAAGATTGTTTATGTAGTCTAAAGAACTATTGTTATACTTTTTCTCTTTCCTTTTTCCTTACCACAGTTGCTTTGGGCTGCTTACTATTCAACAGTTTATCTGTACTTCCCTGTATGGCAAAGAGTAAACATACAACTGAAGGAGAAAGGATTTTAGGATTTTTCTTGATATCCTCATTATTTCCCTATACACAATGCATTGCCTTGCTCATTTTCATTAATTTCCCGTCCTTTGTTTCTTGTTCCCTCTCATTATCCTTCTAACAGGATAATGTCCTTCCATTGTCCATTTTTTTCTCATTTCTCTCTTATCATTACCCTAACTACCTCATTCTGGCATCCCACTAATTTTCCCTTTAGGCTAAAAATTAAAGAATCTAAAACATTTCTGTAAATTGCTGAAAAGGGTTTGTTTTTTCCCTTCAGGAAAATATATTCAGCAATAATTTATAATGCCTTTATGTATTTACCTTCAGATTTTGGACAGAGAGGACAGCTGTTTCAATTATATTTTTAAAAAATTATATTTTCCAAAAAAGAAACAACACAGATTTTGGACAGGGAGGACAGTTGTTGCAAATATATTTTTAAAAAATTATTTTCTCAAAAAAGAAATATAACTCATTATTTATATTGAATTAACACTTTATAATTAATATTTTATTCTGATTTACTCACACGGTTTTATACACATTAAAGGGAAAATGAAAGAAAAACATAACATTATAATAATTCTAATTTCTTTAACAGAAATTCACATGTGAAAAATAAGTTAGTCATAGCTGGACCCTGAGAAGCATCAGTTTCCTTCTAACTCAAACAATTTGGTGGTCCTCTGCCATCGTAGACTATCAGCAGTAACTAAAGATTGAGGCTTCTCATGTTAGATATAGCATGAACCTCTGCACACCAATGATGGGCCTTTTGTCGAGCTCAACAAACATTAATTTGGGTGCTGATATTCTGTGTGAAAAGCACTAATCATTATTTAAATAAACAAACCATTTGAGTGTACAACTATCAACATGACCAAAAATTGCTCACCTAGGGATCAACATCATGCCCTGGCCAACCGTTGAAATGCTCCAGACCTAATTGTCCCCTGCTGCTAAGTCACATAGGCCACGTTAGCACAGCATGATCAGACAGAGCATTTTTTGACTGTAAAGTCTAAAGGTAGTATAGAAAGCATCTCAAATCAGAACTACCTTTGGAGCCTCACTGCCTCTGCCTTAGAAAAAGCTTTTGCTGCCTCTGTCTGGGATAGCCATTGCTGGACTCCCGGACCCCTATCTTCCCACTCAGTGGCCATCCTCCCTGATTCTGCTGGTATTGCTGAAAACTAAACTTATGTGATCAGGCCACAGCCTTGCTTCAAAACTTCCACTGGCCCCTTGCAACCTAGTGAGGTCCAAACAAGTTTTAGCATCAGAGCAACTGTCACAAGCCTGTGGTCCAATCACTTGCTGGCAGTGAGACTTTTTTTTTTTTTTTTGAGGGCAGTGTCACTGGCCCTCATATGTGGGACCTGAACTGGGGCTGCTGGCTTCCGAAGCCAGTGCTTAACCACCGCGCCACTCGGCTGGCCCGGCTGTGAGATTTTTGACCATCCACCTGGAGTGCCTCATAAGAAGGACAGAGTGAGTGTGAGTGTGTGAGAGTGTGTGTGAATGTGCGTGTGTGTGTGTGAAGCTTTAAAGCACCTAACATGTAGTAAGTATTAAATGCATACTATTTTCCTCCCTTTCTTGACTGCAGGGTTGATTCCAAATATTATAATATGGCATAGTTAGCCCTCATCATTGGAACCAAATTGTGTGGCTTCAGTACCTTCTCTCACTCCCCCATCCCATCCTTACTTTAGAGACATGGGTACTCCCAGACTCACCAGGCACTTCCAGGGCTCTGTGTTGCATACCTAGGATGCACTTCACCCATTCTTCCCTTGAAAATATGTACTCATTATTTAATCAACCTCATGTCTTTCCCCAACTCCAGTGAGTTACACAGCTCCTCTCGACCTCCAAGCACATTCACTCATTCACTCACTCAAAGCAATTCTACTTTGTGATTAGAAGTATCCACTCTAGAACCAACCAGCCTGAATCGAATCCCACCGTGGCCACTCACTCACTGTCCAAACTTGAGCAAGTTACTTAATCTCTATCTTCAGTTGTAAATAATAGCCCCAAAGCCTATTTTGGGAATATTTGAGATGTTGTAGGAAATAGTAAGTGCGGAAGGTAAGAGTCTTGCGTTCTTGTCTTGATTCTGGCTCTTTATTACATGATCGAATTTTGGCAAGTCAATGAAATGAACACTAACTGTTGACCTCACTGAGTAATCTGCTATCACCTTATATGTAAAATGAAGGGATTGAATTGAATAGTCTCTTCTATGTTTATAATTCTAAAAATTTCTCTTAATCTGTTTATTTATAATCCCTCAGAGCTGTTTATGTAAGTTTTTCTTGCATTACTGTGGCCACAGAATTCCTTCACACATTGCCAGATCAAATGCCACTGGAAGGAAAATTCTTTCAAGTTTTCATTTCCATATAGAGTGCTTCCTTCACAAAGGAGCGCTTGTCAACAGTCAAAGGGATTTCCAATAAAATCCAAATCGTGTCCAAGTATTAAAGGGTTCTGGTCACTAATGGTAAAGTGTTCAGAGCCCAACAAATCCACAATTACAGGAATTTTATATTAATGGGTGTTTGTATTACATGTCAAAGACCCCAAAGTAGCACCTGCCCAAGATTAGATGCTGGTCAACCAAACGTCATTTCCTATCATTCACATCTACATTAATCCTTCAAATATGAATACTTGATACGAAAATCATAAAGACACTTCAGAGGTTATTGAATTAAAGAATTTTAAAGCCATAGGAAACTATCATTTTCAAGGTAAATATTCTCTTTTCATATCAGATATCTCTTTTATGTACAGAGGGTGCCAAAAAAAGTATAAACATTTCAAGAAAGAAAAAAAAACTGTATGAAAATTGTAATACAATGAATGAAGCTAGCATTCAATTGATTAGCGCCATATTTTGAGCGAATGTCATACTACATATTGCTACTGTAATTCAATTCAATTTCAAAAACTAGGGCCGGCCGAGTGGCGCAGTGGTTAAACGCTGGCTTGGGAAGCCAGCAGCTCTGGTTCGGTCCCACATATGAGGACCAGTAACACTGCCCTCAAAAACAAACAAACAAACAAAAACCCAAACAAACAATTTCAAAAAGTAATACATAGATAACATCTCTTAAAATGTGTACATGTTTTTGGCACCCCTGGTATAAATAATCCATAATGTTAGCAAGGGAAGAACAACTAAAAACAATTTACTTCCTTATAAGAACTAGTTGCATTTTTATTATTATGGAAAGTATGGGGAAATCAAAATTGTCACATAACAGATATGAATAAATTCATCTTTACTGATTTTCAAGTCCATATACCTAGTTTTTATTATGTAGTTTTAAATATATTGCCATGTGCTTATAGATGTCTAGATCTGGTCTAGCTCTAATCTTAGAGTAAAGTCATCATATGGCTGAAGACATAAATGAGGTGTGACTCTAAAATATTATGACTAATTTTTAAGCAAATATACCAGAACTTAACCATAGATATTAACTAGTCCTTTTCAAATTACTGAAGTTATCTTGATAATACTCTAAATGGGTCTATCTTTATTTCAAAACTCCTATTTTGGAATTACCTACCTTCCCTTACATGGTGTGTGTGTGTCTGTGTCTGTGTGTGTGTGTGTGTGTGTGTGTGTGTGTGTGTGTGTGTGTTAGTGGGAACACTTTATTTTTAGGGTGAATTATATTTGGAGAAACTAGCAAAAAGTCAATCAGTTATGTATTAGAGCAAGTACAGCAAAATGTTTTGATAGAGTCTAGTTTTATTTTAAAATCTTTCAACTTTGCTGTATGTTTGAATATTTTCATAATTAGCTATAGAAAAAAATCAGACCTACACTTAATGACTAAAATAGGTAATCTGTTGGATCACTGATACTATAAAATAATCTAACTAAATAACTAAGCTAGTTTATATACAAGGTGTGATCAAACAATATGGTGAATGTTCAAATTAAAAAAATTATTACAATGAAAGACACATTGCCATTATTCCCTCTGAAATTCTCCCTCTCGCTTTGAACACACTTATCCCATCATTCTTGCCACTTTTGGAAGCAGTTCTGGAAGTTCTCTTTTGTCTCCCTCAAATACTCCCCCTTGCTTTGAACACGTTTATCCCATCGTTCTTTCCACTGTCTGAAGCAGTTCTGGAAGTCCTCTTTTGTGAGTGTCTTTAGTTGTACTGTTGTGACTGCCTCGATGACCTGAATCATTTTGATTTTGGGGAAGAGCCAGAAGTTGCACAGTGCCAGATCCAGTGAATAAGCTAGATGAGGACACACGGTAATATCTTTATTTGACAGAAATTGCCCTACACCAGAAGCTATGTGTGACATGGAGTGTTGTCATGATGAAAGATGATTTATGGCACATTTTAAAACACACTGTCTCTCAACCATAGCTCAAACACACCTGAATGCACCAAACAAGTTGAAAGTTGTCACACACTGTTACTAAGGTTCAATGTGCCACCTCCTGTATGGAATATCCCTACCTTACCATTGAATGGTACTTGGCAGCAGCATTCACTGTATTTTGTGATCACAATGGAAAGACTACGTGTCACACATCACTTCTGGTATGGCAATTTCTGTCAAACACAAACATTACAGTGCATCGTCATCCACCTTATTCACTGGATCTGGCACCGTGCGACTTCGGGCTCTTCCCCAAAGTCAAAATGATTCATGACATCAAGGCAGCCATGACAGCGCAACTAAAGACACGAAAGAGGACTTGCAGAACTGATTCAGAAAATGGCAAGAACGATGGCATAAATGTGTTCAAAGTGAGGGGGAGTGTTTTGAGGTGGATTAATGGCAATATGTCTTTTACTATAATCAATTTTTTAAAAAATTTAAACATTTACTTTTTTATCATACCTCATACATTAATTTCCCTGTTCATAAATTCTTTTTTTTTATAGATTTTTTTATTGGGGAATTAGGGGAGGGGAACAGACAAGTTGCTGTCCTTTTGTTCTTTAGTCTAGTTGTGGAGGACATTGCTTCACTGGCCCATGTTGATATCATCATTGTGCTTTTCTCAGGTGAGGCAGATCGGTCGCCGTCCTCTGGAAGGCCACTCACGGCAGCTCTTGGCAGCTCACATTGGCTGCTGGCTGCTCATGCTGGCTGGCGGGCACTCACTGTAGCCTATGGCAGCCCACTGCAGCAGGGGCTGCAGCTATGCCATCCTGGGGACTCACAGCAGCCCAGCTCCAGATGGAGCTGTTGTTAGCTGTAGAGGGCAGTGTCACTGGCCCTCATATGTGGGATCCGGACCGCGGCCGCTGGCGTCCCAAGCCAGCTCTTAACCAATGCGTCACTAGGCCGGCCCCATAAATTCTTTTTTCTATAGAAAATTATAGAAGAGACGTCTCTAATTTGTTTCAAATAATGGCAATACTTTTGGATTAATTGTGTAGTGTTAAAGGACCTATAAATTCCTGCAATTATATTCAGGATAGAGCATGGAATCAACTTTATGATTTCTCTCCACTAAGAAGGAATGCCAGATCGAGGTATTTCCTGAAATAGTTCTAGCATCCCCCAGTAAAGTATTTTTTTGTTGTTGAAAGGACTATGTAGGAAAGAATGGAGATTTGATCAAACATGTGGAACTGATTGATGCTGGCATTCAGCCCTGAATTCATTTAAATTTTGATACCAAATACAGTAGAAAGGGCCCAAGACTTATGAATGGATACTTCCTGTCTTTGAGCGGCACTGAATCCCAAGGGGCACCCTAAACCATAAGTCTTGCAACCACAAAATGTACTCTTCCTTTTTTCTGTTCTCTTTTCTCTTTGGAACCTATCAAATCCTCCATCCGTAGCTATTTCCTTGAGCCAGTTTTGGTGCAGCATTTAAAAACCACAGAATTATGCTGGGAGGTTAGCACCCATTCCATAATAAAACTGTGAAACTGTTTCGAATTCAGAAAACTATGATGGTATCATTAAAAGCTTCAGAAGGAAAAAAATAATTCCAATTTCCCTTTCATGGAACTCACAAAAAAAAAAAATGGTGGACGACAGCCACCAACACTGTGAGAAGCAACAGCTCTGCCAAAACTCTGAATAATTAACAGATTTGAAAATATAAGTAGCTTAAGCCAATCACACATTTGGCAGAGGTGAAAGTTGACTGTGGTAACTTGCTACTACAAGTGCACTCTTCTTCCCAAACATGATTTCCCACCTGTCCTTCACTAACTACAGAGAGTCAGTTTCCTCTGTCCATAATTCCACAGGCCATAATGGTGCATCTGAAATCTCGGTGGGGATAACAGGATATTTGTAACATTTTCTATTCAGAGCATTTTAGATAGTTTTCTGTAAAATAATTTTTTATGATTTAAAATAAGTTAGCTTATTTCTCTAGATATACATGAATATTGCTCTTTCACTTAGAATAGATGATTAAAAAGATCTAAATTTCTCGGGCTGGCCGAGTGGTGCAGTGGTAAAGAGCTGGTTTGGGACATCAGTGGCCCCAGTTCGGATCCCACATATGAGGGCCAGTGACACTGCCCTCTTAAAAAAAAAAAAAAGATCTAAATTTCTCTTTATTGAGTTATAAGAGAGTGCTTTACAATTCTACATGGGAACTCTTTCAAAACACATATCCTCCTCATACACTTGTAAAGACTGGACAAAAGTTGGGGTGTACATTTTAAGAATGAGTGGTGTCACTTGCTTACGTGTCCTCTTTAGGAAAATATATATTATACATTGATTCCTTATCAAATATCAAATACAAGAAAGCATAAAATAAGAAACTAACAGCTTAATAGTATGTAGGAATAATTGGCTAGCCATATGTCTTGCTGCTTTCAAAAATTCATTTTAAATTAAATATTAGTTGTGGGATGGTGTAGGAAACTTAGGTCATCAGTCCATTTAATCCTATACATATCATTCCTCAAAGCAAACATTGTCCACATTCCCCCTTGAATTGTCTTAAATTACACAAAATTGCCTAAAAATGATAGAATGGTGCAATTTTAAAAAAATTAATTTTCAGCCTTTTTTGTGTGTATAAAAATCAGTCTTATTTTTTTCCTACACAGTTTCATTCTCTTTTCAACTATTTATATTTTCTTTGCTACTTTCACATGATTCCTTTCTTAATTTTACTTCTTTAATTACCTCCAGACACTTTTTTCTTAGTTATTGTTTCAATGAGCTATATTTAGAAACAAATGCACTCTGTTTCTTTTAAAATATGAAAGAGAGCGTCACCTTTGCTAGTACACAGCTGTTCTTTTCTATGTTTATGCGATGGTGGTAATAAAAGATTTTTCAAAAATGCCTGAGAGCTCAAGATTTTATTTTTTAAATAATTCATAGGCAAGGTTTGTAACTGGTGCAAAAATAATTCTGCTGCTCAGATGGAAAGGAATCCATGTTTGATGTTTAATAGCGAGGACTCCATTTCTTACTCATGGTTGCTATTTGAATAATGACATAGTCTAGAGGCATAGTAGTTAAGTCTGTAAAATACAGCAAGGTCACTATGAATTCTAGAGAGCTTTTGGTCCCTCCACAGTCACTCAAGCTAAAACGAGTCCCGATCAGTTTTCCCATGTGAGGCAAGACACAATGAGTGTTCAAAAAACATCCAAATCAGATAAGCAAAATCCTGGGGTCTTGTGCTCTCTTCTACCTCTCTCTTACCTGGAAAAAAACTACTGCTCTCTTCCAACTTAAAAAAGTATTAAATAATGATTTAGTAGAAGCTGACTTTTACAGAACTAAAAAAAAAAAAAAAAAAAAAAAAAAAAATTGCTGGCAGAGTACCTAGGGCTATGATGGAATGAGACCAAAATATTTGAAGGGCTTTTTTTGCCCTTGGATCCAGAGAGATTTTACCAGAAAGTTAGAAGTAAAACAGGGCTCCAGCTGTACTACCAACCAAGTCACTCAATACGCCGTGGGTGGAGTTGGCGCATCTTTCCCTTCCTTGGCAACCACAAGTCATGCCTCCGTTTGCACCCAATGGTGACTGCCATTATCTAGGCTGAAGGGCCACTGCATACAGTCTGTGCATACTGAGTTTTAAGAAACTATAACACTTACAGAAACATGCTCCTATCTGATGATTTCTACCCTTCACGCTGCATGATTTCATTTAATCATTCAACACTACCACAAACTATAAAAACATACATCCCATATTTATGGAGAGCCTATCATGTGCCAGGCCACTTTACATTCAATATACATGCAACATGAAAAAATTTAAAAATTCAACTAAGAATTAAAAATGTCATTGCAAAAGCTTTCTATAAATTAGATATTTAATGGAGATTTAAAAAAATATATATTCTGTTATTCATTATTTATTTCAAGACAGGCAAATTCCCCCAGTGCTCAGGCAGTAGCAATACTTTCAGTCCGTAGGGTCTTCCAGGGGAGCTGCAATTTCAGAGAACTAAATAATCACTGAGGTGTTAATGAAAGGCAAGATTGCCAAAGGTTTGTAATTTACAAACAGGGAGCAATTGAGCACTCAAGGAACAAACACCATCTTCCTGTTGGAAAGTAATGCTCAGAGCCCGAGTTGAAGTAAACTGGATCATCATCCATACCTCAGCATCACGTTTCTAAAATTGCACATGGCACAGTACATATTCCGTGGCTACTCCCTGGTAAGATCCCCTGACCCACGACATAGGCCAGGCTACAGGATGAATGCATCCATGGAGAAAGAGAAGACGGAAAGAGGATTCAGCTTTCCTGTATTTCTCCTCACTGCTGGCAATGATACATCCATACACTCACTGTGCAAATTAATTAAATGCAGTCTTTTAACAACATGTTCGTTTATATTGAATAATTCCATAATTAACCTAGAATAAAACAGAGAACTGTGTTGCAAACGAAGCCCCTAGAGACAGTTTAGAGAATTTTAAAGAGCCAAAAAAAACCCAGAAAAAAACCCCATCTAAACAAACTAATTTCAAAATATCACAGAATGAAATGATAAAAGATATGAATTAAATGATCAGAAAAGTGACTGTAGCGATTTAACGACAAAGTTTTATTCACACTTTCCATCTTCGCGCTATGAATAAAAGGGAGGAGTAGTATGCCTAATGGAGAGTTTTCACAATTCAGTGACACATGGATTTTAAAAATGCAGCCCGAATTTGGACTGATATTCAGAATAGAAATGAATTCATCACTAGTATATAGTTGTTAACAGCCATGGTTACTATAGTAATAACTTCAGGATAAAATCTGAAGTAAATCTTTACAGAAAAATCACAATTTTTCTAAGAGTAAATGAGTTCTATTACCTTTTGTCCACAAGGTCAAATGAATATTGTCTCAAAGACTGAAGTCACTGCTGCCTCAGAATAAGAAAGTGGTCTCCAAGTCAGCCTGCATTTTAAAATCTTCTCTTTTAGCCCAGCGAAAGTATCTTTAGACTGCAGGTTACAGTTCTAACAGTAACTGGCAAATTCTGTTCTTCACCATCATCAGTAGCAATAACCAGGAAACAGATGAACCAACCACCCTGTTCGACTGTCTCTAGCCATCACTCCTTGTCTGTTTCTTCAAGGACCCACCTGAGTCTACAGCTCGCAGACAGTTTTACGCAAGCTCACCATCTGAACTCGGTCGATATTTCCCATTTTACTGATTAAAACACTGGAACACAGGGAAGTTAGGGAATGTACCCAAAAAACACAGAACTTATAAATAGAGCAAAATTTCTGGTCTTCTGACTTCAAGTTAATATATGCTCCCCTAAAGGGCAGGTAAAGAAAGGAGCTTTCCCAGAGAAGTGTTTTCATTTTTTTCATACTATCACGAATAAATCGAACCAAAAAAAAAAAAAAAATGGAACCTATGACTGACTTTTCGCCAAAGATGTTTCAACATTATATTACATCCTCTATTAAAAAGAATTTGCATTTGTGTCTTGCAACTTACTACTATTTGTTTATATAAGTATGCAAACACATAATAGACATTAATATACAGAATATAGTTATTTCAAAGAAATAAAAACATTTTTAAAACATTTTAATTTGTTCAAGAACCTAAACAAAATTAGTCATAAGCTCTTTTTAGCTAATTTTGAATCTGTTCCATTGACTTATTTTCAATGAGTTATAAGCAAATTAGTTTATTAATTATTACTTGATCAGGTAATAAAAAATGGAAAACAAAAACAAAAACCCAGCAGATGATATAAGAGAACAGACATGCTTTAAGCATCTTAACTATTTAAGTTCATAATATAAATCAGTTTTCTGTTTCAACTTAGACACCATAGAACAGTTAATCACTCAACTGCTAACAAATGTTACTCAGGCTTCACTTGGCAATAATGTGGTCACTCAGAGAATCAAAGACAATAAAGTAGCTGATCAATGAGCCTCCCTCTTTAATGGATGACAAAGACGCTAGGTTTTATCTCCTGTTATTCTAAATCAACTAGAGAAAACAATACATTTTTTTAAAATCAGCATATTAGGCTGAAAAGACTTGAAACTCCAGCATTGTTTCCAACTTTTAATATGGATTAAATCCAATGTGCTAATGCTTATATCTACAATATAACAAAGTATTAAGTATAGAAACTAGATATTTTTTTTTAGGGGGTGAGGGGGAATTCCTTCACTGAACAAGATAACCAAAGCAGACCAAATAGCAAAGCAATTGTTCAGCCGACAGCAACGTGGTGAAAATGCCCAGCTCTGTTTTCCTAATCTATAAATTATTTTAAATCCCTTGTAAAAAGATTTCAATAGGATTTCAAACAATGGTTTTCAAACACTCAGGTAGAAGAACATTTCTGCTGGCTACTGATACCTTTATGAACTCCTGAGTTAAACCACTTCTATGGATCACAGAGTGCTTTATAGTTTCCCAAAAGAAAGTGACTCTGTTTGAAATATGAGTATTTGGAAAGTTCACCTCTCTTGTGGAATGTAGTCAAAGAAGAGAGCAGAGTGGAGTGGCGGGGGGTTTTATACTAAGCAGGCTTTGAAAAGTAAAAGCAAAGAAGTATATGTTCTTGTATTATACAGTCACAGTAATAAAAGCAATAAAACACATCCAGGGGGTGACTGAATGGATGATTTCATAAGCCTGGTATCGATCCCCAGATTCTTTTCAAGTGAGGTTGCTTTGCAGTAGCCCATTCCCTTGTGCATTTACTCTCCCTGCACTCTTCGAAGCTTGTGCTAAATAAGGAGAGCTTAGAATTTCATGTTTTGTGACCATTTGTTGTACTGTATGTTGTATTGTAAAGTATATATAATGCAATTAACACAAGTGTACAAGGGAAGAGATATAATGAAGCAACATCTCTGAGCTGATGGGAGAACTGGACTTGGAGTTAGAATGTCAGGCGAGGCTTTAGTCTCCCTTCCAGAACTGGCATAGATAGCATTTGTAAATGTGTCACACGAATGACACAAGACTACCCAAATACTAAAAATTACAAACCAGAGAGTGAACTACTTACAAATGCCATCCTCTCCATACTCAACATTTTATTTCCTCGATCCAGTACTCAAAGAGCCATCAGATTAATGAATTAAGTAAAATCAGAATTACATTTTCAGTTGAGGTTTTATTTCCATACCATAATTTAACTCTACTGTACACTTTAAAGCACTAAAGAGGAAACGCCCATGCTGTCATTACAACCTAATTCCATGTGCTAAGATAAAGGCCTAAATATGTTCTCAAATCTTTGTGTTTCAGGCAAGAAGCTCAAGTTGACCTTCTGGAATCTACATTTGCTACACCTAACATTTGTTGCATGCTAAGTCTGTTTATCCTCTATGCCTTCATTTTGACAGCTTGAATTGTTTTTGTTTTTGCTGTGGAATATCTCTAAGAACAGAACTGAAAACGCTCAGTTGCATTCTGTGCTCTGCGTTCTGCCATATTTCACCAATATGGAAATCTTTACATTATTCCTGATAAAGATACTAAATCATTCTTTGCCTTAAAGATCAATCATTCATCATCAAATATTTATGGGAGTCTATTGTATGAGACGCCATACCAGAAATGGGTCATATATATATATGTGTATATGTATATTCTTATTGGTTTATGGCATAAAATTATCAGCAGTCAGAATGATTTTAAATGACTTCAAGAACAAAAGAAGAGGGTTGCTGATGATATATCCGTAACATTTGACATCAACATATAGACGGCATTCATAATCTGCTAAATAACCCTTTGTACTACTTACTGGGGACATTACACTGAAGAGAATGGGACAGGTTTGGTTCCTTTTATAAAGGAACAGATTTTCCACTGTCTGATGAGGATGTAGTTTCCTTTAGTTGATATGCAATAAAGCAGTAGATTGGTTTAAGAAAATATTGAGGACAATGAATAATTCTAAATCAATCCATAAAATCTTTGGGATTGCATTAAAGATCTCAGATAGCTACAGAGGTTTTAGTATCATTGGGATACAAATAGAATCTATAACTTTTAAAACATATACAACTTGCATATTTGTTAAAAATTGTACCACTCTTCCAAGTAAATCATAAGTGTCTCTATTCAACCTGAGTCTTTGAAAAAAAATAAATAAAGAAAAATCTATTTTGGGTTTCAAAATCTTTTGTAAATAATCTGGATCTCGAGTAGATGCTTTAAAAATGCCTGTCGGATGAAACTGAATGTTTAGATTTCTCACTGAAATCATAAAATAATGCAGATGATGAAAGAAGTGAAACAGATATTTAAATTCCCAACATTGCACTGACTTCAAATTTGTCTCTATTGCAAAATTAAGTGGAGTAGTTGATTAACTCTATTTAGTGAGTCAATATAATGAACAGATCCGAACAATCCTAAATCAATTTTCCTACGAGCTGGTGTATGTCCAGTCTTGTGTTTTGCTACTTTACATTTCCTTTAGAATCATAATCCTTGTTGGTAATCTAAATGTGACTAAAAAATAAAACTAAAGGATATTAACCTGACATAATATTAAATCTACAAAGAAAACTGAGGTGAAGTCTGAATGCCTGATGAATCATCTCATAACAATTTTACACTACATACTTTTATATAGATGAGGGGATGTTATCTTTTAAATATGTAGGAGAAACACATGAAAACATCACTGTAACATTATTTTATATGTGTGTTCTCTTACAATTAAACTTATAATCATGCCAAGAGTGTATCCACATATATTGACTTGCAATTTACTAAAGTCATTTTTCAATGAATATTTAGTATATTTGCAAAGCATGCAGTGAGATTCTAGACGATAGAATAAATCATTTAAATGAAATCAAATGTCACATGTAATGTAGTGAGAAATCACATTATTCATGCTTATTTATTTTAAAGAATAAATAAGCATTTACTTTCTCTACTGAATTTTATAATAACCTACACCTAAAATGGTATAGCATCAATAATTCAGAGATTTAATTTTTAGAAACAATTCAAACATGGATTTTAATTGACTATTCTTAACAAAAATCCCAATTTCTCATTTACCAGAAGGTTGTACAGTGCTCCACCAGCAGTGGTCTTATTTGGAATAAATATTCATATCTGCTGTTTTGTTTTTACTACAGACAACATAGTCCACCTACTTTTTAAAAAATTAGTTTCATATGTACAAGAAAAGCATAGTCATTAGATACTTACACCCCTCACAAAGTGATAACCCCAACAAGTCTACTACCCATCTGACACTGTACATAGCTATTATAATACCATTTAGTCTGTCTATTGTTCAACCCCAGTTCTGTCACTCACTAGCTGGGTGATGCTGGGCAAATTACATAACATCTCTGTTCTTCAATTTTTTCTGACAATATGAGTACATCCCTCATAGGGTTGACATGACATATTAGTACATTTCTCAGGATATTGGTAATATACATCACAAAAATGCCATGAGGTTTAAGTGAGTTAACATTTGCAAAGTTCTTAGAAAAAAACACCTGACATACAGAAACTTTAAAATAAAAAAATTTTAAATGTGCCCTACTTATATGTCATTGATATAGGTCCAAAATATGAGCCTGAATAATGAAGAAGATAGTTAAAATGAGTTCAAGGCTTATGTAAGTCTAAATACTTCTTTGCAATTCACATGACAATAAAACTAATGATGATTATACTTTCAGAGGATTTCTTTCACATTTCTTGGATGAAGGGAAATCACATATACTATCAAATGAACCATGTTTGGTTCAGAGATAAAACATTTTGTTCAAAAGTATTTTTTTAATGCACAAACATACTCTCATTGACTAAGCCCTTCAGTATTAAAATAAGAACACCCTAACTCTCATTCTTTTGACAAAAAAAAAAAAAAAATCACAGAAATCCCCTGTCCTTTTCTATCTTTTAATATGTTACAATGAAAAAAAATGTTATTTCCCATAAAACAATAATGACTTAAAATCCCTAGTGAAATGATCCGCACAACACATGGTTTGTGTTTGCCCACTTTCTGCCACAAAGCAACCCTCTCTCCACTGCAGGCCTCTGCTGTCTCCCCAGGTTTGTCTGGGAAATATATTGGTCTGCCTGAACTAGAAAAAACATAAAACATAATCTTGACTGTTGTTTCATTCCTTTTATAAGACTAATAATTCAGTTGTCTTATACCCAGGAACATAGTCTTTATAACATGGTATATTCTGTACTGACATTTTTATACCATTTTTCTTTAAGTGTCATATATTTCAAATGGCTTTAGAGTAAGAGTTATTGCTCATGGGGGCACTGCTTCCCTTATGGATCAATGTGTAAGCAGTACTGAGAACACATGGACACTGTAAGGACCTGGGGCCTTATCATCGGTCTGGAGATATTCAAATACCTAATCTATTTCAATTTAAAAGTCAAATAAAAAGAGGAGTCTCTCATAATGTTTGAATGTCATTTTTCTTAGAATTTTAATTATTCAAGACCAACCAATACTCTTGCCTACTTTATGTAAAGTGAAAAAATTTTTCTCAAGTCTATATAATTATATATTCCCAGGGTGCCAAAAAATGTATACAAGTGGACACGTTAGTCAATGTTGCTCAAGCAGTAGCTTGCTGTAATCAGAAGTGTCTGGACACTGATGGTAACCACTCTGAGCACTTCTTGTAATTGCAGAAGTCAAGTGTCAAATATGAGTTGTTTTCATCTTTGGGTATCGGTACATATTAATACAATTTTAATACAGTTTTCCTTTCTTAAAATGTACATACATTTTTTGGCACCCTCTGTATATTACATATATATCATATATGTGCAATATATATTTCAAAAAAATCATGTGTACTTTTATTAAACATGGTTTCCAAACTTTGCATCCGGAGTCAACAATTAATTTTTGCCATATTAGAAAAAATATTAGAGAACAGTGAAAGAGCAGTTAAAGGAACTGAACTAACCTGAAAGTTAATCTGATCAGTGTTTATGGCTCAAAGTGTGATCATGAATGATCAAAATGATCTAACAAAACTCTACAGCATTTTAAAGCACATATGCATATTAGCACTGTATTTTAATTATTCATGAAGTCCTTACATTATAATACCCATACATAATTTAAGCTATAATTAATTCTGTTATAAAGTTTATAAATAGGTCTGAGTACAGAGGAATCCTCTCCACCTCTGTGTACTCTCTCTTTCCTCTGGCAGAAAGAAAACAAGAAAAGATTTTTAACAACGTGATCATTTTAAAGCCTTGTCCAGTGTTCCCACATGTCAGGTCAGAAACCGTTTCTTTTATCCTGCCCATCTATCCTTACAATAGTAAGTTCACTGGAAATGGCTTCTATGATCTGTATCACGCAATTTAAAAAAAATGTCGGGAATCAGTAATTAAAAGGGAAGAAAGGTTTGGGGTTTGGTATTAAAACTTTGACAGAGACAAATATATTGTTTCAGAAATATGTTTAGCAACTTTTCCAGGAACAACACTAAACAAAAAACCCTAACATAGTTCTGAGAATTATATTAAAGACTAGCCCATTATAACTTTGAAAAAGGAAGTTTCCTCGCCACAAACCAAATACATTTCTCTAAGCGTACATTCTTTCATAAATTATAGAGGTGTTCTCTACCATGTACCCCTCGCCGCCACAAGCTCAGAGAATGAGGGGAAATAAAACAAAAAAAAAAAAGAACAAAGAAAAGAAAAACCTATCCTGCTTCATTGTAAGAGCTTATGGTTTTCCAGGGACCTTTCTCAGACTGCACCGTACCCAGTGAGCTGATGTGACTACCAGTTGCTGAGGGACTTTGTATACTCCTAGAGTTGATACAAAGACTAGACTTGCTGTGATCTCAAAGGAGAGCCATGCTCAGATCAGCTGCAAACAGGCCCCAGGGGATAAGTACTCTTGTAAACCAATGGGAGCCTTATCCTTGGATCAATAGCAGCATGCAGGGACCAGATGAGCTTATGGCTCTGCTTGAAGCAAACCAGAGAAGGGCTTTTCTCTACCTGCTCCTCAGCCATGCCATTTTCTCATGTCTGAGCTTGTGAATAAAGAACAGGGCTCAACCGTGCCCCATGCCTGTGTTTATCCTGTTAGCATTAGTCTTCTACAGGGTTCCCAGGAACAAGGAAGGCTGCAGCCAGGAGGCCAGGGCTGGGAAATAAGGATCGAATGCAGCCTCCACACAGATGAACATACATTTGAGCCTAAATGGACTGAACCAAAGAAAAAAATCTAGAAATCCATCCCACTCTATGTGGGAAATTGAATACATGGCAAAGGTGCCATTTGGAAAAATGTTGGGTTTCTGCCTCACACTTTAGTCAAAAACAAATCATTATAGAATTAAATATTTTAAGGTAAACATACAGTGAAAAATAATTTCAAAGTGAGGAAGGCCTTTCTAAGTATAATACAAAAATCTCTAAAGGTCTGCATTTCTTTCCCAAACCAGCAATTGGGTCTGCTTTCTGAGCACTTGCTGACTTTATCAGGACTATCTAGTCTTCAAGTCCCGTCTGTCCCATCCTGCAACCCCTAACCAGTCCACACAGGAAACGGGAAGACATCTCAGGATATGACAGCAGTGCTCTTTGGGCACCCTTCTAGAAAGAACTTGGCAAAAGTTTAAGGTACCCCTTAGAAGTTCTAAAATAATTTTACTTAAAGTAACTGCCAAGTAACACCATGATATTGGAAACTGTTCAGAAGCATTTCTTTTGCCAAAGAGACCAAAACATTTTGCTTAACATCCTATAAAAATTAGTAAAAATAAAGAAATTTTTTTTTAAGTTCTCACTGGAAGCTTTTCCAAGTCCTGAGCCATGAGAATTATACTCATATCACTACAGTGAAATTAATAAGATGGCCCCTTAGTAAAATATTTGAAAATAAAATTGTTAGGTGCTTTCTTTCCAATGTCCCTAGGACTGTAGTTCAAGTTATCACCAACCCCAACCTCTGAGGTGAAAAACAGAATCTGTGAACACTGGTAACCTTTCTGGATTAAAAGCTGTATCATTATCTTATATCTTATAGAATTATATCTTATAGAAATCCAAGAAAAAAAAATTACTGCTGTCATGTGTCATTCATTACATGAAAGATATTTATTAAAGAAAGACCATTAATGCAGAAATTTCAACTGTCAATTAAATTCATGAATTTGTTGCAACAATGTTGCTAACCTTTTTTCTTTTTTATATCAGAGGGATTATTCATTATGAATTTGTACCAAATGGACAAACAGTTAACCAAGTTTACTATTTGGAAGTGCTGAAAAAGCTGCATTAAAAAGTTAGACGACCTGAACTTTCCACCAACAATTCATGGCTCTTGCATCATGACAATGTACCAGATCACATGGACTGTCTGTGAGGGAGTTTTAAGCCAATAAACAAATAACTATTGGAACAACCTCCCTATTCACCTGATCTGGCCCCCAATGACTTCTTCTTGACCTGAAGAGAAAGGAAATGTTGAAAGGAAGACATTTTGATGACAGTCAGGACATCAAAGATAATACAATGACAGCTCTGATGGCCATTTCAGAAAAAGTTCCAAAACTGCTTTGAAGGGTGGACTAGGTGCTGGCATCAGTGCATAGTTTCCTGAAGGGAGTACTTCAAAGGTGATCATAGTGATATTCAGCAAAAGGTATGTAGCACTTTTTCTAGGGTAAGTTTGCAAACTTATTGTCCGACCTCTTATGTGAGATTAACTGGAAGGACACATTCCACTTATTTAGGAAGTATCTGATACGGAAACCAACTGTACATAGTCTAGAATCCCACCAGAGGAGTAACTAGGAATAGGCAAATCAACAAGTCTTTATTTGCAACAAGTTAAATCTTTCCATTTTAACTAATCACTTGGGAAGAGCTGCTAAGGTCGTGACACATGTCTAAAAAACTGTGAGCTGATTATCAACAACAGATAATATATGAAGCCATCCCCAGCCTTTATTAATGTAAGACTAAATTTTACCCCTGGTAGAAGAGTGTGAAAGATGTCCTTTAATTTTTTTTTTATTTCTTTTTGAGGGCAGTGTCACTGGCCCTCATATATGGGATCCGAACCGGGGCTATTGGCGTCCCAAACCAGCTCTTAACTACTGCGCCACTTGGCCGGCCCAAATTTTTATTTGAAGACATTAACTAGTAAGGAAAAATGTTTAAACACAATAAAAAGCATGTTATAAAACTTCCTATTACTATCTACATCTTGCAAAAAAAACATATCATGCACAAGTAGTTAGCATTTACTATATCTCTGATACTATACCTAAGCCCTTAGTAGGATTTACAATATATACAATGAAAGGCAAAATGTCATAATATACAACTCATGGATTTGTTGTGAAAAGTAAAAAGAGTTAATAGGTGAAAAATATTTAAAACAATGTCTGGGACATTAGAAACATTCAATAAATACTAGTTCCTAGTATTTCATTTAACCCTCACAACAAACACCTGAGGCTTAGATATATTAAATAACTTGCCTAATGTAACACTGTCTTACTCCTGAGCCTATCCTGTAACTGCGATCTTCCTGCATAGAACTAAACAGTATATTCTCTCCTTTCTTTCTCTCCCCCCCCATCCCGTCTACAAAAAAGAACAGTTTGTAAAGTTTGTAAATCAATGGCAAGGAAATGTATGCCGAGTGGCAGAATTACATATTTTTATAGCTTCATTTTCCATACTTTCTACAAGTATTCAGTAGCCTGTACTATTTTAATAATCAGCTATTTTATAAAGATCTGTAAAAACTTAAATCATGCAAAGTTTAAGAAGTTTTAAGTGCCTCATTATTTACCAGCAATATCAGCAAAGATTCTTTTTTAGTAACAGTAATTATTACAGCAAATTATTCCTTTAAGTGCTAAAAGGCACCATAGTAGATACAAAGAGTTCAAGTTGCAGCCCTCCAAAAGCTCCTAATCCTCAAGGGTCAACAGCAAAACAATTGCTTTGAGGGTTATTTGGAAACATCCAGAGCGTGCCATAGAATGTGGACCTCAGGTAAGTGAGTCCCTGAGCTTGGTAGGTCGGGGTGGAGGGTGCAGGGGAGAATCATCTTTGGCAGATGTGAGATAAATTTCACTAGGCTGTTTTAAAAGTTCTTCTTTTAGACACTGATTTACATTTTATTTGGAGGCTTGAGGGAAAAGCGAATTAAGCAACTAAGTATATCATCTCATTTCAACAGAGTTCTACCTACATAAATTTGCTAAGGAGCAGAATTCTCCGGCGCTGCTGAAAGTGACACCAGCATCTGGAAGCTGGAGCAGCTCACCTCGCCAAGATCTACTGATGGTGGCTTTGTGGGAGAGCTGGGTCTGGAATAGAGCTTGGCTTCAGGGGGAAAGAATGAAGTATATTTTTCAGAGCTACTTATTCAAGGTGACATAGGGTGGGAGGGAAATGGGAGGAGGTTACTTCAAGTGGCCCAGATGAGCAAGTGGGGCCCCCAGGGGAGCAGAGACAGGGGCTGAGGTCAGACCTCGCCACTAAGCAGTAGGAGCAGGGTCACCTGCTGTGCTGCCGGAAGGAGGCACCTTGATCATTTCCTTTCTTTCTTTTTCTTTTTGGAGATACTAGGTTTAGAAAGAAAGATGGCGTCACTCTTTATAATCACATGACAAGTCCCAGATCATGATGCAGCAGCGATAGGAGTACCTGAGTGTGAGACCACAGCTATAAATCCTCTGATATCATGTTACCCACCCCCTTCTGGGTGGTAATGGGCCATGTGCGCTTCAAGACGGAGAGCCTGACCCCTCAGTCTCAGGAAGGAGGTCAGCAAGCTTCCTGCTGCCATTCCCTACCTGTAACTCTTTTTTTGCTATTTATCTAGCAAGAGCCTCCTATACCCAGAGCCTTTGGTCTGTTTGTTGGAAATTAACAAGCAAAAAACAGGCTATTTCTTTAAATGTCATCTAAAAGGGCCAGAGTTGCCCCCGATACAGAAATTTAGCAGAGAGCTCAGGGTCTGGACAAAGACAATCAGCTCAGGTCTGCAGTCCAACAAAGCACACCCTGATAGCCAACTTCTGAGCAAGGTGAGGGCAAGAATGGGTTCTTCTAGAACATAGGAGGCAAGAAGGTTAAGTACTTTTAGGAGTAGCAAGAGGAATCTGGTTAAAGAGGATTTGAATATATATGTGTGTGTGTATATATATATATATATATATATATATATATATATATATATATAATGTTTTTGTGCACTGGCAACTGTTCTGTTTGTTTGTAAGGGGAGGAGATACAGTTGTTTTAAACAGATGACTATGGGTGAAAAATGAAAGTAAGAATGAGTTTGCTCTAAGTAATTATTTTCTAAAGTGTAAAAAGATGAGAACTTAAAAAGCATGGTATCTTTTTATTCCTCTTCCCCCAAGTCACCAAAATTAAAATACAATTAAATAGGTGTACATACAGGTTTCCTTTCTAACAGACTGAGAAGGTAGGTCTATCTTTGATATTCAACTAAAGATCGGGTGAGCCCCCAGAGATTCCTGGTTCCAGATATGGAGAGAAAATGTAATTGGAAAGTAAAAAGAAGGAGAAAGCTTTTTACTGTTTTAAAAAATATTTTATGAAGTAATAATGTCACTAGTTAGTAAAGATAGAGAATGGAAAAGGAAAAAAAACTAGCAATAAATGTATCTCCTTCAAACAAATTAATACTAATATTGTTTCTTAAATCTCCATACAGTATCCTACTGTCAAATTAGATAACATGGATTTATTTTATTAATCGAGAAAGAATTCCATATCAGGAGGCCCATATTTCAGTGCAGAAAGGATTACATTATTTTTCAAGGAAAGCACATTACTCTTTGAAAAACAGAAAAGTTGACCTTGGCAAACAGTGAAATTGTTCTCTACTTGATTTCCCTTACATGCAGTGTGTGGGAGAGCACATATTTAGTGCTGCTTTGTGGCACTGTTTCAAAAGAACTCTCATTATTGTAGCCAGAAATGAGTAGAGAACATCTAGAAAATAGTTCACATTACAGTGTTGAGAAGTGATTGAATTCTTATTTCCACCCTTTATGTTAGGTAGTAAAAAACCTTTCAGAAGGAAAATCATCTAGATTTTGGTAGTAAATAGGTACCTGCTTAATGTGTGTTTATGTTTTTCCCCTTGATCAAGCATAGTCATTTTTTCCATAATCAGAGACAAATAAAAAAAAAAGCACTCACTCTTTGATAAAATTCTAAAATTGTGTAACTATTTCTCATTTCGTTAGGATGCTATTACCTACTCATTCAGTGTTTTTCCAAGTGGCATTTCGATTCCTTTTATACAATTTATAATAGAGTGTTTAATTTGGTCAAGGCAAAAATTTGTATCCTCCTGTATCTCTGTCTTTGCCTGTCTTTGCCTGTGGATTAGTCAAGTCAATCTCAATAGATTTACTTCTCCCAACTCTTCCCTTTGTTCTTATCCTCCTGGCTCCCAGCCTCACTACTATTCTTGGTATTATCATATTATATGATAATAACATAATAATAGCAATAGAAAATATTTGTTGGATGCCAGTAACATTTTCAGAGCAATCTTTGTATGTTACATCATTCCATTCTCAGCAACATACTAATTTGGTAATACCACTGTCCATGCGACAATGAGGAAACCAGGACTCAGAGAGATTGCCTATAACTTGTCAATGCCACAAAGCTCTTAATGGGTAGAGAAAGGACACTCATTTCTGATGCAGAATGCTGACTAATCCTGCCAAGGCAACCTGCACCTATTGTTTAGGTCCCTTCATGTTTTATATTAAGGATGAAAAATTAAACCACTCCTAACCAACCAAGATTAGCTGGAGAACAGCTCTGCCATTGGAAAAAAATTATTGAAAAACATAATGGAATTTTTTTATGCTGAATGTCCTTTCCTTTTGTTACTCCCCACTCCAAATCTACTTAAAGCTCCATCTTTTTCTATTTACTGAGAAAAAGTGAGTCAGCAAGGATTACAGGAGATTACCAAGAGATTATACGGTAAAAATGACAATGGCAAAATACATAATGAAAACAAAATTTTTTTCAAAATTGCAAACCAAATCTCTGTTTGACTGTGTGTGTGTGTGTGTGTGCATCAAGATGTGTTATTTAATGACTGGATCAAGGTATTGTGAATGGCAATGCTTCAGCTTCTATATTATCAATATGGAACATCAACAAATGCAACCAAAGCCGTTGATACTGAATGTTTTGGGGAAAAAAATGATCAATAGCAATGCCATGAAACAATTCACCACCTGTGCATAGAGATCCAGCCAAGTATCTCTAAAGATAATGTGCAGTAAAGGTTTAGTAATTACCTGGCATTTCCTCTCTTTGATGGTCTCCATCTTCTGTAATTTCCTCTACCACAATTTTTAAATAAATTTTTAAAAATGTTTATTCAGTAAAATTCCCCTCTCTTCCCCTGCCCCATAATCCCTCGCTACTAGCAAAACTCCCATGTGGTCTTCAAGATTCTTAACCAGTTTCATAGTTAGTGGCTAAGTGATCTGATAAGAGGACAGCAAGTCCTTGAATAAAGCTGGTTCCTTAACCATTTGGTCATTGCACCATTTAACGCTTTCTAACATAAAACGATCTAGATAACAAGAAACCAGAGGGTCTGGAATTATACTTCTTGGATAACACCATGCAGGAGGAAGGTGGAGCTAGAGAAAAGCCCAGGCTAGTCTGCTGCCCAAGCCGGGGGAGCCAGGGGCGCAGAGCCAGTTAGCATCACATCTCCGTCATCCTTCTGGGTTCTTCAGTTGTTCCCACTCATTTTTTAAAAAATTTTATTAATCTATTTTCATTCAAATTTTACAAATTCAAAATTTTGTTTTGAGGAATACTTGTGCTTAACTAACCACATCTAGAAGAGGCCCCCACTACAGCATTTTTGGAATCTTCACTATGTCACCAACCCCAGGAAGAGCAGCCAAAGCACCCACATGATCCTTATTTAACTGAACCAGAGGATGTTGTTGTTGAAATCTAAACCTGAAAATAAAGTAGGAAGGGAGCTAAAAATACAGAAATAATACCCATTACCCTCAGAGCAATGTGTCTTTTCTTCTTCTAGATCAATTTATTCTCCTCTCCCTCTCTCCCCATCTTCTTCTGTCTCAACTCACATACCACAGATCCTTTCCCCAGGTCGCCATAAGTATTTATTTTGTACTTACCTCTCACCAAGATCTTGCTAGAACTGGGGAACTTAGGATGGTTAGGACAAATAAGTCCAGCGTTAGGAATTCAAGTCAAGAAGACAAATAGCTCTAAAGCAGTGTGATAAATACTGTAATGACTGTCAGGGGCATGAGTTGAAAGAAGGAGGTCCTAGCTTTCCAGAGGATGGGATAGCCTTCCTGAGGGTAAATCCTTAAAGGAGACTGGAAAAGTGAATGCAGGCAGACAGGAGAACATGTCCAAATAAATTATGTCAGAGCAAATATCAACATGAAGGGGGCAAGGCGATTACCCAAGAAAGCCTAATAATTTTATAAATACAGAAAACTTAACTGGATAATTAACTATGAATTGAGCTTGGAGGCAGCATGAGAATCAGGGAGAAGTCAGTTTCTACTAAAAACTTTTACAGCAGTATAGTTACCAGAATGGATCTTTTGCATCATGAGCATTACCTGGGCTAAGCAGATAGCTTTAAAGAGATATGGCAGATGGGTCATCTTCTCCATTTAAAAAAGAAATTCAAGAACAGGTGTTGCTTTATACTTGCTCCCCAGTGACAGAGGTTGAAATAACCGTAAAATTCTACAGATCTTTACTCCTTACTAGTGACGTCAAGGCCACCTGTATACTTTCTTGTTGCCTTAACAATTACATAATCTATAACAATTATCTCTAAAAGACAAAGGATGTGTGTGTGTGTGTGTATGTGTGTGTGTGTGTATGTGAGAGAGAGAGAGAGAGAGAGAGAGAGAGTTAAAATTATAGTTTTAGATCTATCATCAAGCTTTAAGGCTATTGAAAGTCAGCTTTTTTCCCCCCTGATAATATATCTGGGGTGCCAAAAAAAAAATGTATACATATGACTTATATTTATCTTTTGTTATCAGTATATATTGAGTATTACAATTTTAATACAGTTTTTTCTTTTCTTAAAATGTGTATACATTTTTTTGGCACCCTCTGTAGACTAACTTCTCTAAATGATTTGATTTAATACCTTTAACAAGAAAATAAGAAGATACAAATCCTTCATAATAAAGAAAAAAACAAATTTATTCTATACTTTTTTATTTTTGCCTAAATAAAAATAGGCTTGCAAAAACTCTTCAGAAAATTCATTTTTTTTGCCTTAAATGCACATTTTTAGCTCATCTTTTTTTTTTTTTTTTTTTTTTTTGAGGGCAGTGTCACTTGGTCCTCATATGTGGGACCCGAACCGGGGCCGCTGGCTCAAGCCAGCGCTTAACCACTGCGCCACTCGGCCGGCCCTAGCTCATCTTAAGTATAGGGCATTCGTTACTAAAATCCTATTCATTCTCATTAGAACTATTTAAAAATTGAGGATTAAGAGTTTGGATCTCAAATCAACATTGCAACTACCCATCCTGTACATGTGATGTGTGGGCTAGAGCACGGGGGATTTGCTTGCCAACAACCTATACAGGTAAAGATTACAAACACTTTAAGTGCTAGTAACTGCTTGGTTTTGTTTTTCATCTAGCAATACAATTTGCAAATTCTTTTGTCCAAAGGATTCAACATCGGCCAGGCTCTTCTAGCTAATAATGGGATTACTTGACTAAGGATACAGATTTTTACTAAGAGTATATAGCTTTAGATTTAGTCTCAACTATATAAGAGTATACCAGTTTTGTGTTTCCGAAAATCACATAAATGAAAATGTCTATAGACATATGTAAGTAAAGGGAAACATTCTTAATTCCTTTTGCTGTGATGATGTATATATATGAGCTATGCTATACATTCCTTGAGGATCAGTGTTGTGTTAAATGTAGTATATTATAGATAGAATAAAAGACGTTGGAAATGACATAGGTTTAGGTTCCTTTGGCTAATTCCACTGGGATTCTTCCAGTGCATGAAAGGGGAAGACGTTGAAAGCAAGAATAGAAAGGAGGGCCGGCCGAGTGGCACGGTAGTTGGGCTCTGGCTTGGGATGCCAGCAGCCCCGGTTCGGGTCCCACTATGAGGGTCAGCGATACTGCCCTGAAAAAATAAAATAATAACAAAAAAGAATAGAAAGGAGACAGATATTAGTGCCTGTTGTAGTTACTATGTTCCCCATAGCCTGAAATGCTAAAAATGAATGTTTCCCCTATTACAAAGATATAAACCTTTCTCACTGCAAAGCTATTAGCATTTATAATGCACATGTCTGGAAATCATGCCTCCTTGGTCATTCTTTTGAGAACTTTAGGGACCTGGATTGTTGTATAGCCCTGCATTATAGCCAGAGCATAATTTGTAATCCTCTGGTTTTCCGGCATATTTAAAAAAATCAGTTTAAGCAATTTTCCTCATATTTAATGGCTCAGTCTTCTCCAACAAATTAAAATGTTTGCACTGTCTTAACTATGGAAAAAAAAATTGCTATACAATTTACAAAAGAGAAGACACATTATACACTTCATCAAATACCGGTAGTTCTATCAACAAGATAATTTAAAAATGTAATTCTAGGAATTTATTAATGTAATATTTCTTTAAAAAGAAATACACAAGCTTCTCAGAAGTCAAAACATATATTAACTCTTGTTCTACTTACACCATTTCAGTGTATGTAAAGTCACAAGAAAAATGGATGGCATTAATGTGTACCTTTTGTACAAATATATTTCCTCTTGTATTTTGAGGACAGAAATTGTACCTTAACACACTCTACATCTTTTCTCTAATTTCAGCTCTTTCACTGCAAAGGTAGAAGAAAACAAGAAATGTTGCTTCCCTTATTCAGCTTTAGTTTATTCTATGTCAATTTAGCATATTTTAAATAGTATATAATTTTTAAAAATAAAAGAACCATTCTAATGTTAATTTGGATCAATCTTCCAAACATATGATTCTAGGTTTCTAAAAGGGGCCCTCTTGAGGGGGCTTTTAAAAACTGAACAAAAAAGCACCCTGAGGCAGCCCAATTCACATTTAACCTACTTACATGAAAAAAGAACTGCTTTGGTTAAGAATAAACTTCCACAAGCTCAGGTTCAAGTGAAACAGGCCAGCATATTAGTGAGGAAATGAGACAGCAAATAGTAACTCCTTTCATACTAGTAAAAGAATACTGTATTTATTTAAAACATTTGGCAGAAATTCTTATTTTAATTAAATTACATTTACTGAAATAACATTTTCATAATTAAAAAAATAACCCATTTCTCCCAAAGAGCTAGCAAAAAATAATCACAGTAACTTAAAATGCGCAAAGGAGTAATGTGATTGTTACAATAAATGTGACTAATTTGGATTACAATTGTGCATTAGTTTGGTGGTTTTCAGTGATTCAGAAGCCATTATTATCCTCTGTTGCCATATAAAGTTAATACATAGTAGATAGAAAGTTTTGTTATTTATGATTTTTAGAGGAAGTAATTTAGTACAAGTTTCGTATCATATTTTTATTACTTGTGAAGGAGTTCAGACCAGTTCCCCAACCCCTCCCCCAAGATGGGCCATTTTGGCTTGTGAATTATTTTGAGCTAAAGACAATTGAAACCCTGAGGGCACAGGAGAATCTTCTACCCCTCCCTCAACTACCTGGGAAAATCTAAATTTGGGGCCTTGCCCATAATAAGAGTTATTACCATAAGAGTTATCACCAGAAATAACTTTTTATGACCTATGTATAGGGCAGGCAAACTTCCAATTACTGAACATCTGCTCTTCTTATCCTGCAATGACCTTCCTTCCCTTTGAAGCCCCAGGCACCTTACCTCATCCTTTGTTCAGGACAAGCCAACCATATATACCTCATTTTCCATTTCTGTCCTGGAACCTCTCCTATATGTGGGGTCTCTGACTCTCTCATGTATGTGGGGGTTCCCATCCATACACAGGCAATGAAATTTGGTTATTTTCTCTTGTTAATCTCTCTCATGTTGATTTAATTATTAGATGAACCGAAGGAGCTGAGAAGGGCAGAGGTAAATATGTTCCTCTCCCACACTTGCATATTAGAATCCTAGAATATTAATTTTGATCAAATTACAGATATCATAATAAGACCTCTTCCTTTTACAAATGAGGACACTGAGTCCAGAAAAGTTCAATGGCTTGTTCTTAACCATTTAGCTAGTTAGAAGGGGTAGTTCTGAACCTCAGTGGCTTTCCACTGCACAGCTCTGTCCCAGAGCCAAACATTTATACCATCATGAATGACAGAAGGAAAACAGAGAGAAAATGGTGTACCATCTATATGGTTATGGTAGAAACAAAATTCCATTCCCAGCTAAGTTTCAGTTTCTTTCACTCCTGTTTCCTTCCTTCTAAAAGTCCACATGAGAACAAAAGCTCATGTTCTGGGAAGAAATTTTAAAATGTCAAATATTCAGGTTAAGTCCCACATACTGACAAAATCAATCAATGAGTGAATAATATGTTCCTGTGATTTACCAATGACAGCTTGACTGAGAGAAACATTTTCCACAAAACAAATTTTTTTGAATGCTGGGAGTCCTCCAAATAGACAAAAGCTAGCTAACTTAAGTGATCAACCCTAGTCTTGGAAGTTATGCAGAAAAAAGGGGGAACATTTAAATGAGTAGGGAAGTATACCAAGCCATCGGGAACAAGGACCCACCCTCTTTCTTCCTGGATATTGCTGAATGCTGGTCTTGTAGAGTGAAAAGCATTATGTGACATAACTGTGCCAAATAAAGTTTCTACCACTCATAAAAGAACTTACAATAGTTCCATGCATGTACTGCTGGACAATTTCTGAGCAAATATGTCATGTTAAAGCTTAGAAGAGTAGGAAGTTTGCTACACTTGTACAAAAGGAACACCAGGGAGGTGACCCTTCTCCATCACCAGGTCAAATCAAAGTTCAAATGAATGAAACTATCAAACAACAGTTGTGTTTTGAGAACAGATTAATACCATATTAAATACTTAGAATGTTAACTAGTTGCAGTACAAAAATCAACTAACAAATACAAGCTAAATCTCATAATACCGAATATTTGTCACAGTACTTACATAATAAAGTTCCTGTTCTTTACTAAGCATGGATTGCCTACCATTCCCTCTCAAATTATATGTTTCACACCTCAATTAAATAGATCCTACAAATTCTTTGCATTGCAAAACTTCCCCCAAATTCTTTCAGTAACAATCTATTACTTTTTCTGCTATGGGTAATGCGGAATTGAACCCCAGTATGAAGGCCATTTCAACTCAGAGGCCCAAGCTACTGTTAGGAAAAAACAAACAAACAAAAATTCCCCTAAAGAGTCTATCTTGCAAATGAATTTCCTTGGTCACTGTGAGTTATTCTCAATTTACAAGCTTGCAGGTCAAACTCATTATGACCGAAAGCTCATTATGACCAAAATGCAAAAAAATTAATGTTAATAAAAATAACTCACTACATTTCATAGGATTGAAACCAAACTGGCAAACACACAAACATTATGTAAACTATGCTCCACAGATCACTAATGTGCCTGGAAATATTAATAGATGTTGGTGTGGAGGTGAAGAGGGTTTCAAGAACTACTGAGTTAAACCAAGCTGAACTTGTACCTTTCCTGCAGACCCTCTTAGTTTGTTATTATTCCTGAAAACTCAGATGAAAGAGGGTTTGGTATGCTATCATTTTCTAACCCTATTTAAGAATAGAAAACTAAATTCTCTAGAATTCCTTTTCATTTGTGAAAAAGGAAAAGAAGAAAATCTTAAAGATGTAGTTGAGCTAATGTTCCCGTTTAAAACTACACCAATCATAAACACAACACATTACTTCTAAACACACTCCCTCCTCACAAATGCATTGTAACTGGAGATTCCACAAGTGTGGATGGCTGAAAGTTATTCTTTGTAAATGGTGGAGACAGGAATTCATGCGAGGATCAGGCTCTTTCCCTTAAAAAAAAACAAACAAAAAAAAAACCCAGAAACACTTATCTTTTATTAAAAACTCCATCCCAGATTAGAATTGTGGGCACAAGTTTAGAAAACTGAAGACTTTATTTTACCTATTTAATTTGCATATCTGATACACTAAAAAATTTTCCTACATTTTTCTCTGATGAAAGAAGTATGGCTGGCTATTCAAGTGATCCAGTGAGAAGTGATGAGGGCTAACCTGAGGGAGAGGAAATAGCAACGGAAATGGGGGTGGTAAACAGGACAGAGAATGAGTTTAAGAAGAGAAAATTATTAGCAATCCATTGGACGTAGAGGATAATAAAGAGAGCACTCTGAGATCCTTCCTATGGTATTGGCTTGGATGACCCAACAATTGGTACAATTCTCCACTTTAGAGATTAGAGCAAAGAAACAAGCAAGATTGGGAGTAATGATGTTATTTTTCAGCCTCTTGATTTTAAGATGCAGAATATTTAATTACAGATGCCTGAGTGGCAACTAAAAATAGAGATTTAGAAATGAGTTGAGAAATCCACTGAAGAAACAAGACATTGGTTTATGGCTAGTGATTGAAGCCATTTGTTTGGGATCAATCACCCTAGAAAACCATGTTTATAGAAAGGAGATTCAAAGATGAGTCCCGTGGAATGCTAGCAGTGATGACACAAGCTCTTAATCACACCAACCTGAGACATCTCCAAAACAGACCACAATTTTCAGTGAATTAAAAAGCAGTAGCTCATAAATCTAGGAAGGCTACAGAAGGGGAGGAACATGTGAAGAAACAGCCAGAAAGGTACAAGAAAAAAAATAGGATATATTGTACAGTGAGTCAGATACTAAGAAGAAAAATTTGACAAAGAAAAGTGTCCAGTGGATTTGGCAACATGGAAAACATATAGACCTTTAAGAGTGATAAGGCCCTGAGAAACGTTCAGGGCGATGGAGACAGAACAGGTGAAGATAGCATGTAACATAAGTAGGCTGACCTTTCAAAAAGCTTGGTTGCAGATAGAAGACAAAATCAAAAGTTTAAGAGCAACTTGGGTTCAAACGTTTGTATTTTCAAGATGGAAGAGACATAAGCATGCTCAGAACACAGGGAGACTGAAGATGAAAACACAGGAGAAAGATGGATCAAGAAAGGTTAAATAGTGGCTACAGACAGGGTTTTAGATGTGATGACTAGAAGGAAATATTTGTTCACTTAGAGAGCTCTATTTTCTTCTGAAGTGCATTTCAAGGTCATCTTCTGAAAATGATGTGGTAAGTGGGATAGCAAGTTTGAAAAAGAGGTAAAAATGTCCAATGACAGGGATGGATGAGGTGACCAATACTATCACATGATTATATCCTAAACAAAAGTAATTAGAAAAAAATCCCTGTAAGGTACAGAATATTAATCACAGATAAAGCTAGAAATATCTTTCAAAATGAGAAAACACAGTGCTTCCGATTTTTCAGATAGGGATTGCATCTACAGAAGAGAATGATTACTGGCTACATTATAAATTACAGTTTGGTGAACATATTTTTTGCTTTTGTTCTTCCATCTACAACAATCATAAAAAGTCCCCAGACACAGGGAGGGAATCAAGGATATGGCAAGTTTAGTGTCTGGTTCACTGATATTCCATTAAAAATAAAAAAGGGACGGAATGAGGAAGAGTAGGGATTGGAGGGTAGTTTGGGGTGGGGAGGGGCAAGTTGGATTAGAAGGAAAGTCTCGGAATGCCAAAATTCAGTTCACACTTGTGTTGACACACTCGCCATCTTTTTTACATGCCAGAAAGCACCAGCCAACTACTTAGTCCTTAGGATCTGAACAACTTTACAAAGTTTCATATGGAATGCTCTTCACTCAGGATAGCTTTCCCTCTCAGATATTAATCCCCAGAGAAGAAAAAGCTCCTGTATTAATTAACAGCTCAATTATCAAATCCTAATAGCAGCTGGCCATAGTTATATTTTAGTTTTAAGGAGCATTGCATATAAAAATAAACGAATTTCTGGAGAAAGTATTGCAGAAAAAATCAAACACATTAATTTAGAATTATGAGATAGCCAAACTTCCACGTAATTTGTTTTGGTAACAGTGCCTTAAAGTGTTAAATTATGGTTGTGTTCAGAAAGCAAAATTGAAAAGAAACTTGAACAATTGCCTGTGAACTTCCTCTAGGTAAGTTGGTTTTGACTACAGGTGGCTATGAGGATTTATGGCATAGACATTCATTTGAATATGGATCTATATCCACTCATTGAGTAGTCAAATTACTGGCTCTTTCATCCTGTGATCATCCTGTGATCCAGCCACTTAGAGCTACAGCCAAAGAAGTTAAACTTAGAGAAATTAGGAAGTTAAAAGAAATCATAAATTGTTCTAAATTTTCTGTTCTATTTCTTAAGTCTTCATATTTTTCCTTTGGAAAGAGAATTATAAAATACTCTTATAATTTTATCAATTGATCAAAAGTAAAAGAAATAAATATAAAGTTAAAATTATATCAAGGAGATCACCTTTTAAGTTTTTTGAAGGCCTAAGCCTCTTCTGATTTTCTACTATTCTCCCTTCCTCTACCTCAACCTTTCCAGGGACCAGCAGGTTGCACATTATAGGTGTTCAGGTAAATGCTGTGTGAGTTGAAACCCATTGTAGTTCAAATATATGTTTGGTTTTTTTAAATTTGTGACTATATAAACAAATACATCAACATGCTAACCAAACAACAAATAAGACTTTTACATTTTAACCAATGTAAGAATGCCATTTTTTTTTTTTTTTTTTTTTTTTTTTTTTTTTTTTAGGGGAATTGGTGGAGGGGAACAGCGTTGGGGAATCAGGGAAGGGGAACAGACAAGTTGCCGTCTTCTTGTTCTTCAGTTTAGTTGCGGAGGATGTTGCTTCACTGTTGGTATCGTCATTGCGCTCTTCCCGGATGAGGCAGATCGGTCGCTGGCCTCTGGATGTCGCTCACCGCGGCTATTGGCAGCTCACGCTTGGCTGCCAGCCGCTCACGCTGGCTGCGGGCCACTCACTGTAGCCTATGGCAGCCCACTGCAGCAGGGGCTGCAGCCCACACCATCACCGGGGCTCGCACAGCTCAGCTCCAGGTGGAGCTGTTGTTAGCTGTAGAGGGCAGTGTCACTGGCCCTCATGTGGGATCCGAACCGGGGCCACTAGCATCCCAAAACCAGCGCCCAACCAATGCGCCACTCGGCCGGCCCAAGAATGCCATTTTGACTGTATCCTTCCTTGATCACCAAGGCATTCTGACATAGACACAAGCAGAAAAAGAAAAAACAACAACACTCTTTTTGCAAAAATGTCTATAAGTATATTGCCCAGAATGTAGAAACACTACTGAATTTCTTTTTCTTATCACTGGTGTTTTGCCCCTGATGGATGGCAGTAAATCAGTGACGTTATCTTATCCCAATGATATAGGAAGGGTTCCTACTCAAGAATAAGAGCTGAGTAAACTGCCTTATGTAGAAGACATTTTTTTCAAATTAGTATTTTTAGGGAAATAAGCAAATTATGCTAATAATCAGCAAGTTCCATAGTAATGAATTAAAGAATGAGCTGTTTGTACCTTGCCCTGAACATATAGCCACATAGCGTATCACAGAAAATTTGAAACTACAGAGAATCTTTTTAGACTGTGAGATTATCTTTTGCAGCTGCTTATATTGGGAAGCACGACCAAGCATGCATGTCATTTATCAGTTATAGTATTTCTAATTCTTCCATTTATTATATCACACCTATTTTAAGTGACTTTAGTCTAATAATACTTTTAAAAGAGCAAAATATATTATTTACAATACATACAAGATGGTAATAATTTCAGTTTCTATTTATATTTTCACAGAAATTTCAAAAAATATTTTTTATATTGCTTGGCATTATTAAAAATTGTTTTCATTTTCCGATATTTGTGATTTTGACTAAAAGTAATTAATCTAATTCACACCAAATATATGGCAGAGAAGCTATTTGCAAATAATTTTACAAATACATGATTCACCCACATTTTGGTTCTCTTCCAAATGGCTAAAAAGTTTAAGGTTAAATGAAAAGTTAAGGCATACCACATGCACTTTTTTTATGGGTTTCTTGTACCTATGCAATGATAAAACGGAGTTGACTCTCTAAACTAAAGATACAAAAACTAACAAAAAACACACTTAACTGATCCTACCTGGAAACATGCAAATCTCTCTGCACGCTTTTGCTTATGGTCTTAGAACAGATTAGAAAAATCTCAAATCAGTATTATATGAACGTTGTTAGTTGCTGTGACATTATAACCTCTGCATTGTATTAAATATCCCTTTACTAGACCCTAGAAACCATCAGGAAAACCTCAAAAAATGAATAAAAACAACAACAGCAACAGCAGATACCCAAAACTTTATTGAGCAAAACCACACTAAATATATTGTTTGAAACCAAATAGCTACTGGGATTGGAAGGGGTGTGGGGTTCATAGCTATAGTGTTCAGGGAGCAATTTATTTTGAGGCCAACACAGACAGTAGAATATTTTTTATCTTAGTTTTTCTATCATCGAATTTGAGTCCTTAAGACATTATCCTTGGAAGATATCCCAAAAAACTAAACAGATCTCTGAGCTAGAGAAGAATGTGCATGGTCTCCATAAATCTATTTAATGAAAATCAAGACAAGTCTTCCCGTGGTTAGATCTGGAAGATTTGACTTAAACAATAAGTGTTCCAGCCAAAAATGACATAATATAATATACTCTGTTTGTCCCCTGCCCTCCAGAGGGCCCCAGAATACACCCGTGAGTTATGACTTCCTTCAAGACCCCTCACCTAGGTAACATGGGTCCAAAATGGCTTGTAGATATTATTCTGCAAAGATAAAGCATTAATTTTCAAAGTTCATAAAACATTCTCTTATTTTGCCACTGTTCTTGATATTTACATATTTTGCTTTTCTTTTTAAGCTTGCGTTGTCTGGATAATAATTTTATTTCTCCACTTCGATCCATGGCAATAATCACTGCCACAGAAATAGGTAATTTGGGCAAGTTACTTCATCTCTCAATTCCTAATTTCTCCAACAATAAATCTCCCTGCAAACATGCCATATATATCAGTTCACTGAACAAATATCTATGAAATTTCAATTGAAGAGAGGCAAAGAACTTGTATTCTCTGCTAATATTGCTATCCAAGTGCTCATAGGATGGGTACATAAAAAATATGTGAAAGGCTCCATGTTACACATCACTCCTGGTATGGTAATTTCTGTCAAATAAAAAAAAAACACATTACAGTGTGTCCTCATCCACCTTATTCACCAGATCTGGCACCATCTAACTTCTAGCTCTTCTCTAAAGTCAAAATGACCATGAAAGGTAAATGTTTTGAATCAATTCAGTACATGGATGCAGCCATGACAGCACAAATAAAGACACTCACAAAAGAGGACTTCCAGAACAGCTTCAGAAAGTGACAAGAACAATGGGATAAGTGTGTTTGAAGCAAGGGGGAGTATCTTAAGGGAGAGTAATGGCAATGTGTCTTTTACTGTAATAATTTTTTTAATTTAAACATTCACCATATTTTGTGATCACACTTCATATACTGATAATGAGTAGCTGTACTTCTTACATTTTGCATTTCTTAACAAATTATTAAATATTTGTAGAACAGAGAAAAAGCAGCAGTGAAACACTTTCCTAGTGAGAAAACTGATAAGTCAAACAATAAATATTGAATTAACATTTATCTACCATGTATCCTGTAAGATATCCAAATGGATATCTTTTCATCTAGATGAAAAATGTCTGGCCCCTAAGAACTGAACCTCATTGTTGAGACATTATTTATTCATGAAAATGATAAAGTGATAATGAAATATAGTTTTAAAATTGTGTAATATTAAGTACTAAAATATAGTTGACTTTCTCTGAATGTTATAGAGATTGAAATTAGAATAAAATCAAGGTGAACTGGGAGCAGGAAGAGTTTAGGAGGAAGAGTGGCCCTTGAGTCTGTGCTTCATAAGAAACAAAGAATGTGGCTTAAGCATGAGCATTCGAGTTGAGAGAGCGGCATGGAAAAGACTAAGACATGACAAGTCAAATGCTTGGTGAGCACAAGATTCCAGGCCCTTGGAAACAGAGGATTAGAGCATCAGAAGTCCACACAAGGTTTAATGCTTAATGGAAGAGAAAGTACGCAGCCACTAGAGGAATGAGAAATTAAATTGTGACTAAGGAAGGTGACACTCTCCATTGGTCCGTTCTGAGTAAGCAGAATTGAAGGCAGGGACAGCAGATAAAAGCTCTCATGGTGACACAGCCCTGAGATGGCACTGGGGAAAACAGGAATTAGAGCACAATCCAAGAAGACAAATTGATCAAATTTATTGATATGAGGAAGAAAAGCATGGAGTCATAGAAGAGGTCCAGATTTTTACCTTGAAGGACCAGAAGAACAAAAATGATAATGGCAAAGATGGTGAAAGAGAGGTAGTTGATAAGTTTGACTTTAGATATGCTGGCTTGAAAACATCTGTAAATATGAAACTGAAGAATCAGAGGATTTGAAGTCTAGCGATGTTAGTTTTTTCATCAGCAGAGTCAAAGCTAAAACCATGACAACAGATGTGCCTAGCAGAGTAGCAAGGGCAAAGAGAGAAGGCAGCATTTGAAGGGTGACAGACTTTCCTCAGCCAAATGTTAGAGTCCTCTGAGCCCTCTTCTCAACTAAGTCTCAATCTCAGGCTTCCATGTCCATCCTTGCACTGTTCAGTTTTAACAAGAATGATGCTAAGCCAGTTAGACAGAATCCCCCCACCCTCAATATCTGATCAAATTCCTCTTTCCCCACCATCTCACCCTTAATATCTGATAGCCCTGGCCTGCCCCCAGCTAGAACCCTGTTAGGTCAGTTCAGCAAGAATTTTCCCTACCTTTACTAATTACCCTCAATAATTTTCCATCCACCAATCTCTCCTCCAGTCTAGCTCCTGGACTATAAATCCCTAGTTTTTTTTTGTTGTATTCAGAGTTGAGCAATAGTTTTGACACCACCTATTGCAATTTCCTTGATTGAATACAGCCTTCCTTATCATTTTGACAAGTTTCAGAATAATTTTTCCTTAACAAGGGTCAAGTTAAGTGCTTTACCCATCATGAAAGGGTCAGGAAGGGTCCATGTAAAGGGGAGAGAGAAGAAGGTTGAGGAGCTCAGGAGGGCTGAGGGAGTAAGGTACTATACCAAGGGAGAAGAATCTTTCAAAGAAAGGGGTCTCCACTGTACCACACATATCCAAGAGATGCCAGTAAGGATAAAAATGACTTAGCTGGAAGAATTCAATGCTTGTCTCTGAGCGAGCATACTAGTAAGAAGGTTGAAGTGAAAGTCACTGCAAGGGGTTGATTAGGAAAAGCTATTGAGGAAGTGAAAATCACAGTCATTCAGCAAAGCAAACTAAGATAAACTTGCCAATGATATAGGAACTTCTTACTGTAGGGAAATATCAGAGACAAGGAAGAGTACCTGGGAGGGTCTTTGAATGATGCTTCATAACTCTGGCTTTACCTATAATGCTGAACGTGAATTTTCACACTGGGGAAATTGGAGTCAAATAAAATATAAGTACTTACTTTCTAAAAAAGAATTCTTAATATAAAATAGATAACCTTGATATCATGCTAAACTAAACAAACTAAACACATATGCTTTTGGCCTCTTCCTACTTGGAAATCTCTATTCCTTAGAAGGGTAAAAATATACAATGTGATTAATATAATGGTTACTTTTCATGCTGGTAATTTTTTGCTATTAGGGTAGTTAATTGTTATAAATAAATAATCTCTCATATAGGCTTCAAGTGAAAACAATATTGCTACTCAAAAAGATACTCTTTCCCTTAGGTATCATAGGTCAAATCTTTTTAGCACCCCATATGCCAGCACCACATTTAATTATATTCTGCCTTATAGTCTTTTCTAATTGTGTCATATATGGTCTCTCCAATTACTTAAAGTCATGGAAAACATGGTCTAATAATAAAAATAACAACTATGGCACTGTAAGTAGGTATACTACGATATTATTTGTTTTGCACTTTACAGAGCAATTTCACATATATTATCTTGTAATTTAACCCTCACCACAATCCAAAAAGCCAGTAAGTATTTTCTCATTTTACCTGGAAAATAGAAGGCAGAAAGAGTAAAAATGGCCTGGGTTCATAGAGCTCTCGCAGGGCCTGTGTTCCCGGCAGAATTCGGGTCCAGGGTATCAAAATCCCACTGACTGCACAGGCAGCCATGGTCTGGGGTGTAAGGCTCTGGGGAACTGTGCTGCACTTATAGATGACCACTTTCCCTGAAGCTGTAACTGTTCCTCTGTATTTTAAAGTCCATAACCAAGGGAGTAATAGATCTGAATCTTAGCTCTGAATATCTTTGTTCTGCCAATGAGCACACTATTTCCTAACATGGTTTCAGATGCTCCATGTCTACGCTGCGACTTCAGCTCCCCATTTCCCTTGTAAGCTTCTACAGAAATGTTTCACCTGCTCTTTAGAACTCATGAAAGTTTATAAAGTGTCTCCTTCAGTTCTTCATTGTAAAGTCTGCAGGAGCAAGGCTATACGAATTCTAAAATGGGACACGACCAGAAGCATGATGCTTGGTACCCAAGAATGTGCATCTTGCTGCTCTGGTCCCTGGGTCTCTAATGTCCCTCTTATAGGGCTCCCTGACACAGGCAGGGTATATGCAAGCATAGACTTGCTATTATCCTGGCACAAAAACTGCTGCTGCATACAGTCCCTTCTGGTGGGAGTCAAAATTTCCAGGTAGCCTTGATGAAAGACTAAGACTTTTCCAGGCTAAGAGCCTGAACAATTGACATTTTATTTACATAGTTGATACTGAATGAAGTTCAATACTTATTGATTCTTGCTTGTTTGCTAAAGGCTATGATGTAGAAAATGTGCTGTTAAAAAAGGAAATTTACTTATTGGACTATAAAGACTAGAGGCCGTTGAAAGTCTGGCAACTCTTTATATGGAACAATCATTTAGGCCCCCTAGTTCATGGTAAGACAAATGTTAAATATAGGATGAGTCATAAATCCTCATTCTACTTGTGCTATTGCCCAAGCTTGGGGACAGGAAGAGTTTCATGGGCCAGTTTATGAACTCTGTGACAGAACAGGGATGACAAGCAAGTGCCTTAAGCAGCCACCATGTCATCTCTGCAGCCCTAGGGGAAGGTCTGTCAGGCATCACTCTTCCCCACAGAGGCTGGGACAGCAGCCCTACCCATTGGTCAGAGTTCATCTGTGGGTTGGTGGAAATGATACATCTTTACATGCTGTGGAAGGTTTTCAAAGGGAGGAATCTGATTCTGTATAGAAAGGGAGTTTTCAGATTAATTCACAATTCAGGATCACAGCACAAATGAGTTGAGAGAGAGAAAATTTAGGTACGGCTCCTACGCAAGATTCCTGCACTCCCTAAGCAATGCCCCCTCATTTGCTTAAGGCTTCCTATATTTCGGTTATTGTGCAACAGAGGAGGCACTTAATGCATCTACGGTGGCATTAAGTTTCACATTCTGATTGCGCCTTCAGAGCATCATTCAGGACCTCTGAGAGGTAGTGCCTGAAAAAGTGTCTTTATGTGACGTCTAAGAAAAGCAGACTAAAACACCTCTGAGGGTATTGATCATGTTACTTGGGAAAGCTCTAATAACTGTGACTTGTCAGGCAGGATGAAGCACCAGCTTCCTCTGGCATCATGTTCAAAGCAATGGCGAAAGAGTGGATAAAATTAAGGCAAAGGGATAGCAGGTAACTCCATCCTGTTTTAAAAAGCTATAGATAACTGACAATGGGAGTTATTTAAAAAAAGTGAATACTGCATGGCAGACTTTCCACAGCTATTGTAATACTATATGTTCAACCAAAATTTTTTTTAAAAAAGTGTATGTATGCCTTTCCATTTTCCCATAATTTAAATTGGATCATCAAGTATTTATAAAAAATAAAATTATTTTACCTTGAGCCATAATAATCAATGAGATCTGTTTTAATTTGGTTCTCTGATCTGTCAGTGAAAGCAGTGATTTAATTCATTTCGACTTATCTGAGAAGAGTTTTTTAAAACTGCAGCATCATTTTAATGGAGTTCTAATCTTGCTCTACTCTTGTTAATACCATTTGATAGGCCCATATCTAGTGATTTTTGGATATCAGTAATTTTATTTTCTTAACACTTGTTATTTGTTTGGATTGGTTTTAATTTGGAAAAGGTTTATATTCTTTTTTTTTTTCCTTCAAATTAGAGGAGAACTACTAATGTCTTAACAGTCTGCTTTAGAAAAGCGTCTTCCACAGAGAATCGGTGAATTTAAAACATCATTTTTCATTGGGTCAGTGTGTCCAAACTGTATGTCTGAGGTCCTTGAAAGCCATGAGATGTTTCCTCAGTCACATAGCACGGTGAAAACTACTTACAATCAATACTGGTGGTTTGCTTGCAGACAGTATGCTTAGACAGTTATTACTACCTTAAAATATATTCATGGATATGAATTTAAATTAAAATTAATTAATTAATGCCTATATCCCACATACATGAAACACATGTTTACTTAATGCCCTCTGGGTATGAGCACAATGCTCATTGTTAAAGGGATAGAAAAATGAACAAAATCTTAGGGATTTTTCCCTAATGGAAAAGGGAAGCTAAAATTTATGGTATACCTACCATGTACCATACCCTACCTAGACTGTATCTTCGTTACAACTACAACCATCCTTAAGAATAATGTTGAGACTTTTGTTAGCTAAGGGATAAAATGGCCTTTCAGTTTTCTCTCAGTATATCTTCATTTGTATCTCCACACTTGTGGATTTGTGTTATTTCTCTATAGATTAATGGGAGAAGGAAGCTGTGTCCCTCATCCCTTCCCTTCCTTTATTCTGAAATTAAGGAGGAAAAGAACCTCACATTCATCTAATTTCATTTCTCCCTACCCAACCCCCTTCAACATTTTTGTAAAGAATTCAGTCAGTCAGAGATTTACACTGAAGAGGCTATTTCTGGACCTGGACTGCTGCAGCCCGGGGTGGGGGAGTGTGGGTAAGCAGAAAAAACCTGACTCCAAGGACAGGCTTTCCTTTGTACCTCAATGGACAATCAACAGACTAACTTGGGAAAGGAATTCCAAGTATAGTTGTCTTAATAGGCTAAAATTTGAAAGGGGTGGGGGTGGGGGTGGCACAGAGGAAAGAAGGAACTGAAAGGGAGGGAGAGAAGCAAGGAACAGCTACATGAATGTACTTTGTAAACTCTACGTCCTGGAACTTACATCTTATTATAATATCCATTTAAGCAAAATTTCAAAATCACTATTTAAATGCTCCCTGTCTCTATTTTAAATCCTCTTCAGTTCCGTATATCATGGGGGGGGGAGGGGGCTTTAACAATCAAACAGCCCTCCTCTCAATAATTCAAATAATATTTTAAAAGTCACTCCAATATATTTGGTCATTAGACAGGTTTACTGGAAAAATAAAATTAAAATGAGTGCCTGATCATTTCTGTTTTTAAGTCAACACTACAAGAACATTTATGGAGATGAAATATATTTTCAATATGAGTGCTTTAAAACAAATGCTATTAAGAAAGCTTAGGGAATGATGATATTTTATTTCAATAGGAAAAAAAACCAGTTGAACTCTGCTCTTGTCTTCTGTTTCAACATCATGTCTCTTTGTCCCTCCTCCTCTTGTAATAAATATTCTCTTGCCAGCCCCGTTACTGACAATAATGTAGGTGAACTCTGCACCATGTACATCTGTCATTATTAATGACCATGAGAGAGAGAAACGATAACTCACTCTTTTAGAAACCAAGAGAGCAAGGCGCTATAGAAATTCTCCTTTGCATTTTCTGCTGCAAGAATATATTTGCATTTATTCTTTCTAAATTCACAAACAAGCCCCAGTAGCAGAATAGAAAAAAAACCCAAAAAACCCTCCGATTTCTAACTTCAATTGAAAATTGAAATTTGTTAATACAGAAGACACTTGTTGCTATATGAAGGCTTTCATGAAAACAATAATATACTCCATGTTTTGGGTATACAGTATGTATAATCTTTTTAAACCTCATGCCATAAAGAAGTTTTATGGTAGGAAACATTTCTTATGCTCACAGGCTTAAATAACTTTCAATATGACTAACGCACAGAATGCTCTTACTAAAATACTTATTGTATTTACTAGGTTTATAAAAGTATATATTTATTTCAAAGTGGACTTTTCAGGAATTTTTTTACTTGAATTCTGAAAGATGCCTTAAAATATTATGTTTGTATTATCAAAATATAAACCAAATATTATAAAGACAAAGGAAAAGATAGAGATACATATTTCTTTAAGAACAAAGAGTCCTTATTCGCTTCTTAGAAAAATGAGAGGATGATTGTGTTAATGCTGGCCTGGAAAATAGCCACATTTTAATGGAGGGACAGGTAATATTCTCTTATAGAATAAAAATACACCAATTCATGCAGACATTTTATTTTAAACTAATTCTTAGGTAACAACTTTCTGTCTGTTCTCAGCTTTAAGCGACCTACTATTAAAATCTTTTACTTCCCCTTAGCATTGATGCCAATGAAATGTTGTCACGAGGCTTATTTTGACTTACTGGAAATGGACTTTTCCAGAACATAAAGTTTAAGACTTCAATAGATTGGGAGGGCTCAGTTAAAGGCACTAATATGCTCTGCAAAGTCTCTTTCCTTCCCACTGCTCCTTATGCTGTTTTATTGACATGTGAAATTCGAGAAATGTCAGCTTTTGCCAGTGTGACAGTCTACACTGTTATTAGCTTTTTTTTAGAAAATATAAAGGAATATTAGAAAAAATATAATTTTGTCATTTAACAGATTTTTCGAACACCGTAAAATATACACAAATTTTAAATTCTCTATTCAAACCCCAAACTGAAATATACTCATTCCAAATTTGATGTCAAGTATAAATGTAATCAGATATGAAATGAATACTCAAGTAGTAATTCCAGATTTTATGTCTGTTTAAATGATAAATCAGGCCAAATAATAAGAAAACAAACCTAGCTGAGAAATATAAAAAAAAAATGAATGGTCACAAGTGGGCCCCAAAGACCTGCCTAAAAAATTTCAGACTCCTCCAGATACAATACTATGTAGCATGGACCAAGACAGCCTTTGTCATGAGACATATTCTGCTTCCCAAGTTTAAGGAAAGTCATCCCCTAGAATTTTATGTGCACAGTTCAATGAATGAATGAATCAATCAAAAAGAGTCATAGTCCAATATTGTAATTTTTAGCCACCAGTAACGAGAGTCTGCATTCAACCTCTAAATGAGTTTGTTCACATTCACTTTCAAGAAAAATTGAATCCAGTCAAACATGTTTGATTTTTTAAAAAATTGTATGATGGCAAATAACCAATTTGAAATTGTCATTTTCAATTTCACTTTTGGTTTAAATGTAAATATACTGAAGGGAGCAGCAGGCTTTGTGTTGGGAGAAGGTCTAGTGTGTTCAACCAAATGATCCCATTTCTTTCTTTGTAAAAAAGGAGGGAGAGGGTGCGAGGTTCAGGAGAGAGAATGAGAGTTTTTCTCCACAAACCTTCCTTCCTTTGAGTCTCCTGTTACAAATTTTTTTTTTTTTTTTTTGAGGGCAGTGTCACTGGCCCTCATATGTGGGACCCAAACCGGGGCCGCTGGCGTCCCAAGCCAGCGCTTAACCACCGTGCCACTCGGCAGGCCCTTGTTACAAATTTTCAGGGCAAATCAAACCATCCCACCAGAGCTCATTGAGAATAAAAGCTTGCTTGACTCTCGGGGTGTGGGGGATTGTGGGGGGCACATCCTTCCACTCCCCAGCTCCATCCCTGTTCTTGTCTCTCCCCACCTGTTCATGCCCAGGTGACAGGATTAGGCCAAACAGGTTTGTTTCCATCTCTCTCTGTTACTGTTTTGCTAAATAAGACCCCCTGGTTGGAATATAAAGTGCCCTATGCCTGAGTCCCACTTAAATTTTAAGTCACTAAAACTAAAAAAAGAAGTATCAATTACATTTCAGGGACATAAAATCATTCAGCTCAACAAACTACTCTGGATCAAATTAGTCTGAAACATTTTATCCTTAAAACTGCAAAAACATTGTGATACTAAATATTCAATATTATCAGTCAGGCAAATTGGCCCAGGTCAAATGAGCAAATCTAAAAAAACGAGATTGCTAAATTTCTCGGCTTGATAGCTTCGTAATAAATAATGTGCTTCTATTCAATCTGGACATTAAGTCTTTATGTGGCCTTAAGGCACTCACTGATGGCTATGCCCATTACAATGTAGCCATAGAAACTGACACATTTAATTCGTGGATTAGTGTGCCATTGAAAATATTAATATGATGCAGTAAATGGGGACTTAATCTAATCTATTGATGGTGGATGAAGTTAGTAAAAGGTTGAGTGCCCTTATGGAGAAAGAATGATTATATCTGCAGGGAGAAGCTTGTTACTGGTTACAAAATCAACCAAACAGCCTATGACATATTATGCACTTTTTACATTTAACAGACTTTGTCAAACTCAGCATGAAGGCGTTCTGCATGCTGAAGAATGCTATAAATATATATACATACACATACATATACATAAAGATTTTGATATCCAAGCTGAAATACCTTTAATCTATAAGCATAAACATTAGAGTACAGCTCTTACAACAAACTTTGTGAAGTGTGACACCCAGGGTGAAGCTACTATGCCCAAAACCATTTTTGTTATATTCATTTTGTTTTGATTTGAAGGCATTTGCTTAGCCTTTCATCTTTGCCAAGGGTTAAAAATTTTTTTTTATTTCAGAAGAACTTCATCAAAGAAAGCCAATTTTATTTACATGTTGTGAGAAAATGCAGGTAATCGATTTCACTGTTAATTTTAATTTCTAACTGGAAATCAGATATCGATAAATATTTATTTTGTTGTGGGATAGATCACATTTGACTCTGGTGTCTACTAATAACTCATAGGACTTCAGTTCTGTCCCCCCTTTACTCTGCAGCAATACATAAATTTCAAAGATATATTCTGACAGATGAGGTATTGTTGAAAAGCAAAGTACAGCACTTTGTCCTTGAAATGTTAACATGTAATGCCATAAAGTATTCAAATAATAATTTACTCAATCTTTCAGGGTAATTAATTAAAATGCTCGAGATGGTGGAGAAAATCACCTTGAGCTTATAAAACTGAAAAGCCCCCCCTTTGCTCTCTGCATGCAAGCTGCCCCAGCAGACCTACCACATGCTTTCCCAGTTATGGGGTTTGATTTCAGAAGATAATAAATAGCCAGGATCTAATTTTGCCATGTCACAACCGATTATGTTTCACAAGAAAAGGTGGAGTGCTCACCTACCAGATGAAGGTGAAACATAAAACCACTTTTATTTATGTCATGTGTCCAAATTCAACTCAACCTGGCCCTGGGTACGGTGGGTATGTGGACTTTCACTGTCATGTGAATTTATGTACCTCAGGAAAGTGTCAAATATAAACATAAATTTAATCAAAGCGATGAAAACCTTTATTATAAAAAAAAACCAACACATTTTTGACATGTAATATAAATTGTTTTAATGTGTTTTTTACTACTTTTCAGAAGGTCACAAAGAAAGAATGACTTTAAACAGATACAGCCTATGGCAGTGTCTTAATTCAGGAGACGATAAGCAGTATAATTTAGACCCAGACTTATTCCTAAAGGTACTTTTTGACTTTCAAAAGTTCGTTTCAACTCACTATCTTAATCAATTGCACTAGAGAGTAGCTCCATGGTAAACTTATGCAGAAGTACGTAGGTAACTACATAAAGGGAAATTTATCATAAAATTCATAGTTCCAATGGGAATATTATCAGTCTTTGATTCTTCAAGTGAAATGAAAGACTCTTGACGTTTTCTGGATAAGTTAGACCAAAAAATGTTTCTAGATCATGAATATAATTGCTCTAACATTGCAGTTTGGATGTGGAATCAAAGGCAAAGTTTGGACATCAGAGTTCCTGCTTCTGTTCATGTCAGGAGGATAAAAGAGAAGGCCGAAAACAATAGCTTAACAAGCCCTGGGTATTACTCAGCCGTTCCCCTCAGTTGGATAAGCTTTGGACAGAATTTTAATGACTAAAAAAATTGCATATGATGAATAAGGATGTCATTTTCAATTAACATGAACAAAGGATCATTCCCATATTTGGCAAATGAGGTAGCCGTGGTGTAAGAAAAGCTGGAGCATTCACAGACAATGCATCCCCACTTACAAATCACAACACACTGATGACATTTGGGTACCCTGACTGTGACATGACTACAGCTTTTAGCAGGTACTTATTAGCCATAAGCTACAGATAGCACTAATAGCCTCCTATTAACTAAAAATAATACTGGTTTCAGTGTTAGCAATTAGTGAAATGAAATACTTAAACCTAAATGGATGGCAGAATGTGTCAGCACCCAAATTTATTTAAGATAAATAAGGATAGACCTAAAAAGAACTTATAATAGTATTTCATGACAAATTGGAAATCAAGATCTTAATAAAGCTTACCCTCTTTTAACTCACTTTGCAAAAAGCCTTCTAAGAGAGCCTCAATGCTACCAGTAGACACAGCAAACACACCGGGACATAGCATACGGGGCTCGAGTGGTATGACACTGCCATTACCTTTCTGTCACTTCCTGTTGTGTGCTTTCTCACATTAGGGTCATGTCTTAAGCTCATTTGAATGTGGGACTATCACAGTGACCTCTTTCAGCTCTTCAGTAATCTGGGGGTGCATTTAGTTAGAGTTACTGCCAGTCCCTCAAGTAGCCCCTGTATAACAGCGGTATCTGTTGGAAGTGACTTCTCAGATTCAGTGACTACCATGGGAGTCTACTCACTCCTTGGTCACATGTAAGAGCCTCAGGGAAACAATAACCAGCCTTACTTAATTTAAAGCATTAACCATAAATTCTGTGGGCAAATAATACCATCAACTCTGGGAATGGAAGCCTTCATAACCAGCATTCTCCAGTGATGGCTCATAGGACAGAAGTCTCAGTCTGCTGGCCCCTGATGTGGTTTGGTGCACTGCACTACAGCCAAATACAAAATCATCTTTTCCCAAGTGTGTTCTACTGGGTTATACAAAGTTAAACAAATGACAATCAGCTGCACTTCTTAGAGCCTTTTCTAAGCTAAAATATGGAGTCTCAAAAGAAGAAAGCTGCAATTTTTTTAATTTTTAATTTTTTTTGACCTAGGAAAACTTTGCTCTCAGGAGCACTTATTGAAAATTTCACAAAACACTCCTATTGCCAGTAAATCATCTGGAAAATCCTGCTGTAGGTAGCTGAAGTGAAATTATTTTCAGCATACTAATTGCTCTGTCATTTTTTAAGTTTCACCTAGATCTAAGGGCTTTTGGTAGCACCATCATCCCACAACGAAGAAGTTGCCTAATGACACATTTCTCAGAATGTGTCCCCTTTGCTAAGCGGCGCATGACTGTATGTTCAAGTCTCTCCTGTCCAAAAATAACCACTCTGGCTCCCCCCAACCACTGCTCTATCTCTTTTCTTACTTTCTTGGGTTAATGTATTGAAAAGCCATCTATACACCAGGTCTCAATAGACTCAATTCCTCTCATTCCTCAGTCCATCATTATTTGACTTTGAGACTCAGCACTCCATTAAAACTATTTTCATCAAGTCGCTGATGATGTCCATATTGGCAAATTCAGTGGCCATTTCTCAGTCTTTATCTTATTTAATATTCACTATTGATGACACACTCCTTAGAATGTGTATTCTCTTGGCTTCTATGACACTACTCTGTCCTGGTTCTGATAGTTCTCTCTTCTTTCTTTTTGGCAATCTCTTCCTCCACTCATCATTTAAAACTTGGGCTGCCCTATGACTCCATTCTTGGTCTATTATTCTTCATTCCCAGTATGCTCTTCTTGGATAATCCAAATAGACAGATCTGGGTTTTAGTTTCCTCATCTGTAAATTGGTGTTAATGATAGTGTCTCTCTTAGAGGGCTGTTATAAGAACCACATAATTCATGTAGCGTACTCAGCACAGGGCTTTATACATGCCAGGTATATGGTATCAATCAATATTTTTATCATGTTGGAAATGATTTTCTTTCTCAGTGACTGGCATGCAACCATTCCTCCACATCTGATTTTCCCTCCTGTATACATCACAAATCTTTCCATTGATTTCTGCCATGCTATATCAATGCTGCCACTTCATTCTTCTCCCTTCATTTTCATCTAGATCAATGATTTTCAAAATGTGCTCCAAAGCCCTAGGATTCCTCTTTTTCTATCTCCTATAGTTACTAACTTGCAGTGTAAGGTTTGCATTTTTGCAGCTAAAAAAAAAAGTTGGAAAACTATCAGTCTGATGGATTCCTAATTGGTATTCCTGCTTTCCGCCCTATTCTTAAAAATCATTCGCTACACTGAAGCCAGAGTAATCTCTCTAAAATCTATATCTAATAGGTTACTTCCTCAATAAAACCTTTAAATTACTTCATATAAACATCAACAAATACATGCCAAGCTCTTTAATATAACCCACAGGGGTTGGGGTGGGGGAACAGAGCCTAATCCCAGCTCCCATCACTTTTGTTCTAGCAAAACCAATCTGCAAACAGCTCCCCAAAGGTTCAGGAAGATTCATACCCACATGGTGCTTTATGCTGGTCTCTTTCCACATTTCACTTGGCTAATCCTTGTTGATTTTTTGATTCCTAACATCTCCTCCAGGAAGACTTCTTTGAAGAGGCTGGATTAGTGCCTCCCTTGTCCTCCTGTGCATTGTGCTACTTTAGCACAGTCTATAGTATCTTATTTAATTACCTATTTATCTGTCTCCCTGCCCTACTAGCTTGTCTAGACAGTGACCGTATCCTATTTACCTTTAACTCTCCATGCCTAGAACAGAATAAGTGGATTAGAAATGTTTGCTACTCTGACATAAACTTTGTGTTCTTGAGAAGTGATAAGACGTAGTGGAAAGAGCATTGGACAGGACTGCCAAACAGGTAACCAGCTGGATACAAATACCAATGAGCAGGTACTGCATCTAGAAGTGGAATCTGAGGCTACATCTGAGACAGCAAGAAGTCAGAAGGTCTACGAGCATTTTCTCCAAGGGCATAGGCTGGGGTCATGGCAGAACATCTACAATTGAAACTTCCATCCATCCTATGTAGGCTCTGAGGTGACAGTACCCTTCTGATTCTGGTTTTATCATTTACTGGCTGCTAGTTATTATGCCTGAACTTTCTCTCTCTATAATAGTGTCCACTCTCCATCATAGTTGCTAAGAAATAATGTAGGTGAAAGCATTTATAGACCTTAAAGTCCCTGAACAAACTGTGCCTTATACTTATTTTAATTCCCAATAGTATCAAACAAAGGTGGTAAGTGCTCAGTTAACACCCACTGAAAGATGATTATGTACTTTGTTATATCTAGAGATACCTTAAGTGCTGTGTGCATTACTTCTTTTTGAAATATTCAGTTGCTAGAAAAGCTTTTGAGCCAATACTTATGAACGTTGTTACTTCAGTAAATATATCCTTTAAGCCTAGTAAAATAATTAAATATTGATAGCTATCTCTACAACTTCGTAATGGGGAAATACCTGTTTAGAAAATGTGCATGAAGTCTTTTCTTTGTCTTGTAAGGTACACTTTTCTTTTCAGTTTCACTTGCAAGTAGGACCTGTTTGTTTAAAAATACATTCTTGCTTCTGTACATTCAGTTTTAATTAAATAGTAGAGTTATTTGATAACTTGAGTGTCTTACTGCAAAGCTTAATTTTTTTCCTTAATAATTCAACCTTTTAAAAGTGACTCTGGAGGAATCAATTACAGCCTTGGTCAACTTTTATTGGTGTGTTGGTAAGTGCCAATAACAAAGCTTTCTGCGTCATTTGTATTTATCTATCAGCCTGTCACTCTAAGAAAGACAAATATTCACGTATAACATCAAAATATCAAAACAATGATGATAAATTATTATTTACTAAAAAAATTATCATTAGCTAAACAAAACATAATAAAACAGAACATGATTCCAACTTGGTAAAAAATTACATCGTTGTACAGATTCTGTGATACTCAACATATTAAATGTATCTCTAATAATATAAATATTTATACTTAAATAAAAATAAAAAAAAAACAACGGAAAGATACACACTGAACTATTAGCAGGTTACTTCTGGAGATGGAATTGCAGGGGAAAGTGGAAATGTTTTGGCTTTTTATTTACTTCCATAGAATTTGAAATATAATAAATGTAATAATAAGTATTATAATTATTATATAATTATTGGGTTTGAAACATTTATTATAATAATGGGATTTTTAATTATTATGATAAGTGATACTAATAATTGGGTTTGGAAGACTTCGTAATTCGAATTTTTTAAAAAAAGACGAACCAATAATTGTCATGTGTTACTGTGCAGAAGGATTTCTGAAGCAGTGCAAAATTGGGAAGTAAATATACAGACTGTACTTTGACATTTCTGAAGAATGAGCAGTATTCTTCAAAGTTATCTAAGTCCCCAAGGAGATATATGTTTTCACCGACAACTCTATAAGGGAGACATATTTTTTAGTCACCTTTCCTCCTGGTTTCTACATAAAGGACATTCAAAGAGAATTTTTGTCTTACTGATGTCATTATATTTGGTAGTAGCAAAAAAGTCCCACTGCTACACTGTATCCCAACATATACGGTACAGGGGGAGACTAGATAATGATTTCTTTTCCTAATATTTAGATACTATTGTTCAAATTTTACTAATATCTGCATTTTTTTAAAAGTAACATCACTAACTTATATTGTCATGATACAAATGTCTTAGACAGCCCATAACGTTTTAAGTTCCTGAGAGCAGGAATTATATCTGATCATTATTGTCTTTTCCGTGGTTTTCTTAATTTTGGTTTAATTAAGTAATCGAGGTCACCAGTTTTAAGACAGGATTTGACCTTGCAATTAGGAAACATAAAGGAAACATTTGCTTTAAAAGTCATTTTTTGGCTTTCCATAGAAATTTCAGAGAGATTTTGCCCACATGCCAACATATTAAAAAAATTAAACATAAGATTTCTAATATTCACTTCAAGACTTTCTTGTGTTGTCAATGTTGACTTTATGTGCACTTAATTCTCTTAAGAATACCCTGCAAAAAAAAGTCCTATTAAAAATAACAAAAGAGAAGCCGATTCTTGCACATTCCTTGAAAACAAGACTTCTAAAAGGTGAAATGGAGCCAATGATTTGAATGTTTAGGCAGGCATACTGGTTATCTCTTTGCTTCAAAAACTCAGCAGAAATGATGGGTTGTAGAATAGATACAAGATGTATTTCTATCAGCTCACTCATTTAGCACATCCCTGTTCTGTCATTTAATAGCCACAGGATTTTACGTAATTCACTTAAATGCTTTGAACCTGTTTCCTTTACAGTAAAATGGAGATCAAAGCATCCCATTCCCCACCCCAAAGTGTTGTTATATGTTTCAAATGTATGCATAAATGTCTTGAAAACCATAAGGGGCAATGCCAATTAAAGGATAATCTCATTATCAATTACTATAAAAGTACAAATTGAATAGTAATGTCTTTTTCAACTCTTATTATCACCTGGTAAAATGGACTAACATGATTTTAAAAATGACTTTAATTAGTTTAATTTTCTACCACCCATTAGATTGCCTAATATTAGTGGTTTGAAGAGCTTTTGTTCAATTGCTAATATGCAGGTAATTACTAACTCATCTTAACTTCTTTGCACTTTGTCAATTCACTTTTTACTAATTTAAAGCCAGAGCTAAAAGTCATAACAAATACAGAGGGTGTGTAACTTCAATTTAGAAGTGAGTTCCTCTCACCTTTCATGGAATCTATCGTTGTGAAACTGTGTTCAACAAAATCCAGGTTACCCAGAGTTCTTCAAACTCTGTCACACACATACACAAATGATGAGTCTATATTTTAATTAAAGGATTACAATTCCAAAATTCACAGCAAAGATAATTTGGCTCCTGCTTCACAGACAATAGTCATAATTTAATTTCTAGTAATTGCAGAGAAAATAAAAAGATCACTAGAGGCACCGAATTTCACATGAGGAAAGACTGTCTGTGGACTCTTACAGAATTGTGACTGCCTCCAGGAGCAACCGCAGGGCAAGCATAGCTAAGAATCAGGTAAAGTGCGTTGCTGGTAGCCTACCGTCACTTCCTTCAGTGAAAGGCCCCCTGTTCTCTCCACCCTGTGTCCCAATGGTGTGTGCTGTGCATAAGCCTAGAGGCATCCTGAGTTGAAACTTTTTTGTCTGACCTCTCGTGGGGCCTAAAGTGTCAGTTTACTGATGTGAAAAATTCATCTAAGCAAGCGTATTAGGGGCATGAAGCTGCAGGGCTGTTCTAGGTGAGATGCACATTTTAACTGCGAGCAACTATAGCCGATGCACCAGCTTTTCTTTGGAGACTCAACCAAGACTGAAGGTGCCCAGAGCTACCTTTGCGGGGGGGTGGGGGGGTGCACCTGAGGGGCTCAGGGGGCCTGTTGGCACCTTCAGGTCAGGTGTCCCTAATGTTGTACCATCTCCCGGATGTCTCTGACCCTTGGACCAAGATGATAACCTTAACAGATTTATGACTTACTGGTGTGATCTTACAACAATGCCACCAGCTTTAACACCAGTCTGAGGGCTTCCAAAGGAGCCTCATGAATGAGTTTCAGAAGAGTTGGAGTTTACATACAGCACGAGGCCTTCTGGCCATGTGTATGCAGCCAGGGCGAGTTTCTTAGAGCAGCAGGGGCAACAGCAGCTCATGTGTACCCAACACTCTAATCCATGCAGTCTGGGTGGTGTTTTACACAATTTCTATCACTTAATCCTCACCATAAACCTTATAAATGAAAAAGTATAATTGTTTCCACTTTGCACATGAGAAAGAAGCACAGAGAAGAAAAGAAACTTGCCCAAAGCATTCTCTGATCCCTCTATGGAACTCCAGGCCTGGGATGCTCTCTTATTTGGACACATTGTACATAAGAGCTGCTGGAACATTCCTGTAGATAATTCAAATAACTCGGCATTTAGCACTCAATTTCTGCTGTGGCCTTGACTGAATAGCTGCACTGGTGGGTATAGAAAGCCTCCGGTGCTTTCTTGAGGAACTGAAAATAAACTAATTAAAATATTAAAAATAAGTAAACATTATGTTTCATGAACATATGATTTGAATATTTTGCTGCCACATGTCTTGTAAAGGGTATCTTTGGTACTACTTCAACTAGTGGTTGCTAAATCAGTTTGTCAGTTTCTTCATGGTGGGCATCTAGATTATGGTCCAAGTGTAAAGTTTATCTTTGCCTTAACTGAGATAAATTATTTATGGCTGTACTTGGTCAGGGAGAGTACTGATGAGAACAGGTGATGTGAAGCAGCCAAATTAGAGGGTGCAGGAACAACAGTGAGCCAGTCAAAGAAAAATGGCAGCTACTAGACCATCCGAACATGGGGTTTTAGGGGTACCTGAGAGAGTGCCCACAGCCAGGTTCAGTGGAATAGAGGATGTGGAAAAAATTCTGTTTTTAATTTTCTGAAACTTGGTGTTTAAGGCATTGACCTATTAATTCTTTCAAGAACAGTGTCAGGAACTCTAGAATATTTGCTTGTACATGTGAACCAGAAAGGTCAGGAGTGACTGACTGAAAATCTAGTGTGAAGGATATATTTTTCTCTTTCATGCTATACTCTCTAAATGTTTTATTTTTCAAGTATAAACTCTTTTTTTTCCCTCAAACCCCAAACTTCATGAAGTCAGGAACTCTGCCTCCTTGTACCCTGCTGATGTCATAGTTGTGAAAGACAGACTGATAGAGGCAGGCCTATTTAGAAAGCCTGCACACTCTCCACCTAAAATAGAGCTTTTAAAGTTACATGATACAGCAATGCTAGAATTTGTTACAGCAGTGTAAGGATCTTAATGATGATGATCATAAACCTATGAGTGGTACAGGAAACTGTTTTAGTTCATCAAAATGCTTGTATATGAATATTTGGCTCACTCCTTCAGGCTGAGCTAATCCCCTGGGTTCTGTCCAACCCCCTAGGACCTTGGTTGCCCATCCTCAATGATTTCTGATTTGGCAACTCCTTTCCTAACTTATGACCGATGACTTATCCTACTAATACAGCTACCCTTTGAACAATACTGGTTTGAACTATGCAGGTCCACTTACACGTGGATCTTTTTTCTGTTTTTTTCTCAATAAATACTGACAGTACTGTAATCATATCATCTCTTCCTTATGGTTTTTTTAATAACATTTCTCTATCTTATTTTACTGTAAGAATCATATATATATATATAAATCATATATATATATATATATATATCATACAAAATATATGTTAATTGACTGTTTATATTATCGGTAAGGTTCCGGTCAACAGTAGGCTATTAGAAGTTAGGTTTGGGGGAGTTAAAATGTTACATGTGGATTTTCGACTGTGCAGGGTCAACACCCATAACCCCCATGTTTTTCAAGGGTCAACAGTACATTGAAATATTGGCGAAAACAAACATTTTATTACTTAACACTTTAATAAACTCAATACTTAACACTTTAATAAACTCAAGTTGCCATTCAGCCAGAAAGGTTCAGGTATGCCTCAGTTCTATAAAGTGACATTTTCTATTAAAATGTTAAGATGTAACTGTTAAAATCATGCTCACTGTCTGCTCTAGTTTTGCTCTTTGGAAACCTACTTTGCTGTGCCTTTTTTTCATTAAACTAATAGAGTTACGGTGGATCCTGGAGGTGTGTAATAAATCGACACCATTAGATTTTTAAATTTGATGTCCGTAATAACTCTGGTTGCTTTTGTCCCCAGAATCTCTTGGTATTATGGAATTTACTATTTAACAAATCAATGGATACCCCTGAATCTCTAGGCAGAGAAAAATTTTAGAAGTGATCAAGCTCCTCATTTTAGAGAAAGGATGAGACGTATGTAACCTGTCCCACGTCGTGTGGTTAGTTCTATAATTGCATCTATATCCTAGGATTCCATTTCCATCTTCTTTCTAACACAGTAAGCTACAAAAATGACCATTTAATGAGTTCATTTCATTGTCCCTACTAATAATCAAAAAAATTGTAAGAGGTTACCTGGGATACAGACACCAAATTATTTAGTGCTAAATAAATGAACAATTATTTTGTTTTGAAAAATATATTGATGAAATTTAAGCACTGTATAAAACTGAGGTATGCAATAAATTATCTGAATATTCCTGAACATTTGACATTACAGATTTATATGGATACACCTACCTGTAGGGTATTAGCATTTGGCTCAAATTTGTCTAATTTTTCAAACTGGGGAAGAAATCATCTACGTTGACATTCGACAGCAGGAAACACATAAGGTGATTATATTTTAACTAGTTTCTATTACATATATTTTAAATGTCAAAACGTTATGAGGTGGCCTAATATGTAGTTCTTCTGATATAAGTAGTTTTGAGAGTGAAATAAAATAGTAAAGAAAAAAATTCATTAAAGAGGGTAACAGACTGTACCAGATGGTTCTCAGAGTCAACCAAATCTCTTTTTTGGAAGACTCTCAAAGACCCTAAGAACTGGCTTTTTTAAAAAGGAGAATATTTCTCTATGTAATGTAAAAGAAAGGTTCCTTAATTTTGTTGTTAAATGTAAATGTATTCCAGATTTGAATATACGGCATTCCAGTTTCCATTTAAATATATGGAGTGGAGCTGTGTCTTTTTTTTCCCCATAAAATGCAATTATGGAAAAAAGAGCTTTTAAGTGAATTATTTGAAGAAGAAAATCTTAAACAACCTCTTTCAGGGAAACAGAGCTCTAACACTGGGTGACATGACGCTTAAGTTGCTACAGACACAAATACACATTATTGTGTTTTCATTTTCTTTCTCTTTGACAAAGACCACAAATAAATATCCGACATCCTAGAACACACACACCTAATTCCGCAAGCTGTTATAATGAAGTCCTTTGAATTATTATAAATGCTTGAACATTAAAAATTCATCAGCAAGGAGAGAGAGGTACTTTCTATTTGTGGTGTTCTGAATTTAAGCACAACCTGCTAAGAATGGCTGATTGTCCCGAGGAAGCACCGCTGACAGCCATCAGCAGGTCTGTGTAAATGGTGTATGGAAAAGGTAATAAGAGATTCAGGAGTATATTTCAACCCATATAATAAAGTAATTGTGAAAGTGTAATTGCAGTCTGGTTCCATACCATATTAGGGGAAGGAATGAGATGGTAAGAAAATATGAGATTCGCGGAATTATTTTGTAAGCAATTTCTACAACCACTGTGTACCAGAATATGCAGTATTTGTCAGAAAAATAATTTTTAAATGCACAGTGGTGTTTACCTTTTAAAATCCGTCATGCTAAACCTGAACAAAATGAACACTGATAATTTTGTCATTTAAAAATATTCTGAAATCATGAACAACTTCAAATATGGCATTGAATAATATTAAGCAACTGATTTCAGCCCATTAAAACATTTTGACATACTCCTCATTCTTTATTTTTAAATGAAATTTAGTTCAAATTTTCAAAGGTTTAAATATTTGCATGATTAGAATTTCAATTTTAACAAATTCGTTCCTTTCGCTACTTTATAAACAATCACTATTGGCTTAAGTTACCAAGTTACCGTATCCCATAGGCTATCAGTTGCTCTTATTGAAAAAGCACAAGGAATGCTGCTATTATTCTCAGTCATATCATCTACACTAAAAAAAAGGAAAAGGAACAGAGAAGGTAAACGCATGAAAGAACACAGAGATATTCAAAGCTTATCATTAATAGTATTTAGGTAAAATATTAAAGTTGTCCATTTGAGTCTCAGTTCACCCATTTTCTATTAATAGGATTATTTATATCCATCTAAGATTATTACCTCTGTAAGTGCACACACTTTTTTTCTTTTTCTATCCCTACCATTTAGCACAGTTTCTGATGTATAGTTAACTGCTCAGAAAATAGTTCATGAATAAATTAACCAATATTTGCAAATGTCATGCTGCTGGAAGTGGGGTCTAGAACAACCCTGTCTCATGGAACCCAAAACCCGTGGAAAAATTGGCTATGGAATCAAATATAAGGAATCTTGTTTCTCTTCCATTAATTTTTGTTCCCTTTTTATGGGACCTTGAGAATAAATGTATGTAAACTTCAGACATATATGTAGTTCATTCCTCTGGCCTGCTATTTCAGATGAAACTTCAAAAGATGTTATAAATGGGGAAAGCTCCTTAATTTGGTAAAGGAAAAATCTAAAATGTTATCTGCCTAAATGGAGTTTCTAGAAGAAAACACATATTTTTGTCACTGAAGGGAATATCCATTGTTTACACAAGCTATCTGTTTACAAAGAATTCATTTCAAAAAAGGGTTAAGGCTTAAATGAAATAAAGGAAAAACAAATCAACCCTGATTTAATGAGGTATTATGGACATTGAATAGGCTGCCATTTGTTAGGAATCTTGTATACACACACCCAAAATCTATCCATCCCGTCCTGCATAACCAGAGCTATTGTTTTTCCAAGACAGTTCAGTCCACTGAAGTGTGTGCTAGTGATGATGATGGAGAAGTAGGAGAAAATGGCTGCCCAGAAGCCCATTGTAGGCAGGTGAGGATGTAGGTAGGAAAGCACTAGGAAAAGGTCATCTAAGAAAATAAGTTTAAAGGAACTTTGAAAATTATGTCAATCATCTTACAAATTATGTGGTGGAAGGAAGGGAGGAAGTGATGGAAGGAAGTTCAGAGGGAAGGAAGAATCTAATCTGGAACCTTTCTTTATGTTATGGACCTTGCTCTATACCTACCCTCCCCTACCTCATCTTCAAGCCATCACCATAATTATTCAGTCTCTTCATGATCTTTTCCTTTTCTTGGATTTTCCAAATGCTTTCCAAGTTAGGTTATATGTTAATGCCTACCAATATAGTACTACTCTTGATTACCTTCTTCCATCACAGAGCAGATTTTGCCAGTAACTATGAGATTTTTTTTCTCTTCCCTCTATACACTGAATATTTGACTTCCTCCCTCTTTGACATTCTCTCTCCTTAAGCATAATGTCACTATACCCATGGCACCAGCAATTGTTGAGCCCTAACTACTCAGTCTTCCATTTTAGACTAAGATCAAGTACTTTGATCTTAATATAGACAAACATAGGAGAAAAAAGGCTCACAACTGTTATATTTTGTTGACCAAAATCATACCAATAAGTAAGAGAGTCACAGCTTGAACCCAGGCCTTCTGACTCTATGAGACCGACACTTTACCACTTGGCCACTGAGCCTGCTAGGGCTTCTGACTCTAAATGTGTGCCCTTCTCACCATATTTGTTATGGACTTTGTACTTTTGTTAATGCATCCAAGAGGCCACTATATATTTATTTATATATATATATATATATATATATATATATATATATATATATATATATATAATCTTTATTGAGATGTAATTCACATGCCATGAAATTCCTTCTGATCAAAAATATGGAATTAGTGAAAGTCAGGGAAAGAATAAGAATGAACAAAGTATTCCATCCTCTGTGAAAGAGATGACCTAACAAACTAAACTTCTGCAAGGCCTCCAATCTATCTCTTATGATCATTATGTTATTTCATGTTTGTCAAACTCATACCACTAAGAGCAAAATAATATGCCAAGGCAGTAGAACTCTAGAGTTCATGGACTATCTTCCTAGAACATAGAGTTGCCTCAATTGTAAGTGATTTAAAGTATATTTATATTAAAACAGACATGGATGTGTTATGAAATATAATATAAAATCCACATGTTTCTTAAAGATGAAACATCTGCCTTCTAGGACCTATGTAGACTGCAGAGGCACCTCTGGGCTTCTCCAGCCCCTGGGTAGGGGTGGAGAGTTAAATTCATTAAGGTACTTTTGTAGAAAAATTTGAAGACTGTGCTATGAGGATATTTGAAGATTGTGACATGCATCCCAAACTGCTGATAGACACTTCTGAATAAGTTTGGACACTTTAAGGTATTCCCCAAATTTACTAATAATAGTATGTGTATTTATCACTGAATAAGAAATTTAAGGAAAGCAGTTACTAATTTTTGGATGTTACCTTAGCAGTTGTACTTCTAAGACTATACACAAAGCATTAATATTCATTGTGAATGATTGGGATTACCAATTAAAAACACAATTTTCAGGTAAATGACAACATCCTAGCGTGCTTTAAGAAGTTGGATTTTAATATTTATATAATGCAACCTTCTGGCTGAAGCATAAAACCTCTAAAAGCGTATCATTTGAAAACTTATTGAAAAATAAATACTCGGTCATTCACTTTATCATGGAATTCCCCCAGGTCTTCTTCTCTAGTACATTCTTATTAGGGCTGATCACTACAATAAGCAGTTTGAATCCTACCCCAACTTCCCCCAACCTATGCTCTCTATAACGGCGAGGCTACCTTCCTAAAACACAGGCCTGATGTTTGCATTCTCTTTGCTCCTAATCTGTTCCTGCCCTCTGAGTTCTTCTTCCAAGGAGCGTCTCCTCCTTCAATATGTTCTGTTTCTCACTACAGATACTTCAGGCATCACCTCAGATTGCTTCTCAGATAGCCCACGAGATATCACCTCCACGTATTTCCTCATTTTATGTCTTTTGCAGTCTTTTACTAGAGAAAAACTTTTTACTCACGAATAATTAGTCTTCATATGTCTCTCAGATATCATAATTCTGTCACTCTATGTGTTTCCATTTTGGCTTTGACTGAGAAAGAGCCAAATCTAATGGTTAATGAGAGTGATAATACCTACACTAAGACATATGTGTGCTTCCTGGCTAGAATGTCCTGCATTACTAATACTAATATTAGTCTTACTGTATGTGTAGCTTCTTATTTTAAATTGCCTCAAGTGATTCTGAAAAGAGGTAGGAAGTCTAAAAAAAAAATTCCAAAAATAGGACTGACTTCCCCCTTCTCTGTTGCCCAATTTTTATGTATCTTTTTTTTTTTTTTTAAAGACAGCACAGCTCACAGTGGCCCAGACAGGATCGAACCGGCAACCTTGGTGTTATCAGCACCACAGCACCACACTCTAATAAACTGAGCTAACCAGCCAGCCCCCAGTTGCCTGATTTTTAAGACCAACTGAAATGCCATTTCCTCCAGGAAGGAACCTGGATTCTCCCACTTCAGTTCATTACTTCCCCTTGTGTTTCCCATAGTACTTTGACCACAGACTTAATATCACATCAATTATACTACAGCCGTGTTATGGTTATGCGTATTCCTCTCTTGATTAGCCATGTGGAGGCAGGGCCCACAGTTTACTCATTTCTGTGCCTCTCCCCACATCCCCTCCCCTCCACCCTTCACACTCAGTATAGGGCTTTACACACAGTATTCAGTAAATCGGTGTTCAGTCAATGCCTTTTGATTTCTAAAAATGAATTAAATGTGCCTTATTAACAAAGCCCAAAGCTTCTTTAGAAGTGCATTACAAATAAAAAACTCTACTTCTTAAGCTAAAATATTCTCATTTCATCCCTGTGCAAATATTTGTATGGGGACTGCATTAAAGCTACCTGAAAATAAGAAGTTATAATGGAAACAGTGACACAGCCTTAAGTGAGTCAACTGAAATAGGAACTACTTTAATACTTTTACTGAAATGTTCTCTGCTTGATAAAGTTCATTACCAGAATATCATCTTTAAAAGTGAAATGCATTCAGCTGAGCACTTTTTTTCATTTTGTAAATAGATTTTTCCTTGCCTGAGCTCTCAGTACAAAGTACAAAATAGTCTGCCATAACATTAGAAAAATGTCACCTCATACATAAAGCTAAATTTTTGGAATAAAATAGATTTTTCTTCTTTAGCATTTTAAAGGTACAGTAGTGCCTTCCTATAGCAATCACCCTGAACTGCATACTATATTAAGGGCTGAATCATCAGCCTGCAATTTGATATGTTCTAAAATGTGTTGAGATAACATATTAGAGCCCAGAACAAAGTTAAGTCCTGTGGGATATCCTAAGGCTATAAAGTCACCATCTTTTCAACATCACCCCACTTATTACTCTGGTTATATTTTAAATGACCTTGGCACTAATCTTTTTCTCACCTATTCAAAATGACACAGAAAAGTAGCTATACGCTAAATTTACAACCCAAGTGCCAAATGTTCACATCACATCAAATACAAAAGTATACATAGCATACTCATTACAATTTTTGTTTTGTTTTGTTTTTACATTAATAAGTTCTTGACCAGTCTAGGGTTACTGTAGCCAAAGTTACCTTACAAAGTAAGTTTTACCCCACTTTCAAAATTTGACATGTACTGAGTTTAGACATCTGAATAAGATAAGTGATATATCACCATCATTATTGCATCTTGGCCAAGAAGTGATAGCAGAAATTAATCTTTGACCTTTAAGTTTTCAGCAGAGGAGTCATTTTTCCAAGAAATGAACATTCATATATTACTGTCATTTTACAATAAGCACTGTGTTTTTAACCAAAATTCAGATAAAATTTTTAACCAAAATTCATATAGAATTTTATGAACCTTCCATATCTCAGAAATATATCCTTTCTTCTCTACCCACCCAACCCCAGACCTTTCCTAAACATTGTAAGTTATAGAAAGGCAATTGACCTCAGTCAATTTTTCCGCTGGCTTATATTTTTTTCTTTCTTTTCAAAGTACTCTTTAGGGAAAAAAAGAAAAAAGAAAGATAAACACACTTCATAGAAGAAGTGCCATAAGAAAAATATGTTCTGGCAGACTTTTCCTAACTTGTAACTGAAAAGAATTTACATCATCCAAAGTACAAGTGCAAAGAGTAAAAGAAAGAAATCTCAAAATGGATTTTTGTTCCACTTTCAAACTCCAAGGCTAAGGGAACACAAGTGTTTCACTTCAGCAATGAATAACGAATGACTTCAGTACACATACACCTTTCTCTTTTTGGAAAAATTGCACATAAAAGAGCATTTTTTTTGGCACGGCTGACCTGCAGAGATATGGAGCTAAGCAGAGTCATGAATTCACTCACTCTGATATGCACACATGATACGCAATTAAAATCTCCATTCACATTCCTGCCGGGTTGTCAATCATGAGGAAAGCCTTTTTGACAACATTCAGCGGAGCGTACCAACTAACCGCTGAACAGGAACTTAAACAGTAACAGCTTTTGTTACTAGCAAGAACGTATTTTTTACCAAGGTTGGGTTCGGTTTCTAAGAAATCATTATGCTCTGAATTTGGGGGCCTTTCATTAAAAATGAAAATGTGTCAAAAAGATTTTGTATGGCAAGCTATGTGATGGAATATCTAGAAAATATGAGATATATAAAAAATTCTAGCCTTTCATCTGAGGGAATCTTTTTAACTTTTCCCCTTTAGAACAATGAACAATGGTCTTATAAAGCAGTTTACTGGGAGGAAACGTGACATCTCTAATTAATTCTGAAGTTTTTCACTAGGATTTTAAAACTTGTAAAATAAATCGGGACTCTAATCTCACTTGAAAAGTGACTGACCAGTTTATAAACCATGGAAAAGTGACTTTTTTTATCATAAAAAGAATATTTAGCATGTCAGAAATATTGCATGCATCAAACCTTTCAATTTATGGAGCTCTACAGAAAATATTATGCACATAAATTCTTTCCATATGAACCAAGAAGATACTCTGCTCATAACTTAGTTTCTGTTGAACATCTAATCAAAGACTGTGCCCTTCATAATAGCACATTAGTGTGCTTTAAAGTCATAAATCCTTAAAAGCAGGGCCCAGTAAAATTGAATATAGGATGCTTGTTAATCTGCTGCTGTGTCTGTTTTGAGCAACTAACCTTGGATTACAGATTTGAAACAAGTTAATACCATCCGATATTGAAATATTTGTCTTCTTCCTTATCATGCTCTGTAACTGAGAAAGCAGATGCATCCTGACCATTAGCAGTCATGACAAATTGCCTTGCTAATGAACGTTACACACTGAAAGTGCCATAACTGATTAAACTACAATTTCCCACTACCAGATAGAGAGCAAGCTCGGGACTCCAGCAGTGGGCAACTCTGATATTCTGCCAACAGGCCTTCAGGGCACAGTGTGATATTTAGAAAAACACTCTAAATTTCATATGAACATCTTCTAAAAGCCTATGTGTATACAACAGGTTTTGAAAGAACATTAGATAAAACAGCTTAGGTTGTAGCTTATGAGCCATGACAAATGGATGTGTTTTAACTGTGTGGTATCCTTGAAAGTGTGTGTTGAAGAACGTTCTCTGTGTGGGTTTCTCTCTCTCTTTTCTCTCTCACTCTCTCTCTTCTTCCCTTTCCCCGCCCCCAAAACATTGCGTGTGCTTTGCATTTCACATAAAATCTTTTCTTTTGTCAGTTCCTTTGTTGGTGCAAAATTGGCAGCAGTTCAAATTCAAAGTACTCCTATTCATTTACTGACCAATGTCATTCTAGTTCACATCAGCCAGCGAGCTAAGCTCTAAAAAACATAAAAGACTTGCTTCACCACTGACGAATAATGTGTACATTTTTACAGAGCTTAAACCTTAATGCTTTGCCTGAAACTAACAATACAGTATATCTTATCATTCCTTTTTCACAAGCAGGCAGCTGCTGAAACGCTTGCCACTTCAAAATATCAATTGCTTGCCAGAGTTTTCCTCAACACACCCTGTCAAACTCATGTATATTGTGCAGTGAAAATGGTGCAGGGCTGAAAGCTAGAAATTGTGTCAAATTCTGCTGTAAGGATATGATGTGCAAAGAACAATGTATGACAACCATAGAGACTACAAACAATGGCACTACAGCCAGGGACTTCATAGATCACAACTGCGCCTGTACATATTTTATTGTAGGCATTATATATTTAAAGCATGACAAATGTACCATTGTATGTTATTTGCTGCACAAATAGAAGCTCCTCCCACTAGTTTGCCTTTTGCATTTCTCTTGATGATGGAAACACAGTTGAGTTTCATTTCTTTTTCTTCTCTTCAAACATTCAAGGTTCTCAGATCATAAAGGAAGAAGACACAGACACACACAGACAAGGTTATCAAAATGAATAACAGAAAACAAAGGAGAATAATAAAAGATGAGAAAATGAGATCTTGTTCACTTAACATTTTGGCTTCTCTCTAAGGACACAAAAGCAAGGATTATCTTAAACACTAACTAAGGGTATCAAGAGAACTACACTTTCACTATGCCTATAAATTGTCTACCTAATTTTAATGCAGATAAGTGCTGGCTTATTGATTTGCACGATTTTCTAGCAAAATGGAAATCCCACGTGAACATGTTCTCTGTGTGCAGAAAATATGGTTTAAGAAGCTTTTACTTTTATTGCTTTCCTATACCAAAAGAACAATTAAGCAAATTATATTTCACTACTGTATCAGGTTTATAAACTAACACCGATTCCTGTCTGTTTGGATTTTAAATATCACTTCCCATTTCCCGATCCGCTCTGTTTACTTTAAATGTTTCTGGTTATTGAAAAGTTGTGTTTCTTCCAAATGTCTCCTTAAGTAACATGTAAAATCTGAAAACATTTTCACTTTGGAACACACCTACTTAATTATAAAGGGGTTCATGGCTATAACAGCCCTACACTAATTCAGTCAAGGAGTGTGGAAATGGAAACATGTGTCTGGGAGAAAATTACTTGGAATATACATTCATGTCCTCTGTGACCTAGCTTAGGTTACAAAATATCACACAAGTAGCTCCGAGTGGCATTAACTGACTCTGAGGCTAAGGAAAATGAACAGGTATGCATTTAAGGTGTTAATAAATATTTTGGAAAGAGAATAGGTGGTTTAGGTGCGGAGGGGTGCTGACCTTTGGTGTGTTGATTAGCAGGACAATGATGCATTATTAACACACAGCAGCTGTACCTGAACTGCTGCCATGAATATAATAGCCTTTTATAGCCATCAGGGGAGTGAGGTAGGAGGCCTTTATTAACCACTAGACAAGATTAGCACATTATGTGAACTTTAGTAGGCAAATTATCTCTTATTGAAATATAATGTTGGTTAAAACTAATTGTAAACATGATTTTTAAAACTTCCCAGTGAATAACTCAATGTTTTACTACCGTTCAGCTCATTATTGTCTGGTAATTGACGAAAATACGTTGTATTGTGGGACATACGTACAGAAGCTGAATCTCAAAAGGCAGTCTGTGGTCACTAAAGGCTGACTTTAAAATGATTTGGCATTCCAAGTACAGGGATATTAGCATACATGCAAACTTTCTCTCTCTAATTAAGTAAAACTGCTCATGAACTAGAATAGCTGCTTTGGAAATTTTCTTCCTCTTTATTTCCTATGCAGTTCTTTAAAAATTAGTTTTGCAGTAAATTTTTGAGAGTTACCTGGAAAAATAACAGCATAATTTATTTCAAAAAAGTTTAATTTGGGGAGAGAAAAGATTATCCCATTAGCCTTAGTAACTGAACATAGTGCAGAGAGTCCATTATGAACAGTCTTTTATGCCCTGGCAGAAAGTCATTAACATAAAATAAATCATTAGCTTTGATATTAAGCTTCTACTATCTGCAAGTTTCTATGATTAATGTTCATGACTGCATCTGCCAAATAATAAAATATACTTTTTGTTGAAAGGTTATCCTGCCTCTTTATTATTAACATTTCTTTTTATACAATTGTTACTGGCATTTTAGGCTGAGGAATATTGGCATAGAAAAGAAGAACTGGGTTTTACAATGGTATAAAGATGCCAATGCATATAACACTTTACCCGTTATTTTTTACATTAACCATTTAATTGTTAAAAGGCTTAAAGAAATCAGGTGGTGCACAGATATGCTTTCAATGTCATTGGACTATCTTTTAGACCCAGTTGGTTCATTCCTTAATTAATCTTACACGTTAGGTTTCACATCTCTGACCCACATATCAGAGGAAGCACAGAGGGGCAAGCTTGCTTCCCCAAAGTCAGGAACTACAAGAGGGCATTTTCCTCTGTAGCAGATATTCTCAACTTTTATTTTATCTCCTTCTACTGCAAAACAGCCAACAGCTCCCATCAGTAGCCTCTCTCATTAGGTGCATTGGCTCTCAATGTGGAGAGGGAAAAAGAGGCCCCCTGGGGGGCTTATCAATATCTGAGGGAGGGAGATTACAGACTGTACCTACACATATCCCATTTTCCCAAGTTCACCTTTGACCCTCTAGAAAGGTTATCCCTTTCACTTCCTTACTGAAAGAATCACTAGGCTACAACTTTGGAAAACACATTTATTCCACTCGGGTAGCAGGAATAGAAGAAATCGGCTGAGCATACAGGATTTTTCTAAAGTCTTGTTTGAATTTTTGAACATCTTTCACCACAGGATTTCAAAATAATCTACCTCTGTTGACTCCTTAATTCTCATAAGGCTTCCTTGATACAAATATAAATTATTTTCTCTAGTAGATACATTTGGAATATTGGGACACAGGTGGATTAAGGTTTTAGTGTCGGAACTTTTATCAGACATAGAAGGAAGTCAGGCTTCTAAAAAGAATGAGGAGGGAATCCTAGTCTTTCACAGTTATATTTATTTTGCCTAGGGAGTAAGTCAACACAGGTTTAAGGGCCCTCAGTTTTTATCTCAAATCTTTAACAAAACAGAGTCTTTTCTTCAGAGAGGCCTACGGTTTTCCTCAGAAAGATCTAGTTCTTTAGTCTTATTAGGTTATAATATGCCCAATTAAAGCCCTAGTATTGTGAACAGAATCTTCTCTTGTGAAATGTGGCTAAGTTTCTTTAAAAGAAGTGGTAATGAGGCATTCCTACTAGTCAGTTTGATTGCCTTTGTTGTTGTACATATTGACAGATTCTGCCATTTATAATAAATTATCATGCGTATATGAGAATATATCCAGGACCATGAGAAATACATAAATACATTTACACACACTTCTCTGACTAAGTCACCACTAGATTGGGGCTCAAAGATTTTAACTGAAAGGTATTTTATGCAGGAGCTGACATTCTGTCATTGCTGTGGGTCAGATACGTAAAACTTGTAAGCCTACATGGCAACTCAAAATACTTTATATTTTCTTGGCCACTAGGAAAGTTTCTTGTCAACCAACCACTCCCTTAGTTTAATTAGGTGTCTTTCAAGAGAGTTTCATAAAAAAAGACATAACTCAGGAATAAAAAACAATAAATACTTAGCTAAAACAGAACCATTGAAAACCCCAAAGGGAAAAATGGACAAAGAGAAAAGGCACTAATAGTGACACCGGTTTCATGGCTTTTGGTGCTGTAAATATACATCAGTGATGGTTTTTCATGAGTGAAATAGAAATCTAAAGATAGTTTTAAAAAATTAACTTTAAAATTATTAACCAAGTAAGGCAAACTTGCCACAGCACAAGCTAAAGAGGGGACACACGGGTACATGGTGTCAGGAGAGAGGACGGGTTCTTTTCTGGCACTGTCCTCCCTCTGGTTTTTTCACCATCAACACCAAGCACAAAGCAGTGCAATGTCTCCATTTCCAAATGAATGCTATAGGGAGAAACATGTTAAAACCAGGAAAAGCTCATTCAGGTTAATGTGAATTCCATATCTCAAAGAAGTATGGAAGAACTGCTATAACTAACCGTCTGTTGGCACTTCCATTATAAACCACATTTCTAAGCGGTTTATAACTCAACTGTTTTGAATGAGAAATTGCTCTTTGGGATGAAACTTGGCATGTATGTCTTAAAACAAAAAAGTCTCAGATTCATTAGGGTAGATGTTAGCTGTGCCCTCACTATCTCCTGCTGCTCCTATCAACCAATGGAGACCACAGGTCCCAGACTCTGAAACGTGCACCTTCAAAGAAAAAGAGCCATTGAAAATATATCAATAACAGCAAAGTGGAAGTAAATGAAAGTACCTTTAAAACTGGTAAAAGTAAATATTCCCATATTTAAATTTTCTTTAAATTCAATTGAAACAAACAAGGCAGTATTCGGACATTTAGATGGAATGTTTCTTGCAGGCAAGCACTATACTTCTACATGGAAGAGCACGGAAGCTTCTTACAAGTAAGAATTATAGTTACAATTCTTGGGGCCACAGTATTTATTAGCTATGGTTTACTACAACCTTGTTTTCTTCTCAAGGTATAAATTTTGGATTCTTGAATTGATTGTGTGCAATATAAGTTTTATCTTAAACAATTGATAATGTTTTCAAAATGTAATTGGTAAAGCATTTAATCAAGTCATGATAATTACATTTCATTTTTATTGAGATGTAAGTATTCTACCTTATGACTTCCCAGAACCCTTAAGATTCACATTCAGATAGCTAAAATATAAGCTAATAAGTTATCTAAATTTGATTAATTAAATAAGTTCTGCATCTCCACTATTCCCATTTTAGTTGTCTATGTGCATTCTGATGGGAATACAGAGGCATGCAAACCCCTTTACTTACTGTAAGTGTAACTCACCTAACTTACTGTATGCCAACTAAAGACCAAGGATCACAGTCCCACTTCCATAACATTTTAGTCTCCAAATAAAGATTTCTCACTGATAAAGGATGTTCAAGGAGCTGTTTCCAAGCTCTAAAAACACTGTATATAAAATGTGGTGGGAGAGGGGGAAATCATGAGAGCTTAGAAATACCCGCCATAGCTATTGTTCCTCTGAGCAGCATATCTTATCTATGCTTTTTTGGTCTATTATTGTACGACCCTATATAAGTCATTCAGATGGGGGAGTGGCAGGAAGGAGAACAGCCTAATTCAGGATTTTTCCAAAGTGGGTATGGGCCCGAGGACTGGTAGATCCCAATTTCCTCAACCAGAAATAAGGTCAGGTACAGGAAGAAGAACGGATATGTTAACATGATTATGATAGCAATTGATGGTGAGCAGAAAAGGGAGCATGGCAGCCAAGATAAACACAATGGTGAGTCAAGTACCTGAGGAGAAAGAGGAGAGTTCAGATTAGAAAACACAGAATTCCCAGGTTCAGATTAAGATTGGAAAGGAGAAAAGCAAGGGGGAGGGTTGTTCCACTGTGGGGGGGGGGTGTTTGAAGAGGGAGGGAGGAGGCTCCAGGCACACAGACATGCCTACAGTTGAGGGTAGGCTGCAATCAGGACAGGGTTACCAGTCATTAAGAAATATCCTCAGGGTCTTTTCAACTTTCTGGTATCCTACCCAAACGTTGGAAAGCTCTAGAATAAATTTTCCTTCATAGCTAAGATTTTCCTCCAATTCCCTAAGCTATCCTTCTCTTGAGCCCATAACACAAAAGTATGACTTCAAGAAAGAGTTCCCCACACCAAAACCAACATTTGATACCAAGTTCAGGTACAAAAAAAGCCACCATTAGAGTTGGAACTTTCCCTGCCTCTTCCAGGTTCAAGAGCCTTACTTCTTTCTTCTGTTCTTAAGCCTCTTGTAAGCACATCATTAGAAAACAAAACAAAACAAAACAAAAAACTACAATAAGCAATTAGATATTTAAATATAAGTTTAACTTTTCTAAAATATCGAAGTGTTCCTTAATATCATTATTCAGTAACTTTTATGATATATGATAAACTGTGAGACTACTAAACCATGTTGTGAAGAACATTAGGTCTCCCCAAAGCTCATAACTATAATTTTTGCATAGACATTTAAAATTGGAATTTATGACACTGAAATAGACCACAAAGTCAAGATAGCTATATTTGAGGTTTTTGTATATCTGATTTAGTGGCGAAAACTATACGATTGCTTGGTTTATGCTCTTTCTTACCTATAAATTTATTTAAAACATATTTAAAGACCTGAGCACTTATGAAAGATGCCAGCTAATAAATCTCCCAGGGGAATTTTGATTATACTAACGATGTCCAAAGTATCAACTATGAATTTCCCAAAGTCTTAGAAGTTATGGAGGTAGATAGGGAACTAATCAAGCATGATGCTCTAAATTGCTTATAACCCTCCCCTTCCTCTTCTACCTCCTCCTTCTCCCATCCTCCTCCTTTTTCTTACATTTATTAATTAAAGTAGAAATAATGACTCTATCCAAATGTACTTGCAAATCCTGTATTTTAGATGTGATAAGTTTTGCCACATGAAAGTACACCACATAATGCTCTAATAGGAAATAAGCTCAAAAGAGATTTTGCAGAGATGATTAATCAATCTTGTTTTTCTCAAGTTATCAGATGTCTAATGTTAGCCCTGACATTTTAGTGCAGAGTTCATCAGAAGTAAATCCTTCCTCCGATGTTTACATGAAAAGATTATACACTGTCCTTCCTCATTTGAATGACAAAAGCTCAATATTCCAAATGTCCATTATTCTTTACTCTGTATACAGCCAGTCTTAAGCATGGGTTGTGTTTTGGACTTCCCTGTGTCTACATCAACCAAAGAAAGATTCAGGACCTGATATTCCACAAAAGCAACCACTGAGAACAGTAAAGACCATTATTTCCTCTCCCACTGCTGGCAGAGGTCAGCATCCCTGTCATTAGCCATGTCATAACATAATTGTATTACTACTCCTTACGTGGGCAGATACTGAGCAATAACTGAACACACACATCATTGTAAAAACAAAAAAGTGCCATTCCTTTGTCCCAATTTAGCATAAAATCAGTGAAAACAATCTTCAGAAATGACATTGCACTAAGAAACTGAAAGGAACTGTTATTACCCTGTAGGCAGATATTTAAACTGATGCTCTGACATCCTAAACTAGAACAAAATTGTGACTATATTTTACTACTGAACTCCAGTTGTGAGCTCCTGTAATCCAATTTCTTTCATCACATTTAGTTCAATTAAGGGATACAATGTTACTTAAAATAGTGTTAATTAGATGAAATTTGACAGTGGTACCCATCTCTCAATGTGGGAAATATAACCACGCTTTAAGTTGCAAGAGGTGAAGACTGTTTCTTCCAGCCTACACCCTCCTGTCCAGTCTATGAGCTACACTGCATTTCACAGGCTGACCTATGTACAGCCACATGCCATCGATTGTGGCTGTTTTGTACAGAGATGCCTCACACAATTGCCACAACCAACATCATTTGCATTGTTCTTACTTTTCTCGCGCAACGGACTATTTGAAAATGGAGGCCAGTATATATAGTGATGTGTTTATAATGTAATGTGCTTTCACAATAGAGCAATTCTAGATTAAACTGTTAACCCCAAATTCTACCTAAGGAGTTTATTAACTGAAAAAAATGTAAGTAGTGTATGGCAATCTATAGAGGACCAGCGCTAGAAAGTGTCAACAGAGTGAAACCACCACATTTTAGTTTAGAAAAGCTTCAAGAAGAGGATATTCATTTTCTCCATCAGGGTCTCCTCTGACACTGAAAAAATGGCATTGAGGAAACTGGAGGTACAACTGCATGATACTGACTCACAGAAAGATACTGGTTCCTCTGGGATTTAGCACACCAACTTTAACTAGCAATGTGTTGACAGTTTTAAAATAAAGATAATTAGTAATTTATGATCTTATCACCCTATTAAAAACAAATAACCTGACAAAGTGACTGTTTCTTGTAATAAACTACATATTCATTGCACCTCTGAAAGAGACAAAGTTTACATTGTAGCCTTGTCTCTTTTAAGGAAGTCTGCTCCAACTTGTTTTTACTAAATGTAGATACAGATTTCTTATTTCATCTCTTCCCAACTTCTGCTAATACCTCATATCCCTGCAAATACACTTTAGTCATTCAAAAATGAATGCTAGTTGACTACATTTGAAGCAATTAAAAATGTGGAGCTGGACAGAAATTTTGTACTAATGGTAATCATGGTGGAGTTGGAAATTCTAGTGCTTGGGCTTCCTGGGGCCTAGAAAACTTACTCAGGACATTTAATATAATCAGGGCTCAGTGACAAATATATCTGATAGACTGCTACACAGAGAAGAACAGGAGAAGGCATCCTCGGAGAAACATTTCCATGAAGTCTTTTCCTACTATGAGAATTATATCATATGACTTTAGATCTTTAAAAATCCATTATTCCCTGGAAAAGTTAAATAGAAGACTTGCAACTAGTCTATAGAAAGGGTTAGCTAATTTGCATTTAAAAAGAACAGTTTGCTCCTCATACACTGGGTGACTTAAAAGGAACTTCAGTGAGCTGCTAGTAAATAAATTCTGAAGATTTTCTCAATTAATTTATTCAATTCACAGCCCAACCCACTAAAATTATTTAAAGCACTTAATTGGAAAATGATTTAATATATTTGAAGTAATTCTTGATTTTCCAAAGCATTTAACTTTGAAATTAAATCTGACCTTACTGTCACAAGAATGACAAGTGAAACCTGTCATTACCTCTTTTTTGGAGCCTAAAATTACTGATAAATTTAATAAGATGAGTCCAGTTTTATTGCCAAAATGGTTCTGACCTTTCGGTTCTGTTACTACTGCAGAATATGACTACTATCCAAGATAGGTCTGCTACTTTATTATTTTTATTACTATCAGTAATAGTGTTGTAAGCAAAATAAAATGTTACAAACACAAAATATTTGCTTATAAAGGCAAAACAGATTTTAGAAAGAAAAAAAATTGTTATCAACTAAGAATGAAACTTAAGCACACAAACTTCTCTTGCCAAAGTTACCCGTGCCTTCCAACTTGCCCCAGCTAAAGGTCTCCTCCCTGTATGATGTAAAGCCTTTCTGCCTTGCCCAAGACTAGATTTCCCTCATTTTGAACTTGTCTGAACACCATCGGCACACCACCTCCCTGCCCCTGGATCTCACTGTGCACAGCATCGAGAAGCTTCTCCACGGGGTTCACTTAACTGTGTGTGTGTGTGTGTCCCGATTGACCGCGCGCACGTGTGTGTGTGTGTGTGTGTGTGTGTGTGTGTGTCCCGCTTGATCAAGACTCGGGGCTGCGAGTGGGTAGCGTGGTAGAGAGCCCTGGGGCTGGGGATGCAGCGCACTAAATACCTCTGTATCACGTAAAAAGCTGCTTGATGACGACTCGCCACCGGGCAAATGTTAGGTGTCCCAACGATTTATTCAGTGGAATTCAATGAGGGGCTGACATGGAACTGCTTGCAGGGGCTGTATCAGGCAGGTTTATCACCAAGAGGGAACCAGGCGTCAAAATCGCAAGCCCGGCGTTTCAAGAGAACTCAATTCTCCCCGCCGACGTCCACCCGGCGGAACAGCTTAGACACGTCCAATGAGCCCTAAGCGGGCATGGCCGTGGCCCTACAGCTGCTCCAAGGAGGCCGGTCCCCGCGCGTCCTCCCCCTCCGGGCTGGGAGTTCCAGAAGCCCGAAGAGTAACCCCCTCCCTAAGCACCCCTTGACTGCTCTATTCTTGGGACTAGTGGAACTACGTACGCAGTAGCTCCAGTCGGCGCCCCCACACCCGGCCACCCGCATGGTCAGCCTCGCCCCGGTCCCCCGCGGCCTTGGCACCTGGGGGTCACTGGGCTGTGGGTACAGCTCAGCCTGGGACTCTGCTCCAGCACCGAACCGAATGCGGGAGCTTTGGATGTGAACGCGACTCGCTTGCCCGACTCCCAACAAACTTGCAATTTCTGTGCGCACCCCCCAGGCGGGAGCTGTCCCCCAGACCCGGCTTTCCCGCTGAGCCTCGGCCCGCAGACCGGCATCCGAACACCCAGCTCCTCTGTCCAAACGGGTTTGGTAAAACAAAACAGTGGTGGAGCAATTTTTCCCGGCGGGGGGCGGAGGCGTCTCCCGGGTCCCTGCACCCCGACTCCCTGCTGCTCCCCTGGCAACTAATCCCGTTCAGGAAAGCGGTGCCACGAGCCCCTGCTGCCCGCGATTGGGAGGGAGGAAGGGAGAAAGGGAAACTGTAAAATAAACTAAATTCTCTCACTCTCTGCCTCGGTTCTTGGACCCCAGACACACCCCCAAAGTATTCCGTGGTTTTCTCCTAATTTTTTTTAAACGCCCCCCGGCAAACCTAGGCAGGGATCCTTAGTCACGAACAGCAGGAAGGAAAAGAACCCGAGCAAATCGTGTCACTTTCCGCACAATCGCGGTGTTTGGCAAACCCCGGGAGCCGCTCCACAATATTTACTACCCAAGCGCACGCAGGGCTGCAGCGGGCTGCGAGCCGAGCGCTCCCGGACCGGCCTCCGCCGACCAGCCCGGCTGCCGAGCTGGCCGGGCCGCCGCCGCCCCCCTCCCGGGATCAAGCAGGGAGAACACCGTGGAAACAAAAGCAGAACATTCACCTTGTTGCAATAGTAGGGGTCCAGGCAGGGAGAAGGTCCCAGACAGGGAGCGTCGGGCGCAGCGGCGGGCTGGGCTGGAGGTGGATAAAATCTAACGTCCATTTCACTCTCACATCAAGCAACTCCTTTTCTTTTCCTTTTTTTTTTTTAAAAAAAAAAGTGTTCAGCAAAGCAAGCTTAGACGGAACAGAGAGAGGTGTCTGGACTCAGGAGTAAAAGAAACACCTTCCTTCCCTCACATCCGTTTGTGGTTTGTTTAAGAAGAAGAGGAGAAAAAAAAAAAAGAAAAAAAAAAGAGGGGGGAAAAGCGCTCAACTCTCCCCCAAGCCGCGGCGCGCACCCGTCGGCGCCGAGCGCGCAGCCTGCTCCACCGCCGCCTCCCGGCCCCTCCGCCGCCGCCGCCGCCGGGCAGGTAACTTCATGCGCTCATTGTCCCCCCGCCCGCCCTCCCCATCCCCTCCTCCCGCGCCCCTCGCCGCCCGGCACACGCGCTCGAGCTCGGGCTCTAGGTACTGGGCGTTTTATTGGAGTCTCTGAGTTGCTCTGCTTTTAGTTTATTTTCTCCACCTTGGAGGCCTGGGATGGGGGTTGGAATGAAGAGGGGCACAGGGCGGGAGGAGGGGTGAGAGCCCCGGGCCGGGCGGGGTACGGTGCGCCGCAGGACGCGGGCTGCTCGCAGCCCAATGGCTGCTGCGCCGGCTGGGGGCTGGAGGAGGGAGGAGCAGAGAATCAGGAGAAAAGGGCGGCCGGGCCCGGGACAAGGCGGCGGGACCCCTGGGAGCCTCCACTGCGCCCTAGCCGCGCTCCTCTCGGCCGGCGCGTCGCACACAAAGGGGCTGGGGAACCCGAATCACCCGCGGTTGCGGAGCACGGTGGGGAGCGCACAGCAAGGGGGCGCTGTGGTGCACCCCGCCTCGCAGACCCGCCCCCGGGCCCGCCTCTACCCCACCCCTCTCCCACCGCCCCCTCAGCGGCTATCGGCACCAGGTCTCTGCGCCCCCATCCCTACACCCAGTCCCTGGGGACGTCACTGCTCCACTCAGCGGTGCTCCTGGGGGCCGGTAGCCCGCAGGGAGAGCGAACCTTCTGTGCGCTGTGAGTGGGCTACTACTGTCCCAGGGACCCGAACGGACCTCTGGGTGTGGATAGGCTGTAGGAGTCGCCCCACTACTGTTGCTTGCTCCCACTTCCAGCCCTCACCTTCCAACGATCTGTGCCCAACCGGAGGGTTGCAGAGGCGAAGGCTGCCTTAAGAACTCGCAAAAGACCACACAGGGGTTATTCAAAGGGTAATAGGGAGCAATGATCAGCACACTATCGGGCTACAGGGAAACGCATGGGCTTGCTAGTTGCCCATTATGGGATTCTTGTCTTAACAGTTGGAAGCCCAAGTAATGTTCTTGGAGGTCTACGGAAGACCTGACTCAGCCTCCCCATTTCTCAGGTTGGTCAGTGGGATGAGGAAATCCCAATCATATTTTCCCGTCTTACCTCTCAAACCCAGAAACTTTCAACTTTATGTCTCCTAGTGGTTGGAAAAGTTTGGAGTATCTCGGACGCTGTCCAACAGATTAATTTCCGGGGCTCTGTCCTTGGTGAAAGGTCCAAGCAGGAGTGTGTAATATTTACCTTCCCAGGAGGGAGCAGCCCCACTCACTAGGGCCCAAGACGCTGCAAAGGAGCCTGAAGCACAACTGTTGCACATGTTTCTGGCGCTATAAGGATACTAATAACAGTTTGCCACCATGCACAACCTTCGAGTTCACGTTAATTACCAACTGCTCTGCAACTTGCCCACAGCTGTGTTGCTTCCTCTGCAATTGAGCGCATCAGTCACTTACAAGCAGAGAGATCCGGAAGAAAACCTATAAAGATAGCATAAGAAATAATCAAATTAACATGATTGGGCATCTAAACATGGCTCCCTTAGGAATCTTTCGTTAAGCATTGCATTCTACTCCTTTCATTATTTTTCTCTTAAGCCGTTGTCTTCTTTCTTCCCTTTTCTGTAAGTAGCAAAAATCTAGCTTTCTCCCTACCTCAAGATTGACATGGTGGAGACTAGTGTAGGGAGAAAGCAGTAAGAAAAAAGAATTCCTCTCCACTGGATTCAGAAGAACCTCCATATTTACAGATCCTTCAAGGCACAAAATAAAAGTAAGAAACAGAGAATACATTCTTCCTCTGAATAAAGGTCTTTTTAATAAAATTTAAATGAAGTTTTGTGGTTTGTAACATGAATGTTCAAAATTTCAATTGTAAATGCTAAAACGTGCCTGTATATATATTTCCTTCCACAACTAAAAACACAATTCTTAGGTTTAAATTAAATATTTCTAAGCTTAAATTTCTGTAAAGGATCTAGCATTTATTACTAACATTTTACATCATTTCAGAATTTGATTTTTTAAAAGTTCCTTAGGATTCATAATTGCTTTCAATTTGATGGCCCTGTGAAAAACAGGAAGGTGAAATGATTCAGTGTGGAAGCAATATCATTATCAACACCTTGACATTTGGGGGACGATAATGATGTCTCCACTTTCCTCCACAGACTTACCACTTCCCTCTGTCTTGAAGGAAAATCCAAATGCATGGCACCTATGTGTTCCTCTACTTGATCAAGGGCCTGGTATCTTCCATATACAGTGCATATATTTGTATATGGCATGGTGTGATGGGTGGGAATGTAAACCGTTGATTCAAAAGCCCTTAACTCCAATCACTCTTACATGGAGAGTAGACCATGAAAGTCAGTGAGGGGTAGGGATGAAAATGGGGTTAATGATTGACCATGCCTACTTGATGAAGTCTCCATAAAGGTCCCAAAAGTACAGTATTCAGAGAGCTCCGGGGTTGGTGTCGAGTTGCTGGGAGAACAATGGTCCTGGAGAGGGCATGGAAACTCATTGCCCCTTCTTATATACCTTGTTCTACACATCTCTTTTTTCTGGATGCTCATCTGTACCCTTTTATAATAAATTAGTAAAAAGTAAGTAAACTGTTTTTCCTGAGTTCTGTGAGCTACTCCAGCAAACTAATCAAACCTGAGGAGGAGGGAGTCATGGGAAACTGATTTAAAGCCAATTGGTGGGAAGCACAAGTAACCACCTGGATTTGTGATTGGTGCCTGAAGTGGGGATGGCGGCAGGGACAGTCTTGTGTTTCTGAGCCCTTAATCTGTGGGATCTGGTGCTCTCTCCAGGTAGACTGTGTCAGAATGGAGTTAAATTGCAGGACACACAGCTGGTGTCACAGGATTGCTTGATGTGGAGAAAAGCCCTACGCATGTGAGAGCAGAGGGGACACAGGAGGAAGACTGAGCTTTCCCAACTCAGGTGAGAACATGAGCTGTTGATAAAAAAACAAACAAAAGAAACACCAAATAATAATAATAATAATAATAATAATAATAATAATAATAATACAGCTCTAACTCCAATCACTTATATATAGAAAGTGGGCGGTAAGGCCTTCTCAATGTAATCTGAAAAAAAAAAAAAAAACTCTCTTTATAATGCTCTACCCAAGGCCTAGCATATATTGAATGAGTGTACTACCAAGAAAAACTTGGGGGAGGTTGATTAGCTAAATCTCTGATTAAAGCTTATTAATTTTGAAGATAAAATAGCAGCGTGGCATTATATTCCTTTTCAATTTCTAGGGCACTCAACTTTTTCAAGACTAAGTTTACTCATTTATTTGTTCATTTATTCATTGGCATGTTATTCAACAAAGACAGGTTAGCAGGGCTAAGCACTATGCTATGTGTTGAGTACAGGTTGATATATAAAAACAATACTTAAAACATTTTCTGCTTTAGATGAGTTTCTAGTCTTCCAGAGCAATATTTCCAACCTTGTCTGGTGGGTGGACTCACCCTAGAAGCTCTGAAAAATACTCATGTCTGGCCTCTGCCCCCACAGACTCTGATTCAATTCATCCAGGGTTAGGGTCAGGGCACAGGAATTTTTTAAAGCTCTCCAGTGGTTTTAGCTTTCAGGAAAGATTGAGAACCACTGGTTTAGAAGGAAAGATAAGCTGGGCACAAAGGGAATGTTAAAAGCAGGAAATTTTAGTAAATAAAATTTACTGGCTGCATAGATATTTTGTGTTGGCTCGTATAAGGAGACCTTGAGAATCACCATTCCCAGGATGCTGTCATCTGCACAACCCCATGAGACACTGAATGCCACAATTTACTCAGTTACCCTAACTAAACATGATTAATTGTTGTATAGGTCCAGATTACAATTTGTTCACCTCAACTAGGAACTTTATAAACACTAATTACCAGAAGAAGTGTGTCATGAACCAAACATCTCCTCACTCGTATTGATGTAATAATATCAATAGCTACACTTTATGAAATGCCTACTATATCCTAGACCCAGTCCTAATGTCTTTACATTTAATTTCACTGTCTCATTTAGTTTTACAAATTACGCTGGAAACCCTAACCAATAATTACAAACCACACTTAGCTTTTGATTTTCTTCCCTCCACATTGCCATCTTCATTTTAATTATAGTTTCATAATTGTTGTGTTTTCAAATTTGCAGTTGTTTTCATTGACCACATTTTATGTTTACTGATGCTTTGTGCTATGTAGGTTAGTCCTAAATCTTGTAGTAATGCCTCAAAATTACATACAGAATGCATTACTTTAGGGAAAATATCCCCTAGACACGTTAATCCTATCCACGATTTATGAGAGTCTTATAAAAATCATTTAGCAAAAAAAAAAAAAAAAAAAAAAAAAGAATGGCCCTTCTTAAGGGGCATTTTGGGTTAGATTTTGGAGCTAGTTTTTCTTTTGTTTTTAAAGATTTTATGGGGAATTGGGGGAGGGAAACAGCATTGGGGCACCGGGGAAGGGGAACAGACAAGTTGCTGTCCTTTTGTTCTTCAGTCTAGTCGTGGAGGACCCATGTTGGTATCGTCATTGTGTTCTTCCCAAGTGAGGCAGATCGGTCACCGGCCTCTCGACAGCCGCTCACAGCGGCTTTTGGCAGCTCACACTGGCTGCCTGTGGCCCACACTGGCTGCCGGCCACTCACTGTAGCCTATGGCAGCCCACTGCAGCAGGTGCGGCAGCTATGCCTACCTGGGGACTCACAGCAGCCTAGCTCCAGGTAAAGCTGTTGTTCACCATCTTAGCTGTACAGGGCAGTGTCCCTGGCCCTCATATGTGGGATCCCAACCGGGGCCACTGGCGTCCCAAGCCAGCTCTTAACCAGCACGCCACTTGGCCAGCCCGGAGCTAGTTTTTCTTTAAGAGTAGAAGTCCTCCATATATTGACTATGAGAATGAAACATCTTATAGCGGGATTTATTTTGAAATGCCAAATATTAAAACGAAAAGCAAAGCATGCCATATTTTATAAGTAAGTTAATATTACATCCTTCACGGCCTTCTCTTGGGTTTGAACTCTGTAGTAATAGCTGATGCCTCGATCTCTCCTGTAGAAGAAAGCCTTACTCTTTTAAAATTCCATTCATTTGACACCTCATAGGTCCACCTTATATTATAAGGCATCTTGTTATGCATGTGTTTACCATCCTGACAAGGTCGTGGGGGTGAAATAACTCTGTTTCCTTAGAACCTAACGAACACTGATTCCTACACATTTGAAAGGTTTGAAAAACATCGTTAATGGTCTTGATGAGAAATGTTTACATTTTTTCAATTTACCACTTTGAATGTGCTGTTGTCCACAGTTATTTAATATTTTCTAAAGTAATTCAAATGGAAAACAGGATGATATGCAATACATAATATAATGTAATGGGAGAACACAGAGAACTGAAGTTTATTTCCTGGGGAGACTAGTGAGAAATGATTAGATTGTAAGTCTTTCAACCAGAAAATAAAGGATTTCAGAATGATGAGGAAAGTTTGAAGGAAATGATATAGGGTCCACAGATACCTCACATGCTACTAAATGACTCATAAAATGCAGTATTTTTTACATAACATGGGAAGTGTGCCATGCTTGTTCATCTCACCATTGAGTGTGGTACAGTACTTTGATCTTTAACAATATACAACATTTGTGCCATAATAGCTATAATAGGACTATTCAGCTATTTTACACGGCAATAATCCAGTCCTCTCTCATCAGGGTAAACTGTGAGGACAAATCCTTTCAAAATCGGAATTAGTTCCTTGTAGAAGAGTGAGGCTACAATTATCCCTTAAATAGGAGCAGCTGCAACATGGTATCGGCCTGGAGCGTGGCAGTGAAGTGTTTTTCCAGGGCAATTAAATGGATTTTTTAATGCAAACTAATATTCTATAAAAAGTCAATTGGAAGGTGAATAGGTGTGCAAGCGCTGAGATGAAAGGATCAATCATTTTGCTTACCAGAGTTAATATTCCTGCCTTAGTAAGTTGTATTTTGGAGAAAATGGATAATCAAGGCTCATACTTTCCCCATACATGGGGTCCAAAAGGAAACCAGAGTAATTCAAAGAAAAGATAATTCTGGTTTACTTGTACATTCCGTGTCTTATTTTGAACTGTGTTCGTAGCTATGTTTTGTTATTGTTGTTTTTCAAAAAGATAGGATGAGTCAACAGCAACACTTCAATTTAAACAGGAAAGGTAACATTTGGGTGGCAAAAACATAACTCATAGGACTTACAGGAGTCAGCACCTAAGTCCAGAGTGAGACAAAAGGGGATGAGAACTTCATATTTTACCACAGAGATGATTAAAGGATTGGAAAATAAGAACTTTAAGAAAGATTAAAGGACTTGTCTAGAGAGGGCAATACTGACAGGCAATGTAATATCTTCAAATTGTGTATTTCAAGAGTTCGTTCATAAACAAGGAGAGAGCACCTCCACTGAAAATAGGACATGAGGAATTGGATGTAATACTAGAGCACTGAGATTTAGTCACACATGGAAAGAATTTCCCCTAGTGATCTTGAATGTAGTGCTGAAGGAGAGGGTGGGCTCTCCATAGGACTAATTTTAAAATCTCTGTACCCAATGAAAGTTTGTTAGGTTACCATGCACCCTCTGATACCCCATCCTCTTCTTGAAATATGCCTTCTTTATATATAAAAGATCAAGGAGGCAGAGGGTTTGAACTTAGCTCTAATGATCTAAAGGGTTTCCGTGCCCATAAATTTTGAATAGCCTAAGATGACAATGAACCAAGATGTACCTTGTAGTTCCTCGAAGTCTAAAAATGCTTTTTTTTTTTTTTTTTGAGGGCAGTGTCACTGGCCCTCACATGTGGGACCGAACCGGGGCCGCTGGCTTCCCAAGCCAGCGCTTAACCACCGCACCACTAAAAATGCTTTTTTTATATACAGAGGATGCAAAAAAAAAATGTATACACATTTTAAGAAAGGAAAACTGTGTTAAAATTATAATAATATATTCCGATAACAAAAGATGAATACAAGTCACATGTATAGATTTTTTGGCACCCCTGGTATATATTAGATCTTATCCCTGAGCATTTCAAGGAATTGGGTTACAAAGAAAAATATCACACAGCTGATTTTGCAGGCAAAATTTAAAATATGATATAAAATAAGAATTAAAATATTTCATATGTTAATGTTACTTTGTAAAAGGATACTCTCACATGATGGGGATGGCCTTTTAGCATGATCCCAGAGCCAAAGATGAAAGAAAAGCCATCCTCCTGCTATAGTATATTCTAATGTGTAGCCTTCAAGTTACTAATTCCACACATTTTTAAGACAGAGAGACCCTTCAGCTCCATTCTGGCTGACAGTTGCTGTGAATTCCCACTCCTCCCAGGAAATCTCCCAGCATTGATTAGGTAAGTGACTTGTCCCCCTCACCCTGCCCAGTTTCCACACATAGTTACTGCTTTCTGGCCTGATTAGGCACTCACCACTTCCTCCCACGATAAATGCACTTATGCTTGACCTTTATATAATGCAATTACCTGTCTATCCATGTATTGCTTTAATGTTTTCATCTTGTTTCTAATGGCAGCCCAATACATCTGTCTGTGTTTGATGCTGATTACAAGCTCCTAGAAGTAAGGGGACAGAATCTCTTTAAGCGGGACTGATGATGGCCCCTATCTATCAATTCCTTAAAAAGTACTAATTGAAAGAAGACAACTTAGCATATTTTTCCTTGGTTTCAGAAAGAGTTAATTTAGGAAGCTACTGGTAGAGATTCAAGATGTCATATGTAAACACTTCCACTTCATTAAGACAAGTTGGCAAAGAGTTACAATAGTATTATATTCTCTGTGTTGCTATGATTATGGTTGAATATCACTTTTAACCAAGGAAACCATTTATTAAAGGCCCAATATATGTGAGTTGTTGTTGCTCCTCCTCCTATCATCCCATCCCCTTGGCTTCTGAGGAGTGGTCAATTTATGTTTTCTGTGTGGCCTATATGAGAATGTATAACCTCTAGAATGGAAATTAACTGAAGAATTAATGGAGGAAAAAGCATTTTAAACAGAGAGAAGAGCAGGAGAAAGTCAACGAGGCATTCAAGACGAAGAAAAGTTTCAGAACAAGCAATTGGGGATTTGCTGTAATTTTTTTTCTTTTTTTTTTGAGGGCAGTGTCACTGGCCCTCATATGTGGGACCGAACTGGAGCCGCTGGCTTCCCAAGCCAGCACTTAAGCACCGTGCCACTCGGCTGGCCCTTTACAGTGCCTCGGTGGAGGTAGGGGGAGAACAGAGGGATAGGACCAGTGAGGGGACACACAGAGAGTTCAGATCACTGAAACTGTGTAACTAAGAGCTGAAATTTTATCTGGAAAAGGTTGGGGAGACTTGAGGGACTTTTTTATTGAGGGAGAAAGGTTGGGGGTGTGGAAAAAATGAGTGCTCTTGAAACCATGAAGCCAACAAAGCATAGAAAACATTGTCTTTGACCTCAAGGAGCTAACTGTTTGCTATAGAAAATAGACATGTAAATTGATGGGGGAGGGAGAGTGATAGATACTATGACCATCCTGGGATGTAAGAGTTGGAAGATCTGCAAAGCCTTCCTAAAGAAAGTGATGACCTGATGCCTGACCTGTGTCTAAAAGAGAAATAAGAGCTCTTCATGCAAAGACCAAGGGAAAGGGGATGCTGCGCAGAGGAAACAGTGGGAACAAAGGCAAAGAAGGAATAAAAACATGAAGATTACAAGTCATTTATCACTTTCTCCCAGCTCATGGAATGCATTTTCATTTTATTAACAGCATCTTCTGAAAAGCAAGTTTTTAATTTTTCTGAAATTTAATTTATCAAATTGTGTCCTAAGGCAACTTTGTCTAACCCAAGTCACGATTTTATCCTATATATTTTCTGGTATTATTTTTATAGCTTTAGCTCTTACATTTAGGTCTGTGCTCTGTTTAGAGTTAATTTTGTATATGGTGTGAAACAAAATTTATTTTTCCATACGATATTCAAGTGTTCCAGCAGGATTTGTTGAAAGGAACTAACATTTTCCCATTTAATTACCTTGGCACTTCTGTTGAAAAATCAATTAACAGCATATTTATGGGTCTATTTCCAGACTTCTATTTTTGTTCAATTGATCTATATGTTTATAAGGCTAATATTATGTGGTCTTCATTATTGTAACTTCAGAGTAAGTCTTAAAATCAAGTAGTGTAATTCTTCCAACTTTATTCTTTCTCAAAATTGTTTTGGTCCTTTGCATTTCCATAAAATCTTTAAAATAAACATTATTTTCAACTAAAAAGCCTGGAATTTTTATTGGGATTTCATTGGATCTATAGATTGTTTGCGGCAAGATGATATCTTAATTATATTAAGGCCCTCATACTATGAACATAGCAGAGCTCTTCATTCATTTAAGCCTGCTTTAATTTCTCTCAGTATTGTTTTGCAATTTTTAGTGCACAGCTCACATATATGTTTTGTGGAATTTATGCCTAAGTATTTCATAATTTTGATGCTGTTATAAATAGGCTGTTTTCCAATTTCCAATTGTTATCAGTATAAAGAAATATGAAAATATGATAATTTTTGCATGTCAACTTTCTACAACCTTGCTAAACTGACTTATTAGATTTAGTAGCTATTTTTGGTAAACTCTGATAAAGAATATATAAAGATCTCATAGAACTCAGTAATAAGTGGACAAACAACCCAATTTTACAAAGGCAAAAGCCCTTAGACTGGGCTTTAATATAGGATCTGACATTGATATATTTGCATTATAGTATTATATGGACAACGGGATTTTTATGTACTATAATTTCCATCACAATAAGGATTCCATATGCAATTGCAGGAGTTTGTTACTAAAAGAGAGTTGCAGGCACTCCTTTTTCTGAGATTTTGTTAATCTGCCATTTTAGCAGCTGTAGTATATAAATAAATTTAGAAAAATATTAAACTGCATAATGTGACCCTCTGTGATCTACCTATCTCTCTAGCCTCTTTCTTCCCACTACCCTCAGCCCTAAATTCCCCATTTACAATCACAGCAAATACCAAACTGCTTGGATAGAATCACAGTCCCTTAATCTTAATTCTGAAATCCTAAAAGCTCTGAAAACTTAAAATTTTTTCATGACACGTTTGGCAGCAAAATCTAATCCAAACTGACAAGAGGTTCCTTATAGAATTTATTGATCCTATTCAGTAAATACTTCTATGTTTTGATGCAGAAATGTACTGCTTTTTATTGTGGGGTGCTACTCCAAATCTTGTATCAAGGGGAATTTATGTAATATATGGCATAAGCTTTCAAAAATTCAAAAATTGTAAATTTCAAAATACATTTGGCCTATTGGGTCTCACATAAGGGATTATGGACCGTACTTGTGGTCACTTAAACTCCCCATGATTCTTCTGAAGCAAATCCATCAAGGAATAATTTATCTACAATAAAGTCCATTAATTTGAAATGCACAGTTTGATGAGTTTTGAGAAATGTATACATTTGTGAACCATGGCCACAATCATATAAAGAACATCTCCATCAGTTCAAAAATCAAGAGAACAAGGAATCATAGATTCCAAGGAAGAGAATGTTCCAGGAGAGAATGGTAGACATTCATCCCTTTCCTCCCTCAATTGGTCATCTGTTCAACGAACACTGCTTGAATGCTCGCTATATGCTGGACAGTGCTAGGCTCTAAATCCACAGAAACTTTTCTATACCCTCTCCTGGATAGATGGTCATCTGCTTTCTTAACTCCAACTGCAACTTATTTTCCAATCCCTCTCAAACCTATGTCCCATTCCTATTTTCTGAGTCCCAGGTGCCTATTTCCAACTGCCCACAAGCTATATCTGCCTGTATTTCTTCAGTCACTCAAACTTTATATATGCATATAAATCTTGATAAATACAATACATATATAATTCATTTCCTGCTTGAATACATACCTTGTTTAACAGTTTTAGTCAACATCCATGGTTACCCATGGCTCTCATTGTCTCCCATTTCTCATATGTTTTTTGCTGTAGCCTCCCACTGGGTCTCCTTACGTACAATTCAACGTCGATACACCCACCATGACTAACAACCTAAAAATCACTTTGAGCACACCACTGTTCTGCTTAACACCTCCAACAGCTTTCCGATACCCAAACACACCAAACCTTTTGCTTTCCAGCAAATAGCCACCTGTGCTTGTCTTGTTTTCAAGTATTGGCAGCTGCTGCTGTTCTCCTGGTCTGGAAAGAACATACTCACTATCACATGGTCACATGGCAGATCCTATTACCTTCAAGACCCAAAGCAAATATTACTTCTGCAAAACCATGTGAAGCCCTCCTTCCCCTCACACACTGTCTTTTTCTTCATTACTGCATTGTAATGATTTGTTTATAAATTCTTCTTTTGTTCTAGATTGTATCTCAATCAGCTTTGTGCTTCCAACATCTGGTATAGAAATGAGTACAAAAAGCTAGTTTTAAAGGGCATGGTTATTTTTTTCTGATTTTGATGTGACTAGCTTCTATTAGGGGTTATTTGGGAATATGTCATTTTTATTGCAAATATAGTAGTTTAAAAAAAGATTTAGCCACTTCTTTAGCAGTGGTTTATCTCTCCCTCAGAGAAAACCAGAATGAGTTTTTCAATAAAATGATTGAAAAGGTACACTGAATGTTCAATTTAATTATTTCAATTCCTGCAAAAAAGGTCTTTTAGAGAGGCTGCCGTTTGGTAAAATGTGATTAAGTTCCAACACATTCTTAAAAATTGTAAATTAATTTATAAATTTCCATTCAAAGTTTAATCTGCTATTTTCACATAAGAAAACTCATAAGGTTGCTTCCTATTGACTTAGTATCTTTGAATCTAAAGTTTAAACCAGTATTTAATCTCTTTCTAGAAGCTCCCAGAGGTGCTTGGTACATATCAGTAAATGTTGTCCATGTTTATTGTTTTATTCCACAGTCAGTGTTCCAGACCTTAGCTTAAATTTCTAGTCATATTTCTCTCAATTTTTGTGTTTCTACCAGATCAAATCACTTCATATTCTTTTTTTTTTTTTTTTTGAGGGCAGTGTCACTGGCCCTCACATGTGGGCCCCGAATCGGGGACGCTGGCTTCCCAAGCCAGCTCTTAACCACTGCACCACTCGGTCGGCCCCACTTCATATTCTTTTAACATGGCCTGTCTTTTTCTGGCTTTTATGTGTTTGTTCCTGGGTAATTCCTTACCTTCCACTTCCTGTCTTCATCTTTAACCTCTTGCTTCTGTTTTCATTTTAACTGCCACTGCCTTCCTCAAACCCCTCCTGGTCCTTCCAACTGGATCTGGGCTTGCTCTTTTCTCATTGCCAAAGCTACAAAGTCGGACAATTAAGGTTGTGAATTCATCCTAGAAAAAGTGCCACATACCTCATTGCTGAATATCACTATGGTCACCTTTGAAATACTCCCCTTGGGAAGCTATGCACTGATGCTAGCACCTAGTCCACCTTTAAAAGTAATTTTGGAACTCTTTTTCTGGAATGGCCATCAGAACTGTTGTCATATTATCCTTGGCATCCTGAATGTCATCAAAATGTCTTCCTTTCCATATTTCCTTTTATCTTCAGGTAAAGAAAGAAGTCATTGGGGGCCAGATCAGGTGAGTAGGGAGGGTGTTCCAATACAGTTATTTGTTTACTAGCTAAAAACTCCCTCACAGACAGTGCCATGTGAGCTGGTGCATTGTCGTGATGCAAGAGCCATGAATTGTTGGCGAAAATTTCAGGTCTTCTAACTTTTCATGCAGCCTTTTCAGCACTTCCAAATAGTAAACTTGGTTAACTGTTTGTCCAGTTGGTACAAATTCATAGTGAATAATCCCTCTGATATCAAAAAAAGAAGGTTAGCAACATTGTTGCAACAAGTTTGTGAACTTCATTGTCAAACCTTGTATTCTTGGTGATACTTATGGAGACTTCTCATATTTCACTTTGTGTTGCAGTTATATATATTCTATTCAATCTCCCTTCTCAATAAACTGTTGGGGCAGTCTTATCATGTGCTGTTTGTCTCTGAGGCCCCACAATGCCAAGTACAATTTCTTTCTTTTTTTTTTTTTTTTTGAGGGCACTGTCACCAGCCCTCACATGTGGGATCCAAACAGGGGCCGCTGGCATCCCAAGCCAGTTCCCAACTAATGCACCACTTGGCCAGCCCCCAAGTACAATTTCTTAAACATAACAAGTATTTGTTTATTGAGTGAGTTCAAATTAAATTTTTTCTCTTCACTATCTATTGACAAAATAATTATAACAAGTTCACAATCAAAGTAAATGGTAGAGTCAGGATTTGAATATGGGCAGCTTATTGCATTTTATCCCCTCTACAACAGAGAGAATATGCATTGCAATGTTGTTGGTCCAACTATACAATTTAGCTCTAATCATTGAAACATAAAGATTGACCTACTAAGACTGAACATTTTCCCCTTGACTGTGTGTGAAAAAGATGATTTTATTCTTTCTGTGATATTAACTTCAAAAAGTGGGAACATGTACTTAATTAAGAGCATCCCTTTGATACATTTATTATGATATCATCAGATACTGGCAATCTGAATTCTTTCAAGAGCTATTCATACAGATGTATAGACAGTAGTATAATCACATTTATTATGTACTTTTGGACTGAGGTACCCAATTTGAAGACCTGGACTATTGAGCACTGTTTCAATGGCCCAAACGTGGATTTAGAGCTAAGAATGTGGGATTTGTAATAAGCCTGACTGAGAGCTCAGGGGTTTAGTTTGGGTCTTTGGCTTCAATAAGCTGCAAGAAGTAAGGGAGGTGTAAAACATCTTTTTAACCTCAGTGCTAGAACTTGAAAATTCAAAAAGAGAGTCTAAAAAGTAATGCTAACTTAATCTGTCCCCACATAAAGTAACCACCTGATCTAATAGAAAGCACTGTTGTATTGGTTTTTAGAATATGAGAAAGACCTGATGGAAGCAATGAGGCAACACTGAAAGTCCCTTCTGCAATTGGGGATATATTTTAACCTGTTTTTCCTTAATGGCTGAGTTGTTTCTAGGGGGCAGAAACAGCCAGAAGTCTCTTTTACAATGCCCTTTAATAGCTGTGTCCAAATGCTCCTGAATTACCTGCAATTCTTCCGTATTTGCAATTGAGTCTATTTTTTACCATTTGAAGCTCCAAGTTCTCCATCTTCTTGTTGGAGAACTCCATTTCAGCTCAGCAGTCCTCTGTTAAAAATATCTTAAGTAGGTTTTCTACTTTACAAACCAGTGTACAGTTTCCTTTCTCTAAAATATTTTGAGAATGTGGGGTTCTGGCAGGATATAGAAACTACAAATCAGATTAAATAATACCCACTGCCAAGTGATCAGACAGAAAAAGAACTGTACAGAAATGAAAACTACCCATGTTGGCCACTCTCCGTGGTGCATGTCGCTGCCGACTACGTGGTCCATTTCCAGGGGTGGTGAGCACTAGCTGCTTGGAGCAGCGTTGGCTCTCTGCTCCAGAGCAAGAAAGGTCACACTTCAGCAGCAAGTTTGCCCTCATGGTTGGTCTATGGGCACTTGCAAATAAAAGCAGGTCTAAGGTTTCATCAATCTGGCTAATTAAGCTTAGAAGAATATATTGAGGAATATTTTCTTTCTTCCTCTGTTGTTTTAGATGACACTATTTGGCTTTGCTCTTCCATTGACACTACCCCAATGCAAGCAAGAAGTTCTGCCAATGGAGTAGAAAATCCGCTTCTATTCTCTTGGCCAGTGTGTGCATTCTCATTGTGGAGAGGAGGGGCTTGGAGATTAAGAGCCTGGGCACTGGGGTCTACCAACTGGGTCTAAATACAAGTTCTGCTGTTTGCCAAATCTGAGGGTGTGATTCATCTTCTGATCCTCAATTTCCCCGTCTATACTACAAAGATGCTAATAAGAGTATAATGCATACCTTATGGTAGGGAGACTCACAAAGGCGATAAAATTGATTTACACTAAGAGTAGGCACTGGTTTAAGCTCCTTACATGTATGATACCATTTAGTTTTGTACTCCATGAGGCAGGCTCTATTATTAATCCTAATTCATTGGAGAAGAGTTTGGGTCACAGAGAGATAATGTGGCCATATGGGGAAGTCCCACAGTAGGTGTGTGCTAGCCAGGATTCCAGCCCACACAGGGTGCCTCTGCATGTGTGTTCTTCTTTACTATGCAAAACTGCTCTTCCACAGACATAGCCAAAGTGACTCCTGGTATCTTCAGAGCACATGGATACACGTGCACTTGATGCACTGTGAGCCATAAGGCCCAGGGCTGGCAAAGGCCTGCTGTTCATCACTGCCTGGGCAGGTCCTGGGTTGGACATTTGGAAGAAGGTAGAGCCCAGTGGCTAGAGTTGGACCTTTGCCACCTTGCTGAGTCTGCTCTGAGCTTTTCCTAGGAGCCTGAAGCGGGGATCAATTTTTTTCCCACTTTTCCTGGCCTAATGTTTTTGTACCTATCTGCCCACCATGCAATCCTTAAACATCATCAACCAAAGAAATAAAGGAATACTCCTGAGGCTGCTATTTAAGACCTTGTGGGTGGGGAGGCTCAAATAAAACCTGTCTTGTGTATTGGTGAGACATGTTTTTTTGGCTCACCTCATGTTTCAAGGTGCTCCACAGATAATGCTCTCATTGTGAAGTCTTTCCTGACCTCCTTGCCCCAGCTTGAGTGTTTATTCTTCTTATGATGTCTTCCTTATGCTGCTATGTATTAGGCATATTTGTGTACTTGTCTAAACCAAGCACAAGACTATAATCTTCTTGAGGACAAGGATTCATGTTATCTCCTGCAACATGTAGTGTATAACAAATAGGACGTCATGAATAAGTAGAAAAATGTAAAGCATCTATAAATCAAACCACTCTATGAACTAAGTCAAAATACAAATGACAGGGAGAAAATCTTTGCAACTTATACAACAAAGTGTTTGTTATCCATAACATACAAATAATGTCTGCAAATTAAATATAGAAGAAGAAAAATGATTCAAAGCATAGATAAGTGGCACAAACAGTGAATTTACAAAAAAGGAAATATAAATAAACATCGTCAATAACATATTAAAAAAATCCTAAACTTCACTAGAAATCAAGAAAATGTAGATGAAAATCACCCTGCCCCAAGTTTTTTAAACATATAGGCAAAAGCATAAAAAGAATTACTTCCAGGAAAAAAAAAAAAGAAAGAAAGAAAAAAAAAGAAAGAAAGAAAGAAAGGAAAAAAAAATAAAGAAAAGATACAGGGAGGTTTATGTACAGTGGGACATAGGAAGGAGACTAAAGGAGATTCAAATCACATATTTATGTGTAATTATGTGGAGTATATTTGTCTGCTAAGGCTACAATAATGAAGTACCACAAACTGGTTGGCTTAAACAATGGAAATGTATTTTCTCACAATTCTGGAGGTTAGAAGTATGAAATCAAAGTGTCGGCAGGATTGGTTTCTCCTTCAGCCTCTCTCTTTGGCCATCTCCTCTCTTTGTCTGCCTGTGGCCTTCCCTGCGTCCATGTCTGGGTCCTCATCTCTTCTTATAAGGCCATCAGTCATATTGCATTAGGGTCCACTCAAATGACCCCATTTTAACTTAATTACCCTTTGAAAGACTATCTTCAAATACAGTCATATTTTGAGACTTGGAAATAAGACTTCAACATATAAATTATCAGGAACACAATTCAGCCCATAACATAAAGATACACAATAGATATGGATAGATCAAGAGCTAGATAGATACTTGATTCAGCTATGTTTCAGAAGCAAACTAAGTAGGATAAGCTCCAAATTGCTAACAGTGTTTACCTTTAGGATTGGAATGGGATAAATAGCATTTACTTTTTACAATTTTAAAAGGTATAGAATTATGCAGGACTTGTTCCATTTTGAGTTTTCGAGGATTTCCAAATAATGACAACAGTAATAATACTATACTAGAAATATCACATAAAGTAAACATCACCATCAAAGGCAGAGACTGATTAAATGCTCAATACTGTTACTCATCCTGGAGGCACAAGAAAAAATTATGTTCCCAGATTCCCTTGAAGTTAGATGAGACTGTGAGACTGAGTTTTGGGCAAAGGAATGGGTGAGAAAAAGAAGCCACATCAAGGCTTGCCCTTAAAATATCTTCTACCATCTCTTTACTGTCTCTCTTCTTGGCAGCTTGTTAAATGCAGAGGATCCACTCTGCAGGAGTGGAGGCCACTCTCTGAAGTAGCAAAAGCACATGGTACAAGGAGCTGGGGTTCCTGAGTGTCTGGGTAGAGAGCTACTGAAGATGGCTACCTGAACTATATCTGGCTTTCTTTGTGTTAAGTCACTATGTTTTATGGTTATTTGTTCCAGCAACTGGCATTAATTACTGTGACAAATATATCACCAATACCAGCCCCTTTCTATAAAGTAAATTTAGTCCATGAGAATGAAAAATGTATATACCCTTTGAACCAGAAATTATCCTTCTAGAAAACAAACTTTGACAATTAAAATCACTAGTATACAATTGTGTGCTTCTAAAGATATGCTTGCAACAGGAAAAAAAAAGTCAATTATATTTTCACCCATAGGGAAATGGTTAAATAAATTATGACACATGAGTTATTAATAAACCCTGTGGAGACATTAAAAGAAATGATCTAGCTATGTGTACTGACCTAGAAAGATGCTTATGACATAAAGTTATTCACATAACAGACTTGGAGATAAATATAGCATGACTTGTTTTTATTAAAGTTGCATTTAAGGATGTGACAAACTTAAGGAAAAATTAGAAAGGATAATATATACAATTTTATTGTAAATAATTGTTATCTGTTAGGTGGATAGATTTCAAAACTAGCCTGATTTTTCACCTCTGTCTCATCCATATCCTTTGCAATACAACTTTGCAGTCCCTTCCATCAGGAGGAGGAGTCCATTTCCCTGTTCACCAGGCCTGAATTAATGGTGGGCTGCTTTGGACAATTGAAAATGGTGGAAACTACTGCATGCTAATTTCAAGCCCAGGACTCACGAGGCCTTGCATATACCCATTCTTTTTGTTTGTTTGTTTTATTTATTTATTTTTTTTTTAAAGATTTTATTGGGGAATTGGTGGAGGGGAACAGCGTTGGGGAATCGGGGAAGGGGAACAGACAAGTTGCCGTCTTCTTGTTCTTCAGTTTAGTTGCGGAGGATGTTGCTTCACTGTTGGTATCGTCATTGCGCTCTTCCCGGATGAGGCAGATCGGTCGCTGGCCTCTGGATGTCGCTCATCGCGGCTATTGGCAACTCACACTTGGCTGCCAGCCGCTCACGCTGCCTGCGGGCCACTCACTGTAGCCTATGGCAGCCCACTGCAGCAGGGGCTGCAGCCTACACCATCACCGGGGCTTGCACAGCCCAGCTCCAGGTGGAGCTGTTGTTAGCTGTAGAAGGCAGTGTCACTGGCCCTCATGTGGGATCCGAACCGGGGTCGCTGGCATCCCAAAACCAGCGCTTAACCAATGCGCCACTCAGCCGGCCCTGTTTGTTTGTTTTAGCTATGCCATCACCATGAGAGCAAGCTCAGGCCCGCATGCTGAAGAGACCAGCCAAGATAAGCAAAGCTGCCTAGAGATGTACTGTGTTTCCCCAAAAATAAGACCGGGTCTTATATTAATTTTTGCTTTGACAATCTTCATTTATTCATTTATTCATGTACAAAAATCTACATTTATTCAAATAGTCATGTCTGGCTGACAGTCTTAACTGGGGCTTATGTTTGGGATAGAGCTTACATTACGAGCATTCTGAAAAATCATGCTAGGGCTTATTTTCCAGTTAGGTCTTATTCTCGGGAAAACACGGTACAAGCAAACCCAGTGAGACCAGAGGGCTGCCTCGCCACCCTGCAGACTTATTTTTCTCTCCTTCCTTTTTTTCCATCCTTCCTTCCCTCCCTTCCTGTTGTCTTTCTTTTCTTTCTCTCTTTTTCAATAAATATAAGATTTCTTTCAAACACAAAACAAAAATTATTCCCCCCAAAAACGGCTTTTGGTAACAGTTTATTTTTACATTTTACCTGGTTCCATTGTTTGAAGTGGAAATATATATATATATATATTTCCCTTTTGTCGTCTGGTGCTGATTATACAGATACATGAAACATGTGCACATGTCTTCATTCTTGCCTGCAGCATACATGCTCAACTGACCCTCTGTCTCTAGATGTAAAGGTTTAAAGCTTTTTATCTGAGATTTGAAGGAACATTTTGGTGGGAATATCACACAATTTCATTGAGGTGCCCACTTTTTTACATGAGTGGTCTTCACTCAGATGAGAAATTATTATGAATAATAATACAAGAATACAAATGAATGACTGTTCCAAGGAATGTATCACATGGAACAAATCTATTTAGAAGAAAAAGGTTAATTTCATCAGAATGTGCTGAATAAAACTAAGAGAAAATCTGATGGTTTTACCTGTCGTATTAAACTGTAATAGTTCATTAAATAATATCTCAGAATTCCTTTAGGTGACAATTAGCAGATCCTTTCCCAGAGATAATGAGAACAACAAACAGAATTGAGCAAGATGTTGCTACACCTAAAACAGCCCTAGAGTGGAAAAGCAATATTAACTGTAAAATAGCCAAATTCAAAATCATTTAAAGTCAGATTTCAGTATGCTATTTTTCTTTTCAATAGATAGTATGGAATTACATTAAGACTCATTCTAATTATTCAAAACAGTGAAATAAGGATATTTTCTTTTGTACAGCAATGGGTTTGCTGAGCAGAAACCTTCATTTACTGCTACATTTCCTTGCCTCATTACATAATTGCTCCCTTGTATGCCAGTTATTTCATGGGTATTGAAGAATGCTGGGCTGCTGAGCTAATCCTTACTTTTACCACAGTGCTATGCTTGGAGTAAAATTCACAAATATTTTGAGTGAAGAAATGAACAAAGCTCCAAACCAGATAATTAAAATCACCTGATATGCTTACAAGGGAATTGGTTAAACATATAGCACACTCAGTTAATGTTTAACCTCATGAGTAATCAGGAAATGAACATTAAATCATCAGTAATACATCACTTTTCACCTATCACACACTGCAGTGAATTGTAAATTGCTACAACCTTTCTAGAAAGCAATTTGGCAAAATTCATCCAAAGCCCTAAAAGAGTTCATACCCTTTGTCGGTATAATAACACATCCAAGAATCTATGCTAAGAAAATTATCAGAGTTAGAAAGATTTTCATACAAGGGTATTAGTTGTAGCACTATTTATAATGGTAAAAATGGTAAGATTTCTGAAATCTTAAGTCTGAAAACAGAATTGTTGGCTAAATTATGCAACATTTATGTGATTAAATGCTGTGAAACCATTACTAATCACATGCTAGGAGAACATTTAATGGCATGTAGAAAGGTTCAAGTTAAGTTTTATATTTAGGTTTTGTGTGCATGTGTGTTTGTGAGAGAGAGACAGAGAGAGAGAGAGAGAGAGAGAGAGAGAGAGAGAGAGAGAGAGAGAGAGAGAGAGAGAGAGAGAGAGAGAGAGATTTACAAAATCCCCTCCTGGTATAGGCAAAAAAATGTACAGCTGTATAAAATATATGAACAGAAATATTTTTAATGCATGATGGAGCTTATGTAAAAGACAATTTTCTTTTTATAGAATTCAAGAATTGAATTTTACAGAAAGGACAAGAAAGAGAGAAATTTTGTAATAAGGAAGCACAAGCTTGGGAATAACCTAGAATGGGCTAGTAAGTTCTATGTGTAGAGGCTAGGAAATGAGCCACAGGGCTGAGTAGGGTAAAATTCAAATTGGAGAAGGTCACATAAGGAGAGAAATCACTAAAGGGCCACCCCACCCCACCCTCAATGGTAGATAGAAAAAAACACTCTCTAGAGGGGTGGTGGTGGGGTGTCTGTCTTGTGTTTGACTGAGTAAAGAAGACAAAAATGGGAGAAAAAAATCCTTGATGGAAGGTATAAACTTTGTTGATATTTACCTGGGTTGAGGCCTAAATTTACATAACAAGTCTCCAAATTCCCAAGATAGAAACTTAGTTGAAGTGTTATATGTTGGTAATGACCTTCGAAATCAATGTTCTATTTGCCTCCTTTTCATCCAGTAGTGAGGGAGGGTTTCCTATCCTAGGGATATAAGGGTGGATGAACACAGGATACCCAACACTGGACAGAGAAGATTGATAACAATTTATTAGTCACATATACTCACAGCCCGGGGGAGGAGGACACTGTCATTCATGGTCACAAAGGGGTTGAACTTGAAACACAGTGAACAAACTGGAGCTGTGAGAGGCAGTCTTGATAGCTTGAGAGGCTGATGTGACCCCTGTTTCCTGTGAGAGGATGTGATTTTCTTGTTTGAATAATTCTGTAGGCTGGCAGAGGAACTGATGCCTTGCTACATAGGGATAAGCAGGCAGTGTGTTTGGTCTCCATGACAGGTAAGGTTGTTTGGATAGGGCACCTTACCCAAAGCAGTAGAATGAAGAAGGAGAGTTTCAGTTAGGCCATTTGATGCCCTCTAGGTTTTAGATGTCAAGGCAGCACATTATGCTGAATCATAATCTCAGGGCTTAACCACACCCAGAAGGAGCAAAAGCAAATTCTCTCGAGAAATGAACTTAAAAACCAGGCTGACATTCCAGGAAGTATCTCTAGACACAGGAGAAACCAAACTGTCAGGGTGACAGTCACACTAAACAAAAAACTATTATATTAGATCTTTAATTACTAGATGTTAGAAATAGCTGATAAAAAAATATCAAACCTTATGTTTAACATGTCTTAAAGAAAGATAGCATAGAAGTATGACAAAAGAAAAGAAGACTACTAAAATTGACCAGTGAGATTTGATAAAGTAGAGATTCTAGAAATGAAATTAGAAGCTGAATAAACTGATTAAATAGTAAATTAGAAATAGTTATAGAAAGAATTAATAAAGTGGAAGAGTTATCTCAAAAAATGAGAGATTAGGAGACATGTATATAGAGGGAAACACTCCAATAAGTGTCTAGCCAGTGTTTCAGGATATAACAGAAAGAATGAGGGAGAAGTAATATTTTAATGTATAAATGTTGAAAGACAATGAATTTTAGATTCAGAAAGTCCAATGAACCACAAAGAAGAACAAAGAAAGAATTAAAAAACCAAAAGGGCAAGCGCTTAACCTAAGCCAGACAGAATTTTGAACAATTTATATATTATGCTAACTCCTTTTATCATCACAACATATGTGGTAATCGAGGCTCAGAAACCTGAAATAACATGCCCAAGTTTTCATAGCTAGCAAAGTAGGGGCAACCTGACTCCTGAGTTCATGCTCTTAACCACTATATGGTATTGCCTCTTGAAAAGAGGCTCAAGGAGGTATATCTTAATGAAATGGCAAAACACCAAAAACAGATGACCTACAAAGGCAAGATAATTAAACAGATAGCTGGCTTCTCAACTGTAATAGAAGCCAAAAGTGCTTGAACAAAATAACCCTTACTCTTGAATTATCTTTTAAGAGTGAAGGTAAAACGATGACATTTCTGGCCAATAAAAATTAAGAAAATTTATTAGTAACAGGCACACACGAAAAAGAAAAACACAAACCCCAAAAACATATACTTCAAGTAGAAAGAGGAGAGGTGATGAAATGAAAGATAGCATATTTCTAAATTAGCAAAGGGAAAACATGGCATGAGGGCAGAAGCCACAAAAAAACTCAATAACTCTAAAATAACCACATGAAAAAAATTAAAAGACAACACAAGTATTCATCTAGAAATTATGGGATGTCAATAAAAACAAAAAGATAGGCAATAAAGTAAAATACAACAGATAATAGCTAAAACAGAAGGACACAGAAAGATTAAAGGATGGAAAAATATGTATCAGGCAAATCTAAGAATGCCAAAAAGTTGTTTGTTCTCAGATCTGTTCTCTTGCTCTGCCTTTTATCACATGGATCACTTTTCCCAAGTTCCCTTGGCCTCAGACTTTGTGTAGTTTGGGCCAATGAGAAGCTATGACAAAAAAGGAGAAGGCAGAAGGAAGAGTGAAGACAGTTATTTCTCTTTTTCTTAAAGATTTTTATTAAAAATATAATTAATATACAATATTATATTAGTTTCAGGGGTACAGCATAGTTATTTAACATTTATATACCTAAAGAAGTGATCAGCATGATAATTACAGCAACCATCTGACATCATACCACACTATCACAATATTATCAACTCTATTCCCTATGCTGTACATTACATCCCCATGACTTATTTGCTTTATGCCTGGAAATTTGGACCTCTTATTCCCCTTCCTCTTTTCCTCCCTTTTTAAATTTATCAGTTACACTGGCATACAATATCATTTTATATTAATTTCAGGTTTACAGAATAGTCGTTAGACATTTATATAATTTAAGAAATGATACCCCTGACTAATCTTGTACCCACCTAGCACTATACATAGTTATTATGATATGATTGACTAGATTCCCTATGCTTTACTTTTAAATCCCCATGACAATTTTGTAACTATCAATTTGTACTTTTTAATCCCTTCACCTTTTTCATCTTGCTCCCCAATCCCCTCCCTCTGTCACCCCAACAAATCTAGTGTGTTTATGCTATACTTACATCCTCATAACTACTTTGTAACAACCAATTTGTACTTCTTATTCCCTATCCGTTGTTTCACACACACCACCAACCCCCCTCTCACCTGGCAACCATCAAAATGTTCTCTGTATCTGTGAGTTTGTTTCTGTGTTGTTTGTTAATTTTGTTCTTAGATTCCACATATAAGTGAAATCACATTGCATCTGCCTTTCTCTGTCTGACACTCAACTCAGCGCAACACCCTCCAGATCCATCCATGCCACTACAGTTAGCAAGAACCCCTTCTGTTCCATGGCCAAGCAATATTCCATTGTATATAGGTACCATCTTGTCTTTATCCATTCTTCCACCCATGGACTCCCAGGCTGTTTCCACATGTTGGCCATTGTAATGAACTGTAATGAATGCTGCAATGAACATATGGATGCACACATCCCCTCAAAGTAGTGTTTTCGGTTTCTTAGGATAAATATCCTGAAGTGGGATTACTGGGTCCTTCATTATCTGTTCTTTTTTTTTTTAATTAGTTACGGATGTACAAAACAATGCAATAGTTATTCTTTTCACCCCTTAAAAAGTGACTCTCCCCACCTTCCTCCCCTGACCCCCACCCCGATATCATACATATCTATTACAATTCTATTGACTCCATCCCCACACTATACTCCACATCCCATAATTATATATGTGTTAAATTATAGTTAACATCTAATATTACTCAGTGGCAGCTTCAGATGTACAGTGCAGTGGCCAGGCCTCTACACCATCCATAAAGTGGTCTCCCTAGCAAGACATGAGTCCATCTGGTCCCCTAAAAAAATATTTACAACATTATTGATTGTATTCCCTAAACTGTCTCTTCTATCCCTGCCTTAATTTTGTAGTTACCAGTTTATGTTGCCTTGTCCTTTCCCCTTCTCCCTCATGCCCACCCCTGTCCCATCCATCTAGCAATCATCAGATTTTCCTTTGTGTCTCTAAGACTATTTCTGTTTACATTGCTCGTTTATTCAGTTCTTTAGATTCCTCATATAAGTGAGATCATGTGTTCCTATGGCCTTTGTTTTAAAGTCTATTTAGTCTGGTATAAGTATTGCTACCCCAGCTTTTGTTTTTTTTCATTTCCATTTTTATGAAATATCTTTTTCTATCCTTTCAGTCTATATGTGCCTTTCAATCTGAAGTGAGTTTCTTGTAGGCAGATATGTAAGGGTTTTGTTTTCTTAACAATTCAGCCTTCCTATGTCTTTTGATTGGAGCATTTAATCCTTTTACGTTGAAAGTAATTGTTAGGGCCGGCCGAGTGGCGCGGTGGTTAAGCGCTGGCCTCGGAAGCCAGCAGCCCCGGTTCGGTCCCACATATGAAGGCCAGTGACACTGCCCTAAAAAAAAAAAAAAAAGAAAAGAAAGTAATTGTTGAGAGATATGTAGCTATTGCCATTTTATTATTCATAATTTTGATATTTTTTTCCATCTTACACAAGTCCCCCTAAGGTTCCTTGTAATACTGGCGGTGATGCACTCCTTTAGCTTTTTCCTGTCTGAGAAGCTCATTATCTGTTCTTCGATTTTAAATGATAGCTTTGCTGAGTAGACTAATCTTGGTTGTAGGTCCTTTCTTTTCATCCTGTTGAATAGTTTGTGCCAGTCCCTTCTGTGCTGGTCTGTGAAGCTTCTGTTGAGAAATCAACTGACAATCTTATGGGAGCTCCCTTATAAGTTATTAGTTGCAATTCTCTTGTTGCTTTTATGATTCTCTCTTTGTCTTTAACTTTTGCATTTGAATTATAATGTTAGGTGTAGGTCTGTTTGGGTTCATCTTGTTTGAAACCCTCTGTGCTTTCTGGGCTTTTTTTGTCTATTTCCTTGGCCAGGTTAGAAAAGTTTTCAGTCATTATTTCTTCAAATAGGTTCTCAATACCTTGCTTTCTTTGTTCTGCTTCTGGCACCTCTATGATGCAAATGTTGTTAAGCTTGATGTTGTCCCAGAGGTCTTTTAAACTATCCTCATTTTTGGGGGGGTGCGGAGATTCTTTTTTCTTTTTACTGTTCCAATTGGGTGTTTTCTGCCACCTTCACTTCCAAATCACTGATTCAGTCCTCTGTTTTATCTAGTCTGCTGGTGATTTCTTCTAGTGCATTCTTCATTTCAGTTATTGTAGTCTTCACTTCTGAATAGTTGTTTTTTATGGTTTCTATGTTTTCTTTTATTTTTGTTATGCTTGTTTTTTCTTTGTTGAAGTTCTCACTGAGTTCTTCGAGCATCCTTATAACTCTTGCTTTGAACTCTCTGTTTAGTAGGTAGCTTGCCTTTATTTTATTTAGTATTTTTCTGAATTTTTCTCTTGATCTTTCATTTAGGACACATTTCTCTGTTTCTGCATTCTGGCTGCCTCTCTGTGTTTGTATCTATGTATTAGATAGATCAGCTATGTCTCCCAGTCTTGGCCAGGTGGCCTTATGTAGTTGGTGTCCTGTGGGGCCCACTGGCACAAACTCCCTGGTCATCTGAGCTGGGTGCTCCAGAAGTACCCCTTGTGTGGGTTGCATGTGCCCTCCTGTTATAGCTGAGCCTTGGTTACTATTGCCATACAGTGGGTAGGATTGACCCTCAGGCTAACTAGTTGTGGGGTTTTGCCACCCACAGTTTATAGGCTGCTGTTTGGGAGGCTTATCCCACTGAGTGGAATTCACCCAAACCAGCTTTGGTGCCTGTTGAGACCATCCTTTGTGTGTGCCACTTGTGTGTGCCATTAATTGGGTGGTACTCTGTTGTGGTCTGAAGCCAACCTCCGAGTATAATCACTCTGGAGCCTCTTGGGAGGGGCTCTGGTGCAGGCCCACGTCAGCCACAGCCTGTGATTGGCCGGGGGCTATCTGGTAGGAATTACAAAGTGATCCACAGTTGTTTGCAGCCTGTGCTAATCTTGGAGGCATGTGGGAGAGACCATGCTGTGAATTAGGGACTGCTGCCACCAACACCAGGCCTAGGGTAACCCCGCAAAAAGCCAGGACACCTGGAGGCCTGCTGCCACCTGCCAACTCCCTTAAGGTTCTGCCACTGATAAAGCTTCATGTTGGTGTGTGAGTTGGGTAAGGCAATGTCTCAGGGAGTCACTAGAGTGGGAAAAGTTGTGGTCACCAGGTTAATGTAGATTCTGGTTTGGTGCCAGTGGCTGATCCTGGAGCAACTCAGCAAAAGTCTCAGAGCACACTGAGGTCAGGCATTGCCTTCCCCGGGGCCTGTGGATTCTGATAGTTTTCTAAGAAAGAGTACAATTTGGAAAGGGTTAGCCGCTCATGAAGAAAGTATCTCCAGTGGTGTGCAAGTTGGATGGGGCAGGGTCCAGTGGTGTGCAAGTTGGATGGGGCAGGGTCCCAAGTTAGCAAGGAAGAGCATTGGAGCTCATTAGGCCACTCAGATTCAGATTTGGCTTGTGGGGGCGGGCTCAACATAGAAAATAAAATATGGTGCCTGCCTGCCGCTGCACTGAGCAGGACCCCTCACTGGAAAAATGCCGACTGTCCTCCAGTCCTCCCCCTGAGACTACACACCTCAGTCTGTGGCCACATATGTCTCTGAGGCCCCCCAAATCACCATCCTTTCACTGGAGACCAAGGTGAGTGCCTGGGAGTGAGTGAGTCTGTGTGAGGGCTGTTAAAGAAGACATCTGCGTTTCCCACAGCCTTCCATCACACCTAAATGGTTCAAATCCCCACTGTTTTTCACAGCCAGGTGATATGGGCTCTTCTCAACCTGGCACCAGTATTCCAGGCTAGGGAGCCTGGTGTGGGAAGCTGGGGTTCCTCACTCCTCTGAGGGAAACCTCTGTTGCAGAAATATCCCTTCTGATTCTCAACTGCCCCAGGGAGGTTTGGGGCCTGTTCCAGGTCTCTGCCCATCTTACCAGTCTTGACATGGCTCCTTCTTTATAATTTTAGTTATAGAACTTGTGTTTGGCTAGACTTCAGATGGTTCTCCAAGTTGATTGTTCTATAATTTAGCTGTAATTTTAATGTGTTCATGGAAGGACACAGGCACAGTGTTTATCTGCTTCGCCATCTTGGATCTCTTTACAACATTCCACGGGTGTTGTTGCAGCTTCTCTGCAGCTCCAATTCCTTTGGAAAGCCCCTCCCTTTGTATTTGCAGCTCCTAATGGGCAGTTTCTGCATTGATCCTAGCTCCTAACTAATACAAACTTCTGGGCTCTTAAATACCACCTTCTCCAATTATTTTTCCAGTTTTAAGAATGGTGTAACATCCTCCAGCTGCTGCTAACCTCTAAGTTGTCTCACTGGCCCCTCTTTGCCTCCCAGTGCAATGAATTCTTGGTATTACATCTCTTTTGGTTTAAATGCAATATTTTTATTGTTGTTTGCTTGTAAAAAAACAAGTGAGAATAGCTATATTAATGCCTGTGGGGGGAAAAGAACTTTAAGTCCAGAAATGATTACCAGTGCTAGTCACTATATTTGATAAATTGACTAGAAATATAATAATTATATTTGTATGCACCTAATAAAGTACTATTAAATAATATAAAAATCAAGGGAATTTCAAGGAAAATTTGCAAATCAACTATTATAGTGGAAAATTTTAACAGTCTTCTTTTACACTTCACTCAAACAAAAAATTAGGATATCAAGGATTTAAACAACATAAGTAACAAGCTTGAATAAATGAATATTTATAGACTGAACCATGAAGAACAATTATACAATTTGAGCACATTATATTATTCTATAAATAATGTTTTCGTAAGTTTCATGAATTTTCTAATTTTTTTACTCATTATTACATACATTTGAAAATTAAGAAAATACACTTTAAGCCATAGATTAAAGAAAAAATTGCAGTTGAAGTTAGAAAATATATAGAGGTTGTATATTTTAAAGTTTGTGAGAAGTAATTAAAGTAGTCCTTAAATAAAAAATTACAATTGTGATTGCCTATATTAGCAAAGTAAGAGAGTTAAAGTTTAATTAGTCAAGCAGTTAGAAGAAAGTAGAAAATGAGAAACCCAAAGAAAGAGGAAGGATAGAAATACTGACACAAGCAGAAAATTCATGAAACAGACAACAAAAGTAAAAATAGGGACATATCAATAAAACCAAAAAGTATTTTAGAAGACATTAGTCTCTGGAAAGACTGATCAGGAGGAAGATAAAGTAACAAATAAAAAAAGGGGACATAACTATATTATAAGACTATTAGATAATATGATATTATAAGACTATTAAGAACAACATTAATTTTGAAAACTTAAGGTAAAATTAATACATTTGAAAAATATAAATTTCCAAAAATGAATTAAAATAAATTATAAACCTAAAGTCTTATAATGATTTAAGAAATTGAACCAATATTTTGAAATATTTCCTTCAAAATAAACCCAGATTTCTTTATAGATATGATCAACCAAACATTTATAAATCAGAAAACTGAAACTTACACAAATTTATTCAGAGAATAAAAAAATATACACACTTCCCAACTCTGATTTAATGAGATTAGTGTGAGTTAATATAATTATGGTGTTGAGGCTTATGTCTGTTGTATATTAAACATCAATCATACAAACATTTGTTAAATAAAAAAATTATATAATTTCAGTTCCCAAGTAAAAAAGGACACTATTAATAAATCTTCCTTTCCAAACATAAAAACAAAACCTGCCAAAACCAAACCAAATTGTATTTAGAAATGTGAAAAAACAAAACAAATTATACATAATGACCAAGTTGGGCTTATTCCAAATATATTTCAGATATATAAAGTTGTTTAATATAAGAAAATCTAGTTATGTAGACATCATATTAATTGATTAAAGCAGGGCCTTCAAACTCTTTCTGTAAAGGGGTAGATAGTAAATAATTAAGCTTTGTGAGTTGTATGGTCTGTGCCCCAGCTTCTCTATTCTGTGTTGCTATATAAAAGCATCCATAGGCAATACATAAATGAATGGACATGGTTGTGTTCCAATAATACTTTATGTTTAAAAATAGGTCAGGTTTGTCCCACAGTCTGTAGTTTACCAGAGTAAAAGATAATGACTATATTTTTATATATTTCCATAGATGCTATAAATGCAAAAAAGCATTTGATAAAATTGCACACCTATTCATAATAAACACCCTTGAAAATTTGAACAAAGGAAATTTCCTTAACCTGATAAGAAAACTAGCAGTAGGCATCATATTCAATGGGGAATTCACAATTATTGTTTTAAAAATGAGAACAAGACAAAGATTCTAACATCATTTATATTCAACATTTTAAAAGAGATTTTAAAAAGTGCCATAAGACATGAAAAATAAAATGCATAAGGATTGCTAAGAAAGAATTGAAACTGTCATTCACATATGGTATATTTTCTACATAAAGACTTCAAAATAATACAAAGTAATTTGTAACTGTAATTTTATTGTTAATAATTGGTTTGTAATTTTAATTTCTACTTTAACATTTCCAAAGGATTGTTTGTAAGCACTGTCTTTTTCTCTCAACTTATAGTTTGCTCTCATTTCACAGCTTTACTGCCCATTCAAATAATTTTGGAATTAAATGGAAATATGAAATTTTGTTGACCACACCTACATTTTTGTAAATAGTCCATGGACTTTTGAAAACAAAATATAATATTTTGAGAGTACAACATTAAATACAGACATTAACCACAAGGCCACTGCTTTTATTTTTATCTGACAAAGGCCAAGAGAAGCATACTAAAGTCTCCCATAAAGTTTATATTTCAGGTTCTTCTTCTAAGACAACTGTCTTGTATACTGTGGTGATATTTTATTTAGTATATAGTATATGTTGTACATAACTGTTATGTGTTTTTTAATGCCTATATACCCCTTTTTGCTTTAACACTCTATTCCATGAATTATAATCTACCTGAAATTGATAATGGCATTACCTCCCTTTTTTGTTTACATGTTTTTGTTTTTTGAGTCATTTGTCTAAGGATCTCTGAAAGATAGCATACACTAATTTTTTGTCTTTCAATAAAAATGATACAACTGATGTCAATTATTATCTCCTGTTGCCTTATATTTTCTGATTTTGTTCACAAAAATTTCTTTTGTCTTGTTTACAGAGTGTGCTCTGTTTAACTTTTATCATCTTTTTGGTTTCTGTAGAAGCTTCATGCTCTATTTTTTTTTTTAATGTTTTTTTTTTTTTTTTTGAGGGCAGTGTCCCTGGCCCTCATATGTGGGACCCGAACCGGGGCCGCTGGCTTTCCAAACCAGCACTTAACCACCTGCACCACTCGGCCGGCCCACATGCTCTATTTTTAATTCTACTTGTGGTTACCTTTATGTTTATCAAAATGCATTTCTTAGATTTTATTTTCCTAAAAAAGCCAATTGAATAGTAAAAAGAATCTTTTGACTTCTCTATGAAACTTGAAGTTTGCATACCTTTTTTACCCACTTTATCACTTCTCAGCATTATATAGGACCATATAATTGTACTTCAGTTAGGTTGTTTTATAATACATGTATTTCTTTGGAGAAAAGTTTAGATGTTTACTTTCAATTACAACCATTTATATAAGAATTATCTTCAGATTCACTACTAGCCATGTTACACCACAGACCTCTTTCTTGAGATTTTCACTCTGATTATCACATGGAGCACATATTCAAATACTTTTCTTTCAGGGATATCCTGTAGATGGCACATATTTTGAACATTTGCTCATCTTAGAATTTTTTTTTTTGTTTTAATTCAGAAAAATTAATTTATTATTCAAAATTCTTAGTTCTCAACCTGTTATCTGAAAATTCTGCCAACATTGTTCTATGATCTCCTGGCATTTAGTGTTGCACTGAGAAATATAAGGATAATTATGTTCCCCCTTAACTTTTCATTATGGTTACTTGATCTTCTTTTAATCCTTGGAATTAAAAATAACCTGATATCTGGATAAGACCAAGTGAAGAGAACTTTAGATAAAATTGTCTTGAAAATTTGCCGTTATAATCTGCATATTTTTTAGGACATTTTCTTCAATTATATCTTTCATTATAGCTTCCATATCTACTGTTAGAGTTTGCTTTTTGTTGTAATTGTTACTTGAATTTCTTTTAAATTACAACTATACTTATTTTATGTTCTCATTTTTATTTTCTTTATTATTACTTCATATTGTCTTTTTTCCATCCTGGATTCTTAGAGAAATTCCCAAGTGTGTCTTCCACCTTAATGATTTTCTGCAATGCTAATTCTACTGCCTACTGCCCAACTGAATATTTTCATTCTGTTCTTATAATTTTAGTTTTCTTTTAGTCCTTCCTTTTCATACGTCTTTGATTTCATTTGGCTGTGTTTGCACATTGACTCTAGTTCATTTAACCCAGTCTGCTATAGATTTTTGCTTCTGTTTTAGAGAGGCTGCTGCTGCTTGTATCATATTGAGCAGGTCAAACTTTTTCTAAATTATTCTTCTGAGTTCTTTAATAAATGAATAGACATGTTCTTCTTCTAAGTTTATAGAACCATATTTTCTTTCTCTTATTTTATCGTACTTTAAATAGGTGATTTTTTTCCAATTTTCACATGCCTGAAAACAAAAATAATTATAAGTTTCCTCTATAAATGAATTATCAACAAAGAATTCAAATATTTCTTGGCTTAATTCATTGCTACAGAGATGTCAAATCCTATTTTCAGATTTTTTAGCTATAAAGGGGAGTTTATATACCTACTACTATATCTATTAGTACCACATACTTTTATTACTATTTCTATTTCTTCTTCTAATGCTAAGACTACTATTTAATAGACTCATAATGTACCAGACATTATGCTACACAGTTCATGCATACATTCCTTATTTACATCCTCAAACATGTGTTGCTGCTAAAAGTATTTATCTGCAATATTGATAATAAAATAGAGATCTATGTGGCAGGTTACTATTTCTGAATTACTATTATTTTTCTCTTTTTTATTTCCATGTTACCTAGCCCCCAATTCAAGGTGATTGAGTTTGTTGAATCATGTAGATGTACTGCCAGAATTGAAATAGGGGAGCCTGAAATTCTCTGGAATTTGGTTCCAATAACCTGAACTAATTAAACACAATTACCCTGAAGGTAAAAACATCAAAATAGAGAGGAATGGAAAGATTTGTTCAGTAACTAGAAAAAGATTTTCCTGGGACGGGAAATGAAAAAAAGAGATAAGAAGAAAATAAAGGAAGGAAACTAGGGGAATAAGTTCTCTTGATTAGCATCTTGTAAAGTTGGCAAGATCCCAAAGAGGAAATGGCTAAGTGAAGTGTCCATGCAGATGGTCCACAGAGAGCTCTATAGGGTTTCCTTTGTCCTATTACTGTGCCAATGCAGCAGGTCAGTTCTGGGGTCTTAAGGCATGGAACAGATGTTAGAAGAAAGCCACAAACCCGAAGCTGCCACGCAGACAGGAGGCAGGGATCTTAACTACAGTGCCTCAGGATTAAGAAACATTTCCGCCTACTCCCTGTTTAGCTCTCTAACCTTCTGACACCAGGACTCTCTTTTTCAGCCTCTGCCTGTAGCTCTTCACTTGAGAAAGTGCTCCCTCCATGATGGTGCAATACCTTCACCTGGGTTCTCCCTGCCTCCGTATTTCTGAAATGGTTCCCCTTCCCCGTGGTCATTGAACACATCAGAGAGCTGGGGGTGGTAGCACTGGTAAAGAATACAATAACAGTATTTTCTTTCCCAGTTTGGGGTTTCGTTTGGACATCCGTCTCTGTGCCAGTGACAGAAGAACCATTTTAACCTCAAGATCTCAGTGTCCAGGTCTTAAGTAATGAGCTTGAACTAATTGATATCCACTTAGCTTCAATCATGTAGTCTGCCAAAAGCTGATTACCTGCCTTATATTAAAAAAAAAAAATTGAGATAAAATTCACAAATAAAATTAACCCTTTTAAAGCGAACAGTTTGGAGGCATTTAGTACATTCACATTGTTGCAACCATCACCTCAATCTCGTTGCAAAACATTTTCATCAACCCAAAATAGAGCCCTTTCCTATTAAGCAGTTTCTTCCATTCTCCCTTTCTTCAAGCTCCTGACAACTACCAGTCTGCATGTGGATTTATGCTTCTTGCTTTTTTTTATGTATTTCAGATAAATGGAATTATACAATCTGTGATTTTTTATGTCTGGCCTCTTTTACTTAGCATAATATTTTGGAGGTTCATCAATGTTTTTGCGTATATAAGAATGCCATCCTTTTTATGGATGAATAATATTCCACTTTATGTATATATCATAATTTGTTTATCCATTTATCCCTCAATGGATGTTGGGCTGTTTCTACCCTTGGGTTATTGTGAATAGTGCTGCTATGAACACAGGTGTACATGTATTAGTTTGAGTCCTTGTTTTCAATTATTTTCGTTATTTAGTTGGGAGAAGAACTGGGGGTTATATGTTAATTCTATGTTTACTTTTGAGGAACAGCCAAATTGTCTTCCACAGTGACAGCAATATTTTACATTTCTACCAGCAGTACATGATGGTGCCAATTTCTCCACATCCTTGCCAACATTTGTTATTTTCCATTAAAAAAATCAGACACCCTAGTGGGAGTGAATTGATACTTCATTGTGGTTTTGATTTACATTTTCCTAGTGACTAATGATGTTGAACATCTTTTCATGTGCTTGTTGGCCATTTGTGTATCTTCTTTGGAGAAACATCTATTCAAGTCATTTCCCCCCAACCCTTTTTTTTTTTTTTTGAGGGCAGTGTCACTGGCCCTCATATGTGGGACCCGAACTGGGCTGCTGGCTTCCCAAGCCAGCACTTAACCAGCACTTAACCACTACGCCACTTGGCTGACCCATTTCCCCATTTTTTAATTGGGTTATATCCCTTTATGTTGTAGAGAGGTAGAAGTTCTTTATATATTTTGGATATTAGACCCTTATCAGATATATGATTCTCACTCTGTAGGTCAACTTTGCTTTTCATGATAATGTCCTTTGACATACAAAGTTTTGCTTTATAATTTTGAGGAAGTCTAATTTATTTTTCCTTTTGTGCTCATGCTTTCATTGCCATACCCAGCCTGTGTCATTTTTTAACCCTAGAAATGATGCTGTCGCTCTGTCTCTTTAAGTTAAATTTCCTAAAAGTATTCCCTGTTTGAACTAAGTGATCTGTATTTTGCATTAAAGGTAATGGAATTTCTGTTTCCCTTTGGTGAAAACACTTATTTTCAGTGACAAACCTGAAAACAGGTGTCTCATTCTATAGTTTAATGACTCCTAGTTAACACATTACACATGACCTTTGGAAGCCATAAATTAGAAATTACCACTTACTCACTTCATTTCCACTATCATATAGGCTTTGCTCTGCTGATATATACAATGTAGTATGGAATATCAAACAGAAAACACATTATTCTGCCTGGAAAAGTGAAGACTTCCATGCAGCAGAACACGAATTAAGGACAAAATATTTGGCAATGTGGACAAAGTTTGGAAGGAGAGATGAAGATCTTCATCTTATTTGAGTGCAGACTTGATGCAAACAATGAGTGTCTTTTCTCTTCAATATGTATGATTCTTTCCAACTTTGTTTTTCTGGAATGATGTAAGATTCTCACTCATTATGAATGAGAATGAGCAATTCCAGGGACCACCCGAATAAAAGGAAATGTGCAGTAGCATTGACTTCCATTTCACTCATTTAACAACTATGTACTGTGTTCTACTGTGTCCCAGACATGGCTCCACGTGCTGGGGATGCTACGGGTTACAGTACAGATGAGCTCCCTTTTGTTACGGAGCTTGTATCTAGTCTGGGAGACCTACAATAATCAACTAACAATGACATACAGTAATTTCAGATAGTGGTAAGTAAAGAAAATAGAACTTGCTAATGTCATGTGAAAGGGCTACATTTTAATAATGTGGCCAAAAAAGCCCTCTACGAAGACGTGATACTTGAGCTGAGATTTGGGTAACCCAAAGGAGCCAGGCATGAGGATTTGAGAGTAATGCAGGGCTCAATTGAGGGGTCAATGCAGAGACTGTAATTTGGGAGAGAGCTAGAGAAATTTAAAGAAATGCAAGGAAGCTGTGTACTGGAGCCAGCAGTGTGGGTGGGCGAATACCCGGACTTGAGGTTGATTAGGTGGATGAGGTTGGAATTCCTGGAACCTTGCACTCCCTGTTAGGGAGCAGGCCTGGCTGTAGTGACACGCCTGCTCCATTGGCAGCAGCGGCTGAGAGTGGAGCAGAAGCCTGCAGTGGCTGAGGCAGACAAGTCCAAGGGCACCTGAAGTGATGGTAGGAGCAGTCAGTCATCAGGTCCTCTTGGGGAAGGGAGATGCCTTGATTGTACATGTCCACCAGGAGAGAAGGGTTTCAAGCAGATACTCAGGGTGCCCAGCCAAGGTCAGATTGGACTCAAAGACCTTTGTGAGTTTCATAACCTAATGTAGAATATGACCATTTCCCATCTGTATTGATGGACTCTCTACAATGTAAACTCTAGGAGGGTAGGACTTGGGTTCATTCATAGCTATATGATCAGTCCCAGAACAGTGCCTGACATATGATATTTCAACAAACATGTATCACTAAATATGCATCAAATTAACAAATAAATGAATGATAGTAGCCAGGGTGGATCCTAGATTGTTTTAAATTTATAGGAGAGAGCGTGAACACAGTCCCCCACTACCACAAATTATGCAGTCGAGTTTCCCACATTTGGGGAAATTGCAGGGGTCCGCACACCCAGAGTGCAATGGGTGAGTCTCGCCCTGGGAAAACCTTCGTGATCATGGTATCTCCCCTGCCAGGTAAGTATGATCCTAAATTTTGTTTTTTATTACTAATGTAGACTAGGAATAAAAGAGTTAATATCATTGTTGAAATAGAGATCATTCTTTAATATAGCTGCTTGGTTCCAAATTGCCAATATGTATATAAAACACAGCCAAATGTTTCTTTCTACCCGGTCAAATCTTATCAGTGTCAGCTGAACACAAAGCCTTATTGTTGAGATATTTTTCAAGAGAATTTCCCTTCAGTGATAATGAAAAATCTGAAAACGGAAATTCTACCAACTTTAAGACTTTTCTTGGTTAAAATGTATCCAAGTCTAAGTTTTGTTTCAGTATAATTATTAATTAAAACTTCCATCCAAAGAAGTAACTTTTCCCTTGTTAAACATGATTGAATTAGGAAACGTAAGGCAAGCACTTAAAACATAATAAGAATGTCACTTTGTAGTTTATTAAGCTTTTGGCTCTGATATGCAGCCCAGAGAAGTCATTCTCTGTTTTCATGGATGAAATTACTGAAACTGTCAGAATTCATGAGCATGAAAATGTCTATGTCATGCTTGCGGAAGGATGGCCAGTTACTTCATCCAATTTCTAGTACTGTCAGGAGGTAGGAGATAATCATTTTAAGAGTAGTCCTAAATACTCCGCTCTGTGTTGTCTTAGTGTATGCCTGCCTGTGACATAGAAGGAAGTGAAGATAATCTCCACTCTTGATCTAAGAAGAGTTACATGTTCGAACCATTTAAGAAATGTTTATTTACATTGCTGTTCAATCAGATTAAACTTGTAGATTTTTTTGCAGCCAGATCACATACAACATCATATACTGTCAGAACTAAAACTATTCCATTAACAACTGCCATTTAAAGGGTTGATAGCATCATTTTCAGCACAATTAATGTTAACTGTGAGTCTGCTTAAAACATATATTCCTATTTTCAAGTAATTTCTACTCTTTTTATTTATACAGATGGTTATGTCATACAAGTGTACATGAAATAAATCGACTGACAATGGTAATGGTAAAACCAAAAAATTTTTAGATATGAAAAACATTTTAATAATTGTGATACCAGCTTTACTATATAAAGTGTTATCCTAGCATTAAGATGAAAACCATACAAGCCAATTATGAAAAAGCAGATGTTTAAAAAAACTTATAAACTTAGTAAAAACAAAAATTGTCTATTTAAATTGAGTGCTGAAATCGGTATAGAAGCGAAATGTTCTTTCAAGCATTTTAAAACCTTTTCTTTTGTAGTAATAAATATGGTACCTATTACACTGCTTCTCTTTTGGCAGTGTATCAATATGAATCATGAAGTCAAGAAAATACATAATAACTGCAGACAGGAAAACATGAAAGTATTCACTACATTGCTAGCAAATCTATATTGAGAAAAAATATTTAGTAGTAGAATTCCTTTTTTTAAAATTTAATGTTGAAGTAAAAAGTTATCACCTGTCAAAATATATTTGAATCTGTCTACTTCTCTCTACTTCCCCAGCTAAAAGCCTAATCCAAGCCACTACCATTTCTAAAGCAATAGACTTTCCCCCCACCCCCAAAAGCAATAAACTTTTAACTTGTTTCTCTTCTTTCGCTCTTGTCCAATAGCAACCATAGTCAACTTTTTAAAATGTGGTTTGAAAAAAGTCACTTTCCTGCTTAAAGCTCCACCAGTGACCCCTTCACACAAGAACAAACCCATATCCCTGCCTCTGGACTAGCAGGTTTCATCTGATGTGACCCCTGATGACATTTCTTACTCCCTACCAGTGTCTGTCCAAGTCACTAGACTCCAGCCACACTTGACCTTCTTCTAATCTTCAAACACACCAATCTCTTCCATGCCTCAGGGCCTTTGCACTAGCTGTCACCTCTGCCTGGAAGTTTCTCCTTCCTCCTAGAGCTTCTTAGGGCTGTTTCTTTTTCTCCATTTATCATTCAGCTTGAATATCAACACTGCAGAGGTTTTTCCTGGCTTGCCCACCTCAAATCACTACTCGGTCACTCTTTCACATCAATAGAGATATTTTTATCATAGCTATATTGCTATCTGATTTATTTCTTGCTTTTTAACCTGTTTACTTATTTACTGTATATCACACTTAGTAGGTATTTATTGGGTTGTCAGAAAAGTCATGATGCATTTTTGCCACGAAAAACATAGAAAATATACATCATAACGTTTCCGACAACCCAATATTAGAACTCCACAAGTATAGGGACATAGTATTCTTTTGTTTTTAACCTTTTGAAGGCTGCAATATCTATAGTATATCCCCTGTTTAATTCCTGATACTGGGGACTTGTCTCTTCTCTGCTTTTAGTCTTGTTGGTCTTGCTAAAGACATTGAATTTTGTCGATCTTTTTTTAAGAATCAGCTTTTTGTTTCATTGATTTTCTCTATTGTATTCCTATTTTCAATTTCATTCATTTCTTCTCTTGCCTGTGTTCTTTCCTCCTAATTTCTTTGGGTTTATTTTGCTCTTCTTTTTCTGTTTTCTCAGCAGGAACTTAGGTTATTGATATAATACCTTTCTGCTTCTTTTTTTAAAATTAAATAATATATTTTTAAAGACTTTTATTAAAATACAGCTAACATACAATATTATAATATGTTTCAGGTGTACATCATAGTTATTCAACAGTACCCACCTAACACTATACAGAGTTATTACGATATTATTAATATTTCCTATACCTAAAGAAGTGATCAACATGGTAAGTCCAGCAACCATCTGATGCCGTACCATGCTATCGCAATACTATTGACTATATTTCCTATGCTGTACATTACATCCCCAAGACTTATTTGTTTCATACCTTTAAACTTATTTGTTTAAACCTCTTATTCTTCTTTATCTTTCCCCCCTTTTTAAATTTTTAAATTACAGGTGACATTCAATATTATTTTACATTCGTTTCAGGTGTATAGCATAATGATTAGATATTTATATAATTTACAAAGTGATCTCCCTGACTAGTACCCTTTTGACACTATATATAGTTATTGCCATAATATTGATTATGTTCCCTATGCTTTACTTTATTTACATCTGCATGAGTATTTTATAACTAACAATCTATATTTCTTAACCCCTTCAGGTTTTCACCCTGCCCCCAATCCCCCTCTCATCTATTACCTTGATAAATCTAGTCCCCATCTGGCACCATATATAGTTATTACAATAGCATTGACTATTCCTTACACTATACCCTACATCCCTATGATTACTGTGTAACAATCAGTTTGTACTCCCTAATCCTTTTTCCCTTTTCATCTACTCCCAAACCCCCTCCCACCTGGCAAATGTCAAATGTTCTCTGTATCTATGAGTTTGCTTCTGTTTTACTTGTTTGTTTATTTTGTTCTTTAGAGTCTACATATAAGTGAAATCATATGACATTTGTCTTTTGCTGACTGACTTACTACACTCAGCACAGTACCCATTATGTCCATCCATGTTGTTGCAGATGGCAAGAGTTCTTTTTTTCTTTTTTTTTTTACCACTGAATAATATTCCATTGTATATATGTACCACCTCTTCTTTATTCATTCATCCATTCAGGGATACCCAGGTTGCTTCATATCTCAGCTTTTGTAAATAATGTTGCAATGCTGAACATGTCTCTTCAAATTAGCATTTGGGGTTTCTTCAGTTAAATATCCAAAAGTGGGGTTATTGGGTCTTTGTCTCTTGTTACAGTCTTTGTTTTAAAGACTGTTTTGCCTGGTATAAGTATTACTACCCCAGCTTTCTGTTTGTTTGTTTCCGTTTTCATGAAATATCTTTTTCCATTGTTTTACTTTCAGTCTGTGTATGTCTTTTGATCTGAAATGAGTCTCTTTTAGGCAACATATGTAAAGGTCTTGTTTTTTTTAATCCATTCAACCCCCTATCTTTTTTGTTGTTGTTCAATTAAATGTTTTTTTAAATTAGTTTCAGGTGTACATCACAATGTAATAGTTAGACATTTACACCCCTCACAAAGTGATAAACCCCCTCCTCAATCTACTACCCCTCTGATGTCGTATGTAGCTGTTAAATCCCATTGACTCTATACTCTATGTTGTATTCCACATCTCATGACTATATATGTGTGTGTGTGTGTGTGATATATATATATATATATATATATATATATATATACTTATAGTTACCATTCAATATTATTCAGCTTTAGGTATACAGAGCAGTGGTCAAATATCTACACAGTCCATGAAGTGGTCTCTCTAATAAGGCAAGTGCCCATATGACCCCCTACAAAATCTTTGCATTATTGATTATATTCTCCAAACTGTCTTTCATACACATGTGGCAATATTGTGGCTACTAATTTATACTTTCTAATCCCTTTATCTTCTCCCCTATCGCCACCCTCTCCCATCTAGCAAACCTCAGTTGTTTTTTGTTCCCCTAGATCTCTGATTCTATTTCTGTTTTGTTTGTTCATTTATTGTGTTCTTTAGATTCCACATATAAGTGAGATCATGTGTATTTGTCTGATTTATTTCACTTAGCATAATATTCTCTAGGTCAATCCATCTTGTGGGTCAATGTCGCTAATCATTAAGGAAATGAAAATAAAAACCACCATGAGATACCACCTCACTCTGGTCAGAATGGCTATTATCAATAAATCAACAAACAACAAGTGCTGGCGAGGGTGTGGAGAAAAGGGAACCCTGGTGCACTGTTGGTGGGACTGCAGATTGGTGCAACCACTATGGAAGTCAGTATGGAGGTTCCTCAAAAAATTAAAAATAGAACTACCTTATGATCCAGCAATTTCACTCCTGGGTATCTATCCAAAGAAATCCAAAACACTAATTCGATAGAATATATGCATCCCTATGTTTATTGCAATGCTATTCACAATAGCCAAAATATGGAAACAACAAAAATGCCCATAGATAGACAATTGGATAAAGAAACTGTGGTATATTTATACAATGGAGTATTACTCAGCCAGCCCCCCTGATCTTTTGATTGCAACATTCAATCCATTTACGTTGAAAGTAATTGTTGATAGATATGTAATTATTGCTATTTTATTATTCATATTTTTAATTTTATTTTTTTGCCTTTAAGAAGTCTGTCTAACATTTTTTATAATACTGGGTTAGTGGTGATGAACCCCCTTAGGTTTTTTAGGTTTTTTTTGTGGGGTTTTTTTTTTTTTTTGTCTCGAAAGCTCTTATCTATTCGTGGATTCTAAATGCAACTTTGCTGGTAAAGTAATCTTGCTTTTCATCACTTTGAATATTTCCTGCCAATTCCTTCTGGCCTGCAAAGTTTCTGTTGAGAAATCAGCTTATAGTCTTATGGAAGCTCCTTGTAAGTAACTAACTGCTTTTCTCTTGCTGATTTTAAGATTCCCTCTATGTTTTCAAGCTTTGGTATTTTAATTATGATGTGTCTTGGTGTTGGCCTCTTTGGGTTCATCTTGTTTGGGACTCTCTGCGCTTCCTGGAATGTATATTATTTTCCTTATCCAGGTTATGGAAACTTTCCATCATTATATATTCAAATAGGTTTCCAGCTGCTTGCTTTCTCACTTCTTCTAGTAACCCTAGAATGAGAATGTTGGTACATTTAATGTTGTCCCAGAGGCCCCTTAAACTCTCCTCAATTTTTTAAATTATCTTTTCTTTTTGATTTTTTTTTTAAAGATTTTATCAGGGAATTAGGGAAGGGGAACAGCATTGGGGAATCAGGGAAGGGGAACAGACAAGTTGCTGTCTTTTTGTTCTTCAGTCTAGTTGCAGAGGACGTTGCTTCACTGGTCCATGTTGGTATCGTCATTGCACTCTTCCCGGGTGAGGCAGATCAGTCGCCAGCCTCTGGATGGTCATTCACAGTGACTATTGGCAGCACACGATGGCTGCCAGCCGCTCACACTGGCTGCTGGCCACTCACTGTAGCCTATGGCAGCCCACTGCAGCAGGGGCTGCAGCCCACACCGTCGCTGGGGCTCACGCAGCCCAGCTCCAGGTGCAGCTGTTGTTTGCTGTGGAGGGCAGTGTCACTGGCCCTCATATGTGGAATCCGAACCAGGGCCGCTGGCATCCCAAAACCAGCTCTTAACCAATTTGCCACTCGGCCGGCCCTCTTTTTGATGTTTTGATTGGGTGTTTTCTTCTACTTTATCTTGTAAATCACTGATTCGATCCTCTGCTTCATCTAACCTAATGTTGATTTCCTGTAATGTATTCGTCATTTCTTTTATTGTATTCTTTATTTCTGACTGGTTCTTTTTTATGTTTTTTTAAATCTCCATTTGTATGTTTCCCATCTCTTTTTTGAAGTTCTCCTTGAGATCATTGAGCATCCTTAAAACTTGTGCTTGGAACTCTGTGTCAGGAAGATTGCTTGTCTCCATTTTGTTTAGTTCTTTCTCTGGAACTTTGTTCTGTTCTTTTATTTGAAACATGTTTCATTATCCCACCATTTTGGCTGCCTCCCTGTGTTTGTTTCTATGTATTAGATAGGGCTGCTGTGTCTCCCAGTCTTAGTAGATGGACTTATGTATTAGGTGTGCTGTGAGGTTCAGTGGCACAGTCTTCCTGAACACCTGAGCCACACATTCTACGTGTGTCCCTTGTGTGGGTTGTGTGTGCCCTCCTCTTGTAGTTGAGCCTTGGTTGATAACTGCACTCAGTGTGGGGGACTGATCTTTGGGCTCACTGATTGGGAGGACTGGCTTTGATTATAGTGGAAGAGTTGTGCAGGGGCATACCTTACAGAGCAGGATCTTTCTCAGTAGGGCTCTGGTGCCTGCCCAATTCACCCCTTGGGTGTTTCATTATTGGAGGTGGCTGGGTGATGCTCCAGCTCATTTCAAAGCTGGCCATTGGGTGCACCAGCCACACAGCCACCTGGGAAGGAACCTGTTGCAGGTCAAGTTCAGCTGCAGCCCATGCCTCACCCAGGGCGACATGGAGCCACGAAGAAATCCATAGATGGCTACCACATGTGACATGCTTGGAAGTGCCTTGAGAGGCCAAGCTGCTAACCAAGGCTGGCTGCCACTAGTGCCAGACTTAGGACTGCTCAGCCAGAGGTATGAGGCACTCTCAAGCCAGATGCTGCTTCTCTGGGTTCTGTGACCTTTGAGAGACCCTAGGAAAGTCTGCAGCATGAGCCAAGGCAGGCAGTTTATATAAAAATACCACTAGAAGCAGCTTGGGTGTGCCCAAAAGTTGGGTGGAGCGGGGTCTTGAATCACCAGAGCATGGTGAATGAGCTACTTTAGCCAACTTAATGGAGACTCAGATATGGCAGCCACCTGCCATCTGCACATCAGGAAGGAGGAGTGCTCAACGAACAAGCAATGGCCACCAGCACTTCCTCCATTCAGGAGAAAGCTGCTTGTCAAGCACTGATCCTGAAGCCAGACAACTCAGTTTCCCACATAGGTCACTGTTGCCTTTTTTTTTTTTTCAGGGCAGTGTCATTGGCCCTCATATGTGGGATCTGAACCCGGGCCACTGGCATCTCAAGCCAGCACTTAACCACCGTGCCACTCAGCTGGCCCTCACTATTGCCTTTTAAGCTGCTACCGCAATGCTGAAGCTCAGAGCCAGTGATTCTGTTGAGCAAGTCCATGTGCGGTCCCTCGAAGAGGAGCGCCTGGGAGTGCAGCTGCCCTCCATGTCACTCAGCCAAAATCTCTGTCGATTTTCACAACCAGAAGTTATGGGGACCTCTCTCCCTGGCACTGAAAGCCTGGGCTGGGGAGCCTGGTGTGGTTCTAGGACCCCTTGCTCCTCAGGGATGGACTTCTACATCCAAGATATCCCTCCCGATTTTTAATGGTCACACTCAGGTGTGGGACCAACCTGTCGCACGTCTCTGCCCCTCCTACCAGTCTTGAGGTTGCTTCTTCTGTATCTCCTTAGTTGTAGGGCTTTGGTTCAGCAAGATTTCAGGTGATTCTCAATGATGGATGTTTTGTAGTTTAGTTCTAATTTTGATGTGGTCATGAGAAAAGATAAGCACAGTATTTACCTACTCTGCCATCTTCAACCTTTCCAATTCTTAATGTAAACACTTACTGCTATAAATTTACCTCTCAGCTTTGCTTAAGTTGTATTCAATATATTTTGATAAATTTTGTTTTCATTCTTATTGTATTCTATGTATTTTTAAATTTATTTTGAGACTTCCTCTTTGACCATAGAATATTTGAAAGTATGCTTTTAATTTCCATGTATTTAGAAAAAATTCTTGTTGTCAATTATTTATTGAATTCTATTTTTATCCTACTATAATAGAAAACATACTCTGTATAATTTCAATTTATTTAAATTTGAGGTTCATTTAATGGTCCAGGATATGTTCTATCTTGGTTTTATGGGCTCTGGGGAAAAAAAAATGTATTCTGCTGTTGTTTGGTGAAGTGTTCTATATATTTCAATTAGATGTCATTGGCTGATTATATTGTTCAGACCTACTCTGTCCCTGCTGATTTTCTGTCTAGTAGTTCTATTACTAGCTAAAATTGGGATGGGAAGTCACAAGTATAATGTGGATTGTCTATTTCTCCTTTCAGCTCTGTTTTTGCTTCATGTGTTTGGAGGTGCTATTTTTTGGTTTATACATACGTATGATCATTATGTTTTCCTGATGGATTGATTTTTTTTTCATTGTGTAATATTCCACTGTATCTAATAATTCCATATGTTCTGAAATCTACTTTATTAGATGTTAATATAGTCAATCCTGGGTTTTTTTGTTTTGTTTTTTTTGGTAACAAATTTATTGAGATTTATTCTATATGCCATGCAATTCACTCATTTAAAGTGTACAATCGAATAGTTTTTATTATATTAATAATGTTATCCAATCATCAGCACAATCAATTCTAAAACATTCTCACTGCTCTAGAAGGAAATTCCATACCCTTTAGCCACTGCCCCTCAATCCTTTCATTCCTGTCATGCTCTATCTCAGTCTGAACTAACCATTAAGCTACCTTTTGTCTTTGTAGATTTGCCTTCTGGAAATTTTATATAATAAATTTTCTTGTGATAATTTTCTTTCACTTAGAAAGTTTTTTGTTTGTTTGTTTGTTTTTATTTATTTTTTAAATTAGTTTCAGGTGTACAACACAGTGCAATAGTTATACATTTTACCCCTCAAAGTGACAACCCCCCACCCCCAATACACCACCCCACTCCCCCCCATATCATATATATCTATTACTCTTCCTTTGACTCTCTTCCACAGTATAATCCACATCCCGTGACTATCTATATATATTCAATTACAGTAGGTATACCACCTCCGCTTTAGTAATACAGTGCAGTGATCAAACCTCTACTCCATCCATGAAATGGTCTCCCTAACAAGACCTATGATCATCTGACATTCCACAGAATATTTACAACATTATTAATTATATTCCCCAAACTGTTTTTCCTATCCCAGTAGCAATATTGTAGTTGCCTATTTTTGCTGTCTAATCCCTTCCCCTTCTCCCTCATCCCCATTCCTCTCCCAATTAGCAACCCTGATTTTTCCTCTATATCTATGAGACAGTTTCTGTTTACTTTGCTCATTCATACAGTTCTTCAGATTCCACATATGAGTGAGATCATATGGTATTTGTCCTTCTTTGACTGACTTATTTCACTCAACATTATAGTCTCTAGGTCCATCCATATCATTGCAAATGGCACGATTTCATTCTTCTTTATAGCGGAGTAATATTCCATTGTATAAATATACCACAGTTTCTTAATCCAGTCATCTACTGATGGGCATTTTGGTTGTTTCCAAGTCTTAGCTATTGTAAATTGTGCTGCTATGAACATAGGGGTGCATAACTTTTTTTGAATAAGTGTCTTTTTTTTTCAGGATAAATACCTAGGAGTGGAATTGCTGGGTCAAACGGTAGCTCTATTTCCAGTTCTTTGAGATACCTCCATACTGACTTCCATAGTGGCTGCACCAATCTGCAGTCCCACCAACAGTGCAGCAGGGTCCCCTTTTCCCCACAGCCCCGCCAGCACTTGTTGTTTGTTGATTTGTTGATGATAGCCACTCTGACTGGAGTGAGGTGGTATCTCATGGTGGTTTTTATTTGCATTTCCCTAATGACCAGTGAGGTTGAACTTTTTTTCATATGCCTGTTGGCCATCTGTATGTCCTCTTTAGAGAAATGTCTCTTCATATCTTCTGCCCATTTTTTAATTGGGTTGTTTGTTTTTTTGGTGTTGAGTTTCATGAGTGTTTTATAAATTTTGGATATTAACCCCTTAACCGATATATCGTTGGCAAATATATTCTCCCATTCAGTAGGCTTCCTTTTTGTTTTATTAATGGTTTCCTTTGTTGTGAAAAAGCTTTTAAGTCTGATATAATCCCATATGTTCATTTTTTCTTTTACTTCCCTTGCCCGTAGGGATGTATCAGTAAAAATATTGCTCCGGGTAATGTCTGCAAATGTACTCCCTATATTTTCTTTTAGGATTTTTATGGTTTCAGGTCTTACATTTAAGTCTTTAATCCATTTTGAATTTGTTCTTGTATAAGGCGTAAGGAGATGATCCAGTTTCATTTTTTTGCATGTGTCAGTCCAATTTTCCCAGCACCATTTATTGAATAGAGTATCTTTACTCCAGTGTAAATTCTTGCTTCCCTTGTCATAGATTAACTGTCCGTAAATGCTTGGATTTATTTCTGGGCTCTCTGTTAAAATGTCCATACTGCCTAAAGCAATATATAGATTCAATGCAATTCCTATCAAACTACCAAGGGCATTTTTCACAGAAATAGAAAATATAATCCTAAAATTTATATGGAATCATAAAAGACCCAGAATAGCCTCAGCAATTCTGAGAAATAAAAACAAAGTCGGGGGGATCACGCTACCAGACATCAAAACCTACTACAAGGCCACAGTAATCAAGACAGTTTGGTATTGGCATAAAAACAGGCACATCGATCACTTAGAAAGTTTTTAAGATTTATCCATGTTAAAGCATGTTATCAGTACTTCATTCAGTTTATGGCTGAATAATATTGCATTGTATGAATATGCTACATTTTGTTTATCCATTCACCAGTTGATGGACATTTGGATTGTTTACTCCATTTGACTATTATGAATAATGCTGCTATGAATGTTTATGCACAAGTTTTTGTGTGAGTAGATGTTTTTATTTCTCTTGAGTAGATACCTAGGAGAAGAATTGCTGTATCAAAGGATAATGCTATGTTCAATTTTTTTTTTGAGAGCTAGCAGAATGTTTTCTAAAATGGCTGAAACATTTTGCATCACACCAGCAATGTATGAGGATTTTGATTCCTCCATTTCCTTACCAACACCGGCTGTTGTCTCTGACTTTTGATTCTAGCCTACTGAGTATGAAATGTGTCATTGTGATTTTGATTTGCATGTCTGTAAGGACTAATAATTTTGGTCATCTCTTCATGTGTTTATTAGCCATTTATATATTTTTGGAGAAATATCTATTCCAACCCTTTTCTCATTTTTATGTTGGGTTATTTGTCTCCTTTTCAATGAATTGTAAGAGTTCTTTATATATTCTAGGTACAAGTCCTTGATCAGGCATATATAATTTGAAAATATTTTCTCCTATTATTTTATTGGCTTATCTTTTCAGTTTATTGATAGTGTCCTTGGAAGTACAATGTTTTTGCTTTTGATGAAAACCAATTTATCCATTTTTTTCTTTTGTTGCTTATGCTTTTAATGCTAGGAAAACTGGATATTCACATGCAAGACAAAAATGAATTTGGACATTCTACCTCACAATATATCTAAAAATTTAACTCAAAATGGATCAAAGACCTAATACAATAGCTAAAACAAGAGAATTCTTAGAAGAAAACGTAGGGGAAATCTTTGTGACCATGGATTTAGTTCACCTTTTTCTTATCACCTTTTAGAATTCTTCTTTGGTTGTCTCTTGCACCATTTCAAGGGTTATACATGTGCTTAGCAGGAATGAACAGGGAAAAATGGTTAAATGCCGTCTTGTTCAGACCAAAAGTTCTATCTAATAAATATTTTGAAAATGATGTAATGTAGCTCATCCAATCCTTGGGTCCACATGTCTGAGAAGCCTGTGCCAGGTCATTTCCATTAAAGTTCTCTGTCTTAGCAACATTCTTGGGGGCTTGATCCACCCAACTTGTCTTCTGCTTAATAGACTTTATCTCAGGTCATGGATGGAGATTGTGCTGAATTATCAGGGAGCCTCTCATCTGCAAGTTCCAGTTTGGTTAAATTCCTTTAATAAAAGGAAGTGTCATCAATCATCACTTTGTCAGGAGAGTGGGAAGGATAAAGTGGTGATGTTCACTCTGAAGTGAGAGCTAAGGTTTACCAACTTTTGTGGCTTTTCTTGGATATTCCCACTTACAATTGCTAGTAGTATCCTGTATCATCAGTCTGTGTATTGATTCCTAGAATGGAGGTTAGTGAGAGAATTTATTGTCTGAAATTATGCTAGGCTATGATTTCCTTACTTGGAATGCAGAAATTTTATAATGCTGGTAAGTATTCTTTGAATGTGTATTTAATTGAAAAGAATGAGACTGGAATGTTCTGCATATAAAAACATTATCTTTGTTTTGTGTTATTTGCAGATTAGCACTATTTTCAAAGCAGACATTGGTCCTATGCTTTGTTTTGAAAAGCGATGTCCTGGTGTAAGAGAAAACATTTATTCCTTAGAATAGTATACAAAGACTTTTGTAATACAGTGTGAGCATATCTTTCCAGACTCTGTACTCCCATGTATATATCCCACTCCCTCATATACATCTTACTTTGAGGAACTGTTTGTATTTCTCACATTCATCTTCAGCCTGAACTTTTCTTCACATCTTATTCCAGTTCCTTGAGATATCCATCCACATATTTTTATTCAGTTTCCAAAAAAGATTTATCCAACTTTGTATTTATTTTGTTCAGTTTACTCACTAACCAGTACATGATTATCAAAAGTTATAATGTTTTCAGTAAAGCTTCTTTCTTCAATGACTTTTAGGACCTAAATCATTAATTTAATCAACACTGCTATATTATACTGATATGGTGTCATCTTTGGACAATTGTTACAACAATTAGACTAGCACATATTGGCATAATATTCAATGGTCTGTATTCTAATGTATGAGCCAAATGGAGAAATTTAGGTCTAAAAATTCATATGAGAGCATAAAATTATATACAGTATGTTTTGAGGTAGAATGGATATATGCTAAACTGCTTTTTGAGCACTCAGTTAAACTGCATATCCTAGCCTCCTAGAATTTAGGTAGGACCAAGTGAATAGTTCTAATTAGCAGAGTTTGAGCAGAAGTGATGTATGTCACTTCTAGATTGAGGCAGATAAATGAAACTGTGCCTTGACCATGTACCATATACCATATCCTCCCTTTCACCCCCAGCCTTCCACCTTCCAGCTGATTGATAAGAAGACAACATTTAAATTTGTGGTGAAGATGGTGGAGATACTACATGAAACCAACTATAGTAGATTGGACCACCTGTCCCCCATTCTTCACAGAACTGCACTGAAATACATTGAGGTGGTTATTTTCAGCCATTTGTAGACTATAATACATGTTTTATTATTTATCCAAACACTCTCGTGATTACCATTTCTCTGGGCATATAACCTATGATTTTGAAAAATGATGAATAACCACCAATAGCAGTTTGAACCGTTTAAGAAAGTCTTGCACAAAAGACCCCATTTCCTTTTGCCAACTTGAGGATACTTTCCCAGCAACTCTCTCATTCCTCTTTGGCATCACCAATATTTTTGTACCCTGATAGATCTTTCCATCACTGTACAAACATGCTGTTATTTTTCTCATACTATATAAAAATTCTCTTAACACCATATTTGTGTAATTTATATTATAATTTCTTGACTCTTTTTTGAAAGACAACTTCTAAAAGTTGTTTATATTTGGTTTCATTCACTTTTTATTTCACATTTTCACTTAATCTCCCTCTAGTCAGGCTTTTACTCCCACCAACCCACTGAGTAACTCTTGTCAAGATCACCAAAGACCTCCATGTTACTAAACTTACTGTCAGTTCTCTGTGCTTTGATTTTGTGCTCCCTATTAGCACATTTTCCTCACGTGGCCTTGAGGACATCACTCTCATTAGGTTTTCCTCCTGTGTAATTGGTTACTTCTCAGTCTTCTGTTCGTTTTATTCCTTCTCCACCATATCTTAATATTATAGTGCCTAGTTTTCATTCCTGATCTCCTTTTCTTCTCCATTTATACTCACATATTTGGTGATATTGCCTAGGCTCATGTCTTTAAAACCACTTACATGCTAATAATTCCCAACTTGATGTCTCCAGGTCAGAACTCTTTCTTGGACTCATATATCCAACACTCTGTGGATTTCTTCACTTGGAGGAATAATAGATAAGACATCTCAAACTCAAAATGCCTACACCTGAGCTCCTTATGTTTTTTCTCATTCCCTCTAATGAGAATCTTTCTCAACTCATTTGAAGGCAACTCTGTATTTCCAATTATTCAAGAAAAAACTTTGCCTTGGAGTTATTATTTTCTTTCTCTAATATTTCACAGCCAAGTCTTCAAAACATCCCCTTGGCTTTATCTCCAAAACACATCCAGTGTCAAAATACTTTTTACCAACTCCACTCTTACTATGCTTCCTAGCTGGCTTCCCTGCTTCTATTCTTATGTCTCTACAGTCTATTCCTAATAGAAGACCAATTAATTCCTATAGAATGTGAGTTGATCATGTTATTTTTCTCCTAAAATCCTTTCAATGGCTGCCCATTTTTTTAGAATTGAGGCCAAAGTTCTTACAATGGCATATAAGATCTTATATTTTCAGGCCCCTAGTTACCTAATCCATCTCATCTATTTTTTTTCCTATTGTTCACTTTGTTCAACCCACTTTGTCTTCCTTGTTTCTCCTTGAAAATGCCAAGTATTCTCTTAGCTTGAACTCTCTCTTTCCCTCTGATAATAGCACTCTTGCCTCAGTTATCAAACTCCTTCAACTTCAAGTTTTAACTCAGTTGTCAGCTTTCCAAGGAGGCCTATTTAAAATTGCAGCCACCTTTCCCCTATTCCAGCTCTCCTAATCCCCTATCTTGATCAATTTTTTTTCCTTTTACTTATAATCTTGAAATACCCTCTATAATTGACCTACTTATAATGCTTATTATAATATTTAATGACAGCCTCTACTCCCTCCTTCATCACTAGAATGTAAGTTTTACAAGGGCAAAAATCTTAGTCTGTTTTGTTCACTAATGAATTTAAGACCTCAGGGCAATATCTAGCACACTCTACATGCTCAATATATATTTATTAAATGAGTGAATAAGTGAATATTCCATCTGAGAAAGTAAAAATCATCATCAAAGATACCAGAAAAAATTTTTAATTGTTACAAATGAGTGACTTTGATTTTGTTTATATGTTTAAAAAAATCCATCATCCAACAAATCATGAAAAGATTCATAAAAATACCAAAATATGCAGAATAACAATAAACTTGTAAACAGCCAGCATTATTTTTCCAATCTGCATCAGAGAAACTCTACCAACAACAGAAGGGTTTTGATGCTGAGGCATAAATGGAGCCAACTCTCCAGCCTAATTAGATTTTGCAATTCAGAGTGTGAACAAATCATATCTTTGTGACTGTTTCCAATGGTTATTAAAATACATCATTTAAATTGATATCATAAATCTTACCTTGAATGTATTCTTGATTTGCTTTATTAGCCCTGTGGTTGCATTAATATAACTATTGATTGCTATTAAATTATTATCTGAAAATTACTTAAACTTGTAGCTTCTAAGCTAATGTTTTTCAAAATGTGTTTCAAGAAATGTTAACAGAAATTTCATGAAAACGTGTGGTCCAAGCTCAGGTAAGTTTGAAAGATACCACGTTAAAAATGTTTCTTTACTCTGGGGCTGCACTGTGGGTTTGAATTTCCAAATTTGGTAGGGAGCATTTCCAGTTTATTTGATCACAGAACCTTTTAATTTAGGATCATATTACATTTTGGGGAATGAAATTATACACTAGTAAAAATAAGATCAATGTCAGATTTGAGGTCATGTTTGTGATTGTGTCATTCATTTCTTCACAAATAATTACTTAGTGTTAGAACTATTGAAGAATATCAGCTATGTGAGTAGAAAGGTTTGCTGATGTTTGGATAGAAGACATACAAAAGCCAGGTGGAAACATAAACATTTATGATACACTAAGGCAGAGTGCCTGGGGTGTCATGACTGCTAAAAGTTGAAGGGAAATGATAAACAGAAAAGGAACAGAAGCTGATGAAAGGATGCAGAGACAGTTGAGAACACACACACACACACACACACACACACACACACACACACAGAGACATACACATTAATACTTCTATTTCTTGGTATGCAGCCAGAATCCAGGTTTGGGGCAAAAGGGATAGTCCTGTGAGCTTGTGTTGTGTTGAAAATGAGCAACAAGTGGGAGCCCCTGCTCTCTCATCACTCCATTCTTCTTACATATTTATTAAAATGATCAAATGTAAGCAAAATGCACATTTTATACAATATGGTTGCTTTTTTCCTAACAAAGAGCAAGTAGCCTCAGGAAATCAGATACTTGCGACATTTGTTTTTCTTTACCACCAAAATATAGTATTAATTTTCAGATTCTAAAGGGCATCTGATTAGCAGCATGTGTGACATCTTTGAAAAAGCATAATTTATGTGTCATACAATATTGCTTGAGGATGGTAATAGAACAAAGAAGATTTGTCATTTGGGGAAAGAGTCAATAAATCTCAATCACTTATTAGTTGCATTTATTGGTGAAAAAAGGATTTTTTACTAGTTATATTTTGGATCAATATTGAACAATTTTATTTTGGGGCTACAGAATGGCATCATATTGAGATGTCGCTTAGTGTTTGAAAATGATCATTTATCTTTGAATATGTTATTAAATGCCCCATAAAATTATATACATTTGATATTTAATTAGTTCTACTAACTTACCCTGTTCTTTAGGATGATCGATTTTAAGCAGGTATGCTAGAAATTTATAGAAAGAGAGTATTTGGCATATCGTTTGAGTAAGAGCTACACTGTGACCAATTGTTTCTGTCATATCATCTGGTAGTTAATTTATGTGGTTTATCAGCATACTTAGTTTTTATACCTATTATTGGATCGATTTTTCCAACACTGTTAGGTAGATGCTGCTGAGAGATATAGTCAATTGGGCGCCTTTTCCTCATTGGGTGCAAACCTTGACAGTAGCTTCTGCAGAGTCAGAACTTGCAATGTAAGGGCCAGTTTTCTAGCCCAGTGGCTTCTGCTGGGTTGTAAACAGTCGGCTTGCTTTTATTTATTTTTTTTTTATTTTTTATTTTTTAATTTTATTTTATTAGTTTTCGGTGTACAACACAATGCAATAGTTATACTCTTTACCCCCCAAAGTGAAAACCCCCTCCCCCAGTTCGCCACCCCACTCCCCCCCCATATCATACATATCCATCACAACTCCCCTGACTCGCCTCCACAGCATACTCCACATCCCGTGACCACCCACATATTCAGTTGCAGTTGGCATACAATACTATACAACATCAGCTTCAGGTGTACAGTGCAGTGATCAAGCCTCTACTCCATCCATGAAGTGGTCTCCAAAACAAGACATGTGACTATCTGACACGCCACAAAATTTTTACAACATTATTATATTCCCCGAACTGTGTTTCATATCCCTGTGGCAATATTGTAGTTGTCTATTTATGCTGTCTAATCCCTGCCTCTTCTCCCTTATCCCCAACCCACTCCCAACTAGCAACCCTCAGTTTTTCCTCTACATCTATGAGTCTGTTTACTTTGATCATTCACTCAGTTCTTCAGACTCCACACACAAGTGAGATCACATGGTACCTGTCCTTCTCCGACTGACTTATTTCTCACAACATAATAGTCTCTTCACAACATTACCAATTACATTCCCAGAACTGCCCCCATAACCCTGCGGCAACATTGTAGTCCCACATACACTGTCCAAAACCTTCCCCCTTCCCTCTTCCCCACTCCCTCCCAATCAGCAACCATCAGTTTTTCCTTTATATCTGCTTGATATGACATCAATCTTCTTAAATTGTCTCTCTGGGTTAGCTTGTTTACCCCTTTCTTTTGATTAAAAAAGTCCTTTTAACATTTCTTGCAATGCTGGCTTGGTGGTAATGAATTCCTTAAGCTTATTCTTTTCTGAGAAGCTCTTTATTTCTCCTTCAATTTTAAGTGATAGCCGTGCTGGATAGAGCAATCTTGGTTGTAGGCCTTTATTTTGTGTCACTTTGAGTATCTCCTGCCACTCCCTTCTGGCCTGCAGAGTTTCTGTAGACAAGTCAGCTGTTAGTCTAACAGGAGTTCCTTTGTATGTAATCTGCTGTCTTTCTCTTGCAGCCTCTAGGATTCTGTCTCTGTCTTTAACCTTTGCCATTTTAACTATGATGTGTCTTGGTGTGGACCTGTTTGGGTTCAGCTTGTTTGGAACCCTCTGCACTTCCTGGGCATGTATGTTGATTTCCTTTACCAGTGTAGGGAAGTTTTCAGTCATTATTTTTTCAAATACCTTTTCAACCCCTTGCTTCTTCTCTTCTCCTTCTGGTATCCCTATGATTCGAAGGTGGTTGCGCTTCATCTTGTCCCATAGGGCTCTTAAACTATTTTCATTGTTTTTTATTCTTTGGTCTTTTTGCTGTGCCAACTGGGTGAGTTCTGCTATTTTATCTTCCAAATCGCTGATCCGCTCCTCTGCTTCATCTACTCTACTGGTGATTCCTTCGAGTGTGTTCTTCATTTCAGTTATTGTATTCTTTAGTTCTAACAGGTTGTTTTTTATGGTTTCCCTATCTTTCTTTATGTCCTCGCTAAGTTCCTTAAACATTCTTATCATCAGTGATCTAAACTGTGTCTCTGAAAGGTTGGATCCCTCTGTTTCATTTGGTTCCATTTCTGGAGGTTTCTTCTGATCTTTTACTTGTGACATGTTTCTTTGTTTCCCCATTCTGGCTGTTGCTCTGGGATTGCTTTGATGTATTAGATAGATCACCAGAAGAGCCCTGGCTGGATCACGCAGGCACACAGCTCACGGCCCAACACTCCCAGGAGAACTCCCAGTCTCAGCCTGTCCCAATCAGCCGCTCGCAGATCAGGCCGAGCAGCCCGACAACCAATCACCAGCCTGGCAACTCTGCAAGCGCAGTGTGGAAAGCAGAGACCCAAGGCGGCTTGCGTGCTCCCGGGTCTCAGTGAGCAGCCTGTTGGAGTCGGATCACTCCCACTAGGCGTTTCCCTGGCAACACAGCACAAACCGAGCGGAGGGTGGGGATCCAAGGCGGCTCGCGCACTCCCGGGTCTCAGTGATCGGCTTGCTTTTAGAATAGGGAATATAGCCTGTAACTATAGCAGCTAGTCTCAACTTAGTCTATTGCTCCTGCCACCTGCCTGCTGGCTTAATGTTAGAAGCAAGAAGCATGCAATTAAATATGAGAAAATGAAAATAAATGACACCGTTCATTGCATATTACAAAGTGCCTGACAGAAAGAATGTTGTTTTTAGAGACCCAGTGGCCCTGTGGAAAATGTGCCCATGCCTAAGAAAATGCTGGGGACAGAGATGGTGCCCCCGATTTTTTTATCACCTATTTTTGCTGTAATCCAAGTATATTGCAAGTGCAACTCTATACATGCTCAGAACATTCACTGATTAATAATTTGTAGAGAGTCAACAATTAATTTTGAGTACAAGGGAATGTGGTTATAATCGCATGTTTCAGCTGATTTTGTAAGGTAATTCTATAAAAAGCAATGACTTTTAAGCAAATGATTGATTTCTTTTTGAATGACCAATCATTTGGAAATTGTTTTGTAAAAGAACACATATTGAAACCCAATTTATTGTCAAAATCATTTATTTGAAGGCACTTATGTGAGCTGCTTTGGGTTTACTTAGTAAAGGAATGGGCAGTTCATCCGTGGTAAGTGAGCGTCAAGGAATAGGCTCAGACAGGTGAATATTCCGTTGTATTCTATCCATGGACAGGCCTAACTCCTTCCCAATGAAGAACTGAGAGCAGAAAGCGCATTGCTCTTGGAAATGGACCTCGGGAAAGCATGGCTGAGCTAGCAGAGACTCTTACAAGCCTTTCATTTTATACTAAAATTTAATCTAGTTAATAAAGGCATCTTTGGGATGTGTATATCATTTCAATAAGAGAATAGCATTACAAATCATTCTACTGTACAGATTTAGTACCTGCTGCAGAGAAACTGCAGAACAATTTGTTACATGTGATATTTTTAAACTATCAAGAGGGTTTGGGAATTTGTAGAGTATTTAAGAAACTGAGGAATGGTTTTCATAACGAACGCATCATCACTAGCTGGAGGAAGCCCAGGTTACAAAAAGTGCAGCTCAGTGTTTCCATTTTACAGAAATGTGTCCCAGCAGGCAGAGCAATGAGAAGCTCTGGCCAGCATCCCAATGATGATCTGCATGCAAGATGGTCTCTCTGAACCTGGAAAGGAAGACGAAGGGCTTAGTGGTTAATTAATACTTGACATTTTAAATATTCCTTGTAATTCATGTTGCTTATGTCAAAACTATTCATGTCAGGAGTAACCTAATACTTCAATTTTTACAAACTGTTTATTCCAGTTCAAATGTTGATGTCAAATTGCTCATCAAGTGGATAACGAAAGTTAAGGAACATTGTGGTGGATGCTCTGATGGCCTGGCATGTGCTGCCAGACCTCATCAGTGAAGAACTTTCCCTGCTGGGAGTGCTATGGGAAGATGGCTCCTCTATGAGGTTACCTTGGTTCAAGACTGGTCTCACTGGGGGCCGGCCAAGTGGCGCAGTGGTTAAGTGCTGGCTTGGGAAGCCAGCGGTCCCGGTTCGGGTCCCACATATGTGGGCCAATGACACTGCTCTCAAAAACAAAAAAACAACAACAAAAAGACTGGTCTCACTGGAGAATATATCTCCTTCCAATATCTGGCCAATATTGTTGTGTAAAGGCCTGGCCCACTTGTCGTAATTCAGAACTAGGGATTTCGATGGAATGCAATTGGAAAATCTGTGACAAGGAGGTCTGGAAAAGGCATGTGGATAGATTTCTCCAAATGGTCACAGAATGTGAAGAGAGCTATGTCCCACATGAACACTCACCCCTGGTCACCTCAGCAGAAGTGGATAATAGGATTCATTTTTTTGATGTAAGTCACCTTTCCCTAGCTACTCCTGTCATTGCCCAATGGGCTCATGAGAAAAGTAGCTGTTGTAGCAGGGATGGATTGTAGACATGGGCATAGCAACATGACTGATCACTCACCAAGGCTAACTTGGATACAGACACTGCTGAGTGCCTAATCTGCCAGCAGCGAAGACCAGTACAGAATCTCCAATATGGCACCATTCCCAGGTTGACCAGCCAGCTACTTGGAGACAGGATGATTACATTATACCACTTCATCATGAAAGGGGCAGTATTTTGTTCTTAATGGAATAGATTTTTACTCTGGATTTGGATTTGTTTTCTCTACCTGCAATGCTTCTGCAAAAACTGCCATTTGTGAATTTATAGAATTTCTTATTTACTGTCATAATATTCCACTTATTATGACTTCCCATCAAGGAACTTATTCATAGCAAAAAAAAAAAAGTTGTGGCAATGAGCTGTGCTCATAGACTTCATACACTGGTATTGCCTTTCCCTCCATCATCCTGAAGCAGCTTGCTTGATGAAATAGTATAGTAGCCTTTTGAAGAAGACTCAGTTATGGCATCAATTTGGTGGCAATGGCTTATGGGGAAGAGCAACATCCTCCAGGAGGCAGTATACGGTCTAAATCAGCATCCATTATATGGTGCTCTTTCCCCCATAGCTGGAATTCACATATCCGGGAATCAAGGGGTGAAAATGGAAGTGACTTCACTCACTATAACCCATGATGCCCCCTAGTAAAAGTTTTGCTTCCTATCTCTGATGGTCTAGAGGTCTTAGTTCCAAATGGAAGAATAATTCCACAGGGATCCAACAATGCTTTTATTGAAATGGAAGTTAATACTGTCACATGATTTAGAAGGATTTATAAAATTCTAAAATACTCTTTTCTGGATGCAGAGTTCTCTTCCATCTCTTTGATCTCTCTCTCTCTCTCTCTCTCTCTCTCTCTCTCTCTCTCTCTCTCTCTCTCTCTCTCAAATACATACTGTATTTGGCTATGTATAAAGCACAATTTTTTGCCCAAATTTGTGAGGGAAAAATAAGGATGTGCAATATACATGGGTAGTACTAATTCCATATCTATATACATGTTTTTAATGCTTTTATTTATGCTTATGAGTTTATTTATGCTTAAAAGTGTAACTCTAGAAATTAATAACGATACCTGTATGCAAAATAATACCCTGGAATATGATAATCGGTTTTGTTGAACTTAAGGCGAACTTGTAACTACGAAGAGTTCTTGGCCTTCTATGATGCATAAACACTGTAAATTTGTTACCAATATATAAAATTTCTTGTACTTTGTATCTGTTCTTGTGTTTTGTAATTATTTGTTACATACGATATTTTACCTGAAAGTTTGTACCAAAAACATAGGTATACATTATATACCAGAGAGCATTATACATGGCAAAGCACACACACACACACACACACACACACACACACACACACACATATTATATATATATATATATATATATATATATATATATATATAGAGAGAGAGAGAGAGAGAGAGAGAGAGAGAGAGAGCGAGAGAGAGAGAAATATGAAAGTGAGTATACTCTTAGTCAATTTTTAAGTGAAATTCATAGTAGCATCTACATGGCAGGAAATGCCCAAGCTTTAAGCCAAATGGGCAGCTGTGTTCAAATTCCAGTTCCTTGATTGACTAAATTACTTAATTTCTGAGATTTAGTTTTCTCATCTGTCCAACAGGGATAATGATACTGCTATCCATCTATGTTGTGAGTGTGAAATAAATAAGGCAAAGCATGTCATAAACTCACCATAGTGCCTGGTCAGTTATCAGGAGGGGCAGTCCTGGTTTGTGCTTCTTGTCATGGAATAATTATTCATAATGATGTTAATAGTACTTATAACTACATTAGTTATTATAATAATTACTAATAGCACTCTCTTTCAATCTCAGAAATTAGGATGATAAATTATATGTTCACTCTAATCATTGTCAAATGTTAGTTTCTTATTGCTTATGGTTGAGAAGATTTTCATAAAATGGAATTGAGAAGTAGTGTGACCTCTGTCCGGTAAATTCAGGCTTTGCTGGTAACTGAAACTCCTAATATTAGGTGCATAAAAAAGAGTGTAGGTGTTGAAATATTTCTGATGATGAAAGTGTAAATTGATGGTCTCACTCAGGAGTTGGCTTTATTCTTGAGGATGATATAACAACTGCCTTGTGTCCCAATAGAGTTCTTAAAGAAGTCTAAAAATAAATAAAATATAAACATTATAATGCAAAAAGTTTAAACATATTCAGAATTATTGTGGCCTATAATCTTAAACACATTTCTGGTGCATTGTTGCACACAGAGTATTCTAGTGGGGAAGCCTTCAGGGGGTTTCTCATCATGCTCACAAGAGGTGGAAACTCATCTCATGGCTTTCTTCACAGCCTCTGAGGACACATGTCTATTCCTTTCATTGCTAGACAACTTAGAGAAGAGTGATGTGTCACAGCACTTATAGACACCATTAGCATGACGAGTGAAGTCTACAGGTAACTGATGGCTCTTAAAAACATGGCTTTAAGAAGACAAAAGAAAGACTCGTAGGGTGTCTTTTCCAAATAGCAGATTGCTATATTTTGGTGGTCTGAGGATTATGACAAATGTCAAGGAATTCATAGCACATGAAAGCAGCTCATTATAGCTGTGAACACAGAGTGCCATGTTCAAGGTTGAGTGGCTGATTTTGCTGAAAACACTAATTTTCAGATTATACAATTTGAAACGTTTAATTAGCCATGAGTCCTTGTAGGGATAACTTTCCAACACCTCTTTATAATACGTTAAAAATAAGTTAAACTCTGCTTCAGCAACCCAAGAGTTCAAAAGAGGGGTTTCTGTATGATATTGTTTCTTCTTCAAATGTTAATTTTGAAAATTCATGTTTCAGAAGTATTAATGGCCCAATCCTGCAGTCATTCTGCATTTCTAGATGTCGTTAAAGTTAATGAATTCTGAAAAATGAATAAAGCTGGGTTTTTTTTCAGTTCGACTGAAATTTTACTGTGTAATAGCATAAGATCCAGTAAATCACTTAAATTTTTTGGTGATGTACACCTTTTAAATGGCAGCTGGATTCATACACATCTTTATTGTTTAGGAATGTGGTGTGGACAGTATAAGGAACAAAATAATAAAGATTTGTTTAATGTACTGGGCTACTTTGTCTCCATATGTGTCATATTTAGAGAATGTGAAAATTCAGTGAATTGCCAAAAACACACAATCCTTGGCAATGGAGGCATTCCACAAAAGATTGCCTTCTTAGAGATGATGCCAAAGAGATTTTAGTGTGTGTGTGTGTGTGTGTGTGTGTGTGTGTGCATGTGTGTGTGAATGCGTGCACATGCATGCATGTGTGCATACATAAAAATATATAAAATATATAAATATATGAAAATATATAAAAATATATAGTATATCATATATATAATAATATATTTTTTATGTGTCTGTGCATATATAATTAGAGCCTTACAGGGGACACAGGTGATATAATTCTACATAATAAAATGCAGTGTTGCAGATGGACTATTAACATTCTTGTTTCATTTGTTTAACTTTTACATTTCTCTCCTCTATTGAGTAGGCAATGTGAAATCATTTTCTACCATACTATGTGTGTATGTTCTCCCTCTGACTCCAGATCTCCTCAAATCCATATTTTAGAAAGTCCTCTTGGAACACTATATTTCCTCTGAATTTCTGTAATTCAGATATTTCTATAATTTTCTGATAGGTTTAAAGCTTCAGGAAATCAAATGTTTGATGCTTTAATCTTTTCCCCTATAAGCTGTTCTCAACCTATACCATCTAAAACAAGAGATACACTTATATAACCTTGTGCTTCATTTGCTATAATCTGCATTTTGCATGTGGGGACACTAAGGTACAGAGGAATAAGTGCTTCATCCATGGTTACACGCAAAGTTGTAGGAACCAGAGCTGCAGCACTGATTCCTTGCTTGGTTCATGGATAGGCTGCTCCTGTGATTTGGTGTCGGATCATCTGCAATACCATTTTACAGTTCCTGTATTTGTTAAGCATTCTTCCTGAGGAATAGGCTTTGTTTTACCCAAGTTTCAATCCATTACCTTTGATCTAGAACCCATGGGTAGGTTTTAAGACATTAATTTCAATCAGATCGTCCATTCTACCTCTTAGTTTCTCTAGTTCTCCTCTGCATTTTAGAGGGTTACTCTATGCAATAATATTTTATTCTACTCATTGGGAACACTATAGTTCAGATAAAAATTGAGGACTAGCAGTTCAATAACAATCAAGTTTTCAACCTGTATCTTCCAATTTTATTTTGTGGAATGTGAAACTGATCACCTAAACTCTCGGCACCTAAGTATCCTCTTCTAGAAAGTGATGTTATTTTTTGCCAAATTTCTTCATGGGTTTCATGTGATGAATAACATACAAAATAAATTTTAAAATCTCAATGTTAAGAAAGAAACAAGAAAATCAAGCCATTAATAACTGGAGGAAAAGAATGGTAGCTAAGCTATGGGCCACCAACTTCTGATCATCATAACAAGGAAAGCTCAGATCAATTGGAATCTCCACGCAATTCCCTAAATTCTTTCTAGGATTATGACTCTTGAACAACACAGGTTTGAACTGTACTGTTTCACTTATAAATAGATTTTTTTTTAAAAATAGACAGTCAGCTCTCCTTATCCCTGGATTTCATATCCACAGATTCAACCAACTATGGATTGAAAACAGTATTTTCAATCCGCGGTTGGGAATCTGAACATGGGGAGGGTGGACTGTATGCATTGTTCTAGGCCATTTTATATAAAGGACTTGAGCACCCATGGATTTTGATATTTGTGGGCAGTGTGTGTGTGTGTGTGTGTGTGGGGTGTCCTGGAACCAGTCTCTGGTGGGTACCAAGGGACAACTTAAGTTTTGGGGAGTCAACGCTATATGTGGAATTTCAACTGCACATGGGTGAGTCCCCTAACCCCTACTTTGTTCAAGTCAACTGTAGCTTGAACTGCCTTTCCACGATGATTTTTTAATTTACTTTTTCCTCAAAAACTGCCTGAGTCTGTTTTATTCGTTGGTTAATTTGATTTTGATTTTTCCTGGTGAAGCTTCCACTAAATAATGGGACCTCTTTTATGGTCTGAATTTCAACTGGCTTTATGGCTCTGGGCAAATAAGTTAACTTTTCTGTATTTTCTAAGTAAAGATAAGTATTCCTTTTGTGATGATGAAATGATATATACGTATTTGTACAGTGCTTAGCATTGTGCTTTCAAATTGGTAGTACTGTAATTATCATTATTTTCCTTGTTCTATTCTGAATAAAGACAGTATTTTCATATATTTATTTAATAATTCAATTTTTTAACTTCCTGGGTGTATATCTAACCTTGGCAGATACATAAGGAAAAATTTTAAATTGTCTGTATACATATTTAATAGAAATGTTTTAACATTTCTTGTAGTATCAATCCTGCACCCCACTCTGGAACCCATCATGACTCTAAGCTAGGATTGAGTAAAGGATTAATTAAGTTTCTGGATTTCTCTGTTTAGCGCACTGATTTTGTTGCTGGCTATATTTTGGTCATGGTGTGTCTTGTCTCTTGATGACTGGATTCTTTACTTTAAACTCCAGTCTCTTTCAGAAGCACTTTTGGTATGGTCAATTCCAAGTAATTCATTTTCACTGTTAACTAAAGAAGTTAACTGTCCCTGCAGGGAGAAAAAGTGTGTAGAGCTAAACCCTCAATGTAATATCTAATATTTTTATATAAAATTTAGCATTAAACCTTAGGTAGGGCGGGAAGATTAATTACTAGAATTTTTTTGTCTTTTAGTATCTTTGCTGAGGAAAGTTCCTTGTTGGCCTTTGAAGGAGGGGCATTTCATTTCATTAAAATCCTGAATGAGTAAGTCTAAAAACTCTTATACAAGGCAATTGTCATTTCACTCCATAAAATAAATGCTACTATTTCTATTTGTATTTGCTACACTGGTTTGATATGATAATAGTGATGATAAAAAACCATTTGAGCTAGAGTAAGTTAGAGAATCTGCACTCTGCAAGGGTTAGGCCGAAGTTCTGGTCTTGGTTCTATCTCTAAAGGGAGAGAAAATTAACCTTACAAGACCTTATTTTCTCACCTGCAAAATGAATAGATTAGATGTTCTCCAGGTTACTTCCAGCAATGGAGCTCTATAATTTTGTTAGTCATTTGGTGACCTGAGCTTCATTCTTGACCTACTATGTGAACTTAGAAACAGACACAATCTTTTTACTACCTGTTAACACTAGCTTAAAATGGGCATGTTAGTATTGTGAAAAGGAACAGTATGATGAAAGACTAATAAATGATTTTTTTCTAAAAAAGTGTTTATTATTAACAATAAAGCTAATGATTGGTCACAATACAAACACCATCAAATTAAACAGCCTTTATTTTTCACAGTCCATGCTGGTCTAACATCATAATAAACAAACTCAGAAAGCTAATCAAGCACAGTTCTAGAAAAGCAGTTAAAGCTGATAAGACAATTCAGTTACATTAGCATGTGGTCTTTAAATCCTTACCAGAAATCAAACCAAACCAAACAACAAACAAACAAATATACAAACAAATAACAATTTAAATAAGAACATAGTGATTAAAATTATCTAGGGCTGATGGGACAAAGAGAACAAATCATTAAAGTTCTGTACTTTCAGAAATTTCTTCTTCAGAAGTATTCCATTAGAGATTACTTTAGCCAAAGAAATATGATTTGATATTCACACTTTTCAATTCCTGCCCCTACCCTGCGATTTCTCTGATGGAGACCTGCTATATACTGCAAAGCTTCATGATTATGCAGGACAGCACCCTTTATCTCTAGCATCTTTGTAAAGCCCAAGGGAAACTGTCCAAGCACCTGTTGAACCCATTGACATTTTTTTTTTGTCGAGAGAATTTTTTTTGCCTAGAATCCCTAATTTGGTACATAGAGTTAGGATCAAACTGCAATGTGTTGGGTAATGAGATCAAAGCAATAAACTTTCTTGTACATAAGCTATGTGGTTTGTTGAGTCATAGTTTGTGCTCTCTTGATAAAGAGTGAACTTTATAACATTCCTTTTTTTTTTTTTTGAGGGCAGTGTCACTAGCTCTCATATGTGGGACCTGAACTGGGGCCGCTGGCATCCCAAGCCAGTGCTTAACCACTGCGCCACTCAGCCAGCCCACTGATATAACATGCTTGACTGCTCAAGAAAGTAAGTATAGCACAAGATATTATACTTTCCATAAATAAAAAATAGCCTCACTGAAATTTTTTAAACAGATACACCTTGTACAAAATATCTTGTTTTCATCAAGGTTTATGACACCCAGTCTCAAAAATCCCAGTGGAAATACCATGGCACTGATAAAGACTTTTGAATGTATAATGTTAGATTCAGAGTATAAAGAATTAAGTCTATCAGTCATGCAACACATATTTATATAAGTGCACAAGTGTTCTTAAGAATGGTGAAGATAAAAATCCATGAATTCAAGGAGCTTACATTCTAGTGAGAACCAGTTAAATAAATACCAATTGTACAGTGGAGTCATAGTTGTTAGAACAGATGTGTGACGAGCCAACAGCTATTAGTATAAGAATAGTCCCAGCCTTTTCCTACCTGTGCATAGTAAAGAGAATTCTGGCTCAGTACACTTCAGCTTCTTTCTTTACTCTCTAAGGAAGAGCCTGCTTGCCAAATGAACTCTTGGGTTTTTGAGATGAAATAATGTGAGGAAAGGAAGTAGGGGAAGAGACAAGGACATGCTTATAGGGACAAAGACCAGAAGAGCTTTTTGTTGTTGTTGTTGGGGGGGGGGGGAATTTTGAGAAAAACAGCTATGCTTAATGAGAAAAACAGCGAAGGCCAAGAAGAAAGGAGACTTAGCGGGCCAGCTGAGTGGCGCGGTTGTTCAGCACTGGCTTGGGAAGCCAGCCGCCCCGGTTCGGGTCCCACATGTGAGGGCCAGTGACACTGCCCTCAAAAAAAAAAAAGAAAAAGAAAAGGAAAGGGGACTTAGCTGTGTTGCTGGGGGATTATGAGTTTCCTAAAGGTATCTGAGAAAACAAAAATGTAGATTTATTTTGAAATTTTTTTGGGGGCCACATGTGTTCTTTTCATGACTCTGCTGCTTTGGAATTGAATCAGGTCGGTAGTAATTAATCCTTTACATCATTTATTGAAAGATATAAAGTAAATATCACCGAACAGAATAGAAGCAAAAGAAGCAACATGTTCCATTGTGCTTGATGGAAATTTCTAGATGTAGTAATGTGTCAACTGAGCCCCAAGGAACGAATACAAGCCAATAAAGCAAAATGGTAGGGTTGGGGGTGGCAGTCGGGATTCTGGAAAGAGATAGTGATCAAAAGGAGGAATAGAATGCAAAAGGGCCAAAAACATAGGGAGAAATAATGTAAAAGGAAAGAAGAATTATTGCATTGATGAACTTTGGGGATTTCTCAGGTTTTATGTGCTTATATATAAAGCTTTGCCATGGGCCGGCCGAGTGGTGCGGTGGTTAAGCGCTGGCCTGGGAAGTCAGCGGCCCGGGTTCGGTCCCACATATGAGGGCCAGTGACACTGCCCTCAAAAAAAAAAAAAAATGGAAAAAAAAATACAGTTTTGCCATGATTTAAAAAAATGCTTCAATAAACATGTGCACATATACTTGTGCATAGATTTCTTTTTTTATTTTTATTTTTATTTTTTAATTAGCTTCAGGTGTACAACACAGTGCAATAGTTACACTTTTTACCCCTCAAAGTGACAAACCCCCCAATTCTCCACCCCACTCCTCCCCCCATATCATACTATTACAATCCCTTTGACTCTCTTCCACCATATAATCCATAGCCCATGACTATCTATATATTCAATTACAGTTGGTATACAATATTATACAACATCAGCTTCAGGTATACAGTGCAGTGATCAAGCCTCTACTCCATCCATGAAATGGTCTCCCTAAAAAGACACGTGACCATCCGACACCCCACAAAATATTTACACTATTATTATATTCCCCGAACTATCTTTCATATCCCTGTGGCAATATTGTAGTTACCTATTTATGCTGCCTAATCCCTTCCTCTTCTCCCTCATTCCCACCCCGCTCCCAACTAGCAACACTGTTTTTCCTCTATATCTATGAGACTGTTTCTGTTTGCTTTACTCATTCATTCAGTTTTTCAGATTCCACATATAAGTGAGATCATATGGTATTTGTCTTTCTCCGACTGACTTATTTCACTTAACATAATAGTCTCTAGGTCCATCCATATCATTGCAAATGGTACGATTTCATACTTCTTTATAGAAGAGTAACACTCCATTGTATAAATGTACCAGTTTCTTAATCCAGTCATCTACCAACGGGCATTTCGTTGTTTCCAAGTATTGGCTATTGTAAATAGTGCTGCAATAAACATAGGGGTGCATATATTTTTTTGAATTAGCGTCTTGGATTCCTCTGGGTAGATACCCAAGAGTGGAATTGCTGGGTCATACAGCAGTTCCATTTCCAGTTTTTTGAGATACCTCCATACCGATTTCCATAATGGCTTGTGCATAGATTTCTAACAGTGGATCAAAGAGCATCTCTGCAGTTTATTTTAACAAATATTTTCAGAATACTTACCAAAAAGTTGGCACCAATGCACACTATTAACCACTAAAATCCTAGAAAGCATTCTGATTGGTCTGGCTTGGGTCAAATTGGCATGGTGAAGCCATCACTGTGACAGATAGTGTATGGGAGACCAACACAACCATGACATCAGAAGCTACTAAGCCATTCTCAGTCATCATGTGTCCTCAATTCAAGGAGAGAGCCAGGCATATATTATGTGTTTTCATACATATTGCTGTGAACAAACAAAGAGCTGTGGATTGGAAGAAAGAGAATCCACAAAGTGGCACTACAGAGAGAAATATTGGGAAAATTTTGAAAATGTTTAGAAGGGAGTATTCATGGAACTTTATGACCTATTGGATGAAGAAGGAAAGGGAAAGGGAAGAACAGAAGACAATTCTGAACACCTTCCTTATGAACTAAGTGTGTGTGTGTGTGTGTGTGTAACTTTTTAGATGAATTTATAATTTATTTACAGAACAGCGAATATATAAGTGTTCATAAAGATGTTTTTTACAAATTGAAGGTATCAATATAACCAGCATTCAGATTGTGAACACATGACTTCTAACGAACTGACTTCTAAAATAGAGATTAGTCATATAAATGGAATCAGTTATATAAATGGAATTTCTTTATGGAGCAGTTGTATTCATTGATTCTAATGGTTAAATACCATTGATTCTTATTGTTGAATAGTCTTCTGTGTAGTATGAATATACCACAATGCTTTTACCATTCTGTTTCTTCTGGCCATTTGACTATTTCAGATAGCACCTATAGTAGTTGTCTACTATGTCTGCTATGAATTTCTAGTAATTGTATCTTAGTGAAGAGATGCAGACATTTCTTTTGGGTATATGACTTGGAACTGAATTGCTGGACCCTAGAGTATTCATGTATTTATGATTAGTAGATACTGAAAAATATTTTTCCAAGGAAGTTATATCAATTTAAGAGTAAATTGGAGGGCAGGAGAGTTCCCAGTAAATGCACATGCTCATAAGCACTTGATGTTATATGTATTTTTCATCTAAACATTATTGTAAGTGCATAGTAATATTTTACTTTGTTATTTCGAGTTTTAGTTTAGTGCTAATATGGTTATTTGCCATTCAAATATGTTCTTTGTTCAAGTGTATGTTGAACATCTTGCCCATTTTCTACTAAGTTACATATATTTTCTTATTGATTTCTAAGATTTTAAAAATATATTCTATATAGGTATCCCTTTGCTTATATATGTATTGCAAATATATTCTTTCATTTATTTATTGCCTTTTCAGGCCCTTAATGGTAAATCTATTTTTTTATTTTTAAGATTTTTATTATAAATATAGCTAACATACAATATTATATTAGTTTCAGGTGTACACCATAGTTGGTCAGCATTTATATACCTAAAGCAGTGACCACCACAAGTGCAGCAACCATCTCCATCTGATGCTGAACCATGCTATCACAATATTATTGACTATATTCTCCATGCTATATATTATTACATCCCCATTACTTATTTGTTTTATACCTGGAAATTTGGGCCTCTTATTCCCCTTCACCTTTTCCTCTCCTATTTAAATTTTCAATTATAGTTGATATTCAATATTATTTTAAATTAATTTCAGGTGTACAGCATAATGGTTTGATATTTATATAATTTAAGAAGTGAGCCCCCTGACTAGTCTCGTACCTACCTGGCACTATGTGTAGTTATACCATATTATTGACTATATTCTCAATGCTTTAATTTACTTCTCCATGACTATTTTGTAACTACCAATTTGTACTTCTTAATCCCTTCCCATTTTTCACTTCCAGCAATTCTCCCATCTGGAAACCATCAAAATATTCTCTGTAACTATGGGTTTGTTTCTGTTTTGTTTGTTTGTTTGTTTGTTTGTTTTAGATTTCACATCTAAGCAATATCCCATTGTATCTGTCTTTATATGCTTGACATACTCCACTCAGTACAATACCCTCCAGGTCCACCTTTTCCACCACAGTTGGCAAGAACCCATCTCCTTCCATGGTTGAGCAATATTCCACTGTATATATGTACCGCCTCCTCTTTACCCATTCACCCACTGAGACACCCAGGCTGCCTCCACATCTTGGCCATTGTAAAAAATGCTGCAGTGAATACATGGATGCACATATCTCTCAAAGTAGTGTTTTGGGTTTCTTTGGATACAGAAGTGGGATTAATTGGGTATTTCTTTGTCTCTTGTTATAGCCTTTGTTTTAAGTCTATTTTTTCTGGTATAAATATTGCTACCTCAGCTTTTTTTGTTTTGTTTTGCTTCCATTTTCATGAAATATCTTTTTTCCATTCCTTTACTCTCAGTCTGTGTGTGCCTTTCAATCTGAAGTGAGTCTCTTGTAGGCAGCATATGTAAGAATTTTGTTTTCTTATCCATTCAGCCACCCTATCATTTTTTTTGAAGATTTTATTGGGGAATTGGGGAGGGGAACAGTGTTGGGGAATTTGTGAAGGGGAACAGTGTGTTTTTCCCACTGTCAAGTTATCTTCAATCTTAGTTGTGGAGGGTGCAAGCTCAGTTCCAAGTCCAGTCGCTGCTTTCAATCTAGTTGCAGGGGAGGGAGGAGGAAGGGGGAGTCAAATCGGCAACCTTGTTGCACACACTGAGCCATGCAGCCACTGCTGCTCAGCTCAAGGTGCTGTGTTCAATCTTAGTTGCGGGGGTGCAGCCCACCATCTCATGTGGGAGTCAAACCAGCAACCTTGTTGTTAAGAGCATGCGCTCTCACCAGCTCAGCAGCAGCTCAGCTCAGGCACAGCTCGCTGGCCCATGTGGGAATCAAACTGGCGACCCTGCTGCTCAGAGCTCGTGCTCTAACCAACTGAGCCACTCAGCCAGCCCCACCCTATCTTTTGATTGGAACATTCAATCCATTTACATTGAAAGTAATTATTTTTTTTTTATTTAAAAAAAAATATGGAACGCTTCACGAATTTGAGTGTCATTCTTGCGCAGGGTCCATGCTAATCTTCTCTGTATCGTTCCAACTTTAGTGTATGTGCTGCCAAAGCGAGCACAAAAGTATTAATAGATATGTAGCTGTTGCCATTTATTTGTGTCTTCTTCAATTTCTTTCATCTGTGTCTTATAGTTTTCAGTGTATAGATCTTCCACTTTTTTGGATAAATTTATTTCTAGGTGTTTTGTTTGTTTTGATGCAATTGTAAATGGGATTTAAAAAAATTATCTTTCTGATATTTTGTTGTTAGGGTATAAAAATGGAACAGATTTTTGCATATTGTTTTTTCTACTGTACAACTTTACTGGATTTCTTTATTAGTTCTAACAGTTTTTGGTGGAGTCTTTAGGGTTCTCTCTATTAGTATATAAAATATGTTGGCAGCAAATAATTACAATTTTACTTATTCCTTTCCAATTTGGATGCCTTTTATTTATTTTTTCCTGCCTAATTGCTATGGCTACAACTTCCAATACTATGCTGAGTAGAAGTTGTGAGAGTGGAAATCCTTGTCTTCCTGATCTTAGGGAAAAGCTTTCAGCTTTTCTCCATTCAGGATGATGATAGCTGTGGGCTTGTCTTATATGACCTTACTTATGTTGAGGTATCTTCTGTATATCAACCCACTTTGTTGAGAGTTTTTATCATAAATGAACATTGAATTTTGTCAAATTCTGTTTTACATCTCTTGAGGTGATCATGTGATTTTTCACCCTTCAGTTTGTTAATGTGGTGTATCATTGATTGATATGCAGATGTTGAACTATCCTTTCATCCCTAGAACAAAAAGCCCTTGATCATAGTGTGTAATCCTTTTAATGTATTCTTGAATTTTATTTCTTAATATTTTGCTGAGGATTTTTACATTTAGGCTTATCAGTGTTATTGGCCTGTAGTTTTCTTTTTTTGTGAATGTCCTTGTTTAGTTTGGGTATCAGGGTAATGCAGGCCTCAGAAAACGAATTTGGGAGTGTTTCCTTCTCTTCAATTTTTTAGAAGTATTTGAGAAGGTTAGGTATTAAATCTTTGAATGCTTGGAGGAAATCACTGGGAAGCTGTTTGTCCTGGACTTTTGCTTGTTGGGAATTTTTTGATTACTGATTCAATCTTCTTGCTTGTAATTGGTCTGTTCAGATTTTCTGTTTCTTCATAATTTAGTGTTAGAAGATTGTATGTTTCTATGAATTTACCCATTCTTTCCTAGGTTCTCCAATTTGCTGGCATATAATTATTCTTAGTAATTTCTTATGATCCTTTGTATTTTTTGTTATCACTTATAATTTCTCTTCATTCATTTCCTATTGTATTTACTTGAGCTCTCTCTTGTTTTAATGAGTCTAGCTGAAAGTTTGTGATTTTTGTTTATCTTTTCAAGGAATTAGCTCTTAATCCTATTGACGTTTTCTGTTTTAATCTCTATATTATTATTTCCACCCTGATCTTTATTATTTTCTTACTTTTACTGTTGGGCTTTGTTCTTTTCCTAGCTCCTCTAGGTGTAGATAGATTGACATTTGAGATTTTTATTATTTCTTGAAGTAGGCCTGTATTGTTTTAACTTTTTTTTTCAGATCTGCTTTTGTTGCATCCTTAGATTTTGGTATGTTGTACTTCCATTTTTATTTAACTCCAGGTTGGGCTTGTTTATTTATTTATTTATTTATTTATTTTCCTGCCAACACTTTTTTTTTCTCGTTTTGTTTGTAATTTTTAAAAAATTATTTTATTGTGAAACAAACATTTTTTGTAAATTAGTACAACACAGTGCAATAGTTATACTTTTTATCCCTTAAAGTGACAACTCCCCTCCCCCAATTCACCACCCTATTCCTCCCCATATCATACATATCTATACAATTCCTTTGACTCTCTTCCGCAATATACTCCACATCCCGTGACGATCTATATATTCAACTAACAGTTTGGCATACAATATTATACAACATCAGCTTCAGGTGTACAGTGCAGTGATCAAGCCTCTCTACTCCATCCATGAAATGGTTTCCCTAACAAGACATGTGACCATCTGACACAGCCACAAAATATTTACAACATTATTATATTCCCCGAACTGTCTTTCATATCCCTGTGGCAATATTGTAGTTACCTATTTATGCTGTCTAATCCCTTCCCCTTCTCCCTCATCCCCACCCCCTTCCCAATTAGCAACCATCAGTTTTTCCTTTATATCTATGAGTCTGTTTCTGTTTACTTGCTCGTTCATTCAGTTTTTCAGATTCCACATGTAAGTGAGATCATATGGTATTTGTCTTTCTCCGACTGACTTATTTCACTTAATAGTCTCTAGGTCCATCCATATCGTTGCAAATGGTATGATTTCATTTTTTTTTTATAGCAGAGGGCCTTGGTTTTTTATTAATTCAGTCACCCTACATCTTTTGATTGGAGAATTTAGTCTATTTTCATTTAAAATAATTGTTGATAGGTAGGTACTTATTGCGATTTTAGTAATTATTTTCTGGCTGGTTTCTTGTTTCTCTCTGTTTCTTCTTCTCTTGCTTTCATCCCTCATGGTTTGATAACTTTCTGTAATGTTATGCTTAGCTTCCTTTCTTATTATCTATTGTGTATCTATTATTGGTTTTTGGTTTGTGGTTATCACAAGTCTCACCTTTAACAGACTATAGATAGCAGTCTATTTTAAGTTGATAGCACATTATGTTTGAATACATTCTAAAACTCTGCACTTTTTTCTCCCCTCCCAATATTTTATGTTTTTGATGTCACATTTCATACCTTTTAAATTTGTGTATCCCTTAACTAATTATTGTAGTTATGTTTATTTTTACTCCTGTTGTCTTTTAACCTTTGTATTAGTTTTAAAATTGATTAATCCACTTTCTTTACTATACGAAGTCTGACAGTTAAGTTTGCAAACTTGCCACCGTGTGCTTACACTGGCAGCATTATACAAACTCGGTAAGGTTTCATAACCTTGGTATATCAGTGTCTCACAGCTGTGTTCATGTGGACATGTGGCGATGTCTTGCTGACTGGCATTTATTATTGTTGTGTGTTTTTGTGTGCCGTTGTGAGAATGTCCGAGCTTGAATTAGAGCAATGAACAAACATTAAATTTCTTGTTAAACTTGGCAAGAGTGGAAGTGAAATCAGGGACATGTTAATCCAAGTTTATGGCGATAATGCCATGAAGAAAACGGCAGTGTACAAATGATTTAAATATTTTTCTGAGGGGAGAGAACGCATTGCTGATGAAGAGAGGTCAGGGAGGCCAGTAACAAGCAGAACTGATGAAAAACATTGCAAAAATTCATCGAACTGTGTGTCAAAATCATCGGCTGACTGTGAGAAGCATAGCAGACCAAATAAACATCGACAGAGAAACAGGAAAATCTTAACTGAACATCTTGGCATAAGACAGGTGTGTGCAAAAATGGTCCTGAGGGGTTCTTGCATCATGACAATGCACCAGCTCACATAGCACTGTCTGTGAGGGAGTTTTTAGTAAAACAAATAACTGTATTGGAACACCCTCCCTACTCACCTGATCTGGCCCCCAGTGACTTCTTTCTTTACTTGAATATAAAGGAAATGTTGAAAAGAAAACATTTTGATGACATTCAGGACATTAAACGTAATATGATGACATCTCTGATGGCCATTCCAGAAAAAGAGTTCTAAAATTGCTCTGAAGTGTGCACTAGGCACTGTTGTCAGTGCATAGTTTCCCAAGGGGAATACTTTGATGGTGACTGTAGTGATATTCAGCAATGAGGTATGCAGCCCCTTTTTCTAGGATGAGTTCGCAAATGTAATTGTCAGACCTGGTATATTCCTTTGTTTTCCCATTTTCCTTGACTTTCTGTTTTTGTTTCTATGTATTAGAAGAAACAGGTATCTCACCCAGTCTTGAAAGAGAGGCCCTATGTTGGAGATGAACCTTATTTTTTAAACTTGCCCTAGTGCTGCATTGTTACTTGAACTGTCTCTTTAATCGTTTCAGACCCATGGGGCCTAGAAAGGCACTGCACCTGACCACCAGAATCTGATACTCAAAGGTTGTCCCCTACATGGGCTGCTGATAACCACTGACTGTGGGGGGCTGCAGAAGCAATGTTGGCTGGGTGGGGTCAAGGTGCTCTCCTGTCACCTTTGGAGGGACCACAGGAAACTGTGGGGGTGGGGTAGGGTGCTCACTTGTTACCTGTAGCAGGTTAAATTAAGAGTGCTAAAATGGCTTTGCCAGCACTGACACTAATGAAGTAGAGAAAAAAATGTGAAAATGCTTCCTACCAGCACTTTCGTCCCTGGAGAGAATTTCAACAGGCTTCTGCCCCTCTGGCTGAAACTTTAGGATTAGCATATACATCTCACTCACATATGGTCTAGGCCTTTTTCTTTTTTCAGTCTTAACTCATTCTTTTTTTTTTTTTTTTCATTTTATTTTTTTTATTTATTTTTAATTAGTTTCAGGTGTACAACACAGTGCAATAGTTATACATTTTACCCCTCAAAGTGACAACCCCCCCACCCCCAATACACCACCCCACACACCCCCATATCATATATATCTATTACTCTTCCTCTGACTCTCTTCCACAGTATAATCCACATCCCGTGACTATCTATATATATTCAATTACAGTAGGTATACCACCTCCACTTTAGTAATACAGTGCAGTGATCAAACCTCTACTCCATCCATGAAATGGTCTCCCTAACAAGACCTATGATCATCTGACATTCCACAGAATATTTACAACATTATTAATTATATTCCCCAAACTGTTTTTCCTATCCCAGTAACAATATTGTAGTTGCCTATTTTTGCTGTCTAATCCCTTCCCCTTCTCCCTCATCCCCATTCCTCTCCCAATTAGCAACCCTGATTTTTCCTCTATATCTATGAGACAGTTTCTGTTTACTTTGCTCATTCATACAGTTTTTCATATTCCACATATAAGTGAGATCATATGGTATTTGTCCTTCTCTGACTGACTTATTTCACTCAACATTATAGTCTCTAGGTCCATCCATATCATTGCAAATGGCACGATTTCATTCTTCTTTATAGCGGAGTAATACTCCATTGTATAAATACACCACAGTTTCTTAATCCAGTCATCTACTGATGGGCATTTTGGTTGTTTCCAAGTCTTAGCTATTGTAAATTGTGCTGCTATGAACATCGGGGTGCATAACTTTTTTTGAATAAGTGTCTTGGTTTTTTCAGGATAAATACCTTCTGCACTGGGTCTCAGGGCGCCCTTTAATTGTGGAATCCCCATTCCTACTGCCCTATGGTCCTGGCTTTAAGCCCCATTGTTTTTCACAGTCTGATGTCTTGGGGGCTTGTGTCTCAGTGCAGGTCCCAAGAGTTGTGGTACCTAACATGGGACAGAAACCCCTGGCTCCTCAGAGGAAAATCTCCTTTATTTTTTTGAGGTCTCGACTGGGGGTCCCTCACCAGAAGTGGGTTTTTTGGTGAGATTGTGTCTCTGCCTCTTCTACCTGTCTTGATTGGCCTTTTTGTCCTTTTCTGTGGATTAACTATTCAACTAGTTCTCAGGTTCCTTACAGAAGAAATTGTACCATATGTACCATTTATTTTTTGTGTCTTTGGGAGGAAGTAAGTTCAGGGTCTTCCTACACTGTCATCTTGGACCACCTCCTTTAACTTTTTAACTTGTAGATGTGAAATCCTATACTCATTAAACAACAAACCCTCTTCCTCTCTTCTCACCCAGACCCTGGCAATCACCATTCATGTTCTGTAATTTTGATTACATTAGATACTTCATATAAGTGGAATCATATAGCATTTGCTTTTTCCATGACTGGTTTATTTAATTTAATCTAATGTCCTCAAGGTTCATTCATGTTGTAATATGTGACAAGATTTTCTTGCTTTTTAAGTCTGAATAATATCCCATTGTGTATATAGACCACATTTTGTTTATCCATTCATCTGTCAATAGACATTTGGGTTATTTCCACCTCTTGGCTGTTATGGATAATGGTGCCATGAACGTGAGTAAGCAGACATCTCTTTAAAGCCCTGCTTTCAATTCCTTTAGAGGTATAACCAGAAGTGGGATTGCTGGATGATATAGTAGTTCTACTTGTAACTGTATGAGGAATAGCCATACTGTTTGCACCATATTATAATCTCATCAACAGAGCAAAAGGGTTCTAATTTCTCCACATTCCTTTCAACACTTGTTTTTTTTTCAGAGTAGCCATCTTAATTTGTGTGAGATGATATATCTCATTGTGACTTTGATTTACATTTCTCAAATAATAATGTTGATATGCTTGTTAGCCTTTTCATGTCTTTTTAAAATCATCTTTGATTACTCCAAGATTACAGAGATGTTCTATTAGATTTTCTTTTAAAAGCTACTTTTGTTTTATTTAAATGACCAATAGGAATACAACTGGCTTTTTCTATTGAGTTTGCTAAATTACTTATTGATTTTAATAGCATGCCTATCGATTCATGTTCATTTTTCAACATATACGACCATATTGTCTTAAATAATGGCTGTTTAGTTATGCTTTTTATTTTTCTTGCCTCATTACATTGACTAAGATATCAGTAAATTGTTGAAGAGAAGTATTTATAGGGGTGGTCATTGTCTCCTTCCCAATCTCAGAGAAAGTTTTCAAGTTTTCACTATTGAACATATTGTTTACAGTAGGTTTTTTTGTTTATTTGTTTTTAGATAAATCTTTGCCAGATTAGCGTTACCTTCTCTTTATAATTTATTAAAGGTATTTATAATAAATCAGTGTTGAATTTAGTCAAATGATTTTTTTAAAACTAACTATACAATCAGATGATTTTTTTCAGTTGTTATATTTCCTGATTTGAAAAAGAATCTTTTAATTAGTGGTAAACTCTCTGTTTATATATAAATTAAATAAAGATCATTCATAGCCAGTCTAATGGGAGAATAATCCATTTTCTAATCAAGAGAATTGTATGTTTTTCTTCAAGGGTCATTTAAGTTTTTATTTTTTTGGCTCAGTCATATGAAATTTGGCCTGGAAATATGTTAATAATTCTATTCCTACCAGTTATATAGAAGTAATAGTATATGTATCCTGTGTTGGACTCACAAAACTATGACTCTTGAACTTTAGCTTTACCTTCAATAACCGTCCTGTGTGTTCCATCTCTATAACTTAGCTTCCACTCCAGTTTGTGTGTGTGTGTGTATACACTTGAGACTAGCCCTGATCACCTGTTTTGTTCTTGCTAACTTCTTCTCCTTGAGGTTTCAAGTCCATCTTTGTCTCACCCTGTTCCAAAGTTGGAAGAGCCCCTCACCATAGTTATCATCATCCTTTATGCTGAGAGTATGATCATAAACAGGTGACATTCACCCCTTACAGATTATGCCCCTTGTAAATAAATATGTACCTGACTACAGCCGTACTTCTTTAGCCATTGTGATTTTATTAATGGCTATTATTGGAGGGAGCCAGTTGAACAACTGAGTTAATCGACCGAGGCTTGGCCTCTTCTTTACTTTATGTCTTTCTCTTTCAACACCAGAATGCTTTGTGGTCTTACATATTTTTTGGTAAATTTAAATATTAAAAAAAAACCTAAAACATCAAGTAAAGATTCACAGGGTCATTGAGCAAAGAACCACAAAGAAAAATTCACAAGGCCATTGAGCAAAGAACCACAAAGGAAATTGTTTCCTCCACTCTACAAGTTCATAGCAAGTCCAGTTTAGTTCAACTGATAGAGAATTGTTGTTTTTATACTTGGAAACATCCAGTCCCTTTATGAATAAATACATGGTCTGAAATTCTTCCTCTCTTTTCTCTGTAACAGACTGCAGTGAAACTCTTTGAACAGACTGAAGGAAATGAGACAGAAGCTGGTGGAAGGTGAGTCACCCTGAAAGGGTCTTTTATTGAAACATTTTAATTTGTCTTAGGGACACTCAGACAATCATTTTCAACTTCTGGAACCCCTTTTACTTTCATATGATTCTATAATAAATAAGACTAAATGATTTCCCTCCTATTGAGGTAGTTATGATGGTTGCTCCTCAAGACTTCCCTTCTCATGACACAAAGAAGTTGACTAGCATCTGGGAGACTTCTTCACAGACTGGTTAAGATTAGTTACCTATTAACTACCAGGTCTCCCCAACTTATAATGACCTCATATGTTCTCAAAAATTATAGAATTTTTTTTTTCTGCTGTAAATGTCATTTTATTTCTGTTATAAATATATCTTACCTATTACAGTTAGCAGTCTTTCAAATATTTTACAAAGTTGAATCTGTATTAATCCATGTGAGAAACTACTTGGCTTAGCACAATTAATATTTCTTTTAAAAACATGTGAAATTGATACATAGTCATATGTTTCATATATGAGGAGGACTTTTGCTTTTGATTTTAGTGTAATTACTTACATGTTTCAGTCATTGATTTTCTTTAGTTTTTTATACATATCCTTGATGTGTTAAAGTTTTATATGTAGAAAATTTCTACTATAAACAATTCTGATATACTTACTACCAGATGAAGAAAATTGTGCTCCTAATAGAATGTCTCCTGTGATAGGGTAAGTATCTTATAATAATTAAATAAATAACAAGTAAAACCTTATGTTTACCTTGCTACAGGTAAATAAATAAAGTGACAGAGATGCAAACTATTTTGATGCTAGCTAAGCACAATATCAACCTTCTTTAGTAAGGTGATGAAGCAACACAGCAACACTTTATTTGCTTTTCAACTTTAGTATGGCAGAATCACATCTCAAGGGAAGTCAGCTTTCAACTCTAGAATTGCAAAAAACATAATATCATTGCCTGTTTTAATTCATATATGCACTCCACAGTTATTCCTTTAGTTCCTACTTAAATATTCTTTGCCTTAAAAAATGTTTAGGGGCCAGCCGAGTTGGTGCGTTTTAAGAGCTGGCTTGGGATGCCAGTGGCCCTGGTTCAGATCCCACATATGAGAGGGCCAGTGACACTGCCCTCTACAGCTAACAACAGCTCCACCTGGAGCTGAGCTGTGCGAGCCCCAGCGACGGTGTAGGCTGCAGCCTCTGCTGCAGTGGGCTGCCATAGACTAAAGTGAATGGCCGGCAGCCAGTGTGAGCCTCAGACAGCCAGTTAGAAATCAAACTTCTATGAACATTTCTGTATAGGTTTTTGTGTGAATATTTGCTTTGTTGTTCTGGGGGTAATGCCCAGGAGTGAAATTGCTAGGTTATAAGGCAGTTACATGTTTAGATTTATAAGAAACTTAAACATTTTTCAGAATGATTTATACCATTTTACATCCTCATGAACAATGTATGAATGACAGTTTCTTTGCATTTTCACTATCATTAGATTTTATTTTGTCATTTTGATTTTATTTTGGCCACTCTGGTAAATGTATAGTGATATCTCATTGTGGTTTTAATTTGCATATTCCTAATGCTAATTAAGTTAAACATCTTTTCATGTGCTTGTTTGCCAGCTGTATATACTCCTCTCTGAAATGCCTGTTTATGCCTGTGGCTTATTCTGATTCACATTCCTTTTTTAAAAAAGTATTGGATTTTGAAATTTATTTATATATTCTAGATTCTAGTCCTTTGTTAGATATGTGGTTTGCAAATATTTTCTCCTAGTCTTTCACATGGTTTTTCATCCTTTTTACAGGTGTCTTTCATAGAGTAAAGTCTGTTGTTTTGATGAGGTCCAACTATGATATTTCCTAAGCTAGTATTGGACTTGGCACATAGTATCAAATGATTATTTATTTTTAGCTGAAAAAATGGAATTAAGAAGTAGGTGAGATAGGACCTAGTAAATTTACTTCTAATTTGTTTTTGTGGTATCTACTTCTGATACCTTGATCATTGTTAGATTTGAAAAAAGAAACATCTCATGCTTTTAAAAATATATTTTCACATTGTACAATGTGTTATAGGAAGATGCAGAAGGAGGAATACTTACTGTTTTTATGGGCCCAAGAATTAAAGAATAAAGAGGAGTTAGACAAGGGTGGATAATATGAAGGGTTAAGAATGAGTAGGAGGAGAATGAGAGGAAATGTTCTAATGCAATATTTCTCAAAATGAAGTCTGCAGAATCCTGAGAAGCTCAGGAATCATTTGCCTTTTGCACTTTATTAAACATTTGCACTGATGGTACTAAATCAATGGTTGGTGCAGAAGCAATGTGGCTAAAAATGCTGGAATTTTAGCACGAAAGAAGTTAGTGGCACCAAACTGTCTTAGAAGTCATCATGTATTTTTATTATTAGTAGTAGTAGTTTCAGGTATACGAAACAATAAAATAGTTATACATTTCACCCCTCACAAAGTAATAACACCCTCCCCTAATCTATTGCCCCTCTGACATTGTATATAGCTGTTACAATTCCATTGACTCTATTCCCTATACTATACTCCCTATCCCATGACTGTATATGTATTAAATTATAGTTGACATACAATATTATTCAGCTTCAGCTTCAGGTGTACAGCACAGTGGTCAGGCATCTACACTGTCCATGAAGTAGTCTCCCTAACAAGACATGAGTCCATCTGACACCCTACAAAACATTTACAACATTATTGATTGTATTTCCCAAACTGTCTCATATCCCTGTGACAATATTGTAACTACACTTTACACTTTACTACAATTTACACTTTCCAATCCCTTCCGCTTCTCCCTCATCTTTATACCACCATGCACTTGCAAAAGAAAAGAAAAATATAGGTTCAATTAAGAATGTTCTTGATTAAACAGTAAAAATAATTATCTTTATTAAATCTCAATCTTTGAGTACACTCCCATTTTATATTCTATGTGATGAAACGGTTAAGGATAAATAAAGTACTTATGCTGCATACTGACGTGTTATGGTTGTCTCCAGGTAAAAACACTTTTGTGATTGTTTTAGTTGCAAGCAGAGTGATTCACTTTTTGCCTGGAACACCACTTTTTAGTTGATATGACAACTTACAGATAAACTATTTTTTCAGCCTTGGGTATTTAGCAGGTATTTTCTTGAAAACGATCAATGTGGCCACAGGGTACCTATGCATGTTAATTAAAAGAAGCCTTGTGTTCTACTTAATCCTCTACCCCAATTTTTATTTTCCCTATGTTCTTCTAGACATCTCCTCTTATGTTAAGATTTAAAGTTACTAAATCAATAACTCTGATAACCTCGGTTTACTTTAGATTCAGCCAGCAATAGTAGAAAACTTGAAAATAGCTATCAGAAGTTTTCAAAAAGACTTCCAATATAATATTCAAAAGGATATAGGGGGGAAAAAAGGATATGGGGAATTCAACAATTTGTGTGGAGGTTGGAGAAGAGTATACAGAGAATATCTGTTTAGCATGCATATCGGTTCTCTGGCCACCCTCTAAATACCCATAGCCTAGTGATTAGTAAACATTATTTTAATTGCCTACTTACTTGTTGCCTTTGAGCACTAGACAGTGCTCTTGGAAGGCAGATATTATGTTTTATTAACCATGACATCTCCTAAAATTAGCATCAGGCTTGGCACAGAGTGGGTGTTTGATATTTCTTTGCTAAAAGAATGGAATGAAGAAGTGAGAGAAGGACTGGTAAATTTACTTCTGCTTTGTGTTTGTGATATCTACTCTTCATGTTTTGATCATTGTTAGTTTTGAAAATAATAGCATCTAATAATTTTTAATTTTTTAAATATATTTTAGAATTTATTACCTTTTGGCCAATGTTGGTGCTAAATAAATATGCTTCGATTCAGCATGGCATTTTGAGGTAGTAAAATATGGGCAATAGTATTTATTTTATAAGGATATGATAAGATTTAATATATATACATACATATATATGAAGTACTTAATGTGTATATGTATACATATATGAAAATTTTATATACATATATAAATCTTCATATATGTGTATATATATATATATATATATAAAGTGCCAAAAAAAAATGTGTACACATTTTAAGAAAGGAAAAATCTGTCTTAATTGTAAGACTCAATATATACCAATAACACAAGATGAATACAAGTCACATTTGACTTCTGCAATTACAGGAGGTGCTCAAAGTGGTTAACCATCGGGGTCCAGACACTTCTGATTACAACAAACTACAGCTTGAGCATAGATAACATCTCCTAAAATGTGTATACATTTTTCGCCCCCCCCCACAAGTATAATATATAAATATGAAGCATTTAGGCTCTACCCCATATATGATAATGTTTATTTTTATCACAACTGCCATGGAGCCTACAAAAAAGAGACAACTCAGCTCTCTGACTTTACAGTCACATAATTTAGAAATTTCTAGTTGGAACATATAGATAAATAATTAAATTTTAAAAAATTCCATTAGCCCTAACTTGTTTGTAACTAACACTAGTTCTAATTGTGGCATTTGTAATCAAAGCTGTAACAATGAAAATGTTCATATTTTAGGAAGCCAGGCATAGATGACTGTGAGGTCAAGTTTTGGGGCTAAGAATCTTGTATTTATCGTCCTGTCTTCTTTATTCAAGAGGTAAGCACAAGAGGTAGGATCAAGAGCTGGAAATAGGTACCAGCCCACTCAACATCCAGAGCCTTGGTGTATCCGATATTATATGTATACAAGAGCATGGACATGAATCTGTTTTGTTCATTGGTGTATCCTTAGAACGTGCCTCACAGTAGGCCTTCAAATCATATGTTCCAGTGAATGATTGCATTGTTAACTTAAGTTTAAATTTTGATGAACTTTCCTGCAGTAATGCTTATAGGTTTTTATTTCAATGTTCTACAACTGGTAACATTAAAACAAAACAAAAAAAGAAAAGAAGAAGAAGAAGGAGAAGGAGAAGAAGAAGGAGAAGGAGAAGATAGTGGTGGTTGGAGAGAGGCAGCCCCAAAGAAGTTTATGTAGCCAATAAAGAAAATATAAAACTTCATTTTGAAACACCGTGTAGAAGTTGTGTTGCTATTATAAAAGTTTGGCTCAATGGCAGTGGTTGCCAGGTTGCAAGGTGGGAGGGATGAACAGGTGGAGCACAAGTGAGTTTTAGGGAAGTCAAACTACTATATATACGTTGGTGGGTGCATGTCAAAACCCGTGGTATGTACAGCACCAAGAGCGAACCCTGATGTAAATTGCGGACTTCGGACTTCGGGTGGAAACGGTGTGTCAGCAGGTTCATCAACTGTAACAAATGTATCACTCTGGCGCGGGATGTTGCTAGCGGGGGAGGCAGTGTTGTGGTGGCAAGGCTTATGCGGCAAATCTTTGTATCTTCTGCTCAATTTTGCTGCGAAGCTAAAACTGCTCTAAAAACTAAAGTCTGTTGAAAAACAAAGTTAGGCTAAATGGTAACCTCATGGTAAATCTCCCACTAAATCTTATAAAATAAAACCACTTCCCCTGGAAAATTAATAAATGAGGTCTCTTTTGTTTTCCATCTTGGCCTCATGGCTTAATCATTTCAGCTACAATGGAAAATGTTGTTACTTTTACTTTCCTAGAAATAATGTTTCATTTTATAATAAATGCTTAAAATGGTATATGAAAGTATAGTACTTTTGGCTGTAGAAGTCCAGCTATGTATTAAATAATTAGTTTGTGCCAAAATGATAATACAGAATTTAAGTTGCCCTAGGTACCACACCCAGTGTTCTAACAAATGTAGAGATTTTTTAATGATCCTTTGTTTCATTGGTGAGGTGGCTTACTGTTTTCAGAGTATTTACACACACATATTTTTTTATTTGTTCCTTACAACCCTAGGCTGTCAAGAGGGAAGGTCTTAAACGCCCACCTGAGAAGTGTTTATTAATTAATCATTTATGTTAATTTAAAAAATATGTTTTTGCATGATAATAAAATTAAAACACAATAGAATTTAAAAATCAAAACAGTCTCCTTTTACCTATCTTAATTTTAATTTTTAAAATGTTATCTTTTAGACTGTTCATATCTAAAGAGTAATCATTATTGGGTCAGATGTGGTACTCAGAGATTTTTTTATAGCAGTAGAAAAAGTTATCAAAGTTAGGTACTAGAAATAAAATGTGTTACTTGTAACTTTGGAAAAAGGTATAATGGTCAGCAAGACCTTGTCAAGCAATAGAATAAAGGAATGTAACCTGCACAACTGATATATATATATATATATATATATATATATATATATATATATATATGAATGAGGGGAGTTAAGAATACAGTTATTAAAATGACAGTAGTCTTTTGAAAGGTTGAACTTTGGATACCTCATGCTGATGGCCATGGAGAGAGGGCTTTTCCCCTTAATACTCCCTGTCAGAAAACTCTACCTAACAAAAGAAGCAAATAGGAAAAAGAAGAGTAAGACGTCTAGATAGTTCTGCCTTGGAGAAAGCCTGGGGAGGGATTTGAGTGGAGTTGGTGCTGCCTTTGAAGCATAAGCTCATAAAGAATGAGCTGTGAGGTATGGACATAAGAAAACTTTTGAGGAAGGCAGTTGTTTCTTAATTTGATGGGAATCATTGTTGATTGTAAAGCATGGCCATCCATGCTCTCTTTCTTATTCTGTCAGCATGGCTGTCTGGGAGGAAACTTGGAATAGTTAATGTTGGCAAGTAGTTTTGAAGAATCTATAGAAGTCTATTAATTGGATAGGTCTTGTTCCTTGTAGCCACGAAAGTTAGGTTTACCCAGAATCCCCCAAGTAGAATAAGGCCTCAAGCATATGCTTTATAATTTCTATAATAATGGAACAAAAGTTATTTTTATTTTTTTGCTCTTATTTAGTTTCATTTTAGATGATAACTAGACTCAAAGTTGTGAATAATTATATAGTAGCTATTTCAAATGACTCATCATATTTTAGAAGATATTGTATATTTTACTTTTTCTGGGCATCTAATTCATATTTTATGATTTTTGTTATATGTATTAATAGTGTAAACATTTTCCAATTTATATTATGCATATTGATGTTGTGAAATATATTTATTCTGTAGTATTGCATGAAAAATGGACTTGGAAATATAAACTGTGATGTAAGGTATAAGTGAACAAGTTTCAAAATTTTCTGCTACACACATCAGCCCAAGTATCATTTACTCAAGAAAAATTCTCTTGAGTTCAGGCTCCATTGCTACTTGATCTAAGCAGACACTGTTTCTTTCTGCACATCATTTATCTCATTTATACTTTCAAGACTGTAAGAAATATAAAAGCTAAGGCTACTTCTGGTGTTGCTTACCTTATATTTCTAGATACTATCACATCACTTGAAACTCAACACTATTTATTAAATAAATAAATAAACTGCATTTCCGAAATTCAAATGGGACCATGTTATCCTCATATTTAAATCCTTTAGATAACCATCACTGTGGCCAGAATAATGTTCAAACCCCGTAACCGGGCTTGTAATTCACCTCATGCTCTAATTCCTGTTTGTTCCCTAACCTCATCTTAAGTCATTCTCATTACATCAGTATTTACCAAGCCCCTAGTATGTACCAGATGGTGCTAGTGCAGAGGATTTAATGATAGCAGGGCAGATACTGTGCTTACACTTATGGAGACTATGGTCCAGGACAGACATTAAATGAGCAATGGCAATTTTGATGAACCAAATGTTATATGTTATAAAAGCACTCTCTCCTTCACACTTTGTGTGCCAGGCACCCAGAGCAAGTCATTTTGTTTCCTAAATGCACCACAGTCTCTATTCTTGCAGGCTTTGCACACGCTGTTCCCTTGTCTTTCTTATATTGACACACTTGTGTTTGTGTTTCCTCCACTGACCTTTTACCTTTTGCTCTTTCTTACTAAAATTAAATTCTTTTCAATATTGTCCCTTTTTACAAGCTCCTAAAGTACATTGTACTTCCACTGTCTTCATACTTACAGCTCTGTGAATGTCTCTTACTTGACTATATGCTCCAGGAGGGCAGGCTTACACCTGGCTTGGTCTTGCGTCACACATGCAATAGGTGCTCACTAAGTATAACTTAATTGAATAAATGCATGAGTGTCAAGTGAATGGTTCAGCAAGGTGACATGGGAATTCAGAGTAGAGGTTTGTTACTATGTTACAAATGAGGAACGATTTATGAAGTAGTTAAAACGCCTGTTTAACAACAACAACAAAAAAGTTTTATTTTGGCTTCAAATTTGTCAAAAGCAAATTTAGAATTATCAGTGTTTGGTTTTTCCCACTCAAGCTATTATTTTTAATTGACAAAGAGATTTTTAGCAGTCAGCAAGGACCCAGCTATCAGGGTCTTTTCCAGCACACCCCTACCATCACCTTTCCAGGCTGGGTATTAGAAAAAGGTTAGAGATTCCTGAGTAAAAGCTACATAGGGACAAATATTTTAGTATTCTGATCCCTAACGATGTAGGGTCACATCATATCCCATTAGGACCAGTGAAGGTAGCACTGATGGAGGCCATTGTTTTATCATACAGTCCTGCCAAATGCCCCTGGAAATAGTTCTCCTTTACTCACTGATAGAGCCCAAGATGGGTGGGGAAACCTGAGTGCAATTCTTTACTTGAAAATGACCATGATATCCAAAATAATGTGTTCATGGGACAGAGAATAATGCAACACATACCCTGTAGATATCGGCAAGGAGCCATGGGCAAAGGAAGCCCTGAGCAGTGCTTGGAGAATTCCTATAGTGGGTATCTCTAGCTTGCAAACCTGGCTATATTTAGGTTAATTTTTTTTCTAATTGTTTTCATTTTTTCTGCCTTAGCATCTAACGAAGTTCTTTTTTAAACTATCAGCTGGTAATGAGGAATCAATAAAACGTTTATGTTGTTAAAGGTAAACTGAGGTACATTAAATTTGTGAAGAATTTATTTGAATAAACATTGATTCAAATAGGACAGCACCAAACTGTAAGTGGTTTAGGGGTACTCTGCCAACAGGAGTTGGGGAAAGGCTTTTATAGAGCTGATGCAAAAATAAAGCAAGGAAATTATTTGATTGGCTATAGCTTGGTTGCCTTATTTGAGGAATCCTAGTTAGCTGTTGATTGGTTGTTCTTAGGTTTTGATTTCTTAACCTGGAGGTATTTACAGAAATTGACTGTGGCTTAGGTTTCAGTTTGCTTACTTAGGTTTCGAAGGGCTAGAGCTACCTTAGACTAATGATCTCCTTGTTTCATTATTTTAATAGTTTTTTATTCTGTTTGTTTTGATGTGCATTAACAGGTTTGGTCATAGTATTAAAAGGAGTGTTCTCCCTGGAAGGTCAAGCAAGGGAAGGAGTGGCAGCAGGAATTAAATTGAGAAAATATGACACAGTAGGACAGTAAGGGAAGAGTCAACTCCACCTGTTCCACTAAAGTTTATTCTATCTTAGATAGTTCTGCTCTCAATTTAATGAGAAATTTAATCTTCCAAGCCTGATATTGCAGCACACTCTATAAAGACCACACACTTTAGAAATTAATGATTATTTTCTTCACTACAAAGAATGTTCGCAGGATGATAATGAAGATGATGATGAACAAATTATTGATGTTTTTAATTACAGCTTCCATGTCTGACTTAGAATACTTTGAACTATCATTTATTTATTTAGTTGATTATAGATGTTATTACATGAACCAGCTTATTTTATACTTCTGGTATTTTGGAGACAATTTATAAGCCATTCAGAGAGCATTTTGTGTGCCATTAATCAAAAAAGAAAAAAAGAAAGAAAAGAAAAGAAAAGAAAAAGAAACAAAGAAAGAAGAATATACCATTCTCCAAAATGAAATGTATCACCTGTTAGCCAACAGAAATATAAAACGGTCTTCACCTTTGCGTTGTCGCTTTGCATTCAAATGCTCATAACTGTTTTAGAAAGCTTGACGCCCACGCCACAGGATCTTGCTCCTCTTTAATTTTCTCTAATTTGCGTAGTGAATAACCAAATACTCATAATGCAATTAGAAGATAATCAAGCTTGTAATTATGTTAATTGCTGGAGACTTACATCAATCCTCCAGCAGAGTGATAGGATTTCAGGGAAACTGTTAACATGGCAAGAGAGTGAGGGAGAGTCCAGGATGGGGGAGTGGATAATTTGATGAACAGCTTCGACTTGTATCATTTAACAACACTGAGACAGCAAGGGAGCCTCACATGAGGGATCATCAAGGGAGATGCTTAGAAAATAGGGTTTTAGGTTCCAGAAAAAATCAACCTCTTTTGTTGCTTTTCTTCCTATAAATAATCACATTGTCCACTTATATTTATCATAAGAAGACTAATTCAAAAAAAACCCAGATAAATAGGTGAGAGAGGAAAAAAAGTGAGAGAGACAGAATAACTAATTGCTCTTTACCCCTGTTTTCCACATTACTGGAAAAACAAAGAAACAACAAAACACCAAAACAAATGAAGACCTTATTACCATTTTCGCTTTTACACTGAAAGTGTTTTTTTCTTATGTGATGATGACCAATGATTAAAGATATGACTGTTGTAATCTGTCTTTAGGTTGTCACTCATTCATTAAATCTGCATAGCCCCGATATTAAGCTTATTTCTACATATCATATACTCAAATATTAATTTGGACTTTTAAGTTTTCTTTAGATAAAACTTTAGCTGGAGCTAAGATGGGCATCCTGGAGTCTACTCTGGGCTGATGGTTCTGACCTTCTGAGTGAGTATGAACAGTCTGGGAAGCCTGCCCTTTCCTTTCTTTCACCCACTTTCTTTTTTTCTCTCTTTCACCCACGTCTTCTGTGTAGTACAGCAGGTGAAAAAGGCCTCTCGTGTGGTTTGACCGCTACTTAAAAAAGATTTATGCCACCACGTTATTACTTCATGAAGTTAAAATTAAAATTACATCACAAAGGGGTGTGGAGAAAAGGGAACCCTTGTACACTATTGGTGGGAATGTAAATTGGTACAGCCACTATGAAAAATAGTATGGGGGTTTCTCAAGAAATTAAAAATAGAACTACAATATGATCTAGTAATCCCACTTCTGGGTATTTATTCAATGTAAATGAAGTCATTATTTCAAAGAGATATTTGTACCCTCATGTTCATTGCAGCATTATTAACTAAACAAGACATGGAAACAACCTAAGTGTTCATTGAGGGATGAATGGATAAGAAAGATGTGGGATATATATACATACATATATACATTATGTATACACACATGCACACACACACCAGGGGTGCCAAAAAAATCTACCCTCAAAAAGTAGTTCACCATAATCAGAAGTGTCTGGATATTGGTGGTAACCACTTTGAGCACCTCTTATAATCTCAGAAATCAAACATGACTTGTATTCATCTTTTGTTATTGGTATACAAGGACTAGCAATTAAGTTCGCGAACTCATCCTAGAAAAAGTGCTACATATCTTATTGCTGAATATCACTACAGTCACCTTTGCAGTAATCCTTTTGGGCAGCTATGCACGGATGTCAGAGCCTTGTCCATGCTTCAAAGCAATTTTGGAACTCTCTTTCTGAAATGGCCATCGGAGCTGTCATCATATTACCCTTGATACCCTGAATGTCATCAAAATGTCTTCTTTCAACGCTTCCTTTATCTTTGAGTAAATAAAGAAGTCATTGGGGGCCAGATCAGGTGAGTAGGGAGGGTGTTCAAATATAGTTATTTGTTTACTGGCTCAAAACTCCCTCACAGACAGTGCCGTGTGAGCTGGTGCATTGTCGTGATGCAAGAGCCATGAATTGCTGGCGAAAAGTTCAGGTAGTCTAGGTTTTTCATACAGACTTTTAGCACTTCCAAATAATAAACTTGGTTAATTGTTTGTCTAGTTGGTACAAATTCATAATGAATAGTGCCTCTGTCAAAAATGGTTAGCAACAACGTTTTGACTCTTGATTTGAACTGACGAAACATTTTTGGTCATGGAGAATTGGCTGACTTCCATTGTGCACTTTGACTCTTTGTTTCAGGGTCATATTGGTACACCCATGTTTCATCACCAATGATAGCACAGCACAAAACATCGTCTTGCCTCTTCTAAAGGTCTTGGCCAATCTCGACTCTCCTTTGGTTTTGTTCATCGAAGAGCTCCTTCGGGACCATTTTCAGACATACCTTTCTCATGCCAGGATTTTCAGTTAAGATTTTCCTGTTTCTCTATCTACGTTTACTTGGTCTGCTATGCTCCTCACAGTCAGCCAATGATTTGGATACATAACTTGATGGATTTTTGCAATGCTTTTGTCAGTTCTGCACGTTACTGGCTGCCCTGACCTCTCTTCATCAGTGATGTGTTCTCTCCCCTCAGAAAAACACTTAATCTATTTGTACACTTCTGTTTTCTTCATGGCATTATCCCCATAATCTTGGACTAACGTGTCCCTGATTCCACTCTTGCCAAGTTGAACCAGAAATTTAATGTTTGTTTGTTGCTCTAATTCAAGCTCAGACATTCTCTCAATGGCACACAAAAACACTCAACAATAATGAACGCCACTTAGCAAAACACTGCTACACATCGACACGAACACAACTGTGAGACACTGATATACCAAGGCTATGAAACCTTACCGAGCTGTTTGTACAGTGCTGTCACGGTGGCACCGTGTAAGTGCACAGTGGCAAGTTTTTTTCCTTTCTTAAAATGTGTATACTTGTTTTTGGCACCCCAATTTATACATTTTTGACACCCTTTTTATATTAGAATATTACTTAGCCATAAAAATGAAAGAAACCCTGCCATCTGCAATAACATGAATGGACATTGAGTTCATTATGCCAAAAGTGAAATAAGTCAAACAGAAAAAGACAAATACTGTATTATATCCCTTATATGTGGAATCTAAAGAATATTGAACTCATAGAAATAGAGAACAGGTAGTTGATAGTTGCCAAAGATGAGAGGTGAGAGGTAAGCAAAAATGGATGAAGGGTCAAAAGGTACAAATTTCCAACTATAAAATGAAGAAGTCCTGGGGATATAATGCACAGCATGGTGACTGTAGTTAAGATTCTATATTTGAAAATTGCTTGAAGGGATCTTAAAAGTTCTCATCACAAGAAAAAAAATTGTAACTGTGAGGTGATAGATGTTAACTGAACTTATTGTGATAATTATTTCATATATATAATCATTATGTTGTAGAACTTAAACAAATACAATGCTGTTTGTCAGTTGTATCTCAATAAAACTTGGAAAAATTAATAAAGAAAAAAAAAGACCTCAGGTCACCTATTAGAAATAGAGAATTTGGTTAGAACTGATGCTAATGTATATTTAATTACCATCAATCCCCTTGGTCAATAGGTGGAAAAAAAATGACCTTACAAGGTTTTATTTATTATCTGAAAATAAAGAACCAGGAGATCTTCTGAGTACTGTTTAGCTGAATGCCACCTATCAATTATGATTAAGGTAAATTGAAAGGCTTTTTGCTTTTCAAATGTATGCAGACTAAAATAACACTATGCAACAAAAGTAGGGCCATAAAAGCCAAAGCTCTCCCATTGCTATTCATCACGAATACAAACAAATGCTCATTTCAATCATAACTTATATTTTATATCCTTAATGTCAAAATAAAGTGACAAATTTGGGTTTGTAGTTCACCATATAGTTATTGCTTCTTGGCCATTGGGGAACATATTGGAACTATACAGTGCATAATTAAACTGTATGAATGCTATAAGCTGAGTTAAATATGGTGCATTACATAATATTTCCTTATTTTCTGCTACATTTTTGATTAATTGTTAACCACTAAAGCAACACAGAATCTTAGCGTTTATGAAATTTTGAGTCATTAAAATGACCCATGTGATTAGATTCTGCTGGCTATTCGAAAGTCAGAAAGGAAAATATATGCTGAACCCAGAACTATTTTAAAGAGGTAGTTCCTCAGACGGTGTCAGTCAACAGGAAATTTACTTGGAAATAAGAGGATAATGCTGTCATCAATAAAAGTGTACCACCAGTTACAAATATTTAAGAATAAATGAGGGATTTAAATAAAGGCCAAATTTAATGAAATGGAGTGATAGAAAAATATGTCACTCATAGAAACTAGAAACTTTTCTTGTAACTTATTTATGCTTGGCAAATTTCTCAAAAACCTAATTAGACAAGCTGATGTTCTTGGAATAGATCTCAGACTAGCTCATTACATTAACTCCATAAATTTGTTCTTTCAGAAATCCCCAAGTAGGTAACCAATCATTGAGAGGGTTCCTTGCTTTTTCTCATTGCTTAATTTCAACTTTTGTCATTGGCTAGACTTTTATTATATACTGAGCACAGAAGTAATTGACCCAAAAAATTTATTTAGCTTATAAACCATCACTTCAAATCAGATGCAGATTTGGAGATAATTAACTTAACATTCTACTATGATTTCTCATCAGTATAAAAATGTGAATTTCATCTCCAAATCTCTTTAGTTTATGAAATAAGAATAGAATTTATGATAGTTTTGTTGCATAAGGAAGGAAAAGATGCTAATCCTAAAACCTGTACTCTTTAACACTGAAACTGGTTTTATAAACATTTGTGTCTTTTTAGTCCTTCTCAATGGAATGCTAATGGTAGAAAACTAATCACAGTGACCGTAGTCAAACTCACAATTAATAGATGGCTTATATTCTAACCACATGTAGGTAAATATACTACAAATAACTTGTTATGTGTAGTTGGTGGGGTATAACACTTCTATATTAAAATATCACATTTAGCCCAATTAGTTTCATAAAATATTATAAGAAGAAATAAAAAATGATTTTGCTTTCATATTTCTTCCTTTTCCTTACCAATGTGCTTTTACTATGTTACAGTTTCTCCCATAATTAACAAATTTGGGTCTGTGCGGATTTTCTCCAAATTGTATCCAGGTTTCTATTAACTGTAGCAAGATTTTAGCTTCTTCCACTTCATGCTGATTTATTTCCTCACTTGTTAAAATACTTCAAATGAGTGAGTGCTTAGTGCAATGGAGAGTAGCTAAAACCTGTATTTAAAGTTTAAAAGATTATTGGGCCCAGACATCCTAAGAGTATTAAAAACTTGAAGGAAAGTGGCTAGACATGAACACTGAAATTATTGTATTAAAGAACTAGTATTTGTCAAAATCAAGCTTATGGCTCTGGACAGGGACATTCAAAATGTGTTTTAAAAGTAAACATTCTAGCAGTGTAACCTAAAATCCTCTGTGAAAACTCTAGAAAGGATTGCCTGAAGGTGTGACTGAATTATTTAAGGCTTGTTCCTTTCTGAAGTTTAATTTGAGTCCATAAATGATATTAATAGTCAAGAGATTAAGAGTTGAACATGGATGTGTGCCATTTCTATGGTAATAAAACAAAACTACTAGTATGTTTCTGTACTAACATGAAAATTAACTTTATTTAGTTTATACAAAATAACTAAAAGAAATTATCATTAATTTTTTTACGAGTTCAAAACTACATTTATTTATTCTGGTTAAGCGATGGCTCAAAGTTTACTTAAAGGATTTGAATTGTTGGAGGAGAGAGGATAGCTGGCCATCACTTTGTCTAATGGGGCTAGATTAAAAGGTAAGCATGTGGTTTCTATTTATGGAGTAAAAACTGTTTTCAAGAAAAGAATGTAGAAATAGTAAAATAAACTTTTTAGGAGATTTAGAGAAACTGGTGTGTGTGTGTGTGTGTGTGTGTGTGTGTGTGTGTGTGTGTGTGTAAAATTTGAAGAGAAATATAAGCATAGCACTCTAGATAAAGGTTTGCCTTAAAATAAAACTATAAAATTTGAGCCAAGGAGATTGTTAGAGACAAAAGCCTCTTAGTGATTTTATGTTCGTGGAGGTAAAGATATTGAAAAATGAGATGCAAAATTAGATTCAAAAATATATACAGTATCCTGGGCTTGGGCACCAAAACAAAACAAAACAAAACAAACAAACTATATATATATATATATATACACACACACACACACACACACACACACACACACACGCAGTAATGTAAGTTCATTAAACCATAGTCAATGATATTGGGAAGATTACAGATCTTGAATGAAGGAATACTATTACAAATAGGGCATGTAAAACTAAAAAAAAAAAAAAAACAAACCTCTGAATTTAAACTAAAAATATGAATATGCCATAAGATGGAAATAAGTCTTATGCATGAACATACAAAAGCTTATATACATAAACCAAATATGGTACTTAATTTCACAAAATGTTCAGGATATGCCATTGTGCAAATAGCATTGTAATTACAGAAAGGTGTACCCTGTCCTTTTCAACAGTTGTAGTATAAAATAACATACCAGCTGTAATTACAAATTTGTCAATTATGTTAACACCAAATGAATGCTGGATTACAAAAATATATGTTTTATAGAAGTGACAATAAAGATGTGTTTATGAGTTATAAGACTATAAGTTATTTATGAATTATTGAAATTCAAATCACCAAATGATACCTATAGAGAAATCCTAAGTAAATGGGAAATTAAGAAAATTAAATCCTTGAGTTATGATGACACCTTTGGGGAGTATGAATTGCCGAACAAGCTTGGTCCATTTGACAGATTCCCTTAAAGATACTGAAGAGAAAAGGGTCCTTATGGTTATTCAAATGAATATTTTAATTATTATTTTTGTTAAAGCATTATAGTATTATGACATGGAATGAAGAATTCATAAAGCATTTTGATTAAGCACACTAAAATTGTGTTTCTCCAGTTAATATATGAACTGAATTAGAATTTATTGAAGATAAAAATGTCACTTTAGATGTGTAATAACTCCTGTGGTCTCAAATGAATGGTAATATCTCAAATGAATGATAAAAGATTATTAATAACTCATGTAATTTAGAAAGCAATTCACTGGGTGGATAAGGGCTCTGTTTTTAATACTTCTGATTTTCCTATAAATGAAATACAGTAGTGGTGCAAATGTAATTCTAAACAGTAAATAACTCTTTTGTTTCTCAAATCTATATTTTACTTTTCAATGAGTCATGATTTGTGAAAGTAACTCTCAATCAGATTTTCATCTTTAGAATTTCTAGTGAACTAAATCACCTTCCCTGTTACTTCTAGGTACCTGTTTCTTATCTGATTTTTAATATTTCTAAACAAGTATATCTTAACCATTCATCTTAACTTTTAGATTTATGAAAGGGTCTTCATGCTCTTAATCTCACCAAAGATAAATTTTGTATAAATAATCTCCTTTTTTTTTGAGGGCAGTGTCACTGGCCCTCACATGTGGAACCTGAACCGGGGCCGCCGACTTCCCAAGCCAGCGCTTAACCACCGCGCCACTCAGCTGGCCCAATAATCTCCTTTTTAAAAAAGAATAAACATAAGACTTTAATCTTTAAAACAAGTTTAGATTTACAGAAAAATTTAGAAGCACAGCGAGTCCCCACATACACTGCACCCAGCTTCCCTTATTATTAATATCTTACATTAAAATGGCACACTTGTTACCATTAATGAAACAATATTGGTACATTATTATTAACTAAAGTCCATCATTTATTCAGATTTCCTTAGTCTATATGTATTGTCCCTTTTCTCTTTCAGTATCCCATCCAAGATCCCACATCCCACTTAGTCATCATATTTCCTTGGGCTCCTCTTGGTTGTGAGAGTTTCTCAGGCTTTCCTTATTTTTGAAGACTTTGACAGTTTTGAGGCATACTGGTTAGGTTTTGTATGATGCTCTTTAATTGAAAATTTTCTGATGTTTTTCTCATGAATAATCTCCTTTTCTCTCACTTCCCATTTATTTCAGATTTCTCCTCACAGCCATCACACCTCTGCTGTGTGAGTCAGCTCTTCAGAAGGATTTCATCACTCATGAGTTTTCACTGTAAATCTTCTATGAGTTCAGTGGGATGATTTCTCTTCCTTAAGAGTGAACAGCTCCACTTGTTATGAGCTCCTTCTATAAGTGAGGATGACCAAGTATTCTGTCTACCTTCGACATAAAATCCTGTTGACTTTATTATAGGTTTAACAGCGTCACCTCACACACTCCGCTGGAAGCTGTCTTAAGACATAGAGGAGTTTAAAGTTATACAAATCAAAGTTACTTAAAGTTATAAAATAAAGTAGAAAAATGAAGATTATTTTGGCTTTTTCATCATATGGTCAGAAGTATTTCCAATGGGTGGCCAAATTTGCATCGCGGCACTCTATACCAAAAATGTATTTCTGAGCAATGTTTTCATTTTCTCCATTCACACGATGTAATAGTTTCCTAACAGTCACATTTCCTATGAAATAAAATCCTTGGAAAAGTTAACAATCTGGCACATAGTGGGTATTTAATAAGTGTTTACTAAGTAATAGTTAATTGAATAAGTAATGAATAATGTCTTCTTGACTCATATGATCATGGGCAAATTTTAGTCATAAATCATTGGGTGCTTACTATGGGAATGATGTTGTGGTAGGTGTTCTAAGTGAAGCAAAGATGAAAAAAAATGAAGCTCTATAACTCCATTTGCTTTCTCTGGGCTTTCCCCTGACCTGCCCATCTCCACCTTGAGAGAACCCTGACACCAAGATTACAAGCTTAGTGATCATCATGCTTTCCCATTTCCTTCTTAGCAAACAGATTTAACCTCTTTGAGCCTCAAGTTCATTTTATATAAAATGAGAATAATAATACCTATTGCACAGGTTATTGTGAGAATTATATGAGGCAAAATATGTGAGAAGCCAAGTCCAGAACCCTGCCCTTGGCATATGCTCCTTAATATCAAATCTCCTTCTCCTTCCTGCCAGTCTTTTCTCATGCCCTCTCTAGTTACACAAGTGTTTTGTTATTTCTTTCCCTTCCATATTTTGGTTTCACTTTAAACCTTATTTGCATCTAATTCATACACATTATTACTCTTTCATCAGCTGTCACAATATCTTTACTTCCATTTTCCTTATCCTTTATCCTGATGGTATCAGTCTGTGTTTGCATTTCTAGGTTTTGTTTTGTTTTGTTTTTCAAATAAAATAAAACCGAGCTAATCCAGCAGAAAACTCAAGGGTCTAGGACCTGAATAGTTATTGAACATAGCTTTTGGGAGAACTGTGAACTTTGGTATTGGCAGAAACCAGATTGTGGAGGCTTAATGAGTGGCCAGATTGTGGGGGAATGCAAGTGGACATTGTGGAACATGTTTAAAGACTATCAGAAAAAGGAAAAATGAGCAAGGTGTTATAAGAAGTCCCTGAGGGATGAGAGTATATAGCAAAATGCAAGTCCAAAAAGGAAAGTTAGGCCAGGCAAGGTTCACTTAGGAAAAAGGAGTATAGAAGGAGAGAGAAAAATAAATTTTAAGTTATAAAGAGAAAAAGTTAATTATTTATTCATGAAGTTTTTATTGAAAAGCTCAGTACAGAAACAGAATCAACTTCTACTCCCCGCCTCAAATAAAATCCTTCTTTTATTATAAAATGTGCAGAAAAATAGTAAAATAGCTTTAATTTAAAAGGATGGGACAGTCAATTCTTTTCTGGTCTTTGTCTTATTTAATTGTAAATTTACAAACAAATAGAAAAGAACAAATAAAATATATATGAATAACTGTGAAGGGACTGCTCTTGATACTATTATACCATTCACTTCCAGACAGAATTGACTGCCAGCCTAGGAGTTCCCCCTGTTCCCTTCCACAATTATAAATCCCCCTCTTCCTCCAGGGAGTTCCAGTCTTCCTGTCATTATCATTTCTTGCCTTTAAAAAGGACTATTTACAACTATTTATGCATCCCTAAAAATGTGGATTAGTTTTAACTGTTTTTTGAATGGAACCATAATATATGTATTTGTTTCTCATTTCTTTCATTCAGCATTATGCTTGTGAGATTTATCCATTTTGTTGAATACAGTCGGTGTTCATTCATTTGCATTGATGCATAATATTTCTTTGTTGAGTATGTAACAATTTATTCATAAATTCTACTCTTGGTGGATATTTGGGTTATTTGTAGTATTTGATATTACAATCAATGCTGCCATGAAACTTCCTGTACCCATCTCTGGGCACATATAAGGTGTGATCAAACAATATGGTGAATATTTAAATTAAAAAAATTATTACAGTAAAAGACATATTGCCATTAATCCCCCTCAAAAGATTCCCCCTTGCTTCAAGCACACTTATCCCCTTTTTATTGCCACTTTTTGAATCAGTTCTGGAAGTCCTCTTTCATGAGTGTCTTTAGTTGTGCTCTCATAGCTGCCTCAATGTCCTGAATCCATTCAAAACTACCTTTCATGGTCATTTTTTTTTTTTTTTTGAGGGCAGTGTCACTGGCCCTCATAAGTGGGACCCGAACTGGGGCCGCTGGCGTCCCAAGCCAGCGCTTAACCGCGGCACCACTCGGCTGACCCCCTTTCATGGTCATTTTAACTTTGGGGAAGAGTCAGAAGTCACCTGGTGCCAGATCTGGTGAATAAGATGGGTGAGGACACATTGTAATGTTTTTATTTGACAAAAATTGTTGTACCAGAAGCAATGTGTGACACAGATCCTTTCCATTGTGATCAAGAAATATAGTGAAAACTGCTGCCAAGTGCCATCCAAGGGTAAGTCAGGGATCTTCAATATGGGAAGTGGCATGTTGAACATCAGTAAGAGTGTATGACAAATTTCAACTTGTTCAGTGCAGTCAGTCAGGTGTGAGCTACTATTGAGAGAAGATGTGTTTTAAAGTGTGCCCTAAATTATCCTTCATCATCACAATGCTCTGTATCACATGCAGCTTCTGGTATATGGCAATTTCTGTGAAATAAAAACATTACGGTGTGTCCTCATCTACTTTATTTACTGGATCTGGCACCATGTGACTTCTGGCTCTTCCCCAAAGTCAAAATGACCATGAAAGAAAAATGTTTTGAAACCATTCAGGACATCAAGGCAGCCACGACAGCACAACTAAAGACACTCATGAAAGAGACTTCCAGGAATGCTTCAAAAAGTGGCAAGAAGAATGGGATAAGTGTGTTGGAAGTAGGGAGTGGGGGTGGGGGTGGGGATGGGGGGAGGCGGTAGTATTTTGAGGGGGATTAATGGCAGTGTGTCTTTTACTGTAATATTTTTTTTTAAATTTAAACATTCACCTTATTGTTTGATCACGCCTCATATATGTCTGTGTTTATTTAGGTCCTCTTCCCAGAATTGATAGGACTTAGGGAATGTGAATCTTAAACTTTGCTGGATAGTGCTGAACTTTTTTCTGAGGTGGTTATGCTGATGTACTCATGTATTATCAGTGTCTGAGCATTTTCAGGTTCTTATTTTAATTTGGATTGACCTGGTTACCAATAAAGTTGACTATATTATCATGTTTATTGGCCATTGAATATCATCTTTTGTAAAGTGCCTGTTTAAGTCATTTGGCCATTCACTTTTTTATTTTTCTTATTTATTTGTAGTTCTTTATATATTGTATATGCACTGGTTTTGATAATTTTATTTATTGTAAATAACTTCTCCCCATCTGTCTTTTGTTTTTACTCTCTATGTGGTAATTTTGGTGAAGAAATTTTTTAAGTTTAATGTTTTTGAATTTATTCATTTCTTTTCTATTATGGTTTATGCCCATACACTGATTTTATGTATTGTCCTACATTATTTTCCTAATCTTTTAGATAGTTTTCAAGGTGTATGTCTTTAATACATTTAGAACTTATTTATTTTTATAATTATAATGAGGTAATAGTCTAAATTGTTTATTATGTTTTTGGTATTTTTTGACCCTCTTCATTTTAATATACATATTAAAAACAAATTTATGCACCGTAAAAATGTCTTTTGGAATCTGATCAAGTTTTAAGACATTTAAAATTAACTTGCAGAAATTGATATTTTAAAAATATTTACCTTTCCAAATATGTAGAGCATCTTTAATGACTCCCAGGAAGGTATTGTAATTTTCTCTGTTGTATACCTTGTAGATCTTTGTAAGAGTCATTTAGTGCTTTCTTTTTTTCTAATTTACTCACATATTTACTAATCTTTTGTTCTTTCTATTTTCATGTATTTCAATCATTCTATATCGTATCACCTTTCTTTGCCTACAGTACATCCTTTAATATTCTCCTTAGTGAAATCTTCAAATGATAATCTCAGTTTATCGCATCAAAATGCCTTAATTTACATATATTCTTTAAAAGTGTTTTCACTGTGGTCTAGAAATGTTTTATTACATTGAGGATTTGGTCGTACTCACTTGTGGTTTTTGTAGATGCTCTTTGAAATATCATATATCAGTTTGTCACTACTCTGAATGCTATTCAAAAGTATTGCCTGATTGGGGCCGGCCGAGTGGTGTGGCGGTTAAGAGCTGGCTTGGGAAGCCAGCGTCCCCGGTTCGGTCCCACATGTGAGGGCCAGTGACACTGCCCTCAAAAAAAAACAACAAAAAACTTTGCCTGATTGTTTAAAAATTTTGCATGGTCTTTGGTAATTTCTCTACAATGCATCTAAGATTAACATTTAAAAAAATTCTTCCTAGAGTTTGTTTAGAAAAATCTATGGATTAATGTTTTCCATTAAGTATGGCAAATTCTCATCCTATATCTCTTAAAATATAACCTTAACATTTCCTTTCCCTCTCCTCTCATCTACTCTCTTTCCTTCCTCTTCCTTCTTTCTTCATCTTCTCTTTCTCCTTCTTTTTTCTCCTCCTCCTCCTCCTCCTTCTCCTCCCTCTTCTTTTGTGGAACTGCAATTAAAAGTATATTAGATAAAAGATATTTTATGCTCATGATGGGGAGACTTAATATTGTTATAATATCAATTCTTTCCAAATTGATCTATAGATTCAATGCAATCGCAAACAAAATCCCAAGAAGTTATTTTGTAGCTTTGATAACCTTATTCAAAAATTTATATAGAAATGCAGAAGACAAAGACCAGCCAAAACAATACTCAAGAATAACAAAGTTGGAGGACTCACTCTACTGAGTTTTAAGACTATGAAGCTACAACAATCAAGATAAAGTTCTACTGGCAAAACAATAGGTACATAGATCAATAGAACAGAATAAAGAACCCTGAAAGAGATCTGCAATAGAGTCAATGGTTTTTGTCAAAGGAGCAAAGGCATTTTGATGGAAAAGGATAGTTTTTTAAAAATGGTGTTGGGAAGATTTCACCTGACTTTATTTAGTGCCAAGATAATCTTCCCTAGAATCCATTGTGTGTATGTGGTTGGGTAGATTTACTTCTGATTTATCCTTTCATCTCAAACATTTAGAAATTTGATAAACCTACAGAATGTAAAGAGATTCTCCCATAAACTCCTTATTTTGGATAGCCACTGAGCTTTATCTTCCATCTATCTCATCTGATGAGGTTGCCAAACTGCAATTTCAGTTTTCAGGCATCAGCAAATTCTTCTGAACAAAACTGACTTCAGTATTTTGGTCATCTGTATGCCTCTTTGTGTTTCGTATTCTCCTTATATTTAGCCCAGTAGTACTTTTTTTCTTTTAGCTCTTTCTTGTTTGTGAGAAGATACTTTTTTTTTTTTAAGGTTTCATTGGAGAATTGGGGGAGGGGGACAAGCCGCTGTCCCCTGGCTCCTCAGTCCAGTCATGGAGGACATTGCCACTGACCCATGTGGGCACTATGACCATTTCATTCTTCCTGGCTGAGGCAGTTGTCTGCCGGCCATTGGACGGCCGCCCATGGCGGCCCACGGCAGCTCTTGCCAGCCACCGCCACTCACGCTGGCTGCCAGCCACCCATGGTAGCTCATGGCAGCCCACTGCAGCCCCACTGCAACCTATGCCGTCGCCCGCCACCCATGGCAGCCCAGCTCCAGGTCGAGTCTCCATTCACTATACCAGCTGCAGAGGGCGCAGCGTCACCGGCCCACATGGAAACCAAACCTGTGGACCCACTACCCAGAGCTCACGCTCCCAAGCTAACTCTCAACCAACTGAGCCACTTGGCCAGCCCCTTGAGAAGATACTTTTAACATTTTATCTTGTGCTTTAGTTTTCAGAGCTTGAATAATCTGGCCCACAATAATAAGAAACAAATCTTCAATATATTCTTTTAGTAAATATTTAAGTATTTATTTTGTTCCCAACACTGTTTTAGATGCTGAAAATACATCACTGAATGAGAATAATCTATTTTCAAGAACCTTATATGTGATCAACAAAGACCAAAAGTTTTAAAAATAAACAAAGTAATAAGAAAACTTTAGATATCAAGGTTAGATCATATTAATCAATTTAAGGTATTAAAATTTAAGGACATTTCATGAATGTGTGTGAATGGATATGAGGTTGGGGAGTTCAATGCTCTTGGGAGGTATACAATATGAATGATAGAATTTCTAAGGATCTAGTTGAATTCAAGTGGTATGATTTAAAAAATGAATCTAATCAGTATAATTGATAACTTTCCTACTCATGCTTGGCTGCCCTGGAACGAGAAGTGGGGAAAAGAGAAATTTATACTGCTTTACATAGTGGTATGACATATGCATTTCCCTCTAAAAACATATTTTGGGTGTAAATCTAGATGCTAAAAAACTTTTTACAATATCACCCAAAATATCTTTTAAATTGTATGATACCAAACTGTATTAGATTTTTATTAATTACTTTATTTAGTTGTTAACCCAGGTTGTCCTGGACTTTGACATTATGTGAGTTTATATGAAGATATAATAATACTCATTGACTTTATTAATCTTCCAAAGACCAACTTTTGGCTTTGTTGAATTTTTATATATTGTATTTTAGTTTTTCTATTATATTGATTTTTCCTATGATTTTTATTATTTTCTTTTTCTACTTTCTTCTGCCTTTCTTTCTTTTATTAATGTGGAATCTTAGATTATGGATTTTCAGACTGTTTTCCCAAATATATTCTTCAAAGACTATACATTTTAGCCTAAGAACTTTAGCTGCATTTCATAACATTCATATGTAATATTTTCATTATCATTCAGTTAAAAATATTTTCTAACTTTCTTGTGATTCTTCTTTGACTTGTGTGTTATTTGGAAATTACAAGCTTAATTGCAAATAGTTGGTGATTTTCTAGTTATCTTCTTTCATTAATTTCTAGTTTAATTTCTCTATTTGAAGTGTACCTACTCTGATTGAAATTAATCCTTGGAAATTCTTAAGGCTTCTTTGATGATGTAGCATATGATTAACATGGTAAATATTTCATATGTAGATAAAAATATGTATTGTGGTTGGTGAAAGCAATGTTCTATATTAGCTTAATGTTCAATTAACTTAAATTTGTTAATCAAGTTTTCTGTCCACTTCTGTCCACTTTTTATCTCCCTGTTCTGTCAGATACTAAGAATGTTTTGTTTCTCATTATGAGAATGAATTTTCAAATCTTTTTAAATATGTCAGTTTTGTTGCATATATTTTCACTATGTTATTGAATGCATATTGTTTTTGAATTGTATAACCTCCTGATAGATTGATGCTTTTATCATTATGAAATATTCCTCTTTTCTCTCTAGAAATGCTTTCTGTGTTAAAATATGCTGTGATGTTAGCATAAAAATAGTAGATTTCTTTTGGTTTATGCTGTCATGGTATATATAATAATTTCCATCTCTTTACTTTTTTTTTTTTTGAGGGCAGTGTCGCAGGCCCTCATATGCGGGACCCAAACTGGGGCTGCTGGCTTCCCAAATCAGCGCTTAACCACCGTGCCACTTGGCCGTCCCCGGCCTCTTTACTTTTAAATATATTGTTTCTTAACTATTTATGTCTCTTCTATGCAGCATTTGTTTTTTATTTTAATTAGATGTAATCATATATCATACATACAGAAGTTTTAGCTGTTTTTACTATGTTTACTACTTTTTAGAACTATTCTAAAACCCAGCATGAACCCAATAGCTGCTAATAACTATTTTAAAATACATTACATGGCTTTTTTTGCAGTTTTAAAAATTATGAATAATTTGTTGTACCTTGAATATAATTGCAGAAAAAAGCAAACAAGTAGTTTCCATAATTACTTATCTTAAAACAACACTTGTAATTTCAGCAATAAAACCAGGCCAGTCTGATACTCATTTGTTAAATAAATAAATAAATAAATAAATAAATAAATAAATAAATAAATAAAAATAAATAACTCTTAGGCTTCAGAACTGATACTTGTGGGGAGAAGTCAAATTCAGGGCATTTTTTTTCTTTCCTCAACTTCCAAAATATCTATCTATAACCACTTTTTGCCCAAATCAGAAATAAAAAAAGTCATGGTTTAGAGATCGTGAATACTTTTTTAGGTCTAATAAGCTGCTTTGCTGTGCTCACTCTTCAAACCCCCTAGAACAGCCTGTTATGTACACCCTTCTTCTACCGTGCTTCTTTCTAACTCTATCGTTCCTCCACACATACCGTGACTACCCAAGAAGACAAAGATATTGTTAGTGAATAGTTTTTTAGCATTTGTTTTATTTTTCACAATGTGTTTTTTAGCAAGAGACTTTTCACTTAAAACTACTAAGTCTTTAAAAAAAATTAATTCCTGCAGATATTAAGAAGATATTAATTTATTATTTATTTATTTATTTATTTTTAATTGGGGAATTGGGGAAAGGGAACAGTGTTGGGAAACTGGGGAAGGGGAACAGCCAAGTTGTTGTCCTTCAATCTTAGTTGTAGAAGGCGCATTTAGCTCCCCTCCAAGTCCAGTCGCCATCTGGCCACCCATCAGCAGCTCAAGGATGCTCAGTTCAAGGTGCTGTGTTCAATCTTAGTTGCAGGTGGGTGTAGCCACCATCCCATGTGGGAGTCGAACCGGCAACCTTGTTGTTAGGAGTATGTGCTCTCACCAGCTGAGCCATCCTGCTACTTGTTGGTGGCTTAGCACCAGCTCAGCTCAGGTGCAGCTCACTGGCCCATGTGGGAATCGAATCAGCGACTCTGCAGAGCTTGTGCTCTTAACCAACTGAGCCACTTGGACAGCCCTGGAAGATATAATTTTTAAAGATTTTTTTCTTAGTGTTGGAACTGTGGATGAAATTTGGTTTTAGATAAATACTAGGTCATTTTAGGTTATATTTACAAATAGATATTTGTGAAAAAGTTTCCCCATTATAGGCCCAAAGAGCTTAATTCCTACTAATCCAGGCTTCTCTGAGTGGTTGTTGGTGGTTACACGATAGCTCAGGGAGTTTCCTGGATAGAATATAAATGTACAAATCAGGCTGCCAAATTCTTAAGGTCAGTGGGCAAGGTTGACCAACTTTAAATGTTCTTTGAAGGTGGAAGAAGTCAGGGTTCACAAGTTTCAGTCGGCAGACTGGTTGTGTGGAGACACAATGCGGGGTCACTCACACTCTCTTTTCTTCAAGATCTAGGAAAAGACCCTAGTTCCTGCTTAGAAGAGTTGGATAAAGCAGGCCATAAGGATGAGAAAGGAGGGTAGTGGGGAAATCTCAAGGTAGGGTCATGCTATACCAGACCATCTCTTCAATGATTAAGTAATGAAAGCAAGATAGTTGGAGTCCAAACATAAAAAGACGAAGTCACTGTCCTGTGACTAGAGAACTTTCCCTCCATTTTACAGATCTAGGAAAATAGGTATTCTATTTCAAAGATGTTAGTGACAAAATTTTGACAACCATTATCAGAATTTCCTTTAACTCTATGCACTTCTCCTTCCATGCAATTACTAAAAGGAAAGTGAAAAAACATGATTTCCATCTTTAAAGGATTCAATATACACCTATGTGGATATCTTTAAATTCCACATATATGTATCCAACTACTGAGTCAAGATTCTCTACCCAAGCGTCCCATTCCAAGTCTTCTGTATCTAATTAAATGGTACCACCATGCACTTAGGTGCTCAAGCCAAAACCTTGGGAGGCATTCCCTATTCTTCTCTTTTGCTCACACACCTCATATCCAACATATTATTGAGTACTTCATCTCTGCCTCTGAAATGTGTCCTATATCTTCCTGTCTCCCTTTCTCTAGCTCTGTTACCACTTCAGTCCACAGCTTTACCAAGACCTACCAGCTGAATTCAACTGCTTCCTTACCCTTTTCTCAGTTTTTATTCTTATTTTCACACAACCTGAGGTCTATTAAAAAGCTGAGGTCTATTAAAAAGCTGGAGTGATCTACTAGCAATGTATATCAGGTTGCATCACTCTCTGCTTTTTACTGAATTTAGAAAAATAATCTAAAGTCTTTATCACTGCTTTTAATTCTTACATGAGCTATTCCCTACCTCCCTCTATGAATGAGCCTTAGTTATGTTCCTGGCTTCTGTCAAGTCTATTCCCAGTTTGGGGCATTTATACTTGCACTTTTTCTTGAAAGGTTTCTTTCCATGGCTAATTCTACATCTCATCCAGATCTTTATTATAAGAGTTATTTTCTGCCTGTTCAATCTGAAGTGGCTTTCTAGTCACTCTCTACAATATCACCATATTTATTATTTTCATAGTACTTACTATAACATAAATAATCTATTTTGTTTATTTGTTCAGTCATTTACTCTTGCAAGCTCCATGCGAAGGAGCATCTTGTCTATTTTTGATCAGTGCTCTGTCCCCAGCACCTTGAAAAGTGCCTGGTACACAAGAAAGGCTTAATAAATATTTGGATATGAGTAGATGAATGTGTATTCAGTATATTTAGGTGAAGGAGACTTAAATACATTGGAGGCATTGTATTGAAAAATGTCGATTGATAACAGGTCCCAAGGAATACAAAAGAAACAGTGAAATATAAGTGTTTTCACAGTAGGCTTAGATTAATCAGGCAGGAAATATTTTAAGTTAGGGTCTAAAGATTCACACAGCAGAAGCTATTAATTCTCAACCAAAGGAAGCTTTTTAAAATTCCCACTTCCAAATTCAATGTTATTATTAGTAGAAGTAAAATGGTAGAAGGTGGAGAAGCAGGTGGTTTTAATTCTATCTTTAATAAATCTCAACTATTAACCATTTGATGAAACAGGGAATCTCTGTGGTATTGACTGCTCTTACCGATAATAGATTTCATTTTTAATCTTCTCAGAAAATGTAATCAGCTCTGTCCTTGCTCTGAAGAGTCATTCAAAAGGCTGGATTATAAAGGTACAGCTCTTACTCTGAACAACAATTGGGTGAGTCCTGACACACTGTTGTCAGGGCAAGCAATCAAAGTTGTTGCCATTGCTTACTTCTCCCATCCATATGCAGCTGATGAAAGATGAAAAGCAAGAAATGTATTTCTGCTTGAGCACAAGATTCCAACCTTTTCACTAAGCTTTTCTCTTAAGGGTCTGATTCGTAAGTCCTGTTCAAGTTCTCTTAATCATTTTCCCCCTTAGGTAATAGATGAGAGAAAGACAAGGGTCTAGAAGTTCAAAATTCAAGAGTAAATAATTTTAATGAAAAGAAGAGTAGGCTGAGAAAATGAATTAAAGTAGTATTTGTAGTCTTCTTACATGTCTAGCTCTGGGTACAAAATAGAATAAGGCAACTGCTCTTCTGCAAGAAGTGTGCATTTATCTTGGATAACAAACTAGCACTTCTGAAAAATGAGCAAACAGCAATGTGTGAAATGGATAATGTGCCCCAAAATTATGATTAATAATTTTGCACCTTTTCTGTTCAACTATTCTGTAGTTTCTTTGAGTTTATTAGTTTTCCCTACATGTCATTCTGAGAATAAAAATCTTCCCCCCTTTTTTTCCTTTCCTAAGTCAACCTTTTCTGCAAAATGACCAAGTTTACTCAGATGGATGCCTTTTTTTTTTTACCCCCACAAGCTTAAATAAAATCTTAGGAAGAAAGAGAGAAAAAGAGTGTGATTGTTTCTCTCTGTCCTTTGTGTCATTCACATTTCATCTTCAACTTTTGCTTTCAACAAAAGCAAACATATATTTTCATTTTTGAACAGTAGTGTTTTATTATCCATAGGCTTTGAATTATTTCCCCTAATTGAAATATTTCAACAGAAGGTCAAAATTGTATTAGGAAGAACTGAAAAATGTCAAATTTATTTTTTCTAAAATTTAATAAAATTTCATTTTCTGTTCAATAAAAAGGAAAGGCAAATCATTAAAATGTAATAACATTTTCTATCTTTCAGCACTATATACTTCTATAAACCTTTTCATAAACTAAATTATTATAAAAACGATCACATTTTTCTCATTAGAATGCTATTAAATCAGAAGATCTATTCCTGATGTAAGGAATTAACACCAAATTCATCAGCAATTCTCAAAAATTTTTCATCAGTATTCCTACACAGGCGTACCTCATTTTATTGAGCTTCATTTCATTGCACTTTGCAGATGCTGCATTTTTTACAAATTGAAGGTGTGTGGCAACCCTGTGTGAAGTAAGTCTATAGATGCCATTTTCCTAAGAGCATTTGCTCATTTTGTGTCTCTGTGACACATTTTTGGTAATTCTAGAATATTTCAAATATTTTCATTATTACTCTGTTTGATACGGTGATCTGTAATCAGTGATCTTTGGTATTTCTATTTTGTTTTGGGGCGCCATGAATCATGCCCATATAAAATGGCAAAATTAATCAATAAATGTGTGTGTTCTGATTGTTCCACTAATCTACTCTTAGTAAAGATGCTATGAAAATTCTTGAAATGACAAGGGGTTTAGAATATTACATCAACTTAATTGCTGAAGCCTCAGCAGGGTTTGAAAGGACTGACTTTAATATTTAAAGAAGTTCTACTGTGGGTAAAATGCTATCAAACAGCATTGCATCTACAGAGAAATTGTAAGTGAAAGGAAGTCAATCAATAATGCAACTTCATTGTTCTCTTATTTTAAGAAATCACCAAAGCCACCCAACCTTCAGCCACCCTACTCTGATTAGTCAGTAGCCATCAACATGGAGGGAAGACCCTCTATCAGCCAAAAATTACAACTCACTGAAGGTTCAGATGATGGTTAGCATTTTTGGGCAATAAAGTATTTTCTAATTAAGGTATATACATTGAGTTTTAGACATAATGCTATTTCTCACTTAATAGACTACAGTATAGTGTAAAGCTAACCTTTATGTGCATTGGGAAACCAATGGTTTTATGTGACTCTCTTTATTGGGATATTTGCTTGATTATCATATTCACTTGATTGCAATATTCACTTGAACATTTTGGAGTCTCTACTGAATTCACCAGGTGATCAAAAAGGAGCTCTCCACTTCGCTTGATAAAAGCTTGAATATCTCTCTACCCTGTGTAAGCTTTGGGGATTATTCAGTTTACAGCTCTCCGGTATTTCTTCACCCAACTCTATGTACTTGCACTCCATATGCACACATCTTAGAATTAAGCAATAGCTCCAGGGGACTCTCATATAGTTTTCCAAAGGTTATTTTTCTTTGTAGTGTCCCCCACTTGGAACTCTGCCCCACTACCTCCAGCCTCTTCAGCTTCCCTAAACTGCAATCTCTCCCCTCTACCTGGGATCCCTCTATTTATACCATGAACTGACATGTGCCTAAGAAAAAGCTAGAGCAATTTTAAGGCACAATTCTTTTGTTTCTTTTTCAAAGACCACAATTCTATGCTGCCTCTTATCTAATGTACAAAAATTGTTGTTTCGTATGTTTTATCCAGTTTTCTAGTTGTTTACAGTAGCAGGCAAAATCTGCCCCATAATATAACAAAATAAAAATTCTAAATTCTAATTAGACACCTGACCTAATGTTCATTTGATATATCAATGTATGAATTTTTCAATATTCATTATTACTATGGTATTTTTATAATTTTATATTTAGATTTTGTATGTACATTTTAAAATACATGCAAACATATTTAATGAATGTTACTCTTCAATACTTGAATTATACTTGTGGCTGCTTTGTAGAAATTGGGCTACAATTTAACAGTCACATTATAATGATTTATAATATTTACATTATAATTAACTAAATTTCACATTTTCATTTTCTTAATGTACTGATATTTTGTGAATTAGACTAAGGGATTTCTCTGTTAATATCTAATGTTGGTAATTTGTTCCCATCTTAAAATGTACTTAATAATGTGTATATGTTTGTGCATGTTTGTATTTAATGGTTCTCGATAACAGATTTCTCCCATATATTTTTCCTTATACTTTTGTTGCATGCTAACTTGTCTATTTGTGCATTCTTGTAGGTGACTAAACAGAACAATAAGTGACAGACTAGAAAAGGAAAAATAGAAATATTGTTTCTCAAAACATTAATGAGATATTATTTTTTGGAAGACCATCATATATAACATAGTAATATGTCAAGTTAATAAAACTGCTGTTAGCTCATATGATGATATTACAAATATTTTTCCACTTAATATTAGGGCTAAACAATAATTATGATAAAGGCAACTCTAGACCCACCCTAAGAAAGCTTAAAAAGTAGCCTCATGAGGCTCAAACCTATTGCAAGTAACAAAGCCTACCAGAACTAGGCCTAACGCCTTCAAAGAACAACAAAATCCAGAATACAACTATGTAACAATACAATACCCAGCGTCCAATCAGAAATGTTAGACATGACAAGAAACAAGAAAAGCAATCTAGACACAGAGGGGAGGGGCAAGATGGCGGCTGTGAGGAGGGCTCCATGAAATCTCCCCTGGAAATATCCACAATTTGAACTTCTAATACGCTTCAAAGAGACATCTACTCATCACACAGAGCGACTAAGAGTTCCACACAAGGATTGCTGGAAGGTGGGCAGGCCGGGCGAGTAGGGGAAGAAGGCGGCGAGACGCGTGAGGTGCAGCCCGCACCCGCGGCCTGCTGAGGTCACGGTGAGTGTTGCCCCGGCTCGCTCCCTGCGGCCCGCGGCCCACCTAGAGTTCAGCCAGAGCGCGTTGGTTTGCGGTCTGAGGCAGAAGCCTCAGGCCGGCAAGTGCGAGGAGGGAGAGAGGAGGAGACGACTGTGCAGAGGTGCGAGCTGCACCCGCGTTCCCCAGGAAGCAGGGTGCAGAGCCCGCAGCGACAGGGCAAGATCAGTCCCTGCACCCTCCCGGTTCAGGGATCAGTCTCTGTGCCCACCGGGTCCCGCGGAGGCTGAAGCCTGAGAACCCGGGAGCAGGGGAAAACAGAGGACTCGCCCGCGGAGGCTTGCGCGCGCTGGGCGGAGACGCAGGTTCCGGAGAGACGGAGCGGGGATCGGAGCCGCGTGGAAGGTGCGCGCAGTCCCCTGAACCCCGGCGGCAGTCCCTCCAGGAGCGCAGCAGGAGAGAGCGGCGCGGGCGCGCGCCGGCTCAAGGCAGGAGCCTTAAACCCGAGAGCAGGGAAACACAGGACTTGCCCGCGGAGCGCAGCGCGCCGGCTGGAGTCACAGATCCCGGAGAGACAGAGCGGGGATCGGAGCCACGCAGCACGGTGCGCGCAGTCCCTAAATCCCGGCAGACCGTTTGGGAGAGCAGCAGGATTTCCGCGCGGGCGCGCCGGCTCCGAGGTAGAAGCCTGGAACCCGGGAGCAGGGGAAAAAGAGGACTCGCTCGGACAAGCAGTGCGCCGGGTGGAGACGCAGGTCCCCGAGAGACGCGGAGGCGGGATCTTAGCCACGGTGAGGTGCGCGCAATTCCTAAATCCCGGCAGACCCTTTGGGAGAGCAGCAGGAACTCCGCTGGAGCATAAGAGGCAAAGGCCTTAGCTTGAAACAGTGTTGGAACTGTGGGTTTTTTTATTTTTTTGTTTTTTATTTTTTTTCCCTTTTTCTACTCTTGAAAAGAAAGCAAAAAAAAAAAAAAACAACCCAATAACTCACCCACTCCCACAAACTTTGTCCACCGCCAAGACAGTCTTAAAATGACTCCTGACGGGAGCAATAGGGGCAGAGTAGGAAGATATACTTACCTGCAGGGGGTTGAGAATTTCCACCCAGTAAAGGCAGCAGAGTGAGACTACCCACCCGCCCCCACCATTAGGCAAGGCTTGGGAGGCAGGGCAGGTTCATCTGCTGAGGCACTAATTACCAGATTCTTAGCAGCAGGCTTTTGGTAGTGAGGAATTCTTTAATTCTCCACGGCTGTCAACCCAAAGGGTGCCCAGAGACACTCATTGAGCCTTTGGGGGTGCAGCCTGCCTTGGGACAGGCAAAAGCAAAAGGCAGTGACTTTGTAAAAACCACCAATCACACATCACAACCACACTCAAGTACAGCAAACCTGCAGTGCCAGGATCACGTTAGGCATCAGGTGGCCTACTGTTCCCACAAGGCACAGGAATTTTTGTACAGCAGACAATCTGAAAGAGAGCTTGGTGGACTTTAGCCTAGACCAGCACGGGTATTTTTGGTTTGTTTGGTTTTATTCTGTTTTGTTTTCCCTTTATTGGCTGCTTATCTTGGTTGTTTTTTTTTGGTTTTTATTTCTATTTCATTATAATCATATTGTAGTTTTAATATAGGCATATATATATAGGTGTATATAGGTGAATATATGTCCATATATATGGGTGTGTAGACAAATATATATATATATATTTTTTTCCTTTTTTCTTTTTCTTTTCTTTCTTTTCTTTTTCTTTTTCCCCACCCTCACTTTCTCTCTTATTTTATTCATTCTTCTCACTGCTATACTTTTCCTCTTTTCCTTTTTCTGCAAATTTTATTTTTTAAATTTTTCTTACTTTTTTATTATTATTTTAGTTTATTTTTATTTTTTATTTTTAGGTATAGCTAATCGGTTTCTCATGTTTATTCTATTTTTTATTTTAGAATATTGTATTTTATTTTGTTTCCTCTTCTGTTATTATTGAGTATGTTGTTTTTGTTTTGTTTCTGTTTTGTTTATTCATTAGTATGATTGATATTTCTGTACAAGTTGACTGTAGTTTGATGGTTGGTTGTTTTTAATTGTGCGAGCATTTGGTTTCCTTTGGTGGCTGCGGAGGTTGTTCTTGTTGATCTGTTATGCTCTAAAATCACTCTGCAGCAGTGGGTCCAAACAAACAGACACAAGAATCATCATACCAGAGGCCAACTTTAGATAAAACTAGAGCATTTCTGGGTTTGACATACAGAGTCACACCCAAAAAGAAGTTACTACAGGTACTAAGACCCATAGGGTCCAAGTTTCATCAGAGGGTCAATCCTCTCACAGCAGCTCATAAACTGCAGAAGCTGCTGATCCTCACAGCTAATCAATCTGGAGTCAATCCCACCTACTGACAAACCAAAAGTAATCAAAACTAAAACTTCAACAAGTGAGGGCCATACGACACAAAGGAACACCTCAGATACAAGCACAGGAGAATAGGGAGACTGAGTAATTCAAATATAAAGGACACACACCATATAAGTTTACCCAGAAAAAGACTGAGAAATCTGGGGGATCTATCTGTTATATTGAAGCAAACACAAAGAGTAAGCCAGAATGGAGACAAAGAAACATAACACAAATAAAAGAACAGAAGAAACTTCCTGAATCAAGTGGAAATAGAGGAAATAGAGGTAACCAACCTATCGGAGACAGAGTTCAGAACACTGATTATTAGAATGTTCAAGAGAAATTAATGAAAATATAAAGAAGGATAGAGAAATCATGAAAAGCAACCAGCTAGAACTTAAGAACACAATTACTGAATTAAATAACAAACTTGATGGAATCACTAGCAGACCGGATGAAGCAGAAAATCGAATCAGTGACTTAGAAGACAAAATAGCAGAGATCACCCATGCGGTACAACAAAAAGAAAAAAGAATGAAAAACATGGAAAATAGTTTAAGAGAGCTGGGGGACAACATCAGGCCTTAATAACCTAAGGGTCATTGGAGTACCAGAAGGAGAAGAGAGGGAGCAAGGGATTGAGAATATATTTGAGTAATAATGTCTGAAAACTTCCCTAACCTGGCAAAGGACATTGAAATACAAGCCCAGGAAGTGCAGAGAGTTCCAAACAGGATGATTCCAAACAGGCCCACTCCAAGACACAGTATAGTGAAAATGGCAAGGGTTAAGGACAAAGACAGAATCCTTAAAGCAGCAAGGGGAAAGGCAGCAAGTTACTTACAAGGGTACCCCCATAAGATTATCAATGACTTTTCTACAGAAACTTTGCAGGCCAGAAGAGAGTGGCAGGAGGTTTTCAAAGTGATGAAAAATAAGGCCTACAACCAAGATTGCTATATCCAGCAAGGTTATCATTTAAAATCGAAAGGCGAGATAAGGAGCTTTGCAGAAAAAAAAATAAGTTAAGGGAATTCATTACCACCAAGCCAGCTTTGCAGGAAATGCTAAAGAGGGCTTCTTTAAGTAGAAGAGAAAAACAACCTATGAAAGACTACGAACACAAATAAGAAAATGGCAATAAATACACACCTATCAATAATCACATTAAATGTAAATGGATTAAATGCTCCAATAAAAAGACATAGGGTGGCTGAATGGATAAGAAAGCAAGACCCCAGTATATGCTGTATACAAGAGACTCACCTCAGATCCAAAGACTCATACAGGCTGAAAGTAAAGGGATGGAGTAAAAATATTTCATGCAAATGGTACTGAGAAAAAAGCTGGAGTAAGCGATACTTATATCAGATAAAATGGACTTTAAATTGAAGAATATAACAAAGGACAAAGAAGGACACTTCATAGTAATGAAGGGATCGATCCAACAAGAGGACATAACTCTAGTAAACATCTATGCACCTAACATAGGAGCCCTAAATATATAAAACAGATATTGTCAGACATAAAGACAGAGATCAACAGTAACACTATCATAGTAGGGGACTTCAACACCCCACTGTCACTAATGGACAGATCCTCCAGACAGAAAATCAATGTGGAAACAGCGACCTTAAATGACACATTAGACCAGCTGGATTTAACAGACATTTTCAGAGCATTTCATCCCAAAGCTACAGAATATACATTCTTTTCAAGTGCACATGGAACATTTTCTAAGATAGACCACATGTTAGGCCACAAAACAAGTCTCAACAAATTTAAGAAGATTGAAATCATTTCAACTGTATTCTCTGACCACAATGCTATGAAACTAGAAATCAATTATAAGAAGAAATCCGGGAAGCTGACAAATAAATGGAGGCTAAACAATATGCTATTAAATAGTGAGTGGGTCACAAATGAGATCAAGGAGAAATCAAAAGATACCTCGAGACAAAGCGAAAATGAAAACACCACGACCCAAAATCTCTGGGATGCTGCAGCAGTCCTAAGAGGAAGTTTATAGCAGTGCAGGCCTACCTAAAGAGGAAGAAAAATCTCAAGTCAACAGGTTATCCTTACACCTAAGGGAACTGGAAAAAGAACACAACAAAGAGGCCCAAGGGAGTACAAGAAAGGAGATAATAAAGACCAGAGCAGAAATAAACAATATAGAGAACAGAAAAACAATTCAAAAGATCAATGAAACCAAGAGCTGGTTTCTTGAGAAGATAAACAAAATTGACAAACCTCTAGCCAGGCTCATCAAAAAAAAAAAAAGAGAGGACTCAAATTAGCAAAATCAGGAATGAAAAGAGGAAATGACTACAGACATCACAGAAATACAAAAAATTCTAAGAAATTACTATGAGCAACTATATGCCAACAAATTTGACAATCTGGATGAAATGGATAATTTTCTAGAAACATACAACCTTCCAAAGCTAACGCCAGAAGAAACAGAAAATCTAAATACCCTGATTACTACCAAGGAAATTGAATCAGTAATTGACAAGCTCCCAAAAAACAAAAGCCCTGGACCAGACTGAGCTTCACAAGTGAATTTTATCAAACATTCAAAAAAAGAACTATCACCTATTCTTCTCAAACTATTCCAAAATCCAGAAGGAGAAGGCTCCCAAACTCTTTTTATGAAGCCTCTATCACCCTGATTCCAAAACCAGATAAAGACATCATCACAAAAAGGAAAACTACAGGCCAATCTCCCTGATGAATATAGATGCAAAAATTCTCCAATAAAATATTAGCAAACAGAATTCAGCAATATATTAAGAAGATCATACATCATGATCAAGTGGGATTCATCCTAGTGCACAAGGCTGGTTCAACATCAAGTAAATCAATTAATGTGATACACCACATCAACAAAATGAAGGATAAAGATCACATGGTCATTTCAATAGATGCAGAAAAAGCATTTGACAAAATCCAACAGCCATTTATGTTAAAAACCCTTAGCAAAGTGGGAATACAGGGATCATATCTCAACATAATAAAAGCCATATATGATAAACCTACAGCTAACATCATACTCAATGGGGAAAAAGCTAAAACCATTCCCCTTAAGATCAGGAACAAGACAAGGCTGTCCACTTTCTCCTCTTTTATTCAACATAGTGCTGGAAGTTCTAGCCACAGCAATCAGACAACAAAAAGAAATAAAAAGGCATCCAAATTGGCAAGGAAGAAGTAAAATTGTCACTATATGCAGATGACATGATACTGTATATAGAGAACCCCAAAGACTCCATCAAAAAACTATTGGAACTGATAGACGAATTCAGTAAGTAGCAGGATATAAAATCAATGTTCAGAAATCAGTGGCATTTGCATATACCAATAATAAACTAATGGAAGCGAAATTAAGAAAACTGTCCCATTTACAATTGCATCAAGAACTATAAAATACCTAGGAATAAATTTAACCAAGAAGTGAAAAGATCTGTACTCAGAAAATTATAAGACATTGAAGAAAGAAATCATAGAAGATACAAATAAATGGAAACACCTACCATGCTCATGGATAGGAAGAATTAATATAGTTAAAATGTCCATACTGCCTAAAGCAATATATAGATTCAATGCAATTCCTATCAAACTACCAAGGGCATTTTTCACAGAAATAGAAAATATAATCCTAAAGTTTATATGGAATCATAAAAGACCAGAATAGCCTCGGCAATTCTGAGAAATAAAAACAAAGTTGGGGGATCACGCTACCAGACATCAAAACCTACTACAAGGCCACAGTAATCAAGACAGTTTGGTATTGGCATAAAAACAGGCACATCGATCAGTGGAACAGAACAGAGAGCCCAGAAATAAATCCAAGCATTTACGGACAGTTAATCTATGACAAGGGAAGCAAGAATTTACACTGGAGTAAAGATAGTCTATTCAATAAATGGTGCTGGGAAAATTGGACTGCCACATGCAAAAAAAATGAAACTGGATCATCTCCTTACGCCTTATACAAGAACAAATTCAAAATGGATTAAAGACTTAAATGTAAGACCTGAAACCATAAAAATCCTAAATGAAAATATAGGGAGTACATTTGCAGACATTACCGGAGCAATATTTTACTGATACATCCCTACGGGCAAGGAAGTAAAAGAAAAAATGAACATATGTGATTATATCAGACTTAAAAGTTTTTCACAACAAAGGAAACCATTAATAAAACAAAAAGGAAGCCTACTGAATGGGAGAATATATTTGCCAACGATATATCTGATAAGGGGTTAATATCCAAAATTTATAAAACACTCATGAAACTCAACACCAAAAAAACAAAAAACACAAATAAAAAATGGGCAGAATATATGAAGAGACATTTCTCGAAGAGGACTTACAGATTGCCAACAGGCATATGAAAAAAAGTTCAAACTCACTGGTCATTAGGGAAATGCAAATAAAAACCACCATGAGATACCACCTCACTCCAGTCAGAATGGCTATCATCAACAAATCAACAAACAACAAGTGCTGGCGGGGCTGTGGGAAAAGGGGACCCTGCTGCACTGTTGATGGGACTGCAGGATTGGTGCAGCCACTATGGAAGTCAGTATGGAGGTATCTCAAAGAACTGGAAATAGAGCTACCTTTTGACCCAGCAATTCCACTCCTAGGTATTTATCCTGAAAAAACCAAGACACTTATTCAAAAAAGTTATGCACCCGATGTTCATAGCAGCACAATTTACAATAGCTAAGACTTGGAAACAACCAAAATGCCCGTCAGTAGATGACTGGATTAAGAAACTGTGGTATATTTATACAATGGAGTATTACTCCGCTCTAAAGAAAGAATGAAATCGTGCCATTTGCAATGATATGGATGGACCTAGAGACTATAATGTTGAGTGAAGTAAGTCAGTCAGAGAAGGACAAATACCATATGATCTCACTTATATGTGGAATATGAGGGCTGTATGAATGAGCAAAGTAAACAGAAACTGTCTCATAGATATAGAGGAAAAATCAGGGTTGCTAATTTGGAGAGGAATGGGAATGAGGGGAGAAGGGAAGGGATTAGACAGCAAAAATAGGCAACTACAATATTGCTACTGGGATAGGAAAAACAGTTTGGGGAATATAATTAATAATGTTGTAAATATTCTGTGGAATGTCAGATGATCATAGGTCTTGTTAGGGAGACCATTTCATGGATGGAGTAGAGGTTTGATCACTGCACTGTATTACTAAATTGGAGGTGGTATACCTACTGTAATTGAATATATATAGATAGTCACGGGATGTGGATTATACTGTGGAAGAGAGTCAGAGGAAGAGTAATAGATATGTATGATATGGGGGGGTGTGGGGGGGTGTATTGGGGTGGGGGGTTTGTCACTTTGGGGGGTAAAATGTATAACTATTGCACTGTGTTGTACACCTGAAACTATTGGGGGTGGGGGGGTTGTCACTTTGAGGGGTAAAATGTATAACTATTGCACTGTGTTGTACACCTGAAACTAATTAAAAATAAAATAAAATTAAAAAAAAAAAAAAAAAAAAAAAAAAGCAATCTATAACTAAGGAAAACATCAGTCAAAAATAAAGAGGCCCAAAAATGAATTTGAAGATAGAATTAGCAGAAAAGGGCTTTAAAAGAGCTTTATAGTCTCTGTGTGAGCAGGGATTTAAAAGAAATCATGAACATAATGAAGTGAGATATGGAGTATATTTTATAAGAACTGTATAGACCTTGAGATGAGAAATACAGCATCTGAGATAAAAATAAATTTACTGGATGAGATTACAGCAGATTGGGCACTCCAAAACAGAGATAAACTTGAAAACATAGTGATAGAAATTGCTTAAAATGAAGCACAGAAGAAAAATAAAACTTAATAACATACCTAGATCCCCTCTAAACTATGGGACATCAAGTGGTCTACCATATAAGCTATTTGGGTACCAAAAGGAAGAGGAGTTCAAAGAAAAAAAATTGAAAAAATAATAGCAAACAACCTCCCAATTTTCACACCAAACACACCCTAACTAATTATTGCATGCAAGTGATAAAGACAGTCAAAAACAATAAACCTTACAAACAAAGAATGACAACAGACCTCTTGTCAGAGATTATGTAAGCCAGAATGAAGACAATATCTTTAAAATACTATAAGAATAAAAACCAATTTGTCAATCTAGAATTTTATATGCCGTGAACATTTGCTTCTAAATATGAAGGCAAGATGCTTTTTTTCTTTTTCAGATAAACAAAGTAAGAGAATGTATCATCATCAGACCTGAGCTATAAGAAATGTCAAATGAAGATCACCAGGGAGAAGTTAGCAGATGAGTATGTGGATTTATACAAAAGTATCAGAGCTTCAGAAGTTAAAATTATATGAGTGAATACGAAATACTTTTTCTCAGTTTTTAGCTTTGTGGAAAAATATAGTGATCATTTAAAACAAAAACAATATCAGTGCATTGTGAGCTTTATAGAATGAAAAGAATATAGAAGTAAAATGTATGACTGAAAAAGAGCAAATAAAATGGGGGAGGAAATAGAAGTACAGTTTTAAGGTTCTTATGTTTTATGTGAAATATAATATTATTTGATAGTAGGCTAAAAGATGTTGAAGAGCCACTATATAAAAAATAAATAACAAAAGAGATATAGATGATTAGCCCGTAATGGAGATAAAATAGAATATAAACAAATAATTAATCCAAAAAAGGCAGAAAAAGAAGAAAAGAACAAAGAACAGAAGTGACAAATGCTAGACAAATGGCAAGAGGGTAAATTTAAATCCAAATACATTGATAATCACATTAAATTAAATTCTAATTTAAAGAGATTGTAAGGATGGGTAACAAATCAATCACCAACTATATGCTGTCTAGGCAAAACCCATTTTAAATATAAAGAAGCACTAGGCTAAAGGTTAAACACAGAATAAACTGTATCATGACAAATGTCTTATAAGAAATTGGAAGAGGCTATAATACGAGTATATCAGATAAAATGTACTTCAGAACAAAAAGTATTACTAGAGATAGAGGGACATTTCATGGTGAAAAAGTGGTCAATCCATTTGTAAAACATTGTGAGTTTAAATGTATATGTACCTAATAAAAGAACTCCAAAATACCTGTTAAAGACATATGTTGAGTCTACAATGATAGTTGACATTTTTACATTTTTCTCTCAGTAGTTGACAGAACAGATAGACTATCAGTAAGGATATCGAAGATATGAACTGTATTAAGGAAGTTGACCTAGTTGATATTTAAGGAACGCTCCTAGCAAAAACAGAGATGAGACTGTGTACATGAAATCACAGATAGACCAGCTTCCGGGCCATGAAACTAATCTAAATAAATTTTAAAATGTTAAAATAATAAAGATATATTCTGTAACCACAGTGGAATTAAAATGCAAATCAATAAATAACACATATATCTGCAAAATCCCCACCTATTTGCAAACTGAACAGAGTTCTAAATAACCCAAAGGCCAAAAAAGAAATTACAAAGGAGTTCAGAAAATATTTTGACTAAGTAGAAATTAAACTACAAAACATTCCAATTTGTAGAATGCTAAAGCAGTGTTTAATGTGAAATTTATAGCTTTAAAGCTTTGTATTAGAAAAAAGGAAAGTCTACAAAGAAGTTATATAAGCGTCTACCTAAAGAGTCTAGAAAAAGACCACATTAAACCCAAAGTAGAAAGCAGGGGAAAATAATGATAAGAACAAAAATCAATGAAGTGAAAGATGAACAATAGAAAAAAAATCAGAGTCCATAAGGTATTTTTCTGCATAGATCCAGGAAGCAGCACCAATTTGGGTGAAATGTTAGGTGGCTTGAGATAAGTTAAATTGACTAGAGAGGGGAGAGGGAAAGCTGACCCTGCTTTTGGAGGATTTTTTAAACTTTTCCAACATATTTTACTACTTCTAGGTTACTTGACATTTTCTTGGAATACTATTAAGAATACTCTGAAGCTCATTAAAATAGATAATAGATGAAATCACCTCTAGGTAATTTTCACATCTGTTTTAAAAAAAAAATTTCAGAAGATCACTCACAAGACAGCAAATGAAGGCATAAGATATTGGTGTGATTGAAATAGGTTTTGTTGTTTAAATAATGATAGAGGCTTAGCATTATAATCTGTGATATTTAAAAGTTTGTCTATATGGTATATATTCTGTATTTTGTATTTTGATGACTTTATATATTTGTAAATTACAAAATGAATTGATCAATGAGCTAAGAATTTGAGTATTTAGAGAATGTATGTAAATGAAACTTAATTGATGAGTCCAGTAGCAAAATGCAAACTGATTTTAGTCCCAGCCTGATTATTTCAACCTCTTCAGTTTCAAGTTAGGTTAAGATTTATATTGGATTTGTAGGGAACTCAAGTGCCAGGCTTTCTAGATAGAGTAGTATCTCCATTCCTGCTATCATTCCTTTTAAACTATCTTATTTCCCTTCTTCATGAATATTTAACAATTTATACTTCCTTGTTTTCTCGTGGCTTTCGTGATATCACTTTCATTTGGTTACCTTTCTTCTGCTGGAACTGTAGCATCTAGATTTCTCTTTGTTGACTTCCCTCTCTCTCTCCCTCCTTCTCTCTGTCCCTCCTCTGTGTAAACAACCAAATATGAAGCTATAATCTCAAGATCTATCCATGTTGCCGCAAATGGCACTATTTCATCTTTTCTTACGGTAGAATGATATTCCGTTGTCTATGTATACCACATCTTCTTTATCTAATCATCTATCAAAGGACACTTTGGTTGTTTCCATGTCTTGGCCACCGTAAATAAAGCTGCAGTGAACATTGGAGTACATATATCTTTACAGATAAATGTTTTCAGATTTTGGGGGTAGATACCCAGGAGAGGGATGCTGGGTCATATGATAATTCTATTCTTAATTTTTTGAGGAACCTTCACACTGTCTTCCATCGCAGCTACACCAGTGTGCATTCCCATCAAGAGTGTATGAGGGTTCCTTTTTCTCCACAGCCTCTCCAAAACTTGTTACTATTTGTTCTGTTGACAAGAGATCATTATGCTAAGTGCAATAGGTCAAATAGAAAAAAGTCAAGAATTACATGGTTTATATGTGGTATATAAAACTGAAAACAACAAAGGAACAAGACAAACAAAGGAAGAAACAAAAACTTGTAGACACAGATAATAGTATAGTGGTTACCAGAGGGTAAGGAGGGAGAGGGTGGTAGATGAGGGTAAAGGGTATAAAAAATATGGTGTTGGAAGGAGAACTGACTCTGGGTTATGAGCACACAACATGATACATAGATGACATATTACAGAATTATACACTTCAAATCTATGTAACTTTACTAACAGTTGTCACCTCGATAAACTTTAATTTAAAAAAAAGTGTAAATAGGAGGATCATTGATGAATAATATCCAAAAATCACATTTGGATCAGCCATCCAATTGGTTATTGTTTCCAATGACTTTTAGTAAAGTATTTTTAAAATGTTTTACTAATAAATGTCTTCATTGTGTAAAATTTTCAAGATGTTCTCCTTTGTGATATCATTTTTGGCTTCCCAACTTAGAAAGATATTAATTTTGGATATGTGGAAATATTCAGTATTATTAGAAAACTTTCCCAAGTAGTATGATGGAGTCCTTAAAACTTTCTCACCATTTTCAAAATGGGGATATCACTTAAAACTACTCGCCTTAGGATAAAAAATTGGTCCAATTCAGAGTTAATGACAGACTTATGAAACTAGCTACAAATAAAAATTTTTGTTATTCTTATTTATGAAAAAATAAATACTTTTAATTATTGTGGTCTTGAAATGTATTTATTTCATACATGGGAAGGTTTTCTCATTTTCTTTTTAAATAATTTAAAAAATATTATTTCCTTTGTGCTCTTCCATATGAACTTTATAAATGTTTTCCTTTTGAAAAATAAGAATTCTTCTGGAATTTTGTATAAAGCTTAATTAACTTTTTAATTTGTTTTAAGAACAGTCATCAAATACCGCTGTATCTCATTTGGCCAAAATTATATATCTTAAATGTATTATGGATTGTTATATGTTAGTAAATATACTTCTGGTATCTATTCCTAAAATATTTTTATACATTTTATTATGACAAGTTGGATGTTTTCGTTTTTAATATGTGTTTCAGCCAAGCATATAGAAGTTGAATGCATTGAATTTTGTATACTTACCTGGAACATAGCTATATTATAATATTATAACCCAACTCACAGGGCCTAACGAGAAGTCCACATTCTGCTCCAGTGTTTTGTTTTGTTTTTTAAGCTAATTTTTATCATTCCTGTGGATATACATTAACATCGTTTGCTAAAGAATTTAATGCTGTTTCTTCTTTTCCATAAGTTAGAATTCTAAGGTTTTTAAGATGTATGTCATTGTGGAGAGCAATCACTATTATTAATAAGAGACTATCATTATTAATATTTTTTGTATATTTTTTCAGATCTTTTTCCTTTCAAAACATATTCAATCAGATTTTTAAAAATTTACAAAGTTGAAATAAATATCATGTGTACTATATGGTCCAATTTCATAAATATATTTCCATAGCAATGAGTAAATTTCTCCAAGATCATTTTTTTTTAAAAGATTTTATTGGGGAATTGGGGGAGGGGAACAGCTTTGGGGAATCGGGGAAGGGGAACAGAAAAGTTGTTGTCCTTTTGTTCCTCAGTCTAGTTGTGGAGGACATTGCTTCACTGGCCCATGTTGGTATCATCATTGCGTTCTTCTCGGGTGAGGCAGATCAGTCGTCTGCCTCTGGACGGCTACTCACAGCGGCTCTTGGCAGCTCACGCTGGCTGCCAGCTGCTCATGCTGGCTGCCCGCCACTCACTGTAGCCTATGGCAGCCCACTGCAGTTATGCCATCCTGGGGACTCACAGCAGCCCAGCTCCAGGTGGAGCTGTTGTTCACCATCTTAGCTGTAGAGGGCAGTGTCACGGGCTCTCATATGTGGGATCCAAACCAGGGCCGCTGGTGTCCCAAGCCACCTCTTAACTACTGTGCCATTCGGCTGGCTCTCCAAGATTATTATTAATTATATGCAGTCCACTCATTTATATTGTACTCCATTGTACCATCAGTAAGTCATCATCCTATCATTGGACATTTGTATTTTTTCTATCTTTAATTGTATAAACAGCAGAAAGCAAAAATGATTTTCAAGATTAGATTGTTAACAAGAATGAAATACATCTGAACTGAAAAGAAAACAAGAAAAAAAAAATTCCAACTTTCAAAAGGGGGGAAATAGAGACAAAATATTTTGCAAATATTCCCACAGTTCACCACAGTTACCAATGGTAGAAATATTTATTTTTAAACAATTAATTATTGTAATCAAATAGACTTTGAACAAATTGCTTCTAACTTTTGAAATTTAAAATATGTTTCTTTATTTCTGTTTGATATCTTTATCAATTTTAGTCGATATTCCTTAGATAAACCTCAGTTTATCTTTATCAAGCTTAAGGTTATATCATGTTTTCTTCATTAAATAAATTAAGTGGCTTCCCACTATTTTTCTGTGTTCTGAAATAAAGTATCTAACATGGAAACAATTTATTCTGTGTTATTACAAATAATTAATTATGAAATTTATCAATATTTGGTATGTTTTAGAGAGTGGATTTTAATAAATGTTTCACAGTTTCTTTTATATTTATTGGCCTGTATAGTTATCTTAACTTATGCCAACATATCTATATATATTTATATATATTTAAGATTTTATTGGGGGATTGGCAAAGGGAACAGTGTTGAGGAATTGGGGAAGGGGAACATTGTGTTTTTCCAGGATCCATCAGCTCCAAGTCAAGTTGTTGTCTTTCAATCTTAGTTGTGAAGGGCTCAAGCTCAGCTCCAAGTCCAGTCACAGCTTTCAATCTAGTTTTGTGGGTGCACAGCCCACCATCCCATGCAAGAGTCCACCAGCAACATTGTTAAGAGTGTGCGCTCTCACCAGCTGAGCAATCCAGCTGCCCTTTGGCAGCTCAGCGGCAGCTCAGCTCAGGTGCAGCTCATTGGCCCATGTGGGAATTGAACTGGCAACTCTATTGCTAAGAGCTAGTGCTCTAACCAACTGAGCCACCAGGCTGGCCCCCCCAACTTTTATATTTCACTATATTTTATAGAATTTCAACCATTTGCTTGTGTAAGATAAAGTACAACTAGTATATCATATCATAATACTTAAAAAAAAATCTAATTTTTTTCTCCATTCTTATTTTAATTTTTTCTTTTTTCCATGATTAGTATTTCCAGGAATTTTAAATTTTATATTATATTTATATTTCTACCAGCAAAACACCTTTTACATTTGTCATCTATCATTATTTTTCTGTCTTAATTGTTTTTATCCTTATATAAACATCAGTATTACTAGAAATAATAGTACCTATCCCCTATAAATTTTTGGAAAATGTTACGATCCTTCAGTTGTCAACCCAACTTTCAGAATTTTAAAGACACACACACACATACATACACACACCACACACACACACACACACACACACACACACACACATTGACATATAAAAGGACTGGTATCATAGCAAGGAAGCCTTTTTTCTAAAAATAATTACCGGACTTATACTATGTAGAAATATATTTCTAAATTTCTTTCATCTATATCTCATATGATTGTATTTGTAGTGTTTTCACCTATATTAATTTCTAAATATTTTATAAAAGCACTCTTCCATTTTTCTTTGAATGATTGCTATTGTCGGAAGTGTGTGTTATGAGTTTTTGTGCTTTATGACACATTAAATATTTGATTTTATTGTATTGCAACTAGGGACAGTAATCCATACAAATTTTTGGTGTTTTAAATCTATTTATATTTTTTCTTGGCATAGTACAATATCAATGTTTATGTATTATCTGTGGACACTTAACAATTGAAATAGTGGGGGAGGACATGGCTAATGATTTTATGTACTGACCATATAAATATGCTTTCAATGTTTATCTCATTTAATTCCCATAACAACCCAGTGAGGTAAGAATTGTTAGCTACACTTTTTTCAGTGGAAAATAGATTTAAAGTTAAATGATTTGCCCAGATCACATCTTTAGTGCATGGTACTGCTGAAACTCAGAGCTGGGTGTATGTGATGCCAAAGCCCCATGCCCTTTTTACTAAATTAGTGTCTTTGAAGGAGATGTAATTCCTATTAGGGGTATACAGAGTTTGATATATATCTAATTGTTGCGCATTTACTGTATTATTCATTTTTTTGCTGTCCTTATTCAATTTTTAATGGGGATTTATCCAGGATAATTGCATGCCATAATTTAATAGTGGATTTTTAGAAATGTGTGTTCCCTAGGTCATCAATCTCATTTGCGCTGTGGCTTCAACTGCTATACTCCTGGTTGTCAGCTTACAAAGTCTTATTTGAGCTCCACACTCGAGATCAGCAAATGTTTTTAAAGACTCAGGTTAAATACTTTACCATATTGGATTGATTATTAAGGCTTAATAATAAGCATTTACTACAGAACATTTGGAAAACCATGAGAAACATAAAAAAATATAATGAAAATCATCTCTAGTTCCACAAGCTGAGAGACCACTAATATTTTTATGAGTTTTATTGCTGTCCGATTATTTTGTCTTTTATTAGCACATGCATATGTTTTATTTATCAATGGAATCAAACCAATTATTATGGTTTCTAACCTTTCATTTTTACTTAACAATATAATACAAACAATTTCACATTATCAAATATTTTTCAGGGATTTGATTGTTTTTTATTAGCCTCATTGCTTTGATGTAACAATTCCATATTGTTGGGCATTTAAAACTGAAATTATATGTAATTATTATGCAAATCAAGGAGTGGACATTGCTATGTATTTTGAATTGTATGTACTTTTATATAACAAATTAACTTATTTTTGATACAAAATTTATCTGGCAGGTGGCTTTGAATTTAGCAGCCAAGAACTAATAGTAATAAAAGATACACCATATCTTTGACCATATCACTGTTTCTCTTAATGATATGCTGCGTTTTAGTCTGGATCTTATCATGGCTTACCTCTCCAGTAATACCCTAAAACCTTTCTCTCCACAAAACTTGCATTGTTTAATGAGTCTTTCTATTAGGTGAAATGCTGCCAATATTTTTTAGTGTTGATGACAACAGATAGAAGAACCAAGGTGAGCCCTCTATGTAATAATCTTGTAAGGACAGGTGAATGTAGAAACCACATTTTAAGTGATATTAAATGCTGCAGAATAAATCTTGATGAGACTATTCATTACTAATGCTTCTGTTCTTGGCATCCCCTGAATTTCTTCTTACACTTTCTTGAATCTGTTATCTGTACATTTTTGCCTTCCTGTAAGTGGTTTGTGAAATAAAGAGAACATTTACTTCCCATTTGACTATTTTATAATAGCTTCTAAATAGGAAAGTTGTGAGAAAACGTTCACATATAATGTGAAGCTATTGAATTTTTTTCGTAAAAGCGAGAAAAAGCAAAAAAAAAAAATCTCATTTCACCTAATGCATTTCACAGATTGCCATAAACTAAGACTCTTTATCATTGGAAAGAAAATGCTGTTTTTCTTCAATAGGAAACAAACATATTTGCATCATAACATAATAGGGAAGCTGTAAATAGAAGGGTAAATTTTGGTTGTTGCTATGCAGGCTGAGCTAACTGTCCTACCCTCAGAGATATTTTAGAGAATATTTTCACACAAAAGGTGTGAATCTAATCACTTATTCATTAGAATCTAGGATTTACTTCCCATATATAAATAAACATTTTTAAAAAACAATACCAAATCTCAATGACTTCAAGTCTTCTTTTCTATTTCACTTCCAACAAGCATCTAGAGCAACTTCATCATCTATCTTGATGACTCTTTTAAAGTTTAGTTTCACACCTTGTTTCCAGAAACTTCAATACCCATACAACCAGCTTTTGTCAACACTGGCCAAGCTATTGATCTCATCTCTTGACTTGCTCCAACTCCCTTTTTTTTTTCTAGAGAAAGCAATCTTTATACCCATTGTATAAATTGTATAAATCATCCTGAGTTCCTTGCATTTTCGATGTCCTCACTTTCTTGGTTATGATGGCCTCCCTTTCCAGCTTGGACTTGTTGAACTTGAGTGTTTTATTGTTTTGACCTCCTATCATTCCTGCCTTCTATTAGATTAATTAATTTAATCTTAATTAATTCCAGATCCTAATTTCTATTGCTACTCTTATTGCCTCGAACTGTCAAGAATTGATAAAGTTATGTTGTTGAGCAAATCTGTTACACATCCGTGCTATTTAGTCTCATTGGGGTTCTCACTACTCCTAAAATTTTTTTAAAAAGTAATATCTTGGGGACACCTATCCTCAGTACCTGCAGTGAATGCACCAATATTGCCCTTTTCAAGTTGCAAACTTGACTCTCAATTCCTCAGTCTTAACCTACCTGGTTAACTAATCAGGATGTAGGGGTCATTTATGTAACTGTTGTTACTCTACCTTCTTTGCAGTATGATGACTCCCCCCTGCTTCTTCATTTCTTATATTTAAGAAAGAGTTCCTTATTGTGGTTCTCAGTCTATAGGAAATCACCGAACCATCTGAAGAACTTTAAAATGCAGGTTTCCTATGTTTACTTTAAGGGGTGATGATTAAGCAGGTCTGTAGTGGAGTTCAGGAATCTGAAAAATGTGTTGGCAATCCAAATGATTCTATTACAGGAGAATCACAGACACACCCTGAGAAACACTGCCTAACAGCCCAGGCTCACTTTCTCTTGACTTCTGAATCCCATCTCTTCCACAAGCATTTCCAGTGAAAGGGCACCCAGTTAAAGTTAAATTTCAGATACATGACAAATAATTTTTAACATAAGTGTGTCCCAAATATTGTAAGAGGTGTATTAAAATTTTTTTTTTGTTTATCTGAAACTCAAATTTAACTGGGCATCCTACAATTTTATTTGCTAAACCTGGGACCTTCGTCCCTGTCCTATCTAAGACTTTGTATCACCTTCCTTCTTTCATTTCTGATGTTTTTAGTAAACAACAAATTGCCATCTGCCTACAAATGTACTTAGTGCTCAGCTTTCTCTTTGCTCTGGATCACACCTACCTCTGACTGTCTCCCACCAGTATTTCTCTTCATATTTCTCCAGATATTATCTAACTATAATGATTCATCACTCCATTTATTATGGCTATGTCTTTCATGTAGATCAGCTTACTTTCTCATACCCAAGGTTTCTGCTTATTAAGATTCCACTTCTCTTTTAATGTTCAAATCAATTGTGTTCTCACAAGACCCCATATATACCTCCATGATCGCAACCACTTCTCTCTTATACCAATGTGCTATAGATGTGATTTCCCTATTAGTCTGCAAATTAACTCCTTGGGGATTGGAACTGCACCCCTAGTGTCTAACACAAGGTCAAGTGTACAGTAATTACTTAATTTTTTCTGAGAGGCTCTATGAACATAATCTCACTTTCTGCTTTATGACTTCTCTGTTCTTCTCAGCTGGCTATTGCTCCCTTCCTGGCATTGGGTTTTAATTATTTGTGTACTTCTTTCACTCAGCATCTTCTAGTCCTTATTCCTTATTGGCAAAGATCATGGCTCATTGATTCTTTTATCCACCTCCCCATGTAAATCACTGTCTTATAGCATATTAGGTTTTTTACAGCAGAAGTTCCCAGATGCCATTCTATGCCAGCATGCCACGAATGCATCACAGGAATATCAAGAAATGGATTTCCATCAGCCCAGGCAAATTATTCCCAGTCACCAGTAGCCCATTTTCCTTAACTTGCAATCCAAACATATCATGTCTTATGTGTGCTGTGATGTATAAAGGTTAGAAATCACTGCTTGGTGGGTAACAATTGAATAAATGAGTAGGTAATTGTTGTCTACTAATATTTAACCTTGCATGAGTTAACTTCTCTATCAGTCCCCTTGAAAAATTGTCCCAATGTGGAGTTGATATTCATGAAAACATGTGGCTTTGTTTCATTACCATAATAATGATGATAATGACCACACAAGGAGCTCTGTGGTTGGAATTATGGGAGATACAGAAGTTAGGCTCTCTGTTCTTAGAGAGATGTCAGCATAGTTAGGGAGACAATCACACACACATAGATGAACTACCAGAGCAGTCTATGGTAAGTGCCAAGTGCACATAATAGAGACATAGTGCTAGAGGGTTTCTGGAGTCAAGTATAAAGGAGGACTGAACAAGAAGGTAAATAGTATCTAAGTCTTAAAACATGACTAGGGGGCCAGCCGTGTGGCGCGGTGGTGAAGAGCTGGCCTGGGACGCCAGCAGCCCCGGTTCGGATCCCACATATGAGGGCCAGTGACACTGTTCTCTAAAAAAAAAAAAAAAATGACTAGGAGTTATGTTTTAGCAATAAGAAACATGGCTGACATTAATTATTCTAAAGAATTATTCCATTGTAAGAAGGAAACAGATACAAACCATTTTGAATTTTTCAGGCTGGCAAGTGGCAAATTGCAGATTCAACTTACTTGAATTTTTTGTCATGTAATTTGAAAATATTTTCAATAACACATCATATTTTTTCCCTTTTTAGTTCATTATTGAAAAATAAGAAAGACATCCTTAATTTAATTTGCTTTGTCTTTGTCTATTTTGGGTGGGGCTATGGTGTTTTGTTGCCTTTGTTTACTGTAGTTTTGCTTTTTTTCCCCTCTTCCTTCTTTCTCCTTTTTTTCTACCTTTTTTATGATCAGAATGACTTTAGATATAGAAGGAATATGGGTAGGAATTAAGATTTTCAGCACAGGGTCAAGTGGCCCCTTTGTGATCTCAGCCAGTTGCAGTTTTTGATCAACCATAACAAAGAAAATGATGAAATGGGGAAAGTGAGAACGTAAGAGCAGTCTAAAGCCACTCTCCAGCTCCTGGTTGCAGTGTCTCCAGCCGGTGGGCTCCTTTTCTCTGAGTACTTAGCTAGGATTTAAAAGTAGGAAAAGTGAGCTAAAGAACTGGAAAGTTATACTTTCCTTTAAAGATTTCCTAAATTGGTCTCATCAGCAGCAGCTTTAATGTGATGCTGGGAATACATTTCCTTTTAAGAAACATTTGCTCTACTGGCTGCTTTGACTTGTGGTTTATCTTAAAATGAGTCAACCTCACTGATATCTTAAAAAACACTTCAGTGTTACAAAATTAGCTCTCAACTCTAACCTGAGTACTCAACATCAGTTTCCTGTAAATTTCTATATAAGCTCAAAACCATTTAGAACACGGAACACTTGATTCTTTCCAGGCACAATCAGTGGAATGACATTTCTCCTCCATGGGAGAGATACTATCAAGATTTGGTTCTCACGATATAATGCATTAGTATATATTGTACATTAGTACATTATGTAAGTATTACATTAATGAAAATAATATTTTAATGGTAAGGACAATTTTTCTACTTTCTAAGAGGATTGATCTATCATTAGATAATTAATTTAGTTGGACAATTTTCACTGTAGTCAACAGATCAAGGAGTGCTGAGGTTCTGGGAGAGTCGATCAGAGGTTTTCACGAAATTGCCTAGAAAGAAAAAGGTTGGCTTCATTTGTCCCTGAACCTTCCCTGGTGTGATCACCCAATTATTTTCAGCAATCTCATGAGGTCTTAAATAATCAATAGTTCGTTTTTCTTTTTCTTTTTTTCTAGCACATTATTCCATTGCCTGAGTACCCAGTCCATAGAGGGTTCAATATGTGTGCTGACTGAGTGTGAGCTGTTGTCAGGGATCTAGTGTGTTTCTTTGGCCTTTCTTTTAGTATCTCTGCCACAATGTACTCATCCTTTACTTGAATCCTACTTGTCTGAGGCTTTGTTAATTAATAATGAGTTATTTAAACATTGAGATAATGTATATCAAATGATAGACCTTATAAAATGACATTAACAGTAGGAATTTTAGACAATGTGTAAGTCTATGAGGAAAAATTTTCATTAATAATAAGAATTTATGTGAATTGATTAGATAATTCTTTTGGAATTTCACAAATGACCCTGTGTTGGCAGCTACGTCCATGGAAACTGAGACTTGGAGAAGACGTGAACATGACTCAGAGCAATTCTAGAAGGAGCAGCATGGTCAGAAATGGGCTACTATGGCTGATGTAAAACAGTGAATGTAAATTCACAGATTCTAAAACATTAATGGCAATAATAAACATGACAACCAATCATTATAAGCAAAACTAGATGGCTTTACATAAATAGATGGCATAGATTTTTGAGGTCAAATGGAAAAAAAGAAATGTAGATCCTCTTAGTTGGTTTCACTATTATTGGTCAAACAATAGAAAAGTTTATAGCTTTCAATAATCTATGCTAGATGGGAGCCAGAAAATGAAAAATATAGAAAAATAAAATTGGGGTAATTCAACAATACTTAAGAATGACACATTTTTAGTCTGACTATTCTAAATATTACAAGAACTGTAAATTAACAGTAGCGTGCATTGCTCTTCTTTCTTTCCCTTTCTTTCTCATCCAATTTTGGACGAAATATTCCTATAAATACTGTAATTATTAAAAGTTTCCTTTTGGAGGAACGTATAACCTGAAAATTGGATTATGTGCTTACAGTGTGTCATGGTGAAGACATTTTATGGGCTAGCCATTGTAAACTTCACTCCATACCTTCTTACTCTCACTCTGCTCACCTTTCTTTAGCTTTGTCTCTGCCATGGAGTATGTCCAAAGGCTAGACGTTGTCACATCAAAGCTGAACACAAGTACCTTGGGTTATTGCAGATGTGGACTAAGAACAACATATGTAGCATTTTGGCTTTGACTACCACATTCTGAAACAAAGATTGTACAATCCACATTTATTTGTTTTACATGCTAGACTCATATGCATATATAGCATACACACTCATTCATAAGGATGACTCGTCATAACAAAATGTGACAATAATCTCTGTCATCATTGAAAATGTCCCAGGCTTTCTCCACAAATATACTGCACATTAATGCAACCAATCAACAGGGATATAAATACTATACACACACGATCCTTAATTAATAATAGTTTACTTATCAGAATTCAGAAGCTAAACTATTTTAAAATCAAAATAAATTCATTTTAAGAAATAGTAGATTCCTCATGGACACAAAGGACCTGGGCATTTCATATCAGTATTTTGAGTTTTTAAAAATCTAATTCCAAAGCTGCCACTAAATAAAATAAATAGCTTCCCTGCTTTGTATGTATAGACAAACTCTTCTAATCTGTCCATTTCAGCCTTTCCCATCACTTGCAGCATAGAAACTGATGCCCTCAATCTCAGGACCCACTCAACTTATATTTAGAGGCAGGTATTGCTTAAGAAGACTGGGTCTTCGGATCTTTTTCCAGGGCTTGGAATTTGAAATTTTGTTGCCATAAACCTGGTAATCCTGTGCAAGTACAAGGCTCCACCCTGCCTCACAGTGTCCCAGTCACTCTCCCTCTGACCATCGCTGTGTCACAGAGCACAGTGGATGCGCCTTCTGTACTGGTTTCCTGATTGGTTTCCTTTCATACTCACCATGCTACTGGTTAATATCTTGCTTCAAACTAGTTGAATTACACAGAATAAGAAGTATACCTGGTGGTCAACAATGACAGTCAAACTCCTGCCTACAAATATGACCCATCAGATAGAATCTCCAGAATTAGCGTCAACCAGGACAGCACACAAGGTGGCCACACCATGATGGATGCCATAATTTAATTATGTGTCATCTCTGTTTTGGTAGCTAGCCCTAGAACCTGGTTAGCTTTGTTCCCACCCATGCCTGTAGACAGTAGATACAAAATCTCAGATTTTTTTTTTTTATGTGGGCAACTAAAATTTCTCTTGGAAAGTCATGTCTTTATTTACAGAAATCTTGATGAGCATAGATGTGGAAGAATAATGTTGAGAATCTGGAAGTATGGGCTAGGAGAGGAGAAGACCTGTATTCCTTTTCATAAGAAATAAGTATTGAGGGTGCATAACTTTTGAAGGAGATTGAAAAGAGAGAGTTTAGAGGCATTGCTTGAGCCTGGAAATTAACTTGAAATGGAGATTCAACAAATTCCTTGATAAGGAATAAGAAAATGGATTTTAAGAACAGAGACATCTTATTTTAGATTGGTCGTCATGATATACACAATATAAACAATAAAATTTGAAGGAATTTAACTGCTTACTTGGGAGACAGCTTAGTCATTTATTTTAAGCATTTTAAGAAGAACTGTTATTGAACATCGCAATTACATATTTCTTTTTCTTGCTTTCTCTTTTTCATTCTCTCTCTGTGTGTGTGTGTGTGTGTGTGTGTGTGGTATATCAAAGAATTCAACTTACCAAAAATGCCTGCCTAGTATGGGGAAGGCATTGTGCTATCTCCAAACAGGCTGGCCCTGGGGAAGTTGCCTCCCATTGTAAGCTCCATTTCTTGAGAGCCCTTAAGAACCCCTAGGCTTTGAGCAGAACTTTTTGGAAATCACTGAGCTGAGTTTGCTGAGTTCTTTTATAGATTTAAAATTCCCTGATAGTATAGTCAGTTAATCCTGTTCTTTTATGACTTACCTCTTATTCAAAAGAATAAGCTGTAAATGTATCATTAGGCAAATACATTTGATTCATTAGTTTCTATACTTTCAGGTTCAAATTGTTAGCATGTCCACTGGCTTTATCTCTAAAACCTGTCCAGATTCTACCTTTTTTCTCTATCTTCACTAGTGCATCTCTAATCCCAAAAACCCATTTCCTTTTGTTTTCTGCTCTTTCTCCTGTGTTGTTGACTGGATTCATACATTGTTCCCAGACTGGTGTCTGAATCTCCTAGGGTTATCTATTTATATATATTCATGTTCAGCAAGAGACATCTTTGCTTTAGAATAATTGTTGAAATAATATTCTTATTTGACTGATTTGTTAAATGCCCACCCACTGAACCAATATCTATAGCCAGAGGTGTGGGCTTCGCTGATTGCATTAGCTTAACCACATGCTAAACCTTGTGGGTAAAGATAGCTTTTTAGAAACATCTTTCCATAAATGGAAACTAATAATTGTTGAAGAGGAGGAATGGATGCTGAGGAAGCAACCAATACAACAGTGAATTAGAGGAGTAACATGCCTGTTCTAGGATTATCTTGGAGCCTGGTGAAATTTATGTGGCAGTCTTGAAGCCAACCCATATATAAAGCCTACATGTTGAGAAGACCAAATAAACTGGGAGGTGAACTGTTGGGGCAGAGGCCAGTAGATGAATAAGGAACTCTAGTCTGATAGAACGATGAAGCAAAAAGAAGTCATTGGCAGGCATGAGGTCATTTTGGTCACCTTCTAAATAGAACTGAGCTGAGTTGCCTTCACAATATGGAGGAGCGAAGTAAGAACAAGCCACGCCTCAGCTGTGTTGGTGCAGGAGCACATAGGTCGAAGGGCCTTAACCAGCCTTGTGTTAGCTCTTCTACACTGACTCCACCCAACTCCCTGCCAGAGAAAGCAGAGGAGCTCTAAACAGAGGACAGGCCACATGTCACCACAACCAGCTTCAGCACCAATTAGGCACTAGTTATTTGGATGTCATCGTTTTCCACAGCAGTTTACATAGTGAGGGAGACTTTAAAAAGAAGGACTTCCAAGTGTAGACCAGAAGACCGATGGTGGAATAATAGTCATATTTTGTTTGTCCCACTATGTTTAAAGAGAAATGCTGAGCCAGCCTTTAAAACTAGTTTTTTATCAATAAGAAATAATATGATTTGTTTGATTATTAGAAAGTATGAGAGCTCAGGGCCTGTATTCCCATAGGATAGCCACGACCTGGATCCAGTGGTTACTGCTCATTTTTGAAGGGGCTATATGTTATCGATAGAGTTCCAGCATTTGGGAAGTGTATGTACATGCATTCATAAGTGCCTAGACCCTTGGTTTATTTGAATTTGTACCTTTAGTAAAAACTAAGCAGAATTAGTAAGTGAGGTAGTTCTACGTGCCTCCCCCCCAGAGGTAACTTATGTCCTGAATGGACATAATTTTCTTGCATTTTAAAAATATACATTTGCCACATGTGTACAAACCTCGAACCTGTTATTTAGTTTATTTTTTCAGCTTAAAAAAAATGGTATTGTATTGTATGTAGGTAGTCTTCGTCAGTGTTCTTCTATTTTCATTCTAAATGTTTTATTTAAAATTAATCTATATCATTGAGTATAGCTACAATACATTCATCCCAATTACTATATAATATTCCACTGCATGGAATGCTGTAAAAGGATACTCATGGCAATGTGGTTTTCAACAACACAGGTTCAGTTTCTTCCTCTCTTCCACATTTTTACAATGACTCAAAATCTACTTGCTTTTTTTGCTTCCAGACCCCTCCATTTTTAACCAACTTTTGTAATTGACATCAGAGTTCTCTTCCTCAATATAGATCTGAGGACTCTATTAATATTTCTCCACTTAAAAACCTCAGTGGTTTTATTTGTGCTCCCAAGATAAAATCCAAGTTGCTGATCCTGCCATCCTGGCCCATCACAACCCCATTGAAATATTTATTTTTAGTCTCATCTCCAATTATAAGCTCTCCACATCCCACTTTTTTCTGACCTCCTCTTTCTTTGTTCAGAATAAATAGGAGTGACATCCCTTCCAACACCACCTGCACAATAATAAATATGCTTATTAGTTTGTACTTAATAGTTTCTGTGAATACATTTATACTTCCTTTATCCATTTCTCATATCCCCCCACCCCCTGATTTTGGCAATAATGAATCTGTTCTCTGTTTCTATTAGCTTTTTGCTTTTTGTAAGATTCCACATATAAGTGAGATCATATAGTATTTGTCTCTCTGTGTCAACTTACTTTACTTAGCATAATGCCCTTGAGGTGCATTCATATTTCACAAATGGCAAGATTTCATTTTTTATGACTGAATATACAATGGAATATATATATATAAAGGAATATATCTATATTACATAATATATATAATATTACATGTATATGTGATATATTATATATATCACAATTGCTTTGTCCATTCATCCATTGATGGACACTAAGATTGTTTCCATATCTTGGCTATTGTAAATAATGATACAATGAACATGGGGGAGCAGATATCTTTTCCAGTTAGTCTTTTAATTTTCTTTGGCTAAGTACTCAAAGGTGGAATTGATGGATTATATGGTAGTTCTGTTTTTAATTTTCTGAGGAAACCCCATATTGTTTTCTTTCTTTTTTTTTTTTTTTTTTTGAGGGCAGTGTCACTGGCCCTCACATGTGGGACCGAACCGGGGGCGCTGGCTTCCCAAACCAGCGCTTAACCGCCGCGCCACTCGGCCGGCCTCCATATTGTTTTCAATAATGGCCACACCAATTTACATTCTTACCAACAGTGCACAGGTGTTCCCTTTTCTCCACATCCTCACCAACACTTGTTATTTCTTGTCTTTTTGATAACAGCCATTCTAACAGGTGTGATTTGAATTTCCCTGATAATGATGTTGGGCATCTTTTCATGTATTTGTTGGCCATCTGTATGTCTTCTTTGGAAAAAAGTTTATTCTGATCTTCTGTCCATTTTTTTAATTGGATTTTTTTTTTTGCTATTGAATTGTATGTTCTTTATTTTGGGTCTTAACCCCTTATCATATTATGATTTGAAAATATTTTCTTCCATTCAGGAGGTTGCGTTTTCATTTTGTTGATAGTTTCCTTTGCTGTCCAGGTACTTTCTACTTTGATGTAGTACCACTTATTTATTTTTACTTTTGTTGCTTTTGCTTTTGGTGTCAGATTAAAAAACTCATCGCCAAGACTGTAGCCAAGTAGTTTACTGCCTGTGTTTTCTTCTTAGAAGTTTTACGGTTTCAGGTCTTTTGTTCAAGTCTTTAATACATTTTAAGTTAATTTTTGTGTAAGGTGTAAGACAATGGTTGAGTTTCATTCTTTTGCATGTGGCTATCCTGTTTCCCAACACCATTAATGTTCTTTCCTCGTCTATTTTTACTCCATTGTTGTCAATTAATTAACCATATATGCATGGGTTTACTTCTGGGCTCTCTGTTCTATTGCATTGATCTATGTGTTTGTTTTTTTATGCCAATACATGCTATTTTAACACTTTGTAATCGGGCATAAAAAGCTATATGACGAGTTTACTCGTTTCCCACATACAATGTGTTAATTACTATAACTAAGTAATATAGTTTGAAATCAGGGAGTGTAATGCCTTCAGCTTTGTTCTATTTTCTCAAGATTGCTTTGGTTATTTCAGGTTTTCTGTGGCTCCATACAGATTTTAATATGTTTTGCTCTATTTCTTTGAAAAATGCCATAGAAATTTTGATAAGGATTTCATTGTATCTGTAGATTGCTTTGGGTAGTATAGGTATTTTAACAGTATTGATTGATTCTTCCAATCCGGGAGCATACAATGTATTTCCATTTATTTGTGCCTTATTCAATTTCATTCATTCATGTCTTATAGTTTTCAATATATATGTCTTTCACCTACTTGGTTAAATTTTATTCCTAGGTATTTTATTCTTTTTGATGCAATTGTAAATAAGATTGTTTCCTTTATTTCTACAACATCTTGATGCATAGAAAAAGAAGAAAATTACTTAGTATTAAAGACATTTTCCATTCCAAATTAATTGTAAGCGACTTGGATCATCATAACAGATGGATACTAAAATTAAAAGCTTCCCAGATTTTGAAAGTGCTTCTTGGGTGGCAGCCACACCTCTGGTTACAGCCTAGGGCATGAGAGGCTGAGCCAAGGCTCCTGAATTTTGATGCATGTTATGCAAGCTCTATAGCTTGTCTCCTGCTGCTGTGGCCTGAAATATATTTTTTTTAAAGCTTCTTTTCCAATAACCTTTTATCTTGCTAACAGATACTATCTATATACAGTGGGGAGACTGATACATTTGAGGGAGGAGAAATTGCTCACATATTTTTCTTTTTCTAATACTTCATTTGTTTTCTGGTTATAAAAGCAACATATACTCATTATAAGGATTTGGAAAATATAACAAATACAAATAAGGAGGAAAAAAAACCCAAAAATCTTCCTTTAAATTCTATCACCCAAAGGCAAACTGCTTTATTCCCAATTCTCCTTTTTTTTCTCATATCCCCTCTCCAGCCACTGACCTATTTCTGTGCTTTCCTTTACAGAAAATATCCTCAAAAAATTGTAGATTTCTGTCTGTAAATCCTCTCTCCAATTGTCTCATGAGCCCATTCCAATCATGTTTACACCCCACACTGTACTGTTGGCATTCAGTTCATAAATGAACTCCCGCATTCTTTTTTTTTTTTTTTTTTTCTAACGCGCCCCCTCCCTCCCACTGTCTGAACTCCCACATTCTAAATCCAGTGACTAGTCCTCAGGCAGGGTTTGACACATTTGTAAATTACTTTCTTCTTGAAACTGTTAATTTGGATCCTAAGACACACCACTGTCTGGTCTCCTTCTATTTTTCTAGCCACTTCTTCTCTTTAATAGTTATTTATTTCTTCGTTAGTTCCACTTCTAACCATTGGGACAGCTCAGGGCTCTCTCTCATCCCCTTGTGTGGCCTCATCTTGTCTCATGCCTCTAAATATCCAATCATGTCTTCAGCTAGGACTGTTTCTTTGAACACTGTACTCACATTTCCAGTTGGTTATCTTGATAGGCATAGTAACTTGAGCTGCACCAAACTTTTCATTTTATCTCCATCCTATTCTTTCTGTAATGTTTCTCAATTGGCAATACATTCTTCAAGTTTGCCTAGATGAAAACTGTTGGAGTAAGCTTTGATTCCTTTTTCTCTCAGGCCTCAATACAATCCACTGACAAATTACGTTGGCCTTTTAGCTTTAGTTTCATAAAATATTCTGAATTCAACCATTTCTCATGACTTCCACCTTTACCAGTCTGGCCCAAGCTACCATATACTACCACTGGATTATTGCAATAGCCTTTCCAATAGGCTATGGTTAATCCAGCAAAAACCTAAATTAGATCATGACAGTTCATTGTTCATAACTTTTCAATATGTTCCCAACTCTGTCTTCTGCTTCACATGACCCGACACTTTAATAAATCTCTGATCTCATCTCCATTCATTTTTCCTCTGTTTATTGCACTCCAATCATAATGGCCTCCTTTTTGTCCCTGTTTTAGGGCATTTGCTCATGTAGTTCCTTCTGCCTAGAACTCCATTTCCCCAGAGGGCTTCTCAGCTCTTTTGCTCTCTTACTTGCTTTACATATCTGGGCTCAGAGATATCACTTAGAGGTATTAGTGGTATCTTTTCCAAAAATTCTGTGTAAGTTAAGAGGTATTTTCTTCTGGCTTTCTAAGTCCTTTCAACTGCCCTAGGAATTTTAGAATCAGCTTGTCAATTTCTACAAGAAAATTTGCTCAGATTTTTATTGGGATTGATTGAAACTATAGGTCAATTTGGGGATAACTGACATCTTAAAAACATTGACTTTTCTGACACATGACCACAGTATGTCTCCATTTACTTAGTTCCTCTACAATTTCTCATTAATGTTGTTGGTATTTTTGTTTTGTTTTAGTTTTTACTGTATAGGTTTTGCACATCTTGTGACAGATTTACCACTAAGTTTCATATTTTTGATATGATATTAAATGGTAGTTTTTGTTTCGTTTTTGGTTTTGGTACCTATTGACATGATCATATCAGTTGATGTTGAAAAAACGTTTAAGAAAATCCAACATCCATTCCTTATAAAAGGTCTCAGAACAGGAGGGGATAAAAGGAAAATTTCTCAACCTAATAAATGGTATCTATGAAAACCATAAAACTAAAGATGTACTTAATGGCAGATGACTTAACGATTTCTCCCTGAGGTGAGGAACAAAATTATTCAACATGATAGAGGAGATTATAGCCAATATGGTAAAGAAATCAAACAAGTAATACTCATCCAGATTAGAAAGGAAGAAGTAAAACTGTCTGTATTCACAGATGAAATGATAGTTTATGTAAAAACTGGAATCCCATGGAATCTACAAAAAAGCTATTCAAACTAATAAGTGAGATTGGCAAGGTTGTAAGATATAATATGATCAGTATACAAGTCAATTGTATTTCTAAAAAAAGATGTGTAAGACCCATAATTAAAAACTATAAACATTGGTGAGAAATTCTACATGTTCATCACAATTCCAATCAATTAACATTATATTATTAAAATATTAAAAATAATATCTTTTAATGTTACATCAAAAATATAATATACTTAGTGATAAATTCTTACATGCTGGAATTAATCACACTTGTACTTGGTCTTCATTATCTTTTAATACAATTTGGGAACCATTTTCTCAAAATTGTATTTAGAATATTTGCACTCCTGTTTATGAAAGATATTGGCTTATAGTCTTTTTTTTTAGAGGGCAGTTCACTGGCCCTCATATGTGGTATCTGAACCTGGGCCACTGGTGTTCCAAGCCAGCTCTTAACCACCGTGCCACTCGGCCAGCCCTATAGTCTTTTATACTTAAAACATTTTTGTCTGGTTTGGGGTAAAACTTGCATCATAGAATGAATTGGGAATTATTTCCTCCTCTTCAATTCTGGAAGAATTTGTGTAAAATGGGTATTATTTTTTTCCCTTAAAATTTTGGTAGGATTCACCAGTGAAGCCATTTTGATCTAGAGTTTTTGGTGGTATTTTTTTTTTTATGGTACAAACTGAATTTATTCAATAGAAAAAAATCTATTCAGAGGGATAAAGTGATGATGGAGGGAGAACTGATTGTGGGTGGTGAACACACAATATAATATAGAGATGATGTAGTATAGAAATGTGCACTTCAAACCTATATAAGTTTACTAACAAATGTCATCCCAATAAAGTTAATAAAAAATTTTTAAAAAGAAAAAAAATCTATGCAGGTTATCTGTTTCTTTTTGAGAGAGGTTTGGTAGTTTGTGTTTTTCAAAGAATCTGTCCATTGCATCTGTTATTAAATTAGTTAACATAAAGTTACTCATAATACTCCCTTATGATCCTTTTAATATCTGTAGAATCTATACTGATGATGCTCCTTTCATAGTTGCTAATGATCATTTTTACCTTCTCTCTCTTTTTCTTTCTGATTAGTCTGGAAAAATTGTATCACTGTTATTGATCTCAAAATAAAATTTTGGTTTCACTGACTTTCTGTAAAATGTTTCTGTTTTTTACTGCATTGATTTTTTAAAATCTGTACTTTTTTTTTTTTTTTTTTTTTTTTTTTAGATTTTATTGCGGACTTCGGGGAAGGGAACAGCATTGGGGAATAGGAGAAGGGGAACAGACAAGTTGCTATCCTTTTGTTCTTCTGTCTAGTTGTGTAGGACATCGCTTCACTGGCCCATGTTGGTAATATCATTGCGCTCTTCCTGGGTGAGGCAGATCGGTTGCCAGCCACTGGACAGCCACTCATGGTGGCTCTTGGCAACTCACGCTGGGCTGCCAGCCACACACGGTGGCTTATGGCAGCCCACTGCAGCCACACTGCAGCCTACGCTATTGCTGGTGACTCACAGCAGCCCAGATCCAGGTTGAGCTGTTGTTCACCATCTTAGCTGTAGAGGGAGCAGTGTCACTGGCCCTCATATGTGGGATCCGAACTGGGGCTCTGCTGCTAGGGCTGGCGTCGCAATCCAACTCTTAACCAAAGCTCCACTCTGCCAGCCCACTATTTCTTTTTTTTCTGGTTACTTTAATTTGCTTATCTTTTCAAATTTCTTAGGGTGAAAATTGAAGTCATTGATTTGAGGCTTTTCTTCTTTCCTAGTTGTACTATAAATTTCCCTCTGATTACTGCTTTAGAAATGTTTCACAGATTTTGAAATACTGTGCTTTCATTTTCATTCAGTGCAAAATACTTTTGATTTTTTAAAATTTGATGCAAGTATATTGAGAAGTGTAATTTAGATTCCAAATATTTGGGGACTTTCCAGAGATCTTTCTGTTAATGATTTGTAACTTAATTCCATTGTAGTCAGGGGACATACTTAGAGTGCAATATTTTAAATACAGTAAAACCTTGGATTGTGAGTAATGTGGTTTGTGAGTGTTCTGGAAGATGAGCAAACATTTCTAATACATTTTAACGTGGTTAACAAGCAATGTCTTGCAATACAAGTAGTTTGTTTCTGGAATTAATTATGCTTGCAAACCAAGGTATTACTGTATATTAAAACTTTTTAATTTTCCAAAATATTGTTTACCTTGTAAATATTACATATGCACTTGAAAGAAATGCATATTCTACTGTTGTTGGGTGCAAAGTCCTATAAATATGAATTAGATCAAATTGATTGATAATATTGTTCATCTTCTATAGCCTTAGAGATTTTCTGTAACTTGTTCTATTAGATATTGAAAAAAGGGTAAAGAAATATTTGACTATATTGTAGATATATCTATATCTCTTCGCAGTTCTATCAGTTTTTTGCTTTGTCTGATGTTAATTATAGCCACTTCAGCTCTCTTTTGGTTAGTGTTGTCGTGGTTTTCTTTCCATCTTTTTATTTCTTTAATTTTCAACTTATTTGTATCCTTATATTTAGTGTGCTCCTTTTATGCAGCATGTATTCAGTCTTCATTTTTCTAACCAATCTGACATTTGCTGTTGAATTGGCTTGTTTAGATCATTTTAATTTATGTGATTATTGATATGGCTAAGGATAAGTCTGATATCATGCTCTTTATTTTCTTTTTATTCACCTATTCTTTGCTCTTAATTTTGTTTTCATATAGATTGAGTATTGAATATTTTTATGATTTTTTTTATGACTGCTATTTCATTATTCTGTTGGCTTATTAGCTATATGTAATTGTCTTGTTATTTTGGTACTGTTTTAAAGATTATAATACATTTATTTAATTTACACACTCTATTTTCAAATATTATTTAACAGATCATGTATAGTATAACAGTTTTCATAGCATATTTTATTTCTCCCCTCCATGCCTTTGTACTAGGATTGTTTATACCTTATCCTTTCTTGTATGTTTAAACCCCACACTATATTGTCATTATTTTGTTTAAGGAGTAAATTTTTAAAAACATGAATTTAAGTATTTTTAAAATTTTATGTATTTATCTAAGTAGTTACCATTTCTGTTGCTTTTTAATTCTTTTTGTAGATCCATATTTCCATTTTATATAGTCCTCCTTCTTTCTGAAGAACTTTAATATTTCAGATAGCCTGGGCTTTCTCTAAGAGTTTTTATTTTGCCTTTGCTTTGGGAAGATATAAGATGTGATAAAAAATACAGTAAATATTTATATTAAAAAAAATTACAGTAAAAGATGCATTGTCATTAACCGCCTTCAAAATACCCCCTCACTTCAAACACACTTATCTATTGTTCTTTCCACTTTCTGAAGCAGTTCTGGAAGTCCTTTTTCTTGAGTGTCTATACTTCATCCTCCATCATGACAATGCTCTGCGTCACCCATCGCTTCTGGTATTGAAATTTCTGAAAAATAAAAATATTATGGTGTGTCCTCATTCACCTTATTCACTGGATCTGGTACTGTGCAACTTCTGGCTCTTCCCCAAAGTAAAAAACACCACAAAAGGAAAATATTTTGAATCAATCAGGACATTGAGGCAGCCATGACAGTGCAACTAAAGACACCCATGAAAGAGGACTTCCAGAACTGCTTCAGAATGTGGCAAGAATGATGGGATAAGTGTGTTTGAAGCAAGAGGGAGTATTTTGAAGGGGATTAATGGCAATGTGTCTTTCACTGTAATAATTTTTTTTTAAAATTTAAACATTCACTGTATTTTTTAATCACACCTTGTATTTTTGCTAGGTATAGAACTAGAGGTTAAGAGTCTTTCATTACTCTAAAGCTGTAGCTCCATTGTCTTCTTGTTTTCGTTGCTCCTGATGAGAAATTTGTCATTTTTATCTGTTTTCTTGGCTTCTTATCTTCTTTCCTTGCTGACCTTAAGATGTTTCTCCTTATCACTGGTTTTGAGCAATTTGATTCTGAAGTGACTTAATAGAGGGGATCTTCTTGGATTTTCAGGTCATCAAATATAGAAAATTCCTATTATCTTTTCAAGCAATTTTTCTGTACTTCACTCTCTTCTTTATTAGGACTCAAACTATATATATATATATATATATATATATATATATATATATATATATATATCAACTTGAAATTATCTGACAGCTTATTAAATTCTTTTTTCTCTGTGTATTTGACTTTGAATTGTTTATACTGCCAGATTAAGATTAGTAACATTTTCTTCTGTAATATCTACACTGCCATTAGTCTCATCCTCTGTTTTTTATCACAGACATTTCAGTTTTTCTCTCTACAACTTTAATTTAGTTCTTTTTTAGATATTTCATGTGTCTCCTTAATGTTTTAAACATTTGAAATCCAGTTATATTGACCATTTTAATATACTCATTTGCTAATTCTAACATTTATATAACTTTTTGCTTGTTTTAGATCAGTTTTTCTCCTCATTATAGGTCATATATTCCTGCTTGTTTGCATGTCTGGTAATTTTTCACTGGCTTCCAGACATTGTAAATTTTACTTTTTGGAGCATTGAAAATTTTGGAATTATGAATATTCTTGTGCATAATTTTAAGTCAATGTTATGTTACTTGGAAGTTGTTCAATCCTTTCAGGCCTTGACTTTAAGGTTAGGTAGGTCCAGTGTAGTGCTTAGAGTGGAGCTAATTATTTTCTACTATGGAGGCAGGAGCTTCCTGTGTGCTTTATACGATATCCCAGTAACTATGAGTTTTTGTAGTCTGGTTTGTGAGAACAGGGACTATTCTTTGTGCTACGTGACTGATGCTGGGTAATATTTTCTCAAATTCTTTCAGAGGATTCTTTCCCCAGTTTCAGATAGTTTTATCACATTTCTGCACTGATCAGTAATCAGGAAGGATTACTAATCACTACTTAATGGGTATCTCTGGAATTTTCTGTCTGCAATATCTTCTCCTCTCCTGTACTCTGTCCTGATAAACTCTAACTACCTTGATGTCTTCTCAACTCAGGAAGTCTACTGAATTTCACGTGGGTTATTCCTCCTTGTGCTGTTGTCTAGAAACTCTCTCAACTAAGTAAGCTATGGGCAATCAAATGACTCAACTTGTTTATTTCCAATTTTTTTTTTTTTTTAGGGAATCACTGTTTTTTGTTGCCTGGTATTCTGTGTCTTGAAAAGTGCTGTCTCATGTATTTTTGTCTAGTTTTTTGGTTGCTTTAGTTGGGACTACATTTCTGGTTCTTGTTACTACATTTTGGTTGGAAATACAAGTTTTTGTTTGTTGTTAAATAGAACTTTTATTAGCTTTATTTCATTTGGGTCAGAAAATATGGCCCAGAGAGTTCTGGTTTTTATGTTTATTAAGATGTTGTTTTTGACCCACCAAGTATATTGTAATTTTGGGGTGACTTTTCTATGGATATTTCTAAAAAGTAGTATCTTATTCATTGGTAGAGTAGTAAGTTTCTAATATAAATATATAGAGCTTGGATATTTTTTGATGAAATAGTATCAGAAAAAGTAGATGTATTTGACTTTGAATTGTTTATATTGCCAGTTTTTTACAAAAACTAAAGAAAGAGAAAATAACAAAATGAGAAGTAAAATTTCTTTTCCATTGTTTTAATGTGACTAGGCTCTCTCCCAACGTTAAATATTATTACTTTATTTACAGAACTTTAATGCATTTACTAGAAATTTTTGGTATATCTTTTTATTTTACCATATTATATTTGTTTACCTAGTTTCTTTAATTGGAGTGGCACATAGACAGTTTTCCTCTATGATTAAATGTGGGTGTCTAGCTTAGTCTATATTTAATATTAATTATATATTAATTTGGGGGAATTTCTTAAATATCAAATTTTTTTATTTTATTTACATCATGATGCTGAAACAGATCTATGTTTTTGGTTTGTAATTTAAAATTAGGTATAATAAATATATTTTGGAAATAGGCTCAAGGGACACAGATTTTGGTCTTATCAGATTCTTTTAAGTTCTATGTGCAAATTATTTAGTCTTCCTGAGCCTCAGTTTTCCCATCTGCCATTAAATTATATTGAATTGGATTATATCTAATATTAATTCCAACTGTGAAATTTGATGTACATACATTATGTCTATTTTTTAGGTCATTATCAATACACAGAAGAGTTTTATTGAAAGCTTGGCCTATCACTGGTAGGTGATAATAAAGGATCATTTGTTTGGCCCTCATATTCACCAAGGTCTTAACTTTAGATATTTGATATCATTTCCAAATCATGTTACATGCATTATTGTAGAGAAACTCAGACAAAAATTTAAAAAAACAAAATACTAATTATACAGTTTTATGCTCCTGTCCCATTACTGTTTGTAAGTCAAAATATATTTTCAATAGATTTTATAACTATTCTATGAAAAGCACATTTATATTGCTTTGTATGTTTATGTTAATACAATTTATTAAATGTAAACATTTAAATTATACTTCAGCTTCTGTAGCTTTGTTTTGAGGTTTCTATATTTAATTTTTAATAAATTGTGAACATAAAAATCTCAGGGACCTGGTTTTCTCTTGAATTGAGGGGTCTGTGTTTATAGTACGTATCATAAGTATTAAAGGTAATGCTTAATACCTCAATTAAAAAGCTTAGATTGGCCTTCATAATCCTACCAGCTGAGGCCATATTTTGTGTTTGTTTTCCTTCTATTTCTATGCACATGTACATATAGTAGGCCTGAGATAATGAGATGCTTTTTAACTTAAACTGCCTATAGTTAGACACATGAACAAAACACCTCTATATAATTTGCCTTTCTTTACATGGGAGATGTGTTTTGATTTGCTTTTGTGTAGCAAATACTACATTATCTGGGCCAAAAACATTTCACCATCGGAATTAGAGACCGTAAGCACAGCTGACTTTAAGGAGTATTTTGGGCAGCTGCAGAATTCTGATGACTATCCACCAGGCATTTCATCTCTTCATTGTCCAAAATGAGTCACTCTCTATGTTAAGCCGAACTTTATGTATAAACCATTATCTCTTTTGTACTGCTGAAATAAATACACAAAAACAAAACAAGACTAAAAAGGAGATATGTCTTTATATTTAAGAAATGCATACATAATTTTGAAATTAGTTTAAGTCAATGCCCATCCATCTGTCTTTGGGCCAGAAGTTCAACTTTTTAAATTCCATCAGAAATTGTCATTTATTTTTGACAAATTATGTATTGTTAGATATTTTTCTATCATTACAAAAAGAAGATTTATGAGATAAATATATGTTTAGATTAAGACATTAATACTTGAAAGACATTAATACTTTTTTTAAATTTTCATTTGGAAAATTTGAATCTGAGATGGAAAGCAATAATTCTGGCTAAATTTAGGGATGATCCATGAAGACACCACCTAAAAGTTCTTTCAGATATTGCGCATATATAGTTTTTCCTATTAGGCAATGTATTAGTTACTTTGAGTAAATTAGCTCATTTTATATTTTTAAAAATCCTCTAGTAGTATTATTAATTCTGTTTCACAGCAAGCAGGGCTTACAAGACAAGTCATACAGCTGAAGAAAAGGAAAGGCCTAGATTTTAACCCAGTTTCTCCTAATGCAAAGAGCCTGTGCTTTCCACTCTAAAACGCCAGCCCCACAATGAATTAATTGTCTTGATCTGCAGCCCACTCACTCTTCCTAACAATAACTACCAGTTGGAGATGGGGCTCATTTAGGCATGGCCATTTTACGCACTCTGAATGACCAAATGTTCTTCTGTGGATTCAGCATTACCTGTCTATCTACAGGGCCACACATCAGCATCTGACTCTGCCAACTTCCCTGGGAAATGGCCAAGGTTGGACACACTGTTTTCCTACCCAACTCAAAGTTACCTTCTTAGTTCAAGGACTGAATTTAAAATGGGATGAAATGTTAATGGAACACATCACCCAGATAACTGCTGCCTCCTTCCCCTGACTCCCCACACCTCCCCAGGCCTGCTGGGGGCCATGCCTGAACTTTTCATTTCCCACAGTGTTTTTAGGAACTAGTAATCATTAGAAGAAAAATGGATCTTGTGGTCAACGAATTCTGAAAGCAATCAGGTAAATGAAATTTAACTTGGCCAGGATCTTTAATGTGCTAACGTACTCTATTAGTTTCTGAGGGAGAGAGTTAGTGTGTATGAAGCCCTAGATGTATTTGATCACATCTAGCTGTTTTCTTTTTATCAAATCTTTAAGAAGAATAGTATCCTATGTCAGACACTTTGAACATTGTAGATTTCACCTAAAGAAGTGGTGGGAATTTCCTTAGCCTTTGATAGGTGACTAGGAGACATATTTTGGAAAGGTTTTCCCTTTGTAATATTTAAGTTGATATCAAATTAGTAGTGTCCGTTCATGAGGCTGCCCCTCTTTCTGATACTTTTCTTAGTATCACATTGGGCTGCCCTTTCAGGGTGAACTTCAAGAGTAGACACCATCCTGAAATTTGTGAGTACCCCTGCCTGAGGGGACAGGCAAGCCAGAGCAAAGGGACCCTGAGGGGACCCTGAAGCAGAGAAGAGAGGATGAATCCATGACTGAGGCTCAACCCACAGGTGTGCATATCTGGAATCATTGATTAATGCCAGCAAGTGTTTCTTGTCTTCTGGAAATGTTCATGGAAAACGTGAGTCCTGGGCTCAATCTTATAGGAGGGGAGAATTTGACAGAAGCATGCTAAGAAGTCCTCCAGGCAAGGCAGGGAACTTAGGGTGGAAATGATGAGTCACATCCTGGAGACAATAAACAATTGATTTCTGCCTCCTTTATGTCCAGGCGGGTCTAATCAAGTTTATTTTTTCTTTATAAGAGAAGTAGGGAACAGATGGAGTAAAGGAGGACTCCAATGACTGAAACCTTTCCCTCTAACTTATGTGATACTGCATATCCATGTAGATTTACCCTTAAATAGGTACATTCACAATTTAAGAAACATTGCTAGTTGAGCAATCACGTTGCAGTAAGTGAATATTGTAAAATTCAAAATTGGGTTCTTGGAAGTTAAAAGAATAAAAATTATGCCCAACCAACAGAGCCTTAGGAGCAATGAGGTGGAAAATGCCTTTACCTCTATGAAAGGGGCTCTTCCCATGCATAAGGAGCCAGGAGAAGGAACAAGAAACAGGAGCTCTCCCTGTCTTACCTTTTCTCATTCCCATGGCCCTATCCTGCCTGCTTGCTCCCTCCCTCCACCCCACTCCTCAGCAAGCTCCAGGTGCCAGTCTGGTATAACACTAATGCAGATTTTCCACATAGGGGGCAAACAGGCCTTTTAAAAATATAAATTGGATCATATCAGTTCCCATGATCAAAAACTCTTTGGTGGGTTCTCACTGCCTTTAGAATAATGTTTAAACTTTTCACCGAGACCACCGAGCCCAGCACACTTTACTGGACTTGTCTTTCTCTATTTCTTCACCTATGCTGACCTCAATTTTCCACTATGAGTCTTTACGCGTAGTTTTCTCAGACTCCTATCTTCCTGGTTTGCCATCAGATCTTGGTGGCCCATGGGCTGGTTTTGGCTTTTGTGTTGGTTTTTAAAGATGCTTGAAATAAGCAAGAATAGTTTTATGTTTTCAAAGGGTTATAAAAAATATGCAGCAGAGATCAAATGTGCCCTGCAAAGCCCCAAATTTTTACTGTCTTGTCCTTTACAGAAAAAGTTTGTGCTAATGCCTGATTTAGATATTTTTTTTTCTCCACCAGCCCATTTTAGTTATGTTCTCTGTATCATGTACCCCAATTTGAAAGTATATTCTTATTAGTGTCTTTACTTGATCATCTGCTTCTCCTCCTGCCTTTGTTCTTGTAGAATCCTCAAGAATAAAACCCAGTGTCTCACACGTGTCTTGCCACCCTGCATGCTAAATACATACTTGTGACTCACTTTCCAGTTCAGCTTCCCAGATACCTTTTGATGGCTGGTGCTCCCTGCTCATATCACAATAGGCTATGTATCATTTCTGTGCTTACCTTCTTCTAAGTAGTTATGTGTAATTTCTATATCAGGAAACCCAGTCCAGTTGTGGGAATAAAACGCATACCCAAGCCCTTCTAATACATGTTAATTCAGCAGAGAATTTAACCCTGAGTTCCTAGGGTTTTTGCATAATGGATACCTACTGGCAGTTTCCCAAACTGACCAGCACTCCTGTGGGAACTTGGGAGGCTGGCCCCTGTGGTGTGGCAGTTATAGCCTTTCAGGTTGGGGTGGAAGCCATTCTCATGTTCATCCAGGCACTGATGATCTGTCTGGTTGAATCCTCTGTCACTGGAAACTATTAAAGAGGAACATTTCTGAAATTTAGAAATTGGATTACTGTTGATAATTGTCCCTCTATAACCATGGAAGGTCCATGTTAATAATTCTTTGCAATGCTATTCAAAGATGACATCTGTTTAAGCATACATTATAAAAGTCAGATTTGTTCAACAGAGACTTTATTAATTTGTTACTTTCCCTGAGCAAATGTGACTGCACATTTGTTTAAATATTTACAAACGTATGTGAATGAGCAGCAGAAAAAGGTAAAATTAAAGCCAAATAGGACACATGTTTTTAAAGGAAGATTGGGTTTCATTTACTTTGTGGTCGTGTGAGTAATACTGCCGTACAGAAAATGTGATATGTTCAAACTGTGCTTCTCATATTCACTGATTGAAAAGGGACAGTTCCATTTTCTGCAGTGCAAAACCGAGTCATTCTTATTAAAAGGTCACAGGAAACTGAGGAGAAATGTCAGGCACACAGACTGACCTATTCAGAATATAATCAAGCTTGCTTTAAAAAGACAACATCTACATTATGAAGGGGAGAGATCTGATTGTATTCTCTGTGCTTTGGTAATACAGTTAGTGCCGATAAGACCTTGAGACAATCTTGCCCTTCAGAAAATGAGTGCTTGTGGTGGGTGTGGGTGGGTTAGAGGGGACGTCATGATGTAATGCGGCTAAGATCATCTCTCTGGCCTCTGTTTTTTTTTCTTGGGTTTGTTTGAATTATTGAAATTACCAGTTCTTTACAAGATGCACAGTTTTTACTTCAAAGATAGATTTGCTCCACTTTAATTTTCCCTTCGATTAATTAACTTCATAAAGGGAGGATGAAAGTGACCCGGTGGATCCGGCAGCAGATTGACGGCCACACAGCTCGTCGTCTTTTTGCCCAGAAGTCTGAGTGCCGTGCAGAGGTACCATTTCTGCAGCGTGTCTTCCCATAGCCTCCCATTCTGTTTCAAGAGACCAGCTGTAAAGGCAAGATGGTTATTTAGTTTTCATGCCAGTTCATCATTGGCCTCTCTCCAGATTTCTAGTATTTAGGGCTTGATTTTGCTGGCTGCTTCATTTCTTGTGTGCACAGAGCTCCCATCGACTTCATTATGATAAACAGCAAGACGATGAACTTCAATGGTAAACAGAAGGGTTCTTCACTTCAGTGGGAATTCCGTATGTACAAAGAGATGCAGTCCAGTAAAATCAGTCCATTTCATATCAAATAAATAAGCATAATAGTATCTGCAATGCCAAGTCGGTGTCCTACAACATGTGTCTAAGAGAATGCAGATGCTAGAGATTCATGTTGTGTGGTTACCAAATTGCCATCTGATGGGACCTACCTGATATTTAAAATCTCCTGGTTGGAAACTTGGAGCTAGTGATATTTCCCTTTGAGTAGGATGGATCTTTTAGCAGGTGTATACACACATTTTTTAAGTAGCTGGGTTTTTTGTTGTTTTTCTTGAGAAGATAGATCACAAATAAGGCCCACTAAAGCAAGTAATTTATGGAATTTAATATTTGCCAATTTTTCATTGGTTCAAATGGGCATGGACAACAATTTTGTATATATTTCCTCCTAAGCCAGCAATATAGAAAGCTAACATCATGTGAATAGTGTTGCTAAGTTATGCCTTAAGTTCGAACAGACAAACTTATTTAGGCATGCAAATTACTTGAGTCAAAAATATAGCATTGGGCCGGCGGAGTGGCACAGTGGTTAAGCGCTGGCTTGGGAAGCCAGTGGCCTCGGTTCAGGTCCCACATATGAGGGCCAGTGACACTGCCCTCAAAAAAATATATATAGCATGCATTTTTATTGATCGTCTATAAAATAGTATGTTGTTGAAATGGCAACACTGCCTTTACTAAGATTACTAATTTATTTTATTTCTTAAAATGATGAAAACCAAACTGGATTTTGATATAAAGAAATAAAAGAACTCAGGTACAGCAAAATTTTCGTTTCACTAATGGTTAAATCTTCTGAATGCTGGTTAGTCTAGATTTATTTCCCCACAAGGATTGAATAAATTTAGCTTGCTGTTTATCTTTCTTGGTTAGATGAACCTTCAGACCTTGCAGTTAGTGTGTTCAGGTTATTATTCATTCAGATTATCTTTTCTAGTAAAGATTTCTTCATTTTTAATTTACTTGATTCTTCTCTCTAACAAGAGAATCCTAAGAGCCTTCTATGTACAACCATTAAGGGAAAGACCCTTTTGCTTTTAAGATTTTGGTCTTCTGCTTTCTGTCTCTCCTTGGCTTTTCTGATACTTTTTTTTTGTTCTTATTAAGTGCTTCTTAGAAGCTACTTTCTATTTCTCCTCCTCTCCCCCCACCCCCCACACTTAAGCATTGCTTCATTGTTACCTTTTTCTTTTTGGTAACTTGACTAATCTAAATGTCACTGGGATATTTACTAACAGCCTAAAATTTTCTGGGTGCTTTGCAGCCTGGCCTCTGGCATAGATTATATTTTTAGAAGAAAACTATTTTTACTTTTCTAGTACTTAGATTTTCAAAACACATATGAATAGGTTTTAACAAAGCATTTTTCTCAAGAAATATAAAGTGATTTCTCTACAAAACTATTGTGTGGCCTAGATTCAAAGGTAAAAGCAACAAGACTATAAATAAATAAGTGACTCATAAACAGATATTTTCCATTTTGTATTAAATATTTTGTAAGCTACAATTCAGTGGGTGTAGTAAAATATTGCTGAGTAAATATTAAGAAAGATAACTTAGACTTTGAGTGTTTAAAAAAATATGGCATACTTTCTCAAGTACAAAGACAAACTTTTTTCCCATTCATGTGACCTATTTTTCAAGACAAAATTCATGTAAAAAGCCAACAAGAAAAAACACTGGAAGACATATGGTCTTTTCCCTATAGCTAAAAAATAAATAAACTAAAAAAAAAAAAAAAAAACAGAAAAGAAAAACAATTAAAATCTTTTGCTACATCAAATGATTAACATTGCATTTTTTGGGGGTATAATTCTTTATGTCATTTCAAAGCATATCAATTAATTTATTAGATTTCACAATACTTTTATACAGTAAAAAATAAAAAAGTTTAAAAACCCAACAATTTCTGTGTGTCCGAGAGCTCAAAAAGGAGTAGTTTGAGGCAGTGAGAGAGTGGCTATTTTGGAAACACACATCCATCAAACAAATGACCACCTGGAAAGGTGAGACCCAAACAGGGATGATTACTCAAGGCAAATACAAAAAAGAGCTCACACAAATTAATTTTCAAAAAGTCTCCAAGAGATTTGCAAAGTCATAAAGAGACAATTTATTATATTGTTACTGCAGCATTGATTATAGTAGTGAAAAAATAGAAAACTAAGTATTAAACATCAGTGGAATAGTGGAGTAAATTACATACAGCATGCCTCCTGGATGTAACAATGTCCTGTAGCCATTGTTCCAGAAGTTTTAGAGGGCTTATAATCATAGGCCAAATGCTTCTGCTGTGACCGTCAGAGAAAAGCAGAATGCAAATCATCTACAGGGCTGGCAAGTGAAGTGCGTGTTACTGTTTTTGTGTAAGCAGAGCATATGAAAATGCAAAGAAGACACATTTGAATTTGAATGAGAGTTTGAGGAAAAGTTTTCAGTAAGCCAACATTTCAACCACATTTAAGGGAAAGCTGGGATTCTGATAAGCATCCTGGTGGTGAGAAGGGACCAGGGCTGCACAAGGAGGAAGTGGGCTGAGGCACCTGGACAAAAGGCAGACGCATGGGAAAAGGTGTGAGAAGTTTGGGGAAATGTGAATAATTTGACGGCATATACACAGGAGCTGTCCAGAGATGGAGGTAGGGGGTGTTGGAAAGTTATGATGCTGCCAGACTGTGAAAGACCTTGAATGTCGTACTAAGGCTTTCAGACTTTATTCTGGGGGCCGTGAGGATTTGTCTCGGCTTTTTGAGAATACAGTGATGTGGTGATGAAAGTAGGAGCAGAGGAATGGAGAGCTATGTGAGATCCATCTATTAGTCTTTTTTCATAATGTTTAACAAATCATATGTCCCTGAGTGCCTTGAGTTTTCCACATTTTGAGTTTCATTTTTTTAAAAGCATTTTAAATAGAAATGTAAGTTGATAGAAAAGCACTAACAGAAAGAAAGGTGCTATGTAAATACATATTGCTGCTTCCTTTGTTTCTATTTCTATTACTCAGTAAGACTTCAAAGTGAGTGAAGACTGAGTGTAGGGTTTGAACGTCAACCCAGTGAGCTTCTCCAAGTCATTTCACCCAGATGAACTTCAGTTTCCTTATCTATAGACAATTATATTTATTATTTACTAATGATACAAATGCTAAATAGTGCTTGTTATATGCCAGGCACTCTTTCAAGTTGTTTTATTTATATGTTTATTCAAACAATTCTAATTAGATGAATCTTCCTGTAACTAGAATAGTCCTAATTTTAACTCTGTATTAATGGTGAGGAAACTGAGGCACAGAAAGGCTAAGTAACTTGACAATTAGTGGGAGAGCTGAGATTATAATTTTGGCAACATGGGCCCAGGATCTCTATTCTGTTGAACTCGGCTTCTCAGTAAGAATAAGAATATAATGATAATAACATAATAGAAAGATAAAAATACTGATAGTACAAAAATACAATGATAATATTGCCAGAGAACATTGGTAGAAAGCTAAAAATTAAACATTGCTAAGCAGAATTTCAATGTTATTTTATCATAGTTAATGCAGAATTTCAATGTTATTTTATTATAGTTACTGTGAGGAAAATTAATCTTATAAAAATTATAGTGTGCCTATGTTCACTGCAGCACTACTTACAATAGCCTAGACTTGGAAACAATCAAAATGCCCATTGGTAGATGACTGGATTAAAAAACTGGGGTACATTTACACAACGGAGTATTACACAGCTATAAAGAAGAAAGAAATCGTACCATTTGCAACAATATGGATAGACCTAGAGAACATTATGTTAAGTGAAGTAGGTCAGTCAGAGAAAGACAAATACCATATGATCTCACTTATATGTGGAATCTAAAGAACTGAATAAACAAGCAATGTAAACAGAAATAGTCTTAGAGACACAAAGAAAAAACTGATGAGGGCTAGATGGGACAGGGGTGGGCATGAGGGAGAAGGGGAAGGGACGAGGCAACGTAAACTGATAACTGCAATACTACTGCAGAGACAGAAAAGACAGTTTAGGGAATAAAATCAATAAGGTTGTAAATATTTTTCTTAGGAGATCAAAAGGACTCATGTCTTGTCAGGGAGACCACTTCAAGGACGGTGTAGTGGCCTGACCACTGCACTGTACATCTGAAGTTGCTGCTGAATAATATTATATGTCAACTATAATTTAACACATATATATTAATGGGAAGTGGAATATAGTGTGGGGACGGAGTCAATGGAATTGTAATAGATATGTATGATATCGGGAGTAGGGGGTAGAGGAGGGAGGGGTAGTCACTTTGTAAGGGGTGAAAAAGATAATTATTGCATTGTTTTGTACATCTGTAACTAATAATAATAATAAAAAAGTTAAAAAAAAATATGGTGTGTTTCCAGTGACTAGAAAGGTGCCTGGCAGAGTACGCATTCAAGGAATGCTTAAAGAATGACTATTAAGATAGAAAAGTACTTTCTTCTCACCCTCTAACCTCATTCTATATATTCTGTTTAATTGGTAGAGATTTGTTATTAGGTCTACAGCTTATTTCTGGTAGAAATGTATGTCCTACTGATATCCAGCCATGTCAAAAGCCTAAATTAGCCTAAAGGAATGAGGTTCTAGGAGGACAGAGTTATTTCTCAGTACTTAGCTTTTTTAGGAAGGCTATGTGCTCCACCCCTTACCTCTCACTGTGGTATAAGCATCAGCCAAGCTAGATACTTCAAGTATTTGGTATTTAAGAAATCTGCCTTAGAGAATCAACTTTTGAGAATAGAATTTTAAAAATGACTTCACAAGCCCTATGAAAAAAAATCCTAAATGATATTGTATCCATATTTGTGATGCTGATGTCATATATTCTGAAAGCAGGCATTTCTTTGTTTTGTGTAGGGAGTGCAGGAGTGAAATAATGCTGAAAAATAAAATCTTTCCCCAAAGAACACAGCTCCATACATACTATAAGGGTGAAGTGAGGAAGGTAACTCTCTGGAGAGGAAGCTATTTATGTACAATGCTTCATATATGTTTATATCTGCAAAGAAACAAATGTCACTGCATTTCTTACACAGTGTTCCTTTTAATATTTTATAGTATTTAATTACTGTGAAAATAAGTATTCAACATTAATGGAAGCCAGTAGAAATTCTTTTTATAAGCGTCTATTAATATACCACTTGTGTGGTTAGGGAATAGAGATGTGTTGAGTGGAAACATAGTAATTAAGTGGCTTCAATGTGACCACACTGTTGAATAGGAATTAAGAAGCATGACAATTAAAAAAATTCATAAAGTCTTTTTTATGTATCTGGAAATAACCTGATATATACAGCATAACATATCTGTCATTAATAAATGTATTTATACTCTATTATTTGAATCTGTAATGGCATCTCACAATATTGATGGTCCCTGAAATCTGTTCTCTGGTACTAACTCAGAGATGAATGCTTAAAAATTAAAATTATTTTGACTTCAGTGACTAAGGAATTTTAGCTTCAAATCTGTTTTCATTGATCATTTAACTTCACATTTTCTTTGCACACATTCCAGGTCCATTTATACCTTTCTTGAATTGTGTCCACTAGAACTATGAGAAATATTGTAGGTCTAGAGATACTTGAATTTGCTTTATTCTAATACCCTTCAACACTGTGCTCCAAGTCATTTGTTAGCCTTTTGGGTTGCAAAAGTAACCCACATTCTCCTGATATTAACTGGCATTTCTCCCAGGCAGTTACCATTTTATTGTTAATAGAAACTTCCTACCAAGGAACCCAAGTACTCAGCATTGGCTGGTGGTTCTGTGTCTCAGGGTGGAGGTAGCCTCACACTGGTAGGTAATTATAAAAGCCTTTGATCAAGTAAACTGATTCATTGAATTTTTAAGATCTTCTACCTGGTAGGAGGCATGGAGGAAGTATGTGGTACCAAAGCCCGGCTGTCTCTGCACCACAAGGCTTGTCTTTTGTGGTAGAACCTGGGAGGAGTTAGAGCTCAAGTATGTCAGTGGGTAATTAACGGAGAGTCCATAGAATGTCATCAATGGTAATAGCATCAAAACCTGTTTCCAATGTCTTAGTTCCATCCTATCTATTTAACTATCTAGCTGGCTAGCTAGCTATCATCTATCTACCATCTATCTGGCTTCCTTCTCTTTCTCTACGTATCTATGTATCTATCTATTTGTGTGTGTGTGTGTGTGTGTGTGTGTGTGTGTGTGCAGTCTCATTCTTATAAAAGAAGTAGATTAGCTTGCCATGTTATCATGTCCCTTTTTTTTTTTTTGAGGGCAGTGTCACTGGCCCTCATATGTGGGACCTGAACTGCGGCCACTGGCTTCCCAACCCATCTCTTAACCACTGCGCCACTCGGCTGGCCCATCATGTCCCTTTCACAGAAGGGGAAATGTGGTTTGGAGTTTGAGTAACTTGAACTGCTAGGTCATAAGGCTGAGATTTGTATCCAGGCTTGTTTGCTTGCAAAGACTATACACTTTTTCACTATGTCTGAATGGGCCACATACATTGGACAGTGTAGCACAGAAGCATAGTCCTGATTATTAAAACCAACAATTACTAATTGTTAGAGAAAAGTCCATCCCTATAGTTCTCCATATATATGCATACAGCTCAAGGGTCCACAAACTTTTGAGACGGAAAAACCAATCCTGTCCCTCGCAACAATTTAAAAATTATTCGAGAGCCATAAAACAAATGAAATCACCATTACATGAAAATATACTTTAAAAATTTTATAAATGAAACTATGATAGTTTTATTTTTATTTTCAATTTTCCTTCAGAGCCACGTGTAAGTACCCAAAGAACCGCATGTCATTCACGAGCCATAGTTTGCCGACCCCAGATACAGCTCATCTACAAGTTAATTACAATCAAAATCCATTGGGATTTTGATAGGGATAGCATTGAATCTGTTGATTGCTTTAGGTAATATGGACATCTTAACAATGTTTTCTCCTAATCCATGAACATGAGATAGCTTTTACTTTTGTGTGTCTTTTTTTTTTCAGCTTTATTGAGGCAAGATTGGCATTTTTGTCCTCTTTTATTTCCTTCATCAGCGTTCTGCAAGCGTTCTGCAGTTTTCAGTATACAAGTCTTTCATCTTCTTATTAAGTTTATTTCTAAGTTTTTTTATTCTATTGTATATGAAATTGTTTTCCTAATTTCCTTTTCAGCGAGTTCATTGTTAGTATATAGAAACACAACTAATTTTTGTATGTTGATTATGTATCCTGCAGCTGTACTGAATTCATTTTAGTTCTAACAGTTTTTTGTAGTTTTTAGGGTTTTCTATATATAGGATCATGTAATCTGTAAACAGATAATGTTACTTCTTTTCTAATTTGGATGCTTATTTCTTTTTTTACCTAATTGCTCTGACTAGGACTTCTGGTACTATGTTGAATAGCAGTGGCAAAAGGCATCCTTGTCTTGCTCCTGATCTTGGAGGAAAAGCTTTCAGTTTTTCATCATTGAGTATGATGTTGTCTGTGGGCTTATAATACATGGCCTTCATTAAGGTGAGGCAATTACCTTCTATTTATAGTTTTTTTTTTTCCAGAGTTTTTTTATGGAAAGGTGCTGGATTTTGTCAAATGTTTTTTCTGCATCTATTGAGACAATCATGTAATTTTCATCCTTCATTTTGTTAATATGGTGCATCACATTGATTAATTTGCTGATGTTAAAACAACCCACTTGATTATAGTATATGATACTTTTAATGTGATATTGGATTCAATTTGCTAGTGTTTTGTTGAATAATTTTACACCTATATTTATCAGGGATATTGGCCTGTAGTTTTCATTTCTTGTGAAGTCTTTCTGGCTTTGGTATCAGGGTAGTGCTGGCCTTATAAAATGAGTTGGGTGTCTACCTTCCTCTTAAATTTTTTAGATGAGTTTTAGAAAGATTGTTATTAAACGTTTTTTGAATGTATGGTAGAATTCAACAGTGAATTTTAGAAACTAGGGTGTGGTTCTCGGGAGATCATAAAATGTTTTCATGGATAAGAGTCCTGGATGAGAATTCTAAGTACATTGTGCCTTTATTTCAGTGAATATCTAACATTAGTTATAGCCTATCCTGGGTCATCTGGAATACAAGCATCATAGAGTGGCACTGGAATTTCAACACACATGTGTTTGTGATTAGTGTCAAGTGATAGGCCTAAAATAGCTATATAAATTTGTAAAACATAATTTTAAGCACAGTTTTAGATTTACATAAAAATTGTAAAGATAATACAGAGAGTTCCCATATATCCTGCACCCAGTTCTCTTATTACTAACTGATTATATTGGCATGATACATTTGTTGCAGTTCATGAACCAGTATTGATATGTTATGAAGTGCATACTTTATTCAGATTTTCTTAGTTTTTACTTATGTCCTTTTCCTCTTCCAGGACCCATCCAGATACCACATTACATTTAGTCATCATGTTCACCTTACTACTCAAAACTGTCACAGTCCTCTTGGCTCTGACAGTTTCTCAGACTTCTCTTGGTTCTGGTGACTGTGACAGTTTTGAGTAGCATCAGTCAGGTATTTTGCAGAGTGTCCCTTAACATGGATTTGTCTAATGTTTTCCTATGATTAGGCTAAAGTTGTGTGTTTTGGAAAGGAAAACCACTGAGGTAAAGGGCCATTTTTATCACATCACTTCAAAGGTATCCAACATGACTGATCACTGTTTATGTCGACCTTGATTGCCTGTCTCAGGCAGTGTTCGTCAGATTTTTCCATTGTAAAGTCATTCTGTTTATCCCCTGTTCAGACACTATACATTTTAGAAGGAAGCCTCCATGTGCCTTGCACTTAAGCAGTGGGTCAGAGTATTTACATAAATTATTCAGAAATCTGTTCCTTTCCCCATTTATTTATTTATTAAATTATTTATTTTCATTAATACATATGCAAAGATATTTATTTTATAGTTTCATTATAATCCAATATTACTATTTTGTTGCTCAAATAGTTCCAGATGTGATCATCAGGAACACTTCCAGTCAACTCTTACGTCCCTTTGATATACCTCTACTATTGTTTTATTTTTGTGGTTGTTTGTTTTGTTTTGTTTAAAAAAACCTCATTATTTCCTAGCACTGTGAGATATTCTTCTTGTATGTTTTCTGCCCCAGTCCTAGATTTAACTACCTCTCCAAAGAGTTGTTTTATTTGAGAATGGTTTTAGAAACCAAGATCTAGGTTCCAGATGTGCTCCTTACTTCTGGGCTGTCATTGCTTTGGGTCCTCTCAGCTAAGGGAGAAAGGAAACATCTGTATATACTAACCTGGATATATTCATATATCTATAGACATATCCATATGTATATGTAACTATCTGTATCTGTATTAAGCTAAATGTGAATTCATCCTAATGTATTCAACTTTCATCCATTGTCACTTGGATAATTATAGCCTTCTTGTTTATCTGTAAACTCCCATTCCAACAGTGAGAAACCTGGCTCCCACCAGCTTCCATCTATTTATTTAATCATAAATATGTTGAATATTTAATTAATCTTAATCTACCAAGTCTCCAAATTGTTCTCCCCAGCTACATTCTCAGAATCTGTAAGTTCCTCCTTTGGGGGGCGGGGGAAGCTAAAGTTGTTTGGTATTGACACATTTGAGTGTGTCACATAAATACAGATTTGCATTATTGTTAGGTTTTAAAATATGTAAACATTCTGAAACAAAAACCCAGTGTGTGTTGAATGATTAGGTCAAAATTTCTAAATGTAAATTTCCACTACCAATAGCACAACAGGCTGACTCAAAAATATTTGGTTGTTATCTAGTCAGATTAACTCATTTCAGTGGCAGACAGTGGTGGCTTTGGTGTCCTGTTAGCTCCTTTTCCCATATTCTTACCTTCCTCCTGGTGATTCCCTCAATCAGGTACCTACGTGTATTCCATTTCTAAAGGACATTGCTCTGCCATCTGTCAGTTAATTACATATCATGAAATTGCAGGAACAGATATTTCCAAGGAGAAAATCTTGTCCAATGCTTTTCAAATTATGCTTATTTACATATCTACTTATGTATCAGTACAAATGATGATACCTTTCTGTATATACATAACTTTTATCTTCTTGCCCTTAAATAGAAGTTTGGAAGTCATTTAGAACTAGGATCTCACATTATTATTATTATTATTATTATTATTATTATTATTATTATTTTTAGGATCTCACTTTAAATGCACATTTGACTTAGGCATTTTTTTTCATGTTAGAATTTATCCTGAAAAATAACCACACAGAGTTATTCAGTAATCATTTCAACAACCAAAGGGATATGTTGTCAGAAATTTAATTAAAGTGATATTATGGGACACTTTCACAAAACAATATGAGTAATTACATAAAACAATCATCAACATCTATAAGTACTAACAATGTCTGAGACATAGCATGTGAAGAATGTAATTACAATCTTTCTAGATTAATCTAAGTCATTCTTTTTATAAAACTGGTTTGTTAAAATAATATAAGATATCTTATAAATGTTTGCTTTTCAGACTCTGTATTGTGTGGTGATATGCAAAAAAAAAAAAATTTCTTTTGTGGTAGGTATTGCAGAATACTCACTGCTCCAGAGAAAATAGGAGAATGATGGCATGCCAATTAAGCAAATAGAAGTGTAGAAATTATAGATGGAAAATTTAAGAAAATCAGTGTAGAAAGGCTAAGTTTTTTTTACAAGTAGAAAATATCCCTACACCTTCAAAATATTAAATAAATGATCGAAAGAATTGCATTGTAGCAGGACTAAACTCAAACTGCTACCAACATCAGTGGCAAATAAGACCAAACATTAACATCAAAAAAGAAGTTGATGACTTGCAACGGACAGAAAGAATCTTGGAAAATTATTTTGTAAAAACACTCATAAGTTAGAGAGTACTTGTTTCAAAATGATGCTAATGGTACCATGTCTCCGGGTCTTATGTGAAGAGCACTGTCCCACCCATGACTTTCTTAGTCAAAGAGAGAAGCTTTTGAGGTTTTACATTAGCTAACTTTCCATTCTACCCAGGTAAGAACGCCTTATACAGGTTTAGTTCTAACATGCTTACTCTTGATTTTCTCCATAAAATTTCTTTCACGTCAACAGAAAGCTATTGTTGGTATTTGTTAGATATTTTGAGGTATTCTAGAAAGGTCCAGTCTTAGGTTGACAGAGGAGAAGTGGGTACTGAGGTGGACCATAGTATAAGACACACACACACACACACACACACACGCACGCACACACACACACCATACATATTGAACACTGAAGGCATCCTTAAGAGGAAAAATGAATGGGAAAAGTAATCAAGAAGAAAATATACTTCCTGAAAAAAAGGATATAAAGTTGTAGGAAAAAGCCTTTTTTTTTTTAAAGACCATTGCCTCTTATTTGTTCTGCCTTTGATAATTTTATTATGAAAGTCTCAGGCCCCCAGTCTTTTGAATCTTTTTAAAAACCATCTACTTTTTAGATCTGCTCTCTCCTCCATCTGTCCTTTACACTCTTAGAAGAATAAGACCTAATATGCAGAGGCCATCACAGAATTCCTGATCCGATGGAGCATGCTGATATGTTGGCCTTGAATGAGATTGTTGAGCAGTGCAGAGACCCAGCACGCAGAGCACAGCAGACAGAAGTGCATCATACAATAATGATAACAATTGAAGCTACTCATCTCATGAATATTTGCTATGTTCCGGACACTGCTATATACCTTACAAGCTTCATCACATCTAACCTTCAGCATAACCCTATAAAACTTACTACTCATTCACTTGCTCATTCTTTTATTCAACATTTATTGAGTGCCTACCACCAGGCACTTGTGAAGTGAAGGTAACTAAAACACAATCCCCACTTGTGATAATTCACAATGTGATAGTAGATTAGTATGATGGAAGGAGCTTGTACAAGTTAGTATGGGAATATGCCTGGAAAATTCTGGGTTTTAAAGTAAGTGAGTTTGCCAGATGGACAAAGAGAGAAAGAACACTCCAGGTAAAAGCACAATATGCAAAGGCATTGAAGCAGGAAGAACATGACATATCTGGGAAAAGAATGATTAGAACATAAGGTACATGGTAGGGAAAGAAAGTATGTGATGAGGTCAGAAACAGATTCTGAAGAATCTGTGTGAGAGCTAAAAAGTTTGGAACTTTGTCTCTAGATAATGGAGAGTCCATTAATAGTAGACTTTTATCTTCAGTTTACAAGTGACATATGTTTATTGGGTGGCTACAGAAAAGCAAAAAGAGGACAATATAAATGAACATAACTCTATTGTGTAGATTTAACCACCTGGTAGAAATATACAAATATAAATATGTACATGCAAAAATAAATATAAAATGCATGTATTTTATATATATATATATGTGAATGTATATATATTTTCACATTTTTTCTTAGTGTGCATATACGTTAATATAACTTTTTTACAGCTATATATCACAATGCACTTAAAGCTTTGGAATCTGCCTAGTAATATATTATGAACATCATTTTAGGTCAGTAAATATTGTATTGCAAATTTTATTTTAACAGTTGTGGGAGAGGGAGGATAGGAGGAGGGCTACCAGACCTGACTGGATTGTAGATGGAAGGACTGAGCAACCCTGAGGGAAGTGGAGAGAAGTTTTAGTTTTGAAATGTCTGCTGTTAAGGGGTCTGAGTTTGATGGTGCGTCTGATTTATCTCTCTTGGCAACAGAAGTATTCCCTTGAAATGGATCCTACTTGTAGTTCCATATCTACCTGGCCCTTATTTTCCCTCCTCACTCCTATTTTTATCAGATTGCTTTAGTTACCAGGCTATGTCCATGTCTGGCATGCTTTGAACACTGCCAGCTGCCAAGGTGCATTTCATGTCCTGTCGTGATCAAGATAACCCTGGTAGAATGATGGTCCCACAGCCTTTCTTTGTTAGAAATTCTATGGATCCACCTGGAGTAAAAGTGGCATTTAAATGCTGCTTAAAAAATAATAATGAAAATGGTGGCAATTTTTAACTTGATCATAAACTTAATTGTCTGAAAATTAAGATTTAAATGTGTCATTTTTTGATTCCGGCAAATTGTATTCCACTGGGAAGGATGAGTTCGGTAAAGTACATTTGGTGAAAGATGTCAGAGAGAGACCAATTTTCCTTCTAAATCTATCTATAAGCTATTGAAAGGCTCTTGGTTGCTTTTTTAAAATGAAACTTTTAGAAACAACTTTTAAAACAGATATGCAGTTAATAGACATGATCAAGAAAATACAGAGAAGGAAAAAAACCTAATTATTTCACAATTATTAGATTTGGGGTTCTAATTGAAAGTACTTTTGTGTTAATATTCTCTGATGAAATTGATAATAGTAGTGTCTTAAAAGGAGGGTCAGCCCAAAAGTGTCTTCTCTGACAGACCCTGCACACTAAGTGGACACACAACAGGTCTTGCATTTTGTTGTTTATGCTCTGGAAATTTTGTGTAGGAACCCAGGACTAGTTGTCATTTACAAAAGCATACTTGTTTCTAGATCCAATTTAAATGTGAAGAGTTTATTAACTGTTAAACCTAGTGTAAAGAGCTTGGTGGTTTCCGTGGGAGGAAACTTGACATAATTTTCACAGCTTTTTTTTTTCTTCTTCTTTTTTTTTTTTTTTCCAAAATTCAATACATTCAGAGAAACATACAACACATTCTTTGTGTTATTTCCATAATGGAAAATACTGCCTCTTAAACAGTAGTGTATAATATTAAAATTCCAGTATTCTGATTTTCTATTATTTTGCCTGACCCAAGCGGGAATTAGCTCAAAACAGATGCAAATTGTAAATAGACATAAAATCAAGTTAATAGAAAATAATTAGTCAAAATTATTGAGAAACTGACTGTTTGCAGGACAAATACTCTACCTCCTAGTGAACTTAGAAATTGACATAACTCATTGCAAAACTACTACTATTATTTCTAAACCTGCATAGCGTTTTTAAGAAGAAAAAGACAAGACTTTTCAAAAAGGGGGAAAGCCAGTGATAGAAATTGAAGAACTGTCAGCCTAAGTTAAAAATCTAAAAAGATATCAAATCATTTTTTAAAAATGGTATATTACCTAAAAATCATGAGATTTTGAATATTAACTGATACTTTCATCCAACATATTTTTTATCGAGTGATATAGTTGATGATAAGGGAAAGCAATAGCTGTCATTATTCCACTAATGGATGTTAAAAAGCACACTTCTTACCTTCATTTATGGGCAAAACTGAGGCAAGTAAAGACCATAAAATAGAATCTTTGGCTATAGGGTAAGGGAAGGAAGAAGGAAACAAAGAAGGAAATACAGTGAAAAGAAACATAAGTCCAGTATTGTCTTGGAGGGAGATTCAACCCCGAATTGAAAACATTGGGTTTTAATACAGGGATGGTCTTTATACTGTGGTTTCAGTTTTGTTTGGATAATTGGAGGGTAAGAGATACTGCATATATTCCATACGTCACTCACTAGGCTGCAACAAAAATTCCAAACACAATTATTTTGTGAGTCAAGATTTTTACTGAGTGTAAGTTTTGGCCTCTAAGTGCACAGTCCCCAAACTCACCTCTATCCTAGGTACTATAGAAGATGCAATAATAAATCTCAGGTAGACCAATTATCTGTAAATGTAAAGTTTCTACCTGTTCATATATGTTTAGCTTAGGAATTCTATAATTCATTGACCAACTGTTCTTGACAAAGTTGTCTGTGGTTTCCATATAAATTTGTAGGACACGATAAGGTCATAAATTACATGTTGAATTTGCAGCCATTGGCTTCACGTTATATATCACATATAATAACTTCTGCTAAATCTTAATCTATGGATTATTTAAATGTGGAAAAGTCTGGCACTAAAACCATAGAGTGTAATAATTATATAGTTACAATTAAGCTAGAGTTAGCTTGTAAGTTAATATCCCACTGAGTATTATTGTTGTTGTTATTATTATTGTTATTATCTATGGGTTTGGCTTAAAGGCTTTTCCTTTGGTAGGAAAACTTTAGTTTTTGGATACCATAGTAGGTAAGTTTATAAGGTAAGTAATAAATATATAGGAACCCATAATTTATAAATAGAAATAATTTGGTAAAAATGTTATTATTATTAGCTAAATGAAATATTGTGTTTGCTAGTCATTCTTTTTGCCAAATTTTAATCAGAATCAATGTATTGATTTATACCTATTTGTATTTGAATAAAATGTCTCTTCCAGGGCTACAAAGAATCTCCCCAAAGCCTGATTCCCCTACCCCGCTATTGAGTGGGCACTCTTTACTTCCTTTAGGTGTTTGCTAAACAAATTCATTGTTATTTTGTCTCATTTTGGCCAGTATTTTTTCATGCTTCCATTCAATCTTATCCTCCCCACCCTAGAGTAAATTACCAACATGCCAATAAATAAATCTGATGTTATCCCAGAAATTTCCTTTACCCCATAGACAGACCCCTTACCCCAATACTTGGCCAAAATATAATCTGAAATAATTTCCCTGAGATTGTGGGAATACCTTTGATAAGTCAATTGCATATATGTCCAATTATCTTTTGAATGCATTCAATGCATGAAGGAATGTCATATTTTCAAACTTAATTTATATTTCTCTATTTTGAAGATCTTAAAGAATAACAGCTAACTTGAATCTAAGGCACTAAGCTCTCTCAATAGTTATATTGATAACATTTATTGAATAGCCAACTCTGCACTAGATGTAATACCTACTACTTTCCATAAGAATCCCATGAGGCAGAAGTTTTCATCCCTTTCTGCATCTGAGGAAGTGGGGTTCGGAGAAGTTACATGAATTCTCCAAGGTGGCAGAGCTCCCTCTGAATAGTGCCAGGATTATGTGCTGCCACATATCATTTTGCAGAATGGCTGTCACCTAGAGTTGTGCAGGATACAAGCTGCACAACTGTACGTGGACGCTTTACCAGGATGCAACTCAGGTCTTTTCATTATGCCCAAACTCTTTTCTGGTATGTTGAGCTCTGGAAGAAACATGGAACAGATTCCCCTTTGCAGAAGAGACAGAACATAAATTGTGACTTTGTGTAGATGTCATGAGGGCGTGGCCTGGAGAAGGTGAGGAAATGAGATTTGCTCACAGCACCATGTAGCCACTCATACTCCACTTTCTTCCCAGGCTGTTCGCTTCAGCTGTGGCCTGTAGCCTCTTGCTATCTCTGTGAATGGAACTTCCAACTCCCCCATGCAGACCTGCTCAATCTCCCTGGGAAACTATATATCTCTTGAATTTTGTTTTACTGACTGTGCCTAAGGGCTAGTATAGCTCATTTAGGTTTAGGCTTTATCACTGTTACATATTAATCCTATGACCTTGAGCAAGTAACATGTCTGTTCTAAGCCTCGTTTTCCATGGGTAAGATGAGAATACAATGACACATGATTTTTATGGAAATATTAAATAAGACACTACATAAAGACATTGCAAACCTTGGAACACAGTAAGCTTCCCCTCCTCCCCTTTTACCTTCCCCTGCTCCCCCTCCTTCTGTAAATTTAACATGTATACATTTTAAATTTGACCTCACTTTCTTTGCAACCAAACTTTGTGGTCTATTAAAATGAACAATAGGATTCAGGCCAGTTGTGGGCGGTAGGGCAGGGGAATGCCAGAAGAGACCAATACTATTATAGATCAACTTTTGGGGATTTTGGCACCTATCAAACCACACAGGCCTGGCCACTAATATTAATACCATACACTTAAGACTTAAATGTTGAGATCTTCACATAGGTTTTATTATTTCCCATGAAGAATGTAATTGCATACATTTACATTGCATGGAGGGTGTAACTGAGACCACTTTGTTCTATCCTCGGGAACTTTAGAGAAAGAAGCAGATATGGTTGCTTTTGCAGTGATAACACTGCCCCTACCTAGATCTTTCATCCACTCCTTTCCTCTGAGCTTTCTGCTGCTTTTAGAGCTTGCCTTAATTCTTTTCCCTCCTCTCTCCTCCCCTCCTTTCCCTCTTCTCCCCTTCTCCTCCTTCCTTCCTTGTCTCCTTTATTCTCTCTCTATCTCCCCGCTTCTTTTCCTTTTCCCTCCCTCTCTCTCTCTCCCTTTCTTCTTCCCTTCCTTTTCCCTCCCTCTCTCTCTCTCCCTTTCTTCTTCCCTTCCTTTTCCCTTCCTCTCTCTTTCCCTTTCTTCTTTCCTTCCTCCCTTAATCCCTCCCTCCCTCTCTCCTGTTCTCTTTCCTTTCTTTCTCACATCTAATACTAAAATTATATTCTCAATAGCTATGCTTCCTAACTTAAGCCTTGCATATATTTCTGAGTAATGGTGGTTACATGTCTAGGCTTGAATTCTATGAATATTATATAGACTAATAAATCCAGCAAAGAACACATTTAAAAAATAAATTTTCTCAAAGAAATATTGCATACACTAAGAGTGCCAGAGCATTTTTTCCTTCCTCAAACACCTGGTAATGAAGTTTATTGACATATAAACTTAATAAGCTGCTAATTGAGTAATTATCGATTGCAGGAAATGTGTTCTTAAAAGTCACATTAACAATTGGCAGAAAGGCAAAAATAGAACAGACTTGGTTTTTAACTTACTTTATAACATTACCTTAAAATTGTAAAGAGTTAATCTTATCACACTACACATGGCTGAATTTATAAAAGATAAAATCACAAACGAGTAATGCACAGTTACTTGTTACATATTCTTCCCATTACAACTGACAGGTTCATTAATCATATAGTGTATTTTACTATTAGAAGCTATAAAGGAGATCAAATCTCTTGTAATTTTTCTTCTTCTCTTTCATTTGATAAGTGCGTTGTTTCAGTGTGTAGATAAAACAGTGTCAGTCACCAACAGTCTCAAGAGATTTTCATTTCTCCAGTAAGAATTTTCTTGCTTATTTGCAATGTAAAACTTCCCTAGATCATGCATCGTTTCCCTATAACTTGGACATGAGATCAAGTAAAAAGTCTGTGTGCACTTACCCACAGAAGTGGTCATCCAGAAATAAATGCTGGGGGATAAAAATAATGCTTTCGGTGACAGTGGTACTGCTTGCTGAGCGGCATTAATGATAAACACCTCTGTGTATAATGTAACACTGATTCATAATTAAGTTGCTTGTATATTACACAGATTGCTGACAGATTTCATAAGCTGTGCTGGGGGGAGGTGGCAAATTTTACAGTTTGTCACAGATTGCCAATGAAGTACTTGAAAGCATAAATGAAATACAAGAATATTTGCCAATAAATAACTTAGTCTGGTATTCCCTTTCATGGTGTATGATGAAAAAACATATTTAAAAAGGCTACCTTCCTACTTAGAAAACAAAATGTTGGTTTGTTTTTTTTTTCCACTCTAGAAAGAAATCCTGAAAGAGATGCCCTTGATCTATATAGCAAAAACAGATGGACACGTTTTAATTTTTTTCTAATTAATAAGGAATATGGAAACATGCCTTTTTTATCTCTAGTCAACTTAAAGGGGGAAGTCAAATATGAAAATTCTGTGTTCTCACTGTTTCCATTTTTTTTTTAAGTATAACTTATAAATAAAATTCTTAGAATTTCTTAGTTTTGGTGATTTGTGTGACACTGATGTACTGTAACCTATACAGAAACTACTCCAGTGTTGTTTTTCGGTGCTTCTTGCCAACTGAAGTATTCTAAATATAAACTGAAGAAATTCAGTCTGGCACAAAACAGCTGATGAAATATTCGGGGCTTGTATTCCACTATTTTCCCCTCAGACCTTCTACAAGAAACGGAATGTAAAGAGATCTTGATTAAAGTGCAAAAGTGTCTGCATCCAGTTGCTTGTGGACTCTATTTAGAGTCTACCGTGAGTGGCCTTTCAACTCCATCACAAGGCGCTTCCTTTCTGACAGGGACACAGCCGCATGCTCATCGTCTATTTTGGGGCAGCTGCTAGTTTTCCATATTATAGTTCTGCTTCAAATAGGTGTCATTTTGTCATGTTTGCCTAGTAGGATTTCTGCAAAGGCTAGATTGGTAAAGCTATTTCCTCAGTCCCTACCCATAACTATCTTAAAACCTGCATTTTCTTTCCCAACACGTGGGAGAACTGAGCTATCATTTGGTGAATTTGAGCAGCAAAAATCGTCAGTCTGCATCTCATAGTGCTTTCTTCCTTTCTATTTGCACAGATAATTGCCTCAGGTCTATGTTGAGAGTATATGTGTGAGTGTGTATCATGCCTTATATTTGAGATGTGATTCTCACAATACCTTTGGTTTACTAAGGGTTACCTATATAAGATTAACTTAAAACTTTGACTTAGAATTTCTATTTAATGAAGTTTGATGCTCTAGCTTGATATTATCATATGAGTTGGGGCGGGGGGAGGGGAGGATTTGCTCATCAAGGATGACTCCACAGCTGAAGTAACATAAGTTCATACACCTTGGACACTTTCTTTTTTCACAAATGCAGAGCATTATTTAGGTTTCTGTATTTATGTTTCTTCAAAGCACAGTATTATTCAAGAGAAGCATCACTAGAAGTAGTGATTTGAAAAACGAAGGAGTTTCTAAATGTGGGATGGAATGGATTTTCCCAAGCAGTTATGGTTGTCGTACTGCAGCTTCAATGCAAGGATGCGATTTGAGTTTCCTGGGCCCCCAAAGCCAGTGTATCTGAGTTTGTCAAAGGCTCATTAGGATGAATGAGTGAATAGAACTTTAGGAAAACTCTTAGGCACTTTAAGTACCCTGTCCTCTATTTCTAGATGACTTTGTTGCCAGTTCTTTTTATCTCTAGTTGTTCTTTGCCAGTTTCAGACCAGCTCGAGGCAAGTTGGGCCCTGCCCCCTGGAATTGGAGCATCTCCCTCCAACTCCTACATCCTCCCCACTTCTTTATCCCTGTGCCTGGGATGGGCCATGTCCCACCATGCCATCTCTGCAGGTCCCCTGAGACTGGACAAGACCTGCAGGTCCCCTGTCTGGCCTCCAAGGTCTTTTACCCTCCACCTACCTATCAGCTTTGTTTCCACTGGGGTGTCCTTGATGTCCTGACCTGGTTCGGGTTCCAGATGTGTGGCCTGTTGATCTGCTCAGCTCCTGGATCATATGAGATTGTTCTACCAGAAAAAAAAATGGGGCTATAGATTGATTTTAAGTGATTCTCATGTAAATAGACACAAGAGGCATTCAGAGGTCTTCCGTGGTCTTGAGCCTTGTGTGGCCAATGGTTTGGCTATGGCACCCAATGAACCTGGGGGTGGCACAGAGGGCAGGCAGGGCAGTGCTCTTCTCTCTGCCAGCCCTGCAGCACACCTCAAGCACCCTATCAGAGTGGCGCCTATCTCCACAGAGGGCCTACCTGACCCAACTCCAACGGGCTCTTCAGTTCACTGTCATCTCCTGCCTCTAATGAATAGGGTGATGTTTTGTGGGCCTAGGTTGATCTTCAGCTGTGCAGGACCAAGCAACTGTTTTTCTCACTCCGACCACGTTACTCAGTTCATGTGGGGTCACACTGAAAGAGAGCCCATTCTAGGATGCAGCGAGGATGCCATAAAGAAAAATGGTTGGAAAATGTGTTGTTCTAAGTTGATGCTCTAATATTCGGAACCGTCAATTTAATTAAAGCAGAAAACCAGTTAGCATGCTCTGGGTAAGACTTGCATTCATGGGCACTATCAAGGAAGCCCAGGAACAACCTTTGAGAGTGTCATTTGAAACCAGCATTCCAAGGTAGGATAGATAATGCAGCACATGTATAGTGATGTAACCAGCATGAAATAAATGGTACTAGGGAACTGCAGAGGCAAGAAGATCAATAGTGCTTCAATACAAGCTTCCCTAGGGACTTGGCATTGCTATGTTTTCTTGTAGAGGGAGATTTGAAATTCTTCATCCGTACATCATATACCTCACATGGGCCCATAAATTTTGCAATGGATTTTTTAAATAAAAATTGTCTATACAGACAGAGTCCTCACACACACAAAAATATTACCCAGATTTTCACACAAGTCAGGGGAAGCTCTGCTTCAACATATATCCAGGGTTTAGAGATGTTGGAAGTAAAGGGATGACATGTGGTGCCATTTTGTTGTTGTTCTTTAATTTGCCACTGATATACATGATTAGCACATTTGGCTTTCATTTTTATAATCTCCCCCCAACTTCAGTGTTATTGAGCTTATTCTTGGATAATCTTTTATAAAAGTATAAATATTTATTAATCTGTTATCCCCTATTCTGCCAAGTAAGATAATAATTTAATATGGAGCAATGCCAAACACACAGTTGGTGGTCATCAATAAATTTATTTGGAAGTGATGAAATGACATGCCACATGTATCTAGACAAATGGAAGAAGGCAGAGTCTTATAATGTTAGCTTCTTCATTTTCTAAGTCATTGGTGGTGATGGAAAGGTGATCCCTGCCCTTAAATACAAATATACCTCAATATATTCCTGTATCTATCTCTATCTCTATTTCTATTTAAATTTCCTTTAGCTACAAAAATGAAAAAGCAAAGAGGACTGGCTTAAATTGAGACATTCAAGTTAAAAATAATCTCCATAATATCATTAATCAAAAGGGAAAATATAGAATTTGGGGGGTATAGTAATAGCCCCTCCCCCCAAAAAAAAGTATTCTATTTAGTTGATTTGTCTGTATCAACTAGCTTTTTTTTTCACCTGTTGTGTAATCTGCCTTAGTTGAATAATTCTTTACAACTGTTGAATAAATTTTGTTGAGTAAACAGCTACTGAAAATAGATTAGCAGTGAACTATTTAGAGGGATTGCCTGGCATTATTGCAAAGAGAAATATTTTCTGTATTTTGAATGTCAAAGCTTGTCACTATGGATCTAGAAAGTGGAAGTAGAATGATCTAGAAATATCTAGCACAGTTGACTGTGACTATGTTTTAGATTCTGAGGGACGAAAATATTTCCTTCTTTAATCTGCTAAATATTTTGGGTCCTTGATTTTTGTCTCATTTCCCCAAAGATCCTGCTCTAAACAATGTACTTGCTCATAGTGTATCATTCAGAGCATTTTGTACCATGTCTAACTTCACAACATTTTTCACATTTTGAATAATCTCCGGTACATTTCATTTCCCCCTCCAGCTCCACTTCTTTCTGCTTTGTGCCCTGCTAAGATGAAGATAATCAACTGGTGTCAGTGGGTTCCCTGTACTTGGCTTCTGCTTGGCTTTTACCAATGGGAGGCACCATTGGGAGCAAGAGGACATAAGGAAATCCTGGGGTGTTCATTGCCTTGGCTCCCTCCCCAACAGGTCACAGTCACTTATTTCCCTTCTGAAGGCCAGAGCTTCTGTCAAGTGCTAGATCATTACAGCTACCCCCAGTTCTAGTAACTGCTCCCAACTTTGACTCCACGCCTAAGAGTGGCCATGACTTCCCACTATTGTTAGTTCTAGAGATCATCAAGCTGTAGGCTTCCTTTATTTTTGTGTGTCTAGATAAACAATACTTTCATTACATTCTCTTGCATTAAATTAAAAAAATATTTCAATTACAGCTGGCATTCAATATTATGTTAGTTTCAGGTATTCTTCACTACATTTTCCCAATCACCCTTTTTGAGTGTGCTATCTTACTTGGTCAAGGAGCCCTACTGGTCCAGATTCCCTTTATCTCCTCTGGTTTTTCAGAATGCATATTATTTCTAACTTTTATAAACATAACAGGTCCTGGATTAGACTCAGATAGCCATGTAAATATATTTATTTTGTCTATTTTCTCCATCTCATCTTTAGAGCCTTCTGATTATGATTCATTAAATGTTAGGATTAGGGTTGGCATATAATAGAAAAAGCTCAAATAATTTTGCTTAAACAAGACAGGAACTTATTTCTCTCTCATATTAAGGGAGCTGAAATGTAGTTGCCCAAGTTGTTAATGGGTCCCTCCTGAAGGTCATCAGGGAGCCAGGCTCTTTCTTTTCACTGCTCCACATACCTGAGGAGGTCCAAGATGATTTCTACACAATATATCTGTCTTAGGGTGAAAGAATGAGGGAAGGGCACTGTTGGGGTTTCTCTTTTCTATTAAAGAGACATCTGAAAATACAACATAAAACTGATTACATTTCATTGGCCAGAAGTTAGTCCAAAGGCTACAGTTTGATGCAAAGGGAGATGGGAAATGTAATCTTACATCTGGCAGACAGTATGCTCAATTGAAAGCCAGGGTTTTGATATTAAAAGGATGCATGAATATTGGGAGGCAACATGCAGTCTCTGTCAAAAAATGGAACTGCCATATTCTGGTGATTATGCAGGGCTTTCAACACCTTTGCTAGATAAATAGATAGAAAAACTTAGACAGTAGTGACATCTAATTACTTGTGATTTCTTATTTATTTAAAGTGGATTGAATTGTCCATCTTCCCTTATTCCTCTTCTCACCAACATTATTCTTTCCTAACCCTCTGCAATATGATTTTTAACCCAATAAATTTATTTAACTTATTCATAAATTCATAAAGGTATCCAATCACTTCCTTATTACAAAACTTGGTGTTACTTTCTGTTCTCATTCTAACTTTGTTGCAGTGAATACTACCTTATTGATCAAATTCACCTTCCTTAAACACACGCTCCTTGTGTAGCCTCTGGTGTACAACATTTTCCTGGGTGTCTACCCCCTCTCTGGAGGCAACTTTTTTGGTTGCTTTTGATGGCTTCTCTTTATGCTCTTACTCTTACCATTCTCCAAAGTTCTAGGCTCTCATTCACTACTAATTTCATTCCTTGACTTAATGATTATATATCATCTTACAGTTCAACTATATTTGTCAATGACCCAAACTTTGGCTCGAACTCCAATCTTGTGTCTTTGAACTACTTATAAACATTTGCAACACTTAAACATGATATCTGACATCATAGTGCTCTTCCTTTATGAATAATGCTCTTTTGCAACTCCATTTATCAACAGCACCACATTTTTCCTAGTCTCCTAGACACAAAACTTTTGGGTCATCTTTTATTGGGTCATTTTCTTCAATCTATCATTTATTTAGTCTAACAGACACTTCTTTTGAAATTTCTTTTAACTCCATCCTTTCTTATCTTATGATCATCCAGATATTAATACTAGATGTTAAATCATTATAAAAACTGTTTTTGCTGATTTTTCTGAGTGCAGTTCGTGTGTGTGTGTGTGTGTAGCTAATCCTTTCTGTATAATAATAATAACCAACATTTATTGAGCACATACTACATGTAATGAATTCTTCCATGTATTTCACATGCATTAATTCATTTAACTCTCACAAGAACCAAAAGAGAATGTACTGTTGTTATTTACAGTTTTCAGATGAGGAAACAGAGGCACTGAGTAGTTAAGTGACTTGTCTGAACTCAAATCTAACAAATGAAAAAGTTGAGACTCAAACCAAACTGTCTAGCATCAGAGTGTGAAATCTTAGACTTTTGTTATATTGCTTCTTGTGTTGCTGTTTGATTAACGAATCATGCCATGCTCCAACTAAAATTCCCTCAGCCTGCCTGTGACATGCAATGTAAACTCATCAGCCTCATTTTCTTGGCTTTCCGTGATCCAGCCTTACCTAATACATCCAGCTCTATTTATCACCACAGGCTAATGTATATAGTGTGATATACCACTTGTTTCATTTTCTCAGTTCCCAAAATTCAATTTCTTTCTCAAGCTGCAATGGACTTGCTTTCTCCTAGAGTGATATTTTCATTCCTGTGACTTGGCAAAGAATTTTCACTCTGGCTTGGCCCCAGAAATCATATATCTGAGGGCTGCCACTGAGGGATCTGCCCTATCTTTGACTCTTTCTAGAGTGGAGGCCTCTCTGAGGGAGACAGAAATAACATGAACAAAGATGTGGAAGGGAATGACATGAAACTCACTTTGGCTAGTTAGTCCTGTCATTCTTAAAGCCAAAGCTCAACTCTGTCTACCTTATGAATCAGTCATTGATAAGAATCATAAAAAATACAAAAAGTTTTATCCAAAAGTGTAGAGATGATCAGAGACCTTCCTTTTGAAACTGAGAAAACTGAGGTATACTGTAATAAATAATTGACCAAGTTTTCAAAGGTTGTAAGTAAGAAGCTAGAATAGAAACCTGGTTCTCTGGCCCATAAACCACTGTCCCCATGTCTCTCTAGGGAGCCCCTAAATCATAGTAAGAGAGAAACTGGGTGCTTCATTCTATCCCACCATGCTAATCTAATCATTAACTCATTTGGGCTTCACTACAAAGTTTCATTCAAATAAAGAGATCTGTGTCTAACACAATTGTGAAACCCAATGTGCTGTACCAGCGATTGCGCCGCGATTGGCAGACTATGACCTGTGGGCCGGATCTGGCCCTCTACCTGTTTGTGTATGGCTAACAAGCTCAGAATGGTTTTTACATTTTTAAATGGCTAAAAAAAAACCCAAAGAAGAATATTTTATGATATATTAAAATTACATGAAATTCCAGTTTCAGTGTCCTTGGATAAAGTGGTATTGGAATAGACCACACTCATTTGTTTATGTATGACCCACGGCTAGGTACAGTGGCAGAGTTGAATAGTTGTGACAGGGGCCACATGGCCCAAAGAGCCTCCAATATTTTCTAGCTGGCCCTTTACAGAACAAGTTGCTCACTCCCGTGTTGCACCATGCTACAGAAACATGTTTCATTGAGCTCTTCTTTCTCTGAGCTTCTGTACCATTTATAATTTGTATTACACAATTTAGCTACCTTGTGTGCGTGTGTGACCATTTTAGAGTTTTTAAAAAATTATTTCATGTATTCTACTTGTGTCTTTTCTACCAGACTTTAAAGCCTTATGAGGGAAAGAGTGAGATCTTACACAGCTTTTTATCCTCCTCATTTACATAAATAGTTCTTATCATTATTGATTGAAAGAGCGGGTCTATTTTTGAGTGTACTGGAAATTCTCATTGAAATTAGTTGAGTCAAACGTGTTATATTAGTTTCCTGCAGAACCATGGATACTATATTAGTTTTCCTGGGTGGCCATAACAAAATACCATAGGCAGGGAGGCTTAAACAACAGCAATGTAATTGCTCACAATTCTGAAAGTGAGGTGTCAGCAGGGCTGGTTTCTCCTGAAACTTCCTCCTTGGCTTGCAGATTGTTGACTTCTCTCTGTGTCCTTACATCATGGCCTTTTCTCTGTGTGCAAGTGGCTCTGGTGTCTCTTCTTATAAAGACACCAGTCATTTGGAGTAGGGTCTCATCCTTATGAACTCATTAAGCTTAATTACCTCCTAAAGGTCCTATTTCCAAACACAGTCACATTGGGGTGAAGGCATAAGTCAATATATGAATTTTGAAGGGACATAATTCAGTCATAACAGATATCAAGGAAGAACCTTTTAGAATGTTCCCTTTTTAATCAGATTATGATACATTGGAGCAGAAATAAAGAGGTAAGTAAAGATGATGCAATGATCTTCTTGTTAGATTCAGCAATACTATTTGACATTTAATACCTTACTCTCTATTATTATTACAGATTCTAACCACATTGGACCTGATTGACTACAGTTATTTTTCTCATTTCTCATCTTTAGAATGCAAGGGCTTCATATCTCCCTAGGCAAATCACATAAAAGAATAAAGTACAACATTAGAGACCTTGCAGGAAAAGAACAAAAAGATTGTGTAAAGTTTAAGAGCCTTTTCAATGCTTTCTAATGTCATTAGAACATCCTACCCCAACCTCAAGTGGGAGTTAGAAGAAGAGAACATCGAAAGAAAATCAAGCAAGCTGGCATCCTGTCACTGCCAGTGGTGTCTCAGTTGTCAAAGCTTCTTGGACAGAACAATGATTAGAGGCTGTCAATAACCATTGCTGAAGGTATTCAGGACTGGGCTCCTGGGCTGTATTAGGCCTAGCAAATGCTTTATCTAGATAAGTGTATCCTGTGCTGGGGCAAACTCGGTGTCTGACTTTGTCATAGAATATTTGGAAGTTACATAATTTTATAAAGAATAATTACTTAAGATTTTGAGGTGGGGAAAAAAATAGAATTATTTTTAAGCCTAAAAGTAAAAAAAAAAAAAAATTGGCCTAACCTAAAGAACATATGGAGGAACACATTTCTGAATTGCATACTGCTAAAAAAAAATTCTACTCCACTCTCAGTATTTTCCCCTACCACTGTTACGCCAATTTCAGTTCCAAATATGTAAATCTTGCCACTAAGGTGTCTAAGAGTGTGGTTGTGCAACCAAAATTACATCAAAGATTTCTTATCATGACCAGCCTATGATTTCCTGTGGTTCTAGTCTCTCCTTTGAAGTCATTCATATCTATTGGTAGCACGAAGTGATGGTAGTGAGGTGAGATGGAAATAGGTGTGTGTTTGTGTGTGTGTGTATATGTGTTTGGGTGTTACTGGTATTAGTAAAAAACTGTGTTCAGTTTGGGGAAAAAAAACATGAAAATTCAGCAAAGTTTTTGAGAACATCAAAATTGTATTTGATAGTTTACTTAGAAAGGCACTAGGCTTCATTTAAGGAGGTTGTGTGCTAAAATGGGAATTCCAGTTGTGGATTCCAGTCCCAGTTCTGCTGTGTACCAGCTGAGTGACCTTGGGCAAATTGGCTAACTTTGCTAGTTATCTAATCTGTACACAATAGGAAAATTGTTGCTACTGCATGGGTGCATTTTGAAAACTTTTTATTTTGCATCATTCATTTTAAGTTAATTAGTGCAACATAGTTATGCAAAAATAGGTAATGCACAAATAATTATTAAAATAGAGCAATTTTTTGGTGAATAGTACCATACGACTTTTTCATATGCATAGATTTGTCTAACCACCACCTAATTGGGATACAAAAGAGTCCCGTCACCACTTAGTAACACTACTTTGAAGGTTGAGTAACTGTAAAAGCCAGTACACAAACATAACTTTCTTTAAGGACAATGCTTTTATGATTTTTCCACCTCTAGGAATCTTAATTAAATAATTAGGTGGGCCCTTTCTTGTTATAAGACATTTTATCATAATATCTAGGAGGTGTTAAAATCAGGTCTTTTGAAAAATGACAAAAGGGTTTGTTAAAAATTTTTGAGCTCATTCTTTATACCAAGAGTAGAATTCAATTTACTATGCTAGAATAGACACTGCAGGTTAGAGGTAAGTTCTGATATAACTACAGAATTGAGGCTGACTCATTTCTTTGTTCGTCCAACCTGCTCCCTCATCTGGATGTCCTGGGTGGTCAGCTCTCTGCTGGCTGGGCCATCTTCTTAACTTTCAGGGCTGGTATTTTCTAGGTCTCAGTTCTTAGACTATGGTAACCCAAGCTAGGCTGCATACACTAGAAGTTCTTTCTGCCATGAGTTTATTTGTTCTTCCACAAGTATTTAGAGTATCCGTTCTGTGACGAGCCCAAAGCCAGGTACCTGTGATACGGAGGTGAATCCCTGCTCTTCAGGCTGGGATCCCAGTAGGAGTAGGAGATAACAGATAAGCAGCTACAATACAAAAGGGTTGTCTTGGAGGAACAAAAGTTGGTATGGAGTCCCCGGCAAGTGTATCTAGTCTCAGCTTGTGGTTTGTATGGAAATGTCTCACCAATATATAAATGACATTTAGGCTGAATTCTGCAAACCCCAAAGAAGTTAGCTAGGTAAAGAGAAAGAGGAAGGGAGTCACAGACATACAAGTGAAACTGAGCCACAAATGAAAGAATACACATGGTATGGACGCAAACTAGACTGGGCAATGGCAGAAGGGCAGCAGGACAAGAGAGCTGGTTGAGGCACACAGGGCCCTGTCCCTGAGTTTGATCTGAGGGGGATAGGGTTGTGTTTTCTCAGACAGCGTCCCTCACTATATCCTGAGGTGCATTTGCACAGAGGCACATCCAGCACAGGGTACATAGATCAGATTCTAGAATGTTCTGTTTTTTCTGTGAAGGTAAAACTTTTACACTTGCTTTCCTTCTGCTATGGTTTGATTCCTTTTAACTTAAAGGAAACCTCCAAGTGAGTTTGTATTTGTACAAACTATATTCATTTTTGTTTTTTTAAATGAAATTTTATATATAACTGTTTCTGCTTTTTTAAAACATAAATTCAAATTCAGAAAAATGAAGTACCGAGAACCAGTTTGCTTTTTCATTTAAGATTGATAAGCTATAAGAAGTGATCCAAATTCTAAAATATTCACATAGGGTTTTTAAAATATAGCATAAGAAAGAGTAGAATGCTTCAAAAGAGGATATATGTTTCTAGAGGAACAAGAAAAATGACAAACTAAAACAGCTCTCAGGACACAGATTTCATAATGTCTAAAGGATATTAACTCTGACACCAGTCAGCTACATAAATGACTAATTTTATTATTTGAAAAGAACCCTACACCCCAAGTGCTTATACCACAGATGGAAAAATTTGGATTAAGCTCTCTCAATTTCAGAATATTTTTCATTTTTCTCAGCTGTCTGGTTATGGCTATAGCTTTGACCTTCTTTATGTTACTCTTCCATAGAGTACTCTTAACTCTATGTTGATATTTCTATCTCATAGTAGTTTTGAAGCAACTACATGAGTTAAATGTTACTAGTGGGATGAAACTCCTAAATTGCCCTTAAAATAAGCATTTCAAAAGGACATTTTTTTATACTTCTAGTTTTTGTTAACATTTGTTTGACTTAACAACACTTTTTCATTGCCTACCATGGAGAAATACAAATTTGGCATTCTATACAAAAGACTATGGAAGAGCTAAATCTTGTCCGCCCTCTCAACTTATCAGAGTAAATGTTGTCAGCTTGTTTGAAGGAATTCTGTGTGCTAGATTCAGCCAGCAATTGCTTGGATTAAATGCTCAGAGTATGGAATTTTCCTCAATCTCCTAGTCATAAACCTATATCCTAGAAGGGCTTTCGGATTTCCCTCATTAATGGTTATCTTTTCTGAGTCTTCCCGTTGTTCTTCGAGAGTGCTATTAAGAAAACAGATATAAGGGCCGGCAGAGTGGCGCAGTGGTTAAGCGTTGGCTTCGGAAGCCAGCGGCCCCGGTTCGGTCCCACATGTGAGGGTCAGTGACACTACCCTAAAAAAAAAAAAAAAAAAAAAAAGAAAACAGATATAAAAGACAAAAAAACAAAACAAACAAAAACCTACAAATTTGACGTGGTGCACAGATATTCAACTCATGGGTGGCTACATAAGGCAGAAGGTTGAGTTCTCATTAATTTATTGGTTCATTCAACAACAAAAAAAAACCTATTAGGCATTAAATGCGTGAAACTAAGGCAACTACTGATGTGATGCTGAATATGCAATAAATTCAATATATTTGGTCTAAACTTCAGTTTAACTCTAAGTCAAAAAAAAATTATAGATAGGGCCGGCCAAGTGGCTCAGTTGGTTAAGAGCTTGCTCAAGAGTGTGAGCTGAGCTCTGAGCAATAGCAGTTTGATGCTCAGCCCGAGCTGTGCTGCTGCTGAGCTGCCAACAGGTGGCAGGATGGCTAGGCTAAAAAAAAAAAAAAAAAAAAAATTATAGATACAATGATTCATTTTGAAATAAAAGTATTTTCAGGGCTTTGTGTCTATTGTGTATTGGTTTAATATGATTTCAAATCTACTTATTCATGACAAGTGAAGTTGCTTTAATTTACTTGCTTATTGAAAAGACAAAAAAAGAGTTGCTTTTAGAAGTAAAGTTGTTCTGATATCAGTATGAAGTAAGTTGTGTCAGGATGTCATCATCCCACATCTGTTGTTAGCATTGATAAGCACCTAAATAGCCTAGTTGATGATATACACTGCTGGAGGATTATCAATAAAAACATGTGGAGAAGCAACTGTGGCAAGGGGACATTTAGTCTATACCAGCTGAGAGTTTGTGAGAACTATTTGAGAGTTTCTGTCTGGGCAAGGCACACTTTGCTGACCTAAACAGTTCTCCAAAGATCTTGAGACACTTGTTCCTGCCTTGGCCAAGGTGACTCTGGTGGGCAGTGGTGCTAATCTGTGTAATGGTCCCTGGAGTGATGACCCTCAGAGCAGCCTGTCCTGTCCACCAACACCAGCGTCTTCGTTCCCTAGCAACGTGCTCTAGCAACATGAGACTTTTGTTTTGCACTGACAGCTGGATGTCAACTCCTAGTTGGTTAAGCCATCTCCCCAGTAACCAAACCCGTATAATAAGAACACCTCTAAATTTGGACTTTATTCCTTTCACCTCCCTTTATCTAGAACAAGTGTGATTAATCTGTCATTTGTTTGGAGTATGGTTTTTTTTTAAATTTGGCTTATTAAGAGATATTATCCTGTATGCTATTAGCTTGTGAAATTATTGTAACTCCCGCAGTGAACCTGTGCTCAATAAATTGCTGGCAAAGACAGACTCAATCTCTGAGTATAAATTTTCCATCTTACTCAAAACAAAACAAAAGAGTGTCTCACCTTAAAAATGTCTCTTTAGATGGTTTGTCCTATAATCAATAATCATTATTTGGCTCACAGTGCCTCTTTAGATAATTTCAATGATTTTAGAAGTCTGTACATATATTAAAAATAAAGGTACGATTTGCCAATAAATTTGATTAGTCAGAAAGTCAGTGTGAATCATCTAGGCCTCAAAACCACTCCAGAGCCTGAATTGGTGGTCATCTGGAGTAATGATCAGCATTGGCTGTCCACACTAACTAAGTTAGATAAGGAAATTCCAACTCACTCCTACCGTTAATCTATATAAGATGCTGGAAAATCCGGCTGACTAGTCAATACATTTTTTTTTCCAGATTGATTCAACCTCAGTGATATCTTTTGTCAAATGCTCTATTTTTATCTACTTTTGAGAAGAAAATAGAAACATTTTATTGTTTGGTGTATTTAGCACATTATATGGAAATAATTTCTACTGAGAGAAATACATGAAATTACAGATAGATGCATGGAAATAAAATGATTATAATTCCTCTGTGGTTGGTATTTTCCCAAAGTTGAATTCGTTTAAATTAACTCATTATTTGGAAAAGAAATGGTCTGAGTTGACTAAAGATAACTCCAACTACAGTCATATAGAGCAACAAGTTTCCAAGTGTAAGATTAGAAGAGGCATACAATGTTTGTACTAGTTCTCATTCTGTTACAATTGTTGTTATGAGAATGGATTCATGTTGTGCCATTTTCTGTTCCTTTGCCATTTTTTGTCACAAGAACAAGACATGAGAATCTCAACGGCTACTGTTATCTATGAAAGGCAGTAAACTATTCTGCTTTAACCTTTATAGTCTCATTTTGATTGACTAGTTATTCTGTCTCTTTCCCCTAAGTTACCAATGGTGTTAACATAAAGAAAGAAAAATGGCTGCCTAATCAAATGGGAGAACATTAAAAAGGTCAAGGCAGTAGGCTTGCCTCTGACTTCCACAGCATGGATGAAACATTTTTTTTTTTAAGAAAAAACTTATTCTTGTGACAAAGATTGCTATAAGAATAGGAAATGTCAGATCAAGAATCTATTCATGTGACAATGATGGTGATGGGAATGAAAATACTGAACACTTTACCTTTTCTTTTTATAATCTTAGTAAAGTAACTTCATGTGGTGCCCGCGTGGGAGCTGAACCTGAACATTCTGAAATGGGGGAAAATCAAAAGGAATTGTGAAGCATATTGTAAAAAGAATCAACATTTCAGTGACCACCCAAGGTATTGACATGTCTCAATTACAGAATGTGGGTGGTTTTAAGTAAAGGTTGGTCAAATTTGTCTGCAGAATAACCACATAGAGTTAAACAGAAATCATATTTCAACACTTACATTGCTTTTGAAATATCAGACTGTGAACCTTTATTTTGAAAATAATAAAACTTATTTTAACGTCCATGTAAGCTGATAAGTACATTCAAAAACACAATATATTTTTTATTTTCTGTGAACACAAATAACAAATTACCCAATATTTTTTTCTAGGTTCTTTCTAGCACAAAGCCCTAAGTTGAGACTTCCATTGCACACAAATACTGTTGAATTAAAACTGAGGTGAATTAAAAAATATAATTGTAAGAAGAAGCATTGGACAGTAGTAGCCCCCCCCCCTAAGTTTAAGGTGAATTTGAATGACTTATTTCAATATTTATAACAGTCAAGGTGTTATCAAATTAATAATATAATTAGAAAAGTAATATTTCAAGATTGCTTTGTGTTTACTGGAAAACACAACCAAGTAATCAAATGAAAACCTTTTAACTAGCTCTTTAACTTGATAGTTCTTGTGGTTAAATATTTAGTCTGTACCTAATGTTTGAAACCAGAGCTGTGGCCCAGGGTCTCTGCAGCTCCACCCCTGCTCAGTGGGTTTTTGAAAGTTCTCCTGAAGTTTAGAAGAAGGAGGAGAAGGAGAAGAGAAGAAGAAGAGAAAGAGGAGGAAGAGGAAGAGAAAGCAGAAGGATATATTGACATATAGACATATAACATTGTATTCGTTTCAGGTGTACAGCATAATGATGCAATATTTGTATATGTTGCAAAATGATTACCACAATAAGCCTAGTTAACATCTGTCACCATACATATTAATAGTTACATGTTTTTTTCTTGAGATGAGGACTTATGAGATTTGCTCCCTTAGAAAATTTCAAATATGCAATACTATATATATATGTATATATATATATATATATATATATATATATACATATATATATATTTGAGGGCAGTGTCACTGGCTTTCATATGTGGGACCTGAACCGGGGCCGCTGGCTTCCCAGGTCAGAGCTTAACCACCACGCCACTCAGCCGGCCCTGCAATACAATATTATTAACTATAGTCACCATGCTGTACATTCCATTCCCAGGACTTACTTCATTTATATTACCCCCACCTGTACACCATCCCCCACCCCTGCCTCTAGTAACCATCAATCTGTTCTCAATATCTATAAGTTCATTTTTTTGTTGTTTTTGTTTTTTTTGGTTTTATGTTCTATGGCTTTTGTTCTTTTTTAGATTGCACATATAAGTGAAATCATGTGGTATTTGTCTTTCTCTGACTTACTTCAAGTTTCACCCATGTTGTTGCAAATGACATATTTATGATTTTTTATTAGTCTTATACATATTGGGAAAGAATAATCAATAGCAGACTGACTTTTAGACTTCAAAAGACAAGGATTTGATTGATTTAGATTTTTGTTTTTTGATGATTCTAAATGAGTGTTATGAACAGAGAGCAGCAGATGTATCATCCACAACTTGAGACCACTAAGTTTACTTATCCCAGAGAATTTTGGAGTTCTTTTCCATTTGTGGGAAAATCCTCAAAGATGAAGGCTGAATCTTAGCTTTAAACATAAACATTAGTTCCAAAATGGCTTTCCATAAGCTATACTGGTATTTATGTTGCATGATATTATATAATAAAACCAACAAACCCTGCAAGTTCTGAAATATACAGACCTGGAGTAGGAGGAACTGTAGGATTTAGTGCAAATACCTACATGCATGGCATTATACTTTTTTGTTGTTTTGCATTTCATTTTTAATTTTATTTATTTATTTATTTATTTATTTATTTATTTATTTATTTATTTTGAGGGCAGTGTCACTGGCCCTCATGTGTGGGACCCGAACCGGAGCCGCTGGCTTCCCAAGCCAGCGCTTAACCACCATGCCACTCGGCCAGCCCAATTTATTTTATTTTTTTATTAATAGTTTCAGGTGTACAAAAAGACATAATGATTAGACATTTACACCCCTCACAAAGTGATAACCCCAACAACTACCCATGTGACCCTGTACACAGTTATTACAATACCATTCACTATATTCCCTGTGTTGTGCTTTACATCCCAAGAATGAACATATATATATATATATATATATATATATATATATATATATATATATATATATAAAATAGATGTCATTCAATATTATTCTATACTAGTTTCAGGCATACAGCACAGTGGCCAGGCATTTACACAACTCATTAAGTGATCCCCCTGATAAGTCCAGCACCCACATGACACCACACAGCTTTTACAACATCATTGTTTATATTCCCCATATTATACTTCATCTCCCTGTGATTATTTTATGACTACCAATTTCTAATCCCTTCACCTTTCTCATCCATCCCCACAACACCCCTCCCATCTAGCAGTCATTAACTTTGTATCTATGAGTTAGTTTCTGTTTGGTTTGTTCATCTATTCTGTTCATTATATTCCACATATAAGTGAGATCATATGGAATTTGTCTTTCTCAGTATAACTCATTTCTTATATATTTCTTTCTCAGTATAACTTAGCATAATATTCTCTAGGTCCATTCATGTTGTTGCAAATGGTGAGATTTCATTCTTTTTTTTATGGCTGAGTAATACTCCATTGTATAAATGTACCATAATTTCTTTATCCAGTCATCTATTGATGGGCATTTCAGTTGTTTCCATATGTTCACTGATGTGAATAGCACTGCAAAAAACATAGGGGTGCATATATTTTTTTGAATTAGTGCTTTGGATTTCTTTGGATAAATCCCCAGGGGTGGAATTGCTGGGTTATAAAGTAGTTCTATATTTAAATTTTTGAGGAATCTCTAAAATGTTTTCCATACTGGCTGCACTAATTTGCAACCCCACCAACAGTGCAGCAGGGTTCCCTTTTTCCCACAGCCCCGCCAGCACTTGTTTGTTGGTTTACTGATGACAGCCATTCTGTGAAGTGGTATATCATTGTGGTTTTTATTTGCGTTTCTCTAATGATCAGTGACGTCGAAAACTTTTCATGTGTGTATTGGCCATCCATACGATGTGTAAGTGTACGGTGGAAAGTTCACGAATTTAATTGTCCAACCTCGTATGTCCTCTTTGGAGAAATGTCTATTCATGTCCTCTGCCCACTTTTTTATTGGATTGTTTGTGGGTTTTTTGGTGTTAAGTTGTATGAGATTTTTATAAATTTTGATATTAACCCTTTAATGGATGTATCATTGGGGAATATCTTCTTTTCATTTTGCTGATAGTTTCCTTTGCTGTGAAAAAACTTTAGTTTGATGTAGTCCCATTTGTTTATTTTTTCTTTTGTTTCCCTTGCCTAAGGAGATATATCAGTAACAATATTACTAAGGGTAATGTCTGAGAGTTTATTTCCTATATTTTCTTCTAGGAGTTTTATGGTTTGGATCTTATTTTCAAGTCTTTAATCCATTTTGAGTTTATTCTTGTATATGGTGTAAGCAAGTGGTCAGTTTCATTTTTTTTCTCCACATGTATCTGTCCAGTTCTCCTAGCACTTGTTGAATATACTGTCTTTACTCTAATGTAACTTCTTGCTTCCTGTGTCATAGATTAAATGAGCATATAGTCATGGGTTTATTTCTGGACTCTCTTTTCTGTTCCATTGATCTATGTGCCTGTTTTTACCTACATGCATTGCACTTTAAGTTTGCTATTACAGTATAATTACAGGGGAAAGTCCTGTAGCTGGAGTTTAGACTGTCAGCTCCTTGAAGGAAGGGACCGTGAATGGGGTCAGAAATCTAGTAGGTACTCAATGGGTGGCTGGCTATGTTAATTAGACACATATGATTGGTTAGGCTCTGAAGGCCCTAGCACCTCACATAGTTATGGTGGAGGAGCTCCATCACAATGTTTCAAGGAGAGCTCTCATGATTCTAGATGTTAATGAAGCATCTTTAAAAATGTCTGTTTCAGAGCAAGTATAATACAACTCCTATCAAGGAAATAGCAGTAGAGGCTGTTACTTAGAAAGCAGGCATTCATGAAACATTTCATTGCATATAATTTTGATTTTAGGACTTTTGGGGGACCCTTTCCCACAAATGACTATCCACCTTCCTCAGGATGATTGAAAAATCCTATGGAAGAGCCTAAGAACTAAGGTCATGACTCAGTAACAATGCAGGTAACCCGGGGAGGATTAACACCCAACACATCAGCATTATGATGTCCTTTGTGTAGCAAACCTACCGGTCCATGCTGCAAACAGGCTTCCAAGAGAGGAAAGATGATTGTGGTTGAAGAGACCAAAAATAGGGAAGTTGGGGACTTTGTATCAAGTTCATATTCACAATGTTGGGAGAACACAGATATAAAGTTGTATCTTGTTAGAATTATTGGAATTAACTTAAATGACTTTCCTTCTCGAACCATTAGCTGGAATTCGGTGGCAATGCTTTAAAAAAAAAAATAATTTCATTTTCTCTTCCTTGTTTTGTGTTTCTTCCTGGACTGAACTTCCTGCCTCAATTACCTGACATGCTCATCAGTATTAATAACACCCTGGGGAGTTTTTCTTTCTTCCTTAACAGGCTTACTCTCTACTAGTCAACTACTAAGCCAGAGGTATTCAAAACTATAGGAAAATCTAATGTGTGCTTTCACTTATCATTTTAATTCCTTCTACTCTACAATGGAGACACATTTTTCTCTCTTAGTCTTATTAACTGCTGAAAAGAGCATTTATATTCTTAATTTATGTTCTGAAAGCATGTCATTTTTTGTCTTTGTCATTTAGAAACCATGATTCACAAACAAGGTTGAGTACATTAGCTGTAGAGGGATAGTGCCGTTGGGGTGGCCCTTGGTTTGATGTAAAAGCAGGAGTGCCCATAACATCTTAAGAGAAAACAAAGATTTTAAAACTACAAAAAGAGATTTTGATATGACCTGGAATTCTCGGGCTAACTAAAGGCCAAATGTGAATTCAATGCCTTAAAAGCCAGTATGAGTGATTAGAGATATCTATCCTTTACAGATGCCCATTTGTTCTAACCTCCTGCCTAATTTAATGTAAGTATTCAAATTGATTTTTTAATTTTTTTCACAGTCTTTTGAGTTGTTCTTCAATTCTAATGTCAAAGGATCTGGTTTATGGAGCAGCTTTTCACACAGTAATTCTTGCTTCCAATTATCCTAATTTTATTATAAAAATACAAAATCACTTTCTGTGGATTTAATCTGAGTGAAAAATTTAAAAACTATTAAGAGTCAAGACCATATCAGGGATAATCATGGAAAAAAAGCAGGTGACTGATGGAAGAAATGCATCATGTTCTTTTCATGGATAGTTTTGAGAAACTTGAAACTGGATGTAAGTGAATGGGCCTGCTTTACCTGTTCTGACTAGGTTAATATTAACTATAAACTCTTCTAAAACAAAGAGGAAAAGATGTTTTTCTACTGCCATCTGCTCTTTTCAATTCAGCACAAGAATTGACCTAATTCTCCTTTTGGCTGCAAGGTGGTGGGGAGGTAATGCACTTTTGTACTTTTTCTTTTTTTGAGGGCAGTGTCACTGGCCCCCATATGTGGGACCGGAACCGGGACCGCTGGCATTCCAAGCCAGCGCTTAACCACTGTGCCACTCGGCGGGCCCAGGTAATGCACTTTTAGTGTCAGAGTCCAGACTTGTCAGGGACCAAAGACATTTCTTAACAGCTTGGTCCAAATCCACATGACAAAAATCCATGATCATTGCCCATACAACCTCTGCTTATATACAGTCAGTGACATGGAATTATTTATCTTTTCAAGGAAATCCATTTTATTTTGAATAACTCTTATTGTTAGAATGTTCCTTTTAATCAGACTCAAAACTTCTTCCCTGTAATTTCCAGCCCTTACATTTAGTTCTGCTTTCTGGAACATCACTAAATAAATTGAATTTCTCATGGAGGCCATTCATACAAGTATATGTGGCATGCTGAGTTTCCAAGTCAAGTGTCCTAAACTTCTTCAGCTGCTCCTTGTATGTAATGGTGGAGATTCTTGTCTTTTTTGCCTCTCTTTGCATGCACTCTAGATTGTCAATGGCATCCCTAAGTTACATTGGCCAGAACTGAAAATATGTATCCAACTGTCATCTGAATAATGAATAGTATGATGGTTCTTTGACCTCCTTTAAGCTACAAATTATACTTCTTATGATAGAGCCTAGAATGCCTTGTTCTTTTCAGCACTTGCTAATTGAGCTCATGAGAATCTAAAAATCCAAGTGTTTTCCATCAAAACTCCTGACAAACCAGCACTTCTTCCTTTTATACTACAGCAAGCCTTTAAAGGAAAAATAATTATATTAAAGACATTGTTAATATTCTTATAGTGTTATTGTTAATATTCTTAGAGTTTTATAAGATGACTTCAGAAATCATCTAGTATGATCCTTAAATTTTATGAGGAGAAATTTGAGATTTCAGATCAAATAAGTGCATTGGCCAAAGAACATACGACAGTGTGTGCTTAGGGGTGGCTAGCTCCTCAATCTTTAGATTTGCTAAGAACAAAAATATTGTTTAATAATTCCCTAACTAAGGCAGAAAGGAAAGAGTCTACTGAGAGTTGGTAAAGCAAACTGGTTGAGCCCACTGTCTAATTTTAATCACTGCTATCTTTAAATTAATTTAAGTAAGCCACATCCAGCTAGAGATTTGAATGGCAAATGGCAACTTGACATTTCTATAAGGTAAAAACTTAGAATTATTTTATTGTCTTCTAATGCTCAGCCCCTGGCCAGTTTATGGTCTCAGTGGGATTATGCTACTCTATCTTTTCTTTTTCCTTTTTGTACTTCTTTCAAGTGGCAAAAGGACAGACTAGTAGAAAAAGATGCAGTAGAATTAGGAACAGGAAACCACAGAAGAGAAACTGTTTCTTTATCTTGCTCCCTGGCAGTTATTCTCCTTATAACAGTGAGAGGGAGTGAGGCGCGTTTTCTGTCAGATAAGCAGCAAGAGGTGCTTTGATGATGTTGAGTACAAACTCCCTGAACATTTAGAATTCATTTTAAGGGAAAAGAACATTTCAGAATTAGTGAGAAAGGTACAAATTGTGCCCCAAGTTAGTTGTTGTTGTTCTTGAGAAGCAGAAAAGTGTAACACAGTTGGTCCCAACTCTGTCTGCATAACCCAATTGCCTGTGGACCTGCAGATGCTCAGATTGTAATTCTTGGGCATGGAAAGGGTCCAGTGCTTTTGAGAAATGCTCCCCACATTACCATGCTCTAAACTGAAGGTTAATAACCATTGATACATGGTGTAAGAGCTTGGGCTATGCAGTTGGTCTGCTCATTTGCATCTAAGCTGATTTCTTACTAACTATATGTCTTTGCCCAAGTCTATTATCCCTTCTAAGCTCCATTTTCTCATGTATAAAATGGAAATAATATCATTATAAACCAACTTCATAAACTTGTCATTAAGACTAAATAAAATCATACTTCTAAAGTTCTTAGTGGAAACATCCCATGTATATTGGCAATCCTGAGCATTTCTTTAGGAGTTTCTCTAATTAACATGATACTGTTGAGAGTTTATAATAATTCATATTATATATAATATGCATCATATATATCATATATATCATGTGTTATATATATGATTGCAATATCTCATTTTAATATTGGAATGTGGGCAGCAAAATGTGAGAATTGGCTGGATTTTGTGGGTTGACAAAAAAGAAGTAGAATATCAGAGGAACAGAAAGGGCTGAAGTGTGCTCCTAGTTGTTAAAGAATAGTCTGGAATATCATATCAGCTGTTGAATTAAGGGAGAAGATCAATCATTCCAGGAGGTTAATATTGACAACATTAAATGCTTGTTGGGTCTCATTATTTCCTTTAACCCTCAGATTCAATTTATGAAATCTGTACTAATATTATTCCATTTTCAAAGGATGGAGTCAGGGTTTGGAGTGGTTAACAAACTTGTAAGATGTATTGTTAATAAATGATGGAAACTCAAACCGTTTAGATCAAGAAGTATAATTGAAAACCTTCTGCCACCTAGTGGCCATATATCCAAATTGCAGGTTTTGTTTATTTGAGAATTGAAGACATTTTTTTCCCATTCAAAGATTAGCTCAAGCCTTAGATTCCAAAGGATATAAAGGGAATTTGACTCAGTATTTGTCAGCACACCAACCAACACATTTGACTAGGAAGCATCACAGCATATTACAGACAATATAGCTCTGTGTTCTCCTTAGAAAAACTTGGGTTGGGACATTATCCAGTTTGTGATCTTGGACAAATGTTTAACTTCTTCAAACTTTTCAAATTTCTTTATGCATTAGAAATAATACGCCTCCACAGAGCTTAGCACAGTTCTTTGAAGCTCAGTGAATGATAATGTACTTTGCTTCGTGTGCACATTTAACTTATCTAAAAGCAACTATGGAGAGAGGAGGGAAGGGGGAGGGGGAGGGGACAAGAGGGAGATCTGCAGCTGGGAAAGGGGCCCCTAGACCAAAAGCAAAGAGACAGGAAGGAAGTAAATAAATAAGGAAGTAAATGGTGGGAGTTCCTAAGTGTGTATTCCTAGGCATCAAAGTGTAAATTAAATGACTTTATAGGGGTAATTTTGGCTTAATTTCTTCCTTATGTGTTGACTGAAAAACCTGAAAGTGAATGTGCTCCATTGTATAGTAATGGTCATAATAGTAAAGTAATAATAATAATATAGTAATAATAGTAGTAAAATAATAGTATAATAACATTACAATATATAGTGATACACAATAGTATGTGTCTCTTTATTTTAAAGATACTAATGAGGACTCAATAAGGTAAGATTGAAAAGTACAATGCCTGGCCAATAACTGATGATATGAAATGTGAGCTTTCCTATTCATTGTGGCAAGTACAGTCCTCAAAATTTCTACAAAGTGTCACTGACCTGCCAGAAGCTTCAAGTAGGCCACCGAATTATAATTTAGAAAACAGCCTTCTTCACCCACAGAATGGTGAGAACTTTCTGTGACATGATTTATTAGCTTTCACAGAGGGTTAAAACAGAACTTCTTTTTTTTTTTTTTTTTTTTTTTTTTAGTGACTATGGGCTTAATTTGGCAGGCATGAGCTTTGTAACTTATATTGAAATATAGGAATATTTAAATTATGCTTTGCAATTCATTTCAGTTCAAAAATTATTTGTGATCTTTAACTGCCTTTGTCTACCTTTGATATCTAATTCTGTCTTCCATTCCCTCAGTTTTTGTCACCTAAATGTGCTACAGTTTTGAGTAATCTGACATTTTACAGTACATATTTATAGATAGATAAATATAGATATATATAGATATACATATCTGATTCATTTAAAAGTTCAGTTCAATGATAAGATGATAAGCCCCTTTTTTACTTGCTCTCCTGGGAAATTCTAGCATCCCTGAGGCCTCTAAGCCCTGGAGGACAACCCTGAATTGTCAACTGTTAAATTTTCCACCCTCAGCTCTTTTAGAGGATATTGTGACAATAGACAAGAGATATTTTATTGAGAATCATGGTGTTGATGTCACACAGGTTATTGCAAATATGCCTTCGCACTCTTATTCAGGCATTCCTTAAACCATACAAACAACAAAGCAAGAAGCAATCCAAACTCTTTCTTCTTCATAAGAAATTAAGTTGATAGCACCATTGAAATCATCGATTTTATTTCATTGTCCCTATCATCAACATTTCTTAAACATCTTTTATAGGAGTTGCACGCTAATCGTTAACTATGTAGACTCTGATCCTGCGTTCATCTACCTGAAAAAGATGTATTCGAATATTTCTACCTTGATCGTAGAACAAAGATTTTAAAATTACTAGCAAATGAACACAGGCATTGATATCACTGGAGATGCACATAGCAAGAGATCACTGTCTGCCTGCAAGGTACAGAAAGGTCCCTTCTCCACAAGCACCTATTGAAATTTGTCCTTTTTTCTTCAGCTCAAAGGACTCTTCTTTTAAGATGTTTTATGAGATCCTTCAGGCACAATTAATTGTCTCCTTCTCCAAATTATTCCATATTTATCAGAGTCTGTCTGATATCAGATGGTAGGTATCTTTCTTGTGTATCCACCACTGGAACTAGTGTGCTGCACAGAGTGTTTGTGGGAACTAAAAATCCTTTCTAGCCCAAGCCTCCTTTCCTGTTGTAGTGCTAGGGGTTCTGTCACTCTTTCTATTAAGGTCGGCCCACACACACTGACCCTGGTGTGCTCTTCTGCCTGGGGAATGGCACAAAAATCTCCCATCTCTTCTTTCTTGCTGGCTCCCAAAACAGACTACTTGCTATAAGAGTTGTCTGCTAATCATTTAAGAGAAATAGACAGAAGATAATATAGGAAACTATTCAGGAGGATAGGGGTAGAGACAAAGATTTAAAATGTTTTGCCAGGTTCTTCTAGTCATGCTGCTTATTTAATAGTTTCTGACTAGTGTTTCTTTTTCTTTTCCTGTTTTTCTCCTCTCCTTCTCTTCCCTTCCTCCCTTTTCCCCCTTTCCTTTCCTTTCCTTTCCTTTCTTTTCTTTTCCTTTCCTTTCCTTTCCTTTCCCCCCTCCCTCCTTCCCTCCTTCCTCTCTCTCTCTCTCTTTCTCTCTCTGATTATCTCATAAAATTTCCCTTTCGTTTGCCACTGCTTTCTTGCTATGTGTCTTCTCTAAAGCTTTTTCCATGGAGGAAAATATAGTTGGGAAGTAACATTCATTTACATATCTATTTGTCTCTAGAAGTCAATTTTCATATCAGAAAACTCCATGTTGGCTTTCTACCTACTGTTCTCTTCTTGGTCTAACCTTGTTTATTTATATGTTCCCAAAGTATTTTGAAAATAAAATAAATATGACTTACATGGTCCTTCACATTCAATAGCTGCTTCCTATTAATGTAGATTTATATATACAATTCCTTGTTATAAGTACAACAATCAGGTGAATTAGGTAGAATTTGTGCAGTCAATTCAATGGAGATAGGATAGTATTTTCAACAAATGGCACTAAAATAACTGGATATCCGTATATAAAAAATGATTTTCAGCCATACCTTAGACCACATAAAAAGACTAATCTGAAATGCATTATACATTTATATGTAAAACTTAAAGCTATAAAATTTATAAAAGAAAACAAAGAAAAAATCCTGTGAGTTTGAGTTAGGGAAAGATTTTTTAAATATGACACCAAATCACACACACACACAATGATAAATTGGAACATATCAAATTTTATTTTATTTTATTTTATTTGAAGGCAGTGTCACTGGCCCTCATATGTGGGACCAAACCAGGGCTGCTGGCTTCCCAAGCCAGCGCTTAACCACCGTGCCACTCAGCCGGCCTATATCAAATTTTAAAATCTCTGCTCTTCAAAAAAGAAAAATGAAAAAAAAAAAAGTAAGCAACTCACTGAGAGTAAATGTTTAAAAATAAATGTAAATTTTTGATAAAGAAATTGTGTCCAGAATATATTTTAAAAACTCTCAAAACTCAATAATAAGAAAAATTTTTTTAAAAATTAAAATTGGGCAAAACATGGGTACACTTCACCATAAAGATATAAAAATGACAAATAAATACATGAACCTTATTGGTCAGTAGGGAAAAGCAAGTTAAAGTCATAAAAGGGCATTGTTTCACATTCACTCGAACAACTATAATAAAAGAGAGAATAACAAGTGTTGACGAGTTTGGGAGGATTCAGAACTCTCACACACTGCTGGTGGGAAATGGTGCAGCCTCTATGCAAAACGATTTGAAAGTTTCCTAAAAAGTTAAACATATACTTCCCATATGATCCAGCCATTCTATACCTTAATATTTGCCCATGAGGAATGAAGGAATATGCCCACACAAAGACTTGCATGAGAAAGTTCATAGGAATTTAATTCTAAAGCCATGTGCTGGAAACAGTCCAAATGTCTATCAACAGGTGAATGAATACAAAATTGTGGTTTATTCACACAGTGGAATATTATTCAACCATAAAAGGGATGGACCATTGACAACAAAATAATTATAGTGCATGAAAGCCAGACTAAAAGGATGTGTACTGTATCATCCCATGTGTGTCTGGTTCTAATAAACACAAATAAATGTAGAGTCACAGAAAGCAGAGCAGTGGTTGCCTGGGGATGGAGGGGACGCTAGGAGAGAGGGATGAAGAAGAGGCAGGGGAGATGGAGAAAGATATGTTCATTATCTTGGTTTTGGTAATAGTTTGAAGGGTATATACATATGTCAAAACATCAAATTGTATACTTCAAATATGAGCAGTTTGTTTTATGTCAATTATACCTCAATATAACTGATATCAATGTGAGACACGTATTGCCAATAGTCATCACATGAAGAAGAGAGTGAAAACACTTGTTTTAAATCTTGAGGGATGAATGAGACTTACCAGGTGAATTGGGTTGGGGTTAGGTGGGCGGGAGTGGGTTTGGATATTCTATGAAAAGAGAGGGTACAATGCATTATGGGCTGGTACATAGGGTTCCGGGAGTAGTAAGAAGAGACTGGGCAGAAAGGCAGGAGCCAAGCTGGATGCCAGGCTAACTTGTCTGAACTTTGATTAAGCAGACAAGAAACCACTGCAGGGATTCAAGCAGAGATGGGAAATGACCACTTGTGAAGTTTAGGAATATAATTCTAGCTGCTGTGTCAGACAGAACAGATTTGAGGTACATGTGTGTGTGTGTGTGTGTGTGTGTGTGTGTGTGTGTGTGTGTGTGTGTTGAGGGGGGCAGGAAGAGAGAGTGAGGGAGAGAGAGAGAGAGAGAGAGAGAGAGAAATTAGGACAGAAGATATGGAATAAATATTGGGGTACTGGGGTGTGGGGAAAATAGCACACAGCTGACTGCAGTGGTCTGAGCGAAGGGGAGTAAAGGCCTGAGCAGTAGTAATGCAGTAGGAGAGGAGGGAACTGGCGTGAGTGAGGTTACCTGGCTAGAACTCATGGGACTGTTGATAATTGATAACCATTTGGGTTGGGGAGCTGAGGGAAAAAGAAGAGTCTGGATGATCAGTGGCTTTGGTGAATGAAGACAGTAACTCGGACAGATAAAGAGGGTGAGCAGGTCTGTGGAATCCCATGATTTGGGGTGCATTTGAGACTTGCAGGTAGAAATATTCAGTAGATTGCTGCATTCAAGAATACAAAAGTCAGGAAGGTTGGTGTGAGATAAATCATGAGAAATGCAGGGCACAAGGGGGAAAGCAACGGCAGAGTGATGGAATTACCAGTTGCACAAATATAGTGGAGCCACCCTACAGATTCCACTCTCACTTCCTCCTACCCCAGGATTTAGGCTGTGGAACTTGACAGTGGAAAGGGAGATCATACTTATCCTCTTCATCAACTCGTTCCTTTTTTTCTCCTTCCATTCCTAGACTGACATTCTGGGTGGTCAGATCTGGGAAGTCTATCCTGGGATGGGTGAGAACTGGTGGGGATGGGGAAATGGATCAAAGAGTAAAGACCTGGGTTAAAGAAGTGCTTAAAGTGTCATGCACGAAAGGGAAGCACACAGGGGTGGGTCAAAGTTGGCAGTGTCCCCATGAAGTTTGCTGTGACCTAACAGCAGATGGGGTACAGGAACCCACTTGGATTTTTGTTGTGAGAAAGGGTTCAGTCCCTTCAGATCACTGTTTCCTTCCCAATACTGAAGATAGGTGCCCAACCATTTGTGTTTTTAGATTTTTGTTGTTAATCACTATGGAGAGCTAACAAAGGATAAAAAAATAAAAATCATGATGATATCAAAGTGACCAACCCCTGCAGACCTTGATGTACGGTCTTACCCTACTCTTGTATGATCTTGTGTCTGGATACCAATCAGTTTCCCTCACCTACCTTTATTTCCAAAGATGAAGCTCACAGAACCTCTTCTTCCAGAGTGTACTCTCCTACCCTCTTTAAAACATGCCTTGCTTTCCAGAAGATTCAAAGAGATTAAAGCAATATATGCCCACATTCGGCTTGCCTAGAGGAGGCTAATTAGACCCCTAATCACCCTTCGGCTGGATGACAGGCACCCAGGATGTTTCTTTAGAGCCCAAATACAAATGATTACCCATTTCTATGTTTTTAAATTCTACACTGATCATTTAACATTTGTATTATAAAGACAACATTTATATACATTCACCATCTGCACTCATAACTGGAATAAAACTGCCCGACTATGTTGATTGTTCCACTGAAGATGATAAATATTCGGCTATGATACTAAATAATTTGGAACATACAATTCTAGTGGCCACAAAACATTCCATTGTATGGACTTACTAAAACTTTCACTACCTCTTCTACTCTTGGATATTTAAATTGGTTCCAATGATTCAGTCTTATGGAGAATACCTCAGGGAAGTCTTTGTATACCTTGGTCTCCATTTTACTTTATTTTATTAATCTTTTTATTTTTTTAAAGATTTTATTGGGGAATTGGGGGAGGTGAACAGCACTGGGGAATCGGGAAAGGGGAACAGACAAGTTGCTATCTTTTTGGTCTTCAGTCTAGTTGTGGAGGACGTTGCTTCACAGGCCCATGTTGGTATTGTCATTGCACTCTTCCTGGGTGAGGCAGATCAGTCACCGGCTTCTGCACGGCTGCTCACACTGGCTGCCCACCGCTCACACTGGCTGCCGGCCACTCACTGTAGCCTATGGCAGCCCACTACAGCAAGGGCTGCAGCCCACACCGTCGCTGGGGCTCGCACAGCCCAGCTCCAGGTGGAGCTGTTGTTAGCTGTAAAGGTCAGTGTCACTGGCCCTCATATGTGGGATCCGAACCGGGGCCGCTGGTGTCCCAAGCCAGCTCTTAACCAATGCGCCACTCGGCTGGCCCCTTGGTCTCCATTTTAGATTATGAATTTTGGTTATGTACCTAGAAGTGGGATTTCTTAGTCAAATAGTTAAATATCATTTTTTAAAAACATGTATAAAATTGCTGTCCTGACAACTTACATCAATGGAAGAGAGCTTTTGACCCAATCACCTTCGCCTTCTTCAAATCCTGGCTGCTTTCTTTACATTGCTAAGAACTTCTATTTCCACATCTTAAAGATCTCATCCTTTTTAGTACTATTTTTTTGAAAAAGTTGCAAAATGGCATTAGGAATTTCTGTATACCCTTTACCCAGCTTCCCCAAATGTGAACATATTACATAAACTTAAGTACAGTTATCCAAAGTAGGAAATTAACATTAATATAGCACTGCTAACTCATCTAAAAACCTCATTTGTATGTTTTAAATCATCTGACTAATGTCATTTTTCTGGTCCAGAATCCCACATCACATCAGCTTCCATTTCTCCTTATTGGTCTCCAATCTGGGAAAGATTGGGGCTCTGATTTGTCCTATATGACCTTGACTTTTAAAATTTTACTGGCAAGTTATTTTATGAAATGTTCCTTAATTTGAGTTTGTGTGACATTTCCTTATGATTAAAATCAGGGTATGTATTTTTAGCAGGAATACTATAGAAATGATATTGTCCCTTTCTCAACACATCTTATCAGAAGACACATGATATTGAGGTATTTCATTAGCGACAATGTTAACTTTGATCACTTATTTAAGATGCATCTGATTGATTTCTCCACTAAATACTTACTATTCTATACTTTCTAATTGATAAATACCTTGTGAGAAGATACGTTGACATCTCATATTTCTAGACTTTCAGTTTTGTGCGTGGTTTATTGTATATATATATATATATATATATATATATATATACACACACACACACAAACTATATTAGTACAATGGTGATTGTATATTACATAAATAACTTATCTACATACACATACACTGAAGGTGAATGCTCAAATACTTTTTAATTGACAGGGTTACCTGACCAAGAATATTTTGGAAACCACTATTCTAGACCCATTTATGTTCCTCCCTTACTCTTGAAACAGGACTTCCCCATTGTTTCTCACAAAAAACAAACAAACAAACAAACAAAAAAGAAAACAAAAAAAAAAATTCTGTGGCTGACTCTGTCCTATTATAATTTTCTGTTTTCCATGTATCTACATTTCATACTGTCTTGGAACTGTACATATTTGCAACAGTTTGTTTTATTCGTTTGCTAGTTTTTAAAGCATTCCTCATCTATTCCCATGCTTCTGTGTCATATAAACTTAGATTTTTAAGGCAGTCAGATTCTACCTTATTTATGTTATATATGTCATATTATACATGTTATATTCTTTATTAGGCTTCGTCCTCTAAAGGTAGTACTGTGCTTGGTTTATTTCAGCAGCTTCCATAACATGAACATAATGCCATGCACATAAAAGACTCAATTAGGCTTTGTTTATTGACTGAGTGAGAGGATAAACATCTGGTACAATGTTTGCAAAGGGAGGAAACACAATTACTTTGGTTCAGTGACTGTGGCAGACACTCTTGGGTGGCTAACCAAGTCACCATTTCCAACTGTTTTCTAGCCAACTTCCAGTTAGTGTTGGACACTTGACGTAGTTGTAGGTAATGAAAGAGAAGGAGAAGTCGGACATGCAGTTCTGGGAAAAGCACTTGTGTTCTCATGTAGCCACCGACATGGAGCTTTTCTCCTGCTCTTTGCCTTGAGTGCAGAGGTGATGGCTGGACTGCAGCAGTCTTCTTATTAAGGATATATGCGAGAAAGCAAAACCAAAAACTATCAACTTTTGAACATCTTGCTATGTAAGACAATAAACTCGTATTGCTGGAAGGCAGTTGTAGCTGGGTTTCCTCCCACCCATTTAGGTACAATGTTCCTGACTTACACTCCAATAGATCAAAGAAGCGAGAATCACTCTTTAATCTATTCAGAGACTATTGACAAGGGGGATTTCAGGGTCATTTTTATAACAGGAGAAATGACTAAAAATACTTGAGTTAGAAGAAATAGAAACTCCCATGGTATGGTGCTGCTTTAGAAGCTGTCTGGAGTTGGGGATAACATAAGCAATATAAAAGGATTTGTGGGCTATGTCAGTGTGATGGCTAGAGAGGAGGACAGTGACGCATGTCACCGTAAGGACTTTGAAGGCTAGCAGAAGGCCCAGTTCATAATGGGACAGGAAAACATGGGAAACTGGGTAAAGAGAATGCATCAGGTGGGTCAGAAACAGTATTATAAGGATAAAGGGGGAAACCTGCAGGGGCCACTGGAAATATTATGAGATGGAGGGGGGCAGTGGCACATTGTGGAAAGCGCAGGGCAAGCGGTGTCCAAAAGCTAGAATTCAGCTGAACAAACTGGCCAATTCATGTCCTTTCTGAAACCCCATTTCTTCCCTATCTGATAATAATGAGAGGTTTTACTACCTTTGGTGAGGTATATACTTCAAGAGAGATATGAAACAATTATTCAAATGGAAAACACTGGAATACAGTAAACAAATGAGATTTGTTAATATCAAATTGAAGTCTAACCCTAGTGTTACATGCTCTACATAAATGTAGAAGAGAATTCTTTAAGGAGTTATTTTCCATTTGACGGGTTCAACCAGTGGAAGGGATGGTTTCTACCACAAGAGAGTACCTCCAGTCTCAGGGTGTTTCATGTGCTTGGGTTTCAACGGTGTCCAATAAAACCCTCTAGCTTTTTGCTCCATTTCAGAGGCAACAACAGGAAACCTCAGTTCAAATAATCTTAGCACTTTAAACCCTTAATAGTTTTCAAGCCAATAGTAGTTGATGAATGTTACATTTTGGTCTTTTCACCTGTTTCAATTGGGGAACGTTCTGTAAAACGCTATTTTTGATTCCAGCGCTAGCTTTCACTAGTAGGGGTTACTACTCAAAGCCAAACCCATTCAGCCAACAGCACTAAAAATACTCTTGGTTTCTGCCAGTCAATTTTCTTCTATTTTCACAATTAGTGGCTCTGCCTGGAAACTGCCTGCCAACATGCAAATCTCATCCAAGGGCTGATGGAAATTTGAGAATGTGCTAAGCTGTGTAAGGTTTAAGAGCAACATTATTCATTCACTATTTGAAATATTTAAACAAATGTAAATCAAAAAAAAGATGAAATCTCATTATAAGAAATGAATGGCTGCTTTCCACTCTTTCTACAATATAGCCCTGACACCCATTTACATACCATTTGTAATATTAATATTATTGTAGTGAAATAAATCACATCCTTCACTTTTACATTTTTAATTACATTTTACTGCATTTGTTCTTTTGTTTATAGTTAACTAATGAAATATTTATTACATCTTACATATATGATGGCGTTTCTGTATTTTAATCAGATTTTACACATAATCTTTTCTCCCTCTTTTAGTATCTTTTTTATGACCCTACACACCACAGGATGTTGTTTTGTGGAAAACCTCATTATTTTTTAATGCATGGCTATTTATTAATGTATTGTGTATATAACACACTATGCATTTCTTTGAATTGATGAATACATTTACATCCACTTGAGAATAAAAATTCCCTTAAGGGCCAATCTCACATTTCTCTCGCTGTGCTGCCAGAAGCCTATACTGATTATTTTTCTTGTTTGTGGAGGAATGACGAGTGAAAAGGAAAGAAGGAGACAGAGAAAAAAGGGAGGGACAATGAGCAGTATTTTTAAATTTCATTTTCTGAGAAACATATCTCCTGCGGTAAAAAATTAATGCCTCATTGCAAAATGGAATTTTTAGAGCATGCAAATTAATTTACCCTTTGCAAAATCTTATGTTTGATATGCATTTTATGTTGAGCGCTTGACCTGCTGTTTCTCAACTTATTTTCCACTGTAGTTGTTGAATTACCTCTTCTATGCTCCACAATGTTTCCCTTAGAGGATTAGATATTAATTGAATGATGTGAAGAACACAGTTAACTTCAATAGCAGGTACTGCTGACTATAATTTTACAGCTATAAAAAACAAAGACTTTTCCTCATTTAAAACCCTGCTACTAACCAGGATCCCAACTCCCCATAAGTCAGAGTCTTCTGTAGACCGCAGAGTAAGCAAGAGGGAAGCAAAGTCCATTTCTAAGGTTAATTTGTCCACTATTTGTATTATTTGAGAATTTTTCTGGGACTTGCTGGCGGTGGGCCCTGGTCATGCATCTTCCTGTTCTTCTCCATGACCTTTGCAATGTTTTAGGGACACCAGTCCAGGCTCCTTTTGGAATAGCACAGAATGGAGTTTAGCATCAATGTCTGGGAAGACAATGACCTTAACAGGTTTATGCTTTGTTCTAGTTACCAGCTTTAGATGGCAGACTGATGAAAGGAGGGGAGAGCACTCAGGGTAGGTTTTTTTACCTCCTTAGTTCTCCAGAGAGTTATTTTTCGATGCCATGGAGAGGAAATGTGGTTGAGAGAGAAAAATATCCCAAGTTATTTTCTCTCTCCTCCTCCCTTATGCAGTTTTGCCTGACACCCTCAGTGAACTGCACACTCACAGTGCTTTGGGTGTATTTGCACAACAACTCCCTACATTATAAATGCTTCTGTTTCCAAGAAATATATATAATTTTCATATGGTATAAAGAAGGTCCTGAGCAGGAAATTTATTGTGACCTCCAATCTCAGTAAGTAAATGTGTCAATTGTGAATGTGTATTCAGCAAGTAAAAATATGAAATGTTTTCTAAGACAGAACATGCCAGATGAAGCATTGCCAGCTAATCACAGACAGATGAAGGTGTGCTCACCAAGCTCTCGTTTCCTACACCAGTTGGACCTCCACACCTGGACTGCATGCAGGAGCTCTCTGGGAATTAGGGGCACACTGGACACTTCCTTACAACCCATACGGGATATTCTAGGGGCCTTCAGATATCAGTGGCTTCCCAGGCGTGCTCACATGTCTCTGGCTTCGGGTGCTCTCAGAGGTCTAAATGGATAAAACACTTGTCATCTATATGTTATCCTAGGATGTAAGCCATGGTGGTGGGGTAGGAGGGTGGGATGGAGAGGAGTAGGATAGTTTTTTTTGTTGTTGTTTTTGTTTTAATGAGTGACTAAAAAATGTATTTAAGAGTAAATATCCAGACTTTTCTCAAAGAATTGAACAAATAAAGCTGTGGGTTAAATGATATTTTCTGTTTGGAGTCATTTAGATTCTTAGAACTGCAGTTTCCTCATGCTAAAATGGTACCAGTAACAATAAAAGCTTCACAAATGTGAACTATCAGTGACACTTCTGAGATTTTACGTAGTTACTAAACTCTTTCTACTCTTATTTCTTTGTTCTTTCCATTTGCCCTCTCCTCTGCCATAATCTATATGCTCTAGTCTCCTACCAAAATGGCGCTGTGACTCAACTGCTGCCATCTTCCCCTTTTTTTTGTGTGTGTGAGTTCTCTCAAGTGTTTTTGAAGATGAACCAAGCTATTATTCTTACCTGCATTTCACTTCTGCTAATCTCATTTGCCTTGAGCTTCCAGTACTAGTTCTTGGGGAAAAAATAGGTCTTCAGTAAATATTAATTTCCTCCCTGAATCTTTTTTCTCTTCTGTACTCCAGAAATTTACTTTGTTAAACACTATTATTTTTTAGGGCAGTTTTAGGTTCACAGAAAAATTGAGAGAAAAGTACAGAGATTTACATATACCTTCTACCTCACACATACATAGCCTCTCTGATTATCAACACTCCCCACCAAAGTGGTACATTTGCTACAATTAAAGAACCTACATGGGCCGGCCGAGTGGCGCGGTGGTTAAGCGCTGGCTTGGGAAGCCAGCGGCCCGGTTCGGGTTTCACATATGAGGGCCAGTGACACTGTCCTAAAAAATAAATACATAAATAAATAAATAAATAAATAAATAAATAAATAAATAAATAAATAAAATAACCTACATTGACACATCATAATCACCCATGGTCCATGGTTTATCATAGGGCTCACACTTGGTGTTGTATATTCCTGGGTTTGAACAAATGTATATGGGCCATTTTAGTATTTCCACCATTTTAGTATTTACAGCATAGTTCCACTGCACTAAAAATCCTGTGTTCCACCTATTCATTTCCCTCCCCACCAACCCCTGGCAACCACTGATCATTTTGCTGTCTTTACAGTTTTGCCCTTTCCAGAATGTGTTATAGTTGAAATCATTCACAGCATTGCCTTTTCAGAGTGGCTTCTTTCACTTAGTAATAGGCATTTAAATTTCCTCCATGTCTTTTCATGGCTTGATAGTTCATTTCTTTTCAGTGCTGAATAATATTTAATTGTCTGGATTACTACAGCTTCCCACCTTCTGAAGGACACCTTGGTTGCTACCAAGTTTAGCAATTATGAATAAAGCTCCTATAAATATCTGTGTGCAAGTTTTTGTGTGGACATAAGTTTTTAACTCCCTTGAGTTAACACCAATGAGCATGATTGTGGGATAGCGTAAAAATTAATTTTTTATTCTCTAATTCAGTGGTGTCTTCTTAGCAAAGTCCACACTTAATCTGTGCAGCATTTCCATCATTGGCTGACCCATCTTTTAAAAATTCTTTTATTAAATGTATTGGGGTGACATTGGTTAGTAAAATTATATAGGTTTCAAGTATAAATTTCTATAATACATAATCTATTTATTGCATTGTGTGTTCACCACCCAGAGTCAGTTCTTCCATCATCATATATTTGACCCCTTTTCTCTCTTCTACAATCCTCCTTCTTTTCTTACCCTCTGGTAGCCACTAAACTATTGTCTGTGCCTATGATTTTGGTTTTGTTTGTTTGCCTTGCTCATTTGTTCCTTTCAGTTTTATATTCTACGTATGAGTGAAGTCATATGGTTCTAGACTTTTTCTGCCTGACGTATTTCTCTTAGCATGATAATCTCAAGATCCATCCATGTTGTCACAAATGGTAGTATTTCATCTTTTCTTAGGACCAAGGAATATTCCATTGTATATACGTATCATATCTTCTTTATCCAATCATCTATCAAAAGACACTTTGGTTGTTTCCATTTCATGAACACTATGAATAATGCTGCAGTGAACATAGGAGTACATACATCTTTATGGATAAATGTTTTCAGATTTTGGGGGTAGATACCCAGAAGAAGGATAGTTGGGTCATACGGTAATTCTAGTCTTCATTTTTTGAGGAAACTCCATATTGTTTTCCATAGTGGCTGTACCAATTTACATTCCCACCAGCAGTGTATGAGTGTTCTCCACAACCTCTCCAACACTTTTTGTTACTTGTCTTGTTAATAGCCATTCTAAAAGTTGTGAGGTGGAATGTCATTGTGTTTATGATTTGCATTTGTCTAATAGCTATGAGCAGTTTTTCATATATCTGTTGGCTGTTTGTATGTCTTCTTGGAAGGAGTTTCTGTTCAGGTCCTCTGCCCATTTTTAAATTGGATGGTTTGTTTTTGTTGTTGTTGAATTGTATGAGTTCTTTATATATTTTGGATATTAGCCCCTTATTGGAGGTGTTTGCAAATATCTTCTCCCATTCGGTTGGTTGCCTCTTTGTTTTGTTGATGGTTTCTTTTGCTTCAATAAAAGGTGCTGGGAAAATTGGAAAGCCATGTGCAAAAGAATGAAGCTAGACTGCTATCTGTCACCATGCCAAAATTAACTCAAACTAGATCGAAGACCTAAACATGAGACCTGAAACAGTAAATTGCATAGAAGAAAGCATAGGTACTAAACTTATCGGACTTGGGTTCAGAGAGGATTTTATAAACTTGACTTCAAAAGCAGGAGAAATAAAAACAAAAATAAATGAATGGGACTATGTCAAACTGAAAAGCTTCTGCACTGGCTCATCTTCTCTACACCCTGTCCTGTGGGGTCCTAAACTTGTGGTTTATTCTTCCTTCTCCCTTTGTGCAGAATGAAACGGTAGCTTCTCAGAAAAGTTGCTCCTTCCCACCAGGCCAGAGTAGGGACTCCACATTATATCCTCTCAGGGTACATATTTTTTCCCTGCAACACTCTGTTAATAATTTTTAAGTGTATATTATTGGTATTGTTAAACGTTTTTTTTTCCAGGGATCATGTTTTGTGGGTGGTGTTGTTTTTCACTACTGGGAAGGTAGCCTAAACTAACTGTCTCACCAACCATTCAGCTGCTGTATCCTCATGATTTTAAATTAGACAGTATCTTTTTTGACACATAGTTACTAGTACACAATAGGTGCTCAATGAATGAATGAATGAATGAATGAATGACTTGCCTACATACACTGTAGTATTTACAGCTTTTAAGAATTAATATTTTGATTCTTTTCATTTTTCACTGGGACTATGGAAAGATTCCCTAAAGCTTTTTAACCTCTCATAGGCAGACCATTATTTATATTGCCACCTGAATATGTGCTTAAATAAAAGTTAGGCTGTGTCATTTTCCTGCTCTTTAGCTAAACCTCATCCCACTGCTTTCAGACTGAAGCCTCTACTACTAAACATGCACTTACTTCTCCATTCCTCAAAATCTGACTTCTGCTACCTTCCCAGGTGTTTCACTCACAGGACATGGCCAGGTCACACCCCTCTGGCCATCACAGCATGTGACTCAGCGCCTCTGTGCACTGGCTCATACTCTTTCCTCATCCAGAGACTTCCCCATGTCCCCCATCTCCACTTATTCTTAGACATGCTTTTGGACTTTTCTCTCAGCCCCTCTGTTGTGATAACACTTGTGTAGACCTCTATTATTTCATGTTTATTTGGTATGTCCTTTTTCTGGCCAGTGCTATACAATTGGTGTCCACTACCAGAGTAATTGTCATGAAGGTATGGCCAGCCCCTTTAGGCTGGCTCCATTGTCTTTGACACAGAGCATTATGGGTATTCAAAGCTGTTGAATGATTAATAAATCCAGTAACACCTGCTTCAAACTTTGTACTGTAATGTATTCTGGTAGAGAGTATCCTTAATAGAGACATTTGGACTGCTTCTAAGTGCCTCTGCACAGGTGGAGCAGATAGCAGTTCAGTCAAGTGTGTTATTTGACATCATGTAAATTCATACTGTATTCAATTCAGTAAATGGATTTTTGTGTTTAGAAAGTACCTAGAACCTGACTAGTACTCACATAACTACTGCAAATGAGGGGAAAAACATATCTTTACTGGCAAAGAGAATAATTACATGGGGAAAATATAAGGAATCCAATTCTAAAGTAAAATGTGACAGCATAAGTGATTTGTTTCAAGGCTCCTGTGCCATTAATACCTGTGACCAATCCTGTAGTTCTTTGTACCCAGGTGAACCACCAGCAATGGTTTAAAGATGGGTTTTATAAACAAAGATCTTTGTGAGTATGGAGATGAGTTTTGCAGAAAGTAAGCCTTCTTTGGTGATAATTGTATTTTTTCCTCACTTTTCAAAATGTGTGAGATGGCTCTATTTTTATAAAACTACCACAAGCAGACTAAAAATAAACAATTTAATCAACTAAGTTTTTTTGTTTTGTTTAATAATAACAAATAGAGGGATTGATCAATCTCTCCTCTGAGGGATATGCCAAAATTTGTAGCCAAAATAACTCATACCTTTGTACTTTTAGACATTCACAACTGACTTATTATGCTTGACTACATCAATTTTACTGACTATTTTTGGATTCATTTAGATATTAAGGACTAGTGTTTATTCATTATTTATACTAGTTTTTAGTATAATCTTCATTATTCTCTCCCTTATTGCTTAGGTGTGTTTCAGAAGGATCTTGCTACTCACAATGGATAGAAGTGCCAGAGTTTCTGATTCCCTTCCATTCTCTTTAGCAGATCATTCATTTGTCAAAACATGAGGATTAAGAACATCAAGTGTCAAAACTGTGCCATTGGTAATGAAGAAATATTCTAAGTAAGAAAGGACAAACTAATTTCACTTTATTCCTAGCAATTTTAATTTTAGGACATGATGGGTTAACTATACATAAATGCAATCTTTAAAAATATGATTTGAATGATATATGCACATGGTGACCAAATTAAGACATGTGATTTCATGACAAAAATTGAAAATCAAAGTATGCACCAACAGAGATTATATAAGCAATTATTTTTACTCTTTCACCCTAAGAGCCATTTGAATTGTTTTTCCTCATAGTTGTCAGACAAGTGAATAAATGTATCAATCCTTGGTAGGAAGAGACAGCACTGTGACTCTACCCACATTCTGCACTGGCAATTTCCACGAACAGAACAAAATATCATTCCCCTTGTTTGTATATTGTATGTTCTGCAGAATAAAAAGTCGTTGATAGCTAAGCAGTTACCTTTCACTATCAGATAGGTGTATCACTTGAGAAAAAAAATAAAATAAAGATTATTCTGTTTTGAAATTTTGAAACTTTTGAGTAAGTGATGTATCAGTGTATGGGAGAATTTCATGTGGTGTCAAGGTTTTCCTTCTAGCAACTATGGAAATAAAGTGTAGCTGGAGTACAAATTCTTAGTGCCAGTTGACACCTGGTGCTATTAATTTTGTTCTGTGCTTGTTAAAATATCCTTAATATAAATTATATATTTTAAATGCTACATATTAATTATACTTAGTATTATTATAGGTATTAAAATTATATAACTTAAACTTAACTATATATTATAATATAATATATAATACAATATATGATGTGTAATTAAAATATAAAATATAAGCATTTTAATATATAGTTAATATATAATGTATTATTAATAATAAATATGAAGTTTAAGTATTATATAAAGTAAAAATACATAATAACATATATAAATATATAATATATATTTTATATATCTTACCATTAATTTAACACTAAGATGGTTCACTGGGTGTATAATAAAAGAAGCAAGATAAAAGTTACTTTAAAATTTTTTTCATTGAGAATAACTATCTGGGGTTCAAAAAAAATGTATACACATCTTAAGAGATCTTAAAATGTGTATACTTTTTTTTTGTACCATCTGTATTTTATGGAAAAGTGTTTGAATTTATAATAATATCATACTAAGATAGGTTTGCATTTTTTAATGCAGTTTACGTAATCTTGCATTCTTTATCAGTAGTTATTCAAATTAAATAACTATCTTTGAACATAATAGTAAAAACACTAATAGTTATGAAATGAATTTATTAATGTATTTTTATTTAAATTGTATATCTAGTGATTGCCCACATGGTATCCTGTTTATATCATTAATTCATCCCTGAATGCCTCCAAGGGGCCAAGTAGTTACAGGGAGGTGGATGGGATTGGGGGGCAGATGAAGACTTAACCCTTCAGGGGTTCACTGCTAAATACTGTACAAGGTGCAATGGTAGCATATTGAAGTTATCTGTCATTCACCATTTTTAAGTAGCGACAATAAATTGGACACTTTACTTGATCCAGGTTGTACATCTCTCCATCCACTGTGCTATTAACAAATCTTACAAAAGTATAATATAAAACTAATTTTGAAAATGTTCCTAAATATGTTTTCAGAATCGTATGAAATATCACTACAACTTTGATTTATAACTAAATGTAGGTAAGGAAGGTGTAAAGTATTTCAGGAATGCTGCTCTTAAAAGCTTATCCACAAACTTAAAGAGTTTTTATATCAATGTGTATATATATATGATAATACATAAAATAAATCACTTATAAGAAACAGAACTCAAGAAAATGGTCATCTATATCTAATTACATTCTAAAATCAAGCATAATTTCCTGCAAGAAACTCTATACTCTTGTGATTCTCCTTCAATTTCATCTCTATGGCCCCACTTCCTCGCCTGCCTTATATACGCCTGAAATGATTACTTGCGGATAGAAAGAGAAGAAGGTATTTCACATCACCATGGGGCAATGGGGAATGATGAAAAAAATGAGGGGACGTATTCGAGCTGTGTAAAGGTAGGTGCAGCCTCCTCACTTCCCTGCTTTTTGCCATATCTTGCCCAATGCCTGGTAGCTGTTTGGTACTCAATAAGCTCTTATTAAATGGAACAAATGAGAGACAATAGAGCTGATAAGGAGCTCAGTCCAGCCAAAGGCTGCTCTGTCTACTACCTATTTTATATGCCTTATGGTTTTCTTCAGATCAAAAGAAAAACATATTAATTTTGCTGTCATGCCATCATACCTTAGAATCTAATCAAGTTAAATTACAAGGGAATTATGATTACACTATATTATTTAAGACTTGAAGAAACTTGCCCTCAGAATGTTAGTAAAATATTAATGTTTAAATAGAAGATTCTTGATTTTTTGATAATTTTATCAAATCATCAAACCCCAAAGGCATTTTTTGAAGTAATTTCTCATTAATTTTAACATTGAATTTCAAGAAAGACATGTAACAAATTCTTATCCTCTTTGGCAATAAGAATGATATTTAATAAGAACTTGTTAGCTAGATCCCCATAAAAATATAAAATCAACAGACATTATTATTGTAAGACGTGCCCAGAAGTTACAAGTATGACTTTGTATAAACATTTCTGATAAGAACATTTATGACCTAGATTTACCCAGAGTGAAATATCCAAGATAGCAAGATAATTACATATTCCTCATCCTATGTACTGTTGCCAAATATTTGTAAATCTCATAAAATAAAAATAACATGTTGCATTTCACATTCCATCTCTCTAAGGACTGTCAGAGAGAACATTTGAAAGATATATCAGATGCATTTTCTTTGGACTGGGCCACCCATTTAATGGTCAGGATGGGAAAGAGGAGCTAAAGATGAATGGTGTCCAGTTGTCTGGAAGAATGAAATACCAATAAAAGAGATAGCAACACGAGGAGAAAGAACTTACCTTGTGCAAATTTGAAGGGTACGTTTTGTATGTGTACTGTGAGTTTGCGGTTCAAATAAGATACACAGGTGGAGGAGTCTATAATTCAGCTGGGAAGAAAAAAAGTTGATATTAAATTGAACTAGAGATTTGTGATTCTCTAATATAGAATAGTAGCTTGGAAGAGTTTGGAAAGTGATAAAAGGACTAAGGCTAGAATTTTGTAGAATCTGAAACATCCTTCCCTCTGTTTTTTTTAATTTGTTGTTTAGATTGGGTTATATTATATAAATCAGTTAGAAAATGATTACCTCATATAGACATCTAAAATATAGTAAAGTTAAAAAGCAACAATTGTCTAACCCAAGGATATTATTTGGCATAAGGTAATGCATAAAATAATCCATCAATTACCAATTATGTAAATATTTAAAGAAATAAACATAAGTAATTACTTGCTTTGGAAATGTTTTCTACATTCTGACTGTCAAATGTGTGTACCTTAGCCAATTTATTTCTTCCTTCTATAGTATGACTTTAATCAATGTTTATACCAAGTACACCACTAGGGTCTTAGTTTGAAATAAGAGATTAAATTTTGAAATTTGTTTCAATAAACAGATGAAGGTTTAATAATTTTGTTGATTTTTAATGCAGATTTAATGGAAAGATTTTCGAGGATCAGATATTAAGACAAACAAAAAATGAGCCTGAGGTATATGTTTGTAGGCAAATAAATGAAATATTTATATCTATTTAGCAAGGCTCTTCATAATGACTTCCTTTCTAGTTCTGAACCATATTTTATCTGCAAAAAATTTCAATATTATAATATACAAATTAACTGTGCCTCAGTAATTATCAGAGTGAGTTCTAAATTTCATGATTTGAGCAAAGTGAAAGGCTACCATTGTTCTAACTCTCCTAGACTTGTAAAGCATTTGTGTTTGTCTATACTACATTAACTGGAGGCTTCCCTTAAATTCTCTGAGGACCCTGAGTTTGGGAATCTCACCATCAAGTTGCCTAAAGGTTCAGAGAAGAGCAAGCACCTCAATTAGGCCCAAGGAGAAGCAAAAAGATTTGGGCCAGCTCGTCACTGAAAGTAATTCTTACTCTTTTTCATTGGATTTGAATGTGAGAAAATGAAATATGAGGCGCTATGTGAACTTGTGCTTTTGAATGGAGAGCTTGTAGAAAATGAAGTCATTGTGGAGGAGAATTGGGACCTGGAAAAATATTGAGCCCTGGTCCACGTTATCCTGAAACCCACCCGGTTTTTAAAAAAAAAATTTTTTTCCAGTTATGGTGCTTAGTTTTGTTTTGTTTTTCTTTTTTTATCCTAAATTTAATCTGGGGAGGATTTCTTGTCACTGTAAGCATCCTAAATGATGCAACAATTCTCATGTGGGTGACTTGTTTGTTTCTAAGAAATTCTTGAACACAAAACCAAGGAGGAAAGTCACTTGTTAAATTTCAGCACATAGTCCAAGCTATGACCATGCCTTGCCAATTTACAGGAAGTTGCTGGGTCAATCTGGTCCTCCCGCAGCCCCAAGCTAGCTTAAGTCCTATATTCAAAAAAGTTTTATGTCTCTTGCGACTTCACTTTACTGTTTTACGTGGGGAGCGCATCATGTGAAATACTGTCATCTGATGTGTTCTGTGTAGGAGCCACACCAGACTGTGAGACGCTGCATGGTCCAGTGACTGGGCATTTTTGTGACGGATGTTGGGATGTCTGCTGACCACAAGCATGTTGGTTGAACCATTATGATTTATCAGAAATGATACACTCTGTGTTCTCTCTCTCTCTTTTTTTCTCTCTTTCTCATTTTGTTTTTAAGGATGAAGAGTTAAGTGCAGACTCTATGTAAAAATCCTTCATCTTTTGACTCATTTTAAGGCCCAAACAGGTGCATCTTTGTGCAATGCAGTGTTGAATAAACCTTTGTCACATGACCCCAGCCCCCAAAACTCACTTATAATTTCTATTCAAGAAGAGACAACAGTGACTCTTCATTGAACTTTACCAAACATTTACATAACTAAAATCGGTTATATGAAGTGCTGTTCATAAAAATCACAAATCCTCATAGAACACTTTGCTTCTTCCTTTGATGTGAAGGAAATGGAAGACAGTAGTTGGCTGCTTAAACATATTAAAGTCTGTTATTAGTTAATAAAATATGTCTGTGTTTACTGTCACTTGCAAAAATGTGTTGTGCCATAACAAATATTTTGTAGTAATTGCAAGCTGCCAAGAAATAAAAGTATCAAAGGATATTTTTAGTGTGATTTTTAAACTGTGAAATTAACTCCTTTTCGGACTTTTACTAGAACAATGCACCATATCTTCTCTAAAAGTTAGCCACTAGTTCAATCCCTATAGCTTGCCTCCTAGGCTCATGGTTGGTCAGGAAAGAGTAGAAGGAAGCCTTTACCATAATGTCATCTTCCTCTGAAGACTGAATCAGAAATTAATCCTGAATCCTTTGTGGTGGGAAAGTCTATACCATCTTAGCCTTTTCTTGTGTTCAGTTTTAGAGCAACTCCAAAACATGGCAGCATGTTCCAGGAGATGTATCGTAGAGTATTGCATAGAGAAATACAGAACTGAATTCTCACTTCTCATCTCATAATGTCCTAGAACACTTGTTCTTGTTCTAGGACATTATAAGGATTTTTAAACTTTTATTTGTTTTCGAATAATTTTTAAGAGTACTTCCTTTGTAAAATAGTGCCTGCATTAGAAAAGACACTTCTTTGGTTGTTTTGGATGAAAGTATTTAAATACATCAGGATCATGGTCTTCTTATAGCTCAAACTATATATACCATATCTCTGTGTCAGTCTGTGTTTTATTTTTTTAGATTATAGCAGGACAGTACATATATTAACAGATATATGGAGTTATAAGCACTTGAGGATACTTGTGAATGTCTTTATGGCTCTTAATAGTATGTAGTTTCTGCTACAGTGAATACTCTAAAACTAAATGTTGTCTTTTAACTATTCATAGATATTTTTCTACAATAAGTATGACTTGTCAAATATGATTTTAAGAAAACACTTGCTCCCTAAGAACTTATCATCCAGAGGTTATAAAAAAAACAACAACACACATACTAGATTTTACTGAAGAATTCTTTCAAAATCTCCACTAATGTCTTTTAAACATTAGAAAAGGAAAAAAAAAATCTGCTCTTCGTTGTCATTCAACAGCATCTAGCTGCAATAGATGTTCTATTTTTCAAGATTAGAGAAGAAAAAAAATCGACCCCCGTTGTTCTTCCCTGGTTCTTTTAGAAAGAAATTATGATGGGTTTGGGCCTGTGGAGTGGCACATTGGTTAAGAGCTGGTTTGGGATGCCAGCAGCCCCCTGTTGGGATCCCACATATGAGGGCCAGTGACACTGCCCTCTACAGCTAACAACAGCTCCACCTGGAGCTGAGCTGCGTGAGCCCTGGTGACAGTGTAGGCTGCAGCCCCTGCTGCAGTGGGCTGCCATAGGCTACAGTGAGTGGCAGGCAGCCAGCGCGAGTGGCTGGCAGCCAGCGTGAGCTGCCAATAGCTGCGGTGAGTGACCATCCAGAGGCCGGTGACTGATCTGCCTCATCCAGGAAGAGTGCAATGACAATACCAACATGGGCCAGTGAAGCAACGTCCTCCACAACTAGACTAAAGAACAAAAAGACAGCAACTTGTCTGTTCCCCTTCCCCGGTTCCCCAACGCTGTTCCCCTCACCCAATTCCCCAATAAAATCTTAAAAAAAAAAAAAAAAGAAGGAAATTATGATGGGTTTAATTCATGTCCTTTCCTTCATCCATTATCTAATGATTCATCAATTTATTTATCTTCCCAGATTTTTCTCAACCCCCGGTTCTGAATCTAACCCAGCACCCTCCTTTTTATGTTTTACAAACATCTCAAACTCAGATTGCTTCTCAGACCTGCTCCTCCTATGCATGTCTCGGCACTTATCAATTGGCAAGCACCACCATCCACCCAGTTGGCCAAACCAGACTTCTGTGAGTATACTTGACCTCTGAATTTTTCTCACCTGTCTTTTCTAACCACTTACTGCCATCTTTTTTGGGGAAAAGCTCCTGGTCCAGGCAGGCTTTTATGTGATTCATTATAGCAACAGTCTTCTCTATTTTTGGACTCAATGATAATGAGTTCTAAATATTTTAACCCATATGTAACAGCCTAACTGTGGTCAGCCAACTGAACACATGAGGTGTGAGAGAACAAGAATGAAAGTAAACTGTCTTCTCTGGGACATTTTCACCTGCATACCTACCAGGAGCCCTGCAGTGATAATCCAGCGAGGGTTTTAACTTCTGAGACATACCTGAGGTGTTAGGAGAAAGGCACATATGACATGTACACACTGCCATCCCCTAGAGCCTCTCCTCAAGGAATGGAAGCAGGAAAGCTAATGGCTGATTGCTTCAAAGATTTTAGAAGGAGCAACATTACATTAAATGAGAAATGTGGGCCTTCTTGCTGCATTTGGAAAAGGGTGAATAGAAGCCTTTCATCCATCCTCTTTTCACGTGCTGCTGCTAATTTATTATGGCAATGGTTCACAGGCAAAATAGTCTCAAAAACAATTCCAGTTTGTTAACAAAGAGTATATATTAAAAGTGCAATTAAAATGTGATTTATAAGAAATCAATATTTTTAAATCTTTTGAAACTCAATTTTTGGGACTTCTGCTAATTAACCTCAAAGTTTAATAAATTTATGTATTTTTTTTGAAATAATTTAGTTGGTTTTCCTTGGGATTTAAGTTATTATTGTTCTTAGAAATAACTTGAATTTACAATAATTTTCTTTTTTATTGTCTCTTAAAATATACAAGATAGGTCAATGCTACATTGTAAACATTTAATCAATACAGAAGCTCACAAAGGGTCCTTCTTCTTCCTCATCTCAAATTCTGCCATCAACCCTTTACAGTCACGTGCTGTTTAATGACAGGAATATGTTCTGAGAAATGCGTCGTTAGGTGATTTTGTCGTTGTGTGAACATCATGGAGTGCACTTACACAAACCCAGATAGTATAGCCTACTACACATCCACACCTAAGCTATGTGGTACAGCCTATTGCTCCAAGGCTATAAGTCTATACAGCAAGTTTCTGTACAAAACAACATAAGAGTAAACCAAACACAGGAGGAAATTATGCAATCAGAAGACACAGTAAATTAGATGTATGAGCCTGCTGCTGGCAGAACACAGCATACATTTTATACAGCAGACTTTTTTATACGTAAAAAGAGTACACTCTAAAATAATGATAAAAAGTATAGTATAGTAAATGTATAAACCAGTAACAGTTGTTTATTATTATATCACTATCAAGTATTATGTACTGTACATAGTTGTATGTGCTATGCTTTTATAAGACTGGGAGCACAGTAGGTTTGTTTACACCATCATCACCACAAGCACATGAGTAATGTGTTGCATTATGATGTCACTAGGCTCTCGGAATTTTTCAGCTCCACTATAATCTTAGGGGGTCACCATCATATATGAGGTCCATCATTTACCAAAATGTGGTGAGGTGACCCATGACTATACCTGCAAGATGCAGGTACCGTGGTTACCAGTGAAGCTTCCTCCAGACCCTGTAGGCCATCATTACACTGCATTTCACAAAACATAACTAGTGCTGCATTTTGACTTAGTCTTATTAGCCTTTTCTTTTCAAACCATTCACCTCTGCCATACTGTTTTCACTAGTACACAGTATTCTGTATATGCAGTTTAACTATCTCTCCACTGTTGTGTATTTTAAGGGGTTGGGGGGCGGGAAATAGATGCTGATGGTGGTGACTCACTCCATGTTAAAATAACCTAAATATCTCTCAACAATTTCTCCTCTTCCTTAGTCCTGCCAATAGAGTTTACTCTTTCCTGAATTGTTCTGACAAACTCTAGCTAACATGCCTCTCTCTCATTTTTATTTCTCTCAAATTCATTATCACCTTGTGACCAATATGAATCCTTTAAAATGCAAATTTCAGAGGGAGGGGCAAGATGGCAGCTGTGAGGAGGGCTCCATGAAATCTCCCCTGGAAATATCCACAATTTGAACTTCTAATACGCTTCAAAGAGACATCTACTCATCACACAGAGCAACTAAGAGTTCCACACAAGGATTGCTGGAAGGTGGGCAGGCCGGGCGAGTAGGGGAAGAAGGCGGCGAGACGCATGAGGTGCAGCCCGCACCCGCGGCTGCTGAGTCACGGTGAGTGTTCCCCGGCTTGCTCCCTGCGGCCAGCGGCCCACCTAGAGTTCAGCAAGAGCGCGTTGGTTTGCAGTCTGAGGCAGAAGCCTCAGGCCGGGCAAGTGCGGGAGGAGAGAGAGGAGACGACTGTGCAGAGGTACGAGCTGCACCCGCGGCTCGCCGGGTCCCCAGGAAGCAGGGTACAGAGCCCCACAGCGACAGGGCAAGATCAGTCCCTGCACCCTCCCGGTTCAGGGATCAGTCTCTGTGCCCACCGGGTCCCGCGGAGCGCAGAAGCCTGAAACCCGGGAGCAGGGGAAAACAGAGGACTCGCCCGCGGAGACGCAGCGCGCGCGGGCGGAGACACAGGTCCCCGAGAGAAGGAGCGGGGATCGGAGCCGCGGGGCAGGGTGCGCGCAGTCCCCTAAATCCCGGCAGACCGTTTGGGAGAGCAGCAGGAGATCTGCGTGGGCGCACGCCGGCTCCGAGGCAGAAGCCTGAAACCCGGGAGCACGGGTAAAAGAAGACTCGCTCGGACTAGCAGCGTGCCGGGTGGAGACGCAGGTCCTGGAGAGACAGAGCGGGGATCTGAGCCTTGGGGAAGGGGGCGCGCAGTCCCTTAAACCCCAGCAGTCTCTTCTGGAGAGCAGTAGGAGCACCACGCGGGCGTGTGCGGGCTCCGAGGCAGAAGCCTTAAACTCGGGAGCAGGAGAAAAAGAAGACTCACTCGGACACACAGTGCGCCGGGCAGAGACGCAGGTCCCCGAGAGACGCGGAGCGGGGATCTTAGCCACACGGTAGGGTGCGCGCAATTCCCTCAATCCCGGCAGACCATTTGGGAGAGCAGCAGGAACTCCGCTGGAGCATAAGAGGCAAAGGCCTTAGCTTAAAACAGTGTTGGAACTGTGGCTTTGTTTATTTTTATGGTTTTTTTTTTTTTTCCTTTTTCTACTCTTGAACAGAAAGCAAAAAAAAAACCCAATAACTCACCCACTCCCACAAACTTTGGCCCCCCGCCAAGATAGTCTTAAACTGACTCCTGAATGGAGCAATAGGGGCAGACTAGGAAGATATTCCTACCTGCAGGGGGTTGAGAATTTCCACCCAGTAAAGGCTGCAGAGTGAGACTACCTACCCCGCCCCCACCTTTAGGCAAGGCTTGGGAGGCAGGGCAGGTTCACCTGCTGAGGCACTAATTAACAGATTCTTAGCAGCAGGCTTTTGGTAGTAAGGAATTCTTTAATTCTCCACGGCTGTCAACCCAAAGGGTGCCCAGAGACACTCATTGAGCCTTTGGGGGTGCAGCCTGCCTTGGGACAGGCAAAAGCAAAAAGGCAGTGACTTTGTAAAAACCACCAATCACACGTCACAACCACACTCAAGTACAGCAAACCTGCAGTGCCAGGATCACGCTAGGCATCAGGTGGCCTACTGTTCCCACAAGACGCACAGGAATTTTTGTACAGCAGACAAACTGAAGAGAGCTTGGTGGACTTTAGCCTAGACCGGCACGGGTATTTTTGGTTTGTTTGGTTTTATTCTGTTTTGTTTTCCCTTTATTGGCTGCTTATCTTGGTTGTTTTTGGTTTTTATTTCTATTTCATTCTTATCATTTTGTAGTTTTTAATATAGGCATGTATATAGGTGTATATAGGTGAATATATGTCCATATATATGGTTGTGTAGACAAATATATATATTTTTTCTTTTTCTTTTTCTTTCTTTTCTTTTTCTTTTTTCCCCACCCTCACTTTCTCTCTTATTTTATTCATTCTTCTCACTGCTATACTTTTCCTCTTTTCCTTTTTTCTGCAAATTTTATTTTTTTAATTTTTATTCTTACTTTTTTATTATTATTTTAGTTTATTTTTATTTTTTATTTTTTAGGTATAGCTAATCGGTTTCTCATGTTTATTCTATTTTTTATTTTAGGATATTGTATTTTATTTTGTTTCCTCTTCTGTTATTATTGTGTGTGTGGTTTTTGTTTTGTTTCTGTTTGTTTTCTTCATTAGTATGATTGATATTTCTGTACAAGTTGACTGTAGTTTGATGGTTGTTTTTTTGTACTTGTGCGAGCATTTGGTTTCCTTTGGTGGCTGCGGAGGTTGTTCTTGTTGATCTGTTATGCTCTAAAATCACTCTGCAGCAGTGGGTCCAAACAAACAGACACAAGAATCATCATACCTGGAGGCCAACTTTAGATAAAACCAGAGCATTTCTGGGTTTGACATACAAGAGTCACACCCAAAAGGAAGTTGCTACAGGTACTAGGACCCATAGGGTCCAAGTTTCATCAGAGGGGTCAATCCTCTCACAGCAGCTCATAAACTGGACACATTGCTGATCCTCACAGCTAATCAATCTGGGAGTCAATCCCACCTACTGACAAACCAAAAGTAATCAAAACTAAAACTTCAACTAGTGAGGACGCATGACACAAGGAACACCTCAGATACAAGCACAGGAGAATAGGGAGACTGAGTAATTCAAATATAAAGGACACACACCATATAAGTTTACCCAGAAAAGACTGAGAAATCTGGGGGATCTATCTGTTATATTGAAGCAAACACAAAGAGTAAGCCAGAATGGGGAGACAAAGAAACATAACACAAATAAAAGAACAGAAGAAACTTCCTGAATCAGTGGAAATAGAGGAAATAGAGGTAACCAACCTATCGGAGACAGAGTTCAGAACACTGATTATTAGAATGTTCAAGGAAATTAATGAAAATATAAAGAAGGATAGAGAAATCATGAAAAGCAACCAGCTAGAACTTAAGAACACAATTACTGAATTAAATAACAAACTTGATGGAATCACTAGCAGATTGGATGAAGCAGAAAATTGAATCAGTGACTTAGAAGACAAAATAGCAGAGATCACCCATGCGGAACAACAAAAAGAAAAGAGAATGAAAAACATGGAAAATAGTTTAAGAGAGCTGGGGGACAACATCAAATGCAATAACCTACTGGTCATTGGAGTACCAGAAGGAGAAGAGAGGGAGCAAGGGATTGAGAATATATTTGAAATAATAATGTCTGAAAACTTCCCTAACCTGGCAAAGGACATTGAAATACAAGCTCAGGAAGTGCAGAGAGTTCCAACCAGGATGATTCCAAACAGGCCCACTCCAAGATACATTATAGTGAAAATGGCAAGGGTGAAGAACAAAGACAGAATCCTTAAAGCAGCAAGGGAAAGGCAGCAAGTTACTTACAAGGGTACCCCCATAAGATTATCAGCTGACTTTTCTACAGAAACTTTGCAGGCCAGAAGAGAGTGGCAGGAGGTTTTCAAAGTGATGAAAAATAAAGGCCTACAACCGAGATTGCTGTATCCAGCAAGGTTATCATTTAAAATCAAAGGCGAGATAAGGAGCTTTGCAGAAAAGAATAAGTTAAGGTAATTCATTACCACCAAGCCAGCTTTGCAGGAAATGCTAAAAGGGCTTCTTTAAGTAGAAGAGAAAAACAACCTAAGAAAGACTACGAACACAAATAACAAAATGGCAATAAATACACACCTATCAATAATCACATTAAATGTAAATGGATTAAATGCTCCAATAAAAAGACAGAGGGTGGCTGAATGGGTAAGAAAGCAAGACCCCAGCATATGCTGTATAAAAGAGACTCACCTCAGATCCAAAGACTCATACAGGCTGAAAGTAAAGGGATGAAGTAAAATATTTCATGCAAATGGTACTGAGAAAAAAGCTGGAGTAGCGATACTTATATCAGATAAAATGGACTTTAAATTGAAGAATATAACAAAGGACAAAGAAGGACACTTCATAGTAATGAAGGGATCGATCCAACAAGAGGACATAACTCTAGCAAACATCTATGCACCTAATATATGAGCCCCTAAATATATAAAACAGATATTGTCAGACATAAAGACAGAGATCAACAGTAACACTATCATAGTAGGGGACTTCAACACCCTGCTGTCACTAATGGACAGATCCTCCAGACAGAAAATCAATGTGGAAACAGTGACCTTAAATGACACATTAGACCAGCTGGATTTAACAGACATTTTCAAAGCATTTCATCCCAAAGCTACAGAATATACGTTCTTTTCAAGTGCACATGGAACATTTTCTAAGATAGACCACATGTTAGGCCACAAAACAAGTCTCAATAAATTTAAGAAGACTGAAATCATTTCAACTGTAATCTCTGACCACAATGCCATGAAACTAGAAATCCATTATAAGAAGAAATCCAGGAAGCTGACAAATAAATGGAGGCTAAACAATATGCTATTAAATAGTGAGTGGATCACAAATGAGGTCAAGGAGGAAATCAAAAGATACCTCAAGACAAACGAAAATGAAAACACCACGACCAAAAATCTCTGGGATGCTGCGAAAGCAGTCCTAAGAGGGAAGTTTATAGCAGTGCAAGCCTACCTAAAGAAGGAAGAAAAATCTCAAATCAACAGGTTATCCTTACACCTAAGGGAACTGGAAAAAGAACAGCAAAAGAGGCCCAAGGGGAGTACAAGAAAGGAGATAATAAAGATCAGAGCAGAAATAAACAATATAGAGAACAGAAAAACAATTCAAAAGATCAATGAAACCAAGAGCTGGTTTCTTGAGAAGATAAACAAAACTGACAAACTTCTAGCCAGGCTCATCAAAAAAAAAGAGAGAGGACTCAAATTAGCAAAATCAGGAATGAAAGAGGGGAAATGACTACAGACATCACAGAAATACAAAAAATTCTAAGAAATTACTATGAGCAACTATATGCCAACAAATTTGACAATCTGGAAGAAATGGATAATTTTCTAGAAGCATACAACCTTCCAAAGCTAATGCAAGAAGAAACAGAAAATCTAAATACCCTGATTACTACCAAGGAAATTGAATCAGTAATTGACAAGCTCCCAAAAAACAAAAGCCCTGGACCAGACGGCTTCACAAGTGAATTTTATCAAACATTCAAAAAAGAACTATCACCTATTCTTCTCAAACTATTCCAAAAAATCCAGAAGGAGGGAAGCCTCCCAAACTCTTTTTATGAAGCCACTATCACCCTGATTCCAAAACCAGATAAAGACATCACAAAAAAGGAAAACTACAGGCCAATCTCCCTGATGAATATAGATGCAAAAATTCTCAATAAAATATTAGCAAACAGAATTCAGCAATATATTAAGAAGATCATACATATATCATGATCAAGTGGGATTCATCCCTAGTGCTCAAGCCTGGTTCAACATCCGTAAATCAATTAATGTGATACACCACATCAACAAAATGAAGGATAAAGATCACATGGTCATTTCAATAGATGCAGAAAAAGCATTTGACAAAATCCAACAGCCATTTATGTTAAAAACCCTTAGCAAAGTGGGAATACAAGGATCATATCTCAACATAATAAAAGCCATATATGATAAACCTACAGCTAACATCATACTCAATGGGGAAAAGCTAAAACCATTCCCCTTAAGATCAGGAACAAGACAAGGCTGTCCACTTTCTCCTCTTTTATTCAACATAGTGCTGGAAGTTCTAGCCACAGCAATCAGACAACAAAAAGAAATAAAAGGCATCCAAATTGGCAAGGAAGAAGTAAAATTGTCATTATATGCAGATGACATGATACTGTATATAGAGAACCCCAAAGACTCCATCAAAAAACTATTGGAACTGATAGACGAATTCAGTAAAGTAGCAGGATATAAAAATCAATGCTCAGAAATCAGTGGCATTTACATATACCAATAATAAACTAATGGAAAGAGAAATTAAGAAAACTGTCCCATTTACAATTGCATGAAGAACTATAAAATACCTAGGAATAAATTTAACCAAAGAAGTGAAAGATCTGTACTCAGAAAATTATAAGACACTGAAGAAAGAAATCATAGAAGATACAAATAAATGGAAACACCTACCATGCTCATGGATAGGAAGAATTAATATAGTTAAGATGTCCATAGTGCCTAAAGCAATATATAGATTCAATGCAATTCCTATCAAACTACCAAGGGCATTTTTCACAGAAATAGAAAATATAATCCTAAAATTTATATGGAATCATAAAAGACCCAGAATAGCCTCGGCAATTCTGAGAAATAAAAACAAAGTCGGGGGGATCACGCTACCAAACATCAAAACCTACTACAAGGCTACAGTAATCAAAACAGTTTGGTATTGGCATAAAAACAGGCACATCGATCAGTGGAACAGAACAGAGAGCCCAGAAATAAATCCAGGCATTTACGGACAGTTAATCTATGACAAGGGACGCAAGAATTTACACTGGAGTAAAGATAGTCTATTCAATAAATGGTGCTGGGAAAATTGGACTGACACATGCAAAAAAATGAAACTGGATCATCTCCTTACGCCTTATACAAGAACAAATTCAAAATGGATTAAAGACTTAAATGTAAGACCTGAAACCATAAAAATCCTAAAAGAAAATATAGGGAGTACATTTGCAGACATTACCCGGAGCAATATTTTTACTGATACATCCCTACGGGCAAGGGAAGTAAAAGAAAAAATGAACATATGGGATTATATCAGACCTAAAAGTTTTTTCACAGCAAAGGAAACCATTAATAAAACAAAACGGAAGCCTACTGAATGGGCGAATATATTTGCCAACGATATATCTGATAAGGGGTTAATATCCAAAATTTATAAAACACTCATGAAACTCAACACCAAAAAACAAACAACCCAATTAAAAAATGGGCAGAAGATATGAAGAGACATTTCTCTAAAGAGGACATACAGATGGCCAACAGGCATATGAAAAAAAGCTCAACCTCACTGGTCATTAGGGAAATTCAAATAAAAACCACCATGAGATACCACCTCACTCCAGTCAGAGTGGCTATCATCAACAAATCAACAAACAACAAGTGCTGGCGGGGCTGTGGGGAAAAGGGGACCCTGTTGCACTGTTGGTGGGACTGCAGATTGGTGCAGCCACTATGGAAGTCAGTATGGAGGTATCTCAAAGAACTGGAAATAGAGCTACTGTTTGACCCAGCAATTCCACTCCTAGGTATTTATCCCGAAAAAACCAAGACACTTATTCAAAAAAAGTTATGCACCCCTATGTTCATAGCAGCACAATTTACAATAGCTAAGACTTGGAAACAACCAAAATGCCCATCAGTAGATGACTGGATTAAGAAACTGTGGTATATTTATACAATGGAGTATTACTCCGCTATAAGGAAGAATGAAATCGTGCCATTTGCAATGATATGGATGGACCTAGAGACTATTATGTTGAGTGAAATAAGTCAGTCAGAGAAGGACAAATACCATATGATCTCACTCATATGTGGAATCTGAAAAACTGTATGAATGAGCAAAGTAAACAGAAACTGTCTCATAGATATAGAGGAAAAATCAGGGTTGCTAATTGGGAGGGGAATGGGGATGAGGGAGAAGGGGAAGGGATTAGACAGCAAAAATAGGCAACTACAATATTGCCACTGGGATAGGAAAAACAGTTTGGGGAAAATAATTAATAATGTTGTAAATATTCTGTGGAATGTCAGATGATCATAGGTCTTGTTAGGGAGACCATTTCATGGATGGAGTAGAGGTTTGATCCCTGCACTGTATTACTAAAGCGGAGGTGATATACCTACTGTAATTGAATATATATAGATAGTCACGGGATATGGATTATACTGTGGAAGAGAGTCAGAGGAAGAGTAATAGATATATATGATATGGGGGGGAGTGGGGTGGCGAATTGGGGTTGGGGGGTTGTCACTTTGAGGGATACAATGTATAACTATTGCACTGTGTTGTACACCTGAAACTAATTTAAAAAAAAAGAAAAGAAAAAAAAAGAAAATGCAAATTTCATTATATTTATGTTCAGTTTATGCTCTTTCAGTGATATATGATAAAGCTCCTCTCCTTAGCATGCAAGGCCTCTAAATGAGAGAATCTCTCATATCTACCTTCCCCAACTTCTTTCTTCCCCTTCACTCTTGTGCATTCTGCATGTCATGTGAAACCACTTGTTATTCTCTGAATGTACCCTGACCTTTCTTGTCTCCATTTCATTGACCTTGCTGCATTATATGTCTATAGTAACTTGCCCCATTTTATATTTCCTGTGAGCTTCTTTGGACTCAATTCAAATATCAACTTTACTTCCCTGGCCTTCTTTCACAGAATTAGAAACCTCATCCTTTATGCTTCATTAAGCCTTTGTACATACCATTACTCTATGTATTTAAATTACAATTGCCTACATACCTTATTAATTTGGATTCCCCCAGCATCAATTAGCATGCCTGAAAAATAAATGGTAGATATAAAGAAAATAACTATTCATTCAATGAATGAGTGAATGAATTAGTCAAGGGGAGCTTTGCTTTGGGCAAGGTGATTCACAGACAATATATATACAGTGCCAAAAAATGTATACACATTTTAAGAAAGGAAGAAACTGTATTAGTTGTAATACTTAATATATACCGATAACAAAAGATGAATGCAAGACACATTTGACTTCTGCAATTACAAGAGGTGCTCAAAGTGGTTACCATCAGCATCCAGACAGTTATGATTACGGTGAACTACTTGCTTGAGCAACGTTGAACAAAGTGTCCACTTGTATACATTTTTTTGACACCCCCGGTGTGTGTGTGTGTGTGTGTGTGTGTGTGTGTGTGTATGTATGTGTGTATCTCATTAATGAAACAATGTTTTGAATCCATTGATAAAAAATTCATAGTATTTGCAAAAAACAAACAAAATTCACCATGTCAGATTGAAAACCATCAACCTAGCCCCACTACTCTCCATCTTTCCACCACAGTATCTGATCACCCTTCCATGGACTTTTTGATCTCTATCCTTTTTTAAAAAAATGTTGGAAACCTCACCTTTTTTAATTAATTAATTAATTAAAAAGATTTTATTGGGGAATTGGGGGAGAGGAACAGCATTGGGGAACTGGGGAAGGGGAACAGACAAGTTGCTGTCTTTTTGTTATTCATTCTAGTTGTGGAGGATGTTGCTTCACTGGCCCATGTTGATATCGTCATTGCGCTCTTCCCAGGTGAGGCAGATCGTCGCCGGCCTTTGGATGGCCACTCACAGTGGCTATTGGCAGCTCACACTGGCTGCCGGCCACTCACTGTAGCCTATGGCAGCCCACTCCAGCAGGGGCTACAGCTGTGCTGTCCCAGGAACTCACAGCAGCCCAGCTCCAGATGGAGCTGTTGTTCACCATCTTAGGTGTAGAGGGCAGTGTCACTGGTCCTCATATGTGGGATCCAAACCAGAGCTGCTAGCATCCCAAGCCAGCTCTTAACCACTGCGCCACTCGGCCGGCCCGATCTCTATCCTTTTTCTGGACCTCACTTTTCATTTACTCACATCAGTAAGCATCTGCTTTCTCCTAGCCTTATGTCTGTTTTGCAGTCTCATGACTCTTGCCACTTAGGTCAATCTGATACCTTCATCATAATGCTGATCTAGACTAAAAAGGAAGGATGTATTGTTTGTAGATGTTATACTTCAGTTCAGATGCAAGGGAATTTAGTTTCAATTTGGATTTGGGGTGCTATTTTTTCAAGCAGATTTGTGTTCCTTTAAATATACTATAATGTTTGTTGCTGTTTTTGATTTTCAAGGTTAAATTTTCAGTTGCTATTTTTTCCAGGGACTTGCCTAGAATTCTGGTAATCGATTCCAGATGAAGTGTGAATATGGAAAAGTCTCAATGCCTTGAATTGTGAGATTTCACATAACTGGTTAAATAAAATGGAATACGATTCAAGAATCATTCAGTTATTCCTCTCAATTAAGAAAATCAATAAAGCACAGAAAGGACTCAGTTTCTAATCACTAAGTTTGATATAACTAATGCACATTTTAGAGCAATATTTAAAAACATAAATACCTAGGTATTATTTGAATCTTCACCATGAATATCAACAGTTAAATGAAACTGTTTATTATAATCTTAGGAGATCATATTTTTATTGTTAAGGCTAAATGAAGAAATTAATTCTACACCTTACATTAATGATAACAAAACATTACCATTTATTGAGTATTTACTATGTACACCAGTCCAACAATTAAGTGCATAAACTTGTTGCAATGATGTTGCTAACCTTTTTTGATATCAGAGGGCTTTTTCATCATGAATGTGTACCAACTGGACAAATAGTTAGCCAAGTTTACTATTTGGAAGTGCTGAAAAGGCTGCGTGAAAAAGTTAGACAACCTGAACTTTTCACCAACAATTCACGACAATGCACGAGCTCACACGGCACCGTCTGTGACGGAGTTTTTAACCAGTAAACGTATAACTGTATTGGAACACCCTCCCTACTCACCTGATCTGGCCCCCAATGACTTCTTTTTTTACTTTAAGAGAAAGGAAATATTGAAAGGAAGACGATGACATTCAGGACATCAAGGTAATATAACGAGAGCTCTGATGGCCATTCCAGAAAAAGAGTTCCAAAATTGCTTTGAAAGATGGACTAGGTGCTGGTGTTGGTGCATAGCTTCCCAAGGGGAGTACTTTGAAGGTGACCATAGTGATATTCAGCAATGAGGTATGTAGCATTACCTTATTGCTGAGTTCTAGGATGAGTTCACGAACTTAATTGTCTGACCTCATACATGTCTGGCATTTTGTTTACATCATTTAATTTAAATCTCATGACAAGCTATGAGGTAGGCATTTTGTTCTCTGCTGTGCTGATGAGAACATGCACTCTCAGAAATGGAGGTGTCTGTCATTCCCAGCATAAACAGCTCTTGAGGGAGCTCTCTGACTCAGATGCCTGCAGGCATAGCCACTGGTCCCTCCTGCCCATCATCCACATACACACATTGCCTCCATGTTCAGAAATGGAAGCATTTCAGGGGAAACTAATTTTGTTCTGTTGTTTTGGGTCTTCAGTGTATCTGCATCCAGCTCCTGGTAGGTCATCTCATGTTTCCAGTCACTTAGAAGAGTAGGTTTAAAGAGACAAAGTCTGTTTTGCATCTTTAATATTCAATTTCTGGACTCATCATTTTGCTTTCCTTGTGACAAGCAGAGAGAAAAAGAAATAGTTTCTGAGGCTTATTCTTGGGCAGTTGACACCAGACTTTGTTGGGAAGAATTACTGCAGGAGCTAGTTAAAATGTAGATTCCAGGGCCTCACCCCTCAAGACAAGTTTTAGTAAGTCTGGGATAGGCCTTGTTGCATAAATTAGTAACACATACTCCTGATTCTGATGTAGGTGGTACATTGAACAGAATTTGAGAAGTACTACTTGGACTCTCGAACAACACTGTCTAATAGAAAGATAATATAGGTCATGAATAGGTCAGTTAAAATTTTGTAGGAGAGACATTTAAAAAGTAAAAAGAAAACAGGTAAAATTAAGTTTAATGATATTTGATTACCTCTTGCATTCAAAATATCATTTAAGGTTGGAATCAATGTGAAATTATTGAGATATTTAAAAGTTTTTTCAAATTAAGTCTTAAAATATTTTACATTTAGAGCACTTGTCAACTCAGACCAACCACCTTTCAAGAGCTCAGTTAGTGACATGTGGCTGGTGGCTGTCATACGTGACAGTGCAGGTCTAGAAACACAGAGGACCATAGTCAAGGCTTGGTTTCAAGATCCAATCACAACTGAGGGTCAGACAAGTTAGCAAGCATGTTTTCAAATCATTTGCTGCTGAAGGCTAGTCACACACACTGGAAATAGGTGTGAAAACAAGTTGATTGGAATCCACAGGTTTCCTCCTGAAGGGGCTGAAGAGGGATAAAGTAAAGGGACAGCATGAGGGAAACAGTGGGGTTTCAGGGAAGGTGAAGGTGAGCCTCCCCATCCCTAAGGCCAGGAACCCAGTTTGGCACACATCATTTGGTGCCCTGCTGCTGCTGGGCAGTAGGGACGGAGGTGGGGGTGCTTAGGGCTGGGTAGTTTAGTAACCTGTACAATGAGAGTATCAGAAAAGATTGTCTCTAAATTCTCCCCATTGCTACAATGAGATGATTCTGCAAATGTGAATACCTAGTCCTCTGCACATCTGTGGAGAATGATGTCCTTTTACCACCTGGAGAAAATATCTTTCCTGTGGTATACTCCTCGTCAGTTCCCATCCTTTGAAAGCTTGAATTTTAACATACACATCTTTTGGTAATATATACAAAACTCTAATTTAAAGGGCCAGGCCTCTTTCCCTGAAAGGCAATTTTATATTGACTGGAACAGAAGCGTGACAACCTTGATAAAAAAAAAAAAATATATATATATATATATATATATATATATATATATATATATTTGCTTATTTACAAATTACACGAAGGTATGTATGATGTTTGAATTGCATGAAAATGGCTTTTCTGTGTTATACATTTGAAATACATGAAAAGCCCCAAAATTCAAAATACAAACTATTGACATACCGTAATTCTGTAATTTGTGATGAATCTGAACTCTGAATTCAGAATTAGATTACAGCTGAGGTTGCTTAAGGTTGCTGGCATATGTAGACTCACGTATTAACACATTCTAATGGTTCGAACATATACTATAACATAGATACACACATGTATCATCAATCAATCATTTTGAGTTTGTATTTAATAACAGTACAGCAGATACAGGGTCCAAGTGTGGTAAATTAAAACTCTCAAACTACTAGGAGGAACAAAACACAAAGGCATATTTGTGAAGGTCTGACACATGGTATAAGTTCATTTAGAGTTGAGAAGAGGGAGAGGCTGTTTTGGGCTTAGTCGTGCAAGGATTCTTAAAACCAGTGGGACTTGAATCTGGTTTTGCTGATGAGCTTAAGGTTTCTATAGTAATACTATAGCCATGAATCCACTGGTAATTCAGTATAGTCAGTTTCCATGGTTGGGCAGGGCTGCTGAGGACAGAGTAGCTGTGATGTGTTCTGGGCCTCCCAGTATAACCCCCACTTTAGCATATGGTGAATGTCAGCTGGCAGGAGGAGTTTCCCTATTCTAGCTCTGGTAAGTTTAGATGATAGACTCAAGGCTCAGAATAGCCCATGGAGATTTCTACCCACCCAAAAGAGGATGGGGTGGATGATCTCCTCAACACAAAGGAAGGATGTGGGCTAGATGTTCTGCACCAGTAGAGATACTGGAAGGAAGAGGGGAAAGGATAGATTAGAAACTCAAGTTCCACTTTTTGACACCACTACAAGTTTGTATATGGTAATTTAGTCTTCATGAGTAGTCAGCTGTAGCCTTTTTGAATTAATTATCCCTGTAAATAATAAAAATACAAATTTTATTAATTTCTCAGCAAGGATAATACTAATTAAGTTGTTTTGCAGTTTTCAAGCCTTTTCTACTGGAGCTTTGCACAAACAATCCATCTGAGAAGTGTTAACCATAAACTGTATGTAGTTTCAACTGTATTGCTTTGAAATAAAGTTTCTAAAATGTACAGTTCCAAAATGGATTGCTGGGGAACCCTCAGATCCCATAGGTGTTGTCAAGAAGTTTAGATTGCTTCATTTGCATGCAAACATCCCAATTAGGTCTAACTTTTCATGAAGAAAGAGGAGAAGCCTGCATATTGACATTCTTTGAGATGTGTTGGGACAGGCACAGCTAATCTTTCCTTAAAATATCCTCTTCACTGTCTCTGCCATTGTGTCTAATATTCCACAAAATGTTGATGTAGCTATACAATAGAATATTATTCAGTCATAAAACAATGAAGTTCTGACGCATGCTACCATATGGATGAATCTCTTGAAAACATGGCAAGTGAAAAAGGTTATATATTGTGTGATTCCATTTATGCAAAATACCCAAAATAAATAAATACATAGAGACAGAAAGTAGATTAGTGATTGCCAATTATGGTCGTTAGGGGTGAGTTCTAGAAGCCTGCCTTTGGGGACCACTCTTGTAGTCCATTGTCTTACTATTGTTCTTAGATTCAAAGTACAAGAAATGACTAATTTAATTTATGAATTATGTTATATTGTGCTTAACTCATTTCTCCAGAAATGGATCAAAAGCATAATAGTCAGTTTTTGGAACAGTTGCATATGAAAAGACCTATTTGGCTTTCATGTAAAATATTGATTTCAAAATCCCTGAATTGTAATTTTTTAAGGTGTCAACCATAATTCTGAACTATGTAGTAAATATCTTAAGTCTTTAGGTTGATTTTTCTGTCCTTTGAGTATGAGAAAACAGAACTAATGCTTCTCAGTGTATATTTACTCTGATGCTCTGGTACTCAAAGCCCACAGATGGCAACTCTATCATAATATACAAAAATAGATAAAAAGGACATTAACGTGTGGTCAAATATTTACCTAATTAAGGTTCTTCCTCAAATGAAACTTCTCAATGAATGAGAATTTCCCTGATCCTTCTATTAAGATTGCATATTCCTTGTTCCTCACACTGCCTATCTTCCTTTCATGCTTTATTTTCCCTCATAGCTTCCATCACCATCAGTGATACTACATATTATATTTATTTCCTTTTTGGTAGGCTTTCTCTACCATTATAATAAAAGCTCCACGAGAGCAGGATTGTTGATGGAGATTCCTGAGAAGCAGTCACATGATGACTATCCTCTCATGTTACAATTGGGGGGATGGAGATAGCCATGAATATGTCACCTCTGAGGATCCAGCTTCTCAGGGAGAATGAAGGAGGGCTGTTTCTTAGCATTTGACGGGAGGTTAGATGGGAAGTAGGTTAAATAAGGAGATAACTTTTATTTAAGTGGTCCTCTCCAAGGAAAACAAACTCAATGTCTTATGAGCAAAATGATCTAGAATTGTTCTTCAGTAAAGTTAACTCTCAGTGTTGATCTGATCTCTCAGTCAGTACTCTTCCCTCTCCAACATAACTTCCTCTTATCTCTCATACTGACAGTAAAAGGATTGACAACATTTGGACACATGAGGCTGTACCTTTAAAACTTCTCTAAGACCAATAGTTAAGTGACCACCTCCTTCTCCTCATACCCCAGCTTCTTCTGTTTCACTGATCACCCATGAGGGTCCTCTCTGATCCCGGAGTTCACACTACAGAAGTACAGTCTGTCTAACTGTAACAACCCTGTGAAAAATCCCACACTGAGCCAGTGTCTTGTTGTCAACTTTCTTGCATGAAAGCTTCCAAAGAAACATCCAGAGGGAGATCCTCCTGTTAGCATATTGAAGTGGGAGAAACATACCAGATGGGAGGCAGCACTAGCTACATAATTTGCCAGACCCAGTGAAATATTCAGAGCCCTTGTTCATAAATGAAGAATTTCAAGATGGGAAGAGCAGAACATTAAGCCAAGTGTGAGGTCCTTCTAAGCACAGATCACAAGCCTATGAAAGAGGTCCTGATGCTATATGAGAAAGGTGGGTCAGGGAAAGCTTTCTTGAAGAAGTCATTAGGTGATACAAAGAGAAGAAGTTTCCAAGGCAGCAGAAAAAGAAAATATAAAGACAGAGACTTGAAACAGCAAATAGTGCAGAGGACCCATTTGTGAGTGATGTGAGAAGCAGTTCAAAGAAGGTTTGGAATTTTATCCGAGGGTAAACAGTTTTAAGCAAAGAGGAACATATCATTTGCATCTCAAAAAGATACGTGGGAGTCTTATGAAGGATGGATCAGAAGGAGTGAGCTGTGACAAGAGGGATTTGACATATTAAGACAGTGTAGTAGGCTGAATAGTGAACCTCAAAGATACTGGTCCTAACCCCCGGCAACCTGTCAGTGTTGCCTTATGCATTTTGCTAGGGTCGCTATCACAAAGTACCACAAACTGATTGTCTGGGTGGCTTAAACAACAGAAATTTATTGTATCACAGTTTTAGATACCAGAAGTCCAAGATGAAAGCATCATAAAGGTTGGTTCCTTTGAGAGTCGTGAGGGAAGTATCTGTCTGGGCCTTGCTCCTTGGCTTGAGGATGGCTGTCTTCTCCCTGTGTCTTATCACATCGTCTTCCCTCTCTGACTATCTCTGCTTCCAGATTTCCCTTTTTTATAAGCATCAGTCATATTGATTTAGGGCCCACCCTAATGACCTCATTACTTGATTACCTTTATAAAGACCCTATCTTCAAATAAGGTCACCTTCTGAGGTACTAGGGGTTAGGACTCCAATGTGTTAATGTTAGGGGATACAGTTCAACTCGTAATACCTTGGATGGCAAAGACACTGCAGCTGTGCTTAAGTTAAAGAGTTTGAGATGAGAAGATTATCCTGGAATAACCCCTAGAGGACTCCAAATGCAATCACAAAAGTCACTATAGGAGAGAGGCAGAGAGAGGTTGAGACACACAGAAAAGAAGAGGCAATGTGACCACAGAGTCAGAAGTTAGAGTGACGCAATTGCAAGCCAAGGAACACCACAGCCTCCAGAACCTGGAAATACCTTGATTTCAGCCTAATGAAACTGAGCTGGCACTTCTGGCCTCCAGAACTCGAAGACAATAAATATGTGTTATTTCAAACGACCAAGTGTGTGGTAATTTCTTACAGAACTATGGGAAACTAATAGAGGCTGTATTTAGTCAGGGAAGTTAATGGCTTAAACTAAGCTTTTAACAGAAGGGAAAGAATCAAAATTTATAAGAGGGGGAAATCATGTAGCATGGTGAGGGCTTGGTCATGTGATATGGGAGAAGGAGAAGCTCTCTTGCACAAGCACTGCGTTTAGTGCCTGTCATTCCTAAATACTGGGCACAACAAGAGGAGAAACTGGTTTGGGGAATTCAATCATTGGTTCAGTTTTAGGTGCATGGTGTTTAATCTTCCCATGGATGTTCAAGTTCAGGTGTATGGCTTCATGACCAAAATGCTAAAAGGGAAATTTTAGACTAAGTATAGCATAGTCATTTTTGTCCTGATAGCATCATTCCTACCTTCTGATTTGTCTGTGTGTGATGCCAGTCTCACGAGTGATGCTTAGCCTTCCGGATAGGGAAGAGGTGAGTTGGCCATATGTCCTGCTTTGCCTGGGCAGAGCCATCTTACGCCTACTGTGTCAGGGTCCTGTCACATTGGCCTCCCCTGTCACTAACAGCGAAAAGTAGGAGACCAAATATAATGTGCTCATCTCGACAGAAGAGGTCGTTTTTGTCTCAACTTTCTCTTAGTAAGAGGAAAAATGCAAAGCAGTGAGCTAAGGACTTATCAACGGTGTTTATTTATTTACTAATTTATTATAATTTAGCCTTCCTGCTGGAGGTAGGGGAACAAAGCCCATGCTTAGCTGTTGAGTATTAACCCCAGAGCCCTCCTTTCATCTGAAAGAGTAAAGAACATTTCTTCATGGGAGAAGTTAAGGCAATTAAGTGCCTGGAAGGCCAAGGGAAGAAAAAGCAATTGTTTCCAGAGACTTGCCAGGATGAGTAGGGTGACCGAAGACTCTGAGCTTTCTTTCCTTTAGGCTGCCTGAAATGTTTTTCCATTGTCTCAGTATTTGTAATTATCTTGTCAATGTTTGCCTCTCCATTCAAGACACTCAGCATTCACTTTCAAATGAGCACACACTGCCTTCCATGAGATGGCATGCTGGAGTTTTCATTTTCTGCTTCCAACCACAGAGCAGCACACCTGAATGAGCTCTGAAATGCTCAGAAATGCTGAGGCTAGCAGAGGAAGCATGGACTTGGAGGATGTCCCCATGTCAGTACCCTGTCAGTCAAATGTGACACTGTAGAATATTGGGTCCCTGGGAAGTTGCCTTTATTCTCTAGCAGTAGGTCCTAGTAAAGAACTTAACATTGATTTTGCTTCTGGGAGTACTGGCACAATATGGTGCTAGCATTGTGTTGTATGGGTGTGCATTCTCCTTTGAATATAAAAGACTGTGTTTCACGTTCCTAACAGACTTTGAATAGAAAGCCTCTTGCATCATATTAGCCACAAGTGGTACGTGAACAAAAATTATTGAATGCCAGCCACTACTAGTCACTTCTCAAAGATAATGTAATCTAATTGGTGTAAGAAATTTATTGAATGGGTAGTATTATTCTTCCCATTGCAGAAGTGGGAACAGGTTGAAAGGGCTATATTAGCTTCCTAATTTTATAAAGCAGGTGCAAGGCAAAGACAAGCCTTAAATTCAGGTTTTTTTCTGACCAAACTCCAAGCCTGTGCATGTTTTGTTTTATCATATTAAAAGGCTAAATGTAAACACAACACACCAACTAAATTATGAGACCAGATACATTTATATCTTTGTATATTTGAAGATTGCACTATAATAAACCCTACCAGTGGCCTTGTGGCTTGTATTAATTGCCTGGAACTAATATTTGCATAGAGAAGTACAATTCTATTGAAATTTGGAAGACACAGGGTTCGTAACGTCAGGCTTCCACTGGTTTAAAAGTTATGCAGTGGTTAAAGTCCCTATAGAGTTTAGTTGAACCCCCTTCCTCTCCAAATGCGTTCTCAATCTTTCACACTCTGAGTGGATGAAGAAGTTAATCTTTGTATTTAAATGGTACTTTGTATTTAAAGTTAATTTGAGGCCCAGTATGAAATACCCTGCCATCCTATAGCAGTCAGACTTTATTGGTCTATTACCAGCATTATTTCATGTCCTGCTGTTGAAGTCTGTCCCCTTTCAGAGTTTAAAGCAAGTAATGCAAAGTGCTTTGTCATCCATGATATATGCTAACATCACAGGTGGGGAGGTGTGAAAAATTTTTATTCTCACTGTCTTTATGATGTTAATGATTCTCGTGACAAAGCCACTACATTTTATGTAAAATTAAAAATTCATAACCTGTGAAATCCATAAAGATTTGGTACCAGAAAACCACTGACTACCCCTGAAGGAAGTGCAGTCAATTCTGTTTGTAGACAAACAGGAAAAAAAGAAAAGAAAAAAAACTTTAAAAATTCTTTGACCCTGCTTTTTGCCATCTGAATGGTCATGGTTGAGTGGAAAATCAATGAAGTGCTGTGAGAATGGCACCTCAGTGTTGCCGACAAGGCACACAAAAATCCAACTTTTCACATGAGATGAAAATTGCCTTTGCTTCATTTACTCTCTTAAGACACATTAAAATCAAAGCTATCACCCCATTTGGCCATCTGTCAATGCTCACTACACAGTAAGTGCGTCGACTTTGTTCCTAGATCACCAGAATAGGAGGACGTTTTGTTGTTGTAACAAATGGTGTTAGGCTTAAGAGAGAAATAAATCAATGCAATTTATAAAGTTGGGGTGGAGATGTTAGATCGAGTTTTCTAAACGACAGAGAATTATATATGGATGAGTTACAATAAATAAAGCACAGCATTAGCAGTTTACAAAAATAAATGGTAAAGATGAAATAAATTAATGAATAGCCTTTTATTTGGAATCATCTCTTGCTTTCCCATAATGCATGCCACAGTCCTTTGCTCATTAAATTGCAAATTTTATGTTTGAATATCATATGGTTGATAATGGTTCCCAATTTCCCTCCTAAAGTTCAATTTCCAAAGTTTTGTTTAGAGTAGACCCCAAACCTGAAAACCTGGTTTCTGAAGGCTCCCAGACAACTGTTCTCCTGTTTATTAACAATGCACTGCCTTTTAACAATGGCTTGTATGCTCGGATTGAGCATACTGAATCCAGTTTGCTGACCCTGAACTTACTTAAACACAAGTGCTCGCTCTGCAGGTGCTGATTAATGGAACTTGTGTGGCCAACATCTCCAGAGCTGCTCCAGGGAACAGGGGACCCTGGGCCTTGCTGACAGGCTCATAGAGGCTCTTGTTCTCACGACCAAATCCCAAGCCTACTTCCTGGCGTTCGCATTTGCAGTGCTTTAGTCTCTGGCCTATGTTGGCAGATTTGATGAGGCACAAAGAGCACCAAGGCATAAGCAGCTAAAACGTAAGCACAAATATACCAATACACTGTTTAATGACCAGTCAGTCACAGATTCTTCTAAACATGGTTTTATACAGAGATTTGTGATTTAGTCTATTGGAAAAATAGACAGAAACTGTAAAATGTGTAATGTTGGGGAAAAACTGAATAATATAAAACTGTAATCAAAATGGTTTCTTATCTAATAGGATATCTTTTCTTTTCAAGGCTCAATTCATTTTGGTGAAAATCTCACTGAGTTCTAATGTTATCACTATATGCCTCTGAAAAAGAAGGTAAAATAATATTATTATATCAACAATAACAATAATAACAGCAGTACAATGATGTTTCCTGGAATGTGTTGTGTAGAAGCACTAATTCTATTCGTTCATAGGTATTCTGGTTTAGGCAGTACTTTATACCATTACTTTATACCTTTGGAGAGAGCCACATGCTCATTTAAATATTAAACACTCAGAAAAATCCTGCAATAAAGTAATAAAGTTCACTTTTTCAACTCTGTTTTTTGAAGAATATCTGAAGAACTCACTTTGTAGGTTGCAATCAACAAAGACTGAGATAATTTTCCAGAGGGGATTATTGCAGCCTTCTTATCACTTTTTTTTCCAATTTCATTTTTTTATTATTAGTTTCAGGTGTACAAAACAATGTAATAGTTAGACATTTCACCTCTCACAAAGTGATAACCCCTCTCCACAATCTATTACCCCTCTGACATCATATACAGCTGTTACAATTCCATTGAATCTGTTCCCTATGCTGTACTTTACATTCTATGAAAAAAAAAAAATATATATATATATATAAAGTTTCAGCTTCAGGTGTACACTGCAGTGGTAAGGCATCTACACCATCCATGAAGTGGTCTCCCTAATAAGACAAGCGCACATCTGACACCCTACAAAATCTTTATATTATTGATTATATTTCCCAAACTGTTCTTTCATATACCCATGGCAATATTGTGAATACCAATTTGTGCTTTCTAATCCCGTCAACTTCTCCCTTATCCCCACCCCTCTCCCATCTAGCAACTATCAGTTTTTCCTCTATATCTCTGAGGCTATTTCTGTTTAGTCTGCTCATTTATTATGTTCTTTAGATTCCACACATAAGTGAGATCATATAATATTTGTCTTTCTCCATCTGATTTATTTCACTTAGCATAGTATTCTCTAGGTCAATCCACACCATTGCAAGTGGTAAGATTTCATTCTTCTTTATGGCCATGTAATACTCCATTGTACAAATGTGCCAGTTTTTTAATCCAGTTGTCTACTGATGGGCATTTTGGTTGTTTCCATTTCTTGGCTATTGTAAACAGTGCTGCAGTAAACATAGAGGTGCATATAGTTTTTCCAAATTAGCATCTTGGATTTCTCTGGATAGATACCTAAGAGAGGAATTGCTGGTTCATAAGGTAGTTCCATTTCCAGTTTTTGAGACACCTCCATACTAATTTCCATAGTGGCTGCACCAATCTGTAATCCCACCAACAGTGCACAAGGGTTCCCTTTTCTCCACAACCTTGCCAGCACTTGTTTGTTGATTTAATGATGACAGCCATTCTGACTGCAGTGAGGTGAAACCTCATTGTGGGTTTTATTTGAATTTCTCTAATGATTAGTGAGGTTGAACATTTTTCCATATGTCTGTTGGCTTGTTGGCCATCTGTATGTCCTATTTAGAGAAATGTCTCTTCATGTCCTCTGTCCATTTTTTAATTGGGTTGTTTGTTTTTTTGGTGTTGAGTTGAATTAGTGTTTTACAAATATTGGATATTAACCCCTTATCAGATGTATCATTGACGAATATCTTGTCCCGTTCAATAGGATACCTTTTTGTTTTGTTGATGGTTTCCTTTGCTGTGAAAAAATTTTTAATATAATATAATCCCTTACATTTATTTTTTTCTTTTAGTCATTTGCCCAAGGAGATACGTCAGTAAAAATATTACTCAGGGTAATGTCTGCAAATTTACTTCCTATATTTTCTTCTAGGAGTTTTACGGTTTGGGGTCTTATATATAAGTATTTAATCTATTTTGAATTTGTTCTCATATATGGTGTAAGGAGGTGGTCCAGCTTCACTTTTTTTGCATATGTCAGTGCAGTTTTCCTAGCACCATTTATTGAATAGACTGTCTTTACCCCAATATAAATGCTGACTTCCATTGTCATAGATTGAATGACCATATAGAAATGGATTTATTTCTGGGCTCTCTATTCTGTTCCATTGATCTATGTGTTTGTTTTTATGTCAGTACCATGCTGTCTTAATTACTATGGACTTGTAGTATGATTTGATGTCAGGTAGCATTATACCTCCCACTTTGTTCTTATTTCTCAAGATTGCCTTGGCTATTCAAGGTCTATTATGGTTCCATATAAATTTTAGGATTATATGTTCTATTTCTGTGAAAAATGTCACTGGTAGTTTGATAGGATTCTTATCATTTTTAAGAATGCCCCAACAATTCATGAAAGTTGGTTTGTTTAACACCCCTCTTCTGTCTGCCTTCCACACTATCATTTTTCCAGAAGAAAGTTGTAACAACTTGAAAAGTTGCTTTTATTTTCATATACTGAAGCAGCAAGAAGCTGGTAGTAACCCAAGTGTCTGCCAATAGTGACTGGAAAGGTAAACTGTGGCATGTTCATGGGATAGAATGTACTCCAGAGTTCAGAAGTGTGAGGTACCTTCATATATTACAGCATGGAAGTTCTCAAAGATACAATGTTAAGTCAAATAAACTTGGAAAAACCCATAATTTATAGCACGCTATTTAAATAAATCAAAACCCCAAAATTTTCAATAACATGGGTATGCTATTAATATATAAGTAATGTTGCATATGTTATGTATGCATGTGATGTATAAATAAATATATAGAAAATGCATTAGAAAGATATGTAGCAAATGTACTAGAGTCAATGCCTACGGTGGGAGGGCAATGAGCTAGTAGGCAAAGGAGATGATGGAGAACGTGGAAAATAAAGCAAGGTACACGATGCAATGCAATAAATTAAATTAAATTAAGTCCTTCCTTGGCCAGTGATGACAATCTGCCATGAATCAATTCTGGGCACTTGAGGTTCAAAACAGAGAAAGAAAGAAAAACCAAAAGGCTGAAGGTGATTGTGATGTATTTGGTCCATAGTTACAGTCTGAAAGATGCAGCTCCACTAACACTGTCCAGCTCTAAGAGACCCTCAAGGAGACACAGAGACAGTGGCACATTTTGGGGGTACTCAACCTCTCCAAATGGAATCAACAAGGCCAAATGTTCTTGTAGATTTAAGAATCATGCTGAGCTCAGATCCAGTAAGTGGAAATTGACCTTAGCTAATCACAAATTCAGGCTCTTTTCCTGGACATTAGTGAAGTGTAAGGTTTCTATTCATAAGTGGTAGGAAACTCACTTTCACAGTTATGCCTCAGACTGCTTTTCTGTTCGGGCCCCTCTCCTTTGCTGGCTTCTCTTTGGGGCAAGCAGTAGTGCTTGAGTTTTCTTTGAGTTGGTATATCTGTATCTGAATCTTTTTGTTATATATAGTGTTTGAGCTGATATGCTAAAACTGAATTTCTGCAATCCCAAACGTAAAACCATCATAACCTTGCATATATATTTTCTCAACATCCCCTCCTCAATAGTAACTTCCATTTTTCTTCCTCAGGCAAAAATGAATGTAGAGTACTGGAAAATGAATATAGATGGATATAATGTACCCCAGTGGAGCACAAAAACAATCAAAATGGCACAGGACTTTGTTTGAACCTAGTGACTATGTGCATAATCCCCAATCTAGGACATATAATGGACATTCATGATGAAAATACAGTAGGATGCTTTATGTAAATAATGTCCCAGGAAAATCTAACATAATGTTATACCAAGCTACTCTGAAATAGGCAGCACACCTCCTCTCCCATTGCTGTGGCATACAAGTGCATCTTACAATAAAAATGACTTTTTGCCCAATTTTCTGGATCTAGGGTCTACATTGAGAATGTGGAAAAAATTAGTAATATAAAGTGCAGTACTGGGTAAATTTTTGGTGTTTGAGGTTCTTAGAATGCTAAAATGGGGGAGGGAACAGAATTTGGTTAGAACATATATTTTGGGGCATTTAGTACATTTTGGAAGTGAATGTATGTACTCTTAAGCTTCGGATTAGAAAGCTAATGGAGGTTCTCCAAGGTGAAAGAGACAATGTGAGGAAAAGAACCAGCTGTTCTTTGCATCTGTTGGAGACACAAATCACAAGAAAGGCAAAAGCTGGGGAAGGTAGGAGGAGTTGTTAATGCTTTTCACATAGGCAGAGTGAAAAAGAAAAATGGCCACCCTCAAACATTCATGGTCAGAGGTAACTTTCCTTTCATCCATTCCTCTCTTGGGAAGTTGACATTACAGTAATGAAAAAACATGTCAGCTTGGTGAGATTTGAATTGAGTGTGCACATTTGTTGGCATTGCTGGCTGCATGGGTACTTTTGTTGATGAAATGAAGTGCTCTGTACTATTAAATCATTATTTCAGCCACTTATATTAATGTTCTGAAGGGCATTGCAAATTATATTATATTCTTATAGTTGATTAACATCATAGAGCTGTGTCCCATTTGTGGGGTAAGATAATGGGATTCTTTTAAAGAAGAAATGAAAAGATTACTTATAGCATATTTATTTTTGTTCGTAGATTTTGAATCCAATGCACCTTTTCCAAACAGGTTTAGAGAGTGGATGAAAATTAAAGAGGAGATAGAAGAGAGCAAAAATAAGAGAGAGATGGAGAGATCCCATGGGGTCCTATGTAGCATTTTCTCTTCCCTGTTTTACCTATGTCTAGGAGCCCTGTCAGAAAGACTTCACATGAAACAGAGGAGAAAAGTAAGAACCTGGGAAAGATAAAAATGGACTGGAGTAATTGCTAACAAACCCTCAGGAACAGACATGGTTTCTGATGGTCTCTCTAACATTGAATGGGAGTTTACACAGCGACACAAGCTCTGCAGTGCTCTTGTCACATGTTTCCTCAGAGAAGACTTAGTTTTGAGGAGCTCACAAAACTCTTTCTCCTAATGTTTATTTTACCTCCAGCAATTTTCCTTGATCTTTTTAAAAATTATACGATATGTTTAGAATATTGTAGAGAAAAAATTATGAGTAGCAATTTAGTCAGGACAATCAAATAGGACTGTGTATAGATATTCTGACAATTGGTCATATGTTACCGGGCCACTAAGTGTAGTTTATATAGTTCATGAAGTTTGTGTCTGGGAGCGCACTCTCCAGATGTCTCTGGCCTAGCTAGAGAAAGCCAGAGCTACATGCTGGGCATGGCAAACAAGCATGTTTTCCTTTCTTCATCTGAAAACTTCAGAGCTGAATGAAGTACTCATGGCCATCAAAATGGGAGCAATAATTAAATATTGAAAAAGAATTTAACTTTCCTTTTCTTTATTCATCATTTATTCCATACATAGATTAGTCTGTTTAAATTTTCTTTGACAAAATAGAAATAGTATTTCTATTATATTATTCCATAGAGTATTGCTAATAGCATTTTTAGAGAAGTTATTAAGAATATTTAAAAATCAGCCATAAGATGATATATTTGGTCAAGCAATGCAACACTAATTGAAGAACTCTCATCCTTGAACATTTACTAATTTAATAATTACTAATATTTATTGAGTGCACACCCTGTCCCAGATACTGTTCTAAGCTTTTAATGTATATTAACTTATTTAAACCTTTTAACAAACTTATGATGTAGTTTTTAGGAAATGCAAGCACATAGAACTTAAGTTGCCCAAAATTATTCAACTGGTAATTGTGGAGAAGGGATTTGAACCCAGGTAGCCTTGGATCCTATGTTAGACTTTCCTCCCCATTTTTTCACAAGACCAGTAAAAGAGAAGACAGAAGTGATATCTGACTTCAATTATTGCTGTCCTGTCAATGATACAATAAGTTAGAGAGTTTATCATGTGATCATATTGCTCTGTCAATCACTGAACTCATCTTTTTTATTAAAACTGATCTTAACAACATAACATCTGCCTTTTTTCAAATTCTCAGTTAAAGTCACCACTATCTTTGTAGTAAGACATATTCAAAATATCTGACATTCCACACTCCTTGTCTGTCTGCCAAGTTCTTTTTTATCTTTCAAGATTTATCTAAAGAGTTACCCCTTCTGTGAATCTCTTCTCAGGGAAGCTGAGATTTCCTTCTATTTTGATCTCATGAGCCTGTTTCTCCTGGTTCCCAAATGCTGGTATCCATGGCAGTTTCTTCACAATTACCCTAGAGATCAAGCATGAACCCTCAAGTTCACTGTGTCTGCACACCAAATACACCTTCATTTGTCTCCCCTCTTCCTGCCCCTGCACCTTTATCTTGCCCCTTGAACATTCATTCCTGGAACCCAAACCTATAACTGTCACACATCGGCTCAACAAATACCAGTGAAGGAATTAAAGGGAAAAAAAGGCTTTGATACTAGATATTTTCAGGACAATAAATTTTAGAGTATATGTCAGTATCAGCCTAATTCAATTATAATTGTTCTATCATCAATGTCATAATATTAATTACTCATAAGAATGACTTAAAATTAGTAAGAAACAATGCCATTATATTTTTGTAAATTCTACTTACCAGAGCAGATAATTTCATAGTAATTTAGACCAACATTTTATAGGTGTAACAGGTAAAAGGTTAAGTTGGTTATCTGGAATATGCAGATTTCTACAATGACTCTATCGTGAGTGCTAGATAACTGAAGTTTATTGTACTAAAACTCCATGAGATTTGAAAAATCATGTTGACTATATAGAAAGAACTCTTTGGGCTGGCTGAGTGGCACGTTGGTTAGGAGTTGGCTTGGGATGCCAGCTCTGAGCAGCAGGGTCCCGGTTTGGATCCTACATATGAGGGCCAGTGACGCTGCTCCCTCTACAGGTAAAATGGTGAACAACAGCTCGACCTGGAGCTGGGCTGCCAGGACCTGTGATGGCGTAGGCTGACGTGGGGCTGGCCCAGTAGCTGGCATATGCTTTTGTGAGCTGCTGTCAGTCCAATGGCCAGTGAGGGAATGTCTCGCCCAGGAAGAGCGCAATGATCACAATACCAACATGAACCAGTGAAGCAATGTCCTCCACAACTAGACTGAAGAACAAAAGGGCAGCAACTTGTCTGTTACCCTTCCCTGATTCCTCAACTCTGTTCCCCACTCCCAATTCCCCAATAAAATCTTTTTTTTTTTTAAATAACTCTCTCATTTTTATACTCTATCTATATATAAAAAGAATATAATTAATTTGCTGAAACATTTCATCATGACACGTCTCCCTAATTGTGTCATTTAGGTCTGACAATTACGTTTGCAAATTCATCCTAGAAAAAGTGCTTCATATCTTATTGCTGAATATCACTACAGTTACCTTTGAAGTACTCCCCTGGGAAGTTATGTACTAAAGCCAGTGCCTAGTCCAAGCAATTTTGGAACTCTTTTTCTGGAATGGCTACCAGAGCTGTCATCGTATTACCCTTGATGTCCTAGATGTCATGAAAATGTCTTCCTTTCGATATTTTCTTTACCTTTGGGTAAAGAAAAAAGTCATTGGGGGCAAGATCAGGTGAGTAGGGAGGGTGTTCCAATACAGTTATTTGTTTACTGGCTAAAAACTCCCTCACAGACAGTGCCATGTGAGCTGGTGCATTGTTGTGATGCAAGAGCCATGAACCCATGAATTGTTGGTGACAAGTTCAGGCCATTTTGGTCTAACTTTTTCGAGCAGCCTTTTCAGCACTTAGAAATAATAAACTTGGTTAACTGTTTTATACCAGTTGGTATAAATCCATAATGAAAAACCCCTCTGATATCAAAAAAGGTGAGCAACATTGGTTTGACTTTTGATTTGGGCTGACGGAACTCTGGGTGATGGAGAATTGGCTGATTTCCATTGTGCACTTTGACGCTTTGTTTCATAGTTGTATTGGTACACCCATGTTTCATCACCAGTGATAACAGGGCTGAAAACATCATCTTGCCTCTCCAAGAGGTCTGGCAAATTTCAACTCTCCTTTGCTTTTGTTCATCAGTGAGCTCCTTTGGAACCACTTTTGCACACACCTTTTTCACACCAAGACTCTCAGTTAAGATTTTCTTAACTGCTTCTCTGTCAATGTTTACTTGGTCTGCTATGCATCTCACAGTCAGCCAACAATTTTGACTCGCAGTTCAATGAATGTTTTCATCAGTTCTGCTTGGTACTGGCTTCCCTGACCTCTCTTCATCAGTGACGTGTTCTATCCCTTCAGAGAAATGCTTAATCCATTTGTATTTGTACACTGCCATTTTATTCATGGCATTCTCCCCATAAACTTGGACTAACATGTCTCTGATTTCACTTCCACTCTTGCCAAGTTTAACAAGAAATTTAATGTTTGATCATTGTTTTAATTCAAGCTCAGACATTCTCATTATGACACACAAAAACACGTAACAACAAAAATGAACACCAGTCAGCAAAACACTGCCACACATCAGCACGAGCACAGCTGTGAGACAGTGATATACCAAGGTTATGAAACCTTACCGAGCTGTTTGTACAGTGCTGCTAATGTAAACGCACAGTGGCAAGTTGCCAAACTTAATTGTCAGACCTCGTATACCTCCAAAAACACTGGTATTATCATACATAAAATTGGTGCCATTATCACAGATAACAATATTAATAACATTAAATATATCATCTAATACCTAGCCCATATTCTAATTTCAGCAATTGTTATCAAAATATTTTGACAGTCATTTCTGAAAAAACTAAGATCAGAATCTTAAGTTTCTTTTATGTATAAATTATCCATTGATTCTTTGAAGGATCAAACCAATTGTCTCTTAGAATGTTTCACCTTTTAATATTTCTGATAGTTTCCTCATGGTTTTGTTTAACTTGTTCCTCTTTCTTCTGTATTTCCTATAATGTGAGAGTTAGATCTAAAGACTTGATTAAACTCAGGTTAAACATTTTTGGCAGGAATACTCACAGGTAAAGTTGTGGCATTCATGCATTATATCAGTAGGTACACATATCTGGTTCTCCTCCAGATAATTTGATCAGCAAGCAATGCTGTAGAGTCAACATACTTGCAAAGAATGGTCACTGCTTTAGGTCTTAACACCAGGCAAAACTTAAAAGTCCCATTTTCCAAAGATGACCCTACTATTGTTTCTGCTATAATGTCTGGAATCTTGATATTTTCACCTCTGTTTATGCTGAGCTATTGAAAGCCCTTTATAGAGCTAACATATTACAAACCACTCTTTCATTTACATTTGCCTTGAACCATGTTATTCATTTACACATCTATTGATTCAGCAAGGTACTTGAGGGAAAACTGCAGAAAGCACAAGTCTCAATAGAAGGGAGATGTACACAAAAGTGGAAATTAGATAATCTAGTTGACAGGTATTGCCAGGATTTCTTAACAGTTATTTTGCCATGTGATGGGCAATTAGTGTAGATAGAGCAGTTAATTTGGGGGTAGGGAGTAGGTGGTGAGGGTGACAATAATAGAAATTGTATAGGATTCTTGTCAATTCTACAAGTATATTGTGGCTCTAAACTTCATCTTACTGTAATGTAACTTCATCTTACTGTAATGTAACTTCATCTTACTGTAATGGAACAGGGTGGTCCCAGTTCCACAGCACAGTTGACTTTTGCCATGTCATCTTCTCCTCCCCCTTCTCCTCCTCCTCCTCCCCTATCCTCCTCTCTCTCTCTCTCTCTCTCTCTCTCTCTCTCTCTCTCTCTCTCTCTTTCCCTCTCCCTCTCTCTCTCTGATCTTACCAATAAAAACATAAGTTGAGAATACTTAATAGGAAGATCTAACAACCCTTGTATACTTTTCATGCTTTTTATCTTTTTGTACCCAAAGCTACTGTTCTTTAAATATTTTTGCTTATTTACCTCCATCTTCTGGGTGAGGGCAAGGATGTTGAGGACCTTGTATCTACCCCATAAAAGAATTTCAGTAAACATTGCTGCTGTTGAATAAAGGAATAAATGAACCACCTAGTGACAAGCTGGAAACTGTTTTCTGTTGTATGTAGCTCTTTACATTGTTAATCCTATTAACTGTTTTTAGTGGAATTTATTGGATGATGAAAATGGACTAAAAGAATATGAAACATGTTTCTCTGAAGTCAATATCTTGCAGTTCTAAAGAAATTAAATACCTTTCTCATTTACTCTGAGGGACTGTCTCTAGGTACCTCTGGGATTATCTTAGGTGAATTTTTATAATCATGCATTTGGGATGTAAGAAAGGAGAAGGAGCTTAAACTTATTTTTCCCTGTGATGTTTTGTTCGTCTGGTAACAGTATGTATTAAATTGAAGTGATTGTTGGCTTATACAGAAACTCAGAGCAACAATCTTTTCATTTGTTAGATGAAATGCAAGTCCACTTAGAAAATAGTCTTCCTGCATTTCTCTCATAAGAAAATAGTGAATGAGTAAGAATAAAGAGTTATGGATGTTGACCTTTGAAACTCTCCCCAAAGCTGTATGACTACTGATGGGATGACATGAAAAGTCATTTCACTTATAATGAGATACCAAGCAGGCCTGTCTTCTTTTAAAACCTGGCATTTAAAAATACATTTACTTCTATTATGTACTGGTCTAACCTGCACAGGCTATTGCATATGACATATTACCCGAGCAGATGTTTTAGACAACATGCTGGCAGCAATGCAAGTAAAGAATAAAGTTTATAGTTTTGTTTCTTCAATCTTAGAATCACACATTTGAGAAAGCTTTTTTATCTGGCAATTTATTGCAAATGTTATGTAAACTGCCCATTAATTTTATGCCTACTGTGCAGCAAAACTCTTTAATATGAAGAAATGGGGAGGAAGGGGATAGACATCCAGAGTATTTTCCTCCGTAGAACGTCTTTTCACTTTAGCAGAATCTTTTGTAGTCAATTTGCCTTTGACCTTGTGACCTCGTGACTGGGAAGGCAGATTAGAGGGACATTCAGATATTTAAGGAATTGTATTTCTTGATATTAAAAGGGGGACTGAAAGGGAAAGAATTGGAAAGGAAAGACATGATAGGAATTTTTATAATTGTATTATTTTGATTATTCCTAGGTAATAGAAGAAGTACAGGGCTTAAAAAAAGAAATGGTTTCAGTGAAATGATTGCATTTATTTTACTGTCATGACCTCTACTGCAATTTGTATTATGAACTCAAAATAAACCTGTTCAATATTTCATTAAAATGTATAAAGTATAAACATACAGTATTATGTTACATAATGCATTTGCAAATTGATATTCAGATGTGGAAGATTTCTGTATTCATGAAGGAATGACCTTCATACTCCACTGGAGGATCACCAGTTTATGCAAACCTACAACATTTTTATTTTATTTATGTGCCAGAGGAAAACATGACATTCATATCATCATCTCTAACAAACGTATTATCAATCAGAGAGTGCACAAAATCATCTCCCATGTTCACTAGTTTGCTGGCACTGTCATTGGCCACACTGACTTGGCAATGCCATCTCAAGCTGTGCATATGCTCAAGCATTTGCATTTGTTTTTCTGAAATTTGCCTTTCTTTATCCAAACTTGTTGAGTAATAATTTTAAAAAATGGAAAAGATGGTATTCATGCTATGTAATCAACAGGGAACCTTACTAAATGGCAGAGAAGTGGAAATTTGAAGAAATAAATGGAAATTAGTTAATTCCAAATCAGATAATAAAAGAACACCACTACTACAATGCAATCAGGATACTTAAAAAATCATTGACTTTCACAGGGAGAGTTCATCAAGATTAACATGTGTTCATTGGACACTGTGATCGCCCCTCTCCCAAGCAACACTGTTTTTGTTCTGACCCATCTTTTAGTTTGGAATTCCTAACCAATAGGAGGCACTGAGGTTGCAAACCACTTACATGAATTGGCTGCTCTTTATAAATGGTAGGACAAAAGGTTCTGCTTTGCATTCAGAAAATATTTACTCAGAGACTATGGAGGAAAAGTCAATTTTGTAAAATTGCTTAGAAGTTTTGGCACTGCTCCTAGTGGGGCTTAGTCTAATTTTTTTTTTTTTTTTAATTAAGAAGTTAGGGCCAGCCGAGTGGCTCAGTTGGTTAAAAGCTTGCTCAAGAGTGTGAACTGAGCTCTGAGCAACAGCAGTTCAATTCCCAGCCCTAGCTGAGCTGCCGCTGTTGGCAGGATGACTCAGCCAAAAAAAAAAAAAAAAGAAAAGAAATAATTAATTTTTTTAAAAGAAATTGAAGCTACATATGGTGTTATAATTTTCATAAGTAACATACTTTTTAGAATGACACTTTAATATCAACATTTTCTATTCTTTTGTTCAACAAATGTAAGAGATATTTGGCCATTTATTGACCAAAAAGAGAAATCAAATGGTTCTGTACCTACAAATAAAACATAATAGGGAATATTGCCACAAGTTAACACATGTCATTTGTTTTCTATGTTAATAACAGGAAATCAGCAGAAAGAACCGGAGCAACTTTTTGATTCCTAAATTAAAGAAAGTTTCCTTTAGGTAACTGTGGACATTTAGATGTACTTGGAAATTATACTAGCAAATAATTAAAGGTCCGTCCCACTGTTGTTTTCTACAGTCTGTTTCCAATTGAAATAATGAACAAGATGGTCTATATTATTGAGAGGAGATGAGACTTAATAAGTTGATTCTGATTATCACTAGAGAGAAAATCATTTTATTTTTAGTATGGAAACATTATGTGTCAGTAATGTTTTTTCTATTGTTTCATTATATTATATTAGAAACAACCACTACACATGAATTATATGTATTTACTCGTTTTACTTATTAAAGGGGAAAATAGAAATTTGATTTGATTACTTAATGAATCTCATCCTACTCCAGTAATTGATATATTTTATTAAGAAAAAAAGATTCTTTGGTATCCATAAAAGTTTATGCCACTATGACAGTATTTATCATAAAATAAGAATCTTCCAATTATTTTTTTTTACAAATTATTTTATTGTGTGCATATATTTACTATCAGATTTTGATGAAAAATTTATAGAGCATTCTTAAAATGCAGACAGTCCTTGATATAATGCTAAACAGCCTCTCCCTGAACCTTATCAAATTACCACCTGTTATTTATTGCATAAAGCCTTTCATTTCACACTTTTAATATCATCCCATTATTCTTGACATTGCTACATTCTCTTGCCTCACCACTTCAAGCAAGCACTTAACTGAAATATCTATAAATTGACGTATAAGTGATTCTAAAGTATCAACATATACTTATTTTCATGCCTTTGCTGTTAAATGAGATGATAAATGTAAACCAGTATACAGAGCCTAATGCATTGTGTGTGGCCAATAAACCAGGTTCATGCTGATAATGGAACTAGGGAATATCTCAGCACAGTGTTGGCCTAGGTCTGGCAAGCTGCTCTTATGGTTCCTTTTTTGAATTATGATGATGATAAAGTTGTCAAGGACATAGGTCTGAAAAGTATTTAGTCTAAAAAAAAAAAAAGTATTTAGTCTACAATGCACTTTCACAGGTACTCCCTGACCTGACTCCATGACAACTCTGTGAGATGCATAGGGAAAATATTCAAATCTTCTTTTTAGGAAGCTCAGAAAATGAACTGATATAAGCTAGCCCATATTAATTACTCTACAATCTAAAGACCTTGATTGAGCTTTATTGTTTTCAAGAAACAGAACTGACTCAAATGAGCTTAAATGACAGAGTAAATGGTTTGAAAGAAATAAGGACCTGCCGAGTGGCTAAATCAGACTCTCTGCATCTCTGGAGCCTCTTGTTCATTGGAGCCTTATGTTCATTTACTTCAGATTTTCTCTTCCTTTGAAGGTTTTCTTATCTTCTCTATGCATTTTGTCTAAATGTGGCCACACGGGCCCTGCTTCTATAGTCCCTTCAAGTGTGGCACTCAACAAGCCATAACCATGGTCTCTCAGTTCCAGTTCACAGTTCTCACAGCCAAGATCCCCAGTGCCCACCTCCTCCCTCCCACTTCCCCATATGGGGCAGGGAGACACCTCAGCTCCTATCAGCTGTGGAAAGGGGTTCAGAATTGTGTGACCTGCTGTCTTTTGGCAGTTTGTGGGCACATACTTTTCCAGAAGATGATGTGGACTGGTTGGGGCATGGAAATCAGTAAGATTTTAAGACAGCTCTAGCACACCAAATTATATAACTTTGCCTCCATATTGCTCTGTACTCTCTCTAGAATTGCTAGAAATTATAACCTAGTGTTTTAAAAAGAGAAGAGGAGTGTCTATTTTTCTTAAGTGGTAGTTGACTTTAGCTCTAGGTAAACAGCTTTGTTCTTTTTATTAGAATGAGAACAAAACTAAATGCAACAAAATGTATTCTTTTGATTTTCATGAAATAATTTTCTGATAAATTATTTCTCAGAAAATTGGTTTAGCATAGTAAAAGATCCCTTAGTAAAGCTTAATATGATTGTTAGGGAGCAGTATTGTTTTACTAAATGACTATAAAGCACTCCGGGGGAATAAGCATGATTTAAATACAATTAATCTAATGGTACTTAAAGCAAGTATTGTAGATGTAGTCTACCCAAATATTAGAGATCCATTATATATATATGTATCCCTTTACATTTTTAAAAGAATTTGGATGTTGTGGTTGAAAAAAAAAAATGCCAAAAACTCTATGCAATAAAAATCAAAGAAAAAGAGTTTCAAACATATGTTGCAGCCACAGGAGGTTTAAGCCAGACAGCTTGCCTACAGGGTCAACAGGAGGAACCAGAAAGGATCAGTAAGCCCCTCTCCCCACATCTCAAAGAGTTCATGAGATATTAGGTCTTTGGAAAAGTCATGATGTGTTTTGTCTATGTTTTTCAAAGATCATTTATTTATATAAAGAACAAAGATCAATCAATGATATATTGCCAGTTTTGTTCGATAATCTTTTGTCATCTTTCAGTGAGCTTCATAATTCCTCATTCATACAAGGACCTGTCTTTATTTGTGAAAAACTGAACAAGGTGCTGATTTACAGCCTCATCTGAATTGAACGTTATACCACGCAAGGAGTTTTGAAGAGAGGGAAACAAGTGGAAATCTGATGGTGGAAGGTCAGAGGAGTATGGTGGGTGTGGCAACACATCCCATCCAAGCTCCAATAATTTTTGATGGGTGATCATACTTGTGTGTGGTCTTGCATTGTCACGATGGGACACAACTCCTTTACAATTAACAAGCTCTGAATGTTTCTGGATGATGAATTTATTCAAACTGTCCAATTGCTGACAGTACACATTCGAATTATTGTTTGATTCCTTGGTAGAAGCTCGAAAAACACAATACCTTTAAATTCCCACCACACTGAGAGCATACCCTCCTCTAATGAATGTCTGCTTACGATGTTGTTTGAGGTGAATCATCACTTTGGGACCAAGACTGTTTGTGCACCACATTGTTACAAACAATCCACTTCTCATCACCAGTTATCAGTCACTTCAGAAAAGGATCATCCCCTCCCCCCCGTTTAATGAGCATATTGGAGATGTTTATAGGCGCCATCAATGAACTTCTTTTAGTTCATGTGGAACTCAAATATTGAGCTTGCTTACATATCCCGGCTTCTTCAGGTGGTCATGAATGCTTGAATGATGGATGTTCAATGTTTCTGCAATCTCTCATGTCATGTTATGTGGGTTTGACTTGATCAATGCCTTTATTTTGTCGTCATCAACCTCGGTGGGCCTCCCTGACCGAGGAGCGTCATTGAGATCAAAATCACCAGCACGGAATTTCGTGAACCATCGTTGGCACTAACGTTCTTGTAGAGCACTGTCACTGTAAACTTTATGCAACTTTTCACAAGCTTGACGTGTGTTCTTTATGGAAGTAAAACAGTAAAATATGGCAAAAATGCAGTTTGGGCTTCCATCTCCAGCTTGTAAAATTTCCAAAACTCAGCCAAATTGCTCAATTTTTTTTAGAATGAAGCTAAGACTGTCAGCTGTCAAATGACATAGCAATAACATAGATGCGAATGACTCTAGTACTTCCAAAAAATGAACTAGTGCCATCTGTTGCAAACATGTGTCATGACTTTTCTGAAGACCCAATAGATGGCTTTATCCTTAACTGCCTTAGGAAATTGTCTTTCACTGGAAGGTGGTTCCATGGGGCAACCTGTTGAATTGAATATTGGAGGGAAGAAATGGCTGGAACCATTTAAGAAATGCAAGTTCCATTGCTTCTTGTATGTAGCTATAGAGAAAACTTAAAAATCTAAATTATTTGTCCTTCAATTTGGATTCCCTGCTCACTGACACTAATATGTTGAAATTAATTTGCTTCAAACAGGCTTTCAGAAATAGTATACCAGGATTAAGTCCTCAGATCTAACTATTTGTCATGTGTAGCCTGTTATCTTTTTGAAACATAAATAGTTCTCAGTTATTTTCACATCACACTTGGAAAAAAACCTAAAGAATGCAAGATCTTAATGTAGTTTCTGGCCCTATATGGCCAATCACCAATTCCTACCACTTTCCCTTTTGCTTCCTTTACTCTAGACACGTGGGCCTTCTTTCCACCCCCAGAACATACAGGATACTACCAAATCAAAGCCTTTACAAAGCTATTATATGATATGAAATCTTCACTTCTACAGTTTTTGTTTGCCTCTCCTCTCACTTCATTTAGTCTCACCTCTGATGCCATCTAAGGGGAGCTTCCTTTAATCAGTCTATTTAAAATAGCAACTACCCAACATTCATTATGCTCTGATTTTTTACCTTACCATTTCTTTATAATACTCAACACTATGAGATGCTAAGTTATTTATATCTCTATTTTTTTTCCATTAAAACATGAACTCCTTGAGAGCAGGGACCTTGTATATATATATTTTTTTTTTTTCTTAGTCCATAGTGTCTAGAATAGAATCTGGCACATGCTAGGTATTTCAGGCACTAGTCAATAAATATCATGTTATCAGTTTATGGCAAAATATATTCTTTATGTGAGAACATGCATTCAGAAACTTTTGGAAGCCATTTGACATTGATGCAGTATCCAAGTATGGGATTTTGTAGATTACAAATATATCAGTCTATAATGAATTGGGAAAAATATAGAAGCTAGTCCTTTAGCCAGAAAATTAGAGAAGTACTGTCCTACCTGCCTTAGTAAGACAATTGTTAAATGCATGGTAGAAGGTAAGCTCCATAAAAATATAGATTTCAGTGTTTTGCACTATGTAGAAATATGAGCTTGAAGGTGGTAAATACGCTACTCAAAAAAGAGGCCTGGTGGTCCTCTTTGGATTTTGGAGACAGCATATCCCACATCTGGGTATGTGGCTCTTATCCACTTAGCAAGTATCCTGCAGGAAGGCTCTACTGCAGTTCTAGGCTATGGAGAGTACCCAAATGAAGTACTGTGGCCAGTAGGAATTCTGTTTGCATCCTCTAACAATTCCCCATTAGATAATCACAGCACAGAACTGAAGGGTTCTAGAATCAAGTCATGCTCTATTTTCCAGGAACCCAGTTTGTTTTTGAGAAATAGAAACTAACTTTCTATAAGAGCCAAACAGAACCTAAACACATCACTTTGGCATATCAAGTGACCATTTAGTCAAAGTTAACCATGATTAAATGGGTGTTATTCGGTCCACTAAGCCATGATATTGGGCCCATTTAGTAGTAAATATTATGAATGATAAAGGAATTACACATATATGTTTCCATCAGCAATATATAGTACAATACTGTAGTTATAATATGTAATAGGCATATTACATATAACAGTGTACTTCTGGACATTAAAAAGGAAGATGAAAAACAATGAAACAGCAATAGCCTTCAAACAACAAACTAGAAGTGTATACAGTGAAAACACTCTTCAAAAGCAATGATATGCATATTCATTTTTCAAAAACATAAAAACTTAAAAATGAAGAGAATTCATCAGCAACAAACCCAGACTAAAATAAAAAATGAATAATACTCCTTAGGGAGAAAGGATGATTCCCTATGGTATTTCAAAGATGCATAATCAAATGAAGAGCAACAGCAATTATAAATATATGGATAAATGTGAATGGATATTGACATATAATAGTGAGCAAGTAAAATAATATTGACTTTTGTAGTGATCAAATAAAATAATAAAATTGTTTATTTAATTAAGAATAATGCAATAAAATTAAAAAGGAGGAAACAAAGGAATGAAGGGACAAATAAAAAGTGAAAGGAAATAGTAAGATGTTAAATTTAACACTTAAATATCAGTATTTGTATTAAATATAAATCAACTAAATACTTCAACTAAAAGACAAAGATTTTTCAGACGGCAAAAAATAAAAATAAAAAAAACCCTCACCATTTTTTGTTTATAAAAAACCCATTTCAGATATAAGATTTCAGAAATGTTGAAATTAAAAGAACAGATGGGGATATGGCAGTATGGCACATCAAAACTTTGGGGGTGCAGTTAAATTCATATTTGTAGGAAAATACATAGCCTTAAATTCATACATTAGAAAATAGGATAAGATGAAAATCAATTTTTTGAGTGTCTATCTAAAGAAGTTAGATGAACAGCAAATTAAATTTCATTAGAGTTGAAAGAAGGAAATAAATTTTTTTTTTAAAAAACAAGGGTTTCACCAGAGAATTCTACCAAAAACTTGTGATTGACTTAGAGATTCAGTGCAACATCAGTAAAATTTCAGAAGATATCTTAATGGAAATTGACAAGCATTTTCTGAAATTCATATGGAAACTCAAAGGCCAACAATGGCTGAGAAAAATCTCAAAGTAAAGGAAAACAATAAAAATACTCAATTAGATTTCAAGACATTCTGAAGCTACCTTAATTAAAATAATGTGATGTTAGCACAATGAAAGACAAAGAGAGCAATGAAGCAAAATATAGCAACACCTTGGTTTGTGAGCATAATTCATTCTGGAAACAAACTACTCGAATCGCAAGCCATCGCTCTTCTACCATGTTAAAATCTATTAGAAATGTTTGCTTGTCTTGTGGAACACTCAAAAATCACGTTACTATCAATCCAAGGTTTTACTCTACTCTGGTGATAGACACACACACACAAGAAGTCATTTAATTTAAGATGATGGGTGCACTACAGAGGAGTGATAAATGGATAGTCTTTGAATAGATGGTGCCAGGTCAACTGAGTATACATATGGAAAAATAAAACTTGGCCCGAAATCACAGCATAGATGAAAATAAATTTCAGGTGGGTTGTTGCCCTAAATATTAAAAGCATGCAATAAAATTTCTAGGGAATATTTCAAAAGTATAAGGTAGTTAAGTATGTTTTAAACAGGGTACAAAAATCAACCGACCATATAGGAAAACACTGATAAAAATATGGTTTTACTATTCAAATGTTGTATTTATCAAAGATATGGTTAAGAGAATGAAAAGGCAAGCCAAAAAATGCTCAAACATATTTCCACCACATGAACCCATCAGGAGACTTGTTCTCAAAATATATGCAAAGTTTCTACAATTCCAAAAATAAAAAACAATACAATTTTAAAATGGAACAGAAACTTGTAGATGCACTTATAAAATGAAGATATCCAAAGAGCAATTTAAGGATATGAAAAAGTGCTTAACCTTAGTAGTCATCAGGGAAATGCAAATGAAAACACAATGAGATACTACTGCACGTCTATTAGTATGATTATAATTATAAAGACTGATAATACCAAGTGTTAGTAAGAGTATGGCGACAACTGGGACTCTTATACTGCAGATGGAGTAAAAATTGTATAATCCCTTTGGAAAATTGTTAGGCAGTTGCTACTAAATTTGAAGATATACATGTTCTATAATCTAGCAGTTTTACTCTTAGTTACACACCATACATATATACAAAAACCTATACATATGTACACACAAAAATGTATAAGAATATTCATAATAGTCCCAAATTAGAAATATATCAGATGCCCATCAATAGAAGAATGGAAAAATAAATTGTGGTTTATTCACACAAGAGGGTACTGTATTATACAGCAGCAAAAATGACAAACTCCTGTGACATAAAGCAACAAGAAGGAACTTCACAAACATAATGTTGGATGAAGAAAACCAGACATAAAAGAATTTAAACTGTAAAATTCCCTTTGTAAAACGTTTGAACACAGGTAAAACCAATAGGTGGTGTTAAAAATCAGGATAGGTTTCCTTTAGTGAGGAAATGGGTGTCATCATGAAGCTCCTGGAGTACCAGCAATGCTCTATTTGTTGACTTTGGGGTGGGTTCATTTTGTGATAATTCATTGATAACACAAATGACCTGTGTCCATTTCTAGATGTATACTTTAATATGTGCTCTATATTCATATTTCAATAATGTGGTTTTTTTTTAAAGATTTTATTGGGGAATCGGGGGAGGGGAACAGTGTTGGGGAACCAGAGAAGGGGAACAGACAAGTTGCTCTCCTTTTTGTTCTTCAGTCTAGTTGTGGTGGACGTTGCTTCACTGGCCCATGTTGTTATCATCATTGCGCTCTTCTCTGGTGAGGCAGATAGGTCACTGGCCTCTGGACAGCTGCTCACAGTGGCTCTTGGCAGCTCACACTGGCAGCCAGCCGCTCACGCTGACTGCCGGCCACTCACTGTAGCCTATGGCAGCCCACTGCAGCTATGCCGTCCCCAGGGACTCACAGCAGCCCCGCTCCAGGTGGAGCTGTTGTTCACCATCTTAGGTGTAGAGGGCAGTGTCACTGGCCCTCATATGTGGGTTCCAAAATGGGGCCGCTGGCGTTCCAAGCCAGCTCTTAACCAATGCTCCACTCAGCCGACCCTCAATAACATATTTTAATAAATAAACAAAAAATACAGCTTATTACTGGGTGTTTTTATCCATTGACAATTAAATGAGCATAAGAGGAAAACAGCCCTTTCCAGGAAATAAGACATTGCCACAAAATTGTCCCTTACTTGGTTAAGGATACTTCATAGCCAATTCAATTTGACTATCTCCTTTTATTAATCTATTTCAATACTTGGCAATATTTATTTAATCATTTTTTTCTTGGAGCATTAACAATCCCTTAGTACTTGTGACCTTTAAGAACTCTGGGAATCTTTTTTAGCTTTGCTTCAAGATAAGCTCCAATAGGTTGTGAGTAGGTTTCTTTATAACACACTTTGTATAATGCATACATTTTCATCATTCCCTTGTGATGCCACAGAAAATAATCCTTTACAGTGCCCTACTCAGTTTAAGCTATGACATTATATTTGACATATTTCAGAGTTAAATCTTCTATACTTAAATTTAATACAGTGGCCTCATAGTTTTTTAAATGTTTATGCTTTTAAGAACAGGCAAAACATTAACAACACAAAGTAATCAATGCTAAGTATTAATGTCACTTCAAATTCTTTAAGAAAAATGTTTTCAATCAATACAGCCATTTTTTAACCACTTTACAAAATCTAACAGTGGGGTGGTTAACTGGGTTGATAGACTGAATTAAAATTTTCTGTAGTCTTGTGGAGCTATTTTCTATAGTAGACAGAAGATACTATATCCAAACTTGTTGTTGGATGTATTCTTTATTAATCTTTTCTAAGTATGGCAGTTTTAAAACATTTGGGGATTCCATCATAATTCCATATCTCAAATTAAGAGCATAAAACTATTATATAAATTTTCCTGTGATTTTGGAATAGTTTAGGACAAATCGGAAAATGTTTTCATTGTGTCCTGCAACTATTAAAATAGACAAAAGATAAGGAAGTTCTTAACAAAACGTGTTCATCGTGTTATAAGAATTCTTCTTTGCTAAACCAGTTCTGTTATGAAGGTAGAACACCTCCTGTGTTGGAGAGCAGACCTCAGAAGGCTATCTGTACCATTTTTGGACAGAAGTTAGATTTTCTATTCTAAACAACTTTCCTTTATTGATCCCAGGTCTACCTCTGGAACAACTCTCCTTCCTGACAAATACAGTTGACTTGTGAACAATGTGGAGGTTAGAAGTGCTGACTCTCAAGCAATCAAAATTCTACATATAACTTTTGACTCCCAAAAAATTAACTGCTAACTATTGTTGATCGGAAACCTTACAGATAACATAACCAGTTGATTAACACATACTTTGTGTGTTATAAGTACTGTATACTGTATTATTACAACAAAATAAGCTAAAGGAAAGAAAATTTTATTTAAAAACCATAAGGAAGAGAAAATGCATTTATAGTACTGTACTATATTTATCAATACCTTAAGTTTATGCTGTCTGTTTACAAGATGATTCATGTCAGTACCTACATCAACATTGTCTTATATGATACAAAACACTGAAGGTGTTATATGTATTACTCACACTAGACCAAAAATAAAGATAATATGAAAAAGAAATTCATACTTATTTAGAAGTATAACGATTCTGCATTAATAATAAAAAAGCAGCAATATGATTGCTTTATGGTAGCCTAATATAATCAATATGATTACTTCATGGTGGTAAGAAAATCTCCAAAACTTTTTCCAATACATTTGTTGAAAAAAATCTGCATATAAATGCACACACGCGATTCAAACTCATGTTGTTCAGGAGTCAAATTTTATATAAATGGGTAGCTATATGTATTCCTCACCCTTTGGGCTACATATACATCCATAGTTCTTTCTACCATTTTTAGATATTGATTGCTAGCCTTCATAATCTCAGTTGCCCTCTTTTACAAATACAGATGACCCTCACTTGTTGGTATAGGGACTCTTCTTACAGCTCAATTGGTGACTCCCATGGAAACTTTCAGATTATCTATTTCATAAATAAATTCCCACAATCTCAGTTTAAACTCTTATGTACAACTGTTGCTGGTAACTGTATCTATTGGCACTGGGCCAATGCAATCAAGAATGACAAGAATATGTGATACTCTGATACATGAGGACGAGAGCCTTCCCATTACCTGGAACAAATCCATACTACTCTGAAATGAGCAAAGATTTTGGGAAAAGTGTAATTTCTTCTCATACCACTAAAACACAGGTATGGAGGAATGGAAGAGATTTTCAATAAAAGGAAAAGATGTTGTGATCACTTCAAGAAGGATCACTGGTTAATGTAAGAGATTTCTGAAATCAGAGAAGCTGTAAGAATTGATAACTAATATATATTTTCTTCTCCCCCGCCCCATGTGCCACCTTAGTATAGTTTGACCTGTAACCAGGGACAAGTTAGGTAACAAGCAAGAGATCCAGGCTGAGAGTGTTTTCCTTAAAATATGGCTAGTAAATGAAATAAAACATACCAAATGAGATCTGAAATATGTGGAGTGATATAAGACTGTTTTCATTCCCCAAAGGACATTGTACTTATATTATTGGGACTCAGTTTCCATTTCATATTTGGTAGTTGTTTGTATGTTTACATAGAACATGGGATCAATTGAAAGTCCTATGCTTATCACTCAAACTTTTGCTAAGCTAGATAATCCACATGTTATTTGTACAATTAACATAATCAAATCAGAATGTCAGATGATTCATTCATTACTTAAAAATCCATCTCTCTAATTAACCTCTATTTCCAAACCTAGAGATAATTTTGAACCTTGATTCTGTCATCCCACATCATGGTTACACCTTCTCACTTTGTTATCTTTTGCAAATGTGATAAGCCCCATTCCCTAGGCAATGTTTAATCGAGTGACCCAGCAATAGTGTTGGTGTTGTGCAATGGCGAATCATTTTTCAGCTCTAATTCCAAATATAAAGTAATTCCCTCTGCCAAAAAGCTTTCCGAACCACCTCCTCCATTACCACCGCATTGTGAGATGGCAGGTAGTGGCCAAGATAATACAGGAATCCAAAACTCAGGTTAGATAGAGAGACAGGATGCCACTCCTTGACAAGTGATCCCCATTATTTGGTAAAGACAGCAGCTAGCATTTTGCAGAGCATATTGTAGACAAGCAAAGCCTCTGACAGAAATCCACTGACAAAGATGCAGTTCTGAGTGATGGGAAATACATTTTTAAAGTCCTGAAATCAAGTGGTCATTGTTCTAAATCTAAGAAGTGACATCCCAGTGTGATCAACTTAGAAAGTCTTTTGGGACGCAGATGTGGCTCAATGAGACGTCAGTGGGGCCTTTAGCTTAAGAGGAACTGGAGGCTGCAGGGGGATCTAGAAATGTCTCTGTAGCCTTTAATTTTGTTTTACAATGTATGGCAAAACATATTCAGTTCTTATTAATAGCATGATTTTCAAAAACATATTTTTTTGGTAGTAGCACTACCCAGTTATTATAACCATAATTCTGGTACTCAAGACAGAAAAAAGCAGAGAAGCAGCAGCCTTTACAGAATGGTTTTTTTCACTCTCACTGAGGCCCTACTATCTCTTAAATATCATAGATAGACCCTGCTTGGGCTGGCTTTAGGTAATCTCTGTCCTAAGTAATCACAAATCATCTGATTAAGAATTTGTTCTAATTTTCAAGATATCGTTAATTTTGATGGTAAATATCTAGATGCTGTATTTCACCCCTTTTTTTTCAAATGTAAGGACTATCTCCCTATCTTCAGTACTCTTTTTTTTATTCTGCACATATTCTTTAAGTTATTTTCAGTTATTTTTATAATCTTATCTGAGTTTTTTGCAGTATATTGATATATAATTCTTCTAGATACTTGAGTTCATTTAAAGCAAATAGTTAACTTCTTACAGCCCCTTTACATAACTATCTTGGTTTTATTCTATTTCATTCTTATCCAGATTGATCATTTCTCTCCTTAAAACAGAATACAGAAGTAGGCTGTTGAGTAATTCTCTTCTGTCATCCTTACCTAGCAATCCCATTTTTTTTTTTCCTCTTCTGAACAGAAAATAAAAGACTTTAGTATTTGTTTCCCTCAATTAGATTATAAGCTCCTGCTGGGCAAGAGTATACATTTACATGTTACTGATTGATTGATTGATTCATTCATTCATTCATTCATTCATTCATTTATTACATTGTCCTGTGTTCAGTACCATGCTGAGTATGTAAAAAATCCTCAACATATACTTAATAGTTTGTCTTGTCACTCAAATTACAAAAGCTGCTGCCTTAGAGATGTTGGGAAAAAGCTATCTTTGGCTTGTCATCTCACCATCTGTTCTTCACTTTCAGACTCTTTTTTGAAACTGTGCCTAGGCAAATAGATGATTCGCTCTCTCTCCCATAGTGTTGATGACATTTCCCCAAGTGTTAAACCTCATGTTTGTGGTTGGTTAATCGATTCTTGGATCATATCATCATTCCAGCCTCATGATTCCTGCTATAGAATCCATGTGTCTTTCGTGGGAGTTATAGACTGTGGTCTTCAGAGTATTTGAAAAACTCTAACATTGGTTAACTGCTAGGGATTAGAATTTGCCAGTTTTCCTATTGAAGTGAAGGGCCCTCTTAAGAGCATTGTTTTTTATCTGTCTTTGAGCCAACCAACTGTCATCAGGTCCTCTTCAAGAGTTAAGTCTTTTTCAGGGTTTTCTGAGATTTAGCAGAAAAATAGACTAATGTTATGCTGAACGCTCAGAAGGCCAAAATTCTCAACAAGCACTTATCAACAAGTCATTCATTCTGAGAATTCTGATGAAGGGAAAGCTCTGGAAAACATTCAACACTGTCTGAATGAAATAATTAAATCCTGGGTTGGAAGGAAACTTAGAAATAATTTCACATATCCCCCTTGAGAACAAAAATGAGATGCAGAGAGATTAAATGATATGCCCAAAGTAGTTCTTAAATTGCAGAATGAGAACCAGAAACCAGCGCTTCCAACCACAGTCTAAGGGCTCCCTCTGTAGAATCCTACCATCCATGTAGGCTTTCTTCAAACTGTTTGCAATAGTTGAAGAAATGGCAGGATAAAGTAGAACTAATGAGTAGGTTCTGGCTACAAATTGGACTTTCCTAAATTAAATATTTTATGGCCTCTGTGAAAGAATTTTTGCTTTTTTCTTATAAGTGGTGAAACCAGAGGTTTGGTGGGTTTTGCTGGACATAGTAATTGATTTGGTTGCGTATAATGGGAATGCAAAGAATGGAAAATGGTAAAGCTAAAGCAGGAAGAATATGACAGAGTTTAATCTGAGTGATTAAAGTGGAGGTTAGTAAACTTACCCTCTCATCAACAGGAGAGGTGTTGTCATCTTTCAATTATGATAAAATTATAATAAAGAGGTAGCGAAAGGATTTGTTGTTGCAAAGAACATCTTCTGTGGAAATACCTATATTTCTCAAAAGAAGATTAATTGTAGACAGCATCTTAGTCCGAGATGAAATCAAATATAGTTTCCTGAATTGATGCTTTCCATATTTCTATGTTCCTAGTATGGCCAGGCAATGGTTCTTTCTTATGACAATGGAATTACATATATAATAAATATTTTGGTCCCGGTCAATATGATTCGGCTCATCAAAACTCATCTCATGAAGAAGTAACATGACTGGTATGGAATTGTATAATACTGAAACATTTCAGACTGGCTTTGTTTCCATATGCTTTGCTAGATTGCACGCCTTTTTCAATCTCTGTCAGTTGTCACACATGCTACTATTTTATTATTTTTGTTCCAACTAAGAGATTTGCCTTTCTGTTTTGTATACCTTATAATACACACAAGGGTCTCTCTGTAGCAGCATGCAGGAACTTTCAGAAGTTTAATTCTTTCTTGAACATTCATAACAAATCAGCAGCTTTCAAAGACTGCTTTGAAAAACAAAGATTACTTTTAATGAAAAGAACTACACATTTACCATATATTACAAAAATTCAGCTATATGGAGCTTGGGGAAAAAATACAGGACAGAATAAACCAGCATTGTGTTGAATCATAAAAATGTTAAGAGTACAAAAACCACAAAAGATGCGATATTGAAGAAGGATATAAGGTCACAGAGGAGGAAAAAAGTGAACTACAGTGATAAGGGAAGGTGAAATGTAATTGTCTGTGTACCCAAGGGCAGCCACCATAGAGGCCTAAAACTCATAATTGCTAACAATGACCTCTTGAAGGGGACACATACTCTCTAACACTAAAAATCAGAAAATCAGAGATATGTAAAGAAAGTAAATTTATATCACTAAGGATATTCTGAATAATTATATACACTGTGTTATAAAAGGAACCATTTCTCAACTTGGAAAACATGGTTTTACAATAAAATGAATAAGTCAGGTATAGGATACATGTTTGTAATTGTCATGGAAGGATAAAAGAAAAGAAAAATTATTATTATCTCTTCATTCTGTTGGTTACTGGTTGCTTTTCCTTATGTTATTTGTACAGCCAGAACTACATTTCCTCCCTTTTGGAATCGATCAATTAACCAATCCATTCTGAGTAATTTAATTGTTGAATTGAACATGTATCCTGTGGGATCCATTTTACAACCTTGGTGTGAGGTAGTTATATAAACTCAGCCTAACATGAAATGCAAGTTTTTCTCTTTTCTTTTCCCAGTGATTTGAAACAATTCTTCTCTAGAGAGTTGAGCATTGATATAATCTAGAGCAATATGTGTAAATTGAGGTAAATTGTTATAACCAAACTTGATCCCTTATGGAGGTTGCAGTCTAGTAAAGAATATGGAGAAAAAGAACTAAACAAACATGAAAAGTATGATATTTGGGATAGGTTTTCTGGTGGGTAATGTGTGAAAGAATTATATCCTATGATGGAATTTGCACCTTTCCCTCAACTCTTACCTATGCCTCTTTCTAAGAGAGTATTTTTAAAAATATTTTTCTTCCTAGCCAAATGTTAGCTGTGCATTCCTTTCAGTTCTTCATAGAAACTCTTTTTCTGGGTTGTGCATTCATGTTCCCTCTCTTCCTTCCTACGTGGCTGAGGAGAGAGCTTCATAACTTTAGAAAAATATATACTTATAGAACCTATTCAGTGGCTACTCAACACATGGTAAGTTGATTCCCACATGAATTTAATGTGATGAAAAACTGTGTCTCTGCAGATTAACTTGCCTGCTCCCTATTGTGGGAAAAGAAGTATGTAACCAAATATGTTTTATTTTCTACTTCTCTTGACAAAAATCATAGTGCTTAAAGCCTTGCCCAAATGTTAACAACAATCTGCTCAATTCAGTTGCCTGAAAAGCACCTATTCCTTCTATTTTCTTTAGATGGTATCTGTTCTGGTTTATCCTTAAATATATGTTAATAAATAAGGTACTATTATGTAATTATATATCATCAAGTTCAAGTATGAACCCATTTTGACACCAAGGACAGAAAGTTCTGAAAGACAAGTTCCTCTCTTATGATGGGAATCCCACACACTTCTTAATATCTATCAGCATTTGATGTGTTCCCTTTTTTGCAGAATCATTTTTCTCTATGATAAATTTTTGCATGAGTATGTACTTATGTTCTAACATACCTTGTACTAAAATAAAAGCAAGATTATTTTATCAACTCACTTCCTTGTCTAATGAATGTTGCATCTTTCAGTGTCTACGGAAAAGCTCCATTACCTAACATTCTCTTCTAACTCTGCTCTGAGGGGTCTGTGCCTACTGCTCTCCTCACACTGCTCTTGTCAAGGTACCCTCTGCTGCCATATCCCAAGGCCACTTTCTCCTTTTCTCTTAACTTGACACCTCAGTACTGTATGACACAATTGATGAATACCACTTTCTGGGGAAACTTTCTTTGCTTGATTTTCATTACGCCACAATTTGTTGGGGTTTTTTCTGTCTCATGCCATTCCTTAGTTTTAAAGTAAGCTTTATTGAGGTATAATACACATACATAAATTTTCTCCTTCAAATGCTCAGTTTGATGGTTTTGGCAAACATATTAAGTCCCATAACCTTAACCAAAAATCAAGTTATAAAGTATTTCTATCAGTGCAAAAGGCTCTATCATGCTCCTTTGTAGCCAACCCCTTCCCACCTCCTCAGCCCTTGGCAACCACTATCTGATTTCTCTTCTTACAGTTCTGCCTTTTCCAGAAAGATTTAATGGAATTTATGTAGTCTCTTGTGTCTAAGTTTTCTTACCTAGCGCGATGCTTTTAAGAATCATTCATGTTGTTGAATCTATCAGTACTATTTATTGCTGAAAAAAAATATATAAATGTACATTTGTTTGATCTAGTCATCAGATGATGCACCTTTGGATTATAGTCAATTTTGATGATTATGAATATAATATATATATATATATATATATATATATATATGCAGTAAATACTAAAGAGGAGGATTACTATGTTATACAATAGACATACGAAGGTCTGATAATTAAGTTCGTGAACTTATCCTAGAAAAAGTGCTAAGTACCTCATTGCTGAATATCACTATGGTCATCTTTGAAGTACTCCCCTTGGGAAGCTATGCACCAGTGCCAGTGCCTAGTCTACCCTTCAAAGCAGTTTTGGAACTCTTTTCCTGAAATGGCCATCAGAGCTGTTGTCATATTACCCTTGATGTCCTAAATGTCATCAAAATGTCTTTCTTTCAATATTTCCTTTATCTTCAGGTCAAGAAAGAAGTAATTGGGGGCCAGATCAGGTGAGTAGGGAGGGTGTTCCAATACAGGTATTTGTTCACTGGCTAAAAACTCCCTCACAGACAGTGCTGTGTGAGCTGGTGCATTGTCTTGATGCAAGAGCCATAAATTGTTGGTGAAAATTTCAGATCGTCTAACTTTTACACACAGTATTTTCAGCACTTGCAAATAGTAAACTTGATTAACTGTCCAGTTGGTACAAATTCATAATGAATAATTCCTCTGATATCAAAACAGGTTAGCAAAATCATTGCAACAAATTCATGAACTTACTTGTCGGACCTTCACATATTTACCTTTATAAGAAATTATGAAATTGCTTTCCATTTTACATTCCCATCAGCAATATTTTAGGGTTTTAGTTGCTCTACAGTTTCAACAGAAGTTGGTGTTATCAAACTTTACGTTTTGGTCCTTGTAACATTTATTTAATGGTATTTCATAGTGATTTTAATTCATATTTCCTCAAGGGTTAATGATTTTGGACATTTTTTGTATGGTGTTTGTCATACATATATATTCTTTACTAAAGTGTCTGTTCAAATATTGGATTGACTTTTTATTGAGCTTTTAGTTTTCTTAATATTGAGTTATAAGCTATTTATATTCTGAATACGAGTTCTTTATCAGATATTTCTTTTGAAGATTTTTTTTTCTTCAAGTCTGGCTAGTCTTTTCATTTACTTAATAGTGTCTTTTGATGAGTAGAAGTTATAACTTTTAATTTCAGTTTATCATTTTCATCATTTATGGCTTGTGCTTTTTTGTGTTTTATTTAAGAAATCGTTGCTTAATTCATGATCATAAAGGTTTTCTCATATGCTTTCTTATGAAAGTTTTACAAGGTTCTATGATCCATGTTAACTTGTTTTTTTGTATTCAGTGTGATTTTGTATCTGGTGTAGAACTGAGTTTTCATTTTATCCTTTTTCTTTTTTCTACATATGAATGACCAGTTGTTCTACCACAATTTGTTGAAAACGCTCTTCTTTCAGCACCGAATTGCCTTGGCAGCTTATTTGAAAATCAATGTATGTACCTACATATTTTTGGATTTCCTGTTCTGTTCAATGAATCTTTGTGTTTATCCTTACCCCAATATCATACTCTTTTAATTAATGTAACCAGGTAGTGTAAATCCTCTTTGTTGTCCTTCTTTTTTTAATTGCTTTAGCTAATCTAATTGTTTTGCTTAGCTATGTATATTTTACAATCACATGTGCATTTTTTGAAAAATATTTTTATGATTTTGATTGAGATTGTATTGACTCCATAGATAATTTTTTGAAGAACTGTTATCTTAGGAATAAAAGTCTTCTGATTGTAGAAAAACTGCTCTGCCAGGGCATCCAGGCAACCTTACACATATCCACATTGGTCTTGTATGCAAAACTCAAGTTTTTAGTTTATGATGACCTAAGTCTTGGTGGAACCCCCTGCAATTCTTCCTCACATGAACATAGCAGGATAGGCAGTCTTAAGAGTATCTGTCATATGGCTGTTTCTCACTTGCATTGCTACCTTGAGAGTGGATGTTATAAGGCTGTTACTTATCTGCCTCCATGGTTCTGGTGAGCCCTGGACTTCCCACCTTTTCTACCCCTTTGAGTATAGCTGCAGGCCACAATGTTGCTTTACTGTGGTCCAGAATTGGTTTCTTAGCAACAGAGCATCTACTCTCACCCTAGACTGCCTCAGTCTATTTGAGTTCATTGTCTCCTTACTAGTTGAATCTATGGCAGAATGACAAAGCCAACCTAACAGCTACTGCTGCCTTGAGACTGTTAGACATTAATCAATGAACAAGATTTATCTCATAACTTATTTAGATCTTTTAAATTTAAATTTAAAATTTCTCTCATTGAAGTTTTATAATATTCACCATACTAATCCTGCATATGTTTTGTTAGATTCATCTATAAGTATTTCAAACTCTGATGTTCTTGTAGATAGTACCTTTTAAATTTCATTTTGAAACTGTTAGTATATAGAAATGTAATTGACTTGTATTTATTGACCTGGTTTCTTGCAACATTGCTAAACTGATATATTATATCAAGTAGCTTTGAAGGTATACTCATTGGGAGGACCTGGATAATCATGTAGTTAGAAAATAAGGTCATTATTATTTCTTTTTTTTAAATCCATAAGTCTTTTCTTTCTTTTTTGTTTTTTCTTGCTTTATTTCACTGGGATAGAACCTCCAGTACAATGCTGAATTGGAAGGATGACAGTGAACTTGCTTCCATTGTTTCCAATTATTAAAGAAGAAACATTAGTATTTCACCATTTTGTATGATACCAACTATAGGTCATTCATGGCTATCTTTCATCAGGTAAGGAACTTTACTTCTGTTTCTGGATTGAAAAGACTTTTTTTTAAATTGCCATTTGAGGCTTTCTTTTTTTTTTTTTTTTAATTTTTTTTACAACAGTGCAGTAGTTATACTTTTTACCCTTCAAAGTGCCAACCCCCTCTCCCAGTCCACTGTCCCACTCCCCCCCGTATCATAATATCTACTACAACTCCCCTGACCCCACCCCCACACTGTACTCCTCATCCCATGACTATATATATACATCCAATCACAGTTAACATTCAATATTATACAACATCAGCTTTAGGTGTACAGTGCAGTGATCAAGCCTCTAACCCATGCCCAAAGCGGTCTCCCCAACAAGACATGCGACCATCTGACACCCACAAAGCATTCACAACATTATCAATTACATTCCCAGAACTGCCCCCCCGTATCCCTGTGGTAATATTGTAGTCACCCACCTACGCTGTCCAAAACCTTCCTCCTCTCCCTCATCCCCACCCCGTCCCAGCCAGCAACCATCAGTTTTTCTTTTATATCTGCTTGATATGATTTCAATCTTCTTAAATTTTCTTAGACTTGTTTTGTGGCCTAATGTGTAGTCTATCTTGGAAAATGTCCCATATGCACTTGAGAAGAATGTATATTCTGTTGTTTCGGGGTGAAATGCTCTAAAATGGCAATACATATGCACCTATCAATAATCATTTTAAATGTGAATGGGCTAAATGTTCCAATCAAAAGACAGAGTGTGGCTGAGTGGATAAGAAAATAGAACCCATGTATATGCTGTTTACAGATGGTATAAGATATTTCATGCAAAAGGAAATGAGAAAAAAAGCTGGAATAGCAGTGCTTATTTTGGACAAAATATACTAAAATGAAGACTACAATAAAAGACAAAGAAGGGCACTATAACCCTAATAAACATCTATGCACCCAACATAGGAGCTCCTAAATATATTAAACAGATTTTAACAGACATAAAGACAGAGGTCAACAGTGACACTGTCATAGTAGAGGACTTCAACACCCCGTTGTCACCAATGGACAGAACCTCTAGACAGAAAATCAACAGATTTTTCTGAAAATCAGAAAGAATGGCCTTAAAGAACACTTTAGACCAGCTGGATTTCATTGATACTTTTAGAGGCTGTCTTCTTAAAAATGCTTTTTCTGCATCTGTTGATAGTATGATTTTTCTCTTTCAGTCTATTGATATGAATAATAACATTTATTTATTTCAAAAAGTTGAATTAACATTTATTCCTGGGGTGGGGGGAGCAATTTCTCATTATATATTATACTTTTTACATATTGCAGATTAAATTTATTAATATTTTGGTCAGGATTTTTGCATCTGTGATCATCAATGAAATTGTTTGATAGTTTCTTTTGTCTTGTTTTGAACATTCTTGTGACATCTTTCTGTTATTGATATCTAGTGTAATTCCAATGTGGTCTATAACCATATTTTGTATGATTTTAATAATTTTTGCATTATTGAGACTTGTTTTATGGTCCAGATGGTCCAAAATGGTCTATTCTGGTATTTCACATGTAATTTTTTAAAATATGCATTCTGTTGTTTTGGGTAACTTGCTGTATACATGATTATATTGGTTGATTTTTGTTGTTGTTGTCCAGATCTTTTATGCCTTGACTGTTTTCTTTATAATTATTGAATTGGCTACTGAGAGAGAGTATTAAAATCTCCAGCTATAAGTGAGGTTTTGTCTATTTCTGCTTTTATTTCTATTAGTTTCTATTTCATGTATTGTAAAGGTCTTTGTTAGGCACATATAAATCAAGGCCATTTTATAGTCTTGATAAATAGACCCATCTATCATCATGTAATGTTCTTTTTTTTATCTTTGGTAATGTTCTTTGTTCTGAAATCTACATGCTATTCCCTAAAGCTCAGTTTCTTAGATCCCAAATCTTTTTGAGGTTTTATTCCCTGGTTTTGTGACTACCTTCTTGTGACCTCACAGCAGCCTCACTGGTCCCCTCCCTGCATTCGCCCATAACAGCAGGGCCTCACGGAGACAGGATATTCACTATGTTTATGGCAAAACCCCATGGGACCCTGAGAGAGGGCGGGTCAGCCAATGATGGGCAAACACCCTAAATATGCACATTTGGGCTGCCTAAGCCAGGAACTGTCCGTGGGTACCCTGGGAGGAATCAAGGAGATGAAGCATATGGGGCCTAAGGGCCTGTTAATCCTTATCTGCAGAGCTAACAGCCTGCAAAGGAAAAGAGAAATCTTCCTAAAAAGATAACAGCAGTCCTCCTTGCATTTTTGCCTCAAGGTGTCATAGTGAACCATTATCTTTCCCCGTAGGAGGCAAGGTTTCATTGATCAAAGGGTCTTTCGGCTGAGGTTATCTGTGAGGCATAGGGAGATTTGGCTAAAATCTTGGGTGATGCATGTGACTTACAGACCTCAGAAAGAGCAAAGCCTCTTTGCTGTTTGTACTCAATAAAAGCTGCAAGCTGACCAGATTTGGGGCTCTTGTCCATCAGACAGAGTCCCCTGGCTCACATTGCTTTTTAAACTATCCCTGTCTCTTGCTCTTTATTTCTTTTTCTGAGTCCCCGCTGGTCCTCTCAAGGAAGCTAGACCCAGCCGTGCAGAGACACAACACCTTCTAATAGATTCCAGAGAAGAATGGAAGATAGGTTAAATATTTTCATTTGCATGTATGAAATAGTTATTTTCTCCACATAGAAATCTGGAATTTTCCCTTCGGCTTTTGAAGGTTTGACAGTCAAATGGCTATTTTTTAGTCTTTCACTCATATACTCGTAACTTTTCTAGCTTTTTGACATTGCTTCCATCTTGTAAGACTTTCCCTTTTATCGTTTCGTGTTTCTTGGTCCTCCTCTTATCTTTCTGACCCTCCTTTTTAGTGGCTTTTCCTCTTCTGCATGCCCCACCTTTGGGTCTCTTATTTTCTCTTCTGTGCCTTATACCCAGGTAATCTCACTAATGCTTATGGATCCAACTACTAGGTATTTGTTCATGATTTCTAAATACATACCTCTGTATAGGTCTCTATCCTGTGGTTCAGACTCGTATATCCTACTGCCTGATTGACATCTATTTCTTGATGTCCCACAAGCTCTTGTAATTCAACATGCCCATTATATACTTTCTCAAAACTTACTCTTGCTTTAGAGTTCTTCATTTGGATAAATAATGTCATCATCCATTTAGTATCCTAAATCAGAAACTCTGAAGTAAATCTTTATTCCTTCTCTCCACAGCCAATCACCACATGTTATCATTTCTCTCCTCAATATATTCTTTATATTTCCCTCATCTCATGCACAGTTAGAGCAGAGGTGGTTTAGTGCAGTTGAGTGATTAAAAGCAGAAACATTGGTATCAGTTTAGGTAAATACAGTGATTTTAAATCTTTAACCTTGGGCAGATACTTAGCCTCTTAAAACCTCAATAATCTTAGATGTCAAACAGGAATGATTATAGCATCTTCCTCATAGAGCTGTTATAGGTATTAAATAAGGTATGTGAAGAACTTAGCACATTAACTGTTGCATTCTAAGCATTCATCAAATGTTTGCTGGTACTATTTCTATTACTATATAAATACATTCTTCAGTTGTGCCTTTCATATCCTAGTGGTTTGATGGTAGTTATTATTTGTATTTTATAAATAAGGAAATTGAAAGTTTGTGAGATATTAAATAACCCTACTGTTATTACACATGTAGCTAGTGGGTTCAAATAAAATCTTATTCATTTCCAAATTCCAGGCTTTAATTGTACTATTAATATTTAAATTTAAAAGTTTACACCTAAGAAAAATAAATGGCTTGTATTTTTAGATAAACATGAGAATAACCAATTATATAACTTATTGGGGTAGAAAAAGCATGTGTGTTCTTTAAGTGAGACATAGCTTTTCCTGACACTGAATTATATGAAAAATGTCTTATGTTGGACTTTAGGGAATGCTATTTTGCAGTAGACAATGTCCTCAACAACATCTTTTTTTTTTTTTCTTTTTTTTTAATTTTTGTTTTTTGAGGGCAGTGTCACTGGCCCTCATATGTGGGACCTGAACTGGGGCTGCTGGCTTCCCAAGCCTGTGCTTAACCACAGCGCCACTCAGCCGGCCCTCAACAACATCTTTATAGAAAGTATAATAATGGATTTCATGTGTCTATTCTTATAAATAGTAAGGAAACAATATTGAAACACACACTGATTATTTTCAAATCTAAATAGGATTATATTGTTTAAAAAATAGACAATAGGCCCAAAATGGAGTCACTTATGCTAAGCCCATGTCACCAAACAAAGACTTAATAACTAACCTAACTGCAGTTTCAGCTTTACCCAGAATGCAATTTTTACAGTCACTTGGACATTTCTGGTCAGCACTAATGAGGTAATTCACCTGATAACTTTCTTGTGTCCCCGACAGGTAGGTTACCTAAACCTAAAATGATTGACTCTTTTCCACTCCTCTGTCTATAAAAGCCTTCCATTTTATACAGCTCCTCAGATCTCCCTTCTATTTGCTAAACAGGATGCTACCTAAGAATGGAAAAGGGGCCACATACTAAATCTGACAAGCTCAGGGAGACCTACATGGTGGGCCTTATAAACTTAGAGACTGAAACCAACCACATAGGATGGTCTGAACATAAAATTTCCTAACTAAAAGCAGGTCATGGACGGTAGCCACAACCTAGGCCTATAACTTCCTTGACAAAGGTCACTCTTTACCTTAAGTCTGCTGTCCTTTTGCATCTAAGATAATATATCTTTGAAATATCAGATTAATTCCTTTTTCTGGACCCCTTAGGGCACACCCACTGCACCTGAGCATGAGACCAAAGAACCCCCAATTGTTATCTTGTTTCCTAAATACCATCTCTAGACACTGTAAATGTTAATTATTAACTATCCTATAACCACCAATGTAAAAGAAGTATGTGTTTCTCCATTTTACTTTTTTAGCCAATTCTAGAGACTTCCCCACTTTGCTTGGTCCTGCTCCCTTAATCTACCACCAATAGAATTCATGTAACCCTCCTTACATCTCCTTCTTTGATTTTAGTGTATAAAATAAGTTGCAAAACCACCATTCTCCAGAATATTTTCTTAACCCATTGAAATTTTACTTCCCATTGAGATTTTGTCGTAAGTTTGGCTCAAATAAACCCATAAAAATTCTCTACAGGTTTAGACATTTCTTGTGTTGACATAACCAATTCATGAATTGTTCAGCAAAGCCATATAGATATTTTAAATTTACTACGTTGAATTTTTATTATTTATTATAACAATAATAATATAGTTTAGCTCTAACCCCTAATGGCTGCCAAAGTTATACAATTTGTGGAATAATTATGATTTAATTGTTTATCAGAATCAAGGAAGCTGAGTACATTTTGCAGTAAAGTCAGCTCAACTATTTTTGTTCCATGGAAGTATTTTATTTCCCAATTTGTTTGCTACTCTTCTAACATTAGACTCCCTTTTCTTTCAGTTCTCCTCAACTATATTCTTTTTAATGATAGAGTCATTTACCATAATTACCTAGAATTATGGAATTCCTCAGAAGGGGCAAACAAAAAGGAGGTTTGCTTTGGGAGATGACAATTGTCTGATTTTAGGCTCTTCAATTTTGTACTCTTTTGCTCCACTTAGTTTGTTTCTTCTCCTGTAGCTACTATAGTTCTTACTTTCGAATTTCACCACATTTTCTTACTTGGGATTTTTCTATTCATTAATTGATTTCCGTAGTTGGCTCAGTAACCATCACTGTTTCTATCCTATGACACTCTCCAACTAAGTGATTCAAATTTTGGCCTTCCTGTTGGTTTAATTTTCTTAAATGAAAGGATTTAGAGTTTCTAGGAGAGAAGACAAGTACATATTCTTCAAACAAATTTTCCTAAATAGTAATTCTCTTAGGCTTTGATAGAAGTTGGAGTAAACTGACTAAAACAATTTGTTGCTTTGATGTTGGGAAGTTAGAATCAGATGTTCAGGATGAAGAAAGACTATCAGAACTCAGCACGACACAGCAAGAAATCAAAGTAATAACAGGAATTTGGAAAGTATATTTACAGTTATAAGTTACTGAAAGGATATTAGGTTATAACTTGTTAATATGTAGAGATTTTAAGTGTCCCAGTATGCTTTTGGACTTTGCTTCTCCAAATTAAAACTGCTTTTTGATGCAGAAATAAAGGAATCTAGTTAATTTGGCAATTGTTTTAAAGTTGGCTTAGACTAGAACAAATTTTTTTCCCAACAAGCTTTTCACAAGGGCTCATTGGCTTCTGATACAGTCTTGCTGTGAAACTGTTTCATGAACCATTTTGTTGAGCCAGATTACATGCAAAACCTATTTTCTGTGAGCATCATGGCTAAGAGACCTCCTCACAAGCCAATCTTCCAGTTAAATGCTCCAAATTACCAGTTAATTGCTCTATCCTGATGCAACTGGCTTATGCATTTTCCAGATATGAAGTCAGAAGGAAATAGTGCAGATAACTGCAAATTATCCAGTGGATTTCAAACCATCACATAGCTAATCAAATATTGGACATATTTAGCATTTACCCAAATGTACCTGAATTGACAAAACTCACATCCTCAGAACTGCATATTTTTTCACAATAAGCAATATATACAGTGATTAATAAACCTAAAATACAAAGTCAATATTTTAATTGCTAATGTACTTGGTTGGCCATAATAAAAATTGATTTTATTCAATTTACTTTGCATACCATGATGTATTTCATGAAAGAGAACACACCTGTGTCATCAATTATAACAGAAATATGCATGCAGAACAAAGTGGAGACAATTGGTGTGGATCACTGATGGCCAAATTTTTACCTGAGTTTTAAGAGGACTATATCCTAAAAATAAATCTTTAGCCTAATCATTTAGGGCATATTTAAAATGTCTTAGGTTCCTTATCCAGACTTGCAAATTAATGCAAAACTGCCTTATTAAGTAACATATAACTATATATAGCTTTAATGAAATTGAGGGGAAAAAAAGACATGAATTACAATAGGCCACTCATGCAAAATAATTCATGCACAATACAAGATTCCATTTGGGGAATGATTTAATACTGATGTCAATGAAGTGCCAAGAAGAGAGTGGTTAATAAGGTCAAATCCTTTTGTAGCAATTTCCAGAAGAAGGATTTTTGTTTGTTTGTTTTGTAATAGAACTCACTTACAAATTTCAGTTGGAGCGGTTTCTTTTGAGTGGGAGGGTTCAATTGAAAAGTGAGAGGAAAAGAGAAATAAGGGTAAGGAGGAAATATATTATCCTATTGTCCTGCTTCTTTTTGAAATAAAAATGTTTGTATAGTATAAAATAAAATTGACTAAATGTAAAAATAAAATGAACCCAATTTGTACATTTTCCAAGCTGAAAAAAAGGCAAACAATAGAAAAAAAATGAAGAGTAAAGATATTTTGCAAATTTATCTAGTTTTAATAATCTTGTAGTCTTTTGATACGTTCTTTTTAAAAATTTATCGTTCCCCAGATAACAACTTTGTAATATAGGACTTAAGTCATCAGTAAAATAAAAATGCATTTTATCACTGTAGTTAACAATATCATTTTACAAAAGGATTTTAAGAACAAGAAAACATCATTTCAAGGGACTGGATTTATTGGGTGGAAGTAGGGTTTCTAATCTCATTACCATCTTATTTTAGAAAGCAGTCTGCAAAGTAATACACATGATATTTCACCTGTTCTGGAAACAATACCGACTTGTTTGATATCGTTACATGCGTGTTCCAGTTCTACACTATTTACCAAATTTGCGAACTGCAGAACATTTATGGAACAGAAAAAGCCCTATCTAACTCAGAAGGCTAGACAGCTTAATAAAACACAATTTCTATATATTTTGTAAGATGTTAAGCTTGCTACTAAAATTTTATGGCTGCTGAAAGATTTGAGAAATGGTATAGGGTTTTCACTCTATCATTCCAATTTAGAAATCAAATCTGGACCACATTTCTTCTTTTGTGTCATTTTTGTTTGGGATGTCCCTTCCTGTGTCTGCCTGAGGATATTAAGTTGTTATCTTTTTCCAAGACTATAAGGAATAAAACATTTTATATTAATCTTTTGAAAATAAAAATTCTTTTGTTTACATAAAAATTTGCCAGGGCTTGCTCTATCCTGGCATCCTCCTATCTCTGATATTTATATGTACAGATTATCACTCTTTTAATAAGGCTCCTCCCGTGTGAAATCAGTAACAGTTCCATGTTGCCTGATGAAGTTTAGACACATTAGTTTGGCAAACTATATCCTCTGAAATCTGTCCCTTTGCCCATATTTGCCACTAATTTTCTACTCAGAAATATTACTCTAGCCAGTCTGATTTGTTCACCATGTCCAAAAAATATATATATATTTTCCATTTTTTGCTTTACTCATGTCACTCTCGCAATCTATTTTTTCTCTTTCCATGGACATTCTAGCTGGCTCTACAAGCTCAAATGCTGCTTCTTCCATAAAGCTTTACCTAAGTTCTATGTAAGAAATAATCACTTTCTTTTCTGAATTCCTAATCAGTATTTGTTTCCGTAAATTATACAAATCAATACAACATATTTATATCTAAAGTTGTAATAATAATGTGTAGGTCTGAAGTAATTGTGTGGAATAGAAGCATTTATCATTATAGATAACAGCAGGGAGTCAGGGGCCAGGTCTCCTGGGTTCAAATACTGACTGTGCAGTTTTTTTAGCTGTCTGAATGTCGGCAAATTATTTGAACACTCTGAGGTTCAGTTTTCCCATCTCCAAAAGTGTAATACTAATCATCCCAATTTGAAAAGAACTGATATGTTTAAAACACACAGAATAGTAGTACTTTGCACATAATTCAGAGCTATATGTATTTACTATTTTGTTTTCTTATGGATTTTTTAACTATTATGATTGAACTCCCAGAGGCAAGGACAATAAATTATTTATTCTTGTGTGTAAACAATATGATCTCAAGTAATTTTTGCTGAATAAATGTATGAATCCTAAATTCTGATAAAAACTCTTTGGGTCTGAATTTTCTTTGATGAATTTTGTTTCCTATGAGCTGCCAATAGTTTATATTATCTGCTTGGTTTATGCTTATTTTGTCATCCATGAAATATTTATTAAGTACTTGGTATAAGCAAAATATAATGGTAGAATGAGTGGGAGGCAACAACACCCTTTGGCTTCAAGATACACAATTTGGTTGATATTGTGCTATGCAATGAAAGCAAAAAATGTAGCATTGTGCAAAAAACATGTGTTTTTGACTCAGAAAGACCTGAATTTCCATCTTAGTTCTGAAACGTCTAAGCTATGACCTAGAGTATTATTTAAGCACTTTAGTAGTCCCATATTTTAAAAAAAGTAATTCTAATAATATCATAGTTTTTAGTGTGAACAAAAATGAGGAATATGCTAAAAAAAAAAGGCTTAGAGTACTTGTATTATTTAACACACAATAACTACACATGAACACTAGTTTTCTACCCTAAATCAAATCAAAGAGACTTTCTAAAATAGCAAATTTAGGTAATTTAAAAGGTTAACTGGGTGTTAAAAAAAATAAATTATGTTTAGGAAACTTAAATGAGACAAATCCTGAGTGAAGATGGGTTAGTTTATTGAAGGCATGATATTCAAGAAATTTGCATTGAATTTAGCAGGTAAAAGGGTGCTATTGAAGCTATCTTAGCAGAGTAGCAACACAGGTGACATAATCAGAGCTACACTTTCAGAAGTTAAAAGTGATGGGTTGGAGTTTAAAATAGATTGAAGAAGTGTCTAATGATGTATACATTAGGTTGTTTAGATAGAAATAAGTTCTGAATTAGGATGATGATCATGGAAGTAGAAAAGAAAGATCAACTGGAAGAGATTGGCTACTATCAGTATTGTCTTAAGTATATATAAATGTTTAGAGACTGAAAAGAAATTGGAAAATGGGACTTTTTTCAGCACCTATACATTAGGCATGGATGGCATTGGGCACTTAACACATTGATTTCCTTTAATCTTTACAATACAGGTTGAGATAGATTATATTTTTGAGTGAATAAGTTATTAGCACCCTAAGAAGCCACAAATCTCAGTTGTTCTTAATAAGAGTTTAGTTAGTGTCAACAACTCATATATTAAAACTAATTAGAGGCCTTCTATCTGGTAATTGCCAATATACAGTCAATCTGGTAAAGCAACTAAAACTAACCTGATCCAGATAAATAAGCACTCAGCCCCTTTTCTTACCAAACATGGCCAACCGTCCTTCCCATCCAAAATACTGTAAAGATTTCTTTCAAATTGAAGTTAGAGACACCTTACCACAGATTCTCTTTCTGCCTGGAGCTCTGCTTCTTCACTTTATGACTTTCGCACCTCACTGTTAATTTGTGATGTTGCTGCACAACGCTTGCTACCTGACTTTAAGATCTCAGCTTTGTAAGCATTGCCGCATTGCCTGAAACTGAGGCTTGAGAGCACTTCTACAATTATCAAACCTTTGTTTCTGAAAAAAGTACTTCCCAAAGGAAGGGTTAAAGATGTATTCCACTCCTTATATTCTTACATTTAACCAACTACTAACTTTGGGATAAAAGTAGTTGTGTAAAGAATCCCCAGAAGAAGTTTTAGGGAATGCAGATGATTTGCATTAAAGTGTGGGAAAAGCCCTGAGGAATATGCACTATTTCACTCACAGGCATCAAAGATATCATGACAACAGAAGAGGTTTTGTTGATGTAAATGTTGTACTCAGGAGGGAAAACCAAAAAACAGAAAGTTGTATGGAGAGAGATTTTGAAATATTTTTTTTTCTGAATCAGCGAGTATTTGTCATGACTGAGGGAATTTGGCTGTCCTCTTCTCTCCCACCATTGCCACCTCTCTACCAGTGAGAAAATAAACCTAGACAACCCACTGATCTTCTTTTTTCTGGTGTGCACATAATAGGTATGGTAAAAGGCATCAAGGAATAGGAATTTTGCATACTGTTGAAAACAATAAGATTGTGCCTCTTTTTACAGTCTTCCTAAAGAGTCGTTTTCAAACTAATAGACTAGTACACATTAATACACTAGTATACAGTAAGATGCTATTAAAGACGGGTCTCAATGACCCCCCACCTTATGGCATTCCTGCCTTGTTGCAACACCCATTCATGAGTGTGGGCTGGAACTAATAACTTGCTTTTAAGAGAATATGGCAAAAATGATGGGATAGCACATCCATGATTATGCTACAAAAGATTGTAACATATCTTATTGGACTCTTTCCATTGCTTTCTTGGATCCCATTCTTTAATGAAGCAAGCTGCCATATTGGAAAGATCCATGTGGCAAGGATCTTATGGTAACCCCTGGCCAAAACTCAACAAAGAACAGAGAGTTTGAGGGGTTGAATCTTGCCAACAACCATGTAAGTAAGCTTGGAAATGTATCCTTTTCCAGTTGAGCCTTCAGATGAAACTATGGCCACAGCCGACACCTTGATTGTAGTTATATGAGAGACTCTGAGACAGGGGCCCCATATGAACCATTCCCAGATCCCTGGCCCTTAGAAACTGTGAAATAATGTGTGTTGTGTTAAGCTGCTAATTTGGGGGCAACATAGTATACCGTGATAAGCTAACACAGTGTATACTTAACTCATATTCTGAAATTCTAAAAAGATAGATTTGTTTCTACAGTATTATTTAAGAAAATAGTACAAACTTGTACATTTGGTCCCTTTGGATCACAAACTCATTATTACATTTTTGTTGTTTCTTTCAGAGCTGTCTCCATTCATTCTCTCCAAACTTTTACATTCCCTCTTCTTTAGATGTATGCTTGCCAAAGATATTTATTGGATTTTTTTTTCAAAGCCAGGAAGCAATTTTAAGTCATTTAACATTAATTAGAATATTCTTTCCTGAATAAAGGGCTTTACATTCAAATATAATTTTACATTTGAGTGTGGGTGTAGAGTTCAGTGACAAGTATATTGTAAACATCACAAAGAACATCTAACAAGCAAATAAACATAAACATCCAACAAGCAAATCAAACACATGTGTGGCTGTGGGGGTCTGTGGGGGGGGAGGGGCAGAGGACTCTGAGGTGTTTTGTTTATTTGTGTATTTTTTCCTTGAATATCTATGTCTGAAGGTTAGAAAGGAAAGGGTGAAGTGAAGGAAGGGAATCTGAATCATCTATAGTGGGGTTGAGACAAATAGGTTGTTTCATTTTCAAAGAAAAAAATATTTGGAAAATAAGGATTTTACACTGGTTTTTACTTTCTAAGACATGATATTGTACTCTGTATATACCAGCTCATTTAAAAAGTCATGTAGAAAGCGCTGGCCTGGGAAGCCAGCAGCCCTGGTTTGGTCCCACATGTGAGGGCCAATGACACTGCCCTCAAAAAAAAAAAAAAGTCATGTAGAAAATAATAGCCTTTCTCTAGAGTTTTCCTGTAGCATAATGCAATTCCATGATTTCCACCTCCTTTAAGTAAAGACATCTGTGGTACTATTGGGTCCTTTCCAGTATCAACCTTATGGTCTTTATGATGTTGACATTTCTTCCAGCAACTTGGAAAATGTTCTCTACCAGAAGGTTGTGTTCCCTTAGGAAGCACCATTTCTGGCTGTGTTAAGTTGGGTAGACTTTGGTCTTCACTTTCTTCAATCCACATGAATGTGAACATTGGTATCTTGAAAGCAAGAAGAGTGCATGTTTAGTGGCTAAATTGTTTTTCTCTCTCAAACTACAATCTTGAGATTTCTTTCAAAAGGTACAGATTGTTCTGGAACAAAATCTTAGAAATCTCATGTGCCTGATCTATTTTTAATTTCCCCTTTATGCATCCCAATTTTAAAGAGAAAGAGGGATTATAAATGAGTCATTTGCAACATTATATAGTATAATACAGGTTTTTGGAAGGTGTTTCTTTGGAAAAATGTCCAATACAAAATATAAAAGAAACTACAAATCTGTACAGTTGTATATATAAAAGCAAAATGAAGGTTGGGAAATGTGGTTACATCTCTTTATCACAACAATACATTGAGACTATTATCTATTTCATAACCAACAAAAATTTGGTTACAGAAAAAGGAAACATGCAAAATATTACTTAGAATGAAGGCCTGCTGTGGTAGGATGAATATGCAAATTTGATTTCTACACAAAGGTATTCACGTTTAATCAATGACACAATTATGGAGGGCATAGTTCTTGACAAACAAGTATATATGATAATAGACATATCTTTGTTGTTCAACCTCAATAAATATTCTGTAGCATTCAGTTGGCACCTAATTAACAAATAATTAGGGGCTCAAAGAATATAAATTTACACTTAGCTGCATTAATTAACTCTGTGCCTTTAATACTCTGCTCTTACTAGCCTTCTACATAAAAATTTTACTACATTTATTCCTCTTGCCAAGTGAAATGTCAGGAAGCTAAGAGTTATTAGAGTATTTTAATTGAAATTTGAAAACTAATTAGAATGTGTGTTCCTATTTAGGAACTGCTGAACTAAAAAGTCTGAAACAAAAATAAATCACTATATTTATACTGTAACTGTCATATATTCTTAAAATTAAATCCAAACATGAGACTTGATTTACAACATAACCAAAAATACTTACCAAAGCACTTTAAACTTCTTCAAAAAAGTTGTGAAGATATTTTTGAAACTAAATAGAAATAAAATCTGCTTTTCCTGGGATAAACTAACAAGTAAAATAACAAGTAGTAGAATTTTAACAACATTATATGGAAAATGTGGCAACACTGGCCAATATCAGCAATTTCATTCACAGGAATTGCATGGGATTAAACTTTCTCAAAGAAAAACTTGGCGGGCAAAATAGTCAAACTCTCTCCAGAAATCAACTGACAAATAAAACACACACACACACACACACACACACACACACACACACACACAGAGTCAAGAAAATTCTGGTGTTAGTAGGATATCTCCAAACTTTATACAGAGACATGTGAGCCAAAAGACAATATTTGAGAATGGTGACTATTTGAGTATATATCAAAAAATATTGTCATGCTCTTGCATAACATCATTTTGATTAATGAGGGTCCACATGTAAGATCACCATTCCATAAGATTATAATGGAGCTGGGCAGGCCGAGTGGCTCATTCGTTAAGAGTTGCCTTGGGAGCGGATTCGGATCCCACTTGGACCAGTGACGCTGCCCTCTACAGCTAAGATGGTGAACAACAGCTCGACCTGGAACTGGGCTGCTGTGACTCGCCAGAGACAGCATAGGCTGCAGTGGGGCTGCAGTGGGCTACCGTGAGTACCTTGAGTGGCCAGCAGCCAGCGTGAGAGGCCATCAGCTGCTGTGAGCTGCAGTGAGCGGCCATCCAATGGCCGGCGACCGATCTGCCTCAGCTGGGAAGAGCACAGTGATCACAATACCAACATGGGCCAGTGAAGCAACATCCTCCACAACTAGACTGAAGAACAAAAAGACAGCAACTCGTCTGTTCCCCTTCCCCAATTCCCCAATAAAAATCTTTTTAAAAAATAAAGATTATAATGGAGCTGAAGAATTCCTATATAGTGACATTGTAGGCATCATTAGATTATAGCAGAATACATTACTCACAGCTAGTCATATAAAAGCATAGCACATACATATATCTTTTCGAATTAGTGTTTTGGATTTTTTTCAGATAAATACCCATATGTAAAATTTCTGAGTCAAAAGGTAGTTCTATGTTTAATTTTTTGAGGAAACTCCATACTGTTTTCCATAATGGCTGCTCCAATTTGCAATGCCACCAACAGCAAGAGTTCCCTTTTTTCCATATCCTCCAACAAAACTTGGTGTTTGTTGATTCATTGATTATAGATATTGTGACAGGTGGAATCTGAACAGACTCATAGATACAGAGCACAAACTGATGGTGGGCAGATGGGGTGGTTCGATGAAACAGGTGAAGGGCTTAAGAAGTACAAACTGCAGTTGCAAAATAGTCACTGGGATGTAAAGTACAGCATAAGGAATATACACAGTTAATAACATTGTAATAACAATGTATGGCATCAGGTGGGTACTAAACTTAGGGAGGATTACTTTGTAAGTTATTTAAATGTCTAATTGCTATGCTATACACCTGAAAGTAATACAATATTGAATGTTAACTGTAATTCAAAAATAGAAAAACAATTTTAAAAAGTATAGCACATACAATTTTGTACAGTAACTAATACTTGATAATGAACCACTATGTTACCAGTTTGTGTATTTATTATACTAAACTTTTTATTGTTAATTTATAGTGTACTCTCTGTTTATATTTTAAAAAGTATTTGCTATAAAATAATATGCTGTATTACACTGGCAGCAACCTCCTAAATCTCGTGTTAAAATTTTTAAAAACAAGAAGACAGTGAGAAGACACTGATGCGATTTTGGGAGGATTACAACGTGTATAACTGTATTAAGAACCTTGCTTGGGCTTGGCGTGATGTCACCAAGAAGTTTATGAATGGCATTTGGAAGAAGACACTCAAGAGGTTTTTCCACGACTTTAAAGGATTTTCAAAGCATGAGGAGGTTGCAAAAAGCAAGAAGGCTGTGGTTTGGATGGCGAATAACTTTAACTTGGCAGTGGGTGAAGATGCCACTGAGGAGATCCTAGAGGTGGTCCTGAGGAGCTGTGCAATGAGGAGTCGTTGGAACTGAAATAGGAATGCAGAGCTAAAGAAGCGGCCAGGGAAAAGGAAACTGCAGAAGAAAAAGGACCCCCCAAGAAAATTCACAGTGAAGTGTTTAGCAAAAGCTTTTGCAGACCTCAACATATCCTTCAAAAGTTTGAAGACATGGACTCCAACACTGCAGGGTTTTCATTAATAGAGAGGAATGTTCATGGTGCATTTTTTTTTTTTACAAGCAAATCTATGACGAGAGAGAGAGAGAGAGAGAGAGAGAGAGAGAGAGAGAGAGAGAGAGAGAGAGAAGAAAGGGAGGAAGAAAGAGAGGAAGAAAGAAAGTAATAAACCACCATGGACTTATTTCTGAAAAGAGTGACACCTTCTCAAGAAAAGCCTCAGGCAGCCCCTACAGTAGGTATTCCAGAAGAAGGCATTGTTATAAGGCATGCTAACACCATGCGTGTTATTGCCCCTGAAGAAAACCTTCCAGTGGGACAAGATGTGGAGGTGGAAGACAGGGATATTGACGATCCTGCCCCTGTGTAGGGTATGTTTGTCTTATTTATAACAAAAAAATTAAAAAGTAAAAAATAAAGGATATAAAGAAAACATTTTTGAACAGCTGTACAATGTGTTGGTATTTAAGCTAAGTGTTATGACAAAAGAGTTGAAAAGTTTTAAAAAAACATAAAAATTTACAAAGTAAAAAAGTTACAGTGAGCCAATGCATTATAGAAGAAAAAGATTTAAATAAATGTAGTGTAACCTAAGTGTATAGTGCTTATTAAACGTTCAGTAGTATAATGTCCTGGGCCTTCACATTCACTCCCCACTCACTCACTGATTCACCCAGTGCATCTTCCAGTCCTTCAAGCTCCATTCATGGTATGAGTCCTCCACAGGTGTACCATTTTTTATCTTTTATGCCATATTTTTACTATAACTTTTCTATGGTTAGATGTGTTAAATACACATATTGTGTTACAATTGCCTACAGTATTCAGTACTGTACAGGTTTCCAGCCTAGGAACATAGGCTAGCCATATAGCCTAGGTGTGTAGTAGACTAGACCACTAGGTTTGTGTAAGTGCATGATGTTCACACAATGACAAAATTGCCTAAAGATGCATTTCTCAGAATGTATCACCGTTAAGTGATGCATCTGTACATATATTTTTTAAAAAACAATGCTCGTATTTTACAACATAGGGAGTTATCCCTTGGCAGTTATTTTGAAGACACCCATCATTTGAATAAAATAGAACCTCCCAAACCACAAATATGAGAGACCACTGCATCATTTTTTACACATAATGTTCAAAGTCACCTGGAAAAGGACTGAGTCTCCACCCACCTGTGGAGCAATGATGTGCTCCAGTCATTTCCTTCTGCCCAGGTTGTACCAAGCATTCATTCAATCCACTCAACGAATACTCATTGAAAACTGTCTTCTTTGTTAGAGGGACTATTCAGTGAATAAAACCCACAGAAATCTTTTACCTTGTGGAGCCCACATCTGGCTGGAGGGCAGGGGGTATCTGTAAGGTAAAACCCATTTCGCATTAACCTCAGGCTTTCCAAACTGGCATTCATTTATTCATTCCTTCTTCACCAAGGCAATGACAGACATTGATGCTACACTGGGACTAGTTAGCTGGAGAGATAGACCATAAACAAGTAAAAATGGCTACAATCCATAAAAGAGGGCCCTGCCTTATTCTTTCAAACGGTACAATTTCAGAGCTTTTCTATCACAACCTACATATGTCAATAAGTTTGTGGCTTCCCACATGGCATAAAGAAAGTGTTAGCTTGGGTATCTCATGACATCTTATTTTGTCCTTGAAGAGAGTTTTTAGCTCAAAATAAAATGTGTAAAATCAGGATTGTGTAACTGCAGTCAAATCAATTGCACTGGAGCAGCAGCTGATGAGAGAGACAAGGAGAGGCAGCTGTGTGCACTCCTGCACTACTAGAGTGTGCTGAGGCAGAGTGGGGGCACCCATGGAGGACCCAGAGGGCTGCTGACTTCATCAGAGAAGCTAGAGGTATCACAGGAGGCCTGGGGAGTAAGGATGGCTTAGGGAGGAGATGGCAGAGGGTGAGTAATCTGCATTTGGAGAACTGTAGGGAAGAGGTTCCTATCCCCAGGCATGGGGGGACTTTGAAGAGCCCATGAAATTGTCAAGACTGTCAATAGGCAGAGGCGACCTGTAACTTTCAAGTCAGAGTTGGCCTGTGACACTCTCTCATCTTCCTCCCTGACTCTATCCCCGCTAGATGGATGAAGGGTTGAAGGAGAGGAGAAAGGAGAGATAGCCCTGCTCCGTGAGGAAAGAGAGAACTTGACTATATTCCCTTTCCTGAGGGAGTGCTGATCTCCCATCTGTAGGAGGTCCAAACTCAGGAGATGACAGCCCTGTGTGAGTGACAGTGTGTGTGTGTGTTGTGTGTGTGTGTGTGTGTGGTGTGATTTCAAGGTTAAACCACAAGCAAATTATTGACTATTACAAGGCACTGGGCAGTTACTGATTTAAGAACCTTTATTTTATTTTTTTTTTGAAATGGCTTCTTTCTTCTTCCATCTTCCTGGATTATGTATCTGCCCCTACCACATAATCGACTGTGTGATTTTATTCCCAATACATAGCAGCAGACAGATAATCTCAGCACACAAGTTTCTCCTACAAAGAAAGTAACAAAACCATTGCATTTAGCTAAATGATGAACCTGTGGCCTGAAACGGTGAAAAGCCTCCTGAAACACCAAGTTTCTACACTGGCAGCATCTGGCTGATGACAGTTGTGTGTGCATATGGTTAGGAACTAAATGGCTGACACATTAACTTAGTGTGTCATCATGATCAATACTGATCACTTCAGCAAGTTGATCATGTAATAAATTGTATTGATCTTAAGGATAACCAGTAAAGGATCCTATAGGACTGGGTTTCAATTATATTTTGTATGTGTAGACATAGCTTTCATAAAGCTCAAGAGAGCCTGAAGCATTTTCAGATCACAGATAATATCTGTGAATAGTTTAATAAGTACTTGGACTTTAGATTAATATTATTTATATAATGAAAGGAGTAGTGTGAAACTATAACAAATAATATCTCTTTGAAGATGAGCTCTTGTTATTGACATATCTATATGTAAGCACCCCTTTACTCTCATACAGAATTCTGGAAGAAGAATGTGAGAATATCACTTGTGAGAACTGCCAAGAAGTTCACTCAGACTCCCGCATCCTCTGGAGAAGTGCTGCATGACTTTGAGCTGACCTTGAAATTTATGGTCTGGGACAAAGAGTCATTAAGCTGGGAACAGCTTGTGTAATGTCTTGATAACAAACGGTACCCAGCAATGTGTTAGCAAAGGAAAGAATTGAAAATATCCAATTGAGTTTTAATTCTGAAGTGGGACTGGCCTGTGATTTCAAAAAGTAGTCCCAAAGTTAAATGGCAAGTCTGAGGGAAATAAACAATGTCTGTGATCTTCTAAGTGTACTTAAAACAGAGGCTACAAACAGGCTGATTGCTCTGATTTAGCTGTGAACAGCTGGTAGGCATGAGAGTAGTACAGTAACTTTCATCAGGTCTTGTGAATTAATACATTGGCCCCTTTTTTCTTAGCTCTGTGGAGCAAAGGGACATAAACTTATGCTTATCTGATATATGAATGGGATACCACACCCTCTTAATGGCAGCATATCTGAGCCTGAGGGCAATTTACACATTCATTACACAAAGAATCATAAAATTTAAATTGGACCCAAGGTAGCACAAGTTAATCTTTATCCCCTGAGTTCCCGGAAAATGTCTAGGTTATTATCCAGTTTAGCATTTGGTTAGTATGGATTTATTCCACAGTATTTTACAATGTATATGAATGTATTTGGTTAATAAATGATAAATACTACATACAATAGTGGAACTTTAATATTTTCTATATAACATGAGTAATATTCACCTTATTAAAAAGAAAATGTAATTGGATTACTAACCATAAATGAAAAGAAACTGCCAGCTGAGCTTGCCTCACCCACAGATAGCACTACAGGCAGAAAGAACAGGATAGAGGGGAGAAAGAGGGGAAGGGAAGATGGAAGTGTAGGAAACAGGAAGGAGAGGGGATGAGATCATTCTTAAGAAAAGGCATGGCTACAGGTACTTGTAATGGATTATAACACTAGTAGCAATGTGGGCAGGGAAAAATCTCCATCACATTGTCTCCATGATAGTTCCAACAAGGACCCAGTAAGAACAAAGGAATCCCACCTCCCCCCGGAAAAAGTGGTTCATTGGGAATCTGCCTGGGAATGCCTGGACGCCACCCCTAAAACTTGAATATTTCGCACGATCATTCAAATAAAATCCTAAGCCTCTTTGTCCTTTGGTGCAGTTGCTCTTCTTCTGGGCCTGCCCACTCTCACATCATCTTGAGAATGTACTATACTATTTCCTTTATTTTAATAAACCCATTGCTTGTTTGGCTTTGTTTGCATGGCTAGAATTCCTTCCTGTGATGATACAAGAGCCCTTTTTCTCCAGTAACAGTTATTTATATAAGAGTAGCAACTGATTAACAACATGGTGTACTAACTGAAGGGCAAGCTCCCTATGATGTGGCCTTAATGAATATTTAAGAGGAACCAATCAGCTTCTGTCCTCCTAACATTTCTACTGGAACTAGGGAAAGAGTCAGCCAGTAAGAAGCCAAAAGAGAGAGTCATAAAGGGGCAGAGACTAGAGTCACTTAAAGGTCTAAACCGAGGGTGAAGGTCTGCAAATGTATGCTATTGAGATCTCTAGACACTTTAGGTCTAGAAATTCCTTTTACTTCCAACTTGTTTGTGGATCAGCCTACCCTTGAATTTTAAAAGAGATTTCTAAAAGATCTTGGAAGAATTACTAGCAGAAAAGATACAACATAAGGATTATATAGAAAGGTGAAGGAAAATACTATTGACCATTTTTTCTCTTCGTATAGAACTGTAGTTCTGTGTAAAGGAAGCTGAAACTTTATCTGACCCAGCATTTCCAAAAATTAGGTCCATAAGCCTGGCTTCCTAAGAATCAGTCTATAAATTATAAGACAGATTCCCAGAACCTATTTTGCTAGATTTAGCATCTCCTTTAGGTCCTAATATTGTCAGCTCTCTCATTTTGCAGACAAGAAGACTGAGGCATGTGTCTTCAAATGCCAAGCCTCAACTGCACAATTAATATGTGGAAGAATCTGAGTAGCACTACCATCCCCTTGTTTCGAGTGCTTTTTCCAACCATCAATTTGTTTTTCTTACAGACATCTGGAATCCACGTTAGCAGAATCAGCTTATCTAATTCTCAAGGACTAGTGGATTGGAACTTGATTGTGCCTTTAGCAGACTTTTATATTCTACTATTACTCTATTCCATATCAAAGCTGAAAATAAATGGAAAAAAAAATGCCAGGAGATATACACTCTCAAACAAATGCTAGAAATAAATGTACCCTTCAGTAATGTTGGTTTATGACACTAGAAAAGCATAGAGAAGGATCTAGAAAAGACTCAGAATATGCCACAAAACATTGAATTATATGTTAAATTTATAAAGGAGTCCTAGATCTTAAGATACTTCTGTAAAGCGTCTATTAGCAAATGAATGTAGAACTACTATATTCTTCAACTGAACCAAAAACTAAGAAGTTGTTTTTGTTTTTTCTCCATTTTTTTTTTATTAGTTTCAGGTATAAAACACAATGCAATAGTTATACTCTTTACCCCACAAAGTGACAACCCCCTCTAAGAAATTGTTTTAAATGAAGTTATTTTAAAACCACCATAGTAAATATTTATGATGGGAATGTTTTTTAAATATGTATCTTCATATTTTCACTGTCAAGGCATTTCTGTAAATATTCTTAAGCAAAGTCTATTTCTATTTTTTAATGGTTTGTCATCACAATTGCTTAGCCTATCCACTAAAATCTTTTCTTCAAGTCTTTTGACTTGTTATTTTCTTTATAATAGGATTTCCCCTGCCCACTAGGTTTAAATGATTCAGTACTTGTAGGTTGGTTTCTACCTTTCAGATCACCTTCTTAGGGGCTTATTGAATCATAGAAAAACAAACAAACAACAAAAAACAAATGAACACAAGTTTAAATATAATTATAAAAGTTTAAGATTGGCATAATGAAAAAAACAAGTATAACAGTAGTTCAAATTCTCCATTGCTGTACTCATCAAATAATTTTTGCATAGCTGTTTGAAAGAGTTGCAAGTAAATGGAAACAAAATTATGCATAATGAAAAAGAAATGTATCAAACATGAGCATTAACTTTTGTTGGAAAAAGAATTATCAGTCCTGCGTCTTCATATTTTCCACAGAACGTGTACTCAATCATACATACTCTCCTGAGAAGGAGTGATATTGAAGAGAACACTACAAGAATTCTCTCCATTCTACTGACTTCTTCCTCCTGGATGACAAAGGAGTGGTTACTCTGATTGGTTAGCACTTGATATTCACTAGACAATGTTTTTTGGTTTTTGTTTGTTTGTTTTCATACAGAAATGAAGGTAAATGACTCCCTGGTTCTTACAGGTATAACTTTTTTCTTAGGTTTCATAGTGGCAAGTAACAAGCTTTTGTGTAAGTGTAGGTTTGTGGTGCAAAGTATGTGACACTTGCATGTTAGGGCAGGAAAGTCGCCAATTTCAAAGCAGCACAAACTCTGTTCTAGGCAATGTTCTAAATGTATTACAAAAATAAAATCAACTCTCACAACAACCTCATGAGTTAGATACTAATAATATTTCTATTTTACAGATGAAAAACCGAGTCAAAGTGATTTGTCCAAGGTTTGAAAGTTAGAGGGTTGTAAAACTGGGTTTAAAACTGAGGCAGTGTCAGGCCAGCCGAGTGGCACAGTGGTTAAGCGCTGGCTTGGGAAGCCAGCAGCCAGTGACACTGCCCTCAAAAAACAAACAAACAAACAAAACAAAACAAAAACTGAGGCAGTGTGGACTTATAGAAAGGGTGTATTAGGAGTTCAGTGAAAACTCCACCCCTGAGAAATAGATGATAAACTGGTCAAAATTAGTAAAACAACCATTCATTGTCTCTAGAAATTGACCCAAACGCTTACAAAAAAATAGGAGGCATTTATTCATCAAAATTGATGGAACTGTGAGAACAGTGAGAGAGCAAGATGCAGTAAGAGTTGGAGTCATTTCTGCGGGGGGTCTGCAAATGTTCTAGGCAATGTCGAAATATTCCTCCACCTTCAGCTTCTGCTCTGTACGTAAGGACAGTCTGGGTGGGACAGCTGGGGAAGAGGATTCATTTCCTCAGAGTTGTGTGTCACTATCCTTGATGGATTTGTAGACTATGACATCAAGAGATGCCAGGTAGCCCAGCGCTGGGCCATAGAAGAACTATACTGGGTTGTGGCATTCATTCCTGCCCCCCTGCCCCAACTCCTCTTCATAGCACACAGGCTCTGCCCAAAGGTTGAGCAAGTCTCAAAGTATGGCAGCGCCCTGCCCTAGCCAAGATTGATGATTGAACTGTAGTGAATGGCTCCACTGGTAATTCTGGTGTTTAGATAAAGTCAATCCCAATCACACTTGGACTCAGCTGACCTCTTTATAATATTTGGAAGTGCTGAAAAGGCTGCATGAAGAAGTTTGACGACCTGAACTTTTCACCAACAATTCGTGGCTCCTATATCACAACAATGCACTGGCTCACACGGCACTGTCTGTAAGGGGGTTTTTAGCCAGTAAACAAATAACTATATTAGAACACCTTCCCTACTCACCTGATCTGGCCCCCAGTGACTACCTTCTTGACCTGAGTATAAAGGAAATATTGAAAGGAAGAAATTTGGATGATATTCAGGACATTAAGGGTAATACTATGACAGCCCTGATGGCCATTCCAGAAAAAGAGTTCCAAAATTGCTTTGAAGGGTGGACTAGACACTGGTGTCAGTGCACAGCTTCCCAAGCGGAGTACTTGGAAGGTGACCATAGTGATATTCAGCAATGAGGTATGTAGTACTATTTCTAGGATGAGTTCGCGAATCTAATTGTCCGATCTTGTATCTCACTAACTTCTCTGCAGCACCTTGCTTTCCGTCTATCTGGCCATGCATCAGATTTCACCACCCAACATCTGTCTGCAGAATAGTTCTCTAACATCCAGATAAGCTGAAGGGCATATGCCCTTTCTTGTACCATTCAAAAAGGTACTTGAAAAAAAAACGAAAAAAAAAAACTTTTGTGCTTTTTATTCATGTCCACATCTAACTACAAAGACCTAGTAAACCAAAAACTAGTTAGTGGCTAAAACATTATAAATATTTTCACTTTAATAAAACTAGAGCATATGGCCTATATGAGTGTTGCTATCTTAACATTTACATTTGGGATCTCAAAAAACATTTGACAAATATATTTATTTTAATCATATGAGATTTTCACCCCATTCAACATTTCTACTAATTGTGATACCATGAAAATGTTTATATTTGGTAGTTTGCCCAAAGTTACAAGTAACAAGGAAAAACTGTTGTAACTGGCTAACTTATAGCCATTTCATAAATTGGGCATCAAATAAAAACAAACATTTAATTCTTTTCTAATTCCACAATGACTATGTTAAAAACCAAATAAAACCCAAACTAATTATAGGAAAATCAGTTTTCTCTAACAAGTGGCACAATCAGTCTTTTTTAAAATACAAAACACTGCATCCATTTTGAGAGAAAAATGGAAACCTTAAACCTAGTCAGTGTTACTCTTTCTTGTTCCATTTTATGAGGCTCTTATCTACTTATGTGAGTTAATATATAACTACTATTTCATTTGTCTCGGTCTGAAAGATTTAATGGTGATTTCACATTAAAATAAGGAATGTACTAAACGTTAGAATAAGAGTCAATAAATGTGATCTTCTCTCAAGATGTTAAGGAGTGAGATAGCACACAGGGAGTGATTTCAAAGGCATCCTTGGTGGACTGAATGGCACTGGGCATTCTATTGGGTTGTCGGAAAAGTCGTGATGCATGTTTGCAACAGATGGCACTAGTTCATTTTTAGAAGTACTATAGTGATTCGCATCTATGTTATTGCTATGTCATTTAACAGCTGAGAGTTCTAGCTTCATTCTAAAAAAAATTGAGCGATTTGGTTGAGTTTTGGAGATTTTACAAGTTGAAGATGGAAGACCAAACTGTGCATTTTTGCCATATTTTACTGTTTTACTTCCATAAAGCGAAGAACGCGCATCAAGCCTGTGAAAAGCTGCATAAAGTTTACAGTGACAGTGCTCTACAAGAACCTTAGTGCCAATGATGGTTCACGAAATTCCGTGCTGGTGATTTTGATCTCAATGATGCTTGTCGGTCAAGGAGGCCCACTGAGGTTTATGACGACATAATAAAGGCATTGATCGAGTTAAACCCACATAACACGACATGAGAGATTGCAGAAACATTGAACATCCATCATTCAAGCAGTCATGACCACCTGAAGAAGCTGGGATACATAAGCAAGCTCAATATTTGGGTTCCGCATGAACTCAAAGAAGTTCATTTGATGGCTCATATAAACATCTGCAATATGCTCATTAAATATGAGGAAAACAATCCTTTTTTGAAGTGACTGATAATTGGTGATGAAAAGTGGATTGTTTATAACAATGTGGTGAGCAAACAGTCTTGGTCCTGACGTGATGATTTGCCTCAAATGACATCAAAAGCAGATACTCATCAGACGAAAGTTATGCTCTCAGTGTGGTAGGATTTTAAAGATGTCATGTTTTTTCAGCCCCTACCAGGGAACCAAACAATCATTTTGAATGTGTACTGTCTGCAATTGGACAGTTTGAACAAATCCATCATCCAGAAATGTCCAGAGCTTGTTAATTGTAAAGGAGTTGTGTTCCATTGCAACAATGCGAGACCACACACAAGTTTGATCACCTGTCAAAAATGATTGGAGCTTGGATGGGATGTGTTGCCACACCCACCATACTCACCTGACCTTGCACAGTCAGACTTCCACTTGTTTCGCTCTCTTCAAATCTCCTTGAGTGGTATAACGTTCAATTCAGATGAGGCTGTAAGTCAGCACCTTGTTCAGTTTTTCTCTAATAAAGACAGGTCCTTCTATGAACGAAGAATTATGACGCTCACTGCAAGATGGCAAAAGGTTATCGAACGAAACAGGCAATATACCATTGATTGATCTTTGTTCTTTATATAAATAAATGACCTTTGAAAACATAGACAAAATATGTCATGACTTTTCCGACAACCCAATAGTAAACTTGGTTGACTGTGTGTCCAGTTGGTACAAATTCATAATGAATAATCCCTCTGATATCAAGAAAGGGTTAGCAACATCAGTGCAAAAAGTTCGTGAACTTAATTGTCAGACCTTGTAATAAATAGACATTTGCAACTAGAAGAAGACCAAATAATTCTTAATTTAAAAGAATATTAACAAAAGTATTGAGAAATTGGAAAACTGGCTGTTCCTCAAAAGGTTAAATGTAGAATTATCATATGACTCAGTAATTCCACTCCTGGGTGGGTATGTATTCAAGAGAACTAAAAGAAGGGTTTTTAAAAAAATACATACATGAATGCTCATTACAGCATTACTCAGAAGAACTGAAAAGTGGAGATAACTCAAAAGTTCACCAACTGATGAGTAGATAAACAAAATGTGGTATATCCATATAAAGGAATATTATTTAGTTGTAACAAATAATGAAGTATTGATACATGCTACAAAATGAATGAACCTTGAAAACCTCAGAGAAGCATTTTATTTACTAGACCATTGGCTTATTATAAAAAGACATAACTCAAGAATAGCTGGATAGGAGAGATGCCTAGGGCAAGGTGTGGGAAGGGGGCCTGGAGCTACCATGCTCCCTGAATACACCACCCTCCCTGAATTTCTACATGTTCTCCAATCCAAAAGCTCTCCAAAGCTATCCTTTGGGTTTTTATGGAGCTTTCATTACATAGGCATTATTGATTAAATTATGAGCAATTGATAACTGGACTCAATTTCCAGCTCCTTTCCCTTCATTGGAGCTGGTGGTAGTGTTAGACTAAAAGTTCCTCCCCCATCCCCCAGCCCCAGGCACTTATTTATCTGTTTATCTATCTATTTATTTATTTATTTATTTTTGAGGGCCGTGTCACTGGCCCTCATATGTGGGACCTGAACCGGGGCCGCTGGCGTCCCAAGCCAGCGCTTAACCACCACGCCACTCGGCCGGCCCTTATTTATTTCTTTTTAATAATATTTCATTTTTCAATGACAGTTGACATACAATGTTATATTAGTTTCAGGTGGACATCATAATGATTAGATATCTATATAACTTATGAGGTAAGTGATCACCCCGGTTTCTGAGTACCCATCTGACACCATACATAGTTATTACAATATTATTGACTATATTCCCCATGCTGTATGTTACATGACTATTTTGTAACTACTAATGTGTACTTCTTAACCCAGGCTCTCACCTCCCCTCCTATCTGGCAACCTTCAGTTTGTTCTGTGTATCTATGGTTTGTTTCTGTTTTGTTTGTTTGTTGATTTTGTTCTTTAGGTTCCCCATGTAAACGAAGTTCATATGACATGTGTCTTTTTCTATCTGATTTACTCCACTCAGCACCATACTGAAAGTTTTAACTCTCTGATCACAGGGTTGCTTCCCCTGAAAACCAGCAGCAATCCTTAGGGGACCTAGGGGGTTTCTAAAAGTCACCTCATGAACAAAAGACTTGTATGGTTCTCTTCACTTAGGAAACTTCCAGGGTTATAGGAGCTCAGTGCCAAGACCTGGCATGAAGACTAAATATATATTAGTTATTATAAACCACAGTATTACACAGGCCTTACTTAAGGGCAGGGTGTAGCCAGTCTTTGATACACCTCTGGTCCTAGTGGGGCTCTTGTTTCACTGTCCCTTTTCCTGGTTCTTTCTGTAAAACTTCTAGACAGTCTACTATTTATCATGTTGCAGGAAGTATCATGGAGGTAGCTACCAGCATGTTCTTAATTGTTCACCATCAAAATCTCTATTATTTTTAACAATGCCCTTTGGCATGGACTTCCCCACTCTCTGTTCCAAATGAGTTTAGTCTGTTTAGAGAAATCTACAAAACTCTTCATACTTATGGCCTGCATCTTTCCCTGGGCAGAATCTCTACATACCACCACAACATAGCTGAGGGTGGGGATGGTGACCCACTTCTCCTAGGGCAAAATCCTTGCTCTATGGAGCACTGGGTGGGATGGTAGCCCCTGATCTTTTTGGCTTGCCTCTTCTAGAATGGAAATTATATTGTATGATCAAGCTGGGAAGGAGTCTGTTGGATGTTTTTCAGCCTTCCATGCCTGGAGTAGAGGATCCACTATACAAGTAGGTGTTGGGTCATAGAAGAAAACATCAGTCTTCCCCACAATGTCTGCTTGGAATAGACCTTCTGCAACATGGAGCTGTGGAGGATACAATATGTCAGCTGCCTGCCCTTCTTGACTTGAAACTGCAGCCTCAAACCATCTTAAGGTCCCTCCTTGTAAGAGTAGATCTGTATTTTACTCACCTGGGGGATGGGGATGGGAGCAGGTTGTAGTTCAATTGCCACAGATGACCCATTTCCCATTTGCTGTATGCCCTCAGGACAATTTTCAGACCCATTAAATGATTGTTTTGTCACTAAGCTCTTCGCACCACCATTTTGAAAGTCACAGCCTGCCTCTATTCTTAAATAACACAAATTAAAAAAAAAAAAAAAAAAAGAACCAAACCAACAAACAAAACAAATAGCAAACAGGTAAAAACATGATTAAAGGGTTCTTTTTTACAGTAAGTTTTAAGCATTATGTGTTTTATTCTTGCAATGATGTAAAATTTATCTCTTGGAAAGGGGCAAATATCTGTCTAATTCACTTGCAAAAAAAGTTAAAAGTGATAAATTGTTATTCTCATTTTATTTTGAAATAGACAAAAATTACCATTCAGTAAGATAAGTGCCTGAGAATTCTGGAAATATAAAGAGGAATGACAAAAGGTTTTCTAAACAGCATATTCTTGGATGAGAATGTTTAGTATTGCAAACCAGGTTTCCTAAAATTAAACTGCAATCTCATTCAGTATCACAAGATGATTTTCATGTATCTTCATAAACTGGTTCCAAAATTTATCTTGAAAAGAAAATGTGTGAGAATAGCCAAAAAGTTGTGGATTAGAAGAACAAATGAGGGAATTTTCTTTTTTGTCATCACATAGGAAAACATATTGAAAGCTACAGAATTAAAATAACATGAATTAGTGAAAGACTAGATAGCCAAAATAATGCATCTAAATATAGATGATGATGATGATGACATTCAAATTACTAAGCAAAGAATAGACAATTCATAAATGAGGTTTAGAAAACTGATTACCCCTATGAAAACAAAACAAACAAAAAAAGAACCTTGAACCTTGTTGTGTACTGTACATAAAATAAAGTCTAAATAGAAAAAAGAATACACAGAAACACCTTGAATTATAAACATATTAGAAGAAACTAGAAAATAATTTCATAGTATCAGGAAAGGTAAAGACCTTTGATAACAAAACATAAGTGAAAAATAATAAAATACTGATATAGCTGACTGCATAACTGTTAAAATTTTCTGTGTAATAAAATCTTCCATAAATAATTTTAGAAGTAAAGTGATAGAAAGAATGTGAAAATATTTTCAACTTGCATAAAATGTACAAAGAATATATAAAGCTTACTTACATGTCAATAAGAAAATCTATGTTATATAATAGGAAAAGAAGCAAAAATATGAGAAGGAAATTAACAAAATAGCAATTAGAAAAAGAAATGATCTAGTCTATACACAAGAAGTTTCTCCACTATATTATTAATCAGGACAATGCAAAATAAAGCAAAATATTATGTTCAGTTTCAGCAAAAATGAAAGACAATTTCTACTTGATAAGGTAGGTAGATAAATGGAAATGACCAGGAAAAGGAGATATTTAGGCCAGTTGGAAAGCTGCAGCTCCTATTTGGGTCAAGACCCCTTGCAACTGCCCAAAAGGATTCCAGGTTTTCACATACCCCAAGGTGATGTGTTTACACATGCCCCTAAATCAAAGAAATGCATCCCCTAAATGCCAGATTAGGCACCTCAGAGGAACAGGGAAAGAGAGATAAGAGAGGGGTGAGGGGGAGGCAATTGTACCCGTAGAAATAAAAGTCTTCACACAATATAAGGTGGGGCTGCTTCCCTCCCTGAGGTCAGCCTGCTCCATGTCTTGGAGCATAGTTTCTTTTACTAATAAACTTTTGCTGTTCATACTGCACAAACTTCTGTCTCTTGATTGAAGCCTTTCCTTCAAGAAGACAAGAACCGAGGTTTCAATGTTATTTCCCGGTAACATACTGATGAAACGGAAAGCCTGAACTCTAGGCTCAGCTATCATATCGCTTTCTCAGAGCGGTCTTCCCTCTATATCCTGTACAATTCTCAACAGTGCACTAAACCTTTCTGTCATATTGTTTTTCATAATAAATTACATATTTATTGGTGTGATTATTTCTTCAGCATCTACCTCCCCCAATGAACTATAAGATTCAGGATGTCAGAACCTATGTTTTGTTCTCCACCACTCAACAGCTACACAGTGCTTGGTATATGGTAAATATGAACATTGTGGAATGAATTAGTAAATGAAGAAATGTAGGCATGAATACCAGTAGATATATGTAGACAGCTGCATTTGATATTTGCATCTAATCACATTCATGAATTTGGTTCTCAGTTCTCCATCAAAGATATTCAAATTCAGGGTCTTCCTGGAATATTTTTTTGACTAAGATGGTGTTTCTTGGACATTAAAATTTGAGATTAATTATACATTTTGTTCAGTTCATTTTCTTTATATTTTTATCATGATATAACCATTTAAAATTATACTATACAAATTATCATTTAGTGAACTACTAGATCTGTTTTGGTGGTATTTTATTAAATTCTGGAGGATTTAATAAAATAGCACACAATCTTTAGCCAGTTGAAAGTATTTTGTCCATTTTCCAGATGAAGTCACCGCTTCATAATAATAATAATAGAAGTGAATGTCTTAATCAGTTCAGGTTGCTAAAACAAGATAACACGGACTGGATGGCTTCAACAACAACATTATTTCTCACAGTTCTGGAGGCTGTAAGTCAGAGATCAAAGTACCAGTAGTTCCCGTGTCTGGTAAAGACCCGCTCCCGGCTTCTAGATGATAGCTGTTTTCCTATTGTAACTTCACATAGCTGAGAGAGGGCTAGCACTCTTATATCTTCTTATAAGGATGCTAATCCCATTCATGAGGACTCCACCCTCATTAACCAATTGCAACCCCAAATCCCCTCCTCCTACTATAATCATATTGAGAATTAAGCTTCACCACAGGAAATTTGGAAGAACACAAACATTCATTCTATAGCAGTAGGATTGGCCCGATATCTCCTCCTCCCACCTTCCCCATTACAGGGCCTTACAATATAAACATAGATTTGGATTTTATCACCAGGTAGGTTAAGCCCTGATGTCAAAATTTATATTCATTAATAAATGGTTTTTGTTTGTTAGTATTTGTAATTTGCCCAGGATCCCTAGCAGAGCAGGTGCTAATTGAGGCCATATTTTCCTAGTGGTTATGAAGGGATCTACATACCTAAATGTAAATTGTGCTGTTGATGCTTCCAATTCTTCGGTTGCACATCTGTAACCATAGCAACAGGTAATGGTTAACTATTGTGTCTCAATATAGCTTGTGCAGTGGCCCCTCTCAGTCCCATCTCTTGCTTTAGTCACTGCTATGACAGCCAATTTCTGCACAGGTGTTCACCAGCTTTGCAGAGACATTATTGTTTATCTCTCCCTTTATCTACTGGAGTTCCTCTGACACCAAGATACAGGGCGTTTGTAGAATCCTCCTGGACACTCAAGCCTGGATAACTCAAAAGTGTGGGTATTTAACCCCTGATGGCCCACTCTGCTGAGCAGATAAATAAGTGTTTCTGGCTTTGGTTTCCCCAAGAGGAAACTTCAAGTACATATTTCACAAGTCCATCAAAAGGTTCTAATGGGGCCAGCCGAGTGGCGCAGTGGTTAAGCGCTGGCTTGGGAAGCCAATGGCCCCAGTTCGGGTCCCACATATGAGGTCCAGTGACACTGCCCTCAAAAAAAAAAAAAGAAAGAAAGGTCCTATTGGAATTGAACACCAGTGGACATCAGCAATGGCCAACAGGATAATGTACCTTTTTATTATCTTTCCCTTCCTCCATATTTTACTGCCCTGATACCTCATTCTTGACCCCTGAAAGCACTTCCCAAATGCATTACCTGCATAAAAAGGCTTTCGGATTCCGACACTAAAATATAGTAATACAGGCAGGGTGGGGAATGGTTTTGGGCTGCTGGAGGAGATGCCTAAATAACTACACAAATATCACTGCTTTGACCTGGCATATAATTTCGTGATGTGTCCCCAGCTTCCAATCAGAAAAACCTGTGTTTAGTATTGATTCTTTACTCCTCCTTTGGCTTTTATATTTTGTTTAGAAATAGATGTCAATTTCTTGCTTGCATAGTTCTCAATTTTCCTCTTTTACTTTATACACATTATTAGCCTCATACATAAAATCCCTGAAGATGAAGCTATGGAGAGTACATAAGGGGCAAGGTTCTAGCCACTAGAATGACTGAATGGGTTTAAATACTAGCAAAAGGAATGTGAGATTTATTCCTATGTAATGGAAAAACACAAATTGTTTTTCAGAAGTTGAGTAACTTTTTAATAGGTACATTTAATTATACTAACTTGGTGATGTTGAAAGTGTGTTGATTTAATGACACTACAATTCCAGACATCACCTACTTTGACATAAGACGTGGGCGTTCTAATTTCTGTTTCCGTTTCTGATGTAAATGTACATAATATATAAACTAACATCATACCCAATTTAAAGAAAACATAGTATTCAGCAAAATATTCTTTTGCTTATGCATAATTTTTATGTCTTTTGTTTTATATAACACATATTTGTCAGTTATGTTAGTGTCTTTATTTATTTACTTATTTGTTACTAAATTAAAATTACCATTCAGATTCTTTCTGTATAATATTTAAGCGGTTAACTTGCACAGAGGGCTAAGCTAACAGTATTATAATAATTATAATATTCATAATAATGATTTTTTAATGTATACTGATCACTTTCCATATTTCAGTTTGTAGCCTAAAATTAAAGGCAAATTATATTAGGGACTTCAATAAGCAAACATAAGTCTACCATAATTTTTAAATATATCCTCTTATTTTCTGAGACTTAAGAACTAGGATGCTAAGCCTGATATGCTAAATATTGTATTCTGTACTCCATTTGGACTTTGATTTGGATTTAAAATTCAAAATCACTTCCATCATTTCTATCCTTGTGAGTGTGTGCCTGTGGGGATATTAAAATAGAGAAAGAGCTACTTGGAAAGATGAAATGATTGAATTTGATGCCTAAGGCCAGAAACCTCATTTTGCTTATGTTAATATGTAGAACTTTCTGCACTCCAATTCATGGCTAGTAAATGCTTTTTCTTGATTTTGTAAAATTCAGCATTGTATATCCTAGTTGAGAACCTTATTTCTTTTGTTGCAAATTGTGCTGAAAAACCAATCTCCATCTAGTTTCTATTAGCATAGCTCAATTATGAAATGGTTACACACGATTATAGAAAATCTAAACCTATGTGTTTCTTTCTCTAATGCCACTTTATTTAAGATTGCAGATTGAAGCTATTGTAATCTTAGGTGAACCAGTAATTAACTTAGCACAGAGATAGAATATAGAGATGAAATCATGAGACCTGGGAGGCATTTTAAAAGAAGACTTTTAATAAATATCTAGCAGGATATAATCCATTTCGAAGAAGTGCAAATACCTGCAGTGTCCCTCATGACAAGGTCATATTAGCAAGACAACATTTGTTTATATTATTTTTAAAGTAACTAGTTAATTTAAATAAATCTTTATTGAACAATGCCTTCTTGGCATTTTAAGATACATAATATAGTGTCTCAGGCTTAGGACAGCTCAGTGCATAAAGTGGGGGTGGGAAGAGACAAGGGAAATTTACAAACATACCATTGTAATTGAAAATAGAAAATACTGTATAAATATGCTTACAAATGATTATTGAATATAAAGAATAGAATAAATGCCCGAGTTAATCATAAACAAAGCTATCCAAAGAGAGAAGACACATGTGGAAGAGTCCATTAGCGAAGAATTGGGGTCAGATCATTATAAGTAGAAAGAGAATATTGTGTGTGTAGGCTAAGGTTCTTGACAGAGTGTGTTATGTTATGAGGAGCAAGGAAGATGATGACCAGGGCAGAAGCCTGGAGTAGTGAGAGGAAGGGGATGACCACAGAGAGGTGGGTTAGATATATATTATGTAGGACCCTATATATCCTGCTAAAGTATTTAGGTTTATAAGTAGAAGACTGATTTAATGCTATCTGTGCTTTAGAAAAATAACTGGTGGGACAGTATGGAGGAGGAACTGGTGATGAGTATAAGGCTGAAGCAATTGTTTAATTGAGACTGATGTTGAACTAAGGTTCTGGCAGTGGGAATGTAGTGGTGACAATATTACCTGGGCTTCCTCACTGATGAATTATGGAAAATGAGGACAAAGGAAGAGTCAGAGGTGATGCCTGGTATTCTCCTGCTGATGGTCTGATGGTATTATTGCCATCAATGACAGCATAAAATAACAGAGGAAAAAATTTGGGGAATAATAAGCTTTTGGATTTCAAAATATTACATTTGTTGTTTCTATACTTCTTCAATAGACATAAAATTATGTAAATTGTAGTTGTAACATTGTATTTCTGGGTTTGTAACACACACACACACACACACACACACACACACACACACACACACACGAGGCCAGACAATTAGGTTCGCGAACTCATTCTAGAAAAAGTGCTACATACCTCATTGCTGAATATCATTATGGTCACCTTTGAAGTACTACCCTTGGGAAGCTATGTACCGATGCCAGTGCCTAGTCCACCCTTCAAAGCAATTTTGAAATTCTTTTTCTGGAATGGTCAATAGAGCTGTCATCATATTACCCTTAATGTCCTGAATGTCATCAAAATGTCTTCCTTTCAATATTTCCTTTATCTTTGGGACAAGAAATAAGTCATTGAGGGCCAGATCAGGTGAGTAGGGAGGGTGTTCCAATATAGTTATTTGTTTACTGGCTAAAAACTCCCTCACAGACAGTGCCGTGTGAGCTGGTGTATTGTTGTGATGCAAGAGCCATGAATTGTTCATGGAAAGTTCAGGTTGTCTAACGTTTTCTCTCAGCCTTTTCAGCACTTGGCTAACTGTCCAGTTGGTACAAATACCTAATGAATAATCCCTCTGATATCAAAAACGTTTAGCAACATCAGTGCAACAAGTTTGAGAACTTACTTGTCAGACCGTGTGTGTGTATGTGTATGTGTATGTGTGTGTGTGTGTGTGTATCATATCACAAAATGGGGGAAGATGGATAGAGTTATATAAAAGTAACATTTATAGATCACACTGAAATTTAGTTAATATAGATCTGAAATATATTCTGGTAAGTTAATATGTACATGGTAAGTACTAGAACAACCACTAAGGAAGTAATTTCTAAAATATATGAAACAATAATTAAAGGAATTAAAATGTTACACTAGACAATATTCACTTAATGGAAAAGAATGCAGTAACAGACAACTAGAGTAGCAAACAAAAATAAGACCTAGGAAAAAAGTAAAATGAGGGATGTAAATCCAACAATATCAATAATAATATGAAATGTGAATGGACTCAATCAAAAAGCAGAGATTGTCAGACTGGATTAAAAAAACAATGTCTAACTTCTATACTCTACATAGGAAGCACTGTTTAGATTCAAAGATAACAAATAAGTTGAAATAAAAGAATGCAGAGAGCTATACCATGAAATTTAGAAGGAGTGGCTATGGTAATATCAGAAAATCAGGCTTTAAAATTAAAATTTTAGTAGAGATAATAAGGAACCCTTTATAGTTATCACAGAGTCAGTCAATTCATTAGGAAATACCATATTCTGGACCATAAAATAGTCAATAAATTTAAGATGATTGAAGTAATAGAAATAACAGTTTTGACCACAGAAGAATTAATAAAGAAATCAAGAAGAGAAGGATATTAGGAAATACTCAAACATTTGCAAATTAAACCAAAGCTAATACATAATCCATGGATTACAAAAGAAATATCAAGGTGAATTAGGAAATATTTTTCATTAATGGAAAAAACTCCGTTATATTAAAATGTATTATATCATGACGCATTTTCAACAAAAAATTACAATGCATGCTAAAAGAAAACACATAATCTAAATAGATAAAGCACGCATTAAAATGAGATCCAGATATATCACAGATTTTGGAATTATCATATAAGAAATGTATTTATCATATTAAACATATGATTAAAATGTTAAGAATTATTTTGTTTGTTTGTTTGTTTCTTTGAAACCTTATCAGAGTTTATTTGAGCCAAACTGATAACAATTGCCAGGAAGCAAAGTCTCAAGGGATTGACAAAATGCTCCCTAAAATGTTAAGAATTCTAATGGAAAAAGTTAGCAACATGGAAGACCAGATGGGTAATGTAAACAAAGAAATAGAAATGCTAAAAAATAATACAAAAGAAATGTTAGGATACAAAAGCACTGTAAGATAAATAAAGCTTGCCTTTTGGTGGGCTCATTGATAGACTGAACACAGCCGAGGAAAGAATCAGTGAATTTGAGGATATGCCAATAAAAAATCCCCAAATTAAAATGCAAAGAGAAAAAGAATAAAAATACACAGAGAAAACAATATACAAAAACTGGGAGACAATTACAAAAGGTATAATATAAATGTAATTGGAATATCAGAAGAAGAAAAAGACAAAGGAGCAGAAGAAATAATTGCAATAATAATAGGTTAGAATTTTCCAAAATTAATGACAGACATGAAATTATAGATCCAGGAAATTCAAAGAACACTAAGCAGGATAAATATAATAAATATTCAAATACACCTAAGTCTATCATATTCAAACTGCAGAAAACCAAAGACAAAGAGTAAACATGAAAAGAAGCAGACAAAAAAGACACCTTACTTATAAAGGAAAAAGATAACAATTACATTGGGCTTCTCATCAGAAATTGTATAAGCCAGAAGAGAGTTGAGTAAAAGTTTTAAGGTGTTTTAAAAACAATCTAGAATTCTATATAAAATAAAAGTATCCTTCAAATGTGTAGGAGAAATAAAGACTTCCTCAGACAAACAAAAACTGAGGGAATACATTGTCAATAGATCTGTTCTGCCAGAAATGTTAAAAGAAGTTTATATACACTTCCGGTAAAATGGCGCAATGGACAGATGCTGTGCTAACTGCCTCTCAGGATCACACCAAAATTACAAGCAAATTATACAGCATTCAACCCTGGAGGTCCCCGGAACACTGGAGGAACAGAATCACTAAATGAAGAACTTAAAGAGGAGGCCAAGTTGGGTCTGGAAGGACGGGCGGAGACGACAGAGGGCGAGCCCCGTGAGGGAAGCCCCAGCCGTGGGAAGCTTGTCTGGTTGGGGGAGAGACCCTCCGTTGCACTCCAAGCTCACCAGCCCAGAGCTCCTTTGCCGGGAAGAGGAGTTCTAAGATAGCTGGCAGTAAATTAGTGAGGACTCTGCTCAGCTCGGTGAGGCTAAGAGCGGCTTGAGAATCAGTGGGGCCGGCGCCCGGGCTTGCTCGCTGGTGAGCACTTACCTGGTTCCTGGTGGAGGGAGTGGCTATGTGAGCCGGGAGCCTGCGGGGACGGACTGAACTGAGCAACTTTGGTGCAAAGGCTGGAGGTTTTTAGACTGTTGTTCCCGTTGTGTGGAGCCTGCACGCTAGTGGTGTAGGGAGGGCGCCATTTTGTCGGGCTTGGGCCCTCCCACGGAGGATCAGGTCCGAGACCTCAGTGGTCTGGTGAAATTGGCACAGAAGTGCGTGTGTGCATGCACACATATGCGGCCTTGGATCCCCACCCTCCACTCGACATATACTGTGTTGCCAGGGAAATGCTGGGTGGGTGCCCTCCGGGTCCAACAGGCGGCTCACTGAGACCCGGGAGTGCGCAAGCCGCCTCGGATCCCCACCCTCTGCACAGCTTGTGCTGCGTTGCCAGGGAAACGCCTAGTTGGAATGATCCGGCTCCAACAGGCAGCTCAGTGAGACACGGAAGTGCACAAGCCACCTGGGGCCCGTTCTCCGCACTGCGCTTGCAGAGTTGCCAGGCTGGTGATTGGTTGTCGGGCTGCTCGGCCTGGTCTGCAAGTGGCTGATTGGGACAGGCTGAGACTGGGAGTTTTCCTGGGAGTGTTGGGCCGTGAGCTCCGTGCCTGCGTGATCCAGCCAGGGCTCTCCTGGTGATCTATCTAATACATCAAAGCAATCCCAGAGCGACAGCCAGAATGGGGAAACAAAGAAACATGTCACAAGTAAAAGATCAGAAGAATCCTCTAGAAATGGAACTAAATGAAACAGAGGGATCCAGCCTTTCAGAGACACAGTTTAGAACACTGATGATAAGAACGTTTAAGGAACTTAGCGAGGACATAAAGAAGGATAGAGAAACCACAAAAAAACAACCTGTTAGAACTAAAGAATACAATAACTGAAATGAAGAACACACTTGAAGGAATCACCAGTAGAGTAGATGAAGCAGAGGAACGGATCGGCGATTTGGAAGATAAAATATCAGAAATCACCTAGTTGGCACAGCAAAAGACCAAAGAATAAAAAACAATGAAAATAGTTTAAGAGCCCTATGGGACAAGGTGAAACGCAACCATATTTGACTCATAGAAATACCAGAAGGAGAAGAGAAAAAGCAAGGGGTCGAGAAGGTATTTGAAAAAATAATGACTGAAAACTTCCCTACCCTGGTGAAGGAAATCAACATACATGCCCAGGAAGTGCAGAGGGTTCCAAACAAGCTGAACCCAAAGAGGTCCACACCAAGACACATCATAGTTAAAATGGCAAGGGTTAAAGACAGAGACAGAATCCTAGAGGCTGCAAGAGAAAGACAGCAGGTTACATACAAAGGAACTCCTGTTAGACTAACAGCTGACTTGTCTACAGAAACTCTGCAGGCCAGAAGGGAGTGACAGGAGATATTCAAAGTGACACAAAATAAAGGCCTACAACCAAGGCTGCTCTACCCAGCACAGCTATCACTTAAAATTGAAGGAGAAATAAAGAGCTTCTCAGAAAAGAATAAACTTAAGGAATTCATTACCACCAAGCCAGCATTGCAAGAAATGTTAAAAGGGCTTTTGTAAACAAAAGAAAGGGGTAAACAAGCTAACCCAGGGAGACCAGGAATACAAATAACAAAATGGCAATACATATGCACCTATCAACAACCATTTTAAATGTGAATGGGCTAAATGCTCCAATCAAAAGACAGAGAGTGTCTGAGTGGATAAGAAAATAGGACACATGTATATGCTGTTTACAGATGGAATAAAATATTTCATGCAAACGGAAATGAGAGAAAAAAGAAGCTGGAGTACCAATACTTATTTTGGACAAAATAGACTTTAAAATGACTACAATAACAGTTAAAGAAGGGCACTATAACCCTAATAAACATCTATGCACCCAACATAGGAACTCCTAATTACCTGTAACAGATTTTGACAGACATAAAGACAGAGATCAACAGTAACACTATCATAGTAGGGGACTTCAACACCATTGTCACCAATGGACAGACCCTTTAGACAGAAAATCAACACAGAAAGAGGGGCCTTAAATGATACTTTAGACCAGCTGGACTTCGCTGATATTTTTAGAGCATTTCACCCTGAAAAAACAGAATATATATTCTTCTCAAGTACACATGGGACATTTTCCAAGATAGACCATGTTACGCCACAAAACAAGTCTCAGTAAATGTAAGAATATTGAAGTCATATCAAGCAGATATAAAGGAAAAACTGATGGTTGCTGGCTGGGAGGGAGTGGGGAAGAGGGAGAGGGAGAAGGTTTTGGACAGTGTAGGTGGGACTACAATGTTGCTGCAGGGATATGGGGGCAGTTCTGGGAATGTAATTGATAATGTTGTGAAGAGACTATTATGTTGCGAGAAATAAGTCAGTCGGAGAAGGACAGGTACCATGTGATCTCACTTGTGTGTGGAGTCTGAAGAGCTGAGAGAAATATCAAAGTAAACAGACTCGTAGATGTAGAGGAAAAACTGAGGGTTGCTAGTTGGGAGGGGGGTGGGGATGGGGGGGAAGGGGAAGGGAATAGACAGCATAAATAGGCAACTACAATATTGCCACAGGGATATGAAACACAGTTCAGGGAATATAATAATGCTGTAAAAATTTTGTGGTGTGTCAGATGGTCACATGTCTTGTTGGGGAGACCACTTCATGGAGTAGAGGCTTGACCACTGCACTGTACACCTGAAGCTGATGTTGTATAGTATTGTATGCCAACTGTAACTGAATATGTGGATGGTCACGGGATGTGGAGTATACTGTGGAGGGGAGTCAGGGGAGTTGTGATGGATATGTATGATATAGGGGGGAGTGGGGTGGCGAACTGGGGGAGGGGGGTTGTCACTTTATGGGGTAAAGAATATAACTATTGCATTGTGTTGTACACCTGAAACTAATTAAAATAAATTTTAAAAAAGAAGTTTATATAAAGAAAGAATATTAGACAAGAAATGAGTAAAGGTAAAATAAAATAATAAATCTATACTTTCTTATTCCTAATTGATCTAAGAGATAATGTTTTATTCAAAATAACAATGGTAAAAACTCAATGGGTGATTATAGTGTATGGCTAAGGGAAATGAATGACAGAAATGGTTAAGGGATGAAGGGGCAAATTGGGAATATAATGTTATAAGATATCTGCATTATCCATGAAATGGTATAGTGTTATTCGAGAGTGGACTTAGATTATTTGAAAATATGTACTGCAAACTCTAGAAAACAACTACTTGTTTTAAGGAAATGTAATTGACATGCTAAGAGAGGGGAGAAAATGGAGTCATGTTAAATGCTTAAATAAACCCAAAGAAGACAGAAAAGGAGTGGAAGGTAGAAAAAAGAAGCACACGAAATATAAAACAGTTACACACAGTAGATACTTATCCCAATACATCAATAACCACTTTGAGTGTTAATGGTATAAAAAAATAACTAAAAGATAGAGACGGTCAGAGTGTATGAAAAACAAAACCCAACTATGTTACCTCAGGAAATTCAATGTAATTACCGTGCCATAATTGAATGCCTATATTAGATAGAAAGAAAGATCTAAAATTAGTAATCTAAGTTTCCAACTCAGGAAACTGGAGAAAGAAGAGCAATTTAAGCCTAAAGTAAACAGAAGAAAGTAAATTATAAAAAGTAGATCAGATATCAATGAAACTGAAAGTAGGAAATGAATAGAGAAAAATCAATGAAACGAAAAGCTGTTTTTTTAAAAAAGAATCAATAAAATTGCTATATTTCTAGTCAGACCAACCAACCAGAAATTACTAATATCAGAAATAAGAGAGGTTTGATCAGTACTGATTCTATGGGCATTAAAAGGATAATATAGAAATATTATGAACAATTTTAAATAATTTATAATAGTTAAATTATTAAATATTATTTTATTGTTTTAATTTTGAGGGCAGTGTAACTGGCCCTCATATGTGGGACCCGAACCGGGGCCGCTGGCTTCCCAAACCAGCGCTTAACCACTGTACCACTCAGCCAGCCCAAATTATTAAATATTATGAACAATTATTTAAAAAATTTAATAATTTAGATGAAATGGACAAACTACAAAAATTCATGGAAGGAGAACTTGATAACTAAATTGTTTTATAACTATTAAAAAATTGAATTAGAAACCAATAATTTTGACAAAAAGGAACTATCAGCCTCAAATGGGTTCACTGGTAAATTCTACCAAATATTTAAAGAAGAAATGATACCAGTTCTCTACAAGGTCTTCCAGAATATCCAAACAAGAGGAACACATTTTAACTCATTCTGTGAAGCCAACATTACCCTAATAATAAAACCAAATAAAGACATTATAAGAAAGAAAAACTATAGATTAATATCTCTTAGGAATATAGATGCAAAAATCCTCAACAAAACACTAAAAAATAAGATGCTATGTAAAATGTATATCATGTGTGTAAAGCCGGTTCAACACTTGAAAACTGGTTAATGTAATCCACCATATCAATAGGTTACAGAAGAAAAATCACTTGATCATATCAGTTACTGAAGAAATGGCATGTGATAAAATCAAACACCCATGCATGATAAAAATCCTCAGCAAATTAGGGATGGAAGAGGGCTTCCTCAACTCAATAAAAAACATGTACAAAAAAACCCTGCAGCTAACATCATACTTAAATGGTGAGAAACTGGATGCTTTCTTCCTAAGATTAGGAAGAAGCCAAAGACGTTGCCACTCACTACCCCTCTTGAACCTCATACTTAAAGTCCTAGCTAATACCATAAGACAAGAAAATGAAATAAAAGTTATACAGTTGGGAAGGAAGAAATAAAACTCTTTTTGTTCACCGATGATAAGCTTTTCTATGTAAAAAAATCACAAATAATCAACAAAAATACTCCTGGAACTAAGAAGTGATTATAGCAAGGTTTCAGGATATATTGTTAATATACAAACATTAATTGCTTTTATTTCAGCAATTAACAAATGGAATTTGAAGTTAAAAATGTAATGCCACTTCCAATAATAACAAAAACATGATATATTTAGGTATAAATCGAACAAGATATGGATAGGCTCTCCATGCAGAAATTACAAAACTCTGATGAAAAAAATAAAAGGTTTTTTTAAAATGAAGAATTATTCCATGTTAGTGCTTTGAAAATCTTGATATTGTCAAAATGTTAATTCTTCCCACTTAGATTTATAGAGTCAATGAATCTCAGTCAAAAACCCAGCAAGTTATTTTCTGGATATTAACAAACTATATCTAAAGTTTATATGGAAAGGAAAATGACTCAGAATAGCCACTACAATCCTTACAAAGACGAACAAAGTAGGAGACATCTCCCAGCTCCAAGTCTTCAAAAGCTATGAAGAACAGGATAGCATAAAAGGAATATGGATATAGATGAATGGAACAAAGTGGAGAGCCCAGGATAGGTCCACTTAAGTAGAGCCAACTGACCTTTGACAAAGGAGCAAAGGCAGCTGGAGAGAGAAAGGACGGTCTTTTCAATAAATGATGCTAGAACAATTGGACATCTGTGTATTCAGGAGGTGGTGCTTGTTTAGGCTGAGCATTTTTCCTGCCTAATCATTTCTTGGGTTCCATGGACTTAGAAATAATAGACTTGGTAGTTCACTACGGGGTCCTTCCTGACACTCCAGAATTGAATGAGCTTATTTTCTGCTGTAGAAGTTGAAGTATTGATGAAGTTTTGATTTGGAGGTATGCATGGATGCTTATCATTTGACTATGCCCTCAGGCTGAATTGGATCTGAAGAGATAAACATGTAACCTGTTGAGCTGCTGACTGCAGGAAAGGAAGTAGCTTGCTAAGGAGCAAAGGTCAAGAGGGGTCCCTACTCATTAATTCAATGGAAACCTGGACCTTAGTTTAGGAAAGTTAGAAAATTCACCACAAAAAAAAAAAAAAAGTACAACTCTAATCTTTACATCCATATCACTCTCATTTGTTCTAATTCACATTGAGCTATCAAATTTTGTGGCATGCCATAAACTTGTTGAGTCATTAGCCTGCCTGGTTAATGGAGGAAAGCTAAATTCTTGTTCCTGCATAATGACACTTATTCACTGTAGACATTTGCATCACTGGGAAATGATAAAACCTCATCTTTCATAATGAAGTTCTGGGCTGACAAAAAGGAAAATATAGTGTTGTGGGACAACTATGAATATAAAACAAGCTTAATAAAGAAATAGTGACAAATTATATTATGCAAAATGTAATGCAATAAAAAGTGTTACTAACTCATTGGAAATGTCATAAATAATCTAAATAGTTTTTGACTGTCAAGGCCTTGAAAAATATATTCCTTTAAAAATGAGGTGCAGAAGAGATGTCAATTTAATTGCCATCATATTTTTACAAGCTTGGAAATTCCTATATTCGGCTTATCTGCTAAATTTAGATACTTGCTCAAGTTGAAATGAAGGAGGAGCACAATTAACCAGTTCTGCCATTTTATTGTTGATCTGGGAAGAAAGCTGCCAGCACTCCTAACCTACAGGATTGCTTTTTTGGTTTCAGATAAATATTTGGATGATGTATCAGATTAGACAAGTGCATCATTGCAAAGTAGGCCAAGTCTCAGATTTTATACATAAACACTAAGAAAAGACAGTTGTCAAATATATCATTGGTAATCGTAAATTGTATCTTCTGAAAAGGCTGTATCCAGCCCATAATCAGTATTACTGAAACTCTGGTTTAGGATTGAAGGATTTACATGCTGGAAGGTAATTATTTTTCAATTATCTACTCTAGTCACCGTTTGACACCTTACAAGTTTCTTTATTCTGATTTTACTGGGAAAGAATGTTCTTTATCAGCCACTCACTCATCATGAAGTGTTGCCTTCTCTATTGTTTTTATTTTTTTGCTTTTTTGCTTTTGTCCTTTTATTGTCTAAGTTTTGAAGACTCATATCTAAGGCCTGGGGGAGCAGCTAAGAAGTGGAGACATGACATCAGCCTCTATAATATTTTGAAAAGCATTTTTGTTTTGCTACTGATTCATCAGGAAAGGCAATATCCTCTATCCCAGCCCTGCTGCACAGGTCCATGCTTGGATCTTCCAAGGATGGGAGCCCCTTCCCTACCAAAGCCAAGAGCAACTACTAATGCTGTCTTTTCATGCTGTCAGAAAATAAAGAAGAAAGGAATCTCCATTCAGTTCATGGTGAAGTCTTTTACTTACATCACACCTCTATCTTAGTATATTTAGTAATTAAAATTTTTATGCATATAGGAGTTGTTCCTTTCCAGATATGGCTTCGGGTTGAGCATTGAACTTTTGGTCTTTCACAAGAGATTACATTGCTCAATCACAACTTCCTTTTCTTTTTTTTTTGTTTTTTTTTGTTTTTTGTTTTTTGTTTTTTAATATAGCTGAGCCATCCTGCCACCTGTTGGCAGCTCAGCGGCAGCTCACCTCAGGCTGGGCATTGAACTGCTGTTGCTCAGAGCTCAGCTCACAGTCTTGAGCGAGGTCTTAACCAACTGAACCACTCGGCCAGCCCCCACAACTTCCTTTTCCATCAAGCCTTCTCTACAATGTTCTCCAGGTAGTTATCACCAATCCACTGGACTTGGCATGTAAGATGAGATCAATCTCTCATTTGGCCCTAACGGTTAGATTGTGATCCCAAGTCCTGTATAATCTTCAATTTCCTGTGAACCCTGGCTGGTATTCACACATACACACACACACACACACACACACACACACACACACAGGCATGTGCAGTTTGACAATTAAGTTTGCAAACTTCTTGCAACAATGTTGCTAACCTATTTTGATATCAGAGGGATTATTCATTATGAATTTGTACCAACTGGACAAATAGTTAACCAAGGTTACTATTTGGAAGTGATGAAAAAGCTGCTTGAAAAAATCAGATGGCCTTTACTTTTTACCAACAATTCATGGCTCTTGCATCAAGACAATGCACCAGCTCACATGGCACTGTCTGTGAGGGAGTTTTAAGCCAGGAAACAAATAACTGTATTGGAACACCTCCTTACTCACCTGATCTGGCCCCTAATGACTTTTTTCTTGACTCAAAGATAAAGGAAATATTGAAAGGAAGACATTTTGAAGACATTGAGGACATCAAGGGTAATAGAACAGCTCTGATGGCCATTCCAGAAAAAGAGTTCCAAAACTGCTTTGAAGTGTGGAGTAGGCGCTAGTGTTGATGCATAGCTTAAAAAGGGGAGTACTTCGAAGGTAACGTAGTGATATTCAACAACGAGGTGTGTAGCACTTTTACTAGGATGAGTTCGTGAACTTAATTGTCAAATTGAGAGTTTGTATGTGTGTATGTATATATAACCCACTTTGAATTTTATTTGAAAGGTGATACATGTTTCCCAAAGAATAATTTAAATTATCTTGTTCAAATTCCCTCACTTGTTTTTAATGCTCCTAAAAGTATTTTTAGAATTAGTCATCATATTTCCACATAATTTTTCTGGACCATTGTAATTGACAACTAAATCTTCATGCTGTTATTCTCATACAAACTCAGTATGATTCTGGATCAAGTTATTAAAAATTATTGACACATCAAGTTTTCTTGATGCTGTGATTACTACTTTAGATATTTCTCAAATGTGAAGAATTAAAATTTTTAAAGTTCTGTTTTGTAAAAGACACTGTTAAAAGAATGAAGAGATGAGCCACAGACCAGAACAAAATATTTGTAAAATACACATCTGATAAAAAAAAAACTTCCATCCAAAAATATACAAATTACTCTTAAAACTCAACAATAAGAAATTGTTTTTAAAATCGTATTTAAAAAATGGGCAAAATACCTAGATAGACACCTCACCAAAAAAGATATACACATAGCAAGTAAAAGTATGAAAAGGCAGCCAACATCATTTTCCATTAGGGAGTTGTAAATCAGAAGAACAAGATGCCACCACACATCCATTAGAATGGTCAAAGTCCAAAACAATTATAATACCAAATGCTGGCAAAGATGTGGAAGGACAAGAACTCTCCTTCATTGCTAGTGGAAATAAATGTAAAATGATAGAGCTACTTTGCAACAGTTTGTCAGTGTCTTACAGAACATAGTCTTAGTATACAATTCAGCATCACACTCCTAGATATTTACCCAACTGTTTAAAAAAAATCTATGTCCACACAAAAACCTGCACATGCATGTTTAAAGCAGCTTTATTCATAATTTCCAGAATGTGGAAGCAGCCAAGACATTGTTCAATAGGCAGATGGATAAAGAAACTCTGGTACATACATAAAAAGAATACTATCCCATGTTAAAAAGAGATGGACTATCAAGCCATGAAAAGACATGGAAAAACTTTAAAGGTACATTACTAGGTGAAAGAAGCAAAAATGAGAAGGCTATATACCAGCTGATTTTAACTAAATAATATTCTGGAAAGTGTGAAAACAATGAAGACAGTAAAATGATCATTGGTTGCTAAAGATTAGCGGGGGAAAAGGGAAGGGTGCACAAGTGGAATTCAGGGTTTTTATATGATACTGTAATGATAGATACATGACAATATGAGTTTGTTAAAACCCATGGAACTGTACAAAACAAAATGTCAACCCTAATAAACTATCCACTTTAGTTAATAATGTAATAATAAATCAATATTGATTCATCAATTTTAACAATTATGCCCTACTAATGCAAGATGGTCTAGTGGAAACTGCATGTAGGTGGGTAGGGAGAGGGGGTACATGGGAACTCTCTGTACTTTCTACTCAACTATTTCTGTAAACCTAAAATTACTCTAAAAAATAAAGTCTATTAAAAAAAAACCCAAAACAATTGATCCATTATGTTTTCTTGATGCTATGATTAGTATTTCAGTTATTTCTCCAATGTGGTCTCTTTTATTTTTATTCATCTAGTGCATTTTGACTTATTTTTAAGCTGTAAATTTGTATGCACAAAATCATATATTTTTAGTGTCACTAAATACTGTTTATGTATCATTATTCTAGGGTCTAACAACTTTTATTCTAATTACTTATAGTTTTACATATGCAATACACAACTGTGACAATATGACTTAGATACATCAAATATTTATAAAAATATGCAATGAGAAACTATCAAGCACCTGTAATTGATTTCACCCTTTAACTTCTTATCAGATTGTGAATTGTCATTACTGATTATGCAAAGTGATGTGCAATCAAGTGTGATTGACTGGAAATAATTTAGTATGGAATGGCATGCTGCCATCCCATTGACAGCAGAGTGTTAGATGAGCTCATGGCAATGGTTAGCTCTGCTTCTTCTATTCAAGCTTGACCCTCAAGGAGTTCACGAAAATTACAATTCCACATGTCATAGAATAAGTGGCATAATTAGTGCTTGTTCAATAATAATTGCTGCCCTTTGAGTACTGGTAACATGTGAGGCACTGACAGAGGACTTGGCATATATACACCATTTAATCTTCACAATAGCCCTATGGAGTAAAGGCTCTTATTATTCCCATTTTACAGATGAAAACAAACTAAGTCCAGTAAGGTTAAGTAACTTTCCTAAGCTTTAAGGCCAAATAAAGTTAAGAACTGTGATTTGACCTTGGGCAGACTGACTCTGGCATGCGTGGTTCTTTTTTAGGCAACTCAGTAATAGAAAGTTTGGGGGCAGAAAATGAAATCTTGATTTAAAAACTGCACAATCCAGTTTGTCTTTTAACTTTGGACATCTAACGTTCAAAGCAGTCTTCAAAACCCACCTTATTGAGATTGCTTTGCTCTTGTGCCTACAGAGACAAAGCAGATGGCACTGTTAGCTACTGCCTGACATACACAGGCTGAGCCCCATAGCACAGTTTGTCCTAAACTTCCTGGGTGACCCAGCACCCTCGGTTTATGCTGCCTCTGTGTGTCTCTAGGAACAGGCCCAGTCTGAGAGGAGCTACTTACATTGCTGTGCTCCTGGAAGAAAAACGAGATCACCAGATATTGCTGAGAAAAGCCAGCAAAATTGTTCGGTGGATAGACAAACCCATGGGAATCATGAGTACAAAAACAAAAAACAAAAAACAAAAAACTAAAAGCAAAAAACAAACAAAAAAAACACCTAGTTTTTGGTTAACACTTTTAAAAAGATTCACACTAGATTTTAGGTTTCCAAGTTTATTCTTTGCAAAGTGCTATACTATATATTCTAAACTTTTTACAGATTGCTAGTTATATATCAAACAAACATGTCTGGCAGAGACCTATTCATAAGACTGAAGAGATTGAAATTCTTTTTCATGATAAATTGAAAGAAACTGAAAAACAACTGGGAACAAATACTGCAACTTTTTATTGTCTAAAGTTCGCAGAATTCTAAATGTAATCTTCTCACCACTCTTGCAGCATACAAAACATGCATTGAAATGTGAGGGAGGTGGCCATTATAAAAAAGGATTAAAGGGCCTATGAAATCAATGAACAGCACAGTCTTTGTGCAATTTTCACTTTCTCTTCTTAAAATGTGTAATGAGGTAAAGTTATACATATGAACTCTCTGCAATTTACTTGAATTGAGTTATAAGAATTTAAAATGGCAAGAGAAAGATGCCAAACTGTAAAGATATAAAGCTATTGTACAGAAGATGGCCATTACCATAAATTTTAAAACTTATGACCATATATTCTTAAGAATGAATTTGAAACTAAGGAAGACAGACATTTTTCTTCTCTTTTGTAGGTAAAGGGATGAAAACATTTTGAATATTAAAGAAAAGAGGTGTTTAGAATGTTAAATAAGAGAAGTGAGATTATAGCAAGTTGGTGGGTAGAGAACAGATTCCCAAATCTAAGGTTTTTTCTCTGTTATAAAAGATCCATTCTAGCTTAGTCTTGACTATAATCTTTATTAATTTAATCATCCTTGGTGTTCCTCATATAAGAGGCTATATTATTACACCTAATATGATGCAAACTCATAAAGAATGTTATATGAAACTAACTGGGAAGAAACTGAAATATTGCTTTGGGCATGATAATATATAGAAAGCAAAAGCTGATTATTTGGTTCCCAAATTGATGTTTGGAACAAAAAGGGAAGACTTACTTTACTGTATATTCAAAACATATTAGAATTCTAAAAAATGTGGAGTTTCACCCACATGACTCATTAGTTGTACAAATGAATTCATTATGGTTAGTAAAGTTCAGACAGCTTTTGAGTGCTATAATCCTTAGAACAATTTGGAAAAGAAAAACAGGAATACAAAAGCTGCAGAAAATAAGTAAAACTATTCCAAAAGTATAATAGTGTTTGCTGTTAACAGACTTACACAAATACACTGAGCAACAAATTTCCTAGGAGGTTGCCACACCTTATGAAATTATGTGTAATTACATATAGTATTTATTTGTTTATATACATGTGTGTATATATATATATATAAGAAAATTTTCAGTGGACTCATAAATGACATTAAAGAATTAGGTGTGCACATGGAAATGTATGAACTACACATGGGAAAATGTTGAGCACAATTATCGGCTTACATATGTTAAGACTACATCATATCGGTACAATATCTATATTCTGATTACTCCAAAATGCTTTCCAACTGAGTGGTATGATCTGTTTTTCTCATGCATAACTGAAAACTGGAAAACCTGTGACTTGGCCCCATTTACATGGCCAGTGATTGAAATTTTCCTGGTTGACTGAGTTGTAGTGAAAGTTTCGTCCTGGCAGCTGCCTGATTCCTCTCCCTGGGGGTATAGAAGTGCTGTGAAAATTTCTGAGCCTTCATAAGCCTACCACAATTTACTCACTGCAGGTCTAAGTTCTCTATAATGGCCAACATTTTGGCTCAACAGATGTCAGTTCCTGCCTTTCACAACCTGAATTTTCCAGCCTTTCGCATGGCTTGTCAAAATATTCGAATTTGCTGTCATTTACCATTTGAATGCTGACAGCGCCTCAGTTCAAAGCATATGGCAGCACAGCTCCTGCTAGTAGAATGGCCATCTAAATGGAAATGTCAAGAGAAAGCACTCTGGTGATGTTTGGCTTCTAGTTTCACTAGTTCAAGCTTTAAGCTACAATACTTCTCAAGTCTTCTTTAGGGAGGACAAAAGAGAATAAGTTTTATGGTGTCCCAAGTAATCATGTCCATGAAACAGTGAAAAATTTTAAATACATTAACTCCAATATCCTACAATGTAAATATATGAATGAGATGAAATGGTAGAAGGAAGCAAGTTTGTTTTGTTTTGTTTTGTTTTTTTGTGACAAAAACATTGATTAAATAAACAAGCCTCTCGTTCTCTTTTTTTGCTTCCATAAAAAACACACAAACAAACAAACAAACAAACAAACAAACTAAACTAAATTATTAACTAACATACTAGATCCTGGACTGTGTAAAGTAACTTTTACCTACTTAAAAAAACTGAAGGAATCAGATGGAACATTTTTACCTGTTTTGACACAAGTGTTGGGTTTTCTGCACAACTCTCGGGGAAATCCTATCGTGAAGGACAAACGTCCACTCTGTATGACATGTTGCCTCATAAAATGATGTGTTAAGTAAAGTAAATCTATGACTGCTGACAATATTCACAGTCTACCTCATGTAAAAATGTTTATGAAATCAGAAAAAGAAAGCACTAGAGCTTTTTGCTGTAGTTTCAGAGCCCCTGGCGATTTGGCATACCTGAATTGACTGTCACCTTTACTTCTTTCCCTTCCAAAATGCAATCTCGCTGGGGTCTGTTGTGACATGTGCAATATCACCTTAATCTCTACATCACCACTTCTAGCATGAAAACTTTGCTCTTCAAAGAGAAATAACTACATTGTTATTGGAAACAAAATTGCATTAGCTCAGAAAACTAAGCCTCATGAGCCTGCCCTGGTTTATCAACTTTAAAGAAAAATCAGATATCAGTCATTCTGATTTGGAGTAAGATTGTTTTGGTAGAGAAAGAAGATCTCAAGACATGACAGAGACAAATGTCATATATTGCAGAGTAAGTTCTGCTAAGAAAAATATAAAACATTATTGCTTCATGTACTTTAACAAAACATTCTAAATTATCTGATGTGTTGAAATGCAGCTATCATTTAGAGTAGATTGTCAGGCACACATTATGTGAGTAAGCACCAAAATATGACCAGGTGGATTGTGTTGTATTTCTCTTTGAGTTCTCATGTCTCCATATAATGTCAGGGATATAATTGATTGTTATCGAATCTTTACTCAGTGATTAAAAATATCATTCTTCTTATCACCAGATCTTTGCTGGTGCTGATTTGTCTCTTTGGGGACCTCTTTCCTGATTTTCCAGAATTTTCATACAGCAAAATTCTATATAACTTTTTGAGCACCTCATCCAATTCTTCCCTAAACCCATTTCCCTGTGTTATATTCTCTGTATATTACCTTTAGGATATGCAAATGTATATTACCTCACTTAATGGATAATCACATTCATTTCTGTTTTGGTGTCCTAGTGTGCTGTGAGGTCCTAGAGATCACAGCATGTCCTTTGACTGTTTATTGAGTGCCTGGTGCTGAAAGAAGCTAATGTTTCCAGATTAATTCTGGGACCACCACGAGTGATTTAAGGCTCCATCTTTGACCATAAACCACACAATGTACTGGGAAATCATTTGAGGTTGGAGCTATTTGTGATGATGTATAATATGATAAGAAAGGGAAATTTTTCTCTGGATAAGAACCTTCTATCTTCCAAACAGGAACTTTCTATCTCTGGTGGCCTGCTTCCTTTAGGTAGAAATGAAAAACTGCTGGTAGCTTGACATGTGGTAACTAACACAAGTCACTAGGGATTTCTGAGGAAGTGGATTCTGCAAATAGACTAAATGCCACACTTAGTGATCCAAAAAAGGCAGATGCATCCCCAGAAGTCCAGAATGGCTGCCTTTTTATCTTGGCTTCTCTGTAGTATGAAACATTTTCCTCTAAAACTTCTAACTCCCCATTAAAATTTGTCAAAATCAATTGTTTTGAAGTTAAAATAAGAAACTGAAAATGTTCTCCATATTCCAATAGAAAATCTATGCTTCATGACATAACATATTAATGTATCACATTAACACTTCATAATATATTCATGTTTGCAAGTAGGATGTTTAATCATATGAATTCCTGTCTATGCAAGCTCTGTTTATAGTGAGACTAAAATGAGAACTGCAATTACAAACAATGAGCTCATGCAATAGTATTAATATAACCATTTTTATTATTTATTATTTATTATTTATGGAGCTCTAGTCTGTCTATTAAAGAGTAAAACATAATATTACATAGAAACAGAAAACCTTTATCTAATATTCCAATCTCTTCATTCCTCAAAATTGAACATCCCCAGAATTAAGGTCTATTTCGATAATTCACTAAGGGGAAATAGTGAGTCTGTGTCAGCCTCCATAGTTATGGGGAGGAAAGAAACTAAAATTGCCCACCTTGCCTACACCTTATTTTTAATTTTGCTCTCAAGGCCAGATCCAGGTTTTGTAGGACTTGCAAGTTTAGATAATTTTGGGATCCTTCTTTAAGGAAAAGAATGCTGTAATTAGTCTGCTTGTGTTGTTATAATCATAGATTGGATGTCTCAAAATACAAAAAAGTTGTCTTCTCTTAGTTTAAAGGCTGGAAGTTCAAAATGCAGGTGCTGTCTGATTTCTGCTGCAACTTTTCTCCTTGACTTGTGGATGGCCGTCTTCTCCCTTTGTGTCTCATCCTCTTCTTATAAGGACACCAGTCCTACTGTATTAGTAGTCTACCCTTATGACCTCATTCTACTGTCATTACCTTCCTAAAGGACCTATCCCCACATACACTTTGTATTGGGAGTTAGGGATTCAACCTACAAATTTTGGATGAACATAATTTAGTTCATAATACAAACTTACAAACACAAAAGTAGATACTAAAGTCAATATTTATTTAAAATGAGAAAATAAATCAAAACAAATTTTACTGGAGGCTTGGAGATCCAATGCCTGTCTTCTGAGACCTCTTTAAGTGGTTTATCAGAAATTCCTATTTAGAAATGCTGCCTGGATGCAACCTGCTGTCTCCTCACCTAAAAATTTTCAACTCTCAGCACCCAGAGGGGCTCATTGCAAATTGGAGCCCTAAAATTTTAACTTTGTTAGATTCTTGGTAAATCAACGCCTGTCTGTTGGAGATTAACTAGTTTCTAAATTCAGTTTATGGGTAAGGAGAGAAAAGAAGGAGAAAGAACTAGGTATTAGTGTAATATTGCAGAAAAAAAATAGCCTCATCTCTTCTGATGAAAAACATCAACAGTGTGGTTTTTAATTTTTAAATGTTTGAAAACATCAGCAGTGTGGTTTTTAATTTTTAAATGTTTGAGGTTTTGAACAATTTATGTTTATAAGAGGCTATTTTATTTAGTGGCCAAAATACTTTCTTGCAAATAATTATCTATTCATCAAAAATAATTTGAATATTTAAACATATTTAATTTAGTGTTTATTTGACCTCTGACATACAATTACTATATTTTCTTCTGGGTTAGATCAAGGCTGAGAAGAAGCTTTGATTAGAAAGCATTAGAAGTTTTCAAGAAAGTTAATTCCGCTCTTTCTCTCTCTCTCTCTCTCTCTCTCTCTCTCTCTCTCTCTCTCTCTCTTTCTTTTTAATTAGTTTTAGCTGTACAACACAGTGCAATAGTTATATTTTTTACCCCTCAAAGTGACAACCCCCCACCCCCAATTCTCCACCCCACTCCTCCCCCCCATATCATATATATCTATTACACTTCCTCTGACTCTCTTCCACAGTGTAATCCACATCCCGTGACTATCTATATATTCAATTACAGTTGGTATACAATATTATACAACATAAGCTTCAGGTGTACAGTGCAGTGATCAAGCCTCTACTCCATCCATGAAGTGGTCTCCCTAACAAAACATGTGACCATCTGACACCCCACAAAATATTTACAACATTATTAATAATATTACCCAAACTGTCTTTCATATCCCTGTGGCAATATTGTAGTTACCTATTTATGCTGTCTAATCCCTTCCCCTTCTCCCTCATCCCCACCCCCCTCCCATCAGTTTTTCCTCTATATCTATGAGACTGTTTCTGTTTCCTTTGCTCATTCATTCAGTTTTTCAGATTCCACATATAAGTGAGATCATATGGTATTTGTCATTCTCTGACTGACTTATTTCACTTAACATAATAGTCTTTAGGTCCATCCATATTATTGCAAATGATACGATTTCATTCTTCTTTATAGTGCATAATACTTCATTATATAAATGTACCACAGTTTCTTAATCCAGTCATCTACTGATGGGCATTTCGGTTGTTTCCAAGTCTTGGCTATTGTAAATAGCACTGCCATGAACATAGGGGTGCATATATATATTTTTCGAATTAGTTCTTGGGTTTTCTAGGATAAATACCTAGGACCATTAGCTTTTTCTGTCATGATTTTTAGAGAGAAATTATCATTTTAAATCGGAAGTAGTTTTTATTATGAATTACAGCCTCAAATAAATTCATGTGTTTTTCATTTTAAGTATTTTTCTCAGATGGGTTAGTTAGTGTTTTCTGTATATTCTACAGATTTCAAGTTCCAAGTATAAACTTTTTAATTTCCTAAGAATCACAGAATATAGTCATCTTTAAATCAAGGTAAGGTATGGAAAAAAAGACAATTTCTGAACTTATTTTGCTAATAATTATTCAAATTTTTTGAAAGAGAAAAGATGCAAGCCATTAATGGCACATACTGAGCTTGTATTTAGTTAGAAAAGTCAAACAAGATTTATAAGCTAAAAAATCTAAATTGGCCTCATTTAGAAGGCCTTGTACCAAAAATAAAAATTTAAAGAGTACTGTACTCTGTTTACTTAGGGCAATGTTCTCAAAGTTTTCATTTTAAGAACGAATCTCATAATATTTGTCCAGCTTAATGTTCACAGCTCATCATAAAGGCCTTTTTATTACAACTGAGTCTCTTATATTTTGGCTAGTAACAGTTGCCTCCACCAGAGTAGGGCCTTAGGTAAAAAACAAAAATCACTGAGGATTTTTAAAAATGAGACTTATACACAATTAATGGATCATATATTCAAACTGTACACATTCCCGAACTCATATCTAAAAGTCATTAGCAGTCACATCAATTGAAAAATGACTACATAAGAGGGCCAATGACACGGCCCTCTAAAAAAAAAAGAAAAGAAAAATGACAAAACGAATGAATAGCAAGTATCAAAATCATTGCTTGAAGAGAATTCCAGTTACCCAAACTGATGATGTCACAGAGTTGGAACTACTCTGTCAGATAAAGTGAACTGTCCTTTAAAGTTAAAAGCCCACATGTCTGAACACTGGAGAAAAATACCCAGCCCTTGGGAATTGAAAATCACAGTCTGGACACCACATTTTCATTAGCTCTCCTTTATGATTGCACTATCCAACTTGACACCTCATACTCCTCTTGTTATTTTGTGTTTTTTTTTGTCATGGTTAGTCTTTGGTAACATGGAGGTCACTGAAGTTGCTGAGTGTGCTGTTGAGCACTGACTATGTGTCAGCTATTGAGTATTTTCCATAATGCGTGCAATCTTGCCTATGCTGATGCATGCTAGTCATCTCCCCATTGTCAGGTTTCATACACAGGTCTCCCCAGAGGTGTGGCTCTGTCCCTCAACTCAGAGAGCCCGCTGGACTTTATCTCAGTTCTCTCTACCTGCACTGCAATGCAGCCTAGAAACTCCCTCGACATGGTAAGCTGGTACAATAGCAGGAGTCACATGATTTTACTCCTGTCTTTCAGATATCTCTACCCTTTGTTACCTGACATCCAGCATCTTGAAAGGCATTGTTTTCTGCTGCTCCATATCCTTGCCAACAGTGGTGTTGTCAGTGCTCTGGATGTGGCCCATTTTAATAGGTGTGTGGTGGCATCTCATTAATGTTTTAATTTGAATTTCCTTGATGAATATCATGTGGAGCACGTTTTCATGTGGTTGTTTGCCATTGGTATCTCTTCTTTGGTGAGGTGTCTATTCAGGTCTTTAGCTCACTTTTTAATAGAGTTTTTTTTTCCTTATAATTAAGTTTTATGAGTTCTTTTTGTATTTTGGGTAACAGTTCTTTATAAGATGTGCCTTTTGCAAATATTTTCTTCCATTTTATGGCTTCTCATTCCCTTGACATTGTCTTTTGCAGATCAGAAATTTAAATTTCATGCTTTGCTGTTGCTGACAGTGATTGAGATCTTCCCAGAAATCCTTGGAAGTGCCTCAGCCCTGGGGCCAGATTTGGATCTATGGTGGTTTCAATAAATGGACACAAGTTTTGACACACTTATGAGAGCCCTGGCAATGAACTTCAGGAACTCATCCTAGAAAAAGTGCTACATACCACATTACTGAATATCACTATGGTCACCTTCGAAGTACTCCCCTTGGGAAGCTATGCACTGACGCCAGTGCCTAGTCCACCCTTCAAAGCAGTTTTGGAACTCTTTTTCTGGAATGGCCATCAGAGCTGTCATTGTATTATCCTTGGTGTCACAAATGTCATCAAAATGTCTTCCTTTCAATATTTCCTTTCGCTTCAGGTCAAAAAAGAAGTCATTGAAAAACAACCTGTTAGAACTAAAGAATGCAATAACTGAAATGAAGAACACACTTGAAGGAATCACCAGTAGAGTAGATGAAGCAGAGGAGCGGATCAGTGATTTGGAAGATAAAATAGCAGAACTCACCCAGTTGGCAGAGCAAAAAGACCAAAGAATAAAAAACAATGAAAATAGTTTAAGAGCCCTATGGGACAAGGTAAAACGCAACCACTTTCGAATCATAGGGATACCAGAAGAAGAGAAGAAGCAAGGGGTCGAAAATGTATTTGGAAGAATAATGACTGAAAACTTCCCTACCCTGGTGAAGGAAATCAACATACATGCCCAGGAAGTGCAGAGGGTTCCAAACAAGCTGAACCCAAACAGGTCCACATCAAGACCCATCATAGTTAAAATGGCAAAGGTTAAAGACAGAGACAGAATCCTAGAGGCTGCAAGAGAAAGACAGCAGGTTACATACAAAGGAACTCCTGTTAGATTAACAGCTGACTTGTCTACAGAAACTCTGCAGGCCAGAAGGAAGTGGCAGGAGATATTCAAAGTGACACAAAATAACGGCCTACAACCAAGATTGCTCTACCCAGCACAGCTATCACTTAAAATTGAAGGAGAAATAAAGAGCTTCTCAGAAAAGAATAAACTTAAGGAATTCATTACCACCAAGCCAGCATTGCAAGAAATGTTAAAAGGGCTTTTTTAAACAAGAGAAAGGGGTAAACAAGCTAACCCAGAGAGACAATTTAAGAAGATTGAAGTCATATCAAGCAGATATAAAGGAAAAACTGATGGTTGCTGGCTGGGAGGGAGTGAGGAAGAGGGAGAGGGGGAAGGTTTTGGACAGTGTATGTGGGACTACAATGTTGCCGCAGGGATATGGGGGCAGTTCTGGGAATGTAATTGATAATGTTGTGAAGAGACTATTATGTTGTGAGAAATAAGTCAGTCGGAGAAGGACAGGTACCATCTGATCTCACTTGTGTGTGGAGTCTGAAGAGCTGAGTGAATGATCAAAGTAAACAGACTCGTAGATGTAGAGGAAAAACTGAGGGTTGCTAGTTGGGAGGGGGGTGGGGATGGGGGGGAAGGGGAAGGTATTAGACAGCATAAATAGACAACTACAATATTGCCACAGGGATATGAAACACAGTTCGGGGAATATAATAATGTAAAAATTTTGTGGCGTGTCAGATGGTCACGTGTCTTGTTAGGGAGACCACTTCATGGATGGAGTAGTGGCTTGATCACTGCACTGTACACCTGAAGCTGATGTTGTATAGTATTGTATGCCAACTGCAACTGAATATGTGGATGGTCACGGGATGTGGAGTATACTGTGGGGGGGAGTCAAGGGAGTTGTGATGGATATGTATGATATGGGGGGGAGTGGGGTGACGAACTGGGGGAGGGAGGTTTTCACTTTGGGGGGTAAAGAGTATAACTATTGCATTGTGTTGTACACCTGAAACTAATAAAATAAAAATAAATAAATAAATAAAATTAAAAAAAAAAAGAAGTCATTGGGGGCCAGATCAGGTGAGTAGAGATGGTATTCCAATACAGTTATTTGTTTACTGGCTTAAAACTCCCTCACAGACAAGGCCATGTGAGCTGGTGCATTGTCGTGATGCAAGAGCCATGAATTGTTGGTGGAAAGTTCAGGTTGTCAAACTTTTTTCATGCAGCCTTTTCATCACTTCCAAACAGTAAACTTGGTTAACTGTTTGTCCAGTTGGTATAAATTCATAATGAATAATCCCTCTGATATCAAAAATGGTTTAGCAACATCGTTGCAAGAAGTTCACGAACTTAATTGTTAGATTAGGTCTTATATTTTCACAGAGAGATTGAGCCTATATCCCTTCCCCTTAAATCTGGGCACAATTGTAACTCACCATGACAATAGAATTCAGTAGAAGTAATGCTGTATGACTTTTGAAGCTGTCAGAAAGAGTGACACAGCTTCCCCAATGTTCTCTGGGGAACTCACTTTTAGAGTTCTGAGCTGTCGGAAAAGGAATCTGAATATCTCGAAGTGTCCATGCTGTGAGGAAATCTATGCCAAAGAACCACATAGAAGCATTCCAGTGGACATCCTCAGCTAAGGTCCTAGCTGAAACTAGCATTGACCATGGTGTGAGTGAAAACACCCTAGAATATTCTCATTCCCAGCTATCAACACACCCCTAGCAATTGGGCTTTCAAGCTAGGTCCCCTCACATCATAGAAAAGAGACAATCTGTCCTCATTGTGCCTTCCTTGAATTCCTTACCCACAATATCCATGAGCATATTATAAAGTGGCAATTGTGATCCACTAAGTTTTAGAGCCAAAAATAACTAGAAAAACTTATTACAATAAAAGACACATTGCCATTAATTCCCCCTCGAAATACTCCCCTTGCTTTGAACACACTTATCCCGTTATTCTTGCCACTTTCTGAAGCAGCTCTGGAAGCCCTCTATTGTGTCTTTAGTTGCACTGTCATGGCCGCCTCGATGTCCTGAATCATTTTGACTTTGGGGAAGAGCAAAAAGTCACATGGTGCCAGATCCGGTGAATAAGGTGGAGAAGGACACACCGTAATGTTTTTTTTCGACGGAAATTGCTGTACCAGAAACAATGTGACACGGAGCCTTGCTATGATGGAGGATGATTTATGGCACACTTTAAAACACACCTTCTCCCAACCGTAGCTCACACCTGAATGACTGCACCAAACAAGTTGAAACTTGTCACACACTGTGACTAAGTTTCAGTGCGCCATTTCTGTTGGATGGCACTCGGCAGCAGCATTCATCATATTTTGTGATCACAACAGAATGGTTCTGCTATGGCAATTTCTGTCAAATAAAAATATTACAATGTGTCCTCATCCACCTTACTCACTGGATCTAGCCCCATGTTACTTCCAGCTCTTCCCCAAAGTCAAAAAGACCATGAAGGCTAAACATTTTGAATCAATTCAAAACATTGAATCAGCCACAACAGCAGAACTAAAGAACTAAACTGCTTCAGGAAGTGTCAAGAACAATGGGATAAGTGTGATGGAAGTGAGGGGGATTAATTGTAATGTATCTTTTACTGTAGTAATTTAAAAAAAAATTTAAACCTTCACTATATGTTTTGATCACAACTTATGTTTCATTTCCGTTACATGAAATGAGTACATGAATCATAAAGCCTAAAAGTTGAGAAGTGCCACTGTAGCTTTTCCGGAATCAGAGCAAAATTCAGAACACAGTGAATATTATCTTTACTTGGAGATTTTCATCAAAACAAAACAACTGTCTATCAACATTCTGGAAAAAAATTATTTGATGACGCTCTGTGAAATAATTACTGATTTAATTAGTAAATCAAAAATGGGATTCCATCTGGGGTCTTTATAAAATGTATATGACATCCAAAATATGTTGTCACTTTTTCAGTTTACAAAAATAATTTGCTATTTTTAACTGAGGTGAAATCAGTTTGAAATAGTCTGAACTTTTGTAGTATATTTTACTTTTATGTCATGAAAGTTATAAAGAGGATTTGCTGTCTTTTATTATTAAAACTCCAGCTCTGGTTCTGGCCATTGTATTCCCTAATTATACTCAGAAGATGACTTCTTATCAAGGTAGATTACTTATGAATAATGTTCTTTGTGTGGCTTCTGTTGTGGACAAGTTAGATTGTTTCTGACATCAGCCAGCGGTAAATTAGCTTCCAATTTGGCTGTGTTCTAGAAGATTGAAAGATTTACTTTGTCAACATCCTTGCTCTCAGATGAAAATAACTTCCTTTAGGTTTGATTTGCTTTTTACCTGTGACACTGAACATTTTCTAGAGTTTCTAGTCCTTTTATGCTTGCCATTGGGGGAAATAAACTGTATTTTTCTATACCCTAAGTTGTGAAATTTGTTTTGTGTTTTTGTTAAACTTATTTAAATTGATATTGATTAGTCATGGTCTTTTAACAATAAGTTATACTTGGCTAGAAAGTCTGAACATGAGCAGGCACTCAAGAATTCCACAAAAGTACATTCTAGGAAGAATATCATGCAAAATGATTTAAGTAAAAAATGCTGTATTACAAGTAAATACTAAAAGTTGAGAGATAATCAGACAATATGGAAGCAGAAAGAGAAGTAATCATTTCCTTACAATTCTATTACTCAGGAGAAATAATTTCAATGAAGTGAGATTTATACTAGTATCCAACTGGCTAGGAAATTTTAATGTTACAACCGGTATTTTTTTAAAACATACCTGTTAGGATTAAAATTCCTTACTGTGGAGTACAGAAATTTTAGGCCTTATTTTAAATTGAGCTTCTTAACTTCTTAACAATTAATTTAAACAATAATATAATATGTGTATTTCAAAGGAAATTGATTACGAAGGATAAATTTATAAAAGTGGGACACTAATTTAGAAGAATACGAAGTCTGACAATTAAGTTCGTGAACTTGTTGCAGTGATATTGCTAACCATTTTTGATATCAGGGGGATTATTCATTATGAATTTGTACCAACTGGACAAACAGTTAACCAAGTTCACTATTTGGAAGTGATGAAAAGGCTGCATGAAAAAGTTTGATGACCTGAACTTTCCACCAACAATTCATGGCTCTTGCATTACGACAATGCACCAGCTCACATGGCACTGTCCGTGCGGGAGTTTTTAGCCAGGAAACAAATAACTATATTGGAACACCCTCCCTACTCACTTGATCTGGCCCCCAATGACTTCTTTCTTGACCCAAAGATAAAGGAAATATTGAAAATAAAACATTTTTTGATGACATTTGTGACACCAAGGATAATACAATGACAGCTCTGATGGCCATTCCAGAAAAAGAGTTCCAAAACTGCTTTGAAGGGTGGACTAGGCACTGGCATCAGTGCATAGCTTCCCAAGGGGAGTACTTTGAAGGTGACCATAGTGATACTTAACAACGAGGTATGTAGCACTTTTTCTAGGATAAGTGTACGAAGTTAATTGTCAGACCTTGTAATTGTCAGACCCATAGCACTTCTTTTTCTTCTTCTTCTTTTTTTTTTTTTTTTTTTTTGTTGGAGAGTAGTGTGTTTTTCCAGGGCTCATCAGCTCCAAGTTCAGCAGTTGTTTCAATCTAGTTGTGGAGGGCGCATCTCAGTGGCCCATGTGGGAATCAAACCAGCAACCTTGGTGTTATAAGCACTGTGCTTTAACCACTGAGCCAACTGGCTGCTCCCAAGAACTTCTTGATTTTTAATGAGTTAGTTCTTTGTAATCACTGGGAAACTTACTAGTATAAAATAAATAATATGTTATACTTGTTTATGTAGAAGATCATGGCAAACGTTGCTAATGAGTAAAGAAGAATTTCAGCTAATGTAAGAAAGAAAGAAAGAGAAAAAAACACTAAGCACTTCAACTCATTTAAATAATATTGAAATCACATTTACTTTTTCTCCAAATACATCCCTTCCATTTCATGCAGTAATGTTCCTCAACACTTACTTGTACTTGAATTTCTCAGAATATCTCTTTGGTTGTAAATTCAACACATGGTTATTTAGTGGAATACAATTAGTCCCGGGTAAAACAAGGTTATCTATATATTTCCCAAAGAATGTCTTAAAAGCCATAATATCTACTTGAAAAAAATGAATTCAAATACTTTATAGTAAAAAACATGTTTAAAAGATGGCACTCTGCCAAACTGGATTTGTTTTCATTACCGCAACAGCTAAACCATCAGTGTCCGTGGATTCTCACCCTTGATTTTGTGCTTGTGTTGTCACCCTGGCTGGAGTTAAGAGATCATTGCTGAGCAGAGCAAGCCAAGTGGCGAGCAGCAGACCAGTGTAGCTTGGACAAGGAATGCTGGGCCATGTGGAGGATGAAGAAACAGTTGCAAAGGAGGGGCCATGGCTGGAAATAAAGTAGAAATAATTGTGGGCATCTCAACCCAAAAGAGCAAACTGGGATACAGCTTTGAGAAAGCAGAGTAGATTTAAAGGGAATATGGAAAGTTGGCCAGTTGTTTAAGGAATCCATCTAATAGATATGGGTTAAGGAGAACTAGGGACAGTGTCTCACAGATGAAAAATGCAATAAAAAATGAGTGACAAGTCACAGTCAATGAACTGGAATGCCAGGCATGTTTCTTCTCTGGACTTCATTGCTCTTGGACAGATAATGAGTAAAAGAACTGTAGATCAAGAAGTGCTAGGTATTCAAGGTACTTAGAATAAAGGGGCCAAGAAAATACATAAGGGTAAGGAAGAGAAGTTCAGCTCAATGACACAACAATAAGAAGAATAAATACTCTATTGATTATCCTGTGTGTCAGACTGTGAGCTAAGCCATCTACATGTCTTCTCACTTAATCTACTGTATTGCTTTAGAAAGTATTATTATCCCCAGTTGAGGGATGAACAAACAAAAGTTCCAAGAAGTTAAGAAATTTACTCTTGATCACATAGCTAATAAGAAGCAGAAGCAGGGTCAAAGATCAAACCCAGATTTTCTTACTACTTGCTGTTGCCTAGCACCTGTGCTATTGGGCAGAGGATATCAGGGTATTTTCAAATCCCATATATTGGAAGGTTAGAAAAATTGATGAATGATCCTTGACCTCTTCTTACTCACAGATGAAATGGAGGAAAAGAGGGAGTTTGAAAGGGCTATGGCAACTGTGTCAGGGTCATGACAATCATAAATAGAACCTGAGAGGGAACAGCATGGGAAAGATTTAAAATCAAGTTAATCTTAGGCAAGACCTGAACTCAGTCCCGAGAACAGGACAGTGATCCCAGGAGTGATGGAGCAGATAAGCAGAAGCAGGAGTCAGAATTCTCAATGGTTGCTCAGAAAGTTTAGAGGAGACAAAGAAGTTTGGGTGTAGATGGGATAGGGGCAGACAGAGGCTGACGATCATATTTCTGTAATGATTACTACAAAATTTGGTACATATAACTAGATAAATAATGACCTGACATAGTTGCTGTAAACATATAATGAGGTAATACAGGCAAAATAGCTTGATAGCACCTGGAATGTAGTATGTATCCAATAAATAATAGATTTCTGACCTAAATGTCAACATACCTAAATAAAGTTATTTGTAATAAATTCAGAGCTTATGGAATCATAGTTTTTACTCTAAAATATATCATCTTATCTGAAATTATTTCACATATTTGATTCAATAAAATAATAAGAAACAAAAGAGCAGGGACCACATATTATTTATATAGCTGTATGTTACACTATACCTGTCTTTATATTTCATATAAAAATCATGCACAGAATTTTTTATTTTTTGTTTATTTGCCTTGCCTTAACACACACACACACACTTTCATGTTTGAGTCAATATTAATTTTATCTGACATATGCCCCAGATTGATTTTAGAGTGTAAGACACAGTGTGTTCAAAACCTCAAAAAACATATTTTATTTTGAATTTGGATTTTGTGAAAACTGTAATCTAATTTCCACAAATATAGCTAGAAAGGTACAATGTAGATTTTTAATTACTTAATTAAAAGAGCTTCCATCATGTTTAGAAGGACTCTTGCAGAGCTATTGACAATCCAGTATTTATTTTATTGTCTTTTGTCTCTCCTAAGATTATAGGAGTAATACTAGTATAGAATCATTGAATTAAGATGTAGGTAAGAAATTCTATCCAAATTGGACTATTAATTATTTTCTCTTAGGTTGTCTATCAGTGTAGGGGGAAATGATTTTGTTGCTTATTATCATAACATAGATAGTAGTTCTTCAAACAACATGAAACTTTTTTACACTTTTACTTCTTTTGAAAGACTGAGTAGAGGGTTAAATTGTGATTATAATAAATTTCTGAATTTAACTGAACATTTTAAAATGTGGCTAACATGAATGTCACTATAAATCTTTTGGTAAGCATAGGCATTTGATGCTTAAAACTATATGTTTTTATGGAAATACAAACACATTGATGCTTGAACAATATGGGTTTGAACTGCATGGGTCCACCTATAAATAAATGCCTGTACTATTTTTGATCCCTGGTCGGGAATCTGGATACAGAGGTACAACTGTGTTCATTGATCTATGCCATTTTATATAAGGGACTTGGGCATCCATGGAGATTGGTACCCACAGGAGTTTTGAAACGAATCCTCCATGGATACTGGGGGAAGACTGTAGTTAAGCTTTGGGGGAGGTGAAAGCTATACATGAATATTTGACAGGGGCTGGTCAGCGCCCCTAACCCCAGCCATGTTTAAGGGTCAACTGTATTTTCATTCTCTAAGGAAAGTTCAGGTTTCTTAAGAACTGCCAGTTTTCTGACTTTCCACTTACTCCAGGTTAACTCTGATATCCTCAAAATTTCAGTGAAGGACTTGGCTGTCATTTCTTATTGTACTACATGCATTCCTTTGGGGACTCACAGATGCTCATGTTTTCAATTACAAGTTGAATATAGCTGACCCCCAATTCTGCCTAGTTCAGGCCAAGTTCTCATAATTCCAGTACCATATGTTTAGAAGGCTACTGCACGGTCTCTCCAGCTGAATATCTCACCCCCAGCTCTCCATACCCATTGTGCTGAGTTTCTTCATCATTCATCTGAATAGCAGGAGGAGAGCCAATCTTATCTTCTTAATTTCCATAGCGCAGATCCTCACACAAGTTAACATTATCTCATATCTGATCTACTCCAGTGGACACAAAATTTTAGTGTTCCCAACATATAACTTTTACAGTAGTTTGCTTCAATTCCTATTCTTTCATATCATTGCTTGCTCAGAAAGTCCATCTATTGGTTATTATAGTAATCTGTATTTCCCAATATGTTATTCTTTGTTTAACACCTAGGTGGTCACCCCATGTATTCCTATTGCACTTGTACCCTCTGTGTGTTCATGCCTACCACACTGCACCATAATTGTTGGTTGCGGCAGGTAGAATAATGCTTCCCACCCCCAAAAAACCATGTCCCAATTACAAAAACTAGTGAATATGTTACTTACATGTCAAAGGGGTTTTTGCAAAAATGAGTAAGGTAAGGATATTGAGATTGGAAGGTTGTCCTAAATCTTTCAGGTGGGCTCCATGTAACCCCAATGGTCCTTACAAGAGGGTGGTAAAAGTGTCAGAGTCAGAGAAAGAGATTTGACAGTGAAAGTGGAAATGAGGGAAAGGTCATGAGCTTGAGATTTGAAGATGTTATGTTGTTGGTTTTGAAAACAGAGGAAGGGGCTGTGAATCAGAAATGTAGACAGACTCTAGAAGCTGCAAAAGCAAAGCATGGGTTCTCCTCCTCTATAACCTCCCAAATAATCACAGCTTTGCTGACATCTTAATTTCAGCCCCATAATGACCATTTTGGATTTCTAATCTCCACAAACAGTAAAAGTTGGGTTGTTTGTCTTTTTCTCTTCCTAGACTGTAGGCTCCACAAGGTCAAGGTCATGTGAATCTTATTTATTTGTTATTATTACATTCACAACCCTTTGAAGAGAACCTAAAATGCTAAAACACAGAATAAATGTTTTGGATAAGTGTTTACTATTCCAAATGTGGATTAATAATTCCCGTGCCACTTCCTTTATTATCATTATGTCTCCTTATCTGTAAAATTCCAAACTTCCTCCCTATCAATACATTTCCAATGCTTCTATCAGTGTCTAGATAAAAAATGCATCTTCTCCAAAAAGCCCTTTGAAATTTGATATTTCCCAACACCAAAGTTCCTGTTTTCACTTACCCTTATTATCTTTTATTTTTTTCATTTATAACTTGTTTTCTAGTTGTTTCTGTACTATATTTATCTGTTCATGTAGACTACAATTTTTTCAAATCAAACTTCATAGTATCTACTATTTTAAACCACCTAGTAACACTTTTAGTTGTAACACAGCTTCCCAATGAAGATTTTTGTTTTGTTTTTCTGGAATTGTTGAGGAAGCATTGAGTTTGATTTTTCTTGTTGTTTTGGTTGCTTTGGGCAGATAGTCTGTCCCTCTTCAGTGGCTCTGACAAGTTGTCCCAGGTCCATTACATCATCTTGAGCATTTTCTTCTCTTGATCTCTACATTTTAAAGCTTGGATTTACAACTTTCCAGTTTCATAAAAATATTTAACAGCTACATTAGCTAAAAAGAGCCCACCATATTTCTTAGAAAAAACAATGCATTGGCTTTGGTAGGCAGCCTGTAAAATGTCTCCCAATGATTTCCACCTCCTACCATTCATGTCCTTTTGTGTTCTGCTCCTCCTTAGTGCATACTGGATATAATGAGACATTTTCAGTGGATAAAATACAGCCCCCAAGATCAGGTTATTGAAAAAAAGAAGTGAATTCCATCTAGTTCTCTTTCCCTGTCTCTTGCTCTTCTGTGGGGGAAAGCAAGTGCCATGTTATGCATAGTCCTATGTAGAAGCCTGCTTCTGCAAGGAACTAATGTCTCCAGCCAATAGCAAGTGAGGAACTGAGACCTGTCAATAGCCACATGAGTGAGCTAGAAATTAGGTATTCTGAGGCCGAGAGCCATGTGATTGGCTTGGAGACGGATTCTACCTAGTAAAGCACTGAGATGACTATAGCAACACCTTGATTTCAGCCTTATAAGAGACCCTAATTTAGAAGCATTCCATCAAGCTGAATTTGGATTACTGACTCACAGAAACTGTGAGGTAATAAATGTTTGTTGTTTTAAGCTGCTAATGAAGAGGCAACTAATATAATGCATAACACCAAAACATATGCTAGTAAAATCATTGAGTATTCAGGAGAAACACAATAAATGACTTAGGGAAAAAAATTGATTGTCAATGGTTTTTAATAACAACACTTTATCATCAATAAGAAAAGTAAATAAGAGCTATGGATTTTATATCCAGGACTTTGGGGAATATTTTTCTCTTGCACCTTTTCTAAGGAATCTACTAATGAATTAGCTTCAGATGATCAAAACGATGAACAAAACATAACATAAGGACACATGCAGAAAATTCACATTTTATGGCATAAATGTGTTCTGCTCTGACCTGATTTTTCTAGAAAGGGTTTTTGTTCATTTCCACACTGTACACCAGAAACTCTGTCCATCTCACTATCTCCTGCACTTTCAGCCAATTATGTTGATAGTTTTGCCTTATACAAGGATATTTGGGTTTGTTACCCAGTTTTCAAAACTATGAGGAAAAGCAAGTGAATTAGTTTTTTAAAAAATAGAAACATGATTTTCCAGCCAAAGTGGAAAAATCTCCTGATTCACAAGGCATTGGACAGAACATTCAGAAGGATCTTATCTCAGTGGTAGTGAATATTATGTCAAAACTGAGGCTGTTGTTGCCCCACAGAATAAATCTTAATATCAAGCCTGATAGGGTCAAATGGTTTCTAAGTGTCCCAAAACAAAATTAAAGAACACTTATACAAAAATAACCAATATCCAACAAGGTAAAATTCACAAGTTATTTTTTTTTGAGGACAGTGTCCCTGGCCCTCATAAGTGGGACTCGAACCGGGGCCTCTGGCTTCCCAAGCCAGCGCTTAACTGCCATGCCACTGGGCCGGCCCAAATTCACAAGTTATGTTGTTCAAAGATTACCAGACATTCAGAAAAGTGGGAAAATAAAACCAATAATGAAGAGAAAAGCCAATCAACTGAAACTGATTTACAATTAACACAGGTGTTAGAATTAGCAGGAGAGGACATCAAAACACTTATAACTGTATTACACATGTTCAAAAATAAATCAGAAATATGGAAGACTTTTATAAAGTTACAAATTAAACTTGCAGAGATGAAAACTATAATGTGTGAGATGGAAATGTACTGGTCATAATTAAGGGCCAGTAAGATATTGCAGAATAAAAAATTAATGAACTTGGAGACATAGAATAAGGTATTCCAAAAGGAAGTACAAAAAGAAAAGAGAATTAAGAAAAACTGAAGAGACTATTAGTGATCTGTGAGATACCATCAAGCATCCTAATGTGTGTGTAACTGGGGCCACCACACGAGGGGACCAAAAAATTTAAAGAAACAATGGTCAAAACTTTCCAATTTTGATGAAAACTATAAAGCTAGTGCTAGAAGAAGACTAATGAACCCCTAAGCACAAGAAACATGAGAAAATTACTCCAAAATACTTCCGAATAAAAATACACAAAAGTAATAATAAAGAGAAAATCTTACAAGCAGGCAGGAAAAAAGGCACACTTCATTCAATGACAAAGGTAAGAATGACAGCAGATTTCTTGTGGGAAACAATGCAAGTTAGAAGACATTACAGAAGAGCTTTAAAGTACTAAAAGAATAATTGTCAACCTAAAATTCTATACCCAGCAAAAGTATCCTTCAAAAATTAAGGTGAAATAATGAATTTTTCAGACATACAAAAACTGAAAGAATTCATCACTGGAAGACTGGCACTACAACTGTTGAAGGAAGTCCTGTTACAGAAAAACAAAATTATATACATATATATGTAATCGGATGGATACATGGATCTACACAAGGGAATAAAGAGAATTAGAAGATAACCATGTAAGATTATTTTATTATTTAAAAGTCTTTAAAGGACAATTGATTATAACAGAAATAATAATATCTGAGTGCTATAACATTTGTAAAAGTAAACTATATGACAATAATAGCACATAGACCAGGAGGAGAATAAAGGAAATATATTATCATAAAGGTCTAGCACTATAAGTGAAATTATATAGTATCACTTGAAAGTAGACTGTCAAAAAGTTAAAAATGCTTATTATGAATCCTAAAGTAATCACTAAAATAACAAAATAAAGAGTTATTGCTAATAAGCTAATAAAGAGTTAAAATAAAATCTGTGATGGTTAATTTTATGTTTCAATTTGGCTGGGCCATAGTGCCCAGATACTTGATTAAACATTATTCTAGATACTTGTGTGAAGGTATGTTTTAGATAAGATTAGAATTTAAATGAGTAGACTTTGAGTAAAGAAGATTATCTTTCACATGTGGGTGGGCTTCAACCAATCAGTTGAAGGCCTGAATTTAAAAAAAGAAAAGAAAAGAAATGAAAAGGAAGACTGACCTTTCTCAAGAAAAAGGGAATTCTGTAAACACACTGCCTTTGGACTTAAAACTACATCAACTCTTTCCTGGGTATTCACCTTGCTGGTCTCAAATTTTAAGAATTATTGGTCTCCACAATCATTAGATTTAGACATAAAATATCTTTGTGCATGAAATACAGATAAATTATTACATTCTATACTATACATGTGCTATAGGAGTACAGTAGTAGCAAGCTAAATTTAGAAAAGCTTTACAGCTTTTCTTTCCAGTTATCAAGAACCAAATATCTGTCTTTAACTATTGCTTACAACACCATCAAGAAAGAATATAGCATCCTCTTTGTCCAGAATAAAGAAGATGTGGTACATATATACAATGGGATATTATTCAGCCATAAGAAAAAATGAAATACTGCCATTTGCAACAACATGGATAGATCTTGAAATTATCATGCTAAATGAAACAAGTTAGACAGAAAAAGTCGAGAACCATAACACTTCACTCATATGTGGCATATACAACTGAGAGCAACAAACGAACAAATAAAAAAATCATAGTCACAAACAACAGTTTAGTGGTTATCAGAGGGTAAGGGTGTAAGGGGGGTGTAGAAGAGGGTAAAAGGGGTCAAATATATAGTGATGGAAGAATAACTCACTCTGGGTAGTGACACACAATGCAATATATATGATGTATTATAGAAATTGAAACCTATATAATTTTATTAGCCAATGTCAACCCCAAAATTTAATAAAGATAAAAAAAATAACATCCTAAGTACAGACTCAGTTTTATGATGATCATATAAAGAAAACTACACACACACACACACACACACACACACACACACACACACACTAGACTCATATAGAAAATCTCCATTATAGAGTGTCTTCTGGGAAATGACAAATACAGAAGTCTGACATATGCCGTACACTGATTATGATATCATCTTTATCCATTAACCCAAAAAAATCAACTCTGCTATTTCTGAACACAAGATAGAAAACAACCTGAAATTAGTTAGGTTGCAATTAAGAATTTTATTTTTATTAGAGCCTTGCTATAATAGCTCTGGGAAAAAAAATTGTAAATTTATAGAGTATAATTCTGTTATATGTGGACAAACACCAGTTAAGAAATTAAAAACCATTGAATTAAACCATGAATATTAAACAAAAAGCCAGATAGGGTTTGCTGTCAGAGAAAAATTAAGTTCTATACCAAAAAAAGAGAAGGTGATTTAGCAACTGTCTATAAATACACTAGTTGCCAAATACCAAACAGAACATATGACTTGCTTAATATTGCTTAACTGCAAAAAATGTTTATGAAATGTCTACCAAAAATATCTGGTGTAATTATTATACTTATTAGATCTCTAAAGCTGAAAATCTGGTGATTAAACATTCTCCAGAAACTAATATGAGTCAAACACTCATATTAGTTTTCTGATCACGTAAATTAACTGAGGCTTAAATTTGTGTCAAAGAACAATTTGAAAACTTAAAAGCATCAAATCCAAGTAGGTTTTCTATTTTTATTTTATTTTAATTAGACAGGGGCAGAGGTAGATTTGGGGGTGGAGGGAATGTGAAGCTCTGATTTCACATTAGTGTTGCTTTTGGCCTAACCAGTCAGAAGTACTCTGAGAATACTCTAACATCGAAAAAAGACTTAAAGACATAAGCAAAAATGTGGAAATGCAGCTACATGAAGGCTCAGAAATGAATATATATTCTGTATGGCACTTACTTGTATCCATTACTTAATAGCTAAAATTACTGAATTGAAAGGAAAATACACATACCTCTGATCCTTTTCTCTCCTTAAGTTTAGCTTTAATGGTATGCATTCTTTTTATATGTAACTAAACAAATAGATGGATAAAGAAACATAATACATATGTATATTCTATAATATAGTCATTTAAACATTAGATTGACATAATTTAATTTAGTACTATAATATTAGATCTCTAACGTGGTTTTGTGCCTGACCAAGAAAGTTATTATTTACTAAAAAAAAAAATTAGAATTTTCTTAAGTAGATCACTTGTGCTTTGGGATCTAGTGATTAAAAAAAACCACTCCTGGGGCCGGCCGAGTGGCGCATTGGTTGAGCGCTGGTTTTGGGATGCCAGCGGCCCCGGTTCGGATCCCACGTGGGGGCCAGTGACACTGCCCTCTGCAGCTAGCGGTAGGTCCACCTGGAGCTGGGCTGTGCGAGCCCCGGTGATGGTGTGGGCTGCAGCCCCTGCTGCAGTGGGCTGCCATGGGCTACAGTGAGTGGCCCGCAGCCAGCGTGAGCGGCTGGCAGCCAAGCGTGAGCTGCCAATGGCCGCGGTGAGCGACATCCAGAGGCCAGCGACCGATCTGCCTTATCCGGGAGGAGCGCAATGGCGGTACCAACAGTGAGGCAACATCCTCCGCAACTGGACTGAGGAACAAGGGGACAGCAACTTGTCTGTTCTCCTTCCCCGATTCCCCAACGCTGTTCCCCTCCGCCAATTCCCCAATAAAATCTTAAAAAAAAAAAAAAAAAAAAAAAAAAAAAAAAAACCACTCCTTAGGCAAAAGATTCTAGAATCAACTTGACTTTCTACCTCATTAATTGCTATTACTAACACAAAGTTGAGAATACTAGGAGCTATAATTTCTGGCTGAGAGGTAATCAGATTTATGTAACTTTATTACAGTTGTTTTTTAGTGTCATACAGTGGCCTCTGGGTATGAATCTAAATTGCCATTCTTAGAAAAGACAGAAAATGAATTTTTGCCCTCTAGCATTAAAGTGGCCTAGTGATAAAATAAATAGAAAAAGAATATTCACATCATTTCAAGTTATTTTATTTAAATGTCTAAATATTCTCACTAAATTTTTCTTCACTTGAAGAACTGAACATTCACTCTGCTCATAGGTATCATATAAGTTAGAAAATCTTGGAGGAAATAGACATTTAACTCCTTTTTTGCTACTATTATTTGTCACAAATATCTTTCTTTATTATTCAGTATTAATATTACTGAAGACTATACTATAGCTGCCTTTAGCTCAGACAATTTCATTACTATTTAAAAGTAAGGTATTTTGGGGCCAGCCAAGTGGTGTGGTGGTTAAGTGCTGGTGTTTGGGAAGCCAGCGGCCCCAGTTCGGTCCCACTTCTGAGGGCCAGTGACACTGCCCTCAAAAATAAAAAAAACAAAAAAACAAAAAAGTAAGGTATTTTGAAGACTTGCTCAGAAATCTGAGCATTCATACATGCTAGCTGTCCACCTTTTAAAGCAATAATTCCCATATATTGTACATAGGCCAGTAAATAAAACTAATCTATCCTACCTGTGTTATAATTAAATCTCAACTTTTGAAGTTTAAATAACAAATGTGGAGATAGATTTTACTTATTTACCACTGAGTAGTTATTTTTCAATCTCTGTTCAAGATTTTCTGTTTTCTTCATGTGAGAATATATATCCCCATTGCAGGAATCCAAAAAAAAAAAAAATGAAAGAAAGAAAATCAAGCAATTAAACAGAAAATAAACAATCTTAAAATTCAGAAAACTAATTTAATAAATTTTCTGAAGTAAAAGATGGCTTAAAACCACTATATATCAATAAAGAATAAAGAATCAATTAATCAAAAAGCAAGGAAAAAGTAAAAAAAAAGAGGAAATGGAAAACAAAAGATGGATAGGAAAAACATAACAAAAAGTAAAACAAAACTTTAACCATATCAATAATCACACTAAATAAAAATATTCCAAATATTCGCATTGAAAGACAGAGTTGTCATATTACATAATAAAAGTAAGACTCAATGTTATACTCTCTATAAGAAACACACATTTTAATATAAAGACACAAATAGGAATAGATTTAATGAAAGAAATGTGTAAATCCTTACAATGAAAACAACATACTTTGAGAAATCTGTCAGAGAGTAATGCTGTAGGGCTTCATGAAGGTGGCTGGGGTTGAGTTGGGGTGGGGGTTGTAGGGATTTGTATGGTTATGGATTCAAGAGCTAGGTGATTGGAGTTTGGGTGAGAGAAGTCAAACATGGGTGAATAAGAATACCTCCCAATGTGATAGAAAATAATAAGAGTCTCTTTAAAGGAAGAACTGATGAGAAAGAGTTTGAAAGAACACAGATAAATGTATCCATGAGACAAGTCCAAGTCAACATAAAACTATTTTTTATAACATATTTTAAATATAGATATAAATTCATGTGTCTGGAATGTTTACAGTAATATACTTGTATTTAATAATTTTGAGTGCTTACCCCACGTTGGGTACAGCGCTATGTGCTGTATAGGCCTGAGATCCAATTATTCCTCCTAGTTTGAAGATAAGAAAATGGAGGTTCAGAGAGTTGACAACTTCTCCTAAATCAAAAAGAGACTGAATTCTAACAGATCAGATGATGATAATGGAGGTGACAATTATAATAAGAAAAAATATAAACTTGGAATGTGCCAGCACTTATGTTCATTATCTCATTTAATCCTCACTCAACCTTATGAAATAAGGTACTATATTTATCTTCACTTTACAGATGACAAAATTGAAATGCAGGGTTTAAAAAAAAAATTTTTCACATCACAAATGTTTATCTGCTATTTTCACTCTAGGAAGACTTGAGAGAAAATGATCTCCTTGGGCCAGTGTTTTGCACTAACTTAAGGAATAAAGTATTTTTATTTTCAAGATAGTGAATTATTTAAGTTATGTATGTTTTTATGGAAATTTTGTGTTATTTATTTAAAAATAAGTTTCCCAGACATAAAAGTAAATGTGGCCCATTTGCACTGCAAGTTTTTTAATTTTCTACTGAAATTATTTGAGAAAACAAAACGACTCAATGACATGGGTAGAAGAGCAGCCTAGTTATTTGGAGTAATATTTTTTCATAAGAACAGAAAAGAAAAAAACTGTATTGTTAAGAACCTTCAATATGGGAGGTACTTCAGGCATGCCATTAGGTCCAATAATAAGCTTTTAAATGGTGTTTTATCTGAATTTTACAAATAAGAAACTGAAGTTCAAGTAGATGAAATTTCGTTTTGAAGATCATACAGGTAGTACGTAGAGTCGGGATTTGCATTTGAGGTGTTCTAACACTTAGTCTTTAGGTTTCTACTATACTGCTATGCTTTCCAATAGGAGGGTTCGCTCTATAAGGTAGCTTTTCTGTCAAAAGGAATCACCTATTCAAGCTAGTTTAAAAAGTGATGGACTTATTTAAAAGCAGAGAAAACATATCATTGGACTTTATAATTCTTAATCATGAAGAAAATTATTATAAAGCTGACATGAACACTTAGACTGTGTCTCAGAAAACCCTGAAAGATTGGTGTAAACCAATCAAGCCTAAACTTTACAAATCAAATAAAAAAGCAGAAGTATAGCATCCTTAATGCTTTTATACATCTGCTGTACAACTCAAATGTTAGCTGAGTTGTTTATTTATGCTTAAATAAATGAAATATATTTATATATCATGAAAATAAAAAAGTAATAATAATATTTTATTAATTGCTAAAGGAATATCCTAAATCATGTGGATTTGGTCGTGGGTTAAGAATTTCTCACAGTTTTTATCCTCAGTTATGCCATCTGTGGACACACACCTAAGCTGCCAAAATTTGAGAAAAGTACCTGGTCACCAAGTGGCAGCAAGCTGGATCAACGAGAGTCTAAGAAAAAGTACTAAGTCCCAAGTGGACTTGCCAACACTTCAGTGATGGAAACATAATTGTGGTCATATGGCAAGATCCAAGTACTATTAAGCATGGATCAAGATAAGAAAATGGGATGTCTTTTAAGATTTCAGTGTTTTAAAGACAAAATTGCCTCCTCAAACCCTATGAGGCAACATTGCAATTGCTCATTTCTATGTATCCCACAAACCTTAATCTAAGCAGGAAATTCCATCCAGTTAGTCTCACATTCATTGTACAAGTAAGTAGTCATAGGTATTATGTACCTTTTTAGTTAAAATCGTATAAATATATCTATTTACTTGTAATTAAATTGTTTCTTATGAAGACATTTTATACGCATTTCCAGTAGAGATAACTTAGAGCATAGTCTTAGGGTAATGAAGAAAATACTAGAAATAAGGAAGGAGTTTTTTGTTTTCGATGCATATGTCAAATCATTTTTCTCTTCTGTCAGTTAAAATACAATACAGATTAATAAAAGAATTATAAAATGTTTATAGCAAAATTACTTTGTAAGATACTAAAATTAATTACTAATTTAAGAAAAACAAATGTTAATTACAGAAAATAACTACTAGATAAGCATGCAAACTAAAAAAAAAATGTTTAGCTAATTTAAGATGTAGCCAAATACATTCCAAATATATTCAGATATATTTTTAAAATGTATATGTATGCTTGTGCTCAATTTTTAAGATAACACTTTAAGATGATATTCTAGGATCAGCATACATAAGCACTAATGTTATCTGTATGGTAGCCTAAATTGTTTTTCCTCAGAGAATTCTTCAAAGAAACTTTAATATATGTATCTTTACTTTTCTCCCATTTTATTTCAGAAATCTTCACTGAGTGTTACACTTTCTTGGTGACTTCCAACACTTTATTTTTCTCAAGTGATTCTATAACTTTAGAAAGGACACAATCCAATCTCTTATAAAATGGCCTTTGTTATAAAAAATGTCCTCATTTCCTTCCGTAGAAAAGATACACTAAAAATAAACCTAGCTTTCTTGTTGCTTTTCCATCCTCTTTACCGTCTCTCTGCTTTTCTCCTGGTGATTGGTAGCCATACAGGCAGGTTTCTTTCACTGTCTTTGAAAATTGCTTTCATTATTTACAGTGCTATCTCTGGAGCTGACATTTTTCCATTTTAAATATTAAATACTGTATTTGATTTTCAATGTTTGGATTTTTTTTTAAAAAACCCAGCCATTTTGCTGTATTTGTCAGTCAAAGAATTAAAAATAAATTAATTGAGATAAAATGAGACATTTACATTTGTATAATAAATTATATTGGTTACTATTGAATGTGGCAAATACTCTATTTGGTTCACTCAGCACCCATTAGAACCCCCTTCCCCTTTGCCTTCCTCCCTGTTTGTCTTCCGATAACGGGTTTAGCCATGTGATCTATCTTAGCATTTGAATGTGGCAGAGTGCCGGTGATTCAGTCAGTTTTGAACCAAAGTCTAGGAGCCATCATGTGTCTCTCCGGGAGGTCTTGTGCACCTGTGATCTATCCTGGGAGAAGTATACCCCTGGTCACCACTGTACCTTCAGGTTGAGCCCAGAAAGATGACAGATGGAAAAACCTGAAATTGATCTGGAGGCCTAGAGTCTAGCCTGACGCAGTCTACCCCGTCAAGGTCAGCAGAAACACAGCCTACCAGCAGCCTTGTGAGCATGAAAGTCAATGTCTGCTTTTGTAAGCCACTGAGATTTAGAAGTTGCTCGTTACAGAAAAAAAACAGAAAGTTAATATATTGTTCACACAATAACGTGTAAACTCTTAGGCTAGTCCTTTAAGGGAAGAAGATTTTGCCTCATCTCTTTTCCTGGTTTCAATCTTGTTATTGCATGAGCAGCAGGAAAATGGGTCTACTGAATGTGTCACATACATGCATTTTTCAGTCCTAATTTTTGGCTCAGTTCTTTGCCAAACTGTATTTCTTTCATAGCTGAACTCTAATCTCATTCTCAATGTCTTCTGACCAGAGATTGAGGCTCTGCATTTAAGGCTATACCATTCACTTGAACTTTGTAAAAGTTATGTTGTATCTCTATTGGTATCTCCTATTGCTATGGACGTTTTTATGTTGAAAAGTGAAAGTTTGAGATGGAATTGGTTTTATGATGTGGTGACAAGCATGGACCTGGTTCTTGCATAGTTTACATGCTATGGAATATTTTAGCACACCACTGGAGGTCCTGGGATGGGGCCCGGGAATGTCCAGCTGCGTTCAAGCTGATGCACGCAGCTGGACCCAGGCCTGATAGCCTTGTCTTCTGAGCCTGCTGCGCAGGACTGGGCTCCAGTTACATAAGCCCTTTTGGTAAACATGCCTTGTACCTGCAGGAGGGAGCATGCGCACTTCCGTGCACTCTACTCCCTCAAAACTTCTATATAATGGTTGCTATTGTTGATTAAAGATGCTGGTTCCTCCTCATGTTGGCTCCGGGTGCCTTCTTCACTTTGGGCATCTCGCCCTGAAACTGCATTCCCAAACCCCCAGCCCCGACCCCAGGCTTTTAAACTTTTATCCTATGCAACTGCCTGTATGATGGTACCATTGACTGAGAAAGAAAATAGTGGGAGAAAGCAATTTTGGAGGGTTAGGATCAAATCTTTGGCATAAAATGTCTATGAGAAACACAAACAGAAGAGGTGTCAAATATGAATATGGAATTCAGGGTAAAAGTCTTGGCTGAAGACCTAATTATGAAGTCATCGACATATAGACCATGTATGGAGAAAAGTATCTGGAACTGAGCACTGGACTGTCCGATATCTAGAAGTCAGAAAGAAGGAGAGTAGCTAGAAATGTAAACTGAAAAGAAGAGGACATTGAAGTAAGAGGAATTCCAGGAGAATTGTGTTCTAGAAGATGCATGAAAAAAAAGTCTTGCAAGAAGGGAGCAGTTAACTGTCAAAACTTGTTAGTAAATTAAGAGACATAAGAATAGATCGCTAGATTTGAAAACTCCATGGTTGTTGCTAAACTTGACAATAGTTTCATTAGAATGGAGGGGAAGAAAACAGAGAAGTAGAGTGATTGAAAAGAAAATGTAAAGAGATATGCGAACAAGGCAAATATGGACCAGTCTTTTGAGGGGTTTTGCTTAGAAGGGAAGCCGAAAAACAGGAGCTGTAGTTGGATGGTTGGATGTTAGTATTCATTTTTCTTTATTTTTAAGGTTGAAGATATTACATGTGTGCATCTGAAAATGATTAAATAGAAAGGGACATAGGCAGAGGTGAACTGAGATAGGCTGCAGGTGTGGGGGAGAGATGATTAGGTGGAAGTAGAAAGGATGAATTTATTGATGAAAGAGAGAGAAGGGATAACAACAGGAGCAAAGTCCTTGAGTAGATTGCAAGGGGTCATGCACTTAAAAGAAGGGCTTACTTTACATAAGATAAAGACCAGCATACCCACTAAAATGAGAAGGAAAGCAAAATGCAGAAACAAATTTGATGTTACTTAGACCTCTTTTAATTACATGTATTTTCTCAATTAATAGTGAAGTTTATGAGTGGAAAGAAGGTGTGATGAGGGTCTGAAGAGGCATTTGGCAAATGGGAGGGTCAATTCATTAGAGAACAGTAATAAGACTGCAGAGAAGCACTGAGGACTCAACTTGAGCTCTGTGGTCATACATTAAAATAATACCAGGCAGCATAATTGTATATTTTTCTCAAGCAACATTTTGGAGGCATAGAGTGGTATAGGAGTTGAAGGTAATTTGAGGGTGATTATAGAGCTGGACTGCAGAATTATCATTAGGTTTAGAAAGATCAAGGGCCCCAAAGACTGGACTATCAGGTGGGTTATCTGGGATGTGGAAGTCATCCTGAATGAATTCTCTGATTAACAGTGAAGAGAAAACAGAGCCTGCTGGTAAAAGACTCATGCAGAGAAGGATGCTATATATCTTTTCTTTTCCCAGCATTGTTTCACTGAAGTTTCCTTTCTATTTTATCTATATATCATATTGTGTGCTCACCGCCCAGAGTCAGTTCTCCTTCTGTCACCATATATGACCCCTTATACCCTCTTGACCACCTGCCTCCCACCTTACCCTCTGGTAACCATTAAACTGTTGTCTGTGTTTGTGTCTATGAGTTTTTGTTTCTTTGTTTTGTTCCTTTGTTGCTTTCAGTTTTATATCCCATACATGAACGAAGTCATATGGTTCTCAACTTTCTGTCTGACTTATTTTGCTTTGCATAAAAATCTCAAGATCTCATTCATGTTGTCCCAAATGGCAGTATTTCATCTTTTCTTATGGCAGAGTAATAAAATATAGACAGATATAGAAGTATAGATAATATATACACTTAGATATGTATATACACATAGGTATATATATATACACACACAGGGTGCCAAAAATGTATAAATGTATACACATTTTAAGAAAGGAAAAAAACTGTATTAAAATTGTAATACTCAATATATACCGATAACAAAAGGTGAATACAAGTCATATCTGACTTCTGCAATTACAAGACGTGCTCAAAGTGGTTACCATCAGTGTAATTTTAAAACATTTTTTTCCTTTCTTAAAATGGTTGTCAGAAAAGTCATGACACATTTTTGCAATGAAAAACATAGGAAAAATATTTCATGACTTTTCCAACAACCATAGATTTTTAGGACAAGCTCATATTTTTCTCTTAAAATTATTATTCACTGGAATCATATACTAAGTTAATCATTGTGGCAGTCTAGCATTTCGAGTTTTCATGCTTAGACAAGAATGTATCAGTCTTTTAAAAGCCACATGCCAGGTCCGAGTGGCAGGACAGACGAGACATCGGAGCATGGCTGTGGAACCAGGTGGCCTGCCTCTGGCCCAGCTTCGGCATTTATACCTGCAGGACTGTGGGGAATTTTCTTACTCTCTGTGTCCCAGAGTCTTTGTTGTGAGACAGGGACGATAGCATTACAATACAGTTTTATGGAGTTTTGTTTATTAGAATTATATATTAAAACATTGTTATGTGTAATATATTATATATAATACATTTTATGTATAATATATTATAACAGCATTATATATTAATATACATCAGTCCAAATAAAGCTCTAGAGCAGTAAATTTATATTTATATATGTATATATAAAATCTCTATATATATAGATATATATGTGTACATATAGAAGGAAACCAGAACATGTTACCCAAAAATATGCCTCTTTGACATAAAAATTATTTTGAGCTGAAAGTAATTAAAAAGCAGAAACCCCAGAAGAAGCTCCGCCTTTTCTGCCTAAAGGTAGGCTACAAATTCTCCTTCTTCTGGAGACAGACGGTCTTAATCAGCCCAGAAACAGCACCAGGGAAATCTGCAAACAAACCTTACCTCATTAATTCCCTCTCATATATTTATTTACCTTTTCAGTTTGCCACCCGTGGAAGCTTAAAGCTGCGATTCTTTGTCCTGTCATTTCTCTCCAAATTTACTGTTCTTCCTTGAAGATGCTATATAAACTGGAATTTTAAGCTGCCATTTTGAGTTACACTTTATTTTCTTTCTTGGGATGTGCACTGCAGGCATTAATAAACTGGTTTTCTCTTGTTCATTTGTCTTTTAGTTAAAGAGTCCTTGCTGAAAACCTAAGATGGATAGAAGTAAAATGTTGTTTCTCCTGCTACTCATTCATTCATTCATTCATTTATCTATTCATTCATTCATTTTAATCCTCCTGAGACAAAGCTAGCATAACCTTGAGTAAGAGAACCAATACTGATCATAAAGCCTTTTCCACATATTTCAGCATTTCTGCCAATGAGAACTCTTTAAGGAAAAAAACAAACAAACAAAAAGGCCTTTCAGGAAGGTTAAGTCTAACAGCCATTCAGATCCATCTCATGTATGTATGTGTGTATGTGTTTATGTATGCTTGTGTGTGTGTGTGTGTGTGTGTGTGTGTTTTATTTTCTGAATCATTTGAAAAAAACTTACATATATCTGGGCCCTTTCCCCTTAAAGACTTCAATGCATAATTTCTAAAAACAGAGATATTCTGTTACATAGCCACAGAAATTGTCAATTTGATAGAACACGTTTGTATAATTTACTGTTTGTATGCCAGTTTTGTCAATTGACCTAATCATGTGCTTAATGATATACTAGGGGTGCCAAAAAAAAATGTTTCCAAGTGGACACTTTGGTCAATGTTGCTCAAGCAGTAGTTTGCCGTAATCAGAAGTGTCTGGACACTGATGGTAACCACTCTGAGCACCTCTTGTAATTGCAGAAGTCAAGCATGACTTGTATTCATCTTTTGTTATTTGTATATATTATTACAATTTTACTTTCTTAAAATGTGTATACGGTTTTTGGAACCCTCTGTATTTTCTCCTCTTTACAGAATCTACTTTAGGAACAGTTATTGCATTTGGTTGTTATGTCTCTTTAGTTTCCTTTCATCTTGAACATTTTTTCCAGTCTTTCTTTTCTTTTTTGACACAAATATTTCTGAATAATAAACTCTTTTTCCTTTTAAATAAACTATTTCTCATTTTGAATTTGTCTGATGTTCTATCATGATCATGGCTGGAATATTGCATAAGTGACATTGGGAGTGACTCACTATACCACATCTGGAGTCACATGATGGCCATCTGCCCCTCAATGGGGATGTTAATTTTGATCACCCAGCCATTATGTTGTCCAATTTCTTCACTGTGTTGTTGCCAATCAGCAATCTGTGGGGAAAGGTTTTATGGCTATATAAATATCCTGCTTCTCCTATAAATTTTCCTCTACTGTGATCATCCATTGGTGATTCTTGCTTGATCCAATCTTTACTGAGATGTACACAAAAATCATGATTTTCAACTCTACCACTTTCTCCATATTTAATATTTGACACTCCTTCCTATTATCTATCTATGAGGTGTGATCAAATAATACAGTGAATGCTGCTGCTGAGTGCCATCCAACTGAAAAGCAGGGATCTTCAATATGGGAAGCAGCACGTTGGAGCCTTAGTAACAGTGTGTGACGAGTTTCAACTTGTTCCATGCAGTCATTTGGGTGTGAGCTATGGTTGAGAGAAGGTATATTTTAAAGTGTTCCATAAATCATGGATCACAAACAACACATTAACATGAAATGGGCAAACAGTTTCACCCTTCATCATGACAACACTCCACATCACACATCACACATCACTTCTGGTATACAGCAATTTCTGTCAAATCAAAACATTATGGTGAGGGCCGGCCGAGTGGCGCAGTGGTTAAGCGCTGGCCTTGGAAGCCAGCGGCCCCGGTTCGGTCCCACATATGAGGGCCAGTGACACTGCCCTCAAAAAAAAAAAAAAAAAAAAAAAAAATTATGGTGTGTCCTCATCCTTCTTATTTATCTGATCTGACACCATGCGAATTCTGGCTCTTCCCCAATGTCAAAATGACCATGAAAGCTAAATGTTTTTAATTGATTCAGCCATGAGAACTCAACTAAAGACACTCATGAAAGAGGACTTCCAGAACTGCTTCAGAAAGTGGCAAGAAAAATGAGATAAGTGTGTTCGAAGAGAGGGGAAGTATTTTGAAGGGGATTAATGGCAATGTGTCTTTTACTGTACTAATTTTTTTTTTAGCTGGGCCATTTTAGTGTTCTTACAATAGAATAAATAGTTCTCTTGACTGCAGGCATGTAAGCTGTTTCATAGCACACAGAAACATCACAGTAAAGGTGGTTTTCCTGATTGGTGCATAGTCTCGATAATTATAAGGAGTTACTTGCATGAAACAGCTGTCAAACCAGTGAAATTGCATTTATGCATCCATCATTTTCAGGACTGTTGGTTACTTGGACATATTTTCCCCAAATAACCTTGCCTTCTTGTGTCACAAGGCCCAACTCTCTCATGTTCACCTCAGTGATGGTACTTTTGATAATAACACCCAAAGTTGTATAAAGTGAGGATGAGGGATTCTCCTTTACACCAAGTGTTGGCAGGCAAAAGGTGACTTTCAGTTCAGGTTGTATTACATGGGCCTTCTTGAAATGTAAGCCCATAGGACTAATGAGTCTTTCATATTTAGGTGGTTTTCGAGTAAAGCCATGTCCAACAAAGAAGACTTTAGTAACCATCCTCCATGCTTCCTTCTCTTTCCTGTTCAAGTAATTTTTACTACCTCCATTTCACCCTTGGCAAGAACTTTTCCAGCTTTCTCTTTTCATTTTTATTGAATCATATTAGAAAGTACTTTAAGCAGGGACTGTCCCTCTCTCACCAGTAGATGTGCAGGTACTGCTCCTTGTGGAGTCTTTTCATCATTCTTTTGTTTAGTGTTTCTCTTTTCATGCATTTTGATTGTCTTTTTCATTTATATTTTCTCAGCATGGCACTATTTACAATAAACTTTGAGACCAACCATATTTTTTGCCTTCTTTGAACATTCATGAGCCTCTCTACCTTCCTTCTTTCTCTTTTTCTCATGGCAGTCCAAATGATACCTATAGCGCTTATGGTGCACCTCAATGGTATGACCCCCCCAGACGCCAGGCGCAGTCCCCTGGACTCAAACATGCTCTCAACTTTCCAGTCTCAGAAACTCGAGAGCCAACTCTACACAATTCATGACAGGAAAGCCGTAATAATTTTTTTTTTAATTTAAACACTCACTGTATTTTTTTTTATCACATCTATCTATCTATCTATCCATCTATCAATAACCTATTATCAGCATGAACTGATAGATTCCTCTGTCTTCCAATCATTTAAAGTCTTTTTACTGTTCTTAATTATTTTGGTGCTCAAATTGTCCTGGATTTGGGCAGTGTGGACCTTCAAACTGTTCCTGTGTCTCTTTGTCGTATACCCCTACCCCTTCTTAAGCACTTCTTTACTTTCTGACATCAAAGGATTACCTATACCTCAGTCTTGGGATCACCCATTGATCTGTGGAGACCTGGTGCGTTTTAGTGGAAATGGTATTAGATACCAAGGTCTGCATGTTTGGTGTAGCACAATGCTTTTGTATACATAAAAATATCAATAATGTCTTTTCGGTGATAATCTTAAATTATGGTAATGACATTTATATTTAATTACTTGCTTATGAGTTTATTTGAATATATTCTGTATGTTTTTTTGGTATGAATTTGGATACCAATTTTCATATGTTCAAAGTTAAAAAAAATATGTTCAAAAGACATATGACTCTTACTAATCTATTTTTTCCCATATCTAGCCACAAGCTTCCTTAGTGATAATCTCTTCACAATTGAGTTTTTGGTGGTCAGGCTTTGCTGTCTGCTGCAGGGATTGTTTCAAAATGAACTCGTTGCTTGGCTTGGCTGATGTGGAGCTAAAACCTAAATAGAGGAAAATGGGCTAATTTTTTAAGCTTGTCCTTGCTTAGGAGGAATGAGTCATTCTGAATCTGAATTACACAGGGCCATAGAAAACATACAGCCTTCCTTTCTCTTTGCTGTATTGGAGCAGTCATCTTAGGAATCTTTTTTCCCCCTTGTTTCTTGGCAAAGTCACAAGGCACTAGAAACCTGGAATAAAATCTTGTGGGTAGATGTTCTGAGGCAGGTTCCAATATAGGTACAGACTTCCTTTCTTCAGAACTGGGGAAAAGAGACAAGACTGGAATAAGTTTTCTACAACCATGTATGAATAACATGAAGTTTGCTTCTTTTCATTTTCAAGCCATTTTTTTCAGTAGTGTTATGAAATTGTCTGCAACACAGAAAAAAGTTCTTGATCTTATTGTAGTCAATAAATTGTTTGCCTAAGCATTCATAGAAATTTTCCTTCTTTATTAGTTAATATAGTTGTGTCCCCATTTTCATTAAGATTTTTAAAGCAATGATCAAGTTCAAGTATTCAGAGTTTGATGGAAGTCCCTTGTGTCATATAACTCTGGAAGTAGAAAGGGTTTTCTTAAAATATTATTTTAATAAGCAGTTTTCTGTTGCTATATATTCTGGTGAAAACCTGAAATATCTCTTATTTGCTTTTTTTGTATCATTAACAATTTCTTTAGCAGCTATCTTCCATTTTGTTTTACAGCATCTAAGTAGTTAAATTTATTAAAGAATTTTTCTCAATACTTGAATGTTTATAATATAACTTCTTGTTTAAAGCTTGTTAGGATTGTAAAATGACTAAAGTATGGGAAAGTCTAAACCTAGAGGATATAATACTAAAAGATAATATAATAATATAATATACATAATAAAATGACTGAGAGAACACATAGTTTTCTCTTGATTTACTAATGTTCATACTTTAAATTTCCTGTAGAAATCTTCAAATTATAAAATAGTAAAATTAGAATAAAACAAAAAGTGATTCTAGCTCCAATCTTGAATTGCTGTCTGACTAGTTTCTTTAATGTTGCAGGCATTCCATTATTTAACCTCTGCTTGAACTTCTTCCACATTTTTGAGGAACATACTGATTTAAGGTATGTTCTAGACACAAGTAATTACTAGGAACTCTTGCCCGAATTACTGAATCAGCATCATCTTCCTTATAAATTGCACTCATTAGTTCAATTTATATTTTCTAAGACACGAATATTTCTAACCTATCTGTTTTACAAAGGCAGATCTTGAACTATTTAGAGCTACCCGGTGCTAAGAATGGGACTATTACTTCTTCTCCCCATTCTATGTACATTATAGTAGACGAAAATTTCTCTACTGATACATATTGACCCTAAAGGCTTCCATGTATTTCAGCTAAACAAAATTTTTTTTCTGTCACTTTCCAGTTGACTATTTGGAACCAAGTATAGGATTTTCCATTTAACAATATTAAATTTCTTCTTATTGGGTTTGCTGTATTATACTAGCTGCTTGAAGTATTTGTATGCCTGCATTTGTACATCAATATGTTAGCTAATCCATCTTTTACACATTTAGCAAGTTTCTTATACGTAAAATATTTTAACTTGGTTTCCATGAAACACTGCTGTTTTTCCTATTAACTCTGACTTCTCTTCTTTAGTCATCTTGTAAGTTCATTATTCTCTGCCCATTCCTCAGGGTTCCATGATTGAGACCACCCATTCTCAGTCTACCCATACTCTCTAGGTGATTCTATTCATTCCCTTAACAAGAGTTCTCAATCTAGAATCCAAAGAGGGGTTTCATAATGATTGTTGTGGATACATTTATTTAGCACTATAGCATTCCTGAGGTTCTTAAAAGCAAGGATGACCAAATGATCAAAATAATAATTATACCAACAACAACAATCACAATTTATCTTTTGTGTAGAGCATAGAAAATATACTATAAACAAGGTTGTTATTGGATTGAGGCTTGCAAAACAAGTTATTTATTAGTAGGTGTGAGACTGATAAGAGTGAAGTAAAAGTAAACATGTTTATGTGTAGAGCATATACATGAAAGTAAACATTTATATTTATGTGTGAAATTGAGCATAACAAAATTGAGTGGTAAACATGTTCACCAAAACAACTTTTGGTATCACCTAAAAAGTAAACAGATTCTGGTAAACAACTTCTGGTTATCACCTAAGAAGTAAACAAGTCTAAGGAAAAGAGCATAAAAAGCAGAGCTTCAGAGCAGTTCCATCAGAGGTCTGACTGGGCTTTCGAGCTAAGACCTTCTGTGAGGGGCAAGCCAAGATACTCTGGGATTCTCTGAAGTTCTTCCTTGTAAGACCAGCTTGCCTCAGACTTATCAGGTGCCAGTCACCTCCCCTGGACCAGGGACCTTCTCCATCTTGATTGACTCTGGGACTTGGTTCATTATTCTATTCTATTTTATTTTGTATAACCTATTGTGCTTACCATAGCATTGGCCTCTGGAGGGACATTAGTTTCCAAATAAAGCTATGTTACTCTATCTGAACCTGTGTGTCGGGACTTTCCTCCCCACTCGCGTCACAAGTACCCCGCAGTGATGTATTTGTACAGGGCCCTGATGAGGGGTTAATGTCCCCTTGACTTTCAGGAAGAGACTGAAATGTGGTGATTGCCCTTGCAGGCTCTCGCGACATCTATACACTGTTGATTTCCATATCGTTATCTTCATTGTAGTCTCTCTTCTGCTCATCACTCACCACCTTGAATCTATCTAATCTACCACCCAAACTCCAAACTTGCATTTCCTCCTGTGTTCTAGCTCAGTGAATGTCATGACCATCCATATAGGAGTTCATGCTAAAACACCAAAATTTAATGATTGCTTCCCTTTTCCTTATCCTATGCAACCCATGCGATACACACCAGATTTCTATCAAAGCTGCCTTGTGAATATTTCACAGGTCCTTCTACCTGTCTATTCCCACTACAAAAGCCACCAATATCTCCTGCTCCTAAAGCAGCTTTCTAAGTGGGCTCCTGCCTCCAGACATCGCCCCTCCAATCTGTTCTCCAGTCCAAGCAAGTTTTTTTTTCCCAAAACTAAAACTTCTTCTGTTATATTCTAGCACTGAAAACCTGCGTTTGCTTCCATTATTCAAAGGGTATATACAGACTGTACTTTTACAAACAAGGCTCTGAAGGCCATTCTCCACATGCTCAACATACTACACTCCTTCACTCTCAGTCTGTGTTCTAGCCACACTACATTTCTAGCTATTGTTAAGATGTCATGACTCTTTCTCTAGAACTTGGCAGGTATTGTTCCTTTTACCGGCAACACTTGTTTTTTTTTTTTCCCCTCCACCATTCCTCTTATTTATCTTCATGGCTCAGGTAGGACATTACTTTCACTGAATTAGATCATATGCCTGATGGATGTAGACAAGATTAGATAATGCCACTGCTAACCCCATAGCTCTCTGGGCTTTTGCTGGTGTAGCACTGGCTAGAAGCTTCATTGTCAACCTACATTAACATAGCCTTTCAGAACATTGCCCACCCCAGACATCCCCCCAAATAAATTTATAGCCAAGTATAATTTATTCTTGCCATCTAAAAATACAGCTTCAAGACTAGCCTCATAGGTATACCTGCCAGCTGATTGCTAACACTAAGCCATCCTGTATGAAAATTTTGGAACTTCCACTGACATGTTCTCTACGTTACTTTAAATGTATTTATCTGCTCCTTCTGTAAGGCACCCACAGTAAGAACTGATGACCGCCCTCCACCTTGCCCACTGTTTCGTTTCATCCCTAATACAAGCTTTTCACAATGCTCCATGAGTAACATATGACTCATAAATTTCATGAGTGTATTTATGACTTACAATTTCAAACAAAGCTGAGATGCAGATAAGAGTTGATAGTGACTAAACAGTGATCTCGCTGTAGTTAATGTCCATTCACCTATTCCCCTTGGATAATGCAATTCAACAAGTTACAAATCCTAATTATAGGAATTTTTTTTCCCATTGGGATGGACCACACATCCATTATTAGATATTTTGCTAAATGCCTTAATGAAACCCACATTACTCTGTCTTTAGCTGATATTGGTCATAACCTTTCAAAAACAAATAGAATGTTAAAAGCTCAGACTCTAAAACAGAGTATCATCCATACCTGCGGAGCTCACAGTCTAGCTAGGAAAATGTGCATGTAAGCAAACACCACACAACATCACAAGGGCCATAACAGAGGTGTGGGAAAAACTATCTGAGACAAAAAGGAAAGCAACAGGTCAACCCTGCAATAGGTCCGCCATGATTTATTCTTTGTGTGTACCCAATCTAATTTCTAGTGACTGCTAACTTCCTTTCCACAAGCTCATATTTCTAATAATTAACCATATGCTCCAGAATTTTGCCTTAATTCTGTTATAACATAACAAGTTTGAGAAATAAAAGAATAAAAGGAAAAAGATGACACATCTATGGTTTGTTGACAGTACCTTTGGAAACTTTTGGAAACCAGAATAACATTTATTTTTTCTACTATCTCCTTAATGATTACAGATGGTAGCCAAGGACTCTCTGCAACAAGTTCTCTCAGTACCTTAGATCAAATTCACCTGGGTCCAGAAAATTGGATTCATTTTGAGTAGCTGGGTGCACTCTTACAATCTCTTCACTTATCTTTCAGTTTCAATTCCCCATACCCAATATATTTTCCACTCTTTGCAGTGTGAAGTAGATTATCATTCTCTTTGATAGGGAGGACAGAAATAAAACAGGAGGTTCCTATTTCCTTTCTCCCTTTCTTGTTTGCTAACTTTATACCATCTGTGCATAATCAATAGGATTGCTTCTTAGTTTTTTTCTTGCTCAGGACAGAGCTGAAATTTGTTCCTTTCCTTAGCTTCTTCTGAACTTCAGTCTTTAAGATACAACACTAATCCATTGGTTACATAGTGAATCTTCACATCTTCACATTTCCTTAGTTGTCACTCTTTTCCTAAATTTCTCAAATAATATAACATTAATTATATATTCATTTGTAGATATTCAGAAGTCATTTAATGGTTACAGATGTCTAGCTGAGGTGCTGTATTGCTATATGATTTTCCTCCAGGTAACATGCTAATAAACGGACAGGGCTGCTACTCAAACTCTCCTTCTGGTTTCAAGGGCATTCCTCTTTGTAGAAGTCTCTCTTTCACCTTTATTGACATCACAATTATTCTTCCCAGAGAAAGCACTGCAACCCGTTTACTTATCCTTTAAGAGTTTTTCCATACATATATAAACAAATACATATATACATTCATACATATTATTTCTCAACAAATGATAGTGTCTTAGTCTGCTCAGGCTGCCATAACAAAATAATCGTTCTGGAAACTGGAAGTCCAAGAGCAGGCGGTTGGCAGGGTTAGTTTCTTCTGAGACCTCTTTCTTTCGCTTGCAGATAGTTTTGTTCTCACCATATCCGCATATGGTCACCCCTCAGTGTGTATTTAAACATATTGCTTATTTCTTCTTGTAAGGGTCCCAGTCATATTGGATTAGAACTCCCATTATGACTTCGTTTCACTTCAATCACATCTTTAAAGGCTCTATCTCCAAATAAGTCACATTCTGAGGTACTGGAGTTTAGGGTTTCAACATATGAATTGGGGGAGAGAGGAAACAATTCAGCTTATCACAGGTAATTTTCCAAAAACACAGCTCTCATCTTATTTTTTTCCATAAAAGTGTATCTTAGACATCTTTGATCTCCTAAAATTCATACATTTTCACTAATTCTTTTAAATAACATACATTATTATATAAATGTGATATAATTTTCACCATTCCTTTAATGGTGAAAACAGGTCTCTTTAAAAGTGTTTAAAATATCAAAAGATAATTCAGTGAAAAATATTAAGTATAGGTCATTTTATACATGTATGGGTACACAGGTGGGATATATTCCCAATAGTGGAATACAGATAAGAGCAAAAGATAAGAGTGATTTTAAAACTTTTAAAACTAATGCCAAATTGCCTTCCATATAGTTGTACAGATTTATATTTTTAGCAAGGAGTTTAAAAGTGCCTCTGTGTTATCAAATTGTTTAATATTTATTATGTGTGCCAATATATATGTGAAAACTGTATATTCTTGTAATTTTGATTTTATATTTTCCTTATTATAGATAAAGTCAAGTGTCTTTTCACATGTTTAGGAGTCAAATATTTATATTTCATTTCCTATGACCTGCTTTTCATATACTTTGCAAATTTTATACTGTTTTTGATATTTTCTTGTTAATTGGTAAAATGTTACACATTAAAAAAATTAATACTTTGTGATATGAGTTAAAGTTTTCCCATTTGTCACTTGTCTTTTGATTTTGTTTTTTACTTTAAGCAAAAATATTATATTTTAATATAATTGAATTTATCAGTATATTATTTATTATAAGGCTTCTAGAGTTTTGTGCCATAATTAAATGACCATACAATTCTGAGAGCATATGAAAAATCTCTACATGATTTTTTTTCATTAATACTTTATTATTAATTTTTTATTTATAATTCTTCAAATTATGTGGAATTTATTGTATGTGAGGTAGGAATCCAAATTTATTTTTTTATTTTTGAAATGGCTAACCTATTGCAGCAATTACTAATTTACTTAGTAATCCATATTTTTTTTTACCTAATTTGAAGTTCTTTCTTTATCAAATAGAACAATGCTTTATGGATTTAGATGGATTTTCTATTTTGCTCTATCTATTTATAAGCATGTATCACTGTTTTCATATAGTTAGCTTTATAATGTGGTTTAATAATTTACAAAGGCAGCCCTATTCATTTTTTCCCTAGAATTACTATGTATATTTTGTCAACCAATTAATAAGATTAATATTGGGAGAGCTGACCTCATTATGTTGTTAGTTTTTTTTCTATTCAGGAATATAGCAGAACTTTCCATTTGTTTAAATGAAAATCTTCTTTTGTGTTTTTCAGCATTTTAAAGTTTTCTTCTTATAGATAGCTCCCATTACTTGTTAAAATTATCTTCAGTAGTTCAGCTATTTTTTTGCAGCTATCAAAGCTTTTTTTACCTCCCATTATATCTTATAACTGGTTGTTATTTGCATTAAATAGACTTTAAAGCAGTATTCCATATATTTTATTATGGTTCTTAAAGCACTATGGCATTTTGTGTAATATGTGCATTACTTAATATACATATATTCATGTATAGAAAGATTCCATCTTCTTTTGCTATAGCACTTAGCATAATGCTGTATCAATGCAGATATTTGTAAATGATATTTACAATGCTTTTCTATTAAGTTATGTTTCAGAATAGACTAAGATTTTTATATTTAAATTATGGCTCTATCATAAAAATACTTATTGGTTTTTATAAAGTATCTATATTTAAATCCCATGATCTTACTGTTATTTAAGGGTAAAGCATTTCATTGATGTACTATTATTGATGCTTTGTTTAAGAATAAAATCATAAATAAATATGAAAATGAAAGTGTGTAATCTTAAAAATCACTTCAGATAACTGAGTCCTTTAATAAGTTTGCCCAAAACAACATCACAACAAGAAACTTTCCAGTTTTTTGTGAAAATTATCATGAACAAACTCATTTTATTTCATTTTACATAAAAATACAAATAATTATATTAGTAAGCTCCCCTAATCTGTTCTTTCTTGAGAATTGTAACCTCATAAAGAGAGAATTTGTTCTTAACACTTATTCATTCACTAGAATATTCTCTGTTGAACCTGCATGTAAAGTTTCTCATCTGGAAATTGTAATGGTGATTATGATGTATTATAAGAATAAACATATTGAATAAATGAGGATTTTCCCCTGAGGATATCATTATATATATGAGACTAAATAATTGTAGTAGAAATATTGGTTGCAAATAACCAAATGACTTTATCACAATAAGAGCTCTAATACCTCATTAGACAGTGTCTCTTGACCTTTTTTATTTTATTATTCTTTTTACATTTATAATCAGTGTGGTATAATTCACATTTACTTGTTCACTGATTTTTTATACTTGTTAGTCTTTTCTAACCAACATGATTAGAAACTCACTGATAAGGACTAATATATATATTTCCACTGTCACCTTCTCCATTCATCAGCTCCTGGTGCTTAGCATAGTTCTTAGCACATAGTGACAAGAAATTAACATTTTTTTAAAAACTTTAGCTTTAATTAAAAATAATCAGTTAAAGCATTAATTAAGACAGATCATCACCTGGGGTGCCTTAATGCAGGTTTAAGGGAGGTAAAAAAAAGAATGGATTATATACTAATAAGCTGTTGAGGGTTTTTAACCTTTTTCTCATTATTTCTCCCTGTATAAAAACTATGGCAAATACACTTAGAATATGGGAAAACAAAACCTCTAGAGACTATCAATAAAAAATGTCTCCACATTTACTACTGTTATTATTCACTATGACCATGCAATAAATTAGAGTTTCTACTTTAAAACAACAATCTGGCTTCTGGCTATAAGAGATTAACTTGTTTTAGACCATGATCCCACCAAAAAAAAATAAATAAAAACTGGATGAACACAAACAAGCAAATAGCTATTTTATGAGTAAGAGAACAACTTTAAACAAGATTTTAAGGAACCAATATTCTAGAGAAAGGACAAATGCTTTGAAGTGAGCCCTACATTCTCCGCGTCTTTTTCCCATTTGGTACTTCCTAATTCTTAAAGTGCATCAGGTGAGAAGCTGAAAAAGATAAGCAGAAAGCTTCAGTTTAGAAATTTCAGCAAAGTTTTCAATTGTCACAGTAGTCAGATGAAGCAGGAAAAAAAAAATGGAGATTCAGGGCCCATTAAAAAGAAAAATTCCCCAGGATTCCAGTCAAGCCCTATGAAAGTCTATGCCTAGGAATAAAAATCAGGTCTACAGAAGCTCTCACACAGACTAAAAACCTTGACTGGATTAAGGAGACCAGTGTTTATTCTGCTTATAGAAGAAAAGCAAATCATCCTTTAAAGGAAGAGAGCTCAGCCCAGATCATCTGAAAAAGTCAGGACAAACTGACTGAAAATAAAGAGGAAGAAATGAACAACAGAAATAAATCAGCACAATAATATTTCCAGATATTGGAGATTGCAGAAACAGCCTGGAACTTGGTAATTTTATACATTATACTTTTCTGGTAAAATTCCACATCATATCTGAATTTTACCAGAATACTGAAATTAATGTGTTTTTTTTTTAGAAAGATCAAATGCACATTTTGGTACTGTGAATTTCCCTAATTGAGATTAAAAATAATAATAAATTGTTTAAACAACACAATAGGTGCAGGATTTGGGAACTGAAATATAGGTGTATAGGAAATGTCTAGATACAAGCACATAGAAAGAATGACGAAAAATTTAGAAACAAGGATCAAAAGCACATAAGGTACAGAGACAAAATCTAATGTACATAAAATTGGAATTCCATATTGAGAGAAGAGAGAATGGAGGATAAGCAATAGTTAAAGAAATACTGGCTGAGAACCTCCCAAAACTGAAGAAAAATGTCAAGTTAAACATTCAGGAAGTACTACAAAACTCAAGCAGGATAAGGAAAAACCATATGAGGCATTTATAACATGCAGAAAATCAAACACAATGAGCTTAAAAGTATCCAGAGGAAAAGTAATTCACTTAAAAGGCACAAAGGCAAGGAAGGCTGTTAGCTAACATTTTAAACAAAGGATGAAAGCCAGAAGAAAATAAAATGTCATCTTGAAATTGATAAAAGGAAATAACTGCCAATCTAGACATATACTCCCAGTGAGATATTATGTTTTAAAAAAAAGATGAAACAGGGCTGGCCAAGTGGCGCATTGACTAAGAGTTAGCTTCGGATGTCAGCTCTGAGCAGCAGGGCCCCAGTTCAGATCCCAGATGTGGGCCAGTGATGCTGCACCCTCTGCACCTAAGATGGTGAACAATAGCTCAACCTGGAGCTGGGCTGCAGTGAGTCGCTGGCGATGGCATATGCTGAAGTGGGGCTGACCAGCAGCTAGTGTGTGCTTTCTTGAGCTGCTGTGTGCGGCTGTCCAATGTCTGGCAAGCGACTGCCTCACCCAGGAAGAGCGCAATGATAATACCAACATGGGCCAGTGAAGCGATGTCTTCCCCAACTAGAACAAAAGGACAGCAACTTGTCTGTTCCCCTTCCCCGATTCCCCAATAAAATCTTAAAGAAAGAAAGAAAGAAAGAAAGAAAGAAAGAAAGAAAGAAAGAAAGAAAGAAAGAAAGAAAGAAAGAAAGAAAGAAAGAAAGAAAGAAAGAAAGGAATATGCCTCATACAAACAAAAACTGAGAGAACTTTTTGTCAATTGAACAATATTAAATTATAGGAAAGCTTCTACTTACTCAGAAGGAAAATGATTCCAGATGCAAGAAATGCAAGAAGGAATACAAATCAATGAAACAAATTAAATATGTTGATAAACTGAATAAATATGGGTTGTATAAAACAACAGTAATAATGTCTTGTGGAACATAAGTGTATGTAATAGACTTGTTGATATTCCATCTCAGAGTCCTTTAGGTCACCTGAGTTTCCATACAGATGCTGACAGTTCCCTCACACTAACAGATTTCCCACCCCACATAGCCTGGTCTCTTCTTCTCTGCCTTGATGCCTTTCTCTAGCATCAGTGAAGCATAGCATCCCTGGCTGTGCACAGGTCTGCCACAAATTCAGGGAGGTAATGCTCTGGGGCAACCCTCAACAGTGTCAAATTAGAGTCAGTGTATAATTTCCTCAGTCTCTCTAACATCTTGTAGAAAGATTCTGTGCTATGTTCTGTGCTATATTGGTTTCCTAGGGTTGCTGTAACAAATTACCACAAACATAGGTTAAAACAAGACAGATTTATTTTCTTATAATTCTGGAGGCCAGAAGTCTGAAATCAAGGTGTTGGCAAGATTGCACTCCTTCCAATGGTCCTAGGGGAGAATGCTGCCTTGACACCTGCAGCTTCTAGTGTTTTTTAGGTGTTTCTTGGCTTGTGGCCTCATATCTACAATCTCTGTGTACATCTATACATGATCTTCTCTTCCTGCATGCCTGTGTCTTCAATTGTCTCCCTTATTAAAACACTTGCCATTGGATTTAGGGCCATCTAGGTAAACCAGGATGATCTTATCTCAAGATGCTTTGCTTAATTACATCTGCAAAGACACTTTTTCCAAACAGGATTACATTCACAGGATCTAGAGCACATGGACATATCTTTTTTGGAGCCACCATATAACCCACTACAGTCTGCACCTGGAGCCCCAAAATTCACATCAATCTCACATTAAACTACTTTCATCCCATTCCAACTTTCCCTAAAGCCTTAACCCATTACAGCATCAACTCTAAGTAAAATCTCATCTAAATATCATCATCTCAAGAATCCCAAATCTCATTATCTAAATCATATAAATCAGACATGGGTAAGACTAAAATATGACTCATCCATGGGCCGGCCAAGTGGTATGGTGGTTAAGAGCTGGCTTGGGATGTGCCAGCGGCCCCAGTTCGGGTCCCACATATGAGGGCCAGTGACACTGCCCTCAAAAAAAAAAAATTTAAAATATAAATAAAATACGACTCATCCTGGGGGAAATTTTGTCTTCATTTTGGGACTGTGGAACTAGAAATATTCTACTTCCACAATAAAATGGTGGGAGAGGCATAGGATAGACAATCCCATTCTGAAAGGGAGAAACTGGAAGGAGTAAAGGGTGACCAATTCCAAGCAAGTTTGAAAACCAGCAAAACAAATTCAATTAGATTTCAAGGCCTGAGAAGAATCTTCTGTGGAGTTATGCTTCACCTTTTGGCCCCACAGCAGCTCTGCTGGCTTTTACCCACATTCCTTTTTCTTGAAGGGTAGCATATGTTTGCAGGTGAGTAGTTATCCTGCCTGTTGAAATTTGGAAATCTGACAGCATTCTTTTACTTATCCTGTTTTTGCTTCTTTTAGTCCAAGCTGACAGTGTTTCTGCTGTTATAATATTCTCAAACACTTTGTGGATCTCCCGTTTATGTCATGGGGGTAGATGGCATTATATAAGGTTCTCCTTTTATGTAATAGATCTTTCCTGGATAACTCCAACTGTCTATCTCTGGTTTCTGCTGAGATAGTTGAATACATCTATGAGTCACATGTCTAATCTCTTTGGCAAAAGGTTGTCCAGTCACACACTTGATCTTTTTTACAGAACATTCTGTCTCAACCATGAATTACCTAGCATTCTTTGCTGTCTGGATAGATCAAGCCATCAAGTGCTGGTTCCATTTTGCTTAGCAATTTATCTCTTTCCATTTTCATCTTACTATAAGCTGCAAGGAGAAACCAGGCCACAGCTTCAACACTATGCTTGGAAATCTCTTAAGCTAAATATCCAGTTTCATCACTTATGAGTTGGACTTTTCATGCAACCGTAAAACATGATTCAGCCAATTTTCTACTGCTATATGATGATTGCCTTCCCTTTAGTTTCTAGCAACATGTTCCTCATTTTCTTTTGAGCTCTCACTAGAAATGGCTTTCATGTCCATCGATAGTCCCACCAACAGTCTCTTCAAAGAAATCTAGGTTTTTTTCTATCTTACTTCTCAAACTTCTTCTATTCTATGCCCTTTGCCCAATTCTACAGCCACTTTTGCACTATTAGATATTTGTTAGAGCAGCACTCTGTTTCCCAATATGAAAATATGTGTTTGTTTGCTGTAAAAATTATTATTATTTTTTCATTTATATATAGTTTTAATTACCTTCAGGTGTACAACAAAGTGCAATAGTTATATTTTTTACCCCTCAAAGTGACAACCCCCTCCCCCAATTCTCCCCTCCCACTCCTCCCCCACATATCATACTATCTATTACAATTCCTTTGACTCCCTTCCACCACATAATCCACATTCCGTGACTGTCTATATATTCAATTACAGTTGGCATACAATATTATATAACATCAATTTCAGGTATACAGTGCAGTGATCAAGCCTCTACTCCATCAATGAAGTGGTCTCCCTAACAAAACATGTGACCATCTGACACCCCGCAAAATTTTAACAACATTATATTCCCCGAACTGTCTTTCATATCCCTGTGACAATACTGTAGTTACCTATTTATGCTGTCTAATCCTTTCCCCTTCTCCCTCATCCCCATCCCTCTCCCAACTGGCAATCCTGTTTTTCCTCTATATCTATGAGACTGTTTCTGTTTCTCATGCTCATTCATTCAGTTTTTCAAATTCCACATATAAGTGAGGTCATGTGGTATTTGTCTTTCTCCGAATGACTTATTTCACTCAACATAATAGTCTCTAGGTCCATCCATATCGTTGCAAATGGTACAATTTCATTCTTCTTTATAGCGGAGTAATACTCCATTGTATAAATGTACCACAGTTTCTTAATCCAGTCATCTACCGATGGGCATTTCGGTTGTTTCCAAGTCTTGGCTATTGTAAATTGCGCTGCAATAAACATAGGGGTGCACATATTTTTTCGAATTATCGTCTTGGATTCCTCTGGGTAGATTCCCAAGAGTGGAATTGCTGGATCATACGGCAGTTCCATTTCCAGTGTTTTGAGATACCTCCATACTGATTTCCATAATGGCTGCACCAATTTGCAGTCCCACCAACAGTGCACCAGGGTTCCCTTTTCTCCACACCCTCGCCAACACTTGTTGTTGGTTGATTTGTTGATGATAGACATTCTGACTGGTGTGAGGTGGTATCTCATGTGGTTTTTATTTGCATTTCTCTGATGATTAGTGAGGTTGAACATTGTTTCATATGCTTGTTGGCCATCTGTATGTCCTTTTTAGAGAAATGCCTCCTCATATCCTCTACCCATTTTTTAATTGGGTTGTTTTTTTGGTGTTGAATTGCATGCATGTTTTATAAATTTTGGATATCAACCCCTTATCAGATATATCATTGGCAAATATCGTCTCCCATTCAGTAGGCTGCCTTTTTGTTTTATTGATGATTTCCTTTGCTGTGAAAAAACTTTTAAGTTTGATGTAATCCCAAATGTTCATTTTTTCTTTTATTTCCCTTGCCCGGGGGAATATATCAGTAAAAAATTTACTCAGAGTAATGTCTGCAAACTTACTCCCTATATTTTCTTCTAGGAGTTTTATAGTTTCAGGTCTTACATTTAAATAGTCTTTAATCCATTTTGAGTTTGTTCTCATATATGGTGTAAGTAGATGGTCTATTTTCATTTTTTTGCACGTGTCAGTCCAATTTTCCCAGCACCATTTATTAAATAGACTATCTTTACTCCAGTGTAAATTCTTGCTTCCATTGTCATAGATTAAATAACCATATATAGATGGGTTTATTCCTGGGCTCTCTATTCTATTCCATTGGTCTATGTGTCTGTTTTTATGCCAGTACCATACTGTTTTGATTACTGTAGCCTTGTAGTATGTTTTGATGTCAGGTAGTGTGATGCCTCCCACTTTGTTCTTATTTCTCAACATTCCTGTAGCTATTCGGGGTCTTTTGAGACTCCATATAAATTTTAGGATTCTATGTTCTATTTCTGAGAAAAATATCCTTGGTAGTTTGATTGGAATTGCATTGAATCTATATATTGCTTTAGGAAGTATTGACATTTTAACTATATTAATTCTTCCTATCCATGAGCATGGTATGTATTTCCATTTATTTGTATCTTCTTTGATTTCTCTCTTCAGTGTCTCATAATTTTGTGAGTACAGGTCTTTTACTTCTTTAGTTAAATTGATTCCTAGATAGCTTATTGTTTTTGAAGCAATTGTAAAAGGGATTGATTTCCTGATTTCTTCTTCTGATAGTTTATTATCGGTGTATAGAAATGCCACTGATTCTGAATATTAATTTTGTATCCTGCTACCTTACCAAATTCGTGTATCAGTTCTAGCAGTTTTTTGGTGGAGTCTTTGGGATTATCTATATATAATATCATGTCATCTGCATATAATGACAATTTTACTTCCTCTTTTCCAATTTGGATGCCTTTTATTTCATTTTCTTGTCTGATTGCTGTGGCTAGGACTTCCAGAACTATGTTAAACAGAAGTGGTGAAAGCGGGCAGCCTTGTCTTGTTCCTGATCTTAAGGGGAAAGCTTTCAGCATTTCCCCATTGAGAACGATGTTTGCTATGGGCTTATCATATATGGCCTTTATTATGTTGAGGTATGATCCCACTATTCCCACTTTGTTAAGAGTTTTTATCATAAATGGCTGCTGGATTTTGTCAAATGCCTTTTCTGCATCTATTGATATGATCATATGATTTTTATTTTTCATTTTGTTAATGTGATGTATTACATTAATTGATTTGTGGATATTGAACCAGCCTTGCATACCAGGAATGAATCCCACTTGATCGTGGTGTATGATCTTTTTAATGAGATGCTGAATTCGGTTTGCTAGTATTTTGTTGAGAATTTTTGCATCTATGTTCATTAGTGATATTGGCCTGTAGTTTTCCTTTTTTGTAATATCTTTGTCTGACTTAGGAATCAGGGTGATAGTGGCTTCATAGAAAGAGTTTGGGAGCCTTCCCTCCTTCTGTATTTTTTGGAATAGTTTGAGGAGAATGGGTACTAATTCTTTTTTGAATGTTTTGTAAAATTCACCTGTGTAGCCATCTGGTCCAAGGCTTTTGTTTGTTGGAAGACTGTTGATTACTGATTCAATTTCTTTGGCAGTAATCAGTCTGTTCAGAGTTCCTGTTTCTTTTTGGTTCAGACTTGGTAGATTGTATGCTTCTAGAAATTTATCCATTTCTTCCAGATTGTCGAATTTGTTAGCATATAGTTGCTCATAGTATTGTCTTAAAATTTTCTGTATTTCTGTGGTATCTGTTGTCACTTCTCCTCTTTCATTTCTGATTTTATTAATTTGGGTCCTCTCTCTCTTTTTCTTGGTTAGTCGTGCTAAGGGTTTGTCGATTTTGTTTATCTTTTCAAAAAACCAACTCTTGGTTTCATTGATCTTTTGTATTGTTTTTTTTGTTCTCTATTTCATTTATTTCTGCTCTGGTCTTTATTATTTCCTTCCTTATGCTCCCTTTAGGCTTGTTTTGCTGTTTCTTTTTGAGTTCCTTTAGGTGTAGAGAGAGTCTGTTGATTTGAAAGTTTTCTTCCTTCTTTAGGTAGGCCTGCACTGCTATGAACTTCCCTCTTAGGACTGCTTTCGCTGCATCCCAGAGATTTAGGGTCGTGGTGTTTTCATTTTCATTTGTCTCGAGGTATCTTTTGATTTCCTCCTTGATCTCATTTTGACCCACTCACTATTTAGAAGCATGTTATTTAGCTTCCATGTATTTGTAAGCTTTCCAGATTTCTTCTTATAATTGATTTCTAGTTTCATAGCATTGTGGTCAGAGAAGACACTTGATATGATTTCAATCTTCTTAAATTTTTTGAGACTTGTTTTGTGGCCTAACATATGGTCTATCTTGGAGAATGTTCCATGTGCACTTGAGAAGAATGTATATTCTGTAGCATTGGGGTGAAATGCTCTAAAAATATCAATTAAATCCAGCTGGTCTAACGTGTCATTTAAGGCCCCTCTTTCTGTGTTGATTTTCGGTCTAAAGGGTCTGTCCATTGGTGACAATGGTGTTGAAGTCCCCTACTATGATATTGTTACTGTTGATGTCTGCCTTTATGTCTGTCAGAATCTGTTTCATATATTTAGGAGCTCCTATATTGGGTGCATAGATGTTTACTAGGGTTATGTCCTCTTGTTGAATTGTTATGTAGTATTATTATGTAGTGCCCTTTTTTGTCTTTTATTGTAGTCTTCATTTTAAAGTCTATGTTGTTCGAAATAAGTATTGCTACTCCAGCTTTCTTCTCATTTTCATTTGCATGAAATATCTTATTCCATCCCTTTACTTTCAGTTTATGTGTGTCTTTTGATCTGAGAAGAGTCTCTTGTAGACAGCATATGCATGGGTCCTGTTTTCTTATCCACTCAGCCATTCTGTGTCTTTTGATTGGAGCATTTAAGCCCATTCACATTTAAGATAATTACTGATAGGTGTATATTTATTGCCATTTTGTTATTTGTATTTCTTGTCTTCCTGGGTTAGCTTGTTTTCCCCTTTCTTCTGTTTAAAAAAGCTCTTTTAACATTTCCTGCAATGCTGGCTTGGTGGTAATGAACTCCTTAAGCTTATGCTTTTCTGAGAAGCTCTTTATCTCTCCTTCAATCTTAAGTGATAGCCGTGCTGGGTAGAGCAATCTTGGTTGTAGACCTGTATTTTGTGTCACTTTGAATATCTCCTGCCATTCCCTTCTGGCCTGCAGAGTTTCTGAAGAAAAGTCAGCTGTTAGTCTTATAGGAGTTCCTTTGTATGCAACCTGCTGTCTTTCTCTTGCTGCTTTTAGGATTCTGTCTCTGTCTGTAACCTTTGCCATTTTAACTATGATGTGTCTTGGAGTGGGCCTATTTGGATTCAGCCTGTTAGGAACTCTCTGTACATCCTGGGCTTGTATGTTGATTTCCTTCACCATGGTAGGGAAGTTTTCGGTCATTATTTCTTTAAATACATTATCAATCCCTTGCTTCTTCTCTTCTCCTTCTGGTACTCCTATGACACGAAGATTGCTGCGTTTCATGTTGTCCCAGAGGTCTCTTAAACTATTTTCATTCTTTTTTATTCTTTTTTCTTTTTGTTGTTCCAGCTGGGTGATTTCTGCTATTTTGTCTTCTAATTCACTGATCCGCTCCTCTGCTTCATCTACTCTACTGGTGATTCCTTCGAGTGTGTTCTTCATTTCAGTTATTGTATTCTTTAGCTCTAACAGGTTGTTTTTTATGGTTTCCCTATCTTGCTTTATGTCCTCGCTAAGTTCCTTAAACATTCTTATCATCAGTGTTCTAAACTCTGTCTCTGAAAGTTTGGATACCTCTGTTTCATTTAGTTCCATTTCTAGAGTTTTCTTCTGATCTTTTACTTGAGACATGTTTCTTTGTTTTTCATTCTAGCTGTCGTTCTGTGAATGCTTCGATGTATTAGATAGATCACCTAGAAAGAAAAGAAAAGAGAAACGAAAAAAAAGAGAGAAAAAAAAAAGGAAAGAAGTGGGGGGGCTCTCCGTCCTCTTTAATCTGCAGACCACTTTCTCAGGGTTGCAGTGAGCTTTCCACAATAAGCTGCTGTGTGCTCTGGAATCGTGCTCACTCCCCCCCCCCAAAAAAAAAAGTCTTCACAAGTTGTTGCAGGTTGTCTGCTACTGAGTCTCAGTGAACAGACTGATGCAGGTGGAGAACACCTGTCCTGCGTTTCCCTGGCAATACAGCTGAAGCAGGGCGGAGGGTGGGGATCCAAGGCAGCTTACACACTCCTGCGTCTCAGTGAGCAGCCTGATGGAGCCGGAGGGCACCCACCCGGCATTTCCTTGGTAACACAGCACAAGCAGGACGGAGGGTGGGGACCCAAGTCCGCTCACGCACTCCTGTGTCTCTGAGCAGTCTGATGGAGCCGGAGGGCACCCGCCAGGCATTTCCCTGGCAACGAACGCAACACAAGCAAGGCGGAGGGTGGGAATCCAAGGCCGCATGCGCGTGCACGCACACACGCACGCACTCACGCACGCACTCCTGCGCCAAGTTCACCAGACCAATGGGATCCCAGCTCTGACCCTCCGTGGGAGGGCCCAACCCTGAAAAAATGGCGGCTTCCTGTACGCCACTCGTGTGCAAGCTCCGCACCAGTGGAACAACAATCCCAAAACCTCCAGCTTCTGCACCAAAGGTGCTCAGTTCAGTCCCTCCCGACAGGCTTCTGGGCCCGGCTCATGCAGCCACTCCCTCCGACAGGAACCAGGTGGATGCTTGCCAGCGAGCGATCCCGTGCACTGGCCCCACTGGTTCTCCAGCTGCCCCCAGCCTCACCGAGTCAAGCAAAGAGAGTTCTCACTAATTTCTACTGTCCACTATCGTGGAACTTCTCTTCCTGGCAAAGCAACTCTGGGCTAGTGAGCTCAGTGTGGGGCCAGAGGGTCTCTCCCCAAACCGGAGAAGCCTCCCCACACAGCTGGGGCGTCCCTCACGGGGCTCGCCCTCTCTCACCAGCGCCCCTCCTACCAGACTTGACGTGGCCTCCTCTTTAGGTCCTTCGTTTAGAGGTTCTGTTCATCTAATGTTCAGGGGACTCCCGAGGTTAAATGTTGCATAAATTATTTGTAATTTTGATGTGATCCTGGGAGGCAGTTCGGAGAGCGTCCATCTATTCCGCCATCTTACCAGAACCCCTGTAAAAATTATTTTGAACTTGGTGACCTAAAACAATAGAAACTTATTCTCTCACAGTTCTGGAGGGTACATGTTCTAAATCATGGTGTCCTCATGGCCATGCTTCCTGTGAATACTTAGGAGAATCCTACCTTGCCTCTTCCAGCTCTGGTATCTTCAGATGTTCCTCGGCTTGTAGCTATGTAGTTCCAGTCTCTACCTCCATGTTTACTTGGCCTACTCCTCCTCAGCGTGTGTCTTCCCCTCTTCTGTCTCTTAAAGAACTTGTCATTGTATTTGAAGTCCACTCCAGTCCAGGACAATTTCCTCATCTCAAGATTTTTAAATTACATTTCCTCCCACCCCAAAATAAGGTCATATTGATAGGTTCCTGGAATAACAGTATTGACATATCTTGGTGGGGGGGCACAATGCCATCAGTTCTGAACAGAAAAGTTGAAAGGAAAAGGATGGGAAAAGACATAGTAGGCTAACACTGTAAGTAAACTATTATCGCTATACTAGGCATATAAAGTGGGTGGTTAGGCTAGCATCATTGCTAGAGACGAAGAGAGACATTTCATAATGATAAAATAATAAACCCACCAGCAACAATTGCATTCACAGACAGCTAATAAAGATATAATAAAAGTTTGCTCAATTTCTATTTTACCAACAAAGGATATTAGGGGGAAAAAAGATTACCATCTTCTATTACCATCCATTTATGAAACAAAAAGCTTTTGTAACATAAATAGGAAGAAACTATTCTGAGAATAAAAGAGCCTTTTAAGGAAATAAATTTACAAAAACTCACTACAGTCTCTATATTGTTTTTATTTTACTACAGATTAGAAAAACAAACATATTACAAACTCATCAGTATTTTAAAATACTCTACTGCTACTCTTCTCCATCAAAAACTATTAGCTTATTAGACTATTCATATTTTGCAATACTATAAGGAACCTTGTTTTAACAAAATAGGAGGCAAACCGTATAATAATGAACCTGATATTTTTCCAGTTTTAGGTATAATTTTGATTTCTAAAATGAAACCTTCTTAACTCCCCTGCCAGGATATTTAAATTTTTGTGGCTTGTTTGTTTCATACCTAGAAATCAAGAAAAAGAGTTTTACTGCTTCCTGGCTTTCAGATATAAACCCCTACCTCATCATAGTTGAGTCCAGCCATTATTTCTCTATGATCATTTTCCCCAACACCAAAATTCCAATGATTTCCAAAGTGACTAGGGTTTGATATATTTCTTTCATAATCTTTACTTCCTTACTATTTATATATCTATGCATGTAGACCTATGTATGAATTTAAAAGCTTGATATTATGTATGTGTCTTTTTACATAAATGACACCACATTGTGACCACTCAATTTGAATTAATTGAGCTAGCTCCTCTCTGAGTTACTTTTGAATGAAGAAAAAATTGACTATTACATGCTTGTTTGTTTTCCCCACTAAGAAGTAAGTTATCTTGCTAAATAGTTATCTTAGACATTTCTTATGATATGTCTAAACTTTTGTTTTCAACCACCAAAACACCCCCACAGGGTAGATTTCAATGCTCTATCTAAATGAGAAACCAGAGACTTATTTGACGAGGGAGGAATATTCCTGAGATCACATCTTTCTAAAAGTATAACCTGCCTATCTAACTGTACTGTTTAAGCAGGAGTACTGCCATCCATCTTAATCATGAAAAAATGTTTTCATGATTACTCTAGTTACTTGTCATTCAACTGACTGGCTTTAATAAACTTGCCTGAAAAATAAAGTGCTTCATTCTGTGCTTTGTGATGTGGTTTAAAGTCCCGATAGTCTCATGAGTGGTGTTTAAACAGTTCAAATTAAAATGTAGGCACTTGAGAACTAGATTAAATTATGTATCACCAGTTTCTCTCATTCAAACTTCCAAACTCATGTTGTCTTTGAAATAGAGTATTAAATTGCCCCTGGTGATGCTGAGCCTTTCTTATCTTTTATAAATTTATACTGGTATCTAGTAAGTTTTTTAAAAAGTCACACTTAACCAAATTCATTTTCGGAGAAATGCCAGAGTCTTATTCTGAGTAGGCAGCAAGTTTTATTTTTCTTTTCTTAAATAATGGTTCTATTTTAGGGTGAAAAAGAGGAGCAAATTGCATTTACTGGCCACCCCACTGTGCTTAAACATAGCAATAGAATATCTGCATACCTTTATTTTATTCAATTCTTTAAATGTTCAAGCAGGTATTTCTCCAGGTTTTATAGATGAGAGAACTGAACTCAGAGAACAAAGTAATCTCCTCTAATCCCTCAAAGTCTATTTTGATCTCAACATATTTTACATACATTGTGGGAGGTCGAAGGATGAGGTAGACAAACATCATGGGATCTTTTGGTGTCCCCTTTTTAAAAATCTAGTATTAATCCCTGTCATTTTTATGTTATCCATCAATCTGTGCCCACATATCTTTGTGTCCTTTAAATTGTTGTTCCCAGTGAGTCTGTGAATGCTTTCTATTTGTGATAAGGTGTTTAGACAGAATCAAATATTGCAGAAGCCAAGAATGAAGACATGGCTGGCTCTTAGAATGCTCAGGGTCTAATAAGAGTAATGTTGGCCTTGGCAATGTGCTCAGGGTGCAATCAAGATGCAATGAGTGAGTGAAGTGGGCAGGCCATGGCAGCCTCTCTTGTTTGTATGCCCATTGACTTGCTTAATCTTTCATATCTAGATGACAGCTTTCTGGGCACTCTACATATTGAGTTGAGCTGCAGTGTCTATCCTCACCTATGACTCCTTCAGTTTGAATAACTCCCCCAAATTTTATAATAGAGGTTATATTAATATTACATTAAAAAAATTCATTTAAGAAATATTAGAGCTTCAAAAGTCTCATACCACTTCTCAATATATTTTTTGATGAGAACTGCTTAACCTTTTTCATTGTATTGATTTGCCTTTTTTTTAAATTAAAGTTTATTGGAGTGACAATTGTTAGTAAAGTTACATAGGTTTCAGGTGTACAATTCTGTAGTACATCATCTATATATCACATTGTATGTTCACCACCCAGAGTCAGTGCTCCTTCTATCACCATATATTTGATCCCTTTTACCCTCATCTACCACCCTCTCCCCGCTTACCATCTGGTAACCACTAAACTATTACCTGTGTCTATTAGTTTTTGTTTCTTCATTTGTTGTGTTCAGTTTTATATCCCACATATCAGTGAAATCATATGGTTCTTTTTCTGTCTGATTTGTCATTTTTTAATAGATACTGTTTGTCTTCTAGATTGCTATTCTGTTACCTTTCCAATATTTTGTCAACAGCCTGATGAATAATAATATTTTAATTGCCTCAAGGTTTTAAAAATGATGTATTGCCTCCTATTGCAACCTCACATCCCATGACAGGCCACGAAAGTGATCACCCACAGTCACTGCACACCCACAACGTTCAGGGAACTCAATCTACACCAATGAGAAATTCCAAAGGACATCAGACTTATGTTGCGGGAGAAGAATAAGAAATGGCCTGCTTCTATCATGCGAGTTCTTCACACATCCATATTTTTTACCTGTTTCTTTGTTCTTAAGGATTGTACTATGCAGTAGGCCATGGCCATACTTGGGTCATAGACTCCCACCAACAGTGCCATCCTTTCTGCGGTGCCTGAGTGGCCTTCAACCCTTCCTCCGACTTTGGTTGTGTGCGTTGAACATGGTGGTTCTAAACCAGTTCTTAGCTCCTTTAAGAGCCTATGTTTGTGTACTGTACGGATTAGGAAAGGGTTAACTTGGGAGTTTTATCCAGTGCATGAGGTAGCTGAAGGTCTGCTTGTTCTGAGTGTGTTTATGGTGATAGAACAGTCATAAAGAATGAAGGAAAATTTTGTCTTTGGCACAGAAAGCTGATTCAAGGAGCATGGAGCTACAGAGCAGGGGCCAGGAGGGCACTTTCAGACTTGGGAGGCACCTGGCTGTCTTGCACCCAAAGGTTAGTATCCACAGCCCGGGAATGGGACAGATAAGCCTCCAGACTGGACTAGACATTGTCACTGCTAATGCTGAGTGTGTTTTCTAGCTCTCTCTCCCTTGTGGAGTTAGAAAAAAGAGTGTTTGATGGTTTTGAAGAAGATTGAATTACAGTACTGGGATTTTCTTGCAATTCAGCCATTCAGTGACTCAATTTTTTACTTAACCACAAATAAATTTGGGAAAGCTTGGTAAAAGCTCTCTCTTTTTTCTCAACAACAACCACAAAAATCAAGAGACTTTGACATTTGGAAACATTGCTGTTTTAGGGCCATTTTCCCCCTCCTTTCTTCTTTTCACTATTATTCTGTCTTTTGTTTTTTGGAGAGGACTCAGTTTTACATCAATCTCTTTTCTTGGCCAGTGTGGATATCTAAAGTCATTGTGAGATGATGTGTCCCAAAAAATTCCAGGTTTCAGGCTAATGTTACTGGATATCATAACTCTTCGTTTAAAGAAATAGATGAACCCAAGGACTTTTGCAAACATTTGAAAATTATGTAGGATATTTATTTTTTTTAAACTCTGTTGAAAGCATTTTCTATTTAATCTTTCCTTCCTTCCTCTCTCTAGCCTCTCCTTCTTTCTTTTTTTTCTCTTTCTCTCTCTCTCCCCACCCTCTAAACCTCACACACAGGTTCTTTCAGGAGCTGGGACGTTCAGTTCTATTGCGCCGTTGTTTTTTAGTCATTCGTTTGGTTTCTGTATTTTTCCGTGTACAAGTACTTTCACTTTTTTTAAAAATTGAGAAAAAACAATGTTGTCAGTATCAATAAATCTGCATCCAGAGAGAGTCACTTCCTATCAAGGTTTCATAAGTGCTTCATGGTCTTCCGATCTCCTGTCTGTACTAATCAGCGCTGATGCTACACATACGCCTGACGTGCGATGCCAACTTCTAAACCAGCTCTGTGCTGCGTTCCATTTTAGGAATGAGAACCTGGATTATTGATTTATAACTGTATAAAATCCTGTTGTTAAGCTGCTCTCTGTGAAAAGCAGAGAGTGGTTTGAGCCAGATGGGGAGAGGCTGGACAGGATGATGGCTGGTTTCTGAGGGAAGAGGGAGAGTAATTTTATTTCCTACTATAAATTATATAGCCTAATTTGACCCTCCATCAGTAACATGAGAACCAATTAATACATTAATGGACCGGGATTATGCTGTCTGGTTTTAGAAAATGGAAACTAGGAGTCAATTCCACTTAAATAATCTTTGGGGTATTTTTTTCTTCTTTTTGTAGCCAAAACCAAATGCTTGTGTAGCAATGAGAATGATAAAAGAAAAACTGTGAAACCAAATTGGTTAAAGTTTCTTTAACCCTTAGACAAGAAGTGCTATAAGTATTAACTGCTTGACATAACAGTTATGTGAAGTGATTTTTTAAAAAGTAGGGATTATCCCATTTTCTGTAAATTTTACCTCTCCCAGTTCAAAACTTAATAGCATTTTATTTTTTATTCCTGAAAGCTGATCTGTGTGGGTTGGCTTATTTTATCTATACAACATGGTCATTCATCCACACAGTAGATGACACATGTGACATAGTCTCTTTTCAAGCCTTTTAAAGCATACTTTTAGCCCTAGTCACATAAGTTATTGCTATCTAACAATATGTAATTTACCAAATCCCAGTTTTTAGAACACTTTAGAATAAAAGAGAAAGCTATACATATTTAGTAACTCATGTATACAGATGCGATAATAATAATCTTACTACTTAATAGTGATTATTGAATTGGAACTCATCTCCAGCCTTCACATCGCAAGTGGCTTGGAATGATCAGAAGTGGAATAAGAATTGCAAATAAGAATTGCACTTGTATCAGATAGGAAATGAAATAAAATTGCTCCTTGAGCATAAAGCAACCATGTATAGCTCCAGCACCCAAATATTTGGGGGAAGAAAGTGAGCCAATAATGAACATGATTAAATATGATTAAGTTTGAGTTTTTAATTCTTACAAATGTGGACCTTGATGAAGACTGGTTCCTATTGAGTCCCACTGATTTAATTTGGGCACACTGTAATTTACTGGGCTGGAGTAGAAACAGTAATTCAGTGAGGCCATCATAAACTCATTAGAAACACACCAAGAATGCTTAATGGAATACAATCCACAGCTTTTTGCATCCATTTTATAGTCATCCCCTCTTGCCATGCTTGCTGCTTACTACACAATGCTGTTGATAGTATGTATGGTCCTTTTCACACACCCCAGAAAATGAAAGGTATTTTTAAAACAAGATTGAAGTCACCAAGAAACATATAAAGCCAACATTTCAGGGGTATGCAGCACACTGTTCGGATAAGAAACTTCTCATGGATGTTAATCGTGGTAAGATTGGTTAGCTGTTAAGTACTGTATAGCGCAACTAATCAAAAGCTCAAACATCCTACACAATGGAACAGAAATAATTACTCTCCCTGAGCTTCTATTGATTCCTGCCTCAGCCTTCCCTGGACTAATAAAAGGTTTAATTTGAAATTGCATGAAGGAAATGTCAGCATTACAAAGAGATACAATGTTCAGCTGCTTTGCTCACCATCAGGTAAAACACATAATGAATTAGACATGAAAAGGCTTAAGCTAAGTGAAGCCTAAACAAACGTGGCCGGCCCCCACCCCCTACCCACCATGCACTCTTTTTCTCTTTACCCCTAATTGATATTACCACATACAAAGAGTCTGGATTTCAACATCCTCGCCTTTCAGATGAGAGTGTTCTGATAAGGTGTGAGAGCACTGCTTATGAGGTGTGTATGTCTGTGCTTATGATATCAGCTACGCACAGTGGGTGATTTAGTTCAAACGCGGGACCTTTATTCTGATGCTTCACAGGAAGAATGGGGGGAGGGGAGGGCAAAAGAGAGAAAGATCGCTTAAAGGCTTCCTGCATTAAAATGTGTGGGGGTTTTCTCACTTTTACTATCTTCAAAAGAACTAAGATAAATTTTCAATCCAAAACTTGTTTTTGAAGTTCCAGCTTACTTAGAAGAAAGCACTAATATAAATAAATATATGCAGGATAATTCTACTGAAATCTTCAGAACTGTGATTTTGCAAGGTAATTTGACAGAGTTCAAAAGGAAACAGCCAAAAGAAGAAAAAAATTATTAGGAAAGTATGTGTATTAATCATTTAGTACTTATTGTTCTAAATAACCAAGCGCCATGGGAATTTGGGGAGATTTGATTATCTGTGTTTATTCTTTTATTTAGTTTATGTTATTGTGGCTTCAAATGCAATAAATAATATCGAAAAGATTACAGTCTATTTTTTAAAAAGTCATACACAGTACTGTGAAATAGCTGGGAAACAATTCTATGCTGTACCATGCAAGGAGACTAGACTGTACCAGTCACTTACCCGTGGACTATGCCACTAAAATGAAGGTGATACCTGCCTGGCTGGTTCCAACACGAACCTGGCACAATCCCAGTCACACAGTAAGTGCTTAACAAATTGCAGCTCTGATAATCGAAATAGTGAATAGGGTATTACATGCCTTATATTATGTCATACATTTATTCTCCTGTTCCAGCCATTCACCATTATTTTTTTAAAACCACAATTCTGTTAATATGACTTTCCTACTCAAAGTAATTTGCCTACAGCCACAGTTTTCAAATATTTCCTAGTAGAAAAACCTCTATAAAACCCTACATATAAAATAAGTAGAAAAGCACTATTTTAGCATTATAAACTTCATAAATTCAACTTTATAGTATATACTTATTATGAGGTAAGAACACAAGAACAGTGAGAATATTTTAAAGAATACTAACAATTTAAATATATTTTATAATAATATTAAATTGACAGCCAAGAATGATAGTGAAGTCTGTCTGGTACCTGTCTCAGCATGGAAAGAAATTATTTTGGACTTTTGGTTGTACAGAATAGAAAAACTACTTATTCAAAAATATAAGTTAATGAGAATAAGCCTTTTTACATAGCAGTGTATTCATTTTTTATGTTTTTCCATATTATTTTATATTAGTTTCAGGTGTACAGCATAGTGGTTAGACATTTATATAATTTATGAAGTGATCCCCTGATAAGTCTAGTACCCACCTGGCACCATATGTCGTTATTATAATATTATTGACTATATTCTCTCTCTTTTTTTTTTTTTTAGCTGAGCCATCCTGCCACCTGTTGGCAGCTCAATGGCAACTCAGCTCGGGCTGGCCTCGAACAGCTTATTGACTATATTCTCTATGCTGTACTTTACATCCCTGGGACTGTTCTATAACTACCAATTGTACTTCTTACTCCCTTCGGTTTATAATCTCATGGTTTAACTAATTTAACTGATCTGAAAACTTGAAAGAAATAGTGGTAAATTTTGTTTATTTTTCAACTGTTCATGTTTCTTCAGAATTTTTGTGATAGTCAGCAACTGAATATCTTACATAATTTTAACTTTGTTTTAGCAGACAGACTTTTATAGTTTGCAAGCAAATTATTAAAATTTATTTTGACTTAAGCTTCACAGGATTTTTGACTGACTCCAATTTCATGTATTATTATTATTATTATTATTATTAATTTCCTTTTGAGATTTTTTTCATTGAGGTGGAATATTTTGATCTTTCCCTTTGGCCCCCACCATCTCCCTCTCCCCACACTACATTTTGTCCCCACCCCCTGCAAAAAAAAAATTGTGATGGGTGGTGTGTTTCTGGAATTTGAAATATCTGAACGTGGCCTTGCTTCTTTCTTTCATATTTATAAATGCTTGGCTAGGCACAAAATTCCAAGGACACTGTCCCTTTCCTCAAACTCTGTCTTCCTATTTCTAGTGTTGCAGATGAGAAATCTGATAGCAGTCTAGTATTTTCCTTTGTGAGTCCTCTTTTTCTCTTTTAAGGAGTTTACACTATTTTCTCTTTGTCTTTGGAGTTCAGCACTCTGTTGCTTTATGCTTTAGCCTGTGTTTGTATTTTTTGCTCTAATTTTAACTTGTGAGTCTCTTGGTGAGTCTCTTGTATTTGAAAATTCAAATTTGCCCATTGAGAAGACTTTCAAGTTTGGTCTCTGTGATCCCTTGCCATGCCCCATTCTTTGGGCTTGCTTGCTTTTTAATTAATTAATTTATTTTTAGCACTTTTTTACTTCGTGGCATGTCAAGATGCTCCAGGCTCATTTTGTATATTAGTTTCCCCAGCCCTAGAATCATCTGTTTGCCAAAGAACCCTGGTTTCTTTAATTGGAGAATGGTATTAGAGACCAAGATCTGGGCATTATGTGTGTATTTTAGAGGAGTGTGGTTGCTTCAAGACCCTCTTAGAGAAAAGACTATGATGTGCAAAATCCTCTCATTATTTCTGTATCCATCCATCTGCATCCATAATAAACTACACATGAGCTTATACCGATGTCTGATTCAAATGCAGTATGATGTGGCTTGTTCTAGAATTTCCCCCTTGCTCTCCTGTAAGTGCCCTCTCCAACAGTGAGAAATCCAGCTTCCACCATCCACCATTCATTTATTTATTTGTTCAGTCTCAATATCCTCATACAGCAGTTTCATAATTTTGAACCCATACTCCAGAAAATCGTTTCCAATTATTAATATTGCAATTTTTTAAACCAAAAAACTGTTTTCTAAAAATCCTTTGTAGAACAATTTTATTGTTAGGATGTTTCAGTATTCAGACTTAGAGATAATGATCTGCTTTAGCTAATGGAATAGTATTTTGGTTTTAGAAAATAAAGGGTGATTAGATTTTGTTTGCTTTGAAATTTTAATATTAACACTAACTCAAAACAACCAATAATAGAGTGATAGAAATGTTGTAAAACACTGCAGTTACCACAAATAATTGAAAGGTCTGCAATTTAAAGACCATGCTTGTACAGCGTTAACCAATGCGGTTTTGAAAGATAACATCTTATTATTATTACTACCTATTAATAGTGGAACAACTGCTTGGACACATTTAGGAAACATTTGTTTTTTGTTTTTCATTCTCCTGTTGTCCCATCATATCACTTGTGATATGCACTGGCCAGTGAGTTGAATTGGAGATAACCATAGTGGTGCCAGGGTACCTTTTGGTGTTATTGACTGACTGTTCGTGTCCCCATGCCCCTCTCCAATTTATATGTTGAAATCCAAATACCCAATGGGATAATGTTTGATGGTGGGGCCTTTCAGAGGTAATCAGGTTTAGATTGGGCTATGAGGGTGGGACCCTCATAATGGGATTACTGCCCTTGTAGGAAGAGGAAGAGAGATCGCCCTCCCTCCACAAGCACACACTGAGGAAAGGACATGTGAACACACAGCCAGGAGGTGAATCTGCTGGCACCTTGATTTTGGATTTTCCAGCGTCCAGAATTGTAAGAAATAAATGTCTATTGTTTAATCTCCAGTCTATGATATTTTGTTACAGCAGCCTGAGCTAACTGAGACACTTGGTAATTCATGAGTTGTAGCTAGTTTGGTTATTTAGAAAAATTTTGGAGAGTAACAGCTGTTTTATATTATTCAGTTGCAATTACATTGGTAAAACATAATTTCTTAATACTAAAATATCAGTATATGTCATTTTGTTCTTTGGGAATCAAGATATTTAGACTGAAAATGTCATTAGTTTTCAACAAGCTAGATCTGAGCTATTTCAAGTACAGTCCATATCATGGTTTCTTCCACAGTTCTATGTGTCAAACATCCCACAAAATAACAAGCCAGTGTAAAAATATCACACAAAGCAACGACAATGGAGTTTTTTTCCCTTGAATGAATTAGCAGATTGCATTTTCTAGTAGCATTTTTACCATGTCAGATGCAAAAAGTTTAATAAGCAACTTCCTTCCTAACAATGGGATTGTTTCAGCATGTGTAATATACTAAGATATTTGAATATCATCAAATTTAAACTTAAATCATGTATTTAAAATAACATTAAGTTATCCACTTTTGCAGACAAAAGTGTAAAGCATTATTTTCATGTACGCTATGTTGCATTATAGAATGATGTTATTATTTATAAGAACCATAGAAACTCTTTTGCAAAATATACTGTGCAAAACATGGTGGTATTGGGGATACTTTATTGCAGTTAAAGATAAATTCTAAGAACAAATAAATAGGGTCATAGTATTTTTGCCTGTGAGTGACTTTGTGTAAGAGTAGAACAAATTGATTTTATTTATTTATTTATTTATTTATTTATTTATTTATTTATTTATTTTCTTTTTTTTTTGAGAGCAGTGTCACTGGCCCTCATATGTGGGACCCGAACCGGGGCCGCTGGCGTCCCAAGCCAGTGCTTAACCACCGTACCATTTGGCCAGTCCTGATTTTATTTTGTATTTTCACTGTGGCCAAAACTAGTTCAATCAGGTGACAGCACAATTTGATTTGTTAATTTTTCTTGAAACTAGTTCAACTTATGAGATAGCTCTTCAATTATTTTACATTTCCTAGCTTTAGGCACAAACGCATATCTAGTTTTAAGGGTAATTATTTTACCTCACAAAACAAAGAAGTGTAACGTTTATAAATATAAAATTTGTACAAACTAAAGGCACATTTTACTATAAGTTCTAAAAGAAGCTTTCATGCATCTTTCCATTTCTTGATACTAATTGAGTGGATATACTTAGGACAAAATGTTTTAAAGACAATCAGTACAGCCCCGAAAACTTCCTGATCGATTATTTTTTTTTTTCTTAGTCAGAAGTAACAATAATCACACAGAGGAAAACTTTGTTGTAGTTACATAGATAATCCTTAGGGGGTTACATTTTTTAATATATTATTTTTGTTTATGTAATTTTTGGTCACAGATTTTTAAAACTGTTTAAAAATGCAATTTAAATGGTATTTGAATAAAATATTTGGGGGACCTCAAAAACCTCCACACAACTCCAGGAATTCATGGCACATATTCTGAAAACCACTTGTAGAATTATGTCAGATTCCTTACCCACTTTTCAAACTCATTCACACTCTGACCTCTGCCTCACACTTGGTTTCATCTCTTGGGTTTTCACCCTGCAAATATAGCCCTTTCCAGCCATGACATTTTCTTGGATCTTCCATATTCTTCATTTGTGTCACTTTGTTTCTGTTCTTCCTTATGCTGGGAATATGTTTTTCTTCACTGGGCTTCTTTGTAAACATTTATGCTTATTTCTTATATTTACATCACCTTAGCTTAAAATTTGCTCTTTGGGACATGTCTGATTTCCTGTCAACATCAGGTGATTTTGCACTCAGTGCTCCTTCAGGATGGTGTACCTCATTCCACTGCTGGGGAGAACCCATATTTTCTCTTCTTCCATGCCCAGAAAGGAGAAAGACCTCACTGCTTTCAAAACACATGGGATAAATAGGACGTGTCTGGTATTTCCATCCCTTCACCAAGGAGAAGTTCTGGTTGACCTGCTTGGTCAGAGTCTGACATTGATTGATTGATTGATTGAGCTACATTTCAGCAGTGGATACATTGGAAGATGATGTGTGTCCAGACTTCATCCTCACTCTTCCTGTCCCACGTCTGTGAAACAGGCCTGCAGTCTTTGTAGATGTGGGCACCTAGGCACCAGTCATATATCTGCAGAACACACCTTATTCTGTGGTGCACAAAAATCTATCAGAGGGTACTTCAGGCCTTAGTGAATACTGCAACATAGTTTATAAAAATCCTGACATCTTTGGGATTATGAAGTACTTGCCCAGATTAGTAAAATTGCATCTAAATTTTCATTTCATTTGCCATCTTTTAATGCATATGCCATGAGCCAAAAATCTAAAGGAAATAGAGTAATAGGTTTCAGGCATATCAAAGGCATGCATGCAACCATTTAACAAAATATCAGTCTCCTTTATAGAGGTGTTAGTTTCTGCAAGACTCAGAGGGTATCTTGAGCCCACAATTGACAAGTATAGGTAGAAAGCAGAGCATGTGATGGAAGTATATTTAATAAATGCATGGTCAAAATATCCCTGGTAGAAATTGACCCGGTCTAGTATAGGAAATGAATTGAAAGGGGCAAGGAAGAGATGAGATGGAAAGACTAGAAGTTGAACAAGTAGTGGTTGACAGTGATGACCCTGGAGCTAGACTAAACAGGTTGAATTAGATTCTGATACTTTACTAATTGAGGTACCTTGGAAAAGTTACTTTCTGTGCCTCAGTTTCTACATCAATAAAATGGGAATAAAAATAGTATATACCACATCTTTGAGGGGATTAAATGAGTTAGTACTTATAAAACAATTAGAACAGTGTGAGGCCCATATTAAGAACTTTTTAAATTTTAATTCAATCAATCCATCAGTCAACCAGTTAGAAGGTGAGTTAAGAGATACAACAATAATACTGATGGCTTGAACCTAAATGATGATGTTAGAATGGGAGATTGGATGAATGTTATTAAATGGAGAAGAGAGTATTATGGAGGCCTCTTTTGAAGTAATGAACTCCAAGTTTTTATTCATGAAGCTAATATGGTTATATGAGCCTCTGTAAATCTGACCTTCCAAATGTCAGCTTATGGGCTTATTTACGTCTTTATGACACTCAGAGAGAGGAGAACACCATTTAATGGGGTACTTGTCTATTTTGGTCCCATTTAACCCCATTTTCTTATAATATTGTGAAAAAATGTGATCTTCATGCCAAATTTTTTATAAAGAAACTTTTTGAACCAATCCTACTGCAAAATTTCAGAAAATGTTACACACATCTTCACATCAGAGAAAATGGTTTTAATGAGATAGATATAAAACTGTATAGTTGCTATATAATTGTAGTTATACCAATATAAAATTACTATTATACGTTTCTAACAGAGTTAACAGATAAATCTAGTAGCTATGATTTCAGATTAATAAGGTAAATTAAGTTCACAAGACATTTATGTTGTCCTAAACCAGAGCACACATGATGCCTTCATGCCTTTTATGAATTGAAGAAAAGCATCCCTTCTGGGAGAACGAATTACAAGAGGGCAGCTCTTCTTTCTGGCTGACACTGTTTGCCAAGCCAACCTGGGCTGAACAGCAGCAGTTCGCCTTCACCCTGACATGGGACATGTGGGCACATGTGCCAACCACATACAGGGACCCTGTTAAGCCTTTATCAGAGAAGATGTGGAATTGTTTGTGACTAATATTGCCTAGCTTAGAGTTAGATTTCAATATAATTTGAACCTGTAAATTCGATACTTGGTGATACGATTTTGATTTATTATAGAAAAAATACAAAAATGATAAGGTGAAGATAGGTTAAAAAACTATCGAGTGGATACTCTCAAGGTACCTGACACTGAGCTAAGCACCTGAATTCAAAATTGAAAAGAGTAAATTGGAGCTCAAGCATTTATTTCCCAGCTTAAGAAAAAATTAAAAAAGAAATACTATTCCTCTCTTATCTTAAATAATAACTGTGAAGATTAAGTAAGGTAATATAAGTAAACATATGTAAATCCCAAAGTGTTTTCAAAACATGTTAGTTAACTCTATATTATTAATAATGTAGGAATTATTATTTTGAATAAACATAAATAAGAAAAGCAATATTAACAGAAATAATAAATTATGCCTAACAAGAAAAGAAGAAATGGTTCAATGTCACATTTGCTTTGGAAAATATGATTTAAGCCCAATTATTTTATTTACTTTTTAAAAGACATGGTTCTTTAAATCAGATTAAGAACTCCAGGTTTTTTTTTAATGTGATATCTTTAATCCCAAATTATTAATATGAATGTGCTATATAGACTTCAGTACTCTATGTCTTCCTTTACCTTAGAGTACCAAGGAAATACTAACTCATTTATGTCCCTTTCATCAAACAATAATCATAATCTGAATACTTTGTATTTTCCTATATTTTTAGGTTGAAAGTGACATAAAACTACGTCAGAAATAAATTTGAAAAGAAATGTTAACCAGTCCCTACATGTATAATAATATTTAGAGGATTCTTTTTTAATATATCTATAATTTGCAGATTCCCATAGTTAAGTCATAAAGTTCAAATACAATCAATAGAAAATAGGGCTTAATTAATGAACATTTAGTTTCCTGCTCTCTGGCTACTATATAAATGCAGCCCCAGATAACGACATAACAGTGTATTCTGAGTTGTCAATAAGCAATAAAAAATACTTATTCATTTTTTTGCTTTTAAAAATACTTATTTCTGTAAATTATTCACCAATTTCATTTGCTTCAGTGAGTATTTTTTTCAATCTCTCATCTTATTCATATTCAGACCCAATATAATCAACTCAGGCTGTGTCTATAATGGTTCTTATTGTGCACTCCACATGCAACATATTTCAACAAAATTTTCACATCCGAACTGAATTGTAAGCATGTAAAATTTTTGTGAACTGGGCTGTCAAATATCAAAAACAATACTCTTTATCCAAGTTGACAGCTGATATCTGATCTGATCTGATCGGATTTTCCTTCAAATGTCGATATCCTGTCACTTTGCATTGCATTGATATAAACAATTATACAAGAGGAAAAATTACTGTGAAAAATAGTCTTTCTTTCATAAATACAATAACTAGAAAGTAAACCAACAAACAAAACTCGAAGCTGTTCCCATGTTTTTAATATCTGAAATTCTACCTCAGTACATGAATATGATATCTGTTGTAAATGTTTGTAAAATGGTATTAGTCTCCTATTGTTGTTCTAACAAATTACCACAGATTTAAAACATGGCAAGTTGATTTGGAGGTCAGAACTCTAAAATGGGTCTATTGGGCAATAATTAAGGTGTGTTGGCAGGGCTGTTTCTTTTTGGAGGTTCTGGGAGAGTGTGGTATAATAATAATAAATAAAAAAATGAGCCTTTGTCCCTAGTTCCTGGCACAGAGCTCCTAAAATCCTGGGAACCTCCTGAGAAATAGGAGTGTCTTTGGTATGCTAGTGAGATGATTCTTGGCTGAAGGGCTCCTTAATAGCTTTAGAATGGAGGCAGCTAACCAGGAAGATCAAACCTTGATTTAACAGTTGGGACTTTCAGCCCCACCTGACCCCTGACCTTCAGGGAGAAGCAAGGGGCTGGAGATTGAGTTCAAGTGCCAATGTCCAATGATTTAATCAATCATATTGAAAACCCCTAAACAATGGAGTTTGGAGAGTTTCCGGATTGGTAAATACATCAAATTTCTGGGAGAGTGGCACTCCTAGAGAGCATGGAAAGCCTGCATGCCTCCCTACCCCGAATCTTGCCCTATGCATCTCTTTCTTTTGGCTGTTCTTGAGTTGTATGCTTTATAATAAAACAGTAATAATAAGTAAAGTGTTTTCCTGAGTTTTGTGAGTCATTTCAGCAAATAATGGAACCTGAGGAGGAGTTATGGGAACCCCTGAATTTATGGTCAGCTAGGCAGAAATGTGGGTAGGCTGAGCATCCCATTTGCAACTGGCATCTGAAGTAGGGGAAGTCTTGTGGGACTAAGCCCTTACCTTGTGGAGTCTGTGCTAACTCTGGGAGTTGGTGTCAGAATTGAATTGAAATGTTGGATACCCAGTTAGTGTTGGAGAATTGGAGAACTGGTGTTGGAAAAGATAGCATGTATTTGGTGTCAGGGAACAAATCTCTCAGAAAGAATCCATCTTCTTGTCTTTTCTAGCCTCTTAAAGTCTCATACTTTCCTCGCCCCATAGCCCTTTCCATTTTCAAAAGAAGAGATGGTTGGTTTAGTCTGTCTCATCACATCACTCTGACACTGAGTTTTCTGCCACCTCTTTCACATTTAAAGGATCCTGGTGATTACTTTGGGTTTACTCAATAATCCAGCTTAGTCTTCCTATCCTAAGGTCAGCTGTTTAGCAACCATCATTCCTTCTGCAACCTTAAGTCCCTCTTGCCATGTAATATAACGTATTCAAGGTTTAGAGAATTAGGATGTAGGTATCTTTGGAGAACCACTATTCTGTCTACCACAAATGGTGATAGCACAAAGTACACTCTTTCACAGGAGAAATCACCTGGTAACCTAAAAATTTAATGCATTACATAAATTCTAGGAGGGTATCCATATTATTTGGTGCTGTTGGAATTTTGATATATCAGATGGAAACTTGAATGTGTGATAAAGAAAGAACATTGGCCAAACCCCCAGAAAACATGGCTTCTAGTGCTTGTTCTGCTCTGACTTAGAATCGTTGAGCAAAGCATGTTCACATTCTGAGCTTCCATGATTCAAAGAGTTGTTGAGAGAATAAAATGAAAGAATGTATATAAAAGTATACTGGAAACCATATAGTGCTAGTCATGCATTATGTTACATACATATGCTATTAGCTTGAGTTTAACAAACTTATAAAACAAGATTAGTGTTTATTATAACACTCTTTGTATAATGCTGTTCAACTACAGCACCAGTAAAAGTGAAACATGCTCCTTAAAACAAAATTTTCCCCTATAACTGCCATATATCTCCTGCCCTTTACACTCTTGCAGCTCTCCTGACCCAATCAGATGTGAGACAAACATAACTAAAAGAAGGAAACATTTGGAAAACAGCAGAGGTATGAAAATGAGGGAAGTTTTATGAAATCACTATTTTTATTTTTCCAGTTGGGTGAAAAAAAATGATGAGAACTTAATAAGAGTCTAAGAATTTGAAGCTTTATAGCACAAAGACTGACAACAAAATTAGAAACAATCTTAAAGATGAGAGATTTACTTTAGACCTCAAAAATAACTTCCAAAAATGAAAGTCAATAACTGTTAAAATGGCATGCTAAAAGAAGTTTTATATTTTCCTCCTTTAAAGGGTTTTTGAAGAAAGAAAATGGAAGTGTTCTACATTCTGTGAGCTGTAAAGGATTTTAAGTATCTCTGACTTTATTTTAAGGTAACAAAAGTGGGTCCTTATGGAAGTAAAATTTAATACCAAAATGTATTTGTTCTTTTTCAGAATGATTTTGGTTATTCTTCAAATGTTCTTTTTTAAATTAACTTTAGAACCTGGCAAACCCTCTTGTGATTTTGGTTAGTATTACTTAGAACTTAAAGATTATGTGTTGGACAAGTAAATCTTTTCTATATTGAGTGTTGCAATCCATTAATGTGCGATAGCTCTCCACTTATTTGGGTTCTTGTTAATGTCCTTGAATCACATTTATATTCTATTCTATAAGTTCTTGTACAGCTTCATGGTTATTCCTCAAAGTCATATATTTTTAATTGGTACTGTGAATATTTTGCATTGTCAGTTTTCATAAAATATAACATACAATATAAACCATAAATAAAACACACATGGACAAGGTAACAGGATAAATAAGTAAAATATGTAAAAGTAAATAAATAAAATAAAAAATGAACACAAAGGTCAAGAAATAGTACACTGCTCACACTCCAGAAAATACTCTCAAGTCTCTTTCCAAAAATAACTCCTGCTACATTTAAAATAACTCCCTCCATATCTAGAGGTTGCCACAATCTTAACTTTGTGACAATCATTTCCTAGCTTTGCTTTATAGTTTTGCCATGTAATCATGTACCTATGAATAACAGAGTTTAGATTTGTCTGCGTTTGAATTTTATATTAATAACAGTCTTTTTTTTTTTTTTTTAGCTGAGCCATCCTGCCACCTGTTGGCAGGTCAAGGGCAGCTCAGGTCAGGCTGGGCATCAAACTGCTGTTGCTCAGAGCTCAGCTCGCCGTCTTGAGCGAGCTCTTAAGAAACTGAGCCACTCAGCAAGCCCAATAACATAGTCTTTTTGATTTCTTGTTTCTTTGCTCAAAATTATGTGGTATGGCCATATCACATCTATCTATCTATCTATCTATCTATCTATCTATCTATCTATCTATCTATATCTATCTTTTATTTTTAATTTCACTGTACCCAGTTATGTTACCAATGATGCTGTAAACTTTCGTGTATATGTGTTCTGGAGCACATGTGCAGGTCTCCTCGGGACTTATATATAGAAGTAGATATCCTGGGTTTTATATTTTTCTATTTCATTAGGTTGCACACACTGTTCTAAAACGTTGTACCAGTGAACGTTGCCATAGCAGTGTAGGAGTGCTTGACAGCCCCATATCCTTACCAATAGTTTGTGTTCCCAGCCACTTCAATTTTAGCTTGATAAGTGTACACTATTTTATTGTGATTTTAATTTGCAATTATATGAGTAATAATATTGAGTCACTTTTCATGTCAATTATGGGCCATTTGGAAATCTACTTTGTAAAGGTCTTTTTCCTTTTTTTAAATTGCACTGTCAATTTTTTTGCCTTCTATTTTGTACCTTGTTTTTGCACTGTTGTTTTGTTATGTTTTGATTAAAAGACAATTTGTGATATGTAGATTTATCAGTGTTTTCCTTTATTGCTATTGCCATTTGTGTCATGTTTAGGAAAACATTTACTACCTTGAGATCTTGAATATATTCTTTTATAATATATTCTAAAAGCTTTATAATTTTTCTTTCTACAATTAAATCTTAATCACCTGGGTTGTTTTTTTTATAACTTGTGACACAGATCCAATTTTATTTTGTTCTAAATGGTGTTCAATTGTTCAACACCATTGGAATATCCATCCATATGCTCCAATAATCTAACTTGTCCCTCTGTCATATATCAAAGTTCCATGCATGTGAGGTCTGTGTCTTGATTCTCTATTATGGTCTCCTGCTCATATTTTATTCCTGCTTCAGTTCCGCAATCTCTACATGATTAGAGTTTTATAATATTTCAGGATATTTTGAGACTTAGTCCTTCTAACTTAATTTTCTTTTTCTTCAGAGATGTTTTGGTTACTATTTTTCCATATTTATTTAAATATTACAATACTTTGTCAACTTCCACAAGAGAAAAACAGAAATGATAGCATTAAATATGCAAATAAATTTGGGTATGATTTACTATCTTTATAATATTTCAGTCTTAAGTCCATGAACATGGCATATCTCTCCCTTTTTTTGTCTTTTAAAGTGTTTCTTAATGCAGTTTTGTATGTTTTAACAGAGTTCACATCTCTTGTTAAATTTGTTCTCATATAATTTATAATTTTAATGCTATTGTAAATGATACAGTTTTTGTTTTACTTTCTAAATATAAGATATTGAATTTTGCTTCGCTATGTCATTAGTTCAAATACTATATTCTCTTTAATATTTTTCTTCCTTTCTAAGTTTATAAGACACATTGAGAATCCATCTGACTATGGAGATGGCTAATGAGTGACTTCCTACCTCGGGTACACTACGAGAAAGCAGGGTTCTTTGGAAAAGACAACAATGCTGGGAAAAATAGAAGGCAACAGGAAAAAGGCAGACCAAATATGAGATGTACTGACTCCATAAAAAGCCACAAGAGCTGAGTAGGGCTGTTGAAGACAGGACATTGCGGACATCACTCATTCATAGGGTTGCCAGGAGTCAACAGAATGTAGCATACACACAGTGGCATGGGCTGATATAAGAATGTTCTACCTAAATGCTTTTCTGCTCTGGATGTCTTGGTAGCCCTCAATATCTATTCTGATGGTGAGCAACAAAACTGTACCTGATTTTGATGTTGAACTAAGAATGGGCAGTGACAAAGATTGGCCAAAAGAGTCCATTGGTGTACTGAGAAACAGGCTCCTTCTTCGTTTTTCTGGGTCTTCTATATAATAATGGAGGAGGGGAATTCCAATAATGCTTGACATTGAAGTTCTCACAAACCCCAACAAGTTCAAGGTCTCAGCCAGATTGAACTAAATCAGAATATTTTAAAAAAAAATGACATATATTTTACATTAAGTGGTGTTACAGTAGGTAGAAAATTTAGAGGGTCCATACTATGAGAAGTCTAAGTGCAAGTTAAGAGAAGAAGGAGAATGAATTACAATTCTAAGAATCAAAGTCTTGAGGGCTTATGTCCTACTCTTCCCCTGGACTAGAAATCTCTGGGTCACATGTCACTGGTCTTTGACCACTGGCACCCAGTCAGTCATTCTTTCTTTAAAATATTTCATGTAGTGTAATTTTCAAGCACAGGGTTTGGAGTTGGCCTGGATTTGAATCCAGCCTGGCGACTGTTTCTTCTCAACTTAGACAAGTTTCTAACTTCTGCCAAATGAGGTAACAGAAGTATCAACAGTATTCAGTACTGTTGTGAAGATTAAATTAATGCTTGGAGTCGTGCCTGGTATTGTGGCACAGAGAAAGCACTCAATAGCATTAACCATCCTAAAACCATTATTATCACTACCAATTCCATCACCATAAGTCAAGCTTCAAGCATTTATTACCTGGCCAATTAAATTCTAGCATTTCCCTATTCTAGTTCCAATTCTTTGGTATCTTCCTTATATTAATCTAGAGACACGCTCCTAAAACACAGCTTTGATCATCCTCAATCCTAAAGACCTTCGCTACCACTTCACTATCTACACAATCATTTTTAAGAAATAACATACCTATGTAGCTTACATTTTGGCCTCTGTGTCTACAACTTCATCCTCCTCTACCATTTCCCTTCTTTTGTCTTAAATCGGTGGTCTCCTGGGCATCAGCCTCACCCTTCACACATCTACTTGAGTAACTCTTTCAAACTAGTCATTTCACTGATTAGAGTGTTTCATGGCCTACTGATAAATCAAAGATTTCTTTCAGAGAAAAAAAAATTGGGGAGAGATATAACATTTATTCCACACATTTCTGTGCCTTCACAAATATTGTCTCTAATGTTTCATTTAACCCTCATACTGCATGGCAACTTTGGTTGGAAAAGGAACCCTGGGTGTTTTGAAACCTTGATGTGATGAACTAAAAAGAAAATGGATTAAGCATGGGCAGCATAGTATGTGCTGGGATATTGATGGCTTACATGTGGTGTTCTCTGATAGTGAGACAGCCAAGACTTTGGGAAATGAAGAGACATCCAACAGTTGTGTGGCTATCTTATTGAACATGGAGCTGACCACATGCTTGCAGATAGGGCTCTGGTTTACTCAGGGAAGATTATAATTAGGTGGTAGGAAGGGTAAGAGGATCTTAGCCTCACAGGGGAAAACAACTTCTCTTCTTTATAGGACAGAGATTAGTTTTGCTGAGACTCTAAGGCACTGAGATGCTTCCAATGTGGGCAGACCATAGGTAAAGAGAGGAGCTGGTCAAGAATAAACTTAAGGATTGGGCCTACGCAACTGTTATTTTCTTTGTTGTCTTTTTCCTTCTACTGTCCCTATATATTTTACTAAAGTCTTATTAAATTTACTGCCTGCTCCCTACTAAGCTGTATAACGTTGAGGAGGGCACCAGTTTTCATCTGCGGGGGTCCAGCCTCCGCAGAGTCCAGGGATTCCCTCAGGTGGGACGGAGTCGGCGAGGAAAAAAGAAAGAAAGAAAGAGAGTGGAGACACCGGAAAGAGTTTCTCAGGACCGTCTCAATTTATTGTTACAGCATGTTCCCCTTTTATAGGGACTCTTGACCATTACCTCAATTACAAGTTATGTTTCACAGAAGTTTGATGTTTTTTTCCTTCTCAGGGTTTTCAGTCTTTATTTCCTTGTAATGTTCCCTCCAGTGTAAACTGTGACCTATTCTACGTTTAAGGATTATCTTATCTTTTAATATGATATTCTCCTTGCGACACAAACTCAATTTCTACTTATCATCTAAAGAATGGTTACCACGACTACCTTGACTACTTAGTAACTATCCCAAATTCCAGCAGCTAATACACAATTGTAAGACTCACAGGGCATATACTTGAGTTACTACCGAGATTAGGAATGCCTGAGTCTAAAGTCTATTTCTTAGTAAATACAATACCTAGTAATCAAAGGGGTCTCACACCTCTCTTATCCTACGGAGGTAGCATCTATTTCTCAGTCAAAGCTTCAGTATCTGTTGCTGCAACAAGACACAGGTAGAGGAATTCACACAAGGCTATTGATTAACATAGCTCATGGTCAGTAAGTGTGTCTTATTGAAACTTTCATGGCCTGGAGACCTTTGGCTTCTGAGGAGACTTTTCACTGATTATCTTAGGCAAGTTAGCTCAGGGGCTGTTACCAGCAGTTTCTCACAGCCAGGCTTTTTTGGCCTATGTGGCCAAAGATCTGTGCCTCAGTTTCCAAGAGGCTTGAGTCCCCAATATCTCAGTTCAGGGGTCCGCATGGAACTACCGCCTGGCTTAGGTTTTCTCCCCTCTTTTCTAGGAGATCTTACCCATCTTTGGCTGAGTAGTTAGCTCATTGGGGTATCACAGGAACTTACCATAAACGCAGTGAGAGTATTGTCTCCTATAGGATCCGATGTAGAGGAAAGGCACATGGGTTCACAGGAGTGGAGACTATGACCGACCATGAAACCTGGTCACATATGGGGGTGCTGACGGCTCCCAACATTCATCTATTTGCTTTGCCCATTTAATGTTGATCCACTCCGAAGACCCTCAGTTCTAAGCAACAACAGATCTACTTTACATAATACTATATTTGCTTTTTCCAAAATTTTATAAAATAGATTCATCTAGAATGTAGCCCTTTGTTTTGACTCCCATTTATTGTTTGTTGGTATGTCTTATATTATCCCATAGGTCATAGAGTTTATTTTCTTCAAGTTTTTAAATAATGTTTTGTAATTTTGATGTCTTTTTGAGTATTTATGCCTATTGATTTACTATTTTCATGTGTGTCCTTAACTCTTCAAATATAATACTCCTTTACTTCTTTGAACATTTTATAATAGCTGCTTTGACATCTTTGTCTGTTACAACTAACATCCAGTGACAATTATAATCAGTGTGTTGACTGCCTCCACCTCACCCACACAATAGGTTACACTCTTCTGTTTCTTGCCTTGTGATTTTTGGTTAAAAACTTTACATTTTGTACAATACATTTTAACTTCTCTGGATTCTCATTTCCCATTTCTGACAGTTGTAGCTGTTGATGTTTTTGTTTCCTTTTGTTTAGTAAGTCTCCTAGTCTAAATCTGTGAAATTTTTTTCTACCGCAGTGTGTGACCACTGATGTCACTATTTAGTATTTTTTAAAGCATTTTTTTCTCGTTTTTGTTTACAAGCCTAGCTTCCTAGGGGTTGCCTTTATTTGTGGATAGGTTGGGGATCATCCAACAATAATACAGAAATTAGGCTCAACCATCTTGATCTAGTAAGACTTCCATTCTTTGTCCATAGATGTGTGTGTGGGAAGGAAAAAAATACAAAGTTGAGGTCATTTTCAAGTGTTTTCTAGCTCTATTTTTTTTCTGAATTCTTTCATATTTCCTAGGTGTATATCTACATGCAGCTTCAAGGGCAGTTTTTAGTGTGTCCCTGGGTTTTTCTCCAGATGCACATCTGCACACATCTCTGCCAGGAATACGCTAGCCACAACCATGACCACAAACTCAGGCTAATGGATACACTGGCCCTCCTTACCCACCCACTTCCAAGAATATCACTTCCATTAACAACACCATTGAGTGTTGGTTATTGCTCACTGCTCCAAAATGAGTGAGCCCCTATGACCTCAGCAGAGAAGCTACAGTCTTCTTAGCCTGCCCCTTCCTGACAAAACTTCTACACCCACTGAGTTGGTGACCTGCCCCTTCCTGAGTTGGTGAGGGAGCAGATGGGATTCGCCCCAGACCATAATGCTCTAGATTCCCACAGCTCTTTTATGATATTTAGCAGTCTTTTTAAGCATAAACTTTTCTCAGCTTATTGTATGTATTTGGTCAATTTACAGAGTGTTAATATGGTTGTTTTTGCCAAGATTTTCAAGGTTTTCCAGCTTTATAGCCACTTATTAAATAAAGTATTTATTGATCTTCTCACTTGGCTACAGCCAGAAGTCCTGCCCCTGACTGCCCCTTTTTTTTTTGGTGGGGGGGAATGGCGGTCGATATAATCTATAGATAAATTTGGGGAGAATTGATATTGTAACTACATGGCATTTTTCAATCCATGAACAAAAAATATCTTCATTTACTTATTAATTTATCTTCCTTTTTAATATTTTATGCTGAACAGGTACTGCATACTTTCTGTTATTTTTTTTCCTTCATATTTTTAACACTAGTATAAATGGAGTAAATTTTTTTCTAATTATTCATGACAATTTTCTAACATTTAGTTAAATTTTTACATTCTTGTGAGCAAGAAGATTGGTCTGTAATTTTTTGGTTTTTCGTTTTGTTTTGTTTTTTTCCTTGAAGTGCATAAGTCCGGTTTTAGTCATACTGGCCTCATAAAATGACTTGGAAATTGTTCCCTTTTCCTTTATTTCTAAAAGTTTTTGTATGATGGGTAGTATTTCTTCATTAAATGCTAAGTCTTCCTGATAAATTTTTCACTTAAAATGGTTGGCAATACTCTGTTTTAAAATCTGCTTCATCTGATATTAATACAACTCCAATTATCTGGTATTTATTCTGTGCATGATCTTACCTTTTCCCACACTTTTACATTTAGACTATTTGTGTCTTTGAATTTAAAGGATATTTATTACAGACAGCGTATAGTTGGGTCTTATTTTCTTTATCTAGCCTATTTTTTATCGAAGTGGTTGGTCCATTTATGCTTAATATACTTATTGATAAAGGTGGGTCTAGAAATAAGATTTTACTACCTGTTTTCTACTTATTTCATCTTTCTGTTCCTCTATATTGTCATTTTTTTGAATTATAGTAAAACCTTGGATTGCAAGTAATGTGGTTTGCGAGTGTTCTGAAAGACAAGCAAACATTTCTAATACATTTTAATGTGGTAAACAAGCGATGTCTTGCAATACGAGTAGTTTTTTTCTGGAACGAATTATGCTTGCAAACCAGGGCATTACTGTATTTGAATATCTATGTAGGATTTCATTTTAATATTCCTAATGGTTTTTCAAATGTATCCCTTTCCATTACTTTTTTAGTGCTTGCTCCAGTGATAACGGTGAATAACATTAACTTTTTAAAGTTTGTTTATGGTTATAATATATCATTTTATATAAAATATATACAACTGGCAACTATATATATACCTATATTTTTGCTCATCCCTTATATTATAGTTATATGTATTGCATCTGAATACATTATATAAGTACACAGGGCGATATTGTAATTTTAGCTTTAAAAGTTTATATAATTTATAAAGATACTATAAGAGACAAAAATCAGGGGGAAATAGTCTTTTGCTTTTGCACTTGCTATTTACCACTTCTGATGCTCTTTTTCCTTTTCTGGGTGACAGATACAATTTCTCATCATCCTGAAGAACTTATTTTAGCAATTCTTGTAGTGCAGGTCAGTTAGCAACAAATTCTCTTAGTTTTCTTTTAGGATCCAAAATAGCTTGATTGAGAGGAGGAGTAGGTTGAAGAATTATAAATAACACTTAATGAAACTGAACTTCTGGAAAAGCTAGAGCAACAACAGAGACACAAATAAATGAAGGGAGACTACTTCAGATCTAAAACAGCACTAAAAAGACTTCTTAAAGTGAAAACTCTAACTTTTCTATTACAAATTTTAGCATATAAATAGAAATAAAGTTTGGTCTCTGATAAAGTAATGGCAAAGTTTTGTAAATATCTATAGACAAATATATCTGTATACCAATAGATCTGCAAGGCTTGACAATGAAGTTCTCGAACTTGTTGCAACGATGTTGCTAAACCTTTTTAATATCAGAGGGATCATTCGTTATGAATTTGTACCAGCTGGACAAACAGTTAACGAAGTTTACTATTTGGAACTGCTGAAAAGGCAGCTTGAAAAAGTTAGACAACCAGAACTTTTTGCCAACAATTCATGGCTTTTGCATCACGACAATATACCAGCTCACACAGCACTGTCTGGGAGGGATTTTTTAGCCAATAAACAAATAACTGGATTGGAACACCCTCCCTACTCACCTGATCTGGCCTCAATGACTTCTTTCTTTACCCAAAGATAAAGGAAATATTGAAAGGAAGACATTTGGATGACATTTAGGACATCAAGTGTAATATGACGACAGCTCTGATGGCCATTCCAGAAAAAGAGTTCCAAAATTGCTTTGAAGGGTAAAATAGGCACTGGCGTCAGTGCATGGCTTCCTAAGGGGAGTACTTCGAAGGTGACCATAGTGATATTCAGCAATGAGGTATGTAACACCTTTTCTAGGATGAGTTTGTGAACTTCATTGTCAGACTATGTATTTTACTTTAACCAAAGAGTAAATTAGGCTACAAATCAGGGACCTTGAGAGAAGGGCAAATCCTGTGAAGAGGAAAAATTAGAGCAATGAATATACATGTATTTAGTAACCCGAGTGTATATTTTTTGGAAATTTATAATATGAGTTTAAGAAATACTTGAAACAGACAGACATGCATCAAGGTAAATTCTATTAAGTTTACAATTTCTTAGGAAAATATAGGAATTAAAATGAGAGAGAAAACATGAAGAAAACTTCCAAATTTCTCACTGAAGTGAGGGAAAATAAGAGATGAATGAAAAGAACAAAGAGAAAATATTCTATGTTATGAAGGAGATAGAAAAGAAATAAAGATAACTGGAAAACTATACTGTGTTGTCACTATTAAAATAACTTTAAAAAGACATTATTTCAGAGTTTGATGATAAAAAGAAAATGAGTAGCAACTATGATTGAACCAATAAAAATAGTGGTAAAGAAAAACAATCTAAATACATAATAAAGAATCCACATAGAGTAGATGAAAGAATTGGTTATAATACACACTTTCTTTTTTTTACAGTTTGATACCTTTGAAATTAGTATATCACCTTAGGTAATAAAGACAAACATTATAATTAATAATAAAAAACAAAAATATATACTTGACTGTAATGAAAACTAATAAACTTGTTAAAAAGTTTTAGCATAGTAATAGAAATTTTAAAAATAAATAATAAAAATGGATTGAATTATACTAAATTTATTGAAATCAGAAACATTGTCCTATATCAAACAATAAATTAAAAAATTACTCATTATTTTGAAAACAATGGATAGGACACTTTGTTAAAGAAAACATAAAATGCAGAGAAAGAAGTGTATCAGGAACATTATGATTTTAAATACATACCTGTATTTATAGAGAAGAGAGAAAAATGTTAGATTTTTATTAGATTACTTATCTAATAAAATAGATAAAATATTTTCAATCTTTATAATGGAAATAGCAAAAATAGAAGAGAAATGAGAAAAGAGAGTCATTAGAGATAATTATATGAATCTCTGAAAAAATGAAAACTTGGAGAAATTGCATGTTTGCTTGTCAATATATAGTCGAAGTATCAAAACTGATAATAGAACAAGTAGAGAATTTGAGTATACTGATTACCACTGTAGAAGTTAAAAAGGTAATTAAAGTTAGAATGAGAGAAGACCATAAGGCAGGTGGTTTCAGAGTTCAATTTTACCTAACCTTTAAAGAATAAATGATTCTAAGATTATTTAAATTATTGCAGATAGAAAACTTCACATATGTTTTATAAAACCAGCATTAAAAACAAACCTGGAAAGGAGAACCAAGTGTGATACTATATATCAATCTTATATAGTTATAAAGTTATAAAAATTCTAAGTAACACTTAACAAGTGGAATCTTACAATATACAAGAATAATACAGCATGAGCAAGAAAGTTTTATTATAAAGAATGCAAATGTGGTTCAATATCAGGAAGTCTATATAATCAATTGCATCAATAAATTAATACAGAAAAACAACATATTGAGAGATGCTCAAGTACAGTTATTAAATCTAGCACCATTGCTAATAAAAACTTTAATAAAAGAGAACTACTTAAATATAATAAAGACTGTCTATCAAAAATTAAAGTCAGCTATCTAAAATTGGTGATCACTAAATAAATTTAATTATAATTGGGAAATATAGTGAATTCCTACTATGATATTACTAATTATCATTGCCTTTGAGGCTTTAGGAAATGCAGTATAACAAAATATAAAATTAATAACATAAATATTTGAAAAGAAGAGATAGTTTTCTTCCCATTTTCTTGTAATATTACTGCATACTTCGATAATCAAAAAATCTCTAGAAATCCTAAAAAGAATTTCATAATGTGAACAAATACAAGCTAAATATCCAAAGTTCATAGCTTTTTTTATCCTCTAACAATAAATACCTAAAAGTGAAAAGGAAGACCAAAAGAGGATCAAAGAAACTCTAAAATATTAGAGATTATAGAAACATATTTAGAAATATATTTCACAAGAAAATTACAATATCTTCATGGGAAAACTACGTGGGCTGAAGGATATAAATTTAGTGCATCTGGGTAAATGAAAAACATGTTCTTGAATGGGGAAATCTAATATCTTAACATATCATATTCCCATAGTTATATATGTTTGATGCAGTTCCAGTGAACAATTCATGAGACTCATGTGAAAGTACATAAAATGATTCAAATTCCTAGTGAATAATATGTACCTTATCAAATATAGTAAAATTATAAAGATAAGAAATTGAGAGGAAACTTGTTTACCAGATATCAGAATATACTGTATCTCCGTTATTCAATGTGGTATTAGTAAAGGACAGATAAATATATCGGGCAAATATAGAATTCAAACTTAGATCCTTAATATAAAAAAAGTATATATATATATATATATATATGAAAAAAATGGGAAAAAAGATAAACCTCCACAACATGAAACTATTGTTTCATGAAGAAACAATAAATTAGTTCCATCTCATAGCACATGCAAAAATTCAAAAATAGATGAAAAACTTAATGTACAAAGTAATATAATAAAAGGAAATTTTCTTGCAGACAACTTAAATCCCTACACATACAGGGGGTACCAGAGATCTCCCTAGGTAAGACTCGATACCCTAGAATTTGTAAATGGGAAAAATGATCAATCTTTATATACTGAATATAGAAAAATTATAAAATTTTACATGACAAATGTGTTAGATAAAATGTAGATGTATGCAAACATATTAATTTTCTCTAAATGCAAAGAGTTAATTTTGATAATGCAATAATATCCTTTTCAAGTGACAAAAAAAAAGATACAAAATAGAACAATGGACAAAGATCTGAAGAGTAAATACAAAGAACCAACGAGCATCTGAACTAATGCTCAAAATTCACTACTGGTCAGATAAGAAACAACTATAACGTACTGTAATACTCATAACCAGTGCTGATGTCAAGAAAGGGTTATTCATATACAATGCAGCAAGAAACGTAAAAAGTTAGAGATTCCCTATTAAAATTAATGATATCTAGACTTCAATTCAGAAATTTCTCTCCTGTGAATCTATTCCATAAGAAGTTAAACATCAAGTTGGGAGGATGTACAAAAGAATGAATAAGTCAGCTTGTTCATAGTGTCCAAGAATTGAACCATCAATAAAGGAACATTGCATAAATGGGGATACATATGCAAATATGGAATACTAAGCAGATTTTACAAAAAATAAAAAAAGAGAAAAGCAATGAGAAGAAAAGCTTATGTGATATGATTTAATTTTTCTAAAACAATGGGACCCAAAATTACAGATATAATTAAATATCTATATTAGTCATTGATGAGGCAAAAAAGGGATTAAGAAAAGTGACCCTAAATGGGGACTGCCCAGGCCTGCATCCCCTACAAATCATTCCAAGATGCCTAAACTCCTCTAGAAATGGGAGGTGAGGCCCGACTAGTTTTAACCAGTTCTTCGCACATGCGCAAACTGCCCAAAACTGTTTGTTGAACTCTAGCTTAATTATAATGCAATTCAAATGGAATGAACATAAAGGCTTGGCTCCCCCCATGGGTTTTTCTGGGTAAGAACATGTGCAGAAAGAAACTGGTTATATAAGCAACGTATGTCAATCAAATGACTTCAGAGGGATGTCACATCTGCTCTAAGAAAATTTACCTATCCTTTCTTATATAAGAAAAAGTTAGCCTAGAATATGGGGCAACTGTCTCCCTGAGACACTGCCATTAGTTTTCTACTACTTGACTAATAAAACTTCTTATCTTCTCACTTATCTGTGCCTCGTGCATTCCTTCACACTTTGAGAATGACAAGGCTATTAAAAGACAATACAGTAATGATTAAATTTCATGCCCTGATGTCCTTAGAAGATGGAAACTGTGGTACTAATATAAGGAAAGGCCTTGCATCTTCCAACTAAAAATCCAAAATAACAATAACAACATATGTATTATGAATCTATTTATGGTATCTGCACATTGGTATCCATTTATGGTTTCTGTACATTGCATACCTCCAAGGGGTACACTATTCTCACAGAATACAATAGAGATGGCCTTCTTACTTATGTAAAAATCTATTTATTTGTATATATAGGCCAAAAAAATGTGTATACATTTTAAGAAAGGAAAACTGGATTAAAATAATTGTAATACTCAATATATACCGATAACAAAAGATGAATACAAGTCACGTTAGACTACAATTACAAGAGGTGCTCAAAGTGGTTGCCACCAGCGTCCAGACTTCTGATTACTACTGCTTGAGCAATGTTAACCAAAGTATCCACTTGTATACATTTTTTTGGCACCCCGGGTATATATAATTCAAAGCACGAATGGATAGTCATCAAAAAGTCATACTGGTGGGCCGGCCGAGTGGCGCAGTGGTTAAGTGCTGGCTTCTGAAGCCAGCGGCCCCGGTTTGGGTCCCACATATTAGGGCCAGTGACACTGTTCTCAAAAAAAAAAAAAAAAAAAAGTTATATTGGTTATCTTTTTCCCAAGGTTGGATATTCTACATGGTCTTAATTTTTTTATTTTAAGCCAAAAAACAAAACCAAAATCTATTATTATTTGGAAGCGGGGAAGAACTAGCAGCTGCTATAGTTAAATATCCAAAATTTAGTCCTTTCCTGCTTAGAGCTATCAATTTACTTTCAGTCCCACTTAAGGATGCTTTTGTTTTTCTCATTCTGGAGTTCAAAATTATGGCACCTAAACCTCACTCTTTTGATAGTCTCTCTCCTAAAAGGAATTCTGTCTTCAAGGATGGTTGTCGACACTCTTTGCAATCCTATATTCAGTGTTCTTTGCATTAAGTAAGACAAACTCCCTGCCCGCAACCTTTCTGTTAACACCAATAGACCGGACATGTATAAATAATCATTGATCTTAACTTAGTTTTGACATTTTGGAGCTACCGATCTAAATACTAAAGAGAAAATACTATCATGTTTGTTCTGTCTGTTGGGGGAAAATATGCAATTTTAGGTTAACCTTCATTGAATGGAGCTACATCCCTGTGCTAAACATCTCTATGACTCACATCCCTATTGCGGAACAAAAAAAACCCTTCATTAAATCTAAAGTGAGTAGTGTCATGCAATCAAGGGCTGCAAAGAGTTTATTTACTTGCTTCTTTTTGTTGTTTAATAGCACATTTGTGGCCAGTTCTATTGTTCAAAACATCTTCATGAGATACTATTTTAAACAGCAAATTGATTGTAATATGGTTATCTATGTTATGGAGCCATTAGATCAGTTTTCAAATTCTGCACAGAGAACACTATTTTAGCAAAATTAAATAGAGAAAATTGTAGCAAATCACACAGCAATAATTTATTTTGCAAAACAAAAAGTGTATAACTCCTCTCTAATTACTAGCCTTTGAGGCATTTACAGCTGAATTAAAATCATCATTAGCAGTTAAGTGTGTTTGCTTTGATTAGTTCCTGTTTTATGAGGTTTTAGGCAGAAGTAATTTTGCGGTATTGTTATTAATGAATTTAATGTTAAGTGGGGAAAAAAAACAAACACTTTTGCTATTTGACAAGTATCAGCTCTGAAATCAGTTTAAACTTGGTCAAAAGTGACTGGGCTCTCTCTAATATATTTACCAGGCATGGAAAATAATTACTGTACTTTGCCATGTATAATGTGTACTTTTTTGCCCAATTTGTGAGGGAAAACTAAGGATGCACTGTATACACGGGTAGTACTAATTCCATATCTATATAAATGTTTTTAATTCTTTTACTTGTGCTTATGAGTTAAAAGTGTAACTCTAGAAATCAATAATGATATCCGTATGCAAAATAATACCTTGGAATACGATAATCAGTTTTGTTGAATTTACGATGGACTTGCAACGACGAAGAGTTCTTGGCCGTTTATGATGTGTAAATATCATAAATTTGTTACTGGTAACAAAATTTCTTGTACCTTGTATCTGTTCTTGTGCTTTTTAATTATTTGTTACATAAAATTTCTTGTGCCATAATATTTTAAAAAGTAAATGCTAAAATTCCTTTATAATACAAACAATAAGTACCTAAATGTGAACAAATAAATATTTGAATTTAAAAAATAAAACCAAAGATTTTTTCCCCTGGAAGTTTGGACCAAAACTGTAGGTGGGCATTATATACAGGAGCACATTATATTACTACATGGCAAAATACGGTATATTCAAAGGAAAATGTATCTTCAATGTTAGTGAAATGGAAAAATAAAAGAAAAAAAGAAAGGAAAGCTTTAGTCCCTTAATCACTATAGCCCAATAATATAGTTACATAGTGGAAAGCATAGACAGTCCTGTTGAGAACCATATTTCATCATTCAGTTAATTTGGATGAGTAACAGCTCACCTGTCGTCAAAGTTCTTCATCTGTAAAAGTGGGGATACTAACACCTTTCCTGAAGAATAGTTTTAAAGATTAAGTAAAACATTGGGCATTAACTATCATAGTGTCTGGTAATCTCCTTTTCTTTCTACATGAGTGTATCTAAAGATATTAGACAAACAATTCCAAGCATCTATCCAAAGAAAACTAAAGGTTTTAGCATATTCACGTTATTACTGCACGTGAATTTTTGAGAGGGAAATAATATGTACATGTGAGTTACTTATTTTAAACAGCTAGTGACAGAAAAAGGTATATCTTTAAGGTTATTGAAAATTTTGTATCAACAAGAAGATGATTCTTTCAAACATCATCATTTTATAGTTTCTGAGAGCACTGCAAATATATGAATCCTGTCTGTTTCATTTGCCACCCAAATTCAGTGATTAAACTTAATTGCTCCATGAGTCCAAATGTTAAGGGATATGTGGAGGAAATTGAAACAGAAAAAAGAAATAAAGAAAAGGAAGTTAGGTGGTGGTCAAGTCTGCACTATTGCATTTATATGGCTCTAACATCACTCATTCCATGCTCTACATCTGCATCTATGACTCCTACAAAATACTCCTTTGTTCATAAAGATAATTCTCAAATGTTGATATCATATTGGATACTTATAATTTACTCCAAAAATATTTACAGCATGAGAAATTAAACCAAAACAGTTTTCATGTTGTAGGGAAAACACAAGGGTTTTTGTGTATGGCAAAGAGCTACAATGATGGCCATACAACGTTCTTTCTCTTGTAGCCATCTAGCTCTCTGAAAGCTGTGACATGCTTAATTATAAATAGGGATAATCATACCCACTTCCCAAAGTTGGAATAGAAAAAAAAGATAAAGAAAAAAATGATGCACTTTTTATGTTACCGATATTCCCCCCTACTTATTGGTGAAAGAATTAAATGATCAGGAAATGACCCAAAAAAAGATAATGTGTAGAGATGTCTCAATCTTTCATCATGAAGGATGAGTTACTATTTGTATTTAAAGGATGAATCACGATACTAAAGGTTCCTGCAAGTTCCATATGATGAGTACTTATTTGGCTCTCACCGGGGTGAAATTAATGACAGGTGGAAACCTTTTACAGCCCTATTGGCATTCATTCTGATATGATACTGCTGTCTTTTGGGTGAGAACTGTTGGGGAGTAGCTCTCCATCATAAGTCTTATACATATTTCATATTAAGCTGTTTTTCCTAAAGTTTTTGTTTGTTTGTTTTGTTTTGTTTAGCTTTCGCTTTAGAAGAGCACAAGCATTGAAAGTGTCGTAGGGGCATGCTGATTGGTGTTCATGTGAAAATGTGTTATTGGGAAGAATAGTTAGTGAAGCTGACTCACATGCCATCTACTACTGCTCTAGTATAACTCAGAATCACATTTGAGAAATCTCAAGTTGTTAAATATTTGAGTCACAGAAGTAATTTTAATGAAAAAAAATACAGATTTGGACTTGAGAGCAGAAGACTTGAAATAACAAAGTTATTTTTCTTCCAGGAATCTTCGATAATGATAGGTTTTAAAAAGTTGTAAGTGTATAGCTACGAAATCTAAATATCACTAAATATCAGTGAGATAATTCACACTTTGATTAGCAATTCCAAGTGTTTATTAAATTTCAATCCATCATCACCAGCACAAGGATTAGCCCAATGATCCTTACATAAATTTATTATGTTTACCACCCATTTTCATAATGGCGCATAAAATTGAAATAAGATAGCAAAAAAGGCACCAAATCAAAATAAGTTGCAAAACCGTTTAACAAAATAAACTTCACAACAGAGTGTGATAAGCAAAAGAAAACAACAGGGGCAGCCAGTTAGCTCAGTTGGTTAAAGCGCAGTGCTCATGACACCACCACATTGGTGGTTCGATCCCCACATGGGCCACTGAGTTGCACTCTCCACAACTAGATTGAAACAACTACTTGACTTGGAGCTGATGGGTCCCGGAAAAAAATATATGGTTCCCCAATGGAAAACAAAAAGAACAACAACAACAGCAACCCAGACATAGCATCTCAGACCAAGTGCTGTTTCTCTGATGCTTGATACAAAGGACAAAGCAAGGCAGCCTCAGTTATCCATTCAAGGTCCTACCCCAAAGTAGTCTATATGTGGCAAACAGGTTTCATGAATAAATGCTCAGTTCACACTTTCATGCAAATACCCAAATCATACTTTAAAAAACTTATTTTGTAGAAGAAAAGCTGTTCTTGACTAGCCTTTACTAATATTTTGTATATGAAATGTTGGATTCAAAAAACCACATCTGGATATGCCAGGCACTTCCTATAATTTCTGGGTAAAAGTTCTTTTCCTTTTAAAAGATTTAATTTTGTTAACCTATAAATAGTCTAGGCCCTGATTGCTTTATTACTTCAATTCTAAAACTTAAAAGAAAACTATGGCACATGCAATACTATCAGTTAAATGATATTTTTTTTAATCCAGAACTCTTTTGCCAGTAAATTAATCAAGATATAGTACGTGATGATTATAATTATGATTATGTGTCTCTAAATATCTTGATGAGTATTTTGAATCAACCAAGGAAAAAATTACCTAATTTTTATCAATTACAATGTTTGAAGAATTGATAATCTATAGATTTTGTTGATAATTCTTTTTTTAAATTAATTTATTTATTTTATTAGTTTCAGGTGTACAACACAATGCAATAGTTATACTCTTTACCCCCCAAAGTGACAACCCTCTTCCCCAGTTCTCCACCTCACTCCCCCTGATATCATACATATCTATTACAATTCCTTTGACTCCCTTCCATAGTATATTCCACATCCCGTGACTATCTATATATTCAGTTACAGTTAGCATACAATATTATACAACATCAGCTTCAGGTGTACAGTGCAGTGATCAAGCCTCTACTCCATCCATGAAATGGTCTCCCTAACAAGACATGTGACTACATGACACGCCACAAAATTTTTACAACATTATTATATTCCCAGAACTGTGTTTCATATCCCTGTGGCAATATTGTAGTTGTCTATTTATGCTGTCTAATACCTTCCCCTTCTCATTTATCCCCAACCCCCTCCCAACTAGCAACCCTCAGTTTTTCCTCTATATCTATGAGTCTGTTTACTTCAATCATTCATTCAGTTTTTCAGATTCCACATATAAGTGAGATCATATGATACTTGTCTTTCTCCAACTGACTTATTTCACTTAACATAATAGTCTCTTCACAACATTATCAATTACATTCCCCGAACTGCCCCCATATCCCTGCGGCAACATTGTAGTCACCCACATACTCTGTCCAAAACCTTCCCCCTCTCCCTCATCCCCACTCCCACCCAGCCAGCAACCATCAGTTTTTCGTTTATATCTGCTTGATATGTCTTCAATCTTCTTAAATTTACTGAGACTTGTTTTGTGGCTTAACATGGTCTATCTTGGAAAATGTCCCATGTGTAATTGAGAAGAATGTATATTCTGTTTTTTCAGGGTGAAGTGCTATAAAAATATCAACGAAGTCCAGCCGGTCTAAAGTGTCATTTAAGGCCACTCTTTCTGTGTTGATTTTCTGTCTAAAGGGTCTGTCCATTGGTGACAATGGTGTTGAAGTCCCCTACTATGATAGTGTTACTGTTGATCTCTGTCTTTATGTCTGTCAAAATCTGTTACATGTAATTAGGAGTTCCTATGTTGGGTGCATAGATGTTTATTAGGGTTATAGTGCCCTTCTTTGTCCTTTATTGTAGTCATTTTTAAAGTCTATTTTGTCCAAAATAAGAATTGGTATTCCAGCTTTTTTTTTTCTCATTTCCATTTGCATGAAATATCTTATTCCATCTGTAAACAGCATATACATGTGTCCTATTTTCTTATCCACTCAGACACTCTCTGTCTTTTGATTGCAGCATTTAGCCCATTCACATTTAAAATGATTATTAATAGGTGCATATGTATTGCCATTTTGTTATTTGTATTCCTGGTCTTCCTGGATTAGCTTGTTTACCCCTTTCTTTTGTTTAAAAAAGCCTTTTTAACATTTCTTGCAGTGCTGGCTTGGTGGTAATGAATTCCTTAAGCTTATTCTTTTCTGAGAAGCTCTTTATTTTTCCTTCAATTTTAAGTGACAGCCGTGCTGGGTAGAGCAATCTTGGTTGTAGGCCTTTATTTTGTGTCACTTTGAATATCTCCTGCCACTCCCTTCTGGCCTGCAGAGTTTCTGTAGACAAGTCAGCTGTTAGACTAACAGGAGTTCCTTTGTATGTAACCTGCTGTCTTTCTCTTGCTGCCTCTAGGATTCTGTCTCTGTCTTTAACCTTTGCCATTTTAACTATGATGTGTCTTGATGTGGACCTGTTTGGGTTCAGCTTGTTTGGAACCCTCTGCACTTCCTGGGCATGTATGTTGATTTCCTTCACCAGGGTAGGGAAGTTTTCAGTCATTATTTTTTCAAATACCTTCTCGACCCCTTGCTTCTCTTCTCCTTCTGGTATTCCTATGAGTCGAAGGTGGTTGCGCTTCATCTTGTCCCATAGGGCTCTTAAACTATTTTCATTGTTTTTTATTCTTTGGTCTTTTTGTTGTGCCAACTGGGTGATTTCTGCTATTTTGTCTTCCAAATCGCTGATCCACTCCTCTGCTTCATCTACTCTACTGGTGATTCCTTCGAGTGTGTTCTTCATTTCAGTGATTGTATTCTTTAGTTCTAACTCGTTGTTTTTTTATGATTTCTCTATCCTTCCTTATGCCCTCACTAAGTTTTTTAAACATTCTTATCATCAGTGTTCTAAACTCTGTCTCTGAAAGGTCGGATCCTTCTGTTTCATTTGGTTCCATTTCTAGAGGTTTCTTCTGATCTTTTACTTGTGACATGTTTCTTTGTTTTCCAATTCTGGCTGTCGCTCTGGGATTGCTTTGATGTATTAGCTAGATCACCAGGAGAGCCCTGGCTGGATCACGCAGGCACGGAGCTCACGGCCCAACACTCCCAGGAAAACTCCCAGTCTCAGCCTGTCCCAATCAGCTGCTCGCAGATCAGGCCGAGCAGCCCGACAACCAATCACCAGCCTGGCAACTCTGCAAGCGCAGTGCAGAGAGCGGGGACCCGAGGCGGCTTGCGCACTCCCGTGTCTCAGTGAGCAGCCTGTTGGAGCCGGAGGGCACCTGCCCTGCGTTTCCCTGGCAACGCAGTATAAGCCAGGCAGAGGGTGGGGATCCAAGGCCGCAGGCGCACGCGCACGCACACACACACGCACTTCTGCGCCAATTCCATCAGACCACTGACGTCTCGGACCTGATCCTCTGTGGGAGGGCCCAAGCCTGACAAAATGGCTCCCTCCCTACACCACTCGCATGCAGGCTCCGCACCACGGGAACAGTTCAAAAACCTCCAGCCTTTGCACCAAAGGTGCTCAGTTCCGTCCGTCCCCGCAGGCTCCCGGGTCCGGCTCACACAGCCACTCCCTCCACCAGGAACCAGGTAAGTGCTCACCGGCGAGCAAGCCCAGGCGCCAGCCCCACTGATTCTCCAGCCGCTCTTAGCCTCACCGAGCTGAGCAAAGAGAGTCCTCACTAATTTACTGCCAGCTATCTTAGAACTCCTCTTCCCGGCAAAGGAACTCTGGGCTGGTGAGCCTGGAGTGCGGCCGGAGGGTCTCTCCCTTAACCAGAGAAGGCTCTCCACAGCTGGGACCTCCCTCACGGGGCTCGCCCTCTCTCGTCCGCCCGTCCTACCAGACCCGACGCAGCTTCCTCTTTAAGTTCTTCGTTTAGTGGTTCTGTTCCTCCAGTGTTCCAGGGACTTCCGGGGTTGAATGCTGTATAGTTTGTTTGTAATTTTGGTGTGATCCTGGGAGGCAGTTAGCACCGCGTCTGTCTATTCCGCCATTTTACTGGAAGTCTGTTGATAATTCCTTAAGAGACTACACTGTCCAAGTATAAAGCAAAATCTGACTCTAGTTTCCTAACCATTTCATTTCTTCCTCTGGTTTACCATGGAAAACAATTAACTAGGATTTTCTTAGCCATTAAAACAAGGACATGATGCCAACAGGTGGCAGGATGGCTCAGCTAAAAAAAAAAACAAAAACAAAGAAAACAAGGACATGAAAACTAGGCCACTATTTCAGTATTGGCAATTCTTTTTCATTTTCTTTTCCTCCTAAGTAGCTGGGTTTATTTTAATTAAGTTAATTAATTATTGTTTTTACTCCCTTCTCCCCTTACCTCTGGCAACCACTAGTCTGTTTTCTGTATCTATGAGCTTGGGTGTTTTTTTCAATTTCTCATATAAATGAGATCATTCAGTATGTATGTATTTGTCTTTTTCTGTCTTTTTTCACTTAGTATAATGCTGCAAATGACAATATTTCCTTATTTTTAATGGCTGAATATTATTCCAGCATTTGTGTGTGTGTGTGTATGACATTTTCTTTACCTATTCATCCATTGATAGACATTTATGTTGTTTCCATATCTTAGCTATTACAAATTTTGCTGCAATGAACATAGGAGTGCAGATATCTTTTTGAGTTTTTGTTTTATTTTGATAAATACCCAGATGTGCTGGATCATATAATAGTTTCATTTTTAATTTTTGGAAGAAACCCCATACTATTTTCCATATTGGCAATTATTCTAAGTAGTCATTCACATGAGTAAAGAATTACCAGAAGTGGGGCTGGCTGAATGGCGCAGTGGTTAAGCGCTGGCTTGGGATGCCACTGGCCCTGGTTCGGGTCCCACATATGAGGGTCAGTCACACTGCCCTCAAAAAAATTAAAAAAAAAGAATTACCAGAAGTAATTATTCTGGTTAATTCAGATGTTATATTCTGGTGATATTGTATTTTCTAGATATAAAGCATAAATTTATTTAACTAATATTGTGAAAATTAATCACCATAAATAGTACTGTAGTTTTATGTTAATTACCTCCTACATCTGAATAACTTTGGTACTCTTTGTTTTGCCTTAGAGTTTTTCAACTCCAGAAGGGAATTTTATCCTCAAAACTAATATGTAACAAAAGGTCTCATATATGTGATAGAGAAGAAATAGCCATGTGGAAAATATATGCTGGTCACTACATATATCGGAGATTTAGAAACAATAAGTTTAGATCACTTGGAAGTATTTTAAATTTAAAACTGTAATGCATCTGTAATTAAAGTGTATTTTTTGAATTAAAAAGGTAACTTAGCTATTGTCAATTAGATTATTTTTTAATGGCATAAGAATCAAGATTCAGTAATTTCTAAAATTAGAATTATTTTAGCTGGAGTGTTTTTTCTCAGTTCTATTTTTTTATTAATAGAAATTACTGCAGCAAAACACTGTTGATTTTAAAATAATAGTTTACATAGATTAAGATGTCTCATTTATCTGTAATATACTAAAAAATGTTGCAAGGTTTGTATTATTAAAATAGGCAACCTTGGTTTTCCAGTTTATTTTATTTTCGTGAGAATTCTATAAGGTTGGTACTCCTATTATTAAACTCATGTTAAAGAGTAGGTATCTGTGACTCAGAGAATTTAAATCAATTGTCAGTTTTATCAGAGCAAGCAAGTTGTAAAGCTGGGATTTGAATCCATGCTGTACATTTGCCAGTACATCACCAACCAGTTAAAATTCTTATGTCTTCCCTTTATTCTTTATCTTTTTTCATCTTATGATTATTTTAAAATATAGAAAAGTAGAAAAATAATATAATATCCATCCATTTTATCTAGAACTTTGATTTCACAGATAATGATATTTTTATTTCAGACCCTCCCTTCCCTTTTTTGTGTTGTTCTCATTTTGCTGTTTTCCTTTTGGAAGTAGAATGTAATAAATGGAGCTAAATCAAGAAGTAAGAAGATTTGCTTACCTCTTGCTTTTCTGTCCCCACAGCCACAACCCTCAACTAGTTCCTTAGACCCTCACTCCTGGACTACATCAACAAACTCACAGGCTTCTCCTTTGCTTTAGTCTGTCTTTGATCCAGTTGATTGCTTATACAATTGGTATGATAATGTTCTCCAAACATTGCATTTTTCTTGTCATCCCCCTTTTCAAGAATATACAGAGCTTCATTATCTATTTTAACAAAAATGTATCACTCAGAGCCCCATGTCACTAGGGCCTTTTTTAACCCTTCTCCCAGATAGACTCTTCTTTCCTATACACTCTAGTGGGATCTTACACCTTACAACTGCCCATAGCTTCATCTGGTTTTGCTTTTATTGTGGTAGATTTGACAAACCCCTGCCAAACTCTTTTGCCCAATTTATTATAAATCTTCCTCTTCCAGGTGGTATAATCCACTTAATTACATTGCTTCTCTTCTGTGTATAGTTTTACTATTCAGGGTTTCATTTCCAAAAATACCATTTAGTATTTTTCTTGGTTCTGATACCTCTTGGTTCAGGATCATGGACTAAGAACATTCATATGCTTTCTGGCCCTTATAAAACACCATTGAAATGAAAATAAAAGTGTATAAATGTGAATAAACTCACAATAACAATGAAATATAAGTGAAAGCCAGCACTGGACTAATGGTATTAATACAATTCTGAAAGACAAAAAACAGACATGATTGTGGTGACAGATGAAACAAAGCAGAAATAACGCAAGACAGAATAAACAGAGAATCAGTTTAAAAAACAATATCCAGGGCTATTTTGCTGGGGGCTTCATGAAGAGCCTCCAAACAGTCAGGAGGTACGCACAAGGTGCACTACCCAGTGAGACCAAAAAACAAAAAAATGGTGTCATTGTTTGACAACATCCATGATATGTCAGCCCAACCCAAGGCCCCATAAATGTAACATGACTGTAAGCTTGAAATTTGTACCATAAGAAGAAAACTGAAGGACCATACTCTAAAATAATTGAACTAATCTGCCTAGAGGTAGTTAGGATTCTAGCATGACTTTATAAACATGGAACATGCCAGGGTAAAGGCCTTTTTATTCTTATTTGAGGTGCCCCTGCTTGATGTTACATGCTAAAATAAAATAAGCAATTCACATAGCCACCCATGTGCCCAAAGAGTCAAAGATTTTTTTAGTCATAAAATGAAAACAGACTTTTATGAAAAAGAATGTTTTCTAAACCATAAGAAAAAAATTCTTAACAATTAAAATGTGACTGCCAGAAATTAAAAATAATATACTACTGATGAGAGATATAAATGAAACTATCTCCCAGATTTTAAACCCAAAAATTCAGACTGAAAATATAAAACGGATGACATCCAAGATGGCAGAGTAGATAAATGCTGTACTTGCCTCATCCTGTGAACACATCAAAATTACAACTAAATTATAGAACAATCAACCTGGAGAACCATCTGATGTCTCGCTGAACAGAAGTTTTAAAATTAAAAATATAAAGAAGAAGCCACATTGAGACTGGTAGAAGGAGTGGAGACACAAAATGGGCTGGTCCCACACCCATGTTTGGCAGTTGAAAATCAGGAGAGATATCTCGGCCACAGAGGTTCACCCTGAAGGAAATAGGGACCCCACCTACAGCACCAGGCTCCCTAGCCTGGAGTACTGGTGCCAGGAAGAGGAACCCCCACAACTTTTGGCTGTGAAAAACAGTGAGGATTCTGACAGTGCAAGTGGGATGGAAGGCTGTGGGAAACCCAAGCATCTTTTAAAGGGCCTGCACTGGTACTCACCCTAGGCTCCGGCAGAGGAATGAATGGTGACTCTGGAGGGAGGCATCAGCGACATATGGAGACTGAGTTGTGTAACTTCAGGGAAGGGTTGGAGGGACAATCCCAATTTTCCCTGTGTGAGCCCTCCTCCCATGTAGCCAGCAGGCAGGTGCCATCTTTTCTGTATTGATCCCACCCTTACAGGCCAAATCTGAATCTCATTGGCCTAGTGAACTCTGCTGTTCCACCCTGCTGACTCATTGAGATGCTGCTCCACCCAACCCGTCAACGGCGAGAGGCTTTATCAGTGGCTAAACCTTAAGGCAGCCAGCAGGTGGCAGCAGGCCTTGGAGTGTCCTGGCTTTTTGCAGAGCTACCCCAGACCCAGTACTGGAGGTAGCCATATTCATTTGGCAGTATGGCCTCTCCCATCACCTCAAGGTACAGCACAGGCAGCGATCAACAATGGATCACTTTGTAGCTCCTACCAGGTACTCCCCAGTTGGTCACAGGCAGTGGCTGACCTGGGCCTGAATCAGAGCCCCGCCCAAGAGACTCCAGAACCAATATACTTGGAGGTTGGCTTCAGAACACAGCAAAGCACCACCCAATTAGCCCACAAGTGACACACACAAAGGATGGTTTCCACAGGCACCACAGCCAACTGGGGCCAATCCTGCACCATGGAGAAAGCTCTCTGCACAGCAGCCCATAAGCTGCGGACATGGCCAAACCCCACAGACAGTCAGCCTGAGGGTCACTACCACCCACTGCTATGCCAACAGCAATCAAGGCTCAACTATAAAAGGAGGGCACACACAACCCACAAAAGGGCACCCCTGGAGCACCCAGAGCAAGCACCAAGGGATACTGTGCCACTGGACCCCATAGGACCCATACTACATAAGGCCACCCAGCAATACTGGGAGACATAGCAGATCTACCTAGTACATAGAAACAAACACAGAGAGGCAATCAAAATAAGGAAACAAAAAGTAATGCATCCCAAATGAAAGAACAGAAGAAAACTCTAAAAAAAAAGAATTAAACAAAATGGAGGCAAGCAACCTACTAGGGACAGAGTTCCAAACAATGGCTATACGGATGTTCAAGAAACTTAGTGAGAACTTTTACAAAGAGATACCAAGCATGCATATATCATAAAAAAAGAACCAGTCAGAAGTGAAGAAAACAATAACTGAAATGAAGAACACCCTAGAAAGAACCACCAGAAGTCTAGATGAAGCAGAAGATCAAATCAGTGTTTTGAAAGACAGGGTAGCAGAAAACACCCAAATGGAACATCAAAAAAATCCCCCCAAATGAGGATAGTTTAAAGGACCTCTGGGACAACATCAAGTATAATCATATTCACATCATAGAAGTACCAGAAGGAGAAGAGAGAAAGCAAGGAATTGAAAACCTATTTGAAGAAATAATGACTGAAAACTGTCCTAACCTGGCAAAGGAAATAGACATACAAATCCAGGAAGTGCAGAGAGTCCCAAACTGGATGAGCCCAAACAGGCTCACACTTAGACACATCATAATTAAAATAGCAAAGGTTAAAGACAAAGAGAAAATCCTAAAAGCAACAACAGAAAGGCAACTAGTAACTCATAAGGAAGCTCCCATAAGACTGTCAGCTGATTTCTCAACATAAACTTTGCAGGCCAGAGGGATTGGCAGGAAATATTCAAAGTGATAAAAAGCAAGGAAGTACAACCAAGACTACTTTACCCAGCAAGATTATCATTTAAAATCAAAGGACAGATAAAGAGTTTCTCAGACAAGAAAAAGCTACAGGAGTTCATCACCACCAAACCAATGTTACAAGGAATGTAAGAAGGACTTCTTTAAGATGGGGGAAAAAGATAAAAACTATGAATAATAAAATAGCAATAACTACATATCTATCAACAATTGCTTTCAATGTAAGTGGATTAAATGCTCCAATCAAAAACATAGGGTGGCAGAATAGGTAGGAAAACAAAACCCTTACATATGCTGCCTACAAGAAACTTGCTTCAGATTGAAAGACACAGACAGACTGAAAGTAAAGGGGTGGAAAAAGTTATTGCATGAAAATGGAACAAAAACAAAAACAAAAAGTTTGGGTAGCAATACTGATATTAAGCAAAATAAACTTTAAAACAAAGGCTATAAAAGAGAGAAAGAAAGACCCAGTAATCCCACTTCGTGGTATTTATCTGAAGAAACCCAGAGGGGATGTGTAGTTCCATATGCTCATTGCAGCTTGCTTACAATGGCCAAGATATGGAAGCAGTTTGGGTGTTTGTTGACAGAAGAATGGATAAAGAGAAGGCAGTATGTATATACAATGAAATATTGCTTGGCCAAGGAAGGGAATTGGTTCTTGCCATCTGCAGCGACATGGATGGACTTGGAGGGTACTGTGCTGAGTGGAGTATGTCAGACAGTGAAAGATAGATGCAACGTGATTTCGCTTATATATGAAATCTAAAGAACAAAATAAACAAAACAGAAAGAGAAAAAAAAATATATATATATATATATATGTATAATCTGAATGCTTATCAAGACAGGTGGCAAAAATGGAAATTAAGAAGAACTCACCCCAGAACATACAAAATATATCATCCGAAAATACCAGATAAAATTTTTTAAAAAAGGGGAAAAAAAATCTGAATGCTGTGAGTAAAATTCTTCAGATTAAAAGCCTGCTAGACAGCTAAACAGAATTATAAATAAACATCCACTTTTAGAATTATTTTTATGAAACTTCATATCTCCAAGGATAAAGAGAAGATTCTAAAACGCTTCTGTACATAAAATATAACTAAGTAGAAGTTTTCTTAGAAAGAATATTTAAATAGCTAACTAAGTTCTCATCAGCCACACTTGACTAGATGGTAATAAAGCAATGCTTCTATGGAAGGAGAACACTCTGCTATGTCGTCTTCACCTGAGCCCCCAAGTCTTAGTTGTTTATAGAGTTTATGGGACCATTTATTTGATTGAGACTTGCTGACTTGCCCAAATGATATGAAGATGAATGAGAAGTCCCTCCAGCCAGAGGGAACCCTTTAGCTCTTCTACTGATTATATCACTGTATTTGTTAGTATGATCTCGCGTAGTCCTCCATTAGCATTACCAATTTCCTTCCATCTGACAATGGTTTTTAAAATTTAGCAGTGCATCTTTGGTATCTTTCTCTTTCAGCACGAAGAGATTAATCTCACACTTTCTTAACAGCTTTTTTTGGAATATAATTTCTATAACTTATATTTCACCCATTTAAAGTGTACAATTCAATGATTTTTAAGTATAATCAATCACAAATATGTGCAATCACCACCACAGTCAGTTTTAGAACATTTTTGCCACCTCAAAAAGAAATCCTGTACCATTTTGACCTGATATCTTTAAATGGTCATTATTCAGCCTACTACAGAGTCCAATACTAAGGCTTTTTGTTCAAAGCTGTTATCTTACACCTATTTCTCCTTACCCCAACTTTAAGCAAACACTTACCTATTTTTCGTCTCTATAGATTTCCCTATTTTGGACATTCATGTGCATGGAATCATGTAATATGTGGACTTTTGTGACTGGCTTCTTTCACTAAGTGTAATGTTTCTAAGGTTGATTCCAGTTGTAGCATGTATCAATACTTCATTCCTTTTTACAGCTACATAATACATTGCATGAAATACCATATTTTGTTTATCCATTCATCTGTCAATAAACATTTGGATTATTTCCACCTTGTGGATGTTATGGATAATGTTGCTGTAAACATTCATGTACAAGTTTTGTGTGGACATATGTTTTCATTTTTCTTTGTATATATCTGACAGGGCTCGAGCATGTTCAGGCACGCACCGCGGAGGTCCTGGGACAGGGCCCAGGAATGTCCAGCTGCGTCCAGGCTGACGCACAGAGCCCGACCACTGGCCAGTGGGCCTTGACTTCGAGCCTGCTACACAGGCGCTGGGCTCCGGTTACATAAGTATTTTTGGTAAACATGCTTTGCACCTGCGGGAGGGAGAATGCGCATTTCCGTGCACTCACCTCCCCCAAATCCTCTATATAATGGTTACTGTTGCTGATTAAAGACGCTGGTTCCTCCTCATGTCGGCTCCACATGCCTTTTTTAATTTGGGCATCTCCCCACTGAAACTGCACCCTCAAACCCCTGGTGACGACACGGCATCAGGATGAGGTGAGTGCCCCTTCTGTCCCAGTAGAGGAACCGCTCTAAGTGGATGGGATGTGATCCCCGACTTCCCTCTGGTATCCGGTCACGACATACCTGCTGGCGTGGACCCCCGCCAGAGGACTAGGACACCCTATGTCCCCTACCGGAAGACATCTGGAAAGCCCTGGAGGCGCTGGCCCACCAGGAGGTGGCTGGCCGGTGGCCTGGATGTTCCTAGCATTCTTACAACATGATACCCAAGACATCCAGGAGTACGCAAACTGGGTGCAGCACTTACAGAGCCAGGAGGAAGACTTGGGGCAACTCCTGGTGGTGGCTTAACACATGCTCCAAGGGTCCCCCAAGTTGGAGGTGCCCTCCTGGGCTAGAGGCCCCCGGGTGGTTCTGCGTGCTTGACAGGTGGTGTGACAAGGGGTAGCAGGAGCTGCTGGCTCCTGGGGTTGGAGCCACCAGACAGCGACAGTTCATGAGGCGTATTTCCTATACTGCTTACATGGCTCTTGAGCTGCGAGAGCTCGCGAAACAGTGCAAACAGCCATTGGGTGAGTCAGTCCCCGCATGGTTGTTGAGTTTGTGGGATGATAGGGTGGATAAGATGGAGTTAAGCCCCACTGAGATGACACAGCTGGCCATTGTCACCAGGGTGCCCTCCCTGTGGCAGCGTTTGCAAAATGTGTCCCAGACCAAACCCCAATCAGGTAATCAGACCCTAATTAACTGGCCCATGGCTGCTGCCCGCGCGGTCTGGGACAATGCAGGGGATTTTCCAGAGCATGTGAGTAAGTGGACCATTTACTTGGACTTGGTGCACGTCATTGGGGAGATGGGCATGGGACAGATGATGTTTGCCTGCAGCATAACAGTCCTCATGAGGAGATATTTACAGTCGGCATGAAAGACCTTAGCCTTGCTAACGGGAACTTTTCAGACTATGGCTGCTTTATTGGCTCCCTAAACAGACCGGCCCATCCATGAAGTCACAGGGGCTTTGGCTAGACTGAGGGACATGGAAGTACCCACAGAGCCGTACTGGACAGGCATGGGCAGTGACTGAAAAGGCTCCCCTGTCCTCCAAAACGGGCTACAAAAGCCCCACCCAAGAGCCAGGGTGGGGGGGGGCCCTGTTAAAGTGACCAGCCAGCAAATGTGGTTCAATCTGGTGGCCGCTGGGCTGGCCGAGCAGAAATTAGACGGCCAGCCCCTCGAGGTCCTCCTGGCCCTCTGGAGGAAGCTACGGCCCGAACAGAAGTTCACCACCCTGCCCTCAAAGGAGCAGAAGGGGGCTGCTTCGGAGTTGCATCTAGCTGACTTCCTCCCTGACTAGGGAGTGGGCTGGGGCACCCAGTTGATGGGGGAACCTGATGATCTGAGGACGCAGGTTGAACTCATCATATATTGGTCCCCCCAGAATGTACAGCAGGTGCTGGCCCTTGTGGACACCAGGGCAGATAGGACCCTCATATATGGCAATCCGGACCATTTTCAGGGCCTGATAGCCACTATTGAAGGGTATGGTGGCCGGCACATCACAGTGTGTAGAATCTCTGTCACCCTGGGCATTGGACGCCTCCCCCCCCAGGGCTTATGAAGTCTACATATCTCCTATTGCTGAATACATCCTCGAGGTGGATGTACTCAGGGGACTGACTGTTATGACAACTGTGGGGGAATTTCGCTTGTGAGTGATTTGGGTGAAAAAAGTGGTTAGAGGACATCTTAAGCACTCACCCCTCCACCCGCCACAGTCCACCTGACTGGTTAACATCAGACAATATCACTTGCCCGGGGGGCATGAAGAGATTGGGCATGCTATCTTAAAGTTGGAGGAGGCAGGTGTCATATGCTCCACCCATAGCCTCTTCAACTCCCTGGTCTGGTCAGTGCAGAAATATGACGGTTCCTGGAGGATGACAGTAGACTACCGGGAGCTGAACAAGGTGACACCTCCCACCACCCCACCCCCACCCCACTCCATGCCACTGTTTCAAACATCAGAGTTGATGGATCACCTCTCACAGGAATTGGATGATTCCACTATGTGGTGGACTTGGTTAAGCCTTTTCCTTCACTTTCATTGATACTGCGAGCCAAAAACAGTTTGCCTTCAACTGGGAAGGCTGACAATGGACCTTCCAGGTGTTGCCACAAGGCTACCTGCACAGCCCAACCCTGTGCCATGGGCTGGTAGCGCAGGACTTAGCTACATGGACCAAGCCCCTGACCATGCGCTTGTTTCACTATATAGATGATATAATGTTAACCTCTGATTCTCTTGCAGATCTGGAAACTGCCGCCAGCAGTCTCCGAGACGCCCTAACGGGTTCAGGGTGGGCATCAATGAGAACAAGGTCCAGGGCCCTGGCCACTCTGTCAGGTTCTAGAGAGTGTTTGGTCCGGTAAGACAGAAGTAATCCCCGAGGCGGTTATAGATAAGATTCAAGCTTACCCCTGTCAGGAGACAGTGAGGCAGCTGCAGACTTACCTAGGGCTACTGGGGTTCTGGCGAACCTTCATACCAAGTCCTGCTATGTTAATGTGACCTTTGTACCAACTGGCTTGCAAAGGGGAGCCATGGGATTGGTCCCATGAAGCTGAGCAGGCGTTCAGGGCAACAAAAAGTGCCATAGCACAGGCCCAGACCCTAAGTGTTGTTGACCCAACCCTGCCATTCCTCCTGACTGTCCACGTGGAAGACTCTGCGTTGGCTGGGGTCTCTGGCAAAAACAGGGAGCGTGAAAGACTCCTATTGGGTTCTGGTCCCAGCTTTGGAAGGGAGTCGAGGAATGGTACTTCCTGATGAAAAAACAATTAGCAGCGGTGTATGCTGCCCTGTTGGCCTGTGAAAGCATCACAGACCCTCACCTGGTCACAGTGCAGACGAATTACCCATTGAAAGGCTGGCTCTGGTCTTGGGCAACGAGGCTGCAAACCAGCGTGGCACAGATGCCAAAGCTAACAAAGTGGGGGGCCTATTTAAACAATGGACTCAGTTCTCCACTAGTCCATTGACCCAGGAGCTACACGCTCTTTTGGGGCCCATCACTTTCTGCTCTGAGTGAACAGAGGCCTTCGTGGAAACAGGGGGAGACTCCTAGTCCCTTTGAGGAGGGCAAGCCCCTGTGCTGCCTGGTGCCTGGTACATGGGCGGGTCTTGCCGAGGGCAGCCCCCCACTTGAGTGACTCTGGCTCTACAACCCCTCACTGACACCTTTTGGTATGACACAGGTACTGGACACTCTAGCCAATGGGCTGAGTTATGAGCATTCTGTATGATTTTGACTAAAATACTTGGCTGGGTACATGTTTGCACTGACAGCTGGACTGTGTATCGGGGCCTGATGTTGTGGCTGCCCAGGTGGACAGCCCAAGAGTGACTGATCAGCTATCACCCCTTATAGGGCAAGGATCTCTGAGAGGGCCTGTGGAAATGGGGCCAGAACATGGGCACTACCATATGTATACCATGTCTCAGACCACCGACCATTGCAGGTGCCCAGCAATGACGCAGCTGATGCCTTCATGCAAGTGCACTCACTTGTGGCACCCCCAGGGTCCCCTGCTATGGCCACTTGGCTTCACAAGAAGCTAGGCCATATGGGTGCACAGACTATGGGGCTAGTGGCTACCCACTGGGGCTTACAGCTAACAAGAGCTGAGGCACAACAAGCTATACAGCAGTGTCCTTGGTGTGCAGAGCACCGTCCTCAACGATGGCATCTGCCCACTTCCATGGGGTCTGTACCCCAAAATATGCGGCCCCTACAGAAATGACAGGTGGACTATATTGGGCCACTCCCTGCAGACCGATACACCCTGATGGCAGTAGACTGCCACCAGACTGGGCTTTGCTTAGTCTGGGCCTAGAGGCTGGCCAATTGGGACCCAGTTTACCACTGTTGGCACCAGGAAAAGCAGGGTGGCCTGGTGGTTTTACCCCTTAGCCATCTTGTTGCCAGGGAGTGGAGTGATAGACGTAGAGCTACAGGTGGAAGCCCTTGCCCAACATGTCATGAATGCTCTGACCATCACTCGAGCCTCCTTAGCCCTGCTCCTTGATAAAACAACCCAGATGAGAAAGGTGGTACTGCAGAACAGGATGGCCCTAGACCTGTTAAGAGCTGTGCAGGGGGGACATGTGCCCTCTTGCATGTTAAATGCTGTGTTTACATCCCAGACCACCAACAAAAGGTACAGGAGGCGTTACAGGAAATAGACACCGAGGTCTCAGCAATCCAGGCCCTGCAGGACGACCCCCTTACGTGTTGGTGGAACTCCCTTGGCCTTTCATGGCGGTGGGCAGGCCTTATCTTAGCAGGTACCGCCGCCAGCCTCGTGGTCCTCTGTTGCTCTATGTATTGCTGTTGCAGCATTCGTGCACAGGAACACGCTTTTTGGGTCAAGTCCTGAACCGCCACCCTGCCGGGGGTGGACTGACAGTGCCCAGGCAGGTTCAGGCACACACCATGGAGGTCCCAGGACAGGGCCAGGGAATGTCCAGCTGCATCCAGGCTGATGCACAGAGCCCGACCCCTGGCCAGATGGCCTTGACTTCGGAGCCTGCTGCGCAGTCGCTGGACTCTGGTTACATAAGCCCTTTTGGTAAACATGCCTTACACTTGAGGGAGGGAGCATGCGCACTCCGTGCACTCTCCTCCCCCAAAACCTCTCTATAACGGTTGCTATTGCTGATTAAAGACACTGGTACCTTCACATTTTGGCTCTGCGTGCCTTTTTTACTTTGGGCATCTCACTCCGAAACCACACCCTCAAATCCCCAGCAACCAAAATATCTAAGAATGGAATTGCTGGGGCATGAGGTAACACTATGTCTAATTATTTGAGGAAATGTTCAGTCTGTCTGCTAAAACACTTGTACCATTTTATATTCCCACCATTAGGTCAGAGTTTGGGGGTTTCTATTTCTCCACATCTTCATCAACAGTTGTTTTTATCTGACATTTTGGTTCTAGCCATCCTATTGGGTGTCAAGTGGTATCTCATTGTGGTTTGGGTTTGAATTTTCCTAATAACTAATGATGTCAAGCTCCTTTCATGTGTTCATTGGTCATTTGTACATATTCCTTGGAGAGATGTCTATTTTTATCTTTTGCCCACTTTAAAAATTGGGTTACTTATATTTTTATTATTGAGTTGTGAAAGCTTATATATTGTGACCTGATATCATTAGGTGGACATTATCCAGCTTAAGGAGGACTAGAGAGTATAATAAAGAGGATTTTTGTGCAAAGCTCTTATCTTACATCTTTTACTTTCAGTTAACAATGTGTGTGTAACTGCAAAATCTCTAATGTTGTCTTAGCCTATTTCATAAGAAATTCTGTAGACCTTTGATGTTCATGAAGAACACACCTTGAGATCTTCTTGAATCTATAAGTTTCTATATACAGAGTTGTTCAATTCTCTTGAGTCTTTCCCAAAGCATATTTCAGCATGGAATCTTCCATTTGTTGGATATATAATTAGCTCAGAAGCTAATTATCTGTCAATAAATGGATATTCATGATTAGATGAGAAAATTTATACTGTTGGATAATCACTGCCATTTTTAATTAATTGTCTTAAAATTTATGTAGAATGTATTTGGTGGACTCACTCATGTCATATATCAGATTAAATTAAAGAATGAATTATGAAAATCTTCTCTTGTGTGCTATCATCACAACATACTTGGACCTTTTAGTGTTACTTTACTTTCAATATCACACTGGTTGTTGACTTTATTTTTGTGGTCACTTTTCACTGACATACATATACATACACACACATACTATAGCAAAGGTTACCTCTCATATGCACATTGAGGATTGTAGAGTCAAAAAGCTACATGGAGATATGGATGTTGGCTGCTGAGGTTTACGTACTCTTACCCATTAAGTGATCTGCATCCGTATGGCAGTCTTAGAATGCATACAATTCAAAATTTTCAATTAGCAAAATTACAAATCACTTCACATCACAAGCCTTTGAATTTTCTCTAAAATAGTCAAAATTATGGATGTTAAATCTTCAACCTAAGGAGCTCTTCAGTAAAAGTCTGGAATTGTGAGCAATAACACTGCCTTACTTCACATCATTCAGAGACATTTAGTAAGTGGAGCTTTTCCAAGGAAGAGTGATTAAGATAGTGAGGGTATCAAGATCAAGAGAAATGGTTGAATTTGATAACTGTCTTTCAATAATGAAAGTACTTCTACAAGGATAAAGGATTATAGCTTGTTAGTTTAACTGCAGAGGGTTGAACTAGGGCAAATTAATATAACTCAGAGAATTCAGTTCAAAGGAGTACTTTCTAAGAATTAGAACTGAATATTTTTAGAATGGGATCTCATAATAGGTAGTGAATTCTATAAACTAGGACATATTCAAGTCAAGCTTGGTCAATCCCTTCATCAGACAATGGCGGTGGTGCTGATGAAGTGCTGGAATAAATATCCTTCCAGGTTTTCCTCATAGCACAGATTCTTCTGATTTTATATAGGCTATGAAACATTTAGGGCTCAATTCAATAAATACCAGAGGGCTGAATGTTATTCTTTTGTAATGACTTTAAAATATTACTGTAGCAAGAAATATTAAAATGTTTAATCTAATCTTCTGGCCCTTTCTGACTTGAGGATTTTGTTGGCTAGAGGGAGGGGGAAGTTCTGCTATTTGTCATTTGAGAGAAGCAAAATTGAGCTATAATTGTCTTAAAGTGTTTCTGCAAAATATAATTTTCTCATGATGTTCATCATATAATTAAATTGGTTTTATAAAATATATAGTGTATGTTAGCAGTATCAATAAATGAAATGACATTCTAGTCTGACATGAAGTCTTGTATATGAAAATACACATTTCAAACTTTCAAACTCTTTTATAGTATGGTAAATATGTAATTCCCTAAAAACCATCTTATAAAAACTTAAAATTTTACTTCAAATTATGCTTTTATATATAATTACTCTTATTTTGTATTATTTTGTTTGCCATTTAATACATATACAGATTACTACATTACTAACAAATATTAAAGGGCTACTTTAAAAAAAATTTTTGCTGGGGGAGGTCTTAGAACTTTCACATATGTAGAGTGAATAATTTTTAAAAAGTAATGGTCTTTAAAAATGCTTCCTTTAGAAAGCAATTGTTATGCCCATAGAAAGAGACAATAAATATTATATTAGTACTTTCAAGAATGTGGGTACCATATTTCCAGAAAACTAAGCCTCCCTATTGATCCATCTACAAATTATGTGTGACAGATGATGAAGAAGAAGAGAGGAAAGCAGATGAATTTTTGCATTCAAATCCTTGGTACAACACTTATGTAATTGTAGGAACCCAGACAAGTTATATAATATTTCTGAACTTCAGTATCCTGAACTCTAATATAAATATAATAGTATTCACCATATAAGATTGTTGTAATTATCATAGAGGATGAATATAGAATATAAGAATAATATATAAATAAGAAGAATATAACTTAAGAGCATTAGACAAAATTGCAGGAGCTTGATCAGTGGTTGCTATTGATTTAGTAGCTGTCATTATTACTACTATGATTACTTTTCAAAGAAATTTTGCAATGGGAGTTGGTTGTCCCTATCAACTGTCCTACCTCAGTCCACTACACTTCAATAAGATATTAAACATATCAGAGAAAATCCATATTGATTATTCCTTTTCTTTATCTTGTGAATAAGATGATTGTTTGAAAATGAATTCTGATAAAATCAAAAACAGTAGTCTTGTTACTTAGTGCCAGATCTTAAAAGTTAACACCAATATGGAAAGGAGTAAAATGTCTCAAAGTCCATATTTCTTTTAGAAACTTAATGATTCTCCTACCCCAAATTCTGGTATTAGTGCTCAACTAAAAAAAGTTCAAACCTCTAATATACAAGAAATAGCACTACCTTATTTTTAATATGCTATTTTTGCCAACAATAAAATAATACATAAAATTGCTAAGTTTTGTGCATATAATATGCAATACTATATGATGCTTATTCTTAAGGACCTTGTAAACTATTATGAAGAAAAAAACACTTAAAATTCCATTTACTTCACTGCTAGAAGTAAGTAGGATGTGTTTTTTTTTTTAAATCAGTTTACCTATGCCAGTTACATTTTTAAATTTAATTTACTTTTTCTTACATTTATTTCCCTTATGTTTCTTTTATACCAGCTAACCCCACCTTTTTTGCTTTTTTGTGAAGTTTTTGTCCTATAATTATATCTGTAGCTCATGTGTTGTTTTATAATATACATCCCTACTGTATCATTTACACCTCACAGAGGAACTGGGTTGGCTATGTGGCAACAAACTAAGACATCATTCTTGGGCAGAGTTTTCATACTAGGCACATCTCAGAGTTCCACCCATTATTGATTACCTTTGGGTGCCTATTCTTGATCCAGTGGTGCCTGCATGATAGGGTTAGCGTGAAACAGAGCATGGTGATTCATAGCTGCATTTTCCTCAGAGAGCACCATGGATATGGCAGGTATTTGGTACACCTATCCAGCCTAGATATCAATTAGTGTAGACTTCAAACCCTCTAAGTATAGATCTAGTTCTTTTCTGGCACATCTTCCCTGCAAATACTATACCAGTTTACTCACATAGAGATGCCTAAAGAGAAATGGGGGCTATATTATTATTTTTTAAAACAAATAAATGTAGAAAATGAAATGGCAACTAACAATACTTATTATGAAAATAGCAAACATTTGTTGATTGCTTACTTTCCAGAATTATGCTGCATATTGACAGCCATTATTTTATTTAATCCTCAAAACAACCATAAGACATAGATGTTATCATTAGTCACATCTTACAGGTCAGTAAACTGAGGCTTAGAGAGGTTAAGAGCTATATTCATTGTCCACAGGACTAATAAGAAACAGATCAGGGACTCAAACCACCTGTTTGATGTCAGACTGTAATGCCAAACATCACACAGTGGTTTTCAAACCATGTGCATCAGAATGATATGAACTCCTACCAGATATCTGCATTTTAAGGAAAGAATCTGGTTAGCCTCTACACATCATGCTATACTTCCAGTTTACAGGGAGAGAAATAATGACCCAAGTCCTGTCATTCATGAGTAAGGGCACAGTGAAGACATAATACATTTATGTATTTAAAGACTCAGAAAGTGGGCAACCTAGGGTATTTTTCATAAAAATTGTACATGATAACATATTTTAGTCACCAGAAAGATGAGTCAAATTAAGAACCCAAGACTGAGGAAGTAGTATAGATATTTTAGTAGTATAGTATATTTTAGTAGTATATTATAGTAGTATAGTATATTTTATGGATATAGCTTTTAAAATATAAAGGAATGTATTCCAAAAGATTCCAAATTTTATGGAGGTACAGTACTTGAGAGAAGAGTCATCTGTGGAAAGAGAGAGTTCAGCATGATGACTCAGAATTCACATTAGGCCTGGAGTTTAGATAGGAGTGTTTGTATTGAGCTGAGCAATTGTTACTCAAATTTCTTTCAACAAATGTGTGTCTTGGGAAAAACAAAGGCTGAATGGTAGCTTGAGTAGTGGTCTCATTGATTCCCCAATAGCACGTCTTCATAAAGAAACCCCTCTAAAACATTTTCATTCTGAATTCATAGAAGATAGTCTCACTATTATGACACCATGAGGACTGAATGTCTCTGGCCTGGAGGCCAGTCATACTAAGTATAACAGTTAGGCTCGTGAACTCATCCTAGAAAAAGTGCTACATACCTCATTGCTAAATATCACTAAGGTCACCTGCGAAGCACTCTCCTTGAGAAGCTATGCACTGACATCCTTCAAAGCAATTTTGGTTCTCTTTCTGGAATGGCCATCAGAGCTGTCGTCATATTACCCTTGATGTCCTGAATGTCATCAAAATGTCTTCCTTTCAATATTTCCTTCATCTTTGGGTAAAGAAAGAAGTAATTGGAGGCCAGATCAGGTGAGTAGGGAGGGTGTTCCAATACAGTTATTTGATTACTGGCTAAAAACTCCCTCACAGCCAGTGTCATGTAAGTTGGAGTATTGCCGTGATGCTATGAATTGGCAACCATGAATCGTTGGTGAAAAGTTCGGGTTGTTTTCGTCTAACTTTTTCATGCAAGCTTTTCAGCACTTCCAAACAGTGAACTTGGTTAACTGTTTGTCCAGTTGGTAAAAATTCATAATGAATAATCCCTCTGATATTAAAAAATGTAAGCACCATCATTTGACTCTTGACTTTGGACTGACAGAACTTTTTTGGTCATGGAGAATTGGCTGACTTCCATTGTGCACTTTGACACTTTGTTTCAGGGTTGCATTGGTACAACTCATGTTTCATCACCAGTGATAACATGGCCCAAAACATCGTCTTGCCTCCCCAAATGGTCTTGGCAAACTTCGACTCTCCTTTGCTTTTGTTCACCGGTGAGCTTGTTCAGGACCATTTTTGCACACACCTTTCTCATGTCCAGATTTTCAGTTAAGACTTTCCTAACTGTTTCTCAATCGATGTTTACTTGCTCTGCTTTGCTTCTCACAAGTCAGCCAATGATTTTGACACACAATTCAATGAATTTTTGCAATGTTTTCATCAATTCTGCTTGTTACTGGCTGCCCTGACCTCTCTTCATCAATGACGTATGTGTTCTCTCCCCTCAGAAAAACGTTTAATCCATTTGTACACTGCCATTTTCTTCATGGCATTATCCCCGCAAACTTAGACTAACATGTCCCTGATTTCACTTCCGCTCTTGCCAAGTTTAACAAGAAATTTAATGTTTGTTCATTGCTCTAGTTCAAGCTCAGGCATTCTTGTGACAGGACAGAAAAACAAGCAACAATAATGCACACCACTCAGCAAGACACCGCCACAAGTCGACATGAACACAGCTGTGAGACACTGATATACCAAGGTTATAAAACCTTACCGAGCTGTTTGTACAGTGCTGCCAATGTAAGTGCACAGTGGCAAGTTTGGGAACTTAAGTATCAGATTTTGTACATAGCAGCAGCAGCAGGAAGAAAAGCTAACAGAAGCCCAGAGTCTGTCTTCAAAGAGCAGGCAGTAGAAATGAAGAGTAGATTACAATTTCAGAGTACATGTCAGATACTGCCTAGAGACTTCCTAAGTAGAGGTCAAGGTCCTACTGTTATACAGGTAGGGGTTAATGAGCTAGCAAATTAGGGTATTAATATTAATGGAGCATCCTTAGTACCCACAGGCTAATGGAGTCTGGGGTCATTTGGGTTATATTAACATCAAACAAAGTGGAATTTTAGGCCAAAGGCATTTACCAGGATGAAGAGAGCAATTTTATTGATTAAAGAAAATAAAATATATAGTTATTAACTGAGGTGAATAACATAATATCAAAAATATAAAGCTAAACACTACTGAAAATTAAGGAACAATTCATAACATAATAAGAGTGTTTCTCAGTCTTTGACAGATGAAGTAGGGAAAAATATTTAATCATTTTATAGATTCTAAATAATATAATTAATGAAATCATAATTCAAGTAAATATATTATTTATAAATGTAGGTACTTTAAAAACAAACTCAAATTCCAACAAAAGAGAAATTCTCTAAGGGAGAAAATATATAGGCTATATTCTATGAGAAACTTAATCGCAGGTCAGACTTTGAGGGATTTTAGGAATGATCACAGCATGAGCTGAGAGAAGTCATTTGTATGGAGGGGCCACTGGAGGCAACTTGGGTGGGCCAAGTTGGGTGGGGAGGGGTCTTGGGGAGGCAGGGGGCACGAGGAGGAGGATGGTGTTGGTCAGGTTGAGGGAGACTTGGAACTTGGTGCCTGCTTATGCTTGCAGGATGGGTGGTGGGAAGGCTTAATAAAGCAACAATGACTTCTGCCAGCACTTCTGTGAGTTCAGTTACTCCCCATGTGTCCCTGGCACCTTTCAAGCTGCTGTCACAGTGCTGGAGCTCTGGGTGTATGAGTCCCTCAGAGACCTGACTATCTTTGCAGAGTGCACAATGCAACTTGAGGACTTCCTGATGGATGCCCATGCTTGCCCCCTGAAATTTGGTTGCTATGTGCATCCCAATTCCAAAGTCATCTATGTTTGGACCAACAGGACCACAAAGTTGGTGGTGGTGGCAGAAGATGGCTCCAGGCTGAACCAGTACCACCCGATGGAGCAGACAATGGGCACAAAGCACATCAGCTCCAGCATGGATGAATAAATCATCATGATGGTTCATTTTCACCTGAAGAGGTAGATTGGGTACTTTGTCATCCAGACCTACCTTCCCTGCATAATGACCATGATCTTGTCACAGGTGTCCTTTCTGCTGAACCGAGAATCCGTCTCAGCCAGTTTGACTACAGTGCTGACCATGATGACCCTCAGCATCAGTGCCCAGAATTCTCTGCCCAAAGGTGGCTTATACAACGCCATGAATGGTTTATCACTGTGTGCTATACTTTTGTATTCTCCATGCTGATAGAGTTTGTCATGGTCAACTATTTCACAAAGAGAGGCTGGTCCTGGGATGGAAAGAAAGCTTAGGAAGGTGCCATGATCAAGAAAAATGAGCGTGAACTCATACTAAATAAGTCAACAAATGCTTATACCACTAGGAAGATGGCCCATCACCTCAACATCCCAAAGGGGCAGCCCTGGCAGGGGCCTCCAATGCATCCTCAGTCTCAGTAAAACCTTTAGAAAAGACCCCTGAAAACAAAAAGACATAAACAGAATCAGCAATATTGACAAAATGTCCCAAATTGTATTCCCAGTCTTGTTTGGCACTTTAAACTTAGTTTCATGGCAACATATTTGAATAAGGAGCCAGTAATTGAAGGGGCTGCCTTTCCAAAATGTCCTAACGTGCTCCCAAACTCCGAGAGAGCTATACTTCCCATGGAATGGTACTCAGGAGAGGCAGGGCTCAGAGAAGTTTTCCATATTTGGGCACTGTCTTCCATGAAATTTTTGCATGTTTAATAATACGTACAAATAATATTGCCTTGATGTTTCTACATATAACATCAGATGTTTCAAAGATGTCACATTGATAAATAAAACAAACAACTTTCTGGAAAAACAGAAGACAATGGCTCTGACACTCAGATGTTCAATATCTTACATTGATAGTTTACAAACAAAATAACAAAATAAATGTATTTTTAACCTTTCCAAGCATTACCTAATAATGTGTTTATACTTCAAATGCCATTTCATACAAAATTTCCCAGCAAATAAATATTTCAGGAAACGCTACATGATTATTTCTTGACCAAATCTTGCAAGAAACAAAGATCACAAACAGCACATTTTTCATTAAAAAGAAACTGTGGGCATTTACATACAAAATTAATTGCCTTTAATAATCCTTACTGTTCATAAATTAGAAATTCCTGCATGATCTTACCTTAAGAAATATAATAGGCAAATAGTATGGAGACAAATTTAATAACAGAAACATATGGTATGTTGGGTTAACAGATAAAATATTTCCCAAGGAAAAATTTAATTGCTTGAAAATCTCTTTTTTCGGAGGGTGAAGGGGACAAATTTATCCCTCTCTCCTCCAACCCTTTTTATTCACATGACAATGATCAAGAAAGAAAAGATAACAAAAAGTGGTATGACCACAGTCTTGGCATTTGCCCGTGCATTCACCATCTGAAACCTTGACTACCTCTTGTTGCAGCCCCGTATAGTGCTTTAGTGGTGACAAATTGAGTTATTTTCCATTTCATTTTCCTGTACATACTTCGTGATTGGCTTACTGCTCTGTTAACTTTTGTAAATGAGTCGTAAATGTTCATTAAAAATTTAAAAAATAAACTGAAAATAATTAATTGCATATAAAATGAATAACAAAAGGATTAAGCATTTCCTAACCACTTGAAAACAGAGTATTAGAAAGTAACGATAATGAGTATGTATTAAAAACCTAAGTGAAACATATGCGCTGATAAGAAAATAGCCTTAAAAAAAAAAGAAAATAGCCTTAAAGCTTTTTAGTGTTTAGATAATTAAAAAAGAAAATATTTAGTTAAGTTGTGAATTAATTATCCTCTTTGTTTGTTTGTTTGTTTGTTTTTGAGGGCAGTGTCACTGGCCTCATATGTGGGACCTGAACCCGGGCCGCTGGTGTCCCAAGCCCGCGCTTAACCACCGCGCCACTTGGCTGGCCCAACTTTGTGAATTAAGAAGGGAATCATAAAATAAATCAAAATGTTGGAAAAGAAAGCAATTAGTACTGGTAAAAATTCATATATTAGAACAAAGAGAATAATTGATATATAAATCCTGGAGTATATTCTTTGAAAACAACAAAAACTAAACAGATAAGGTAAATGTGTGATATTTTAAGAAACAGAAAACACATATAGAAAAATATGAATTAGTGGCTAAGGAAGTTTTTTAATTATGAAAAATAAATATGTGAAACTCTGTTCTAATAAATGAGGGAGTCTTTATGAAATGGATGATTTCATATAAATGCAGTATTTCTTTTTTTTTTTTCTTTTTAGAGGGCAGTGTCACTGGCCCTCATATGTGGGATCCGAAACGGGGCTGCTGGCGTCCCAAGCCAGCTCTTAACCACTGCTCACACGGCCGGCCCTAAATGCAGTATTTTAATTCTTCTAACAAATCGACCAAGATTGAGAAAAACACTAATGAAACATTACTATATTTTTACTTCAAAAAATAAATCTTGTTTTAGGGTTATCTTTAAAGATGTTGAACTGAAATTGCCTTATCAATTTCAACATGTTTTCAATTAATACTCTAATGTGTTCTAGTGTATACTATTTATAAAACTATTTAAGTATAAATATTTATAGCTCCTATTTATTTTTCACTTATGAGAACTTTCAGAACAATGTTACAATGTTAAGTGCAGGCCAATTCCATTTATAAAAATATGCATAAAAACTTAAGTAGAAAATTGAACTCATCGCTTTGTTAAAAAAAGTAATAATAAGTCATGACTAAGTAGGGTTTATGATGAGTACAATGGGACATTATATTAAGAAATCTAATGATATAATCATTTAATGATTTAATATAATAAACTATCTTGTTAGAATACCATATTTCCTTAATACATTAAATAATATATTTCAGATTGAGTCTATTACAGAGTTAAATTTAGATGTATTCCCATTAAATTTGAGTAGTAACAAGTTTTTTGATACTGTCTTTAAAATAATGTGAAAATAAAATGCAAAAATAAGATGTAAAAATAAAATGTGAAATTATATAAATGAAAAAATATAACATGAGAAACTATAAAATTGGAAAAAAACCACTATATACTATGGAGGTTTATCCAAGCAATAAGAGCTATTAGGCTCCAGAAAAGAAAAAAAATAGAGTAGATTATTTACAAATGGGCAAACACTATGAATAGGTCATTCACTCAAGAAACGCAAACATTCAGTAGACCTACGTAAAAACGTTCAACCTAACTAGTGATCAAAAACAAATAAAATCAATAGGCAGACATTTTTATTTATCAAGTAGAAAATGTTTGAAAATGTGGGAAACCTGGTGTGTTCAAAGTGATAAGAAAATGGGTGTTCATGAACACTGTATACACTGTTCATAGGAGCAAGGACTGGCAAGTTCATTCGGAGGGAAAATTTCAATATGAACCAAAGTCTTAAAATATGAGTTTCAATTTAGAAGCTCTCCTATAGCCCAGTAATTTAATTTCTAAGAATTTACTCTAAGAAGAAACTCATGGATGTAAACAAACATTAGTCAAGAGTCATTTCCTTAATTACTTCAGACATAGGGAGATTTCCCACCTAAAGCACATGTAGGATTTGGTTCAGTGGGCCACGGCACTCTAACCCACAGACCTTTCTGAACACCTACTTTCACTGAGGACCTATCTGACTTGACCTTTCATTCCATCAACCCATGAGAATGATGCTATTCACTACAGCCCTTCTTCTGCCCCACTCAGTTGATAAAGAATTAATTGTCTTCCTCCATTGCTGGGGGCTGGTAATCCTGTGGAAGAGTGCATCAGTGTGTGAATAATGACTGCTCATGTTTGTTTTTTTTATTTTTATTTTGAGGGCAGTGTCACTGGCCCTCATATGTGAAATCTGAACCTGGGCCACTGGCATCCCAAGCCAGCTCTTAACCACTGCGCCACTCGGCCGGCCCACTGCTCATGTTTTTTAAGTGATTACTGTGTACTGGGCATTGTTCTGATGTGCCTTTTGAATATTATCTTACTTACAATGAAAACAATCATAGGTGGTAGATATTTCTATAATCCTCATTTAAAGATGAGGAAACTAAGAGATAGGTAAGTCAGTAACTGGCCCATGATCACCCAGAAGCTATAATATGCCACTAAGTTGCAGGTCCTCACAACACTGGCAAATTGCTATTACTACTTGTATACACATAGTTTGTTAAGAGATTAAATTTTGCCAAGGTCAATGCTCCCAATATGTTCTAAATTTGACCTAGAGCCCTCAAGAAAACTTCCGAGCACATGTGTCCCCAACTTGTTCCAAATAGAATTCAAACATGTGCTTAAGAAGTGGAAGAGAATGAAAAGAAAACAGTACTCTGTGAAGGCTGAGTAGGGCAAACAAAATTGAACAGCAGAGGGAGAAATCAAAGGACAGAGATGTGAGAGAAACAAGTGAGAGTCTCCCTCTGGATTCACTGTAGGTTCCCCAACTCTAGAAGAAGTGTTCAAAATAATTTCACTACTCTCAGGTATCCAAGTGGGGAGGGCAGGATGTGCCCTCACATTTCTGATCTCCATAAATGTTCTCAATACTTGTGATCACAGAGAAGAATGAGCCTTCTTATAGTTCTTGCCCATAAGAGGATTTAGGTTGACCTCTAAGAACTAAACTTTAATCACCATAAGATTGATGAGAGTGCAGATATACAAATTCACCATAAAGACACTGACTAGGCCAGCAATTTTACAGATGCACTTTATTTCCTAAAGTGTATTTCTTGGAACATGGGTCCTATAAAAAAGTCCTTCAGAGCAAAATCAAAGCTTTTCACGTCCATATTGCGGGGAGTCACAGAGCACATTAGCGTACTAAAGGCTCTGAGGACTCACATACTTTTTTTTTTTTTTTGAGGGCAGTGTCACTGGCCCTTGTATGTGGGACCAAACCGGGGCTGCTGGCTTCCCAGGCCAGCGCTTAACCACCGCACCACTCGGCCGGCCCAGGACTCACATATTTGATTCAGTGTTTTCTGCATTTCTTTGTTAATGTTTTTGCTTTTAGGACCTGGGAAGACTTGATAAATTATGCTTGCAGAAAGAAGAAATTATGTAAGCTGCTTTATATTTAATACTCTAAAGTAAGTTGATCCTTCCCTAGATGTCATTATATTGTAGAATGAACATGGGTTCTAGAATCAGCTAACACAGGATTCCTGATCTTGGTTCTGCCATATATTAAGTTCTTTCATCTTTGTGAGTTTTCCTTTACAAACCTGTAAATTGGCGTAATAATATTATTTGTGTCTTTGTAAAGCCTGTACTTATATTAAAGTCACCAGTGTCCTATGAGTCAGGTATGAGCTATTTTGCTGATTTTGTGGCATCTGGCAAGTTATTTTTGGAATCTAACAATTGATTTGCCTGTTACAGTTGAGCTCTGGTCTGGATGCGTGTGTGTAAGGTTGGGGAGTGGTTTTGTCTATGCCAGGTTTTTATGACCCCCTTTTCATGCCAGGACTCCCCCAAACCTATATTTTTATAATGTGCATATTACCGACTATACACAGAGCCAGATTCCAATATATCCTTTGTAAATCAAGCCAAGTATAGGGCAGGAAGTTGGGGCTATATGGGGAACTTTGTTTATTTTTTCCTTGTGATTTTAATTTTGATCTGTGCATGAATGCCAGATTTAATTTTTAGGTCTAGCTCGCTCTTGTTTCTTCTTTAACTTCTCCTTCCATAAAACTTTTTTTTTTCAGAAACCTTTGGACACATAAAGCCACTTGAGCCTGATTCTATACTTTATTTGGTTGACTATACTACAAGATGGTAGAAGAGGTAAATTAACAAATACATACACTGGGAAAACACTAAAGCAAGATCACATAACTTTGAATGCAGCTTTTCATCTCTCCATCCATTACTGTAATGGAAATTCCTTTAGAGATGTTAGTTTAGTTTATTTAGATTATGTCATTTAAGAGTTTGAAGATAGTTCTAGTTTCACTTAAACATACAGCAATGTTTATAAAACTTCTTTAGGCCTTAAAGAAACAGCTGATGCATTTCCAGAACAACCAATTTGGAATTAAAGGCAGACCAAACTCCTCACAGCATTCAAATAGATGGCTTTCCTGGTGGGGACACTGACCAGTGAGAATAAGACAGTCAGTTTGGTGCTTTTTTTTTTTGTTAACTCTGATAGTCAAAAATAGTTTTTTTAGATCACAGAGTGTAAAACAAACAGTTGGTTTAACCCCCTTAAATCCTTCTTGGAACAATAAACAAAGGATCTTAGCCATATCCTGGTAGGAAGTCAATTTCTTTTTGAGAGTAAGTTAGTCTTTTGTAAGGAATGAGAACTTTTTAAAGTCCCGAAGATACCATTTAGCAAATTATTGTAGCCGGTTCCTTAGTGATACCCGAGGGCGCAGAAAGATTTAATGAGCCTTCGAAAGTGCCAAAGTTACTTTTAGGGAGTAACTTATAATGGCAGGAATTGAGCTAACCACACTAGAAATTTTCTTTGGATGGCTTTGTAGATCAAGGACAGATAAAAAATGATGGATTCTAAATGGACAAAAGACTTCTCCGTGAGATAAGCTTTATTTTATCCTATCAGGTAGCATTGCTAACATATGATATTCCAGATATAATATAACAGATGCCTTTGACATGCTTATTGCTTCCTACATTTATTCTGTTGTCTTAAGATCGCTAAGAATATAAATACTGTCTTTCAGGGTTTGAGAGATGCTTTTGGATATAATTATGTTAGTTTCTGTTAAGAGTGCTTAAGTCAGAATAAAGTACTTTGGGTCATTTTATTCTTATACCACTGTGGTTTGGTTTGACAGCAAAGGTGAATCTAAATTACAAACAGTGTCTCTTAGGACTACAGGTATATTGGGAAATCGAGAGGACTTTCTTTCTCTTTATTTCTACATTTCAAAATAGAATGTAAGTAACTCAGAATAATTTTCAGCACCGCAGGCAAAAAACGTTAAGTGTTTTAAATAGAGGGTCAGAAATCTTAGCTTACTTAAAATCACACTGAAGTCACTAGCATTATACATAAATGCCAAAAAAACATATATAATTATATTTAAAAATATAGTATCCTCAAAGGAAGAATACCTTAAAATTACTCTAATTAGATAATACTAGTAGATGTTTAAGACCTTTTGGCCTCTTTAGAAAAGGGTAACATCAAGCATCTTGAAAGACAATCTGATTAGGTATATTCTATCATAGGTATTCTATCTATTCAATCTTTGTTTCTTCATGATTATTTCCTCGGTTTATGAACTTCTTAAAATATAGTTTGCAGACAGGTGCTAGTTATTTTTCAAAGGTATCCTTTTCAGACAAGGAAATCTTGGAATCACATATTAGAGGTAACTACAGATACTCCATGATCACTTTGCCATGCCATGAGCCAATCGTCTCAGGCATTTCAATTTCCTTCAACAAACGAAAATCTGATGGTAAGAAAATGATAACAATATTTATTATTTCCATTGCTTCTCTTTTGGTTCCAACTCCTATTGTTTTTCTTTTGGCGAATAAATTCACAGAAGTAAGAGACTGAATGCAGTCATGGAGGGAGCAAGATATTGTGTGAACCTGATGGAACTAGTATCCTGCCTGGTAACTATGTGCTGACCTAGTCCAAGCCCTTAGCTCATTTTGATCAGAGAAAGCCTGCAGTATGAAGAATTTGTATGAGGACAATAAAAATTTGTGGCAGAGCAGAATTGACCAACAAACCCATTTTTCTGTTAAGAAAGATGCTAGACTTATTGGGATAATCACTTTATAAGTTATGTAAGTGTCTAATCACTATGCTGTACACTTAATAAGTGTCTAATCACTGTGCTATACACCTAAACTAATTGTTATTGTATGTCAACTGTAATTGGAAAATAAATAAATTTAGAAAGACAGTTCTACTTTCCAGAAATTCAAGCAAGCTTCTGAAATCTGCTATTTTCTCAAAAAGTGAATTTTAAAATATTCTTCAAGGTTATAACTCTTAATGTTAAAATCCCTATGCTCTTCTCTCAGAATTCTTCTAATCTGGTTCCCAAATTTTATTGCACATTAAAATCACCTGAGAACTTTAAAAACATCCTGGGATGCCCAGGTTGCATCCCAAAACAATTAAGCCAGAGTGCCCAGAAGTGGAAAGTAGGCATTAATATTTTTTAAAGAACTTTTTCATCATATCAAACTGAAGCTCTGTACCTATTAAACAATAACTCTCCATTCCCTCAGTCCCTGGTGTCACCATTCTATTTTGTCCCTATGAATCTGACCACTCTAGATATTTCATATAAGTGAGATCATATATTTGTGTTTCGGTGTCTAGTTTGTTTTACTTCGCCCAACGCTGCCCATGTGTCAGAATTTCTTTCCTTTGTAAAGCTGAATAATATTTCATGTTACGTATACACATTTTTTTTATTTTTTCATCTGTCAGTGGACACTTGGGTTGTTTCTATCTTTGGCTCTTATGAATAATGCTGCTATGAACATGTATGGACACATATCTTTTTGACTTCTTGCTTTCAGTTACCTTGGGTATATACCTAGAAGTGGAATTGCTGGATCATTTGGTATTTCTATCTTTAATTTGTTGAGGAACTACCATATTGTTTTCCATAGCAGCTACACCATTTGACATCCCCACCAGGACTACACAAGGATTCCAATTTCTCCATCTCCTCACCAATATTTGTTTTTGTTTTTTGTTTGTTTGTTTTTAGTAACAGCCATCCTAATGAGTACAAAGTGGTATAACTACTTTTTGACATTTAGTGTATTTATCTCTTCTTTTTTTTTCCCCAGGCCATCGCCACTTTGGGTTTCAACCTTTCCCTTTATTATGTAACTTAGAACCTTGTGATTCAAAGTGCGGCTTATGGAAGTCCAGAAAAAACATCATGAGGGAGCCTGTTAGAAATGAAGTCTTGGGGTCACCACTCCAAACGTACAGAATCAGAATCTGCATTTAATAAGGTCTCCAGCTGACACATAAACACATGATAATTTAAGAAGCACATAACATATCACTTCATTAACTCTTGACTTCATCTTTAAGATCTTTCTACCTTTGTCTTTCTGCTGCACTCACACCACAACCCTGTAGTTTCAATTAATTCAAGCATCCACAATGCTGAACACTGTTATACAAAATCACACAACTTGGGGAATTTTTGTTGCTACAAAGTTCATGATTTTTAACCACACATGGATCCTCACCACCTCCTTTGTAATATCCCTTGTACATTCCATGCCACATTTCAAAAAAATAAAAATTCTGATTTGTGTTTCTTTCCTCGTTTATGTTTCTCAGACCATCTTACTCTTTTCTGAAAGAACTTGCATTCAGTTATAATCCTGACTATTGATATCACCTGCAAGGCTCATGGTTCTTGAAAAGACTTCAGATAACCCATAAACAAATGGTTTTGTCCTTCTGGAATTCAGCTATTGCACATTCCCCTCCATGTATCTGAATGGACACCTAACTCTCACCCTTTCTAAGAAGTTATTCCTGACTATGTTGTTTCTACTCAGGTCAGTTGAGGGCTTCATCTTCTTAGCCCCCATGATTGGAGTGCATGCTGTTATTACAGCACTTAACAAGCTGCACTGTCATTGTTCCCATGCCCATCTCCAAAATCTAGGCAGTGAACAAACTGTAAGTAAGTATTCCTAGCACCTAGACCCATTTCTAGTATATGTAGATGCTCCATGACATTCGTTGAATGGCTGAGTCAGGAAAATTCAAGTTCTGAAATGCTCTAACATTCTGGCCACTGGCCCAGCACTGGTAATAGCAGGTCCCTTCTTGATGTACATTGCCTTATAGGGAGTTCTTGGATCTTGCAACATGCTATATTCCTGTGTAACTTGAGTGTGTATTTTCTGTGGCAGAGAAGAACTGTATAGGCTTTAACTTCCTAAAACCATGGTTTTCCTTCATGTACATTAATTTCAAGCTTATTTTCCATTAAATGAAGGGGAAAAGTCTAATTTATTTGTAATTTTAATTAGCATGTCAAATATTTGGAAGATTTATAGCTACCAAGTAAAATTGGTTCTCTAATCTGAATTTGAAGCAATTTCTTTGGCATTTCCAAGACCAATGCTTCTTAGACCTTAATATGCAACAAGATTACCTTGGGATCTTGTTAAAATAAAAATTCTGTTTAAATTCTGTGTCGGTAGGACTGGGTCTGGGTTGGGTATAAGGCTCTGCTTTTCTAACATACTTTCGAAGGGTACCAATCAGCTGGGCTGGGGACCACCCTTTGATTAGCAATATCCAAGACCGTCCCCTCAGTTGTAAAATCTCCAATTTTCACTGTGCAATTTATATCATTTCATGGTTAAACTTAGGAAGTTATATGACTCATCAGTGATGGTTGTTTCAAATTAAAGATCAATTCTCGAGTTAATTGTTCCTTCTTTGTCTGATAAATTAGTATTTATCACTAGTTAGGAAAGATTGGTAAAAGAATGCCAAAGATAATCTTTTTTCTGTTTCTTTTAATACTAAAAGCAAGTTCGAACTATGAAAGATTAGTTTGGAGTGATTTATGACTGCAGACTTGAAGCAGTAAAATACAACTTTAGAAAGAGGAGAGCTATGACATGGTCTCATGTCATGTCTGTTTGTTTTTTGTTTTTTGAGGGCAGTGTCACTGGCCCTCATATGTGGGACCCGAACTGGGGCCACTGGCTTCCCAAACCAGCGCTTAACCACCGCGCCACTCTGCCGGCCCCTCATGTCATGTCATGAGAACAAGGTCTCACTTTATGTCTTGCAGCCTGAGTTAAAATGTAAAGCATGATTATGGAGTTGTTTATCTCATTGGGGTATCATGCAGAGTGCATATTCCAAGTATCCTGGAGCAGGGGGCAGGGTGAAGTGTAAGAGCATGTACAAGCACTTCACTTCTCGGGAGAGCTGCCTCAGACTGCACACAGTAGGACATATTGGGACATATGGAAGACGCCCCTAGTATTGAGCAGTGCCATGACCTTGAAGTTGAATGAGGGTGAGTGGGCCTGGCTCCAGGGGTGTGACTAGGTAAACTGGTCCCGATTTTAAGCAACAGTACAGATAATCCTAGAAATGGAGGCACAATGATATTTACTGAGCTGGACAATGGACAATCCTAAGGGGAGGTCAGGATACCCCTAAATCAGCAGTTCTCGGACTTATCTGGGCTATGTTTAAAGCACCTTACTGCCAGGTACTGATGTGATTGGTCTGTGGTAAGACTTGGACATCAGTAGTTTTAAGTGTCCCAGGTGGTTATAATGTGCAGCATGGGTGGGAACCACAGCTTTAAGCACTCCCAGGATAAAAACCCTGTTTCCCAGATGTGACAGAAGGTCTTTCTCCATAACTGGGCCTCTTAATTCCAGTTGGCAGGTTTAGACTCATTCCATTCTCTAGGACGGTGGTTGTCAAACTTCAGCAGGCATCAGAATCACCTAGGGGGCTTGTAAAACATCGACTGTTGGGGCCTCATCCCCATAGTTTCCAATGCCGTCAGTCGGGAGCGGGGCTGAAATTTCATTTCTAACAAGCTCCCCGGTGCTGTTAATGCTGATGATCTGGGGACACCACCTTGTAGATCTAAGACAAGGCCTGATTTTCTAATCTTAGTTTTTAGCATGAAACCCACTTTGGTGTGATTTCAAAATCTTACTGATCCCAAATCTAGTTGTGAAATTTGGACTTAAGTTTTATTGCTATGACTCGATCCTCATCTGGTGTGCTGGTTTAGATGTCTGGCTTTCTCCTAGTTTCTCATTTTTTTCCTAACGTGGAAGTCCAAATATGGCACTTTCTAATTCCAGATTATAAACTTTAGGCATCCCAAAGATGCTAAGCAATGAGTTAAGATTAGATTTGTCACTTAGATAAATTATCATTGATTTTTTTGTTGAGGATGGGTTCGGGAAGAATAGCAAGTGAGGGTGGTGACAGGAAGACTGGAGGAGACAAAGACCAGAAAAGGGAAGTGATACTGGGATGGAGGGAAGGGAACAATTCATGAGGTATTAATGCAATTGTCTGCCACAATTTATTGGCTGATGATTGCATGCTAAATTAAGAGAGAAGAAAGAATCAAGGACAGTTAGCCATAATCCACGATTTATCAGTAAAGTAACTAACAAAATTTATCATCATTAGTTATAACTTGATATATTTTAAAGAGTATAGTAATTGTCACTAAATGGTCTAATGTAAAAGTTATGTGTTCATTACAGATTTTACAGAAGGAGTCAAGATGATAGCATGATGTGTCTAAATTTGAACCTGTTCCACTTTTATCTTTTTATAAAGGAACACTAAAAGCACAGATGGTTATCTAAGATTCCTCAGTGTTTTTCACCAGGAGCTGTTATCATGTTATAGTAAGTTAGATTTCTTGAGGGAAGTGCATTAATTCTTCCATGACATGAAGGAACTGCTATGTAGCTGAGATTAGAAACCTATCAGACCTCAGAGGAGGAACGCTCAGAATTTCAGCAGTGCACACCAGAAGACTAGGAGCATTTTTCTGGACAATGTGATTTCTCATTTTTAGCACTCCCTTCTAGCACAATTTCATATTGTCTCATTCTACTTCGTAGAAATGAATCCAATAAAATGGCAAATATGCTTAGTGAGCCAAAGAAAACATTTAAAGTTGAATTTTATGTCTTTGATTTTTTTCCCTTTGTTTTAATTGCTAAATGACTTCTTTGTCTTTGAACATGAGGTTGGCATTAAATTAATAGAATGATCTAATCAAGTCCCCTTCGTTTACTGGTTCAGAGAATGCTAAGAAATGAATACTAGGTATTATAGCTAAATTTTCACATGGCACGAATCATGGCAATTTCCTTTGCATTTTTTGGCTAGAAAAATAATACAGAACCAATAACAACCAAAGATGAAGTGTCAAGGAAAACAGGAGCTATGAAGTATGTAAGGCTTTATGGAGCTGCCTAGAAATCAAAGTTGTTTGTATAACTCAGAAGTAACCTGATCTGGTGTTCCCCAAATTCCTTAAAATATTCGTCTAGAAAACAGAAGATGAACTCTGCATCTTGAAACACTTTCTGTCTTATAAGACTACATCTCCTCCAAACTATAATATAGGATAAAGCTACATGAGAGCAAAAGGAATAACAGTTGGAGGAAATATAACAAGATAAAATGTACAAGACAGAAATATCCACTGTAAAATCCCAGATGTACAGAAGTGACTTGTAACTTCAGCAGTCATTGTTACATCTTAAGTTTTAATTTTGTATATTTCCTCAGAAGTACAAATTACAGAATGTTGTAAAAACATTGTTAATATTAGGCAAATTCATGGGTTTTTTTGTTTTGTTTTATTTTAAGTATGTGCTAAGTGGGAGGATACTGAAAAGAGAAAGGAAGATTTCTATATTGCCACTTCTGTTTTCCCCCTGAATCAGTTGAAACTATTTTTAAGATAATTCCATAAAACTTGGAAATTCAATTATCAATGTAAAAGATCTATATGGCTTTTGAATCAAGGTTTCTCTAATTTAAAAAGTTCTATTTGTGGTGCTATCAGAGATGTTCAAGATAAACAATACATTCCATTTATACAGCAACCTCGCTATAAGAATTCTAAACTTTTACCAAAAAAATCTAATATACAAAAAATAAGCTTCAAATTATTTTACATAGGGAATAATTGTTCAGCTTTTCTCTGAATGGAGTATTTACAAAAGAAAATGGAGAGTAAATAAATCAGAGCAAGCCAAGAGGTAGTCACATCAGTTTTACTTGGAATAAGAGCATAATGACCAGAAGGACCATACAAATAAACCTTTCACTATAAGGCTGGTGTCTTCAACCTGCCGATACCAGAAGGCACAGTTATGCTTTGAAGTTGAACATTCCCAGTTCTGACAATGCTTGAAAGTCTTGAAGGAATTTCTGTCATTGAGAATTGCCAAAAATGAGTTAGTGCAACTCTGATCATCCCACTTTGTCTTTTAGAATTATTTAATTGATAATTTCTTCAGTAAACAGGTTTTCAGAAAACCTGATACCTCAGAGCAATAATTATAGGTTTGCCAAAGTACAGAATTAGACCTGGATCTTTCCAGATGGGTTTATGATACACTAACTATAGATGTTTCACAAGGCAAAACAGATGGACATGGCTGGAGGACAGGAGACAAACTATGGCATTAATACAAATTTAGAATACTAATGAATGTTGAACATTCAAGTGCGTTATGGAGCAAGGCTATCCCTGTGAAATAATAATAGTGATGGCTCATCAGAAGATACGTAAATATTTAGGGTAGGAAAGTACAAAACAGGTTATCATTTGATTTATAAAAGTTTCCTTTAAAGTGAGTTGCCCCTTATGCAATAAGATGAACTATTCCATAGAATAACACTGAGTCAGACTCATATTGGACACATCTTGAATTACCCCATTACTCATTTTTAGCATTTTTGCTTCTGACTACCAACGAAATGCTGCTTGTTCTCACATTTTTTTTTAGCACAATGTCTCCCTTAACATTTTCTTTCAGTTTTCATTCATTTCTTACAATAACACTATAATAATTCTTCCATGGCTGGAGGTCACTTCAGCTGCATTTCTGCTGAGTGTTTTTATTCTCAAGTTTCATAGCATTTCATAGGTCCGCTAGGGCCAAACATTATGAACTCCACAGCATGTACTATTATCTGTATAATTAGACAAGGAGGTATCAGCTGACAGAGAATAATAATAATGATGATGATCATTATAACTATTTAGTTTCATATTTGTATAATATATTTTTAATTCTGAATGATTTTCTGTCTCTCACCTCTTTCAAACTTTATTAATATCCTGTAATGTAAACCAGATACATATTGTTATCTCCATCGTCTCTTAAATGAGAATATTGAAATTTTTTGAGTTTCAGTGGCCCACACTAAGTTAGTAGTACAGCTGGGACTAGGACTAATGCAATAGAAGTTGAAAATTATGGAAATTTTCCAGACAAGAAAGATAGGCATAAATTCACATGGTCTTCTGAATTCTCTGTATTATTGTGTGGGACTTGTATATGTGCTTTGGGGCAAGGGTTTTGGACTTGAATTATCAAGCTGCCTCAGGTCTCGCGCCATGGACTACATAATTTGGACATGTGCCTAAAGGTCATGTGCCCCTATAGAATAAAATACTCAGGGCAGTGGAAATGAAAATCTCATAGTAGGGAACTATGAAGAAAAAAAAGAATATGGAGTAGAATCCACTTTAAAATAATTTTGGTACATTTTAAGGATATTATAATCAATATGAAAAGAAGTCAAATATAATCTTTAAACTCTTAGCAGAGAATAATTTTGGAAATAAAACCAATAACACACTCCACCCCTTTGCACACAGTATTCTGAAGCATTAAAACAAGATACTTGCTGCTCTGTTAAGATTGATTTTTTTTACAACTAATTAAAAATGCTGTAGAATAAGAGTTATTTCTCTTTAGATACTAAATAATGAACATCCCAGCAGAGCAGTTTCGTGAGTTACATATGATGGCATAACCATACATCAAAGCGATTCAAGTTAAGAAACAAGTATTACTTCCTGGTACAGAATATGCTCTTAAGATTACAGATAAAGAGCATTCCCTTAAGAAAGGAATAAAAGCTAAGTTGACTTTGAACAATGGTGGAAATTTTCTTTTGAGGATTTAAACACACCCTTACTTTCTTTTTTCAGGGCTTTGATCTCTCCTTCATTATAATTTTAATGTCTCTGAGTATCTGTGAATAGATTTTAAGTTCCTCAACTTCTTTTTGGAAGGAGCTTGCTACAGATGTTTTTTTTTATTAATAGATGAGATAAATATTCTAAAAACTATGGCATTTGTCACTATCTGAAGGGGTACAGAACAGAGGAACTATTGAAAGAGTGAGAAAAAGAGGAACACTTGAGCACTTAGATTTTGTTTCTTTGGCTCAATTGAAGGGTATTACTTTTCTCTAGGCAGATAATATGCTTGTCTGAAAAAGTGGCCTTTCCTGGTAATAAACTGGTAAGTGTTTGCTAGAAAGAGAGCAGTGTTTCAATGATGGCTTCATTTAATGACTGGATCGTGTTTGAGAGGAATAGGATGCTGCTGACCATAAAATATGCTAACTGATTTGTTTTCAGGAGTAGCGTTGAGGTTATATGTAATGAGCAAAGTAATATGTATTTTGAAAGTCTTGTTAAATATTTTTAGTTACTATTTCAGTTGCTAAAAATCATAATTCAGTAACTGGTTTCCAAAAAGTGTTAGTATACTATGAGCAAAACATAAGGGGATGTCTGATCCACAGCTCTCTTCACATCCTGGAGCTGTCCCTGATGGAAGGCCTACTGAAAATCTTTTTTTTTTTTTTTTTTTTGAGGGCAGTGTCACTGGCCCTCATATGTGAGACCCGAACTGGGGCCACTGGCTTCCCAAACCAGCATGAAAATCTGATTTCTTTGTTTCCTCTCCCCCCTCACCCTAGCAGCCAAACCAAAAGGGACAATTTCTTTTTTTTCTTTTTTTTTTTTTTTAAGATTTTATTGGGGAATTGGCGGAGGGGAACAGCGTTGGGGAATCGGGGAAGGGGAACAGACAAGTTGCTGTCTTTTTGTTCTTCAGTTTAGTTGCGGAGGATGTTGCTTCACTGTTGGTATCATCATTGCGCTCTTCCCGGATGAGGCAGATCGGTCGCTGGCCTCTGGATATCGCTCACCGCGGCTATTGGCAGCTCACACTGGCTGCCAGCCGCTCATGCTGGCTGCGGGCCGCTCACTGTAGCCTATGGCAGCCCACTGCTGCAGGGGCTGCAGCCCACACCATCACCGGGGCTCGCACAGCCCAGCTCCAGGTGGAGCTGTTGTTAGCTGTAGAGGGCAATGTCACTGGCCCTCATGTGGGATCCGAACCGGGGCCGCTGGCATCCCAAAACCAGCGCTTAACCAATGCGCCACTCGGCCGGCCCAAAAGGGACAATTTCATCGTACATGTGTGACCTGAGAGCTGAGGATAAAGGACGAATGCTACCTAGCCCACAGGATAGCATTATCAGATTCACATATATTAACTATGCCATAGGCCCAAATTTACCTCAACAGCATGTGAAAAAGACTTTCCTGTTATTACCTGTCCACACAAGGAAGCTAAAACTGAGAGGGTTAAGGGACCCAAAACTCTTGTTTGTACATCTGTTATGGCCTCAGCTGATCATACCCACTTAAAATAATAATTAATACTACTACTACTACTACTACTACTAAAAAGCATAGAAGTATTAAAAAGCAATCAGCAACAAATGGGAGGAAGAAACACTTACTAAATTCTAAAACCATTTGCTTTGTCTTCCAATGCTAACTTAACCAGTGTTATTGTGTCCAGGCCACAACCCTAAATTTTTTAGTGTAATTAACCTAAACTGTAATCTGACTAGCTATAAAGTACTCCACTAAGACAGGAAACATGGGTGGGGGAAAAATGGATGTATATAAAGGAAGGGTTTATCACTGAAAATTCTCCCTATATCCCTATACCCTTTATACTTTTTGGAAAAACTGTCAGTGACCTCACAATCGTACATATCTTTGAAACTATTGAGGTTTCTTTTTGCTGCGTATAAGTAGGGCCCAAAGCTTTAATGTCTGACTCAATTTTCTGCAGTCTATTCATGAATACTCAACATGACTGCAATAAATGATAAAGCCTCCGGGTTCGTGTGAATGCCTGCATCTTAGGGTACCTTTTCTTACAGACAAAACCCATGGTAGGTTGGCATTGAAGTACATTCTCTGTAATGTGTTTTCATTGAAAGTGAAAGAAAAGCTTGCATAAGATGTAAAACTGTACGTAATGATTGGCACAGATATCTTAAATCAGTGAATTATATTCATTACATGGTGTGTATGTATGCTATGTAGCTTGGTGCCATTGTGTATTATTATATGCTTTCTTGTCAAACTTGTCATACTCACAGTGTTCATTTCAGATCAGCTCTATTAACATCCCCTAGCTTTGGTCATACCTTCAAAAATTGTTGCCTTTAAACAGTTAATTTAGAATACTTCTGGCCATAAACTTTAAATATTTCCCCCAAAACTATCTGAGAGCAAATGTGGTTTTAATTTTCTATAACTATTTATCTTTTAGTTGTGCAAAGTATTTCCTGTGGGTAGTTTATACGCCTATCCAGGTGAAGGGGGGTTGCCAGTGTTATGTCAAAAAATAAACTTTAAAAAGCCTCTCCCAAACTAGTGTTTGGAAACTATTCATTTGACCTTCAGTGACAAAGCTTATGCCTTGCAAATTGATTAATACAGATACAATATCAAATCATTTTTCATACAATTTTTTAATGTTTGTTAAGTGCTGGAGCAGTATGTAAACAGAGTATTTGGCATTTTTATTAGGCTGCGGAACTCAGTCATTTCCTTTGCAACAACATCTCATAAACTATTTTGACAGTCTAATAAACTATAAAAAGCTGTGGTAAAAACTGGCTCTGAATGTTATAACCGTACAAAATGGAAAGAGCAAGAGAAAACATCTATCACCGGGATTATTATCACTGTTGCTATGGCAACCTGGTTGCAATGGCAATATCTCCACGGTTCTGCTGTTTGTTATCATCTTTCTTGATTTTACATCATTGAAATTGTAGTAATTACACTGTGCCTGATGAAAAATGCATGCTGTCATGGCAACTAAGTCAAATATTCTTAATCATTTCACCTCTTCAATCTAAAATGTAATTGTTTGTCAGTAAAATAGGCTATACAGAAGGCTTCTATGGACTTATGATTGCCTTAAGTGTTTTGCAAAAAATAGTGCTTTTAGACTCAAGACCCTAAGCTAAACTAATAACCTGAGATGGTAAACAATGACTCATTATAATAAGTAAGCAGTATTAATTGTAGAGTGACTTCTCCAGTATGGTCAAATTATAAACCATAGTGACTGTAACATAGTACTTAAAATAAATGACACAAGAGAACATTTTCAATCATCCTAATATCTTCAGTAAATTATTTAAATCAGATGTTATGTTCATTTTGGTGTGCCCCACTTAGATTTTATGAGTCAGTGTCTTTTTTTTTTTTTTAGAGAGAACAGTGTCACTAGCCCTCACATGTGGGATCCGAACCCAGTCCCCTGGCGTCCCAAGCCAGCTCTTAACCACGGCGTCACTCTGCTGGCCCGAGTCAGTGTCTTTTGATGAATATACTTTAGAATGTTTTTTTGTGCTGTGTATAATTAAAGTACAAAGAGAGACTCCTCGCTGCAAATATGAAAAAAGAAATAATAAGATATAAAAAGAATGCCTTTCTAACTAGAGCAGTTGATTACAATATATATCCATCAGCTATTCCTTAATATGTTTTGTATAGTATTTTCAAAAGAACATGATATTTTGGGTCATGTGTACTTGTGTATCAGAGTAATATGCATGTCTTTTAGAACAAAATGAAAGAATCAATATATAAAGTTGTGTTATAAAATGCCAAATGTATTCTGTTATGTGGGAATCTATAAAAAAACTATTAAATTGCAATAGTAACATGGAAACTATAGTACATATTTTTGTAATACCTATTCTATTTCCTCAGAAGGATAAAAATTTTGCTTGAGTAGGAAGAAAAAATTGAGTCTAAGAAATCTTTTGTTTCGAAAACAACAGAATTTTTATAGCTCAGTTAATATTTCTCTTGTTTAATTTTTGATGTAATGATGCTATAAATGAAAGCAGGAATATAGATTATTTTATGCTTTTTCAAGAATTTAGGAATAGTTTAATTATCTTTATTTAAGTATCTTTAGGTATATGTACTTTACATTTGGAAACACAGTATAAACTAAATGTTATATCCCCTAGGGTTTAGATTCATAAGAAAATTGTACTGCATGTAGAAAATTACATACTTCTATTTCAAATATAGCTAATCATAATTCTTCCCTCTCTATACCTATATTTCTTCTTTTTGTTAGCATATCATTACCTTAACATGAGAAACAGGTATTAGCTGGCTATAAGATGATTAATCCATTTCTGCCAAAAGCAGAAGATGTCTGTGCAATTGTAAAGCCCAGGTTTTATCAACACGGGGGAAGGGTGGAGAAATGAAATGCAAGTATGTATTTTCAGAGCTTGAGTACCAATGTGTTTATAATGATGATAGTAATTTGATTGTGATGGTGACTGTTTGCTTCATCTTTAATGGATTTAATCATAAAATTGCTTTATAACTTATTCATTGCTTCTACATGAAAACAGAATATTTCACAAATAAAATGAATATTAAAAACACTGAAATGCAAAGGAATTTGTTATTAATAAATTTAGCTAAGAGTCAACTCTTTGCATGAAAACATCAGAAAAGCCCAAATAGACTGAACATGTTTTTCCCACCTGCTATAAGTTAAAAACTATTTAGCTAGTGACATGTTGTAGTACTCAGATAGAAAATGAGCAGTAGGCAATGGCAAATTTTCAGGATGTTAAATAATTTATCATCAAAACTTTTGAAGTTGCTTAGAATTAGAGATGAATAAAAATATAATATAAATAACTAGCTTCAGACTTGAGACACTAAAACTGCAAGATAACTAAGAAGATCTTTGTCTCAGAGTCTAAGTATTGATAATATTTTTTTTTTTGAGGGCAGTGTAATTGGCCCTCATATGTGGGACCGGAACCGGGACCGCTAGCTTCCGAAGCCAGCGCTTAACTACCGCGTCACTCGGCCCACCTGATAATATTTTTTAATACCATAAAGTTTCCCAAATCAATTACTTTAAACCCTTTCTCAAGAATGTCTGTGGGTGGAATGGAGGCTGTTATTAAAATAGCAGCCACAATTGTAGTCCTACCCCCTGTCCCCACCTCCCTTATTCCTCCAGGGATATGATTACAACTAGACTTAGAGATTGTAAAAAATATATATATGAAAAGAAAAAAAAAAGTTCATGGCTGTATGTTAAAACAGGGTCTTTCTCTGTCTCTCTTTGGCTTCCCTCTCAGCTTGAGCCTGCTCTGATAACCAGTTAATTCCCTATTTTTTAATTAAAACTCTTGTGAGAAATGGATTAGCTTATCTTATTCTCGTTTGGGCCAAATTTCCACTTCCACCTTTCATTAGCTGCTGGCCCAGCTGGGAGAAGACTGCGGCCACTTAGCATTCCTGTTCCTGAGACACTGATCCTCTTGGCCACTCAACTCTGGCCAGGAAGAGAGAGGATCAACTGGGACAGAGCAGGATGGCATAGGGCTGACCCCTCAGAAGGAAACTGAGCATTCATCTCCTCATCAAATGCTAACTGTGCACAAATAATGTACCAGTCACTGTTTGAGGCACTGGGGTTTCATTTGCTCCCAAACAGCCCCCAAATTCCTGCCGTCATGGAGAACAGCCATTTTCCTTTGAAGGAGCTGGCTCATGGCAGACAACCACTTTTGACATCACAGTACACTTCTCTACCCACCTCATAATGGTGGGAACCAACTCAGTTAAAATAAATACAATCATATTGTAAACTCTGAAGTGGTATAGAAACGCAAGTGATCATTGTTATTTAATCCCATTTCTCCTCCCCTTCAAGAAAATTTCTGCCCCATTCTTCTCACTGTTAGTTAAGAGCTCAGGGAATTCAAATTAATTTAAAGATTAGACTGAGTAAAATATAATTAGGAAGGTAAATGTATAGGGGGAAAGGGGCAGCAAAAAAATGCATTCCAGACATAAATACAAATGATGCTCATGTTATCTGCCATTTTTACACAATCTGTGTCACTGTTCTCACTCTTTGACATAGGTAATCAGAATCTGACTAAAGGTACACAAGAAATCAAACTGCATAAATGGTAACAATAAGAAAGTAGGAATATTAGAAGCAAATTCCAAATATTTCTCTGCAAAAAGTGAAGTTTAAAATAGAAGTTAAATATAGTTTTTAATTTTGTGTTAAACAGACATATTTGACTGAATAAATTTTATTCTACAAATACAGATATACCCAAAATTTCAGCTGTATCTCAGGCATGGAGTGTCTCCAAATGTTTTCCTTAACATATACAAATACAGCAATGTTATGTAGGATGGAATATTTGGAACCTAAATAATTTAAATCCTATTGCTCAACGTGTGTGTGTGTGTGTGTGTGTGTGTGTGTGTGTGTGTGTTTTAACACCTTTCATGTGATGATAAACTTCAGGTATATTTTATTAACTAGAAGCCTCTGATACCTAAGAAAAAGTCCTAAAAATGAAATTGACTCTTCACAAAATCCAGGGGAGTTCCTTTAGAATTCTGATTAGTCAATATTTTTATTGCTTATTATTTTTCTGTGAAACACACTATTAAATTAGTCAGAATTAAAGATCACCACATTGGAGAGGGTTTTATATCTAGAAATCAGATTATTCACATTCTTATGGAATCGTCTCAAAAAGTTAAAGATATAAAACCTAAAAAAAGCATGTTGCCTTTGTTAACCACAGTTAAATATTAAATATTTCTTAGAGCCTCCAAGGCAAAAATATTATTAAGGTATTGAAAACCTGAGTAACCTTTCTGTCCCACATTTAAACTTCATTGATGGAGCTTTTAGGTCAGAATAAAACTTCCAGATTCAGTAATGTGAAATTCTTTTCATTATATAACCTTCTTGGAACTGCCTGAAGGCTCAGACTAATAATACTTCTAATAAACGACAAGTTTTTTAAATATATAGACTCAGTTCAGCATTTGAGCTATGAATGTTTGAGATGGCAAAATCTCATTTTTTCTTTCCTTTTTCTACCATATTTAGATATTGGAGTCTTAAATTAAGAACTAAAAAACTAGTCTGTAACTTGAAAAATATGAATTTTAGAAGTTTTTTTAAAATATTTTTTTTATAGGTAAGAGTTTCTAAAGCACAACTCAGAAATAAGCAAACCAAGTCAGTATTAGCAAGTTTAGGATCATATTTAATCAATTTCCATGTTTCTGCCATTAAATGGAGCTAAAATTTTCAGATCATCAAGTTGTGTCAGTGAGACATAAAAACCATGGCTTCATTCAGTAATGGTATTGGGTAAATGAGATGATCAATCTTTGTGATGTCATGGTTCACCTCCTAACAACAGATGTGAAGGTGCTATATGAATAATCATAAAGAATCAGAGAAAGAGTTTAAAATACAATCCAAAGGCTAAGAGAAACAAATCCATGTTAGCCACCTACTACTGCATTTCATTTAGAAGAATATTAAAATATTAGTGGATTTCTTATTCTCATTGTGTCTAACAATTATATAGATGATCATAGTCAGACTCTCAGAACTATAGCACAAATGGAGAAGACAGAGAAGTACAATCCAAGGCATTTTCTTGAAAAAGAAAACAAAATCTCATTTCTCTGATACATGGCATCTCCTTCTTAAAAAAAAAAAAATTATATTAAGTCAATGATTTAAATTCTACCCAGATCATGAGTGAATAAAAATTTACTGTGAATCGGTGATCTAATGCATAGGAAGTATAGAAGCATATTCTTGGATTAGGCCTTCAATCTAACTGTTAAGAAACAGAAACTCAAGAGGAAACTCAGACAGTTATCTTCTTGAGTGTTACCCTGAGGTCCTCAGAGGAAAACCAAAGAATGGGTTTGGAAGTAATGTTTCTCTTGGAAGATGATATATTCCTAAACTCTAAGGGGAATATTAGTATGTTGTTTTCTCTTCTGCAATTATTTTATAAATATCTTGAAAATGTTGCCTCTGTAATATTTTTCAGTTTTAAATGACTGGCAATACAACTCAAATTAGCTTCAGTGAAAAAGAAGGAATTTGTTGGTAGGTTCCAAGCACAGCTGGCTTCAGTGCTCAAGGATGTTTGCAGGGCTGGAATTCTCTCTCTCTCTCTCTCTCTCTCTCTCTCTCTCTCTCTCTCTCTCTCTCAGGGCTGGAATTCTCTCTCTCTCTCTCTCTCTCTCTCTCTCTCTCTCTCTCTCAGGGCTGGAATTCTCTCTCTCTCTCTCTCTCTCTCTCTCTCTCTCTCTCTCTCTCTCCTTTTGGTTTCAGCTCTGCCTGGTGGCAAGATGGCTGCTAGCTAGCTTCAGCCTCATTTCTTTTCAGTTTCAACTCTAGCAGGAAAAAGTGAGCTCCTTTAATGGAAACTAGAAGAAAGCTGCGATTCATTCTACTTGTCATGCTTATGGTGACACAATGACTGGGGGGAAGGAATGTGTTGTACCCTGATTTAGATTGGGCTGGATGATGTACTCTACCTCTTGATTCTGGGTGACATAGCCTTACCCTGGACATGGGCCTCAAGAGCGTAGGCAGCATGGATCCTCAAGTGAAAATCAGGATATGTGGCTAGTGGAAGGGGGATTGGTGAGGAAGAGACTATCAACACAGAGCCACTTTGTCATCAATCATTTATCTTCCATATAACTTAAAAATTATCACATTTGCTTTCCTTCTTTAGCGATTCCTTGTTTTCGGCACAGTAATAACTCCTGCCTCATGACTGTACTCAATGAGTGAACAATTACATGTTTGGGTGCCATAATCAGTGATTTAATGCAGTAACTTAACTGTAACAGGATGGCGCATAATAGTGATGTCAGACGAAGGAAAGGTGGCACGCTTGGCAGCCTTTGATGTGTAGGATTCTCCAAGGTAATAATAATAGAAGGGCTGTGAGTAGCTTCAAATGACTTTCTCTTTCTAATCGTCAATTAGTTCTAATTAACTTTTAATTAATATTCAATGTTTTCTTTAACAAATGGAACCCTGATGAGATCACATCTGTTAATACCACTCAGTTTCTATTTCCATTATGACTGTAGCAAGTACAACTTCAGACCAAAAATGTGATCACCTTTTAGCTCGAGTGGAAAGGTGGCCTGATTTAAAGTCACTGTACTTTAAAGATGATTTTGGCAAAAATGAAGTTCTATGAAATTGGATTTTGCTCTACAATCTTAAGAGATAGGATCAGGAATTAGAAGTTACAGCTACTTTTCTGTGGCCTCAGTGAAAATTATTTTCAAGAATTGCAAGCTGAATAAAAATCCCCCTTTTTAGTATGATGGACACATAGAACAGACTGCAGAATGTAGAACATAATGCCTAGAAAGATGCATAAAGATTTTTTCCATCCAGTTATTTTAAAGATAAAGCCAAAGTCCAGAGAGAATTTTTGGCCTGCCCATGCAATCCTATAAAACAATATTTTTAGAAGGAACAAAAGCAGAGAAATATGCAGATATCTTACTTTATAGAAAGTTGAACCTTGCAAGAAGAAAACTGCTTTATTATCTGGCAATTAGTTCTCTTGGATTTCCCAAGTTCTGTTGTTTTCAGGCTGTTTGGTGACATCGTTCCAATAATTTTTTTTATCTCATTCTTTAGCTTTTTAGTCCAGCTAGTGTTTGGGTTTGTGCCTTAGATAAACGGTCTTTATATCTGTTATATTTTATTATTTGTGAGCAAGCTTTTAGTAGATATATGGATGCATTTCTTTTAGATAGATATATGGATGCATTTCTTTTAGATTATCTCAATTTTACCTTTGTTGATTAGAATAATTTTTTAAATATGCTCTGCAGTTGCTCAATATTAAATAAAATCAGAGCCATTGTTCATCATGATGTGTGGATTAAGTAGAATACCTGGGTTCCATCAAGTAATTTCCCAATTTCAAGCAGAAGTCAGAGTGGGCAAACCACAGATGCTCTGGCTAATTTTTGGTTTGAACAACCAATTTTATTCTCCTTGATAAGAGGCCAAAATTCAAAACTTTGGTTTAGAGGAGCAAAATTCATGTGGGCTGACTATTCTTAATGTTGGCTGCAGAACTGAGGTTTAAGGAACTGGTTTATTTGAGATAGATTTTGGCTTTTGCGGAGTAATAGTTAAGGTGGCTATATTTGGGTAAATGGGTTATAGTTATTTTTTAGTTGAAAATGAAAAATAATTTTCAAACCCCAAATCCCCATTTTTGCATTGATCTTCTAATGCCCAAGATGTTTTGGAAATGTGAATAAAGATTTTCTTCAGCAAACCATCCACCATAATTATAATAAACAGATAAAATCTTATGACTTAACAAAAATAGTATTTGATGATTTGGGGGGAATCAAATTTCTATGCTGAATACATGCTTTTAGAACAGTATATTATGTAGGGGAATATTATATGCTAGGAGAGACTCATTTTTTATTAGATATTTGATAAAATAACATGTAATTATTAATAAACTTTCTTGAACTTTACTACATATTGAAATGATCTTTTTTTGTTGTTGTTTTGGACAGAGCACTTATGAAGAGAGAAGAACCAATCATTTCTAGATTCTAAAAATGCCATTAATTTCATTCTTTTAAGCACTTATGTTCAATTTAAATCCTGTTTCCTAATTTTCTGTTGGTGAGGATTCTGAACAATGATGTTTCTGGCATCTTATGATGAAAACTTCAAATAGCATCTTAAAGAACCCTGTTTTTCTTTTCTATGTAAGAAGGTACCTGAGGTTTCCAGCACAATTTCTTTACAACAAATGGTTATGAATATATTATTGTTAATAACTTAGCACATATTGATTGTGATTTGTTTTGAATGACCCATAAAGGGAAAGTTGACACAATTATATTATATTTTAAGAATAGTTTAAAAATCACTTTAATATAGTACACATAGCCTTTAATGTAAATAAACCAAAAATACAAAAATCAGTTCTTGTGAAATCTGTAAAGTAGAAAATATTTATACATTGCACATAGTCATTGCAAATGTTAAAATCCCCAGTGTTATTAAGTATGAACAAAAACAAATTAGCTAGGGAAAAAAATGTTTTTATTAGCTGCTTAAAAAAAATACAATCTAATTATGATTGAAGTGGATTTCAAAAGTCAAAAGAAAATGCAATCCCAAAAGAAAAATTTTTAAATTGATTTATAAAATTCAAAATAAATGTCAAAAATATTTAAATTCTAAATAAAATAAAAATAAAAGTCAAAATTCAAAAGAAAGCTCATGTGCTATCTCTTTACAGTCCCACTTTGATGACTTCTCAGATGGAAATAATCAAATTGAAATAAAATCCTAGAAGGATGTTCATTGCCAAAAACAGGAAAATAACCCAACTAACAATATCCATATTGTTAAATTGTGACATCTAATTTCAGTGAATTATTATGAACTCAGCAAAATGTTTAAACTATTCAAAATTGTATGTACCCTATGTAATTATATATGCAGATAAAAGATTAGATTGAGTAAATTAAGATGGAAATGAAATTTTTAGGAAAAATTATAGGTATAAATTTCTTGTTTTAAAATATCCTTTTGTCATAAAGTCTTTACTTCCTTAAAAATGCTAACCTTGAAAAACTAATTTTATTGATACTCTTCAATATGATGCAGCAAACTTTTCTGTTATCTAGAAAGCATAGAACTTCTGAAATTGAGAATTATCTAATTTACAATTAGATAATATTCCATTAGATCATTTATAAAGCAGTTGTTTGAAACATGCCAAAAATATATTTTCTTTGTGAAACAATATTATTAATAATTAGTAATATTGTCATTTACCATGACAAGTAATAGAAGAAATACTGTTGTAAAAGAAGTGATTTAAAAAAAAATTAAAATAAGAAGGTGTTTTTTTCCTTTAAAAGTTGAGGAATGTAAGTAACTTAATTGGTTGGTGGAAACTTCCATGACAAAATGACCCTCTGAAGGGAACTTTTGGAGTCTCGCAAGGGCATTAAATTTTCTCTTTAAATGTTTATTTTCTCTTTAAAAGGTTTATTTTCTTTTTTTATTAATACAAATATATGCTGAAGAGGTTATTTTACATTTCAGAATAATCATAGCTAGGAACTTTTTCTAGAGTGGAGTTTATAAAAGTTTTAAATGTCAAAATCTATCATGATTGCTCCTATTTTCCAGGTTGGGTGCTTCTCACATCAGCCAGTCTTGTTTTGAGAGTTGGCAGAGAAGCAATGTGAGATCTATCTTTATTTGAAAGAAATATTAAATTAAACACTTTGGTTTAAGAAAGTCCTCTCCCACTCTGGAGAGAGGCCAGGAGCAAATGTCCTTGGGGTAAAGCCTGGTTAGGGACCATGTACCATCTTGCTATTTCTTTGCTTACAGCTTTTTTAAATTGGACAGGTTTTTTTTTTTCTTTTGCAAACAATCTCCAATTTATTGTATGTGACCAGGAAAATTGGTATTTATGTTCAAGTTCTCAGTAACAACTCTATTTTGTAATTGAGAGAAAACTGTATTACAAGTTGTATATCCTAGATTTGTTCACATTTTGTTAGATAAACACAGATGAGCTCTTGGTAAGATGACATTCATAAAGTGATTTGTACTTCTTTGTGCTCTATAAATATAAAGTATTATATTTTTTAATTAAAATAAAATTGTATGTTATCTGGTTAATAGGCCACCTGATACAACAGAAACTTTGGTTTTGATTGGCCACTGAGTGAATAATAAGACATCTCTTTTAAATTAGACTGATTACAAAAACAAAACAAAACAAAACAAAACAAAACAGAAAACTTTCCTTCAAACTTTACAAGTAAAATGCAGGCATGAATTTTATTTGTCTTGGCAAGACAAATAAGGAATTATCATTATGTTCATTAAAAGCACGGTGTAGCTCTGCAATGTTAGTTATACTGGTTTGGAAATGGATTTTTAAAAAGACAAATAGCAGGTGACTTACTAAACTTTTTGCAATACTGTATTTTAGAATATAGTGTAATGACCAATAATTTCAAAATTATCAAAAAAAGAACTGATTTTTAAAATGCTTGACTATTAGATGGCTTTAACTATAGAAGATTTCTATTACTATCTGTTAATTTGGTGATTCTCCTTGTCACACTAAAAATCAGTGGTTTTCATGAGCTTCTTCACATTTCATATACACACACATGTGGATGTCACGGGTAGAGACATTCAAAATTGGAAAACCACATTGGCTCACAAGGAAAGAGATTCCATCCAGATTACTTCTGGGCAAGGTTTGCACTCCTAATCACATTACCGCTTTCACTGATAAGACAAAATAAAATAAAACAAATAAAATAAAATAGAACAATGCAATCCTTTAAAACTAAAAAAGATATCAAATATACCTCAAAACTGAATTTTACCCCTTATATTTTCATTAATTTTTAGTGAAAAACCTTGCATGAACAATAAGCAGAAAAAGAATAGAAATACATCAGCATCTTATCTTTCTTGTACCCAAAGTCTGTGAGAATTTTTTCAATTAAGCATTTTAATGAGTAGTCAGTCCCATACCGCTGTCTCACCAGGGCTGGTAAGGGAACCTCTGTCTCTTTATCTCACATGTAAGAAGGCCATCATTTTTTCCCCTCAAAATAAAATATCTACTCTGTTTATCATTACATGAGTTTGAAGCCAAGACAGAGTCAAACCATAAAAGTCAGAAAAGGAAAAAAACATGTAGGACTTTTCCTTAGATGACTTTCTTGTTAAGTTAGTCTTTACTTTTATTTGTCCTAAAAGAAAATAACATCAATTGTGCCCCTCAGATACCTACTTCACAACCCAGTAGATTGCATGCCCTGAGCTTAACCTGATGGCCTTAAATTCATATTTCTCTAGTCTTGACTCCCTACCCCCACACTATCTGTGTGAACAAATTTTGGGTGCTGCTGCCAAAGCCTGGGTGGGAATCTTTGAAGCTGGATTTTTTTTCTCCACGGTCCCATCAGCAAGTGTCACCTTAGCCATCCTTTGGAAATATCCCACAGCTCATAAACAAGGAAGGTGCTCCAGTCCATCCAGATTATCTTCTTAAGAATTAGTATGTTGGGCCAGCCGAATGGCTTAGTTGGTTAAGAAATGGCTTAAGAGTGCGAGCTCTGAGCAACAGGGCCACTGGTTCAATTCCCACATGGGCCAGTGATGCTGTGCCCCGAGCTGAGCTGTAGCTGAACTGCCAACAGGTGGCAGGATGGCTCAACTGGTATAACAACAAGATTGCCTGTTTGATGGTGGGCTACACACACCTGCAACTAAGACTGAACTTGGCACCCAGAGCTGAGCTGCTGCCCGGGTTGCTCAGTGGATGGTGCATGTACTCTTAACAACAAGGCTGCTGGTTCTATTCCCGCATGGTATGGTGGCTATGCCCACCCGCAACTAAGACTAAACTCGGCACCTTGAGCTTAGAGGCCACGAGCTGCTGAGGGAAAGCTAGATGGCGACTGGAGCCCTCCACAACAAAGATTGAAGAACAACTTGGCTGGTCCCATTCCTTAATTCCCCAACACTGTTCCTCTCTTCCCAATTCCCCCAATAAAATCTTAAAAAAAAGAATTAGCATGTGCCCTCCTCACAACAAGGCAAATTTATAGTCTGTTATGGACAAAATGTTTTGCTAGGTCTTTGATGAGAATATTTTGACCCACAACCCTAGCATTTGGCTCCTGGCATAGCCTTGGGCTCAGTGAAGGTAACTTGGTCAAAGGAAAAGCTGAATATCCTCTCTGCAAGCTCTGTGTGGCTACAGGATGGTGTGCTGAGACACCCCCAATATAAATCAATGTTACCCCGCTAGATTTACTGTGACAACAAAAAGAAAACACACTATCATTACTCCACTATGGAATATTCCGTGTGTGTGTGTGTGTGTGTGTGTGTGTGTATAAATTATAATAAATATTACTTTTTCTCCCCACCTTCAGTTTTTAAAATGTGGTTTCACATTTCATTTAATGCTAAATGGTTCATTACATAGAGTAGCAACTCAGTTCTCTTATTACGGTGTTATCTTTCACTTTGTCAAAATATGTCTACTTGATAAGAAATCTGACAGAAGTTGCTTATGATGGGATCACTAACAGCCATCAGTTTCTCTCTAGCAAATGAAACTGTAACCATGGTGACGGCCTTTTTTTGCCAGAATGAAAATGAGACAGCACTCTGCTGCAGCCATTAGCAGAATACACAAATGTCCCCCAAGGCAAACATCTAAAGCAAATGGACTGCAAAGGAAGGAGCACTAATTTCTATTTATTTAGGATTTGTAAACCTAGCAGAGCAAGATATTAACAAAGGAACAAACAAAGAAAGCTTTAAAAATCCCTGCTGTTTGTGTTTTTCTTTGGTTTATGAGACTCCTTGTTTCAAATCTAAAATACTCTGTCTGATTTTCCTACTCTAGTACTGAATAATACCCACAATGTGGCTTTACTCTACCCCTGGATATATCATGGGTTTCATCCTCTGCCCCCATTCCCATACCCCTTGCATAAAAGGGAAAAGAGAACTTAATCAAGTAGAAAAAGTACTTTAAATGATAAGGAGTTTCTTCTATTTTTTAAAAATGTGCATTTTAGGGAAGACTATCAAAAAACGAAATACAAGATGTCCTTTTTCATATACTTTAATTTTCCAAGAGGCATGTTCATTCTGATAAGGTGCATGGAAGCTGATAATAAGTCTATTCTAACACTATCAGCAATCAGCCACTGGCTGTCAAAGACCTTTCAAGTGTCAAACCCTTCTCACTGTCTTCTTATTCACCATTAGACCGATCTCACCAGAAACTACTTAGTGCATGCAGATCTCCTTTTGACAGATGTGCTTTAGGTAAAATTTCTTCAGGCATCTATGATATGAGAAAGTGATTTTCTCTAACTCTCTTACATCTAAACCAAAATATTAGTTTTAAATAGTTTTTTAGGTCTCTGTCTCTCTCATTCGCTTTCTTAAGTCCTTCTCTCCCTCTCATTCCTTCCCTCTCTCCTTTCTTCTGTCTCCAACTATTCTAATGATTAAGTAAAGCTAATATTTTTTCCAGGGACTGATCTGGTTTATTTTCCATAAATGTTTACTTAATTTTAAATTTATGCCTTGATCAAAAGAGTAAATGACTTCAGTAGTATTCTACGAAACCTGCTGGAAGCTTCCTGAAGGGCCATTTATGTATACATTATTTTGGAATATTTGCTGCCACTACAGAAAGGCATAAAAATACCAGCTTCAGGCAATGACATTTTTACCCATTTTAGACTTTCTTCAGAAAGTCTAAGTTAAGAGATTTTGAAGTCCAGTAAGGTCAGTCTAAAGATCTGTTGCTATATTCAAACAATTAAACTGTCAGTGACTACAGGGTCTCTGCACACCCATCTCTGTAATGTTTTCCTTTTTCTTTTTGTCCCCAGTTGTTTGCTTGGGTAGTTATCAATGATCTGTGCATTTAGTTTTCTCGACAACTTTCAGAATCTTCCTCAAAGCACTGTGGATTGAAGCTGAGTTGGGCTGACCATAGACACTGGCCAGATATTCAACTCATTTTTTCACTCTTAAACTGCTAGATATCTAAGGGACAACACGATATCTCTAAACTGATGGAGTCACCAGGAAAAAGGTTTAGGCATTGTTGTTGAATCTGTTCAATTTGCAGTATTTCTTTTTTGGGGTCATCCTTTCAAATTTACTGAGTTAGTGTTTTTTCTGGTACAGTGAAAGAAAAAAAAAACACTTAAGCTCACAATGATGACACTAGCTAATTTATAAGTCCAGCTTGCAACTTATTTTAAGAACTTTTTCATTAAAATATGTGTATATTAATTCACCAAATATACATCCTGTGCCTAATTTACATAGAACAGTCTAGACACCACAATATGAGATGTCATTTGTATATAAAGATATATAAGTGCCATAATAATAGTCAATATTTATTACATTGCCAGGCAATGTGAGGTGTTGGAGTACTACCACCCAGGAGCAATAGCACTAAGTCAGAAGAGGATTAATAAAATTTGTCCTTAGATAATGACATGGAGACAGAAAAGGATTAGAGGCTAGAAATATCTGAAGAGATAAAATAAAGGGACTTTATAAGTAAGAGAAAGGAGAAAGTCAGATATCTCTCTAAGCTTTTGGTATTTCCAACTCAAACATAAAATATAATTTGTTCCAGGAGTGCAATATAGTGCAAAGGCAAAATGCCTGTGTTTAAACCATTACTAGCTGTACATGTGAATTACATCCATGCTTCTCAGTTTCCTCACTTATTGAATTGTGAATATAGTAGTCCCTGATAATTTGGGAGCATTCCAGTAAATGTTAGTTACTTTTTTTGTTGTCCTTGTTTGTTAAGTGAGATGTAACCTATATATGTATTGATCATATTGTGGGCTTTCCATAATGATGTTTTGATTAATTTATAAGTGCTTAATCAGCTCAACTCAAAGTTGTGATAAGGAGATTTGTCAGAGGGTATGACAACACATTGCTTCCTTCACAGACAAAGGAAATGTCAGCAGAACTGAGCAGTGGGCTGAGGGATTTAGTCCATGCACATTCTTCACCTCCTTGTGGATCAGGAACAAACAGTGGCTTGGCCTCAGCCCACGGTGGAGTTTGCAAGGTCTACACTTTGCATATTGCTGATCTTCACACAGATTCAAAGCAATTAAAAGCAGAAAATTAAACTATGTCTAACAGATGTCCCACAGGACACACCTACACCACCTTAGATCTTTGACATTCTCTTGTGAGGAACAAAGAGAAGGGCACTGTGACCTTATCTGTTCTCCCCCAATCCCAGCCCCAGGAGCCTGAGGGACTTCCTTTTTCTGTTTTCTATTTAGGAGCTTGGCCACCCAGTCTCAGTCACACCTCAGCTAGATGATGGAAAGTTAAGCCATTCCCGTCAGCTCTGTGAGCATTTCGAGCTTCTAGGTTTAGTCTGAATCAACATTAGAGGAAAATAAAATTTCTAGTAATTACTTGTGTTTCATAGTATCCCAAGGGTGACATTAAATTACATGATACTTATTTGAACCTACCACTGTAGAAACCTCAAACTCAACTCAGGATAAAAGCTGTCTGTTCAAGATAGAAGACAGGAGGTTTTGCAGTCTGCCACTCATTGTTCTTTATTGTAGCTTGAGGGTCACTTTTTGAAATTTTACTGCAATAGGTGACTTTGTAAGAAACGTGAATATGTTCAATTTATATTAGCAATGCATAGAAAAAATTCTGGAAAAAGACTAGACACCGGATAATTAACAATGATTATCTCTAAGGTTGGGATTGTCTTTACTTTTTAAACAATATAATTCTGTAAAACATAATGTTTCAGTACTTTGTATTTCTTTATAATCATAAAAAAGTGAAAATTAAAAAAATTCAAATTATTCTGAACTTCTTAATGTATGAACCTTGAGAGCATGGCCTACTCTTGCTGCTGCACAAGAAGCTTCTAGAAGTTCATCTGGAGAGTTCTGCTTCCCAGGGGCAGACCCATGTAGAGTTCTCAAGCCAGCAATATTGTCTATAATGCTTTACAGTTCTCTTTATTTAATTTGCCCACTTTTTATCAACTCTACCTGCAAAAATTTCTTTCTCATGATGCACTCTGAAAATCTAGTATACATAAGGTATAACTGGCAATTTATAGAGTTCGTGGAAAGTATTCTCTTTCTCAAAAGTGACTAAAATGAGTGGGATAAACATGTCTCTAATGATGGTATTTATGTACACTCATTATGCTTTTGGGAAAATCGACTTTCCATGTGTTTATAAAATCACTGTCCATTATTCTGAGCTGTAAGGTTGGCTTGGTAATGTACATGTTGGTATCTCTCAGCTAGACGTGATGGACACAGAGAAGATGGAAAGCAAACACCTCAACTAATTCACTCAGCGAGGACTTGCTCAGATTCCTACTGCACAAAATTGACTAGCCATGCAAAAAATAGGATTAACTGTCCAATTAAGAACTCGTGATTTCTTTTTTTTAAACAATCAAACATGCCTATACTAGGAAGTTATTAATAAAATAAGCCATTAAATTCAAAATAGACAGTAGTTAAGAACTTCCTTCTTTGTCAAATCACATTGCAACTCACCTAAAAGCAATATCAGGCTTCCAGCTTTCAAAATAAATGAAGGCTACTAAATAAATGCCTACCACATATAAAAATCTGAATCAAGTGAGTTTTATATCAGGTTGGTATTTATACTGGATGTAAAGTTTTATGGGGAGCATATTAGAAACATGAGTATGTTTCAATTCGTATCATATTTATTAAAATATTTTTTGGGATTTTGAGTTTGACTTGGCAACTTAGAAATTCATCCTTCAAGTAAATTATGTTGCAGATATATAAAAATAATGTATATTAAGTTAATATTTCTTAGTAGTGAATATTCTCTTTTTACTCTTATTTCTTCTTTGTAACGACTATTTTTTTCCTAATCTTAAAAGACTCACAACATTTACATTAGTACCTTTGTGCATTATTTGTACATTGTTTCCATGTACCATTGTACATTAGTTCCTTGACGGTAAATATTCACAAAGAGAATTTTAATGTTCTCAATTAAGACTAAGAGAGCCAAAGTTTTCAAGAAGTTGAACATGAGACAGACCTTAGAACCTATGTTCTCCCCTCTTTTAACATCTTCTGAGTCACAGGAAGATTGTAAACTTCAAATTTAACTGCCAAATTACAGCCTCTTTATAGTTCCAATTTCCTATTGGCCAGACACTGCTTTCATGATTTCAACAGTCTACTTACTTCCCCTGCTTCCATTTACATCTATGTTCCCCTATATTTGGGTACACTTCTGCTGGTGCCCAAAGACAAATCTCACCGCACCCCCAGCTGCTGGATTTCACCCTTCATCCCTACTAGCTTTAATAAATGAGTCAGAGAACAAACATTTTTATAAAACTTTTCATGATTAAGAAGAAATAAGTGGCCACTGCTATCCACTCTTTCTGTTCACAGATGTCCATGTAGTGGCATTCAAAATGTGTACAGTTAAGCTGCATAGAAAATATTTTATTTAGACTTGTAGTAGTTCATCTAATGTTATAGGTCATATCAATAATATTGTTGAATAGAATCCATGAAATGGTTTAAATAATAAATGACAGATTATAGTTTTAACAGGTGTTGACATTTTATTAATAATTCTGCATATTTAGCCATCTAACATGGAAGACCTGGACAGATTAGAATTATAGTAGTTGAAAATGTTCTTGTTTTTGATAACCTTAATTAGAATTCATTTGTAACTTCCAGTAGCTATGTATCTGCCTATCTGAGCATGTTACCCATTAAAGTACTTTAAAGCAAGCATTTCTCTTCCATAGACTGTTTTGTAAAACCTTGGAGTAGCATTTTTTTAAAGAACCAGAAAAAAAGAGAACTATAACAGGGGTCAAGCTACTGTCATGAACCTTATGAATTGTTTAGAGGTATATTAAAAGCTAGCATCAATTCACATATCAGCTTTTAAATGTTCCTATTTCCAGTTTGTAGTTCTAGATCATTCCCTGTGTTTTATTTCCTTGGCTTAAAATTTAATATATTGTTACTTTCCTTAGACCAGCCGTCTCTGACTCTCACATGTTCTGAAAAACCTTTGTGCTCCCTCCCAATCCCTTAAAATAGTTTGTCACAGGAGCATTATGTATTTAGTTTGACAAATTTCAGCTCATCTACAATTCAAAAATATTTCTTAATCTTCGTCATTGAACATCTCCATTTACTGGATCCTAGGGATGGTAGGTAGACTCTTGTGACAGCTTTTAGGAACACAGGAGATTGAGAAAGAATATATGGTGTATGGGGGCTGGCTAGCTGCCTTCCTGTATGAACACTGGAAATCGGTGAAATTGGACTAGGGGATTGAAACAATAAAATACTAAATAGTAAAGAAACTGGTAAGGTCACAACATAATTTTGATCGTACAGAAACTTCATTACCTGTGATCCTTGGAGATTTTCTGTTTTTCTCAATTTTTTTTTTCATTTATAGTCACATAGTTCCTAGAGGTAGGAGATGATCACATTGTAACTGAGCTAATATACTTTATCCTGATAAGATTGCCAGGACACTCTTCAGAATACTTATCATCAATTAAGAAGGAGAGAGAAAATGGAGAAGACTAAAGCATAAGCCTTAGTGTCAAAAATGCCAAAGAAATAATACAAATATAGTGCTTTAAAGGTTCTGAAAAATAGAGAGAGAGAGAGAGAGAGAGAGAGAGAGAGAGAGAGAGAGAGAGAGAGAGAGAGAAAAACAATTCCTTATGGAGCTATAAAGGGTTTGGCATTTGATATGGGATAGATAAAGCCTGAGGCAAAGAAGTAGAGGGTAAACCATTCTAGGGAGAGAAACCAGCATGAACAAAGGCATGACAGAGGAAATTCAATGGTGTGAATTTTGGAAACAGCAAAATGGAGCAGAAATTGCTTTGACAATAGAGAAAGATTGGAACCTCGATTCTACCATGAACTTTGAGACTTTGAACTTGTTTTTGTCTTGAGGCTTCATTTATAAATTAGATTTAATGCCACCTTCTTTATAAAGTTGTGAGGATTAAATAGGATACCACCTGGTTCATAGTAAATGCTCAACAAACCATAGCAATCCGTTAAGGGATTTTTATGGAAGGCAATTGTCATCAAGCTATATCTTTATTTTCCTCAGTACAAAATGTTTCTTGAAAAAAAGAGGGGGAGGAGCAGAAGACATTTTCCCCAATGTTAAACTTCATAGAAAAATATTTAATTTAGGGATTAGAGTAGTTAAGATTGATCCCATATAATAAAAAGCTAACGCATATTATGCCCAAAGACTTTAAGGATTGAAACTTCAATGATACTACTAATACGGTGAATTTTGATTATACAACAATCAGTGCTTAAAATGAGAAAAGACATTGTAAGAACAGTATATTTTATTCATTTAAGTAATAAATGAGAAAGAGATAGTTTTTCCATAAAGTAGTCATAAAATCAAATGTTGGAATCATAATTCATCTTTTCAGTTATCTGGTCTAACTCCTCATTTTCCAATGAGGAACATAAAGAGCATGTACATTAAAACAGCGCTTAGTAAATGTCATTCTAATGAACAGTGACAATTCTTGACAAATTTTCATTGTTCCATAGAAAAATAAAAAAAGTTTTAATGGTGTGAGTTTTTATGAAGCTAAATTAATTTATTTAAAAAATTTTCATACTATTATTTTATGTTAAAATGTTCACATTAAATAAAATAATAGTGAAGCAAATGATGGTTTTTTTCCTACTATTTTTATTGAGCAACACATAAAATAATCAATCATTTGTTTGTTACCTCATTCCATGTAAAAACACTTAATAGTCCATGAAATCAAACATCTGGGAACCACTGAGTTAAGCGACTTGAGAAAGAATTTTCTAGATTAATTAGTATCTAGGCTAGAGTAATAGCACAGGTTTCCTAGCTCTTGATTCAGTATACTCTCCAATATATCTCAAAGTAATTTTTTTAAAAAACCTTATTTATAGAATTAAGGAATATAAATCCAATCTTCCTGTGTTTCCTGGTCACTTTTTAAGCATTTTTTTTAACAAAATTTTCCCAAGTTAAGGAGAGTAAAATAAAACTAATTTTAAAGCTTTAAGCGCATTAATATACCACCTGATAAAAATTCTTAGAATATTTTGTAGAGAGAGCAGTGAATGTAATAAGAAACCAAAATAATAATAACAATAATAATAATATTTACTATTATTATCTTTTTATTTCATTTATCCCTTTATCTCTGGATGACCTAAATGATAAACAGTGGACTTTTTTGGCCAAATACGTGTTTCATGGACATGGATATAATATACATATATACATTATTACACACACACACACACACACACACACACACACACACACACAATGAATAAAGAATATTTTTAGTCCAAAATTTAGTTTCTCATTTAATTGTTTAAAATATGGAACTTATTTTTATGAAGAAATAATGTTATTACTAATGGTTTATTTCTAAGGCTTTCTTACAAAAAGCTATTTTTAATCCATAATGTAGCTGTATCATACGATCCTAGGTTCTGGTCCTATGTGAAGAGAGACATTGTTCTTGAGAGGAAAACATGGAAAAATGTTTTTCTAAAAATGACTTCTAAGGTCCTGAGAAGTCAAGAAAGAGAAAATAAGAATTTTTAAAATTTCAAATTTCAAAGATTAATACACACACACACACACACACACACACACACACACACACACACTTCATATTCTTTATGAAACATATTGGTAGATATTTCTTTCTTTCAGTGCAACATGGCCTCCTTCTGGAATGTGGTAATTGTGCTGCGGTATGAACTGGAAACCTACTTCTGTACAGGAATGATTCCGTATGCCTCTTCTTTTTGAAGACAGGAGGTACCGTTGTTACTTCACCCTCAAGAGTGATATTCCAATTTGACTGAACTGACATGATAATGGATTCCTGAAGTAGTTTACTTGGCTTCCTTAACTTTTCCACTTACCCTTTCCATTGACACAGGGTCACATTCAATGACTCTGTTGCCACCACTCTTAGGTGATGAAAGTATTGCTTCCCCTCCTGGCAAGAAATAACACACTTGTCCTCATGCTTTCTGATTGTCCCCTCCCTGACAGTCCATGGGTCCCTTATTCTTCAGGGTAGGTTGCCAGTTTTTCTCAGTTAATTCCGGTTGTGTGACTGTATTGGAGAGGGGCTGAGGGTTTGACCCAGAATGGAGAGAAAACAAGGCATTACAATGATGCCAAGGGATCACCAGAGTCCACTATGGATAAATACATGCCACCAAATTGGATAACCTAGAAGAAACAGATAAATTCCCAGAAACATACAACCTATCAAGCCTGAATCATGAAGAAATAGAAAATCTGGCCACTACAAATCCTTTGTAGTATGCAATGCTGAAAGAGTGGCCCCTGCTTTCCTAGCTTTGAGTGACATTATAAATGTGCATTTAATTGCTTTAACCTCGGTGAGTGCCTGGTATTAGGAAAAGGTTGTGTTTCAATCAGTGTGAAAATTAAGCATGAAGTAACTTAGGAATATCTTTTGAAAATTTAAGAAATAGTTAATTTATGGTATAAACGTGTATGAAAAAATACACATAATCTTCGGCAGAAAATGTAATCTCATCAAATGTTAGGCACCTCTTCAAAATTTACAGAAAACAGGCACCAGTATGACCACTGAGTTAACTTTCATTTTGAGGTTTTTAAGATGCATTTTTATTTTTATAACGTGAAGTTTCAATGACTAGAACAGTAAATAGACACAAAAGGCTTTAGATAAGAGGAAGCTTTGAACACAGATGAAATCTGCCTTTATGAGAAGAAAATGCTTTCCCAGTTATACATATCTAAAGAAAATGGAGAGGGGTAGTCCAAGTCTTCTGATTTATAACAAAGTAGCAAGCTTGCTGATGAAGTCGGGTTTATGTTCCTATTCTACAAATCCCAGGTCACTAAAGAGTAATTCAGTTGAAAATTTTAGTCATGGCACTGGTTTGCTTACCAGTTTCATGAGGACTTTGTGTTCGAGTGTTATTTGAGGACTTACAAATGTCTCAGATCATATTCCTTACAAATGTCAGAGGTCTGCTTTATATGGAGGCAACGGGGAGGTGCCTCTCAAGAACTTGGAAATAAGAAAATAGATTGCTTTCTGAAAATTAGATGGGGCCCTAGCCTAATAGATTGCAACAGAAATATTAAAAAAGTCAACTGTAGCATATAAGGTTTGATAATAAGAAAAAGAGGAGACATTTAATGAAAACATAGAAAATCAAGAATCAGGTAAGCACACACTGACCATGCCTAGACCAGTCTTATCTGGGGAGGGTAGACTGCAAAACTGATGTTCCATTTCACTATTGTGAAAACAGATGCATTCGACCTGTGCTCTTCAAAATTTAGCAGCCATTAAAATCTTGGGGGAGGGTGGTTAAAATACAGATTTCTGGGCCCCACCATTAGTGTTCTTGATTTCACAGGATCTGGATTGAGGCTGGAGAATTTACTTCGTTTTTACCATTTTCCAGGGGATGCTCATGCTCTTGGTCCTGGAAGCACACTTTCAAAACTACTGTATTAAACCAGCAGAGCCTGCTGCTAGGAAGCAGCAGTCAAACGATTATACCTTCACTCTTTTAGTCCTTGTTCTCTGCGAGCCTGAAGAATACACATTGCCCAGAAGGAAGAAAGTATGTTAAACAGGTCAATGTAAGTCTTCACTCAGCTTATGTTTAACGTTGTAAATTGATCATTTGTTTTTCTGGATTTGTACACCAGTAAGTTTTATTTGGCCTTGATTTATACAATTTGTTGGAGAAGATCCTTTAAGGAAAACATACAAAAACTTGAATAAAATCTTTGGTATGAAGGTGAGTATTTATCTAGAAAACAAATCATAAATTGATAAAAGCTTACAAATACCACAAACATCACAACATCCAGGAAATGAATGTCTAGCATCTGTCTCTGTACATTTGGGACCTTCTCTGCCAGCCACACACTCCTGTGTGGGCCCCATAGTACAAATCACATGGGGCTATGACCTCTAGCCCTGCACTTTCATGATGAAGCCATGTGAATCAATGCAGGTGGTAGTTAGAATATTAATAGACATTATTCCTACTTGGACAGCTAACAGTAACAGCACAGAAGTGAAGATAAGCCACCAAATATAATCCACTTTATCCAAACTAAATATATCCTCAACTCAGCTTTTCCTTAGCATAATCCCCAAAATGCCCAGACCAATGAATGCCACCATAATGACACTGCGGAAGTTTAACTAGAAGACACAGTAGTCTTAACCAATTACAAGTAAAATAGCTTATTTACATCAAGTTTACTAAAATGAGTGATCATATGAATCCGTAATTATATGCCTGCCCATAGGCTTAGAAAGATGCATGTTACCCAGGGATCCTGAAGCTTGAGCTTGTTTGGACCCACAGCAAATCCATGGGTAGAAAGACAAGGAATGTCAGGAATGATCTGATCTAGAACTCCAAGGTTTTCCAGTGGCTGAGTTTACAGAACTAAGGATTAGAGATTAACCAGGGATTCAACAAGATAAAAATCAAATTGGCAATCCATCGGTAGCATAGCTGTATCACCAACCACCACATGCCTAGATTTGCAGAAATTCCATCAGTCTTTGATATTTGTAATTGAGACACATTTCAGTTTTTCCTTTTTCTTCCATATCTTTCTGTCTTCTCCTCAGCAGGTGTGCAAGGAAGTGATACAAAGGAACATGAAGTTACCAAGAGAATGAAAGGTAGCTTCCAACAGTGATCTCTACAGCAATAAGAAGGTCAAACAAGACAAAACAAAACAAAACAAAACCAGGCAAGTGGTGGAGTGGACAGCCTGGGTCTGGATTTCTGCCCTTCACTAGCTGGGAGACCTTGGTCATGTTATCAATCCCTCCATGACTGAGTTTACTCAGTTGTAAAATAGGAATAATAATAATAATTCCTATCTCTAGGGTTGTCAAAGGATTAAATGGGTTAATATTGAAGCATATTGAAGAGTGCCTGGCACACAGTAAGCACTCAATAAAAGTTAGCTGTTATTATTTGGAGAGTAAAAGGCATTTTAAAATGTGATTTCCAAAGCAATAGCAGAGACTCTTGGATTTATTTCCACTCTCCTCTTTTAACACTAAAATTAGCATCCTTCCAAGTCCAGTTCTTGGGTAACTGCTGTTGCTATTCTAGGCCATCTGTGATCTGCAATAGCACCGAACTTGGGTTTCCAATCAACGGCTAGATCGCATCACAACTCCTAGTGATCTGTAGTCTGTTTATTTGCAGAACTGGTCACAATTTGGTCTTTTTGTATAAAGTGTCTACATTAGCTCCTAAAAGTCTGCAATTGTCGATGTGGGTGCCAGCATTTGGATGAATGTTATAACACTACATTTTCTCTTCATTACAAGTCCTAAAAATAGGGTGCAACTGACTAACGTTTTCAGCCTTCACAGCAAGATTTGGTTTGTCAGGAAATGGTGTGGGAGTAGTTCTCATATGCATGAAGGTGCAAAGTGCAAAACAAAAATAACTCAACAAGAGTTTAACAGCCCTTCTTTATGTACGTTATATATAAAGGCCACAATCTGGAGTTCTAGGCAGAGCTTCAGGAAGCTCAGGAGACCCTTCTGGAATGGGAGGAAAATGCCAATATGGATTATACAATAGGGAACATGGGGCAAAGAAAGGGAGGTGTAATCTGTTAGCTCTGCCCTCTCCATCAATATTCCTCTCTACTCAAGCATCAACAGGGCTTTGAATTTAGTCAAACTTGGAAGAACTCTTCAATAATATAATGCATAAAAACATATGGAAAAACTTCTAAACCATAACTGTTTTTGTTTTATATGTAAAATTTCCCCCTCCTCTCTAATGGGTGACTACTTTTCTTTCAACTGTCTTATTTTTATGAAATAAGACATGTTGCATTAGTGAATTTTAATTGCATTTCACTTCCTGTGCCTTCATGATGTTTAGCAGCAAATATTTTACAAGCATTGAGACATTTCAGAATTATTATTCCTCCCATTCAATAGAAATTCTAAATATTTTCAGAAAGCAGGAGAAAAACAGTTGTCATCATTAATATCACCATAATAAAGGGGGGAAAAAGCCATAATTTTGGTGCGTTTTTTAATTCCAGCTCTAATAAACATCATCTTCTTGATCAAGCTAAAAACATCTCATATGCACATGGTTAAATAATTCTGCTGAATATTTTTAATTAAAGAAAAGTTTTGTTGTGTAGCTTGCTGTTAGTCTTTCCATTACCAACTTAGAAGAAAATTATTACACGTCTCAATGAATTGGGAATAAATTCTTTATTTTCATGCCAATGAATATTGTCACAAACACCACCTTGTTCAGGCAAAAAAGTTTAGAATAGCTTTGCTTTATCACTGCTTGCAATGTACTTTTGGAGTTAATAGACTCACTAATGAAGTAACCAAAGAGATTTTTCTCTTTGCATTTTGTGAGTTACTTTCCCATCAAAAGTTTTTCAGTTTTAGAGTGTGGAAAACTTTCTCTTAGTACTTAAAAATCAGAGAGAGAAAAACACACACCATTTTATTTGAGGAGCAAAGAAGATGATGGATTAAAGCAGATGTAGAGTGTTTGCAGTTATATAAGACTATTAGGGACCCTGTTTGTTCTGGTTCTTGTAATTTGTCCATGTCCTGCTTTATATAACTCAATCCATTGTGAGCCAAACATGAAATAAGTGAATACCATATTCCATATTTCACTTTGTCAGCAAATTTAAAAAAGTGTAGACCAAACACAATAGTTATCATGTTTCCTGAATAGAGAACTAAGCATTTTTCAAATCCCAGGGACCTGTAAGAAACAGAAGGTTAAGGAGATTTTTTTTTTTTTAAACAATGAGCAGATGTGTTTGTTACTGGTGATGGACAAGCTTATCCATTTACTTCAATTAATAACAAGAGTGAGCACATCAATACGTAAGCTTGTCCTGATGCCTTGATTTTTTTCCAATTTGACAGGTAATAGTGGGGCTGGGAAAATGTCACAACAATTTAGTCCTGCCTGACTGGCTTTAACTAGTTTGATGACAATGGGAATGCATCTTGCTAAGATTCTTTCTGATTCATAATAATGTTACATTTGTTGACTCACAGAGGGTTTAAAATCTGAGACAATTAACGATTTACAGTTAAATTCTTTCATGAGTTATTCATCTGGGCACTAAGTAAAAACAGTTAAAATATTTATAAATAGTATGAAAATCTGGAAACTTTCTTCAGGAACCTGTCTTTTCATATTGAGTCATAAATGAAACCAACCATGTTTGACAAAGGAAGACTGTTTCATCATGTGGCTGAGCCACTAACCCCTACCCATTTTCTAAAAGATATTTTCTACTATCAAACAGATTTTTGTCAGAGAAACTCTAATGATTTTTAAAATCCCATGATCTCACAAATTTTAGCATATGAGAGCAGATTATGCCTCCAGCAAACTTGACAATAGATATCAAATGTAATAATATCAGTTAATCTCTTCAGTGCTCACTGACCCAGTAAATAAATGCTTTCCTTTAAACAGGGAAGCTTGGATGATTAATACCTGTATGAGAGGGGAGGGGGAAATTGGCAATTTCTTTCTTACAGAAAAAATAAAAGCCTGTTTATGCTGTTCCAGTGGCAACGGAGTTAGCTATAGGTAGCAGTCTCACACACTCCACAGAGGTGGGACATACTTCAGAGACAAGAAAAGCTCCTTCAGGACAAGAAAAGCATTCAAATTGAAGTCAAGGGAGTATGATACCTCCAGCATTGTTCTTTTTTCTCAGGATTGCTTTGGCTATTTGGAGTCTTTTGTGATTCCATACAAATCTGATGATTTTTTGTTCTATTTCTTGAAAGGAATGCTATTGGGATTTTGATGGGGATTGAATCCGTATATAGCAATGGGTAATCTGGCCATTTTAATTATGTTGATTCTTCCAATCCATGACCATGAAATATCTTTCCATTTCTTTGCATCTTCTTCAATTTCTTTTAAAAATGTCTTACAGTTTTCAGTGCACAGGTCCTTCACAACCTTTGTTAAGTTTATTCCTAGGTATTTTATTCTTTTTGTAGAAATTGCAAAAGCAATTGATTTTTTTTTCTTTTTCTGAAATTTCATTGTTATTATATAGGAATGCAATGGATTTTTGTACATTGATTTTATAGCCAGCAACTTCATTGTATTCATTTATTATTTCTGGTAGTTTTTTGGTGGAGTTTTCAAGGGTTTTCTATATAAAGAATCATGTCATCTGCAAAAAATGACAATTTAGCTTCTTCATTCCCAATTTGGATGCCTTTTATTTCTTTCTCTTGCCTGATTGCTCTGGCTAGGATTTCCAATGCCATGTTGAATAACAGTGGTGGCAGGAGAAACCATGTCTTGTTCCTGATTTTAGGGGAAAGGCTTTCGGTTTTTCACTATTGTATGATATTAGCTGAAGGTTTGCATATATGGCCTTTATTAAGTTGAGGTACTTTCTTTCTATACCCATTTTATTAAGTGTTTTAATCATAAATGGATGTGGTATCTTGTCAAATGTTTTTTCTGTACCTATTGATATAACCATATGAATTTAATCTTTTATTTTGTTTATGTGGTGTTGATTGATTTGCATATGTTTAATCATCCTTGTGCCCCTGGGATGAACCCATTTGATCCTGACGTATATCTTTTTAATGTATTATTGATTTGATTTGCTAGAATTTTGTTTAGAATATTTGCATCTGTATTCATCAGAGATATTGGTCGTAGTTTTCTTTTTTGTGTGTGTTATTCTTACTAGGTTTTGGTATCAGGGTAATGTTGACCTCATAAAATGGAAGAGAACTGAAAACCCAGAAATAAACCCACATATATATGGGCAGATAATTTTCAAAAAAAGAGTCAAAACCATACAATGGAGAAAAGAAAGCCTCTTCAATAAGTGGTGCTGGGAGAACTGGAAAGCTGCGTGCAAAAGAATGAAACTAGACTGCTGTCTGTCACCATTTACCAAAATTAACTCAAAATGGATCAAAGATCTAAACAAAAGACCTGAAACAATAAACTGAATAGAAGAAAGCATAGGTACTAACCTTGTGGACCTTGGGTTCAAAGAGGATTTTATGAATTCAACCTCAAAGGCAAGGGAAGTAAAAGCAAAAATAAATGAATGGGAGTCTATCAAACTAAAAGACTTCTTTCTGCATAGCAAAAGAAACTATCAACAAAACAAAACAGCAATCAACTGAATAGAAGATATTTGCAAACAATGCCTCTGCTAAGGGGTTAGTATCCAAAATATATAAAGAACTCATATAACTCAACAACAAAAAAACAAACAATCCAATTAAAAAATGGGCAGAGGACCTGAACAGACACTTTTCCCAGGAAGACATACAAATGACCATCAGACATGTGAAAAAATGCTCAGCTTCACTAGCTATTAGGGAAATGCAATTCAAAACCACAATGAGATATCACCTCACACCTATTAGAATGGCTATTATCAACAATAATAATAAGTGTGGGAGAGGCTGTGGAGAAAAAGGGACCTTCATACACTGTTGGTGGGAATGACAATTGGTATAGCTGCTATGGAAAACAGTATGGAGGTTCCTCAAAAAATTAAGAATATAATTACTATATGACCTAACAATTCTTCTTCTGGGTATCTACCCCAAAAATCTGGAAACATTTATCCATAAAGATATATGTACCCTGACATTCATTGCAGTATTATTCACAGTGGCCAAGACATGGAAACAACAAAAGTGTCCTTCAATAGATAATTGAACAAAGAAGATGTGGTACATATACACAATGGAATACTACTCAGCCATAAGAAAAGATGAAGTACTGCCTTTGCAACAACATGGATGGATTTTAAGATTATTGTGCTAACCAAAATATGCGTAAATCAGACAGAAGACGTCTAGAACCATATGACTTCATTCATATGTGGGATATAAAATTGAAAGCAACAAAGAAACAAGACAAACAAAAAAGAAAGAAAAACTCAGACATAGACAATAGTTTAGTGGTTACCAGAGGGTAAGCAGGGAGGGGAGGTGGTTGAAGAAGGGAAAAGGGGATCAAATATATGGTGATGTATTATAGTAATGTACACTTGAAATCTATATAATTTTACTCACCAATAAGTTTAATACAAAAATAAAAAGGAAAGAAAAGCATTCAATTCATCTCTGTATCTCTGCAGCATCTAATATGACCTTTCTCACACATAAGGAACTCAGCAAATGTTTTCTAACAAGCAACATTCTTCAGACCACTCCCTATACAGGACATGGAACAATGTGTCTTAAAACTATATGTGTAAAACTTAAGGTTTATAGGAGGCTTGGAGGAAAGAAAGCCTTATGTAGCTCTTCTCAAAACTTATCTGCTCACCATTGTGCAGTCAGTCTTCACTTTATTCTGTTCATTATCATCTCTGTGATGCCTCCACTAATACCCTGAACACCCCAAAAATGAATCATATATTCTCTCTTCTCCTTGACAATAGTATTTTTATATAACTGTAGCATAGCCCTTATTATCTTATATTTTAACAATTATTTTATTTGTCTCTGGAACCACATGAGATCTGCAGATACTTTTTTCTTATTTACCCTTGAACCATCTGATTCTAGAGAATAGCATGTCTCTTGTCCTAAGTAAACATTCGATAAATGTTTGCATTGCATTGAATTATTGGTGCCAATCTAAATCCTTTCACAGTAGGACAATCCAATCACAGTAGGACTACTATTGAGTTGTTAGAAAAGTCATGACATATTTTTCTGTGTTTTTCAATGCAAAAATGCGTCATGACTTTCCCGACAACCCAATATTTAGTTACAAAGAGAAAGAACAAAATAGAGTAAAAACAAGTGTTACAGGTTGAACTGTGTCCCCCCAATAAAAACCTCGTATGTTGAAGTCCTGACCCCTAGTACCTCAGAATGTGACCTTATTTGAGTCTTTACATAAGTAATCAAGTTAAAATGAAATCATTAGAGTGGGCTGTAGTCTAATGTGACTGGTGTCCTTATAAAAAGGGAAAATTTGGACACTGACAACTATAGAAGAAAGATGATTCAAAGACCCATGGAGGAGATGGTCATCTCTAAGACAAGGAGAGGCCTGCGGCAAATTCTTCCATCACAGCTCACAGAAGACACCAATCCTGTCAAAACCTTGATCTGAGATTTCTAGCTTCCATAACTGTGAGACAATACATTTCTGTTGTTGAAACCACTCAGATTGTGGTACTTTGTTATAGCAGTCCTAGCAAACTAATAAAAGTATCCAATTTCCTTTGCCCATTAAAAAGGAAAGCTAAATAGAAAGTAGTTTGTAATGGCATTGTGGCATTGTTGGTGAAGGTAGATAATATGACTCATACATGACCTCTACAAAATATCATAAAAGAAAAAAGCTTGCATTCTTCCCTCTTATAGAGAAACATTATCTTCATGCTATTACTATCTTGCACTAACTCAGTGTTCAAATGCTTCATATAATATGAAAATGGATCTTCAAGTAAGATGGGAAATTACATTTGCTATAATCAATCAGCCTGCTCTGAAAAATAGTTTATTAAAAATGTGTTCATTTGATTACCTGGGTGAAAATATAAATGGAAAATAACAATTCTAAATGCAATGTAAGTATTGATAATGTGATGACTAGAGGAACTGAATTCATTCCTAATATTAATAAATTTTTAAGTTTTATTAATGCTTACCATAATACAGGTTTCTTGTATTAACCATAATTTACTTAAGCTTATCAACACAATGACCATATATTAAACTCAAGGGACTGCCATTTTCTGAAATAAAAATAGAGACAAAGAAACAAAGAGAGGTATCTTTACTGAGTAGGCATATGAAGTGGGGGTGGGGAAAACAAAGTACATAAAAATGATTATTTTTAAATTATTCATTAAAAGAAATTGAGATAATATACTTTAGAAGGCAAGGTTCATCTTTAATCAGTTATATAGCTTTGTTTTTCAAGGTTTTAACTTGAACCAGCCTCAGAGAGTTGAAATTTGTTCTCTTTCAGACAAAAATTCAGCTCCCTTTTATGGAAAAAACACAAGAGTAAGAAAATACAGTGAGCTGTATCAGGGGCACAATAGAATTCTTGGCTTTAAAATAGCTCATACAAACCTATAATTATAAACCGAAAGAATCACTAGAATCCAGATCATATTTCACTAAAAGAAAAATCCTTGAATTGTAAGCCCTGGTTACATTACCAAATTAGAACCCAATATGCCAAGATGTGCTTTTCAATCATTCATTACAGTTGTTTTGTTACTGCCAGATGAGCCATTGCTCAGCAAACATTAAAGTAGAAGAATTAAAGATTATTTAAAAAACCTCTGTGAATGGCTATAACAGCCACTCAAATGTAAAAGTATTTAAAGCATTCATTCAATGAAAACGTAATATAATCAAACATTGTATTGTTATCTAGCTTTCTGCGTCCAAAAACAAATTCTCACTAATTCAGCAAATAATGATTGACCATTAAATTATTTTAGTATATGTTTGGTCATATGCTGTGTTTACATGTGTATGTAAACATACTACATAAACCCTTTTCTGAAATGGATCCAAATTCCTATTTTCATTTCTTTACATAAATATACTTTTCCTTAAATATCAGTATTACTTCAAACTACTTTTGTATATTTCAGAAGTCAATTTAAATGTATTTTCAATAAATACATAATGAATGATTCCTATGTCTCATCATTTAATTCCAAATAAGAGATTAAAAAAAAAAAAAGCAAGAAACTAATTTGGAAAGAGCATACAGTCTGTTATCATTAAGAATTTCCTTTAAGAGCTTTCCAAATCTGCCTTAAGTGATTTTTCTTGCCTAAGTCTCCATGTCTATAAAGAGGATAATAATACTACTCTACAATGACTATAGGTTAAACTAATAACAGATGTGGTAATTAAATGGTGACTTAGAGAAATAGTTTAACAAGATATCATCAATGTTTATTTACTCCTCTTTCTTTTGTCACACCTACCTCTCTACAACACCTCAGAATTGGATCAATCCAAACATTGTCACTTCCTCACTCTTATATTCGATTGATGAAAATATACCATATGACAGTGTAGACAAGAGTCTCTGATGTCAGCCTCCGTATTGCTAGGAAACCTTTCCATAAGTCCTCTATCAGTTACCTCTCCTTTCCCCCTGTGGTTTTTCTAAGCATATGCTTCTCTTCTCAAAAACTTTTCCTCTATCCCCCACTCTCAGAAAATGATCTCCTTTCTACTTACATGAGAAAAATCAATGCCTCTGGGGAATAAGTTTAAATTTCTTTACCCAATACCTACAAGTAAACATACATCAACATGCATTTTTTTCCTCTGTGTCAAGGGTCCCCCAGACTAACTCGCCTTAGACCTGAGGGGTTGCTAAAGGATTTGGAGGACTTGGAAAAGCTGTTATACTCATGGTTACAGTTTATTATAGTGAAATGATACAGATTAAAACAGCATTGGGGAAAGGAACATAGCATGAAGTCCAGAAGAAACCAGGCACAAGTTTCCAGTAGTCCCTCTCCAGCAGATTCACAAACAGACACTCTTAATTCTACCAGAAATTATGTGTGAGGACACATGAAAGGTATTGCCAACCAGGAAAGTTTACCTATGCCTTGGAGTCCAGCATGTTTTTTGTGGGTCAGTCACATAAGCATGCAGCACTTGTGTGCTTGACCTCAGTTACTCAGATACCAGTCCCTCCCCTTCAAGAACAAAAGCAGGTGTTTGCATAAATTATAATGCAGGATAAACTTACCTTCTCAAACGGTACAGCATAGCTCAAGTCCTCAAGTATACAAAAACACTCTTACAAGGCCAAATATTTTTGTTTTGTTTTGTTTTGTTTTTTTGATTTTTGTTTTGAGGACAGTGTCATTGGTCCTCATATGTGGGACCTGAACGGAGGCTGCTGGCTTCCCAAGCCAGCACTTAACCACTGTGCTACTTGGCCGGTCCAAGGCCAAATATTTTAAGATCTTAGCAGTTATCTTCCAAGAGCTGGCCATGGGTCACTGCTGAAGAATGTTTTTATTTTAAATGTGCAGGGTTTGAACAACCCAGGTTTGCTGAGTTACCCTTTCCTTCCAATCTTCCTTATCTCTTGTTTCAGCCCCTCAGTTTTCACTTCTCTGTTCAAGTATAATATTTCTTCTTGTGTCTTGAAACCCTATCCCTCAGGATTAGGAGGTCTGACAATTATGTTTGTGAACTCATCCCCGAAACAGTGTTACATACCTCATTGCTGAATATCACTATGGTCACCTTTGAAGTACTCCCCTTGGGAAGGTAAGCACCAATGCCAGTGCCGAGTCTACCCCTCAAAGAATTTTGGAACTTTTTTTCTGGAATAGCCATCAGAGCTGTCGTTGTATTACCCTTGGTATCACAAATGTTATCAAAATGTCTTCCTTTCAATATTTCCTTTATCTTCAAGTAAAGAAAGAATTGGGGGCCAGATCAGGTGAGTAGGAAGGGTGTTCCAATACAGTTATTAATTTATTGGCTGAAAACTACTTTCACAGGCAGTGCCTTGTGAGCTGGTTCATTGTCGTGATGCAAGAGCCATGAATCGTTGGCAAAAAGTTAAGGTCATTTTCATCTAACTCTTTCAAATAGCCTTTCACACCTCCAAATAGTAAACTTGGTTAACTGTTTGTCCAGTTGGTACAAATTCATAATGAATAATCACTCAGATATCAAAAAAGGTTAGCAACATCTTGATTTGGACTGACAGAACTTTTTTGATCATGGAGAATTAGCTGACTTCAATTGAGGACTGTGATGCTTTGTTTCAGGGCTATATTGGTACACCCATGTTTCATCACCAGTGATAACACAGCTCAAAACATCATCTTGCCTCTCCACCAAAGGTATTGGCAAACTTCGATTCTCCTTTGCTGTTGTTCATCGGTGAGCCTCTTCAGGACCATTTTTGCACACACCTTTCTCATGCCAAGATTTTCAGTTAAGATTTTCCTAAGTGTTTCTCTACGGATATTTACTTAGTCTGCTATGCTTCTCACAGTCAGCTGATGGTTTTGACGCACAATTTAATGAATTTTTGCAATGTTTTAGTTAGTTCTGCTCGTTACTGGCTGCCCTGACCTCTCCTCATCAGTGACGTGTTCTTTCCCCTCAGAAAACATTTAATCCATTTGTACACTGCCGTTTACTTCATGGCACTATCCCCATAAACTTGGACTAATATGTACCTGATTTCACTTCCATTCTTGCCAAGTTTAACAAGAAATTTAATGTTTGTTCATTGCTCTAATTCAAGCTCAGACATTTTTGCGACGGCACACAAAAACAACGTAACAACAATAATGAACACCACTCAGCAAGACACTGCCATGCATCAACACGAACACAGCTGTGAGACACTGATACACCAAGATTATGAAACCTTATGAAGCTGTTTGTACAGTGCTGTCAATGTAAACACACAGTGGCCAGTTCATGAACTTAATTGTCAGACCTTGTACTTTAGTCCATCATTCTTTCTTCTCTTCTTTCAGTCTCTATTTATATCAAGTCTAAATGTGCTTAATGTCTCCTATTTAAAAAATAATTGCAGACTTCCAATTTTGCCAAGATAGGGTAACCTAATTCTTCTCAGGTAGGGTGAACGTAAAGTATGGGAAAAGATATATCATGCGAACATTTATTTTAAAAAATAGCAGAGGTCACTATTACCTAAACATGCAACTATCATATGATCCAGCAATTTCAATTGGGACATTTATTCCAGAGAAATAAAATTTAGGTACACACACACACACACAATACCTCTGTCTGAATGTTTATAGCAGCTTAATTTATAATAGCCAAAAACTTTTTAAAAACTCTGATGTGGATGAATGCTTATACAAACTTATCTTTTGATTTCCATGACCTTATATATTCTCTTTTCTATGTACTTCTCTTAAAATCTTAGCATTCCACATTGTTTCATCCTCTTTGCCCTGATTTTCACAACCTCTTCATGATTTGTGAATGACCCCACCGATAGTCATGATTTTAATCACTATTTCCAGATTTATGAATCTCAAATTCACATCTTTTCCAGAAGTCTGTTGAGCTGCCTAGCAGACAGTTCCACTTCTCAGTCCTCTCAATTGCAACATGTTTCACCTAATCTTATCTTCTTTATATATTTCAAATAGCCACCCAGTTCTCTCCTAAATCTAGTCATCCCTAACTCAGAAACCCAGGGTATGTAACAACTCCCTCTCATTCATGCCCACCTAAAATCAGTCCACACTTTCTGTATATTTTAACTCCCTGGTACTTCTGAAATCCATATCTTTCTCTCATTTACCACTGCTGCTGCCTTTGTTCTAGCGCTCAGAATTTATTGCCTGGATCATTTAATACCCTCTTAAATAACCTCCCTGGAACAAATCTGGTTTTCTCAAATGTTTCCTCCAAGCTGCAAACAAAGATTTTACAAAAATACAAATTTGATCACATTATACCACTGCCTTAAACATTTCAATCATTTCTTTTGCTTCAAGACAAATTTCATACTCCTTAGCTCATATCCTCACTCAGTTTCCTGTTATTCATCGTTCCTGACTGACTTGTGAAATGCCTGGCTGCGGTGTCCTCCTACTGCGTTAGGCCTACAGTGTTGGACTCCCGATAATGAATTCCCTGTACCAGGCTTGGGCTCCACTGTAATGCTACAGACATGGAACTGGCACTGCCTCCTTGCCCCTGCTAGATGGCTGTGTGTAAGAAAGTTAAGAACCGAGAGCTTTAATCCGACATCCTACAGCAGGTATCCACCTGCTCCTCCATGCCCCAGCAGCCCATGGTTCCCACATATGTTCTCTCAAATCACGATTTTAACATTATTGGCTCTCAAATTACACATCTGTAAATGGAGGGTGTTGGTCTATTGATCCCTAAGAGCTTTCTTGTCTTAGTATAGGATAGTTTTTGTATAACAGTGACAGGAATTAAATGTGTGATAAATCAGGCAACATATTTTCATTCAATACTGAATTGTTATTACCTCTATGTATGCCTGGCATCATTCATATAGATGCACACATTTATACAAATACACATACATGTGTATAATTTTATCTATTTGAAAAGCTATAAATTATTTGTGATTCTTTTATGAATAATAATTGCTAAATATAGCACATCACATATCTTTTCATTAAAATTAACTGCATTTGGGAGAATTAAGGAAGAATTTTATCTTAAAGATTGAAAAAATTATTTCTTCCTCATTTCAGAAATCATTTATGTAAATTAAAAATTATACATCATTATTTTGGAAAATTTGTTTTCTATTTGCACCATTTCTCACATATAATTATATCTGAATTGATGTTTTATCTTACCCATTACAACACATGTAGAAAAAAATCTCGGTTACCTAAAAAGTAATGATGTTGTATTTCTCTTGATGTACTGTAGGAGTGAGTAAAAGCCACAAAGTATATATTTTTCCAAAGGAAATTTTGATAGTTATTGAAAAATATATAATCACAAAAATTAATTTGTATTGAATGCAAGTTTATAAAGAAGAAATGTATTTATATTCTTATTATAAAGGGATTCATCATATTTTGATATTTTTATTAAAATTGATAAAATGTGAGCTAGATCTTAAATAAGGCTAATAGTTCTAAGAATATTATTTTAATACAATAATAGCTGTGTTACTTTTTATTTCTTTTGCTTATTTATTTTAATTAAAGTTTATTGGTGTGACAACTGTTAGCAAAATTACATAGATTTCAGGTGTACAATTCTGTAATACATCATCTACATATCACATTGTGTGTTCATCACCCAAGGTACACTGGGCAAGTTATTTTGTATAGAAAACTGATGAGGACATTAAACTCTGACTTTTACACAATTTTAATAATAGTATGGCAAATTATAGTGTAAATGGAAAAGCAGAAGAAAATGAAATAAAAACATTTTAAAAAATATATTTTGCTACAGTTCAACCCAAGGTAATGCAATAGCACAAATATGTATTAAAACTACAGCAGAATAAAGAGGCTAAGGACACAGGGTGATAAAAGCTCACTTAATTCCATAGGGCTTAATCTTTATCAAATTAAATCAGATTCATTCACTTTAGGAGACTTCTTAATGCTAAGTAATAGTTTTAAGAATGTAAAAAGCAGAGAAATTTAACATTTAGTCATGCATTTAATTTCCCATTTAGGCACATAGTTTCTATTATTTGCAAGTTAGGTTAAGAGGTAAAAACAGATAAGAAAAGATGTAGAAATGAAAAAATGAGGAGCGATGTGTTCCCATAGCACAAGACTGACTCTCACTCTCTAGGAAATAAGCCTAAGAATTAGTGAGCAACAATAAAAAGATGCTTAATTCTGGAGCCCTGCTGAGGTTGCTGAAGTTCTAGATAATCAAATAATTGTTAATGGGTAATCAATGCTGCTCCTCCTTAGCTCCTCATCCCTGGTTTTTTCTAGAACTTATCCTGGTACTTTATTAAGATTACTACTGAGATTAAATACTTGTTATATTACTGGATTAAATACTTGTTATATTACTGGATGTTGGTTGTACAAATGTCAACTGACTGCATGTTCCCTATAGTTTGCCTTGACTACCAAGATTATAAAATCTCTAAAGTATATTTAACGCATTTTTATCATCATTAAAAGTGGCCTTTCAGACATTTTGCTATATAGATATTCAAACTTCAGTTGAGGCTTTTTTTAAAGGGGGTATTGAGCTCAATGAGCAATGGCAAAGCCATAGTTACTACACGTAGAAGTACCTCCGCATTTCTTTTTCCCCAAAATATACCAGTTTGTAATCGCAAAAGATTTAACAGGAGCAGGGGAATTATATATATACCTGTAGCCAAATAGGGGATGAGTTCAAGGCCAATTATCAATAAATTATCTATGTTTTTAAAATGCTGATAAAGGGAAATCTCTTCCATTTGGATATGTTTAAAAATAAGACAGAATCCCATTGATTTAAAATAGGTTAGGTTTGAATGTAAAGGTATAGATTAATCCATTATGATCCCCTCACTATTAAGGTATATTCTGGGCCAAGAATGAAGCTGCCTTAAGGACACACACATATAGTACACATTAGATCCCATCCTGGGACCCCAAAATAACTGGCATGGAACAGGCATACATTTTGCACTTCATGACTCCATTTTCCAAAAGTTGTAGCTTTTAAAAATGTTGCAGGTATATGCTAACTTTCCAACTTTTAAAACTAATGAATAGATCTTGGAGTACTGCTTTTTTAGATGCAGGTTGCAATATATGGGTAAATAAAATCTTTTCAGAGAGTACTAAGCAGCACTTTTATTAATATATAAATTAAGGTGTTATTTCTTTTCATAAAAAAAATCACAACATAACCAAACCAATAGCTATAGTACTCAAAACAAGTACACACAAATGAGAAATAATCATTGAAAAATAGATACTAAAATTTGATAAAAGTCAGCCTTGGACAATATTATGTAAATAAATTTCAGAAACTGGAGGAAATAATGTCTTAGAAAAGTACAGTGCACTAAAATTGGCCTCAGTAAAGATAGAACAATTAAACAGACCAATGTTGACAAAAGAAGTAATGAAAATTACCAAAGAAATACCTAACATGCTCCTCCAAAAAAACCCAAAACAAAACAAAACAAAAAAAAACCTAGGCCCAGGTGGTTTTATAGGAGAATTCTAATAATCTTTCAGAGTAGATAACAATGATGTTTAAATTGTTCCAGATCATGGGGATAAGAAGGGAGGCTTTCAAATTCTTTACATGAAGCAAGCATAACATTGAGTTTTAAACGCTGATAAATATAGCATAAAAGGGATAACCATATACCTACCCATTTTACTCATAAATATTAAAGTAAAAATCCTATATAAAATATTAGCAGAGAGCAGATTGAAAAATAACCCTATGGGATTTATTCCAGAAGTGCAAAGTTGGTTTAATATTATGAAATCAATAACCAAATTTATGATGTTAAAGGGTTCAAGTTTTCTTAGAGAAATGGCTGGTACCAGGACTGGGGCAGAGCAAATGCAAAGTGAAGTAGAATAGAAAGTAGTCAAAGATTAATGGAGACATGTCAAAAAGATATAGGAGATGGTTTGTCGGAACTCCCACTGGTCAAATTGGGAACAATATGAGGAGCAAAATAATGATAGTGATGTACTGAAACATACTGAATAAAAATAAATCCAATAGGTCATAGTGATACTCATAGGATGTGCATTTGAGTAGTGAGAGAAAGGATAAATCTTTTCTATACCAGAGAATGTCAGATAATAAATACCAAAGGAATGATAGGACTGATGGAGCACCAGTTTGCAACATGCAGGATAAATGGTTTAGGAAAAGGTTATTGACAAATGTTAAAACCACAGGGTAAAAGATTGTTGGGACCAGGGTAGTCACACTATCTCAGTGTAACTCTCCACAGAATACTTATTTATTACAAAAGGAAAAATGTATCATTACAATGGAAAGATCTGATATTCATCACCCTTAAACAAGAGATTAGATTTAATTTCACCAATAATGGGACACACTAACATTATGTTTGCAATGGGAAGTATACAGCATTGTCTATGCAGTATTTCTGCCACAGCGTTTGGCTCCAAGGGGCTCAAGGAAGACAACAAAAGATAGGAAGGATAACAAAAACAACAAATGTCCAAGCTTCTCTCTAAAGGAAAAAGAGTTTGAAATGAGAAATCACAATTGATCCAAGAATTAGAAATTTACATGGAACAGGTATAATGTGCAACTTCTCCAGCCTATGGCATTTGAGCATTTTTCATGACTAGATTAATACTTAACCACCCTAAGAGGTGACATAATCACCTTGTCCGGTATCCAGGCTCAAATGTTGCGCTTGCGTTTTCAGTCCTCAGTCACGTGTCCAGGCTTTTCCAAAAGGGAGAAGTTTTCTGAGGCTTTATACTGACAGACAATGGGAGGAGTCCTCTATCAACCTGGACTAATTTGGGGGAGCACCTCTGTTATAATGTTTAATTGAGACAACATATATAAAATGTCTAGGATACCACCTGCCACCTAGAAAAAGATGAAAAAATAATTTCTTGCTTTTAATGAGTGCCAATATTTTCTTCTTGTCAATATTTCATTTCATTTTAAAGAATTACCTTGCTTTCTTCTAGAATTATTTCAGGATGAACTGCATAAATAAAAAATATCTCTTCTAGGGAGAAGTAAGCCGTTTCAGAAAGAAAACAAATTTTATTAACATGTTGGTAGAATTATCCCACTCCTCGCTGTGAGGATAAAGTTGACTCTCTTGTTCTTTACCTTTCCCTACTATAGAAATAGTTTAAAAAAAAGAAACATTGAGAACCAAAAATAGAAAGAACCTTGCATGTTTTTGCTAGAATCCTCTCCTGTGACTTTATGCTAAGCTGGATGCCAATTACAAGTTGCTTTCTTTCCTGTTTCCATAGTATTTTGTGTATAATGCTATAGCATTTATTTTCATTGCCTTGTAATTACTTGTTTACATGTTGGCCTATATTGCTGGCTTATAAGTCTCTTAAAAGCAGGAAGCATGCCTTATTTTATGGCTTGTGCTGGCACCCAGCATGATGGCTACCCTAGTGTGAGCACTCAATAACTGTCCATAGAGAAGATACCAACTCCTTTTCCTTTTTCCCTGTTCCTTCCCAACTTCTGCCTCTCCTTTTCTCTGCCTCAGATTTATTTATGTTGTCACTGTACTACGAGGCCGTTGTTATCAAAGATAGGTCTATCTTTCATATGATTTTTTTTCTTTTCAATTTCCTATGACTTTGTAGAAGAAATGGTTCATAATGTGTCTGCTTTATATTTGCCAAGTTATGTCACCTTTAAAAATTTACTACTACACACAAAGGGTCTCAGTTGTTAATGACTGAGGTTCTTTGTCAGGAGCTGTAATAAAATGTGTCTTTCTAGGTCTGTGGTAAGTACTGAGTTATATACAGAGCACTACAAGCCCTATTTAATGCTGAGTCATTGAAATTTGATTATTAATTTTGAAGAAATAATATTTCATGATTTCCAAACATTCATCTAATTATTTGACTTCTTTTGGTTGCTTAGGAAAACTATTTCTATATCCCCAAAGTATCAGGTATACATAGCCCTTTAGATGAACTCTCTGGAACTCTTACAGAGGGATGAGTTTGAAAGAATCATTTGCCAGGACATAGATACAATGTAAAACTTATTATTATTTTTTGTGAAGATTATGATCAAAATACATTAGCTGAATTGATATCTCTGTCTTATTTTTCTCATACAAAATTATGGAGACTTGACTTTCTGTCTTTTGGAGAAGTTAGAAAATGCTAAATCTAAGTCAATTTTTTCTTGAATCTTTTTCAAGTTATTATTATATATCATTGATTTTTCTTTTTCTTTTAGAGTTGAAACATAGAGAACATATAGATACCCAGTAACCCTAACAAAGGGTTTCTAAAACATTTTGCTTTCTAAAACATTCATAGTGACTTTAACAAAAAGAGACATTTAGAAAATTACAATTCTAAAATGCCTTACTTTTTTCTGTTGTACTTTAAAATCTCTATCATTTTTATAGATCAAAAAATTGGTGTTCATAAAGTTTTAAGATGTTCAAAGCAGCATAAAACACACATAGTGAAGTCCAGGTCTGTGAAGCAAAAAAAAAAAAAATTTTTTTTTTTTTTGAGGGCTGTGTCACTGGCCCTCATCTGTGGGACCCGAACCAGGGGCGCTGGCTTCCCAAGACAGCGCTGAACCATCGTGCCACTAAGCCAGCCCTATAAAATTTTTATATGTCTGAGATGTATTCCTGATAGCATCATTCAATTGCTGTGAGGATTCAAAGATTGATTTTTCTTCAAATGGGACAATTCTTTCTATGTCTAATGTAATCAATGATCTTAACTCATTCTAACTTAGTAACTAGATTAACCCTTTTAGGCTTGCCCAGTTAAATATTTCTAACAACTCAGAGCAAGGATGAAACTGAAATATGGCAACATGCAGAAAATAGGTACTAGATTGCTACAGCCTCAGATATACCACATATTAAGTTTAGGAAGACCTGGAAGTCAGGATAGATAAATGCTATGCTTGCCTCCTTTTGTGACCACATTAAAATTACAACTAAATTATAGAATAATCAACCTGGAGAACCATCTGAAGGCTAGCTAAGTGAAGTTTTATAACTAAGGATATAAATAAAAAGCCACTTCCTGGCAACTGGTGCAAGCTGCCAAGAGCCGCTGTGAGCGGCTCACCAAAGGCCGGCAACGGATCTGCCTCACCTGGCAAGAGCACAATGATAATAGCAACATGGGCCAGTGAAGCAATGTCCTCCACAACTAGACTGAAGAACAAAAAGACATCAACTTGTCTGTTCCCCTTCCCCAGTTCCCCAACGCTGTTCTCCTCCCCCAATTCCCCAATAAAATCTTTAAAAAAAGAAAGAAAGAAAGAAAAAGCCACTTCAAGACTGGTAGAAGGGGCAGAGATGCGACACTGGCGGGCCCCAAATATCCATGTGATAGTTGAGAATCAGGAGGCATATCGCAGCCACAAAGGTTTCCCCTGGAGTAGCTGGAGACCCAAGCCCCACACCAGTGCCAGGAAGAGGAGCCCCCACAACATCTGTCTGTGAAAAACAGTGGGGATTCTTACTGTGCAGGTGGAATGGAGGCGATAGGAAACACAGAGTTCTCTTAAAGGGCCCATGCACAGATTCACTCATACAGAGGCTCTCACTCTGGGCTCCCGTGGAGCGATGGTGACTCAGGAGGCATCGGAGACATAAGGAGAGAGACTGAGTTGTGTGGCTTGGGAGTGAGGGCTGGAGAGACAGTAGCCATTTTCCCTGTTTGAGGTCTTCCTCCTATGCAGTAGGCAAATGGATTCCAGCTTTTCTGTGTTGAGCCTTCCCTCTATGCCCATAACTAAATCTGAATCTGATTTAGCCTGATGAACTCTACTGACTCCACCCTAGTGACCACCTGGTACCCCACCTGAGCCAACTCACCCAATGCCAGAGGCACTTTCTTGATGAGCAGCTAGCCCTGCACATGTTGCACTCTTTCTTGAAAAACTCTTAGGTGTCCACAGGCTCTAGTCAGGCAGTGGCTGGCTTTGGTGTGCTCTGAGGTTTGGCTAAGCAGCTCCAGGCTCAGCACTGACACCAAACCAAAATCTGGTGAACACTAACCTGGTGAACACAACTCATCCCACCCTGGTGATGCCCTGAGACTTGGGCTCAACCAACATGTGTACTGCAGGAAGCTATATTAGCGGCTGAAACTTATGAGGGTTGGCAGATTGCAGTATGCATCAGGGTGTACTGGCTTTTTTTGCAGAACTATCTCAGGCCCCATACTGGTGGCAGCCGGCCTTGCTACACAGAATGGCCTCTGCCATGTACCTCCAGGCCCAGCACAGGCAGCAAACAACTGCAGATTGCTTTATAGCTCTTTACCAGGTAATTCCCGGCAGTCACAGGCAGTGAGTCACCTGAGCCTGTACCAGAGCCCCCTCCAAGAGGCCCCAGAACACACTTAGAGGTTGGCTTCAGAACACAGCATAACACCACCCAATTAGCCTCACAAGTGGTACATACAAAAGGTGGTCTCAACAGTCACCACAGCCTGCTGGGGTGAATCCTGATCCATGGGGTAAGCCTTTCACAGCAGCCTATAAGCTGTGGATGTGGCCAAACCCCACAGACAGTCAGTCTAAGGGTCAATACAACCCACTGAAATGCCAACAGCAATCAAGTGTCAGCTATAACAGGAGGACACATGCAACTCACACAAGGGACCAACTGGAGCACCCAGAGCAGGTGACCAGGGAGACTGTGCAACTGGTCCCTACAGGATCCTTGCTACATAAGGCCAGCTGGCAAGACTGGGAGATATAGCAGCCATACATAATACATAGAAACAAATACAGAATGGCAGGCAAAATGAAGAAATGAAGAAATAGTTCCAATTGAAAGAACAGAAGAAATCTCCAGAGAAAGAACTAAATAAAATGGAGGCAAGCAACCTACCTGAGATAGAGTTCAAAACAGTGGTTATAAGGATGCTTAAGGAACTTAGAACTTCAACATGGAGATATCCATCTATATCTATATCATCTATATCTATATCTATATCTATATATATCATAAAAAATAACCAGTCAGAAGTGAAGAATACAATAACTGAAATGAATAACACACTAGAAGGATTCACCAGGAGGTTAGATGAAGCAGAGGCCTGAATGAGCAATTTAGAAAACAAGGTAGCAGAAAATGCCCAATTAGAACAGCAAAAAGAAAAAAAAAATTGAGGATAGTTTAAGAGGCCTCTGAGACATCAATCATAACAACATTCACATCATAGGGGTACCAGCAGGAGAAGAGCAAAAACAAGGGATTGAGAACCTATTTGAAGAAATAATGACTAAAAACTTTTCTAACCTGAAGGAAATAGATATACAAGCCCAGGAAATGCAGCAAGTCCCAAACATGATGAACCCAAACAAGCCAACACCAAGACACATTTTAATTAGAATGGCAAAGGTTAAAGACAAAGAGAGAATCCTAAAAGCAGCAAGAGAATGGCTGCTAGTTACTTATAAGGGAGCTCCCATAACATTGTCAGCTGATTTCTCAACAGAAACTTTGCAGGCCAGAAGGGACTGGCATAAATATTCAATGTGGTGTAAAGCAAGAGTCTACAACCAAGATTACTCTACCCAGCAAAGTTATCATTTAAAATCAAAGGACAGATAAAGAGCTTCCCATACAAGAAAAAGCTAAAGGAGTTCATTATCACTAAGTCAGAATTATTAATACAAGGAACCTTAGAGGGACTTCTTTACGATGAAAAAAAATCCAAAATATGAATAATAAAATGGCAATAACTACATATCTATTAATAATTACATTCAATGTAAGTGGATTAAATGCTCCAATCAAAAGATAGGGTGGCTAAATGAGTAAGAAAATAAGGCCCTTACATGTGCTGCCTGTAAGAGACTCACTTCAGATTGAAAAACACACACTGACTGAAAGTAAAGGGATGGAAAAAGATATTTCATAAAAATGGAAATAATTAAAAAGCTAGGATAGCAATACTTTTTTGGACAAAATAGAGTTTAAAACAAGAGAGGAAGAAGGACTCAGTAACTCCACTTCTGGATATTTATCCAAAGAAACCTAAAATGCTACTTTGAGGGGATGTATGCATCCATATGTTCATTGCAGCATTGTTTACAATGATGGATATATGGAGGCAGCCAGGGTGTCCATTGATGGAAGAATGGATAAAGAGGAGCTGGTACATATACATAATGGAATATTGCTCTGCGGAAGGAAATGGGTTCTTGCCACTTATGGTGGCATGGATGGAGGGTATTGTGCTGAGTGTCAGATAGAAAGACAGATGCAATGTGATTACACTTACATGTAGAATCTAAAGAACAAATAAATGAACAAAACAGAAACAAACTCATAGATCCAGAGAACATTTTGTTGTTTGCCAGGTGGGAGGGGGGTTGGGGAGTGGGTTAAAAAGGAACAGGATTAAGAAATACAAATTGGTCGTTACAAAGTAGTCATAGGGATGTAAGGTATAGCATGAGAAATATAGTCAGTAATATTGTAATAACTATGTATGGTGTAAATTGGGTTCTAGATTTACCAGGGTTATAGATGGGAGGGGAGTTAGGGGTTAGAGTGAAAAAAGTTAAGGGATTAAGAAGTACAAATTGGTAGTTACAAAATAGTCATGGGAATGTAAAGTAAAGCATATGGAATATTGTCAACAATATGGTAATAACAATGTATAATGCCAGGTGGGTACTAGACTAGTTGGTTTCCCAACTAGTTCTTAACATACTCAGTTCTTAAATTATACAAATGTCTGACCACTATGCCCTACTCCTGAAATTAATATAAACTAATATTGAATGTCAACTGTAATTGAAAAATTAAAAATGGGGGAAAGGTAAAGGGGAATAAGACATTCCAATTTCCAAGTATAAAACAAATAAGTTATGGAGGTGTAATGTACAGCATGGGGAATATAGTCAATAATATTGTGATAGCATTGTACAGTGCCAGATGGTTGCTGGACTTATCATGGTGATCACTTCTTTAGGTATATAAATGTTGTATAACTATAGTGTACCCCTGAAACTAATATAATATTGTATGTTATATATACTTTTAATACAAATCTTTAGAAAAAGTTAGGAAGTCCATATATAAAGAAAAAAAATTATATCTCACAAAAAGTCAATAAAGATGATGTATTACTTTACTTTCTCCATGTGTTTAAATTTTCTTTCTTTACATATTTAATCATCCTAGAGGAAAATATATATATGTATACATACTGGTATGAAATTACACACCCCTTATGACTTACATAATAAAGTATACAATTTTGCCATATGTTGGTAGATGAGGTAATTATTATTACTTTGCCAATTCACTCTAAAAACAAGGTGTCTAAATTTTAAAACAAAAGACTTCCAACTGGCAAAATATATCATTAAAATCTTCCTTTAATGCCCTTGTTCACAGGTCTCTGCTATGTGTCAGATAAAGGAGGTTGAAAGGACATGACAACTCCCCCCCAGGAAGCTGAGAGTCTGCAGAAGACAAAGTTGGTATAAACAATCCTAAGAGTTACATGTGCAGTATCCTCCCTACGACCATGATTCGAGCAGCACCATCAGGCCCATATCACCTGAAAATATCATCTCAGTCTCTGGAAATTTAATTTTGGGTCAAGGCATTATGCCCAAAGATCAATATTAAAATGATCATGTTTCCTTGTATAAAAGTAAAGGAAGAAAAGATATACAGGATTGCAATTTACCACCCCAAAACATCTCTCTTTAGCATTAAATTACTTTTAATCTGAAGACCATTGAGAGGGAAAAAGCTCTAAAAACAGAGCACAGGTCTTCTTTTTATAAAAGAAATTTCCATTTGTATAGATGTTTCCATCTCCCCTATCAGAAAGAGGAGAACTCTTACCAGGGGAAAAGACACCCACTTAAACCCTCATAACAAACCTTACTAAACAAACCCTCATAATAAACCTTACTAAACACCTTCCCATAACTTGACCTGACTCCCTCTCCCAAAAGCCCAAAGCCCTTTTTCTTTTTCTTTTTCTTTTTTTTTTTCAGCCTAAGCAGGTATAGGAGTATAAACCCAAGTTGTATAAACCCTTTTGAGTTACTCATCTGCGTGTTCCCATGTGCAAGTGAGATACACGCGGGAATCAGAATTGATTTTCTCTACCTGTGAACAAAACTGGAGACATCAAGGTTGTCATAAAGCATCTACAAATCTGAACATGAACTACACATGGGTCTGTAGCCAAATAAACTATAGACTTCCAAATACATTTTTTGGAGATATGTGGTTAACAGAATCAACTTTATGTAATGTATAATGCCACTGAATTAATAGAATCTTTCAGGATATATATATATATATATATATATATATATATATATATATATATATATTTAAGATTTTTTAATTGGGGAATTGGGGGAGGGGAACAGCGTTGGGGAATCCGGGAAAGGGAACAGACAAGTTGCTGTCTTTTTGTTCTTCAGTCTAGTTGCAGAGGATGTTGCTTCACTGGCCCATGTTGGTATCGTCATTGCGCTCTTCCAGGATGAGGCAGATCGGTCGCTGGCCTCTGGATGGTCGCTCACCGCGGCTACTGGCAGCTCACACTGGCTGCCGGCCACTCACGGCCTATGGCAACCCACTGCAGCAGGGGTTACGGCTTACACCGTAACAGGGGCTCGCACAGCCCAGCTCCAGGTGGAGCTGTTGTTAGCTGTAGAGGGCAGTGTCACTGGCCTTCTTATGTGGAATCTGAACCAGGGCCGCTGGCATCCCAAGCCAGCTCTTAAACAATGTGCCACTAGGCCGGCCCAGGTTTTATATATTTTTAAGAGCCAATACTGGTGCAGGAGTTCAGAACAGGCCTCTCCATGACGTGCTACTTTGGCACATCGATTATTCTGAGCTGAAGGCAATTGAGACTCTGGAGGCCCATGACAAACTTTTGTATCTGCCTTAAAGAATTTAAATTTGGGGACTTGCCCATAACGAGCTATTACCAGAAATAACTTTTTACAACCTATCTATATAGGGCAAAGCAAACTTCTGTTAGTGAATATCTGCTTTTCTTATTGTCCTATGAATGACCTTCCTCTCCTCTGAAGCCTTAGGTACCTTATCTCATCCTTAGCTCAGAATGTCATATATACCTCATTTTAACTTTCTTTCTCTGAATCTCACATGTATGTGCAGTCTCTGACACTCTCATGTATATGGAGTGTATATATATATATATATATATATATATATATATATATATATATATTTAAATCTGGTTATTTTCACTTGTTAATGTGTCCCATGTCCACTTAATTATTAGACCAGCTGAAAGAACCCAGAAGGTTAAAGGGAAATTTCTTCCCCTCACACAAGCACTTGTGTGGAAACACAAGTACTTTCATATGCAAGTATAAAGAAGTTTTGAGGTGAAAGAAAAGTCTTCATTCTCACAAATGTTATGAATCATGATGTAGAATAAACTACCTAAGACAAATATTTCAGGCTAGCGTGTTGGGGAAAAAATATATATGAAAGCTGATGGTAAATAACCTAAACTGCTGAGGTCTGTTACAGACAGGTAGAAAATACTACTTTATAAAAAAGTGTTCCCATTCACTTAGACTATTGATATGAAAGAGAGCACTTATTTGACTTTCACCACTGTCTAAAACTTTTACTGGGACAGTGTAAAGAAATATCTCATTTCAAATTACTTCTATTTCTTTGTGCTACTAGAGCTGTATAGACCCGGGATAGACAACTGTCATACAGCAACATCTGATGAGACTTTAAAAGTGTTTGGTGAAGCCCCTGGTTAGGTTAGATGAGTAATTATATTCATGAGGAGAATAAAATATATAACAGGAATTTTGGAGTTTTCTTGAATCTGGGAGATGAGAAGAATACCAGGGTAGGGAAAGTTACATATGAAAGTTACATATGAAAGATTGGGTCTGAAGGTTAATAAAAGTTTACTTGTGGAATGAGTTGTGGGGAAAAGCGATGTCAAATATTCAATTGGAATTTGTTTGCTCTTCTGTTCTAGAATAATCTTTAGGGCCGGCCGAATGGCGTGGTGGTTAAGCGTTGGCTTCGGAAGCCAGCAGCCCCGATTTGGTCCCACATATGAGGGCCAGTGACACTGCCCTCAAAAAAAAAAAAAAAAGAATAATCTTTAGTTATTTTCATATGTGTAGTAAAAATCTGTTATCCAAATAAGTTTCTATCAGCGGTACTTTGGGGAATGAAGAGAAATATAAGTGTCCATTTATGGAATACTGTGGGGTAGAGTCAAGATAACAGCTGCAGGAGGTGAGATAGCAAGTGGGTTTGATAACTGAATGAGGAGTAAAAATTGAGAGTAAAAGGTGATGGCAGGACATAAATCAGCCTCAAAGTGTATAAAAATATGATGGTCTTCCCTCAGTGGATGCCATGATACCTTGAGCATTTTGTTTAGACATTTAAGTAAAAGGTGGGCTCTGCATGCTAGAAAATTAAAGTCAAGTGAGTTAAAAATGTGTTATGCAATTTTCTCGAATACATGCATTACATAGCCAGGAAAGGATGTGTGCATGATTGTGTGGGGTGTGGAGGGGGGGAGGGGTGGCAAAGCAGGCAGGGAGAGTGGAGTGAGATAGTAGACTAAAAGAAAAAATAAAGTGATATTCATGTGTACAGAGTTGAAGAAAAGATGAAATGCACTGGGTTTTACTTTTCCCTAAGTCATCATAAATATCTCTGGTAAGATTTGTCAAAACTTTTTTCATAGAATTTATTTTTTTTTCCATCTAAGATAAAGAAAGAGCTTGTTAAACAAAGAAGAATTTGTAAGTCAGGCAAACTGGGCAACTACTCTACTCTTGCTCCCAGCTCCAAAGGGCAAGGGGTATATAAAAACCAAGAATAATTAGGAAAATTTTTTCATTCATTCTTATTGTAATTGAGTCTTTGTTCTAGCAAAATCATATTAAAATGTGGCCTGTGTTCACATAGATCAGTGGAACAGAACAGAGAGCCCAGAAATAAATCTAGGTATATACGGACAGTTAATCTATGACAATGAAGGCAAGAATTTACATTGGAGTAAAGATAGTTTATTTAATAAATGGTGCTGGGAAAATTGGACTGACACATGCAAAAAAATGAAACTGGACCACCTCCTTACGCCATATACAAGAACAAATTCAAAATGGATTAAAGACTTAAATGTAAGACCTGAAACCATAAAACTCCTAAAAGAAAATCTAGGGAGTAAATTTGCAGACATTACCCTGAGCAATATTTTTACTGATACATCCCCGTGGGCCAGGGAAGTAAAAGAAAAAATGAACATATGGGATTATATCAGACTTAAAAGTTTTTTTCACAACAAAGGAAACCATTAATAAAACAAAAAGGAAGCCTACTGAATGGGATAATATATTTGCCAACGATATATCTGATAAGGGGTTAATATCCAAAATTTATAAAACACTCATGCAACTCAACACCAAAAAACAAACAACCCAATTAAAATATGGGCAGAGGAAAGGAAGAGACATTTCTCTAAAGAGGACATACAGATGGCCAACAGGCATATGAGAAAATGTTCAACCTCACTCGTCATCAGGGAAATATGCAAATAAAAACCACAATGAGATACCACCTCACTCAGGTCAGAATGGCTATCATCAATAAATCAACAAACAACAAGTGATGGTGGGGCTGTGGGGGAAAGGGGACCCTGCTGCATTGTTGGTGAGATTGTAGATTGGTGCAGCCACTATGGAGGTCAGTATGAGGTATCTCAAAAAACTGGAAATGGAACTACCTTTTGACACAGCAATTCCACTCCTAGGCATTTATCCTGAAAAACCCAAGACACTAATTTGAAAAAATATATGCCCCCCTTTGTTCATTGTAGCACTATTTACAGTTGCCAAGACTTGGAAATAATCGAAATGCCCATCAGTAGACGATTGGATTAAGAAACTGTGGTACATTTACACAATGGAGTATTACACAGCTATAAAAAAGAAAGAAATTGTACCATTTGCAACGATATGGATGGACCTAGAGAACATTATGCTAAGTGAAATAAGTCAGTCAGAGAAAGACAAATACCCTATGATCTCACTTATATGTGGAATCTAAAGAACTGAATAAACGAGCAATGTAAACAGAAAGAGTCTTAGAGACACAAAGAACATACTGATGAGGGCTAGATGGGATGGTGATGGGCATGAGGGAGAAGGGGAAGGGAAGAGGCAACATAAACTGATAACTACAATACTACTGCAGAGACAGAAGAGACAGTTTAGGGAATATAATCAATAAGGTTGTAAATATTTTTCCTTTTAGGGGAACAGAAGGACTCAGTCATGGGATGTGGAATATAGTGTGGGGATGTAGTCAATGGAACTGTAATAGATATGTATGATATCGAGGGTGAGGATACAGGGGAGGGGTAAGGGGTACCCACTTTGTAAGGGGTGAAAACGATAACTATTGCATAGTTTTGTACATCTGTAACTATTAATAATAATAAAATAATAATAATAAATAATAATAATAGTATTGTGACAGCATGGTACAGTGTCAGATGGTTGCTGGACTTATGGTGATCACTTCTTTAGGTATATAAATGTTGAACAATTATGGTACACCCCTAAAACTCATATAATATTGCATGTTAGCTATATTTTTAATAAAAAATCTTCATGTAAAAATAAATAAAAATAAATAAATAAATAAATAAATAAATAAAATGTGGCCTGTGTTTTTCAAAATAAATTCAAATGAATAATTTTTAAATAAATACTTCTTGCCTATAAATAAACAAAATTCAAAGAAATAAAAATTTGGTTTTTGACAGATAGTTATGTTTATCAGAAATCGTGCTCTATCATAGAGAACACAAAAAGCACCAGTGTTTACATATATCAAATAAAATCACAGTTGTAATTTAAGCTGGAGATTTAAAATGAATATTTACTGCAACCAAGGAATAGTACAAATTAGAAGGTGCATGTACAGAACAAAGATTGAGGTATGATTTTTAAAAGATTAAGCCTATTTTGAAACAAAAATCTCTCTCAACATGAGATGTTTTATTACTATTATGGTGGATCAATATGGATATAATTTTGAGTATTTGAGTGCTGAAATTTAAAATAGTCTGTTCATATCTAAAATTCTTTGCTGCCTTAGGTACTTAAGACTTAGTGGTAATTTAAGAGTACTTCTCAAATTCTTACAAAGATGCATTTAGCACCATCAATCAATGAAATCTGCAAGGTATGCTCAGATGCATTCAACATTCTTATAAAAATGGAAACTCTCCACTTCTGAACACACCATAGCCCTTCTCCATGCCATCCCCTCTCTGAGCCAAAAGAGGTATACCTGTTAAGTTCCCATGTTGCTAAGTATGTCTTTATGCATGCCTGTTCTAAACCTTCTAAATAAAAATGAACAGAAAATACAGGCATATTTATCATTATACAAGCAGATTTCCACATACAAATTCTAAAGGAAAGCTCAGAACAGCTGCATTCTACTTCTTTTTTTCTTTTGGCATGAATAGGGCCTTTAATATCCATACTGAAATGGAAGTGATTAGTACTATTTACTGAATTTTAAAGCACCTTAGGATGTTCAGCCAGACAGTTTATTTGATTGGCTGAACATGAGGACACCTCATTTTAGGAAAAATATGTTGGCATAGGAAAAGAAATAGCTATCTGGCTGTTTCATAGATGTTTTCAGAGGACTTGAACTAATAATTCTGCTTTGAAAAACGATGCTCATAAAGAATAAATGCTCTTTTGAGCATTATATGGTCTTCTTAGGAGATAATCACACCCTTTACTCTAAAACTAGTGGCATTGAGTAGGATCATTTAGATTTGTTCCAGCTTACAATAAGCTTTTATTAATGATGTTTTGAAGTATACTATTCAATATAGAAATTATCCATTTAGATTGCAGTAGAAGACCAATATACAAAACATGTTGCATTCCTATACACTACAAAACAAGAATCTGAAACTGAAATTAATAAAATAGTTTCATTTAAAATTGTACCCAGAACAAAATAGTTAAAAATAAATTTAACAAAAGACTTACATACTGAAAAATACAAAAATTGTTGAAAGATAATAAAGAAGACCTAAATAAACTTAAAGACCTTCCATGTTCATGAGTTGAAAGACTTAATATTGATAAATTGACAATATTCCCCCCAATTGATCTACAAATTCAAGACAATCCATATCAAAATAACAACTGGTTTTGGCGCAGAAATTCACAAACCGATCCTCTAATTTAAACATGAGTACAAGGAATCCAGAATAGCCAAAATAACCTTGTTAAAAATAAAAAATACAAAAAAGAATATTTTTTGGAGAACTTACACTGCTACATGACTACAGTAATTAAGATGGATCTCAGTTAAAACAGTGGTACTGGCATGAGGATAGATTTTAAATCAATGCATTAGAATTAAGAATCCAGAAATAAATCCTTACATTTATTGTCAATTTATTTTTACAAGGGTGCAGAGACAACTTGATGGAGCAAGAAGTCATTTCAGTGAATAGTCCCAGGAAAACTGGATATCCACATGCAAAATAATGAAATTGGACCACTGCCTCAACCTTATAAAAAAACACACAAATTAACTCAGAATGGATCAAAGAACTAAATGTAAGAAGTAAAACTAAAAAATTCATAGAAGAAAACATAGACAAAAGTATTCAAGACCATGATCATGGTTTCTTAGAGATGACATAAATACCAGAAGCAATAAAAGAAAAAATATAGAAAATTATACTTTGTAAAATATTTTAAATCATGCTTCAAAGAAGATTCTCATGAAAGACAGCCAACGTAATGGAAGAAATATTTGAAAATCATGTATGTGATAGGAAACTTGTATCCAGAATATATAAAGAATCCTTACAACTCAACAATAAGAAGAAAATAATTCAATTGAAAATAAGCAAGTATTTGAATAAATATTTCCCCAAAAGTGATATACAAAGAACCAACAAGCAAGTGAAGAGATATTCAATGTCATTAATCACTGGAGAAATACAAATCAAACCTAAAATGTGGTATTACTTCACAGCCATTAGGGTGGCTATAATAAAAAACAATGGCAATGACAATTATTGTTGAATGCAGAGAATTTTAAACCCTCCTATCTTCCTAGTGGGAATAAAATAATGCAGGGACTTTAGAAATCAGTTTGGCAGTTTCTCAAAAAAAGTAAAATGTAGAATTACTATACGGCTCAGGAATTTAATTTCCAAGTATATATCTAGGAAGTAGAAAACATATCTTCATACAAAACTTTTATACACAAATGTTCATTGCAACATTATGAATAAGAGCTAAAAATGTAAGCAATTTAAATCAGATAAATGAAATGTGTATATGTATACAATGAAATATTATTTTTTCATAAAAATGAATGAAGTACTGATACATGCTGCAACATGTATATGCTTCGAGAATATCATTCTAAGTGAAAAAAGACACAAAAGGCCACATATTGTGTGACTTAATTCATATGAAATATCCAGAATATTCCATATAAACAGAGAGTAAATTAATTGTTGCCATGAATTGGAGGTACAGACAATAGAAACAACTAGCAGATGTAAAGTTACTTTTTTTAGAGTGATGAAATATTTGTTATGTAATTGGATAGTGGTGATGGTTGCACAACTTTGTAAACATACTAAAAGCCACTGAATTTCATACTTTAAAAGAGTGAATTTCAGTTATGTGAATTATTTCATAAATAAGTAAATATTTAAAGTAAAATTTTAAAGAACACAAAATTTGATATAATTTTTGTGAAATTATTTAAGTGTTAAATGGAAAGCTATTTTTGTATTATGAGAAAATGTTTATGTTAAAATTATACGCCAAAATAACCTAACAAGATGGGAAGAGAATGGGTTGGTATACATTGGGCAATTATATTAATGTCTTTGTTGTGCACTTTATAAATACACATTTTAGTATAAAGATTTATAATTGAACAATATAGACCAAACTTTAGCTTCCAAATTAGCATAAAATAAAGAAAATACACTGAACACAAGGTATTTTCTATAAAAATAGAAAAATGAAGAGATAACTCAGGAAGATATTATAGAAATATTTCAAAATATAATAGCAATCCTAATAAATCTAATATTTAAACTTATCTATAAAAATGCAAAGACTGTCAAATAAGAATTTTTAAAACTACAATGTGAAACATCACACATACAAACACAAATTTTTTAAAAAATAGAAAAGATAAATCTGCAAAAACTAAAAAAAGTGAGTTTAGTAATATAAATTTCAGATAATAGAAATTGAGGCAAAAAATAAAAACAGATAGAGAAATAATAAAAAAATCTATCAAAAATACAAATAAGAATTTTACAAACTTCACAACATAGCCTTGAAATATAGAAAATAAAAACAATTATAAAGAGAAATTGAAAATCCATTATCATTTAAGATATTTGGCATACATTTGTCAAACACTAACAGTAGGCAGAAAAAAACAGTAAGAATATAGCTTCAAGAAGCAATGCTTTGAAAGACACAAACTACCAAAATTCACACAAGAAGAAGTATAAAATCTGAATAGGTCTATATCTATTAAAGAAATTCAATCACTAAAAACAACCTTCCAAAACAGAAAGTACCAGGCCCAGATGAGTTCACTGGTGAATTCATTTAAGGAAGCAATTAGGCTAGTTCTCTATAGTATTTTTCAGAAGACAGAAACAGAGGGAAAATTCCTAACTTATTTTATGAGGCCTATATTACCTTAAGGTCTAAAACAGCAAAAATATTGCATGAAAAGAAAACTACAGATCAATATCTGTAATGAACAAATATCCACAACAAAATATCAGCAAAATGAATTTTCAAATGTATAAAAATAATTATACATTACAAGCAAGTGGAATTTATTCCAGATATGCAAGGTTGTTTCAACATTTGAAAAGTAATTAATGTAGCCCATAACATTAGCCGGCCAAAGAAGAAAAATCATATGATCATATATTTAGATGCAGAAAAATCATTTGATGAAATTCCATACCCACTCATGAATTAAAAAAACAAACAAACAAAGAAACAAAACTCTCATTCAACAAACTAGAAACAGAGGAGAACTTCCTTAGCTTTATAAAATAAAATATATATCTACCAAAAACTTATAGTTAATATCATACATAATACTGACAAAGTAGATGTTTTACCATTATGATCAAGATAAAGGGGTAAGGATGTTCCATCCTACTACTGCAAATAAACATCATACTGGAAGTCCTAGTTAATATAATAAGACAGAAAAGGGAAGTACACAGATTGGAAAGGAAGAAATAAAATTGTTTTTGTTCTTATAATATTCTCTGTAGAAAAATCCCAAAGAATCATGGGACTACTAAGCAATTATAGCAAGTTTGCAAAATACAAGGTTAATACACAAACGTCTATTGTTTACCTCTGCCCTAGCAATGACCAATTGGAATGTGAAATTAAAAACACAATACCATTTACATGAATACTCAAAACCTGAAATACTCAGGTATAAATCTTACAAATTATATATAAGCTCTGTAGGAGGAATACTTTGATGGAAACAATCAAAGAATATTTAAATAATTGGACGGAGATTCATGCTCGAGGATAGGAAGACTCAATATTGTCAAGACATCAGTTTCCCCAACTTGATCCACAAATTCAACACATTCCCAATTAAAATCCCAGCAAGTTGTTTTGTGCATATTGGCAAATGTATCCTCAAGTTTATGGAAGGGCAAAATGTAGAGAAGAGCCAACACAATATTGAAAAAGAACAAAGTCAGAAAACTGACCCTACCCAAGTTCAAAAGTTATTGTTAATCTATAGTGATCGCAATAGTAAAGAAGAGATGAAAGAATAAGCAAGTAGATAGAAATAATCGGTAGTCTTTTCAATGAACAGTCCTGGAACAACTGACCATCCATATTAAAAAAATAAATCCAAACACAGATATGATGCCTTTCAAAAAAATTAAGTCAAAATGGGTCAAACTATAAAACTCCTAGATGGGAATATAGGAGTAAATCTAGATGAATTTGGAATTGGCAGTGAGTTTTTTTAGATACAACAACAAAAGCATGATCTATGACCAAATAATAATAGTAATAATAATAATAATAATAATAATAATAATAATAATAAACCAATAAGTTGGACTTCATAAAAATAAAAATCTTCTGTAAAAGACACCATTAGGAAGATTAAATGGCAGGCCACAGATGGGGAGGAAAAATATGCAAAACACATCTCTGATAAATAATTTGTCTTCCAAGTATGCAAAGAACTCTTAAAACTCAACAATAAGAAAACAACCCAATTAATGATTGAGCAAAAGGTCTGAATAGATGCCTCAACCAAGAAGGTCACAGGTGATCAATATATATATGAAAAGATGATCAAGAAAATATGTCATCAGGGAATTAAAACAAAAAGATACTAATATACATTTATTAGAATAGCCAAAATCTAAAACACTGACAAACAGCAAATACTGTTAAGAATGTGGAGAAATAGGAACTCTCATTTATCATTGATGGGAATAAAACATGGCACAGCCACTTTGGGAGACAGTTTGGTCATTTCTTATAAAACTAAACATACTCTTACCATACAGTCCAGCAATTGCATCTGGGATTTACCCAAAGAAGGTTAAAACTTTGTCCACACAAAAACTTGCAGGTGAATGTTTATAGCAGCTTTATTCATAATTGCCAGAACTTGAAAACAACCAGTATGTCCTTTAGCAGGTGAATGGATAAACAAACTGTGGTACATCCAGACAATAGAATGTTATTCAGTGATTAAAAAAAGAAGCTGCGAAGCCACAAAAAGCATGGAGGAAAATTAACTGTATATTACTAAGTGAAAGAAGTCAACCTGAAAAAGCTACATACTGGATAATTGTAACTCAATGACATTTAAGAAAAGCAAACCTATAGAGACAGTAAAAAGTTTAGTGGTTGCCAGATATTTGGAGGAAGAAGAGAGAGATAAATAGATGGAGCACAGGGAATTTTTTAGGGCACTGAAACTATTCTATGTGATACTATAATGGTGGATATGAGTTTTTATATATTTGTCAAAATCCACACAATGTACAATACAAAGAGTGAGCGGCCAATGTAATATATGAACTTTAGATAATGTCTCAGTGTTGGTTGATCAATGGTAACAAATGTGTCACAGTAATGCAAGATGTTAATAAGGAAGGGAATGTTGGGTGGGGATGGAGAAGGTAAGTGAGAATTCTCTATATTTCCTGCTTAATTTTCTATAAACCTATAACTGCTCTAAAAAATAGTCTATTAATTTTTTAAAAGAAAAAAAGCAAATTGAAAAGGATGACATAGTACCATTTATGTATATATTGATAGCTTAGGAAAAATCCTATGCATTTTATGGGTACATAAATACATAGGAATAGTATGAAAATGTATTTGTAAGTGATAAACTGATATTAGATGTTCAGGTACCATGGAATAGTGAGGAGTACACAGGTACCTTTAGCTGGGTCTGCTGTTTTTAAACATAAGAAATATGGAGCAAACTTGATGTTAAATACCTGAGTGTTTGTTTTATTAATCTCTATTCTCCATTGTATTTTTAATTATTTTGTTAAAAGAGGGTTAGTTTAAATTTTATACAGTTTAAGTGTGATGATTGGTAGTATCAATTTACTAAAATATTTCACTTTTTTTAAAGATTTTATTGGGGAACTGGGGGAGGGGAACAGCATTGGGGAATTGGGGAAGGGGAACAGACAAGTTGCTGTCCTTTTGTTCTTCAGTCTAATTGTGGAGGACATTGCTTCACTGGTCTATGTTGTTATTGTGATCATTGCCCTCTTCCCGGCTGAGGCAGTTAGTCCCCGGCCATTGGATGGCTGCTCATGGAGGCTCACAGGCAGCTCACACCAGCTGCCTGCTGCTAATGCTGGCTGCCAGCCACTCACGGTAGCTTATGCAGCCCACTGCAGGAGGGGCTGCAGCCTACTGCGTTGCCCACAACTCACAGCAGCCCAGCTCCAGGTGGAGCTGTTGTTCACCATTTTAACTGTAGAGGGCACAGCATCACTGGCCCTCTATGTGGGATCCGAACTGGGGCCCTGCTGCTCAGTGCTGGCATCTCAAGCCAGTCCCTAACCAATGCACCACTAGGCTGACCCAAATATTTTACTTTTTAAATTATATGTTACTGTTCAATATTTCATAGGGTGGTACAATAAATTTACCCAAGCAATTACCTACAATGAAAATTACTTTCTTAAATGTATAGGGAAAGATATCTGAAACATTTTTCTTTCAATTCAGAGAAGGAACTGGAAAAGGTCCATTGAAAAGATCAAATCTGCTGAGCTAAATTTCCCTTGAAATCAGACTCTTTAGAAAACTACTCAGTTCAGCACTACATTCATAGATGAGAAGAATCAATAGTTTTTCCAAATTTCCAGTAAAACTTACCTTTTATTAAGTGACCAAACCCATATTTTTTCTAATTCCATGCAACATAAATTTCTGAAAAATTTTATCTAATTTATGTTTATGAAATACTTATTTTTGCCCTGAAGACACAATCCATTTACTCTTTATTTAGTTTAGTGTATTGGCATGGATGTGAATGCATTGGAAATGTTATATTTTGGCATAAAAAGAGGGGAGAGTTAAATTTTATAGATATATGTGCTTATTTCTATATGTATCTATATCAGTTTACCAATAAATACAATAGCAAAATATTAAATTAACATCTTTAATGCATATTGAATATACCAAATTAAGTAAAAGCCACAAAATAAACAATTTTTTTTTACCAACTATTCCTCAGTTAGGAACATAACTTTTTTTTTTCCTTAGGGAAACTACATAGATTACAACTTGATTCTGACTCTGGAGAATAATATTGTCACCTAACCCATACAATAAATTCCTGTGTGGTTCAACACATTAGAACAATTGGGCTTGAAAACAACTGATATACCATAAAATGCTGTAGTTATATTTGTATTAAAGGTTATAGTGAAAGAACACATTACCTGTGGATTCTGATCATTGCTTCTTAGATATGCTTGCTACAGAGAAAATTTAAAATTGTATAACATGAAATTTCATAAGCAGATAGAGTTGTCAAAGTATGTGAAAGCTATAGATCAGAACACATCTCACTTTTAGAGATAAAATTATTTTTTATTTTCATGTATGGAATAATATTTACTGTGGTATAATAAATAAGATTCTAAAATGTATAAATTGTGTCTGTTAGTTCTCATTTCAATAATAATATGACATAACTGGTTGAAGGGCATTCTTTTAGTTGAAGATCAGTCCCCAAAATATCCTTTCTTTCAAATCTACTAAAATGCCAGAAAAATATAAATGTTGGCTGCCTAAATGATCCCAATCCAAAAAAAACCAAAAAACAGGATTTAAATTCTCTCCCTAAATCAAGGACATCTTACTCAAGATATATTCCAGAAAAAAAGGGTTTTCTCATGCCAGTCTTTGAAACAATCAGTGCTGAAATCTGTTATACCCCACTTCCAAACCAAAATGTTGGCCTTTACTCACATTAAAACATAGAATTCTCATCCTACGTCATATGCCAGAAAATGAGGTAAGTACAAATGAAACTCATGATATTGCTTTCCTTCAAATTTGACCATACTTGTTATAAGCAATTTCTCACTGGCCATATCTCTTCAGGTTTGAGGATGCCACCATTTTTCTACACTTCATGAGAGTCATAGCAGATATTCACTGCCTTCTTTGTGATAATTGCCATTACTTGCTCGGGGTGGAAAGTGGTAGAAGGCTGTGAATCAAAAGGTACTACTTTCTCCACCACAGAAGTAGACATATAATCTAAACTGGACAATGCGAGCATCCTATCTCTTTGTATTCAGTCACATGTTGGGAATGGACATGTGAGCCAAGCAAGACCAGTCACTGTCCTTTTGGGGATTTGATATAGAAGCTGGAAAAGAGAGTCTAAGTTTTAATCTATATGTCATCATGACCAATGATCTTGTATTTACATTTATATATTTACTTTATACTTCATAATAATCCTAAATTATAAAATCCCCAATTTCTGACTTAAAAACTACATATTATAATATTTTTTTATCCACATTGATGAACAGGAACTAGAACTGCTAACTCTACCCTGTACCATTTCACATTTCTTTGCTATGGATCAATCACAAATTTATTAGTTAAACAGTAGGAAACAGGATGACTCAGGAGATTGGTGGTGGATTGTGGAGCCATTATTATCTAACATGTTTGTTTGATTTCAATGTTACTATCTGATAGAAATTCCGTGAGTCATAGGAGGTAAGTTAATAGTTTCTGCCCCTGTTTTATAGCCAAATATCCACAATGCAAGCATCACCACATACACTCCTAATCCCTTAAATGATGCAGTGATAGGAGCACTGGAAGTATTTCCATTCTCATAGAATTAGCAGATTCAGGTCGGAGACCCAGGATTAAATGGGCATGAAAATGAACAAACTTCTAGATGTCCTAGAGAGAAGATATGGCTCTGAGAAGTGAGCAATGTCATGGATATTCCATACAGACACAGGTTTCTAATCTTAGACATATCATTAGCTTATTGTTTGCCTAATATAAACATGCAGAGATAAATTGCTAATTAAATTAGGATTGCTCTAATTATCAATCATCAGGTATTCTTAAGTGAAAATTTAAGGAAGGTTTTATGAGTGTGTACGTGCAATTCTTAGTGTTGCTTATGCTTTCCAGTGAGTTCTTATAATAGTTCTTATCATTTGAAATAATTGTGTCCTTGTGGTTCTAACTAAGGCTGCAATTGATTCATTGATCTCTGTATTCAACCTGTGCACTGAACCAGCAATAATACCAGTACTTCAAACACAAAGATAGATATTGTATCCAAGTGGGAACACACTGTCAGCACTGAAGATTGTGGTTCTTATGCCTATTTGACAACTAGCACCTTTTCTGACAATATACAGCTAACCTCTAATTTAGAGGGAATTAAAATGCTGGTGTTCCAAACATTAAGACATCACAGAACTAACCTTGGAAATTAGGTAGTGGAGGAAAGGGAGGAAGACAGTCAATTATAACCTCCGTAAACTTTCATGTAGAATGACAGTGGGATGGCTGAATAAAAAGTGACTGAATATTTTGAAGTAGAGCAAATAGTACGAGGAGAGTTAATTTTTCTAAGCCCAGCAAAGATCCTTAGGCTCCTTTCCTTACCACTGTGCTTGGCATTAGTCCTTCTTTAGGTCCAACAAATAGCCAGCTTCCCTCTGATGATGTAACTTTGTTTAAACCCATTTGCAGTGTGTATACTGAATTGGTTTAATATTAATGTATAAAGAATAAATAAAATATTATATTTTTCTTTGAAAACAGTGTAAGTAATCATATTATACATGTCATGAGTTTACATTCTGGGCATCAAAGAAAAACTGAGTAAAAAGGTATTCTCTAACTCCTTACCTCTGGAATTCATTTTACTCTTCTTACAGTGGTAGTTTCATATCTGTACACTTGTGTTTGGAGGCTGATAGAGGAGTAAGCAATATGGGCCATTTTGTACATATTACATTATGGTATAAAACTATGAATTTGTAGTACATAGAATATACATATGAATATACAGACACATGCATATCTGTTTATATAAATGTGTGTGTCTCATAAATGGATGTAATCTCTCTCTCTCTCTCTCTCTCTCTCTCTCTCTCACACACACACACACAGACACACACACGTACACACACACACACACTCCTTGACACTCATTACAATCACTACAGGCACATAAAAATCCAAGATATTTCAGTAGCATGTGCAGTGTTTATTCAAAAGTCAACTATACTAACTTTAAGTTATCTGCATTCTCCATTTCTCCTTCAAATTTGTCTTTCAGGGGTCAATAGGTGGAAAAAAATGTAAATATTATTTTTTCAAAATCCTGTTTTGAATTTGCCTCTACACTATTAAACTGTATTTAAGGATATATGTTTAGTAGTTTTGTGTGTACAGAAGTATTCACTGTGTTAAAATTCTTATAATAAGTATGCAAGGTCTGACAATTGAGTTTAGGAACTCATCCTAGAAAAAGTGCTACATACTTCATTGATGAATATCACTGTGGTCTCCTTCTAAGTACTCCCTTTGGGAAGCTATGCACCAATGTCAGCGCCTAGTCCACCATCAAAGCAATTTTGGAACTTTTTTTCTGGAATGGCCATCAGAGCTGTCTCCGTATTACCCTGGATGTCCTGAATGTCATCAAAATGTCTTTCTTTCAATATTTTCTTTATATTCAGGTAAAGAAAGAAGTCATTGGGGCAAAATCAGGTGAGTAGGGAGGTTGTTCCAATACAGTTATTTGTTTACTGGCTAAAAACTCCCTGACACACAGTGCCGTGTGAGCAGATGCATTGTTGTGATGCAAGAGCCATGAATTGTTGGTGAAACGTTCAGGTCGTTTTCAATTAACTTTTTGAGCACTTCCAAATAGTAAACTTGGTCAACTGTTTGTCTAATTGGTACAAATTCATAATGAATAATCCCTCTGATATTAAAAAAAAATGTTAGCCACATCATTTTGACTCTTGATTTGGACTGATGGAATTTTTTTGGCTGTGGAGAATTGGCTGACTTCAATTGAGCACTGTGATGCTTTGTTTTAGAGTCGTATTGCTACACCCATGTTTCATCACCAGTGATAACACGGCCCAAGACATCATCTTGCCTCTCCAAAAGGTCTTGGCAAACTTCGACCCTCCTTTGTTTTTGTTTATCAGGGAGGTCCTTTGGGACCATTTTTGCACACACCTTTCTCATGCCAAGATTTTCAGTTAAAATTTTCCTGTTTCTCTATTGATGTTTACTCTGCTATGCTTTTTACAGTCAAAGATGATTCTGATACTAATTCGACAAACTTTAAAAATGTTTTTGTCAGTTCTGCTCATCAGTGCCTTCCTGACCTCTCTTCATCAGTGACATGTTCTCTCCCCTCAGAAAAATCTTTAATTCATTTGCACCCTGCCATTTTCTTGTGGCATTATCCCCATAAACTTGGACTGATATATCCTTGATTTCACTTCCAATTTTGCCAAGTTTAACAAGAAATTTAATGTTTGTTCATTGCTCTAATTCAAGTTCAAACATTCTCAGACATTCAAGCACACAAAAACAGGCAACAACAATAATGAACACATTCAGCAAGACACCGCCACACGTCAACACAAACACAGCTGTGAGACACTGATATACCAAGGTTATGAAATCTTACTGAGCAGTTTGTACAGTGCTGCCAATGAAAGCGCAAGGTGGTAAGTTCATTAAATTAATTGCCAGACCTTAAAGGCTTGCTATAATGGGCATATTAAAGAGCATATAAGAGGCTTGTTATATATTTTTATACTCCCTTTACATCAGCCACTTTTAACCTGCTGTCTTTTGATGTCTTATCTTTTGCTTCACACTCAGGATCCTGATAAAGACCTTAGCCTTTCTTTGTGGTAACATGTTTGCACATATTTGTCTGGCTTTGACCTTACATGCTCTCTCTCAGACAGAATTCATATCTCATTTTATGCTTTTATCATTACTGTGGAATGATGAACTTCCATACCTTCTCTGATCCAGCATGTCCCACTTATTCTGGCCCAACCCAAAATAAAGACTAAGACAATAAGAGGTAAAATCAACCTATTAGAATTTTCCTTCATTTCATGAGTGATATGCATGTGTGTGCTTTGTTGTTGCTATTGTTGTTGTTTTTATTACTTATTCTGTCTGCAAAGACCATCAAAAGTAATTTGTTTTTACCTGGCAGAGGCAACAATATACTTTCTTTACTTTTGCCTAGTGTTATGCCAAATCTTTCACCTTCTGCCATAATTTAGACTACAGAGATATTTATCTTTCTTGGCATCCCACAAAACATCACACTGGTCTGCTAGCCTGTTGGCATATACAGGTTGGACATGATATCAGAAAGTAGCAAACATTAAAAACCATAAAAAACATTGTCCAACATGATGGTGCTAGAGAGTAGGAAATCCACTATGAAAACTGGGGGGCCTACCACCGAAAGTGTAGATTGGAGCATGTTAGGATATTATTTCGACAGGAAAAGACTGTTGCATCTTGTAATTCCTGCCATTAAAAAGTGATATCTTTAGATTTTAGAGGAAATATACTACTTTCAAGTGTGCTTCTCTGACTCATTTACCAGGTGATTTTTAAGACTGCTAGTTTTGAGTGGGATCCAGGGAAAGATCAGTACCCATACCAAGTCCAGGCCACAATGCAAATCGCTCTGCCACTTGGGACTTCTGACCCTCAAATACTTGAAGTATGGGTGACAAATAGGGATGTTGCATGAAGCTTTTAGTGAGCTGGATTGGGGATCATAGCACAGATACTTAAAGGTTTGGAATAAAGCCGTGTCTTCTTCTGCAGATAACTTTCTTTTCTTTTGTGGAGAAATTTCTCCTAACTTGCTACTGGGCCTTAAGAGAGACTGAACCTATGCCAACGGCACAACAAGAGAGCTTTATATTGTGAAATAGATATTCCTGGGCACTTCATGTTATAAGGTAGAAATGTAACCAGCAATCCATCATTGAGTGGAAAGGGTAAATAAAAATTAGGAAGACAAATTATTTGTATGGGAAGTGGTTCAGATCCTTTGGCATTGTATGAGGTGTGATCAAACAATATGATGGGCATTTAAATTAAGAAAAAATTTAGTACAGTAAAAGACACATTGCCATTAATCTCCCTCAAAATACTCCTCCTTGCTTTCAATACACTTATCCCATCATTCTTGCCACTTTCTGAAGCAGTTCTGGAAGTCCTCTTTCGTGAGTGTCTTTAGTTATGCTGTCATGGCTGCCTCAAAGTCCTGAATTGATTCAAAATGTTTTCTTTTCATGGTCATTTTGACTTTGGAGAAGAGCCAGAAGTCACACTGTGTCAGATCTGGTGAATATGGTGGATGAAGACACACCGTGTGTTTTTATTTTACAGAAATTGCCATACCAGAAGCAATATGTGACATGGAGCATTGTCATGATGAAGGATGGAGTAAATAAATGAAAGAAGACTTCCAGAACTACTTCAGAAAGTGACAAGAATGATGGAATAATTGTATGCAAAACAAGGGGGAGTATTTTGAGGTGAATTAATGGCAATGTGTTTTTTACTGCAAAAATTTTTTTTTATTTAAACATTTCCTATATCTTTTGATCACACCTCATATGCTCTGTTGCCTCCTTTTCTTCAATCAACATCAATATCTCGTGAGTATTTTCCAAGTATATGCATTGAATCATTAATCACTTTATGTTTCTGTTTTTCCCATAGTTTGACTACAGGGGTACTTTTTTACAAAAATTATTTTTTTAATAAAACTTCAACTATACTAACTTAAAGTTAACTATCCGGCAGAGGGATAGTGTAAGTCAGATTTAGTAGGCATAGTGGAGGTAAAAGCAACAACACTGATGCAGTTCTACAGGATTTCCAAGGGTTCTGCTTTGGGTGAGTAACTCCATCAGTGAATTCAGGAGAAAATAGTTGGTGTAGCGAGGTAGATGGGATAGAAGAAGTGGAGAGAAGGATGAACTTGAAGTGCCCAGAGAAAGTTTATGAAAAGATATCCAATGGACACAGAGCTCCCCCGCTTATGCATGGTTTCACTTTGCACAGTTTCAGTTACCTGTGGTCAATCGCAGTCTGAAAATATTAAATGGAAAATTCCAGCAATAAGCAACTGTAAGTTTCAAATTGTGATCTGTTCTGAGTAGCATGATGAAATCTCATGCCACCCCTCTTTTTAATGCCCAGAACTTGAATAATCCCTTTCTTCAGCATTTCCATACTCTGTATACTGCCTGCCCATTAGTTCTTAGTAGCTATCTTGGTTATCAGACTGTCAGGATCCTGCAGTGCTTGTTTTTAAGTAATCCTTCTTTTACATAATAATGGCCCCAAGGCACAAAAGTAGTGATGCTGGCAATTCAAATGTGTCAAACAGAAGCCCTAAGTGTTTTCTTTAAGTAAAAAGGTAAAACTTCTCAACTTAGTAAGGCATTTTACAGTCTCACGTCATCACATAAAAAAGAAGGGTGAGTACAGTACAATATGATATTTTGAGAGAGAGACCACAGTCACATAGCTTTTATTACAGTATATTGTTATAATTGTTTTATTTTATTATTAGTTATTGGTGCTATTCTGCTACTGTACCTAACTTATAAATTAAACCTTATCATAAATGTGCATATATAGGAAGAAACATAGACTACAATATGTGGTTGGGAACTATCAGCAGTTTTAGGCAACCACTGGAGTTCTTGGAAAGTATCCTCTGCAGATAAGGGGAGACTACAGTGTTTAGATCTGGAGCTAGGAGTAGAGTATGAAGCTAGAGATATAATTTAGAGAAGCATCAAAATATATTAATTTGTAAAATTTTTGCCAACACGACTTTGATATGTATTCTATTATTTGAATTTTTTGTCTCTAAAGTCAAGTAATTTTACTAGATGTTATGGACTAAATTGCATACTCCATCCTCAATGCATATGTTGAAGCTCTTAGCCCCAGTACCTCAGAAAGTAACTGTTTTAGAGATAGGGTCTTTAAGGAAGTAATTAAGGTTAAATGAGTTCAAGAGGGAGGGCACCCTAATGCAACAGGATTGGTGTCTTTATAAGACAAGGGAGAGACAACACTTGCTTGCTCACACTGGCTCGCTCTCTCTCTCTCTCTCTCTCTCTCTCTCTCTCTCTCTCTCTCTCTCTCTCCCCCTGGAAAAAGCCATGTGCCAGTCAGGGAGAGAGGCCTCACGAGAAGTCAACCCGTCTCACCTTGATTTTAGAAATCCAGGCTCCAGAATTGTGAGAAAATAAATTCCTGTTATTTAAGCCATCAGTTTGTAGCATCTTGTTACGGCAGCTTGAGCCAACTGATACACTAGGGTAAGTGTAAGAAATTATCTTCCATGTGAAGTCTCCCAGATTTACTGTGGGTCTTTCCAATGGTTTTAAGTATTCACTTATTTCTCAAAAGTAGAAACTGAGGCAGAAGGGTTAAATAACATGGCCATAGCCACACAAATAGTAAGCAGTGGAGGACAGGACATTTGGTTTCATCCTAAATCAGAAGTACTTCCTTTTAGTCTCACCAAATAAGGGTGATCAATAATGTTACAGTGAGGAGAGACTGGAAATTACTATTAGAACTGCTATAGCTTTTGTAGAGTTAAATTTATGCAAGTACCAAAAAAACCAAACTGCACATTGTTCAAATAATTAAATCCATATATAAATAATATATGCATAAATAAAATAACACTGTACACATATATACTGCTTGGCAAAAAGAAGGTGAGAAAAAATAAAGGTTCAATTGGAAATCTAGCTATGAAAAAGACTGCCAAGGAGAAACTATAAAATGAGATGAGGACTGTGAATAGAGACATGGGCTACATCCAATTCAGTAGGTAAACAGAGGAATGGGGTTCAGATAGAAGAGAAGACCTGGAGGAGGGGAGACAGAATTGGGAGATAATTTGTGAGAGGTGAGAAGATAGTTTCTAGGGGGGAGAAGAGGGAAGAATTTTTCTTTCTTTGTCTACCAATCAAATTGGGAAAACACATAAATAGTTATTGGTAATTCCTTTTGTTTGGGGGTTTCAGTAGATTTTGAGGGTTTTTTTTCCTATTTGGTCCAGTTTTGCTGTGGTAGATGAGTTAAGGAAGGAGTAAATGATATTGGATGAATCTCAGTCCTCAGTGTGACATGTAAGACCTCTGCAACAGCTCTGGCTTCATGACACCACACAGGGGGAGAGGAACAGTACTGCACTATTTGTGGAGATATCGTGTTTCTCTGACTGCCCTTTATTATGCTGCAAGTACTGTAGTTTTCACTTTCTCAAACTGGGAATAGATCCAGAGGAATGCATCTGGATAGCATTTGCCCATTACCCTCCCCAGAAAAGAATTAGTCGGCAAGGACCCTATTCATAAAAAACAAATTCCATCCATTTCTACTTGAATGTCACATCTTTATGTGGAAAAGTGGGGAGTGAGTCCCTTTTTCTACATATAGAATGTTTTTCTGTGATTAACAGACTTCCCTCCCCCCCCAATATGTAAGTAGACACCTTCTGACCATATACCTGAGGGAATCGAAGACTACAGACATGGTGAGAGGGATTTGAAGTGATGTTTCTGGATTGCTCTGTATCCTTTCTGAAAATGGATAACATAGAAAGTACTGGTTTCAAGAGAAATGCTTTTTAAACCATAGAAGAAATAAAACAGGACATTTTGAAAGTAGAAATGTGAGAACTTAAACTCATTTTCCTGATTTAGGTGAAAGTTTTAAGAATCATTTCTATTAACAATCTATAGTTACCAGATCCCTGGTGTTTTACTTCACAAAATTCTAATTCTTAAAAGTTATGAGTTAATCTTAATGAGTAATGTACTTTTAATCAGTCCATAAGGTTGATAAATTGGGTTGATTGGAATCACATCATTAGACAGTGAATTTCTGCTGATTTTTAATAGTCACTGAGGGTGCCTGAGATTTATGGTCTAGCCAGTTTATTATTTTCTTTTGCATGAATGGTCATTTTAATATCCTGTAACATACAGTATACCTTGCCTATTATGGAATTTGTTCAATTTGACAAAAATTTTTAACTTACTGTAAGTCCAGATCATTATATTTCAAATAACGAGGAGCATAGAACTTAAATGGTATGTTTTACTTCAGGCACTTCAGAGAGATGAGGTATTTTATTGGAGATAACGCAGTTCCCAACAGTTGCTGTAAGGCCCTGTTCAAAGGAGGCTCATGCTAAAGTGAATATCACTAAAAATATCAACTTTAAGAAAATTAGAATTTTAACGCTTTGCCATAATAGCATCATAGGCTCTCATGCTGTTGTCACTGCCATGTTTACTGTAGACACAGCTGATTCTTTAGACAGCTTCATACAACTGCAATGAACAAGGCATGTGCCTGCACAGAGAATATAGGCAAACAACCTTTACATTTCCACTCACCCAATTATGATGTACTTTATGCAATTGCTGCATGTACATATACTCTAAAAAAATTGTGGAGTCCAAGTCTCTCCATATCTTCCTTTCCATTATTAGAAGTAGGAAGAGTGGGATTCTGATCTCAGAAACATAAGTACAAGAGTCCCTCTTCACCCCAAAAGCGAGTCAGCTTTGCAAGATACCTGCGAATACCTCTGCTTGAACAGAACTATGGAGATTTAAAGGAAATGGAAGCTATATCACTATAAAAACCCACCTGTCAACACCAGATATAATATTACTAGGCAGATATACAAAGAATTATGCTTAAGATTAAATGAGACCCCCAAATGTGAAAATGTAATGAGAAAAATATAAAATAAGACACCTTAATAATCGCTTTCTTTACATCAATTTATTTTTTCTCACCATAACTGGATGAGGCAGGCCCTACCACTCCCACTTTTTAGATAAAGAAATTTAAGCTTAAAGAGGTTAAGTCACTGTGCAAGATCACTCAGAAAGTAAGTATGTCATCCAGGACTCAGTTCTAGGTGCCTCTGACACCAAGACAATGATCCTCAAAGCACATTATGTTGCCTCAGAAGTAACCGCAACACCATCAAGCTTCATAGTTGATAGCAATATGAGGTTGTTGGCAGTTATGCTTCCCTTCCTTTTGGCAATTAAAAGCCTCATTTGATTGGGCAACAATCAGTATGTCATATGATTAGCTCCACTCAGCCAAAAAATAAATCTGGAGCCCAGGTCTTTGGAAAATGGATCTAGTCTCAAGAACACTTTATGGAAGATTAAGGTGCAATCTGCCTACCTTCCTGATTGACTCAAGAGTTGCCAGTATTTGAAAACTCCTTGTAAAACCCTTCTAGGGGGTTTTAATATTGACAAACAATATTGACAAATAATATTTCCTCCTGTATCACCTCAGACGCTTCCTTTCAACTGTACCTCATCTCCCCAGTATTATTTTCTCTGTCATTCTCCCCAGACCGTAGACCTTCTGTGGGCTGATGAAACAATCTTGTTTCCTAATCCAACTACTAACCTAGAGCCTAAGGAGAAATGTCCAAGAGTTACCTGCTATGTCTAACAGTATAATGAGCACACTCTCTTCTGCATGACTGATAAGTAAAGCATGCACTGTTACCATTATTCTTATAAAATGTAAGGTCTTTGCATAAAGTAATATGATTTTAATATATAACAAAAAATCCAAAACAAGTAAACAAAATTCTAACCCTCTCAGTCTCCACTAAACAAGACAACTGGCATTTTTATTTCAAAATGTCTTGTGAGGACAGCTCATTTGCTACATAAATATAAATGCACATATCTGAAATTCAAATATCTGATTTCAAATAACCAGTCATAGGCCAAAAATGTTGGCGAGATCACTCACAGATGTTTCACAGAAATGGGGAGAAGAGAGGTCAACATACTGTAAATACATGTAGTTGCCCAATGCTTCTCTGGTCAATTTCCTCCTCAGCAGAATACATTTAGTGTAATAAATGTTTCATCTGGGAAGCTTTCCAGATTCATCATTAAAATAAAAAAGTAAGCATAGTTGTTCTTAGAGGATCTTTTTTCCATCACAGTGTCAGTCACATCTCAGAGGCATGCTGAAATGTGTTGGTGAGTACAAAAAGGTCAGAAAAGAAATGAGAATGTAAAAGAAAGAGAAATAAAAAATGAGAGGGGGTTGTATTTTACAGGGAAAAGCCCTAACTTCTGGAATAAATTTCAGCTTTATGCCTCCTTGTCATATGCTAGATGATAGCACAACATATTAGGAATAAAATTTTAATCTTGCAATTCCATTTTGCTTTGGCCTAGGAAAAAATGATCTCACTTTTTTCAATTTCTTTAATATTTGAGGACTGTCCTATCTTACCTAGTATTGTTATTGTACCTATTCTTGTTTGTATTGTTAGTTATTTTAAATTATTGAAGCCAGGGACCTTGTCTTATATTCTACAGATCCCTCATTGTTTTAGTTGGCTCTGGCTGCCATAAGAATATACCATAGACTGGGTGATTAAGCAATAAAAGTTTGTTTCCTCAGAGTTTTGGAGTCTAGAAGCCCATGATCAGGGTGCCAGCATGGTTGGTGTCTAGTGAAAGCTGTCTTCTTGTCTTATAGATGGCCACCACCTTACTCATGTGACCTCTTCTTTGGGCATTCCTGGAGAGAGATAGAGATATAGAGAGAGAGATTCAGAGAAAGAGGTGATAATAGAGACAGAGATAGAGGTGATGATAGATAGAGACAGACATGATGATAGAGGCAGAGATAGAGATGATAGAGATAAAGATAAAGACAGAAATAGAAAGAAATAGTGGTAGAGGTATAAATACAGAAATAGGGAGAGACAGAGAGATCGTAAGAGCTCTAGTGGCTCTTCTTGTAAGGGCACTAATCCCAACATAAGGGTGCCATCCACATACTCTTATCTAAATCTAATTATCTTCCAAAGGTCCCATCTCCAAATATCATCACTTTAGGGATGAGGGTTTCTATATATGAATTTTGGAGAAACACAAACATTCAGTCCATATCATTTGTTTCACAGTTCAGTACCTTGCCCACTAAAAATAGCTTATAAACATTAGTTCATTGCCTGAATCAAGAAGAGTTATTTGTCATGATTTTTATAACCAGAGCTAAAAATTTTCTGTTCATTTATCAGAACTTTTTAATACCAGGATACCAGTCTTAAATGATGCTTTAAATAAGGAAGGGGAAATTTTGGAAAGAATTGAATTAATTAGAAGAAAGACACATTTAAATTTTTTTTAAAAAAAGGAAACAAAGAGAAAGGCAGAAGAGAGCCTTATTTTTTCCATCCTATTAGAAAGTCTAGAAAATTTAAATTATTTCCTTAATTACCTGAAGCAGTGGTTCTAAAAGTGAAATGTACTCATTCTATAGAATCCAAGATAATCTCCTGGATAGAGGAAGAAAATAGTAAAATTTTTATTTATATTTTTATATTAAAAAAGTAAGGAAGCACTTAAACTCCTACATTAGAAGAGAAGTCTTCAGGAGAGCATCCTAGTATGTCTTTTTATAAACATTTTGTGATGTTTTGCTGTTTATGTTGGCCTTGTTTTGTCTAGTTTTAATGAAATAAAATCTCTCCAAATAGGCAAGTGGCTTTAAATAATCCCAGGTTAAGTCAGGAAAATAAAAGTCATTTTAAGCATTTCAAACAAAAATGGACTTAATTCAGGGAATGATGTCATTACAATTCTATTGGAAGCATTGAAAGAGCAACATCAAGGAGCTCATCACCAATTCTCAGTTGCTGATGCAGAAAATTAGGAAGAGGTGCTGCCATATAAAGGTCAGGAAGTGCAGAATCTGTGTCCAAGGTCACAGTCACCACTGCCCGTGGCCGTGAGAGGGTGATGATGATAAGAGGATGGCATTTGATCAGTTGGTGTCACTACTCTCAGCTGCCAAAGCCTAGGCACCTTCTGCTACCTGGGGAAGATTAAATGACATGGAGCACCCTTCTACCTGAGAAGCCTTCTGAAGTGCTTTTTGTTGGTTCTGTATCCAGAACCCTGCTGGCAAGAGAGTCTGGGAAAATCTTCCTGGTCCTGCAGTATAAGGGAAAGCCCAATAGAGAATGCAGTGATTGCTGGGTATCAGCCTACAATTTCTAGCCAAGAAGAAAATGCTAATAATACCAACACTAAAAAACAAGAAAATTGCAGACTTGACACTTTACTCATGGTATAAACTTGGTCAGACAAACTATAAAATTGCTGTTTAAAAAAATAATTGATTTTATCAAGCATATATCTGTATAGAATAATGTGATGATATATATGATACATATAAATATTCTAATTGAATATGTGTTTATATTCTAATTAGATGAAAAATTTTCCAAAAAATATATCATTAAAAAAAGTGTTTTAAATATGGATTTATATACACTATTATTAAGTATGACTTCCACCCTAAGCTATAGATTGTGATAGTAATCGATAACAACAGGAACCCATTTTACATAAGAAGACATTTAAAATTTTATATCCCAAACATAAAAACAGTGATTATGTTATTTTAAGTGATATTTAAGTAATGCAAGCCAAGGTCCAGTATTTACAGAATTTCACTAAGCTTAATGGTAAATATTTGGAATCCTCTGTTGAAGTTTTCAAATAAATAATGAAAGGAGAAAGAAATGTACATACCATTGGTGAAACAATTGTTCCTTCTGCCATGGTAAAAGCATTTGTAATAATAAATAGAAA